>CM044400.1:23295000-24630000 GCA_024322285.1 Musa beccarii
GGTGGGGTGTCACAACTTCGATACTAGAGTGAACCTAATAACATTTGTTTATGTAGCTGTGTGTTATAAAAAATGAATACCACACCATTTCTGCTAAAGCTACTTTAAATGCAAGTTCAACAAAGTTTCACTTAAGCTTCTAACTAAGTTGCCACAAGAACTACAATGACAACATCAAGCCATACAGATGCTACTACTTGAAGTTGGCAACAAATATCGGTTGTTGAGCTCTATTGAAGATAATATCACTAGGTCCTCATAGTGTACTATCAAAATTCCAAAAACAAGATTCAAGTGGCCACTTGTTGCTCTAAAATCTCTATAAACATCACTTTACTCTTGCAGATTTTCTGTGTCCTTAACAATACAAATAACCAGGGGAGCTAATTAACAAATGACAAATCTTGAGAAAATTATAATCTTTATAAAAGTGTATGAATAGAAATATAACAGAGAAAGTAAAAGAAAGTACATGAACTATGTGAAATACTTGCTTGATAGATATACATAGTCCTGTATACTTCTTTGGTAATTCATGAACAGTTCATCATTTTTATTTTTTCAGAGAATTTTCTCTGCCATCGAAGAGACGTGCTTCCTGGACAACGAGTTATATTTTTTCCCTTGGCTGCGTCCCTTTAGACAACCAGAATCCCAAAACTAAATCTTATCCTTACAATAATCACAAACAAGTCTATCTGCCACTAAGATGTACTGCTCTTGCCATGGTTCTTTAGTTAACAACATGAAAACAGTTAATGCATGCACAACATGCTTTCTTTGTAACCAAAAGCAAACTTATGGAATAATCTCCAATTATCTGCAACAATTACTAGTGTCTAAGCAACAATTGTGTTTTGCTTAACTGGGTCATAAAAGACAGACTTACGAAGAGTTTTCAGGTTCCATAGTATGGTCACCAGAATCCTTATTTTCAGACTTAGCACCTACATGGAAAAGAAAACAGTAAAATCAAGCCCGAGCCCATGCATTAGTTTCATAATTGTCTACACAAGAAGAATATGGTTTCCACTTTCAGCAATCAATAAATAACCAAACTCAATAAAATTTCTCTAATAAGTTTTCAGAATACCTACCGTCAGTTGATGAATCAGGGATATACTTTGCAAGCCTGTATTTCTGGGTGCACCATCAGAACTGAAATTAGCCAATGCAACAATATGAAACAAGAAACTCTAAGAAGAGAAAACGTCTAGAAGTACCTGTAAGTGGCTCTTTACATGGTATATAGTTAGTCCTGGTACACCCATGATTCTAAGAACTCCTTTCGGAGTTGCTCCTGTCATAGGCAAGCAAATTTAGATAGTGTTGAATAGAATTACCTAAACAGATAAAACAACATGCTATGTCATTTAGCATAACTGAGAAACTTTTTTGCTTAGCCGTTCACTGATTCTTCAACAAATGTACCAAGCATAACTTTGTTTACAAGAAAACACATTATTAATTATATCAAGATCGATTAAGTTTGATTTTATCTCAAATGTTTGCAAAAAGAATCAAGGAGCTTAACAAGTTCAAAGAGGATGGTGAAACTATAACTGAAAACAAATTACTGGAATCCTGCTACAGACCACAATCATATATAAAAGGTACCCTCACCAATATATTATGGGCACTAACAGGTTTTACATTGGAAAGAAAAATGTAACAATAGTTGGCCCATCCACTAGAAATTAATTACTCCAACTAGAGAATTATTCATTCAGAAACTAAATTTCATAACAAAAGCATTATGATTTTCAAGCTGCCTATAGATGAAACTAAACACATCAAAACACCTCAGTTATGATAGAGAAACTTATACTACATGATATCACAGGATCAATAAACTGAATCCTTATTATCATTAGGTCATCTCCATTACATTATTCCATGCACTACAAAAAGAGTATATAAAATGAACTGGCAATTTGTTTGTCTTTTAAAGAAGATGAATATGAAAAGCATTGCACTGTTTGCAGCCTATGTAGGAAAAAAAAATGCATGGGAGAAACATCTTCTGTGTCCTCCCATAATTTCAAGAAGAAGCCAGATAATCATGCACTTACTATCTGGTCCACCAAGCTGTGTCACAGCATCTACAAAACGGTCATGAAGCTCATTGCTCCACCGTAGACGTTGCCTAGATGCCAAATTAGGATTCCCAGAATCATTCCTTCCACTATTTGAGAACACAACATTGTCACTCAGTTCTAAATGTTGGTCATGAGCAAGTGAATTCTGGCTGTTTGGACTTATACTTGAGACTGCTTTGGATTGATACATTTCTCATCATCTGTGAAAACAATTACAAAGTAACAGCAACAGTTATATATCACTTACTAGGTGATTTGTAAAACTCTGACAGTAGAAATATCAAATTTAGACTTTACATATATGTGACAATAAATCAGATGAAAGCATTATAGTAGTGTTAAATGCCATTTGTTAGACAACAAAACCAGGAAACTAGACTAAAAGAGATAAGGTGGAAACCCTGCAAAGTAAAAAGTTAATCATTGTGTATTCACAGAAGATACTGGAGCATCCATAACATGAATTATTATTCCTCAAAATCCAGATGATCTCCCTTCAATAATTTCCATGTCAACTTAGATTAATTGTGATATAATAAACATGACCCTTGAGTATAAGAGACTGGTCAGACACTCATATCTTTAGCTCCTATCTTAATGAGATACTTTAAAAGACTACTCTATATGGAGTCTTTCAATTTAAGCTTAACTGTGAAATGCCTCCACAAAACAGAGATCAAAGACAGAAAAACACTGATAAAGCTGGAAAACAAATAAAACATTATCACGTTTATATAAAACCATCTCAAAGTTGCTCAAGAACTACTAGAAATAGCAATTTTCACAGCATGATTGCAAATAGGATTACCTGTGGCATGTGGATCCTTGTTCCAAACAGGATACGCAACCACAAAAATGAAATGAAAAAAACAGTCTTTCATTGCGGCTTACTGAACTATATTTCAGCTATACCCAGAATTTGCAAGTTCTCAGAAACATGAAAGAAATAGGCTCTGGCACAATAACTTATCAGTTTATGATTTTTCAGAAATAAAAACCTATAACTGAATGTTATTTATATTAATTTATTAAATATACTATAATAAGGATAGTAGATTCAGTCATTGCTTTGGTGATTCTTCCCCATTTCTAAATCAACCACAGATGTCAGTACATAAAGGGCCAAGATTATTGCCCTATAGTACCTTGCATAATAAACTTTTATAGCTCTATAGTACCTCGCATAACAAACTTAGGTTGAAAACATAAGATTTAAGTGACATATTATTGTTAGAGTGGCAGTGATTACATAGATATCCTTGACAACAAAAACGTCTATGTTTGTTCAGTATCTAAAAATTCTGGTGCTTTTCATTAGCAGTTGTTGTTTTATAGTTTACAATGAAACCAAAAAGATCAACATCAAATTGAAGTCAAAACAATTACCTTACACTCCACAGGAATAGATTAAAAGATAGCTGGTAAGAGTTAAAGTACCCAATCAACCTAATCAAATAGTAGCAAAAATCTAGTTCCACCTACGCCCTTAACTTCATTGCCCCATAGGGGTCCACTAACAGTTTAGCGACGGGGAAAAAAAGATCAACTCACGGAACCTCGATTACCTTCCCTCTCAAAGAAACTATTTTGAGCTCGAACGGTCTCCAAACCCTCTGAAAACTACCACGGTTTAAAGAGCCAACAATCTCCATCCATGCGTCAAAACTCAAGCTTCCAGAAAGTCCCAAGTTCCGTAAACTAAATAATAGCCCTAGTGACCAGAAAAATGAACCCTAGAGATGGCTCAATTAATTTCATTCCCCGTCAACTCTCCTACCGTGCAGGATCAACACAAGCCGATCGAGAGCCACGAACCAATTAATGCACCCAAATCCACAAAGAAGAGAGATATATTACCTAGATTGGCAAGTCGCTAAATCGTCCCCAGTTCCCGACTCCAGTAGGATTGAAGACACGATCGCCAGCGAACCCACTGCAATCGGGAGCGTGAACCGACTGAAAAATAGCAGAAACGAGCAAATTGAGATAAACATGGAACAATCAAGAGCCATAGAAACCGAATCGTTTTGGCGGAGATCGAGAAATCATGAGGGCGAACTTGTCGTAAATCGAGTTTTCGTTGCACTCGCTTACCCCCGCTCAGAGACTCGCCGGGCTTCCGCCGGTCGAGGGAGATCGGTCCTCGCTCTCCCGCCTCCTCCCACCCACACCAACCCCAAACCGGCCCGCCCACCCCCCAAAACAACCTTTATAGTTGCCCGCGGGCAGAACCCGAGGGCTGCCCAACCGAGATGCAGCGGATCCGTCTCGAGACTCACTTGTATCGGAGATCCTTAAATAGCGTACGTGGCATCTCCTTGGCCACAGGATCGTGATAGAGTTTAATTATCATTCTACTATCAAGCTAATTTTCATCATTCTACTATCAAGCTACTACTATCAAGCTAATTTTCTTTATGACTTTGTGGCGATCATAATAGAGTTTAATTATCGTTCGAGATAAATTGATTTGTTTTTTTTATGCCTTAGAACCAAAATATTGAATCAAACTATGAACGAAAAAAATAAATAATAGAAAAGTGCACTAATTAATGATTGTGAGACTCCAATTCTTAACTGGAAGGGATTTCTTCCCAATCTTCTCTTGGATGGAGATATAAGTGTGATCTATCTGATGTGTGATCAAACAAATCGTGTGATCTATGTTCCCATATTTTCGATGCAGATGTGTGATCAAACAAACAACAATAAAATTTAAGGAATGAAGACCATGGCTGGTGAGAGATTAGTGAGAGAGAGCCCACCTCTCCGAATTGACCACTGTGTTTGATTCAAGGATAAGAAAAGAAAAATGTACTGTTGGATGTAACACAATGAGACAATCTAACACTTTTTATGTTCCTTTAACCTCAGATAAGCCTGTGCATAGGAGATGAAGCAGGAAGTAAGCAGCATATGGGATGGCACATAAGAGGAAGGTTCAACTGCATCATTATTATCATACTTCATAAAAAATTCTTTGCAAGTTTAATTCCCATAAGATAGAGCTCTAAATTAGCTCCACATACTATGTAAAATATCCAAAAAAATCAATAATTAATAGATTGAAGCTTAAAAGATCATCCTTCCTAAAACCACATTCATGATATGCATTATAATTATCCAATCTGACAAAAGGACTTATCTCATAGTTCTGATAGATCAGCAAACTTACATTCTGACCCTAATTTAAGGTTTGATGTCATGACAAATAGATATGCAAAGATATCTTCAATGTCAAAAACCTTTTCTCAATTTGGATATCTTTTTGAAAACTTCGATATATACAACCCAAACTACTTGGAAAACCTTTTTCAAGCATAACAGTGTCTGACCTCTCATTGTTTGTGAGGTGAGTTCCACTAGTAATCTTTTTTTCAATATAGCTACAGGAGCATCATCCATTAATAATGCAAAGATATATTATATGACAGAATCATTATACAGCATTCACTCATTTCATTGATAAATACACACAATGTCAACTGGACATACATCTTTACATACATTTTGATGAGAGGCAAAAGGAATTAATAATGTCAAGAGCTTATACAAAGTCCTTGCAAACAAGACACAGCATAAAAGGATTTAAAACATCAACAGTGAATCACAGATATGTTGGATGCCACCATTGATTACTCTTAATAACTGGATGGATCATCTAAAACACCACAGCACACAATGATGGTTTTGTTGAACAACAAATAATAGTTGTGCCCAGAATAATTTGTCCCTGGTTCAACAAGTTTCTAGCTGATTGTCCCCACTTCAATAAAGTTCATCTGTGATCCTTAATCTTCATCTGTAGATGATCATACATCACGGTATCAAATCTAAATGAATAGCTCGAAGGTTGACTTCAATATGTCAAAACACAGACAACCAAGAGAACCAAAACATAGAGAAGTGGCAGAAAAGAAAATGAGAAAACTACAATAAAATAGAGTCCACACAAGAACATTTAAACTAATGTTTTTATTCCATAAAATATCAAATAAAATAAAAAAGTAGAGATATTATATTAAAGCATGTTGTTAATCAGAGATGGAAGTACTCAATACACAACAATAGTTGTGATATAGAGTGTCTTCGATCGACAAGACACAATACCTGATGGGACAATGTTTCGAACAGAAAAAAACAATTTTTGCAGCAAAGCAGAGGGAGAAAGGAGAGGGAAGGGATTGGGAGCTCAGTGGAAGGAGAAGTCGTTTAGTTGGTGAGAATGGCTCACGGCGATGACAACATATATCACCGCCACTACCCACACCCGGTTCTTATATTCATCATAGCATCCTTCATCCATCCGACCCTCAGCTGCCGCAAAATCCAAACTATAATTTTTATATAAAAAAAAATCAATGTAACGCGTCATCGAACGGACCGATTCACAAGAATAGATCGATCGGTACCTCAAAATTTCACCTTTGCAGAAAATACAAAGATGACGGCTCGCTCAAACCGAAGACGAGTTAAAAAACACACCTTTTTTTCCCATTAAAAAGAAAAGAAAACAAAATTGCGGAAGAAAAAAAGGCACGGAGTGGGGGCTTCAGTGTGTGTAACAACAAAGATCAGATCATAGACTAAGTCTCACTGAAATCCGCTAAGATCCTTAAGATCACTCATCATCAGCCAGACAAGACAGAAAAAATTGTTAAGCCAATATAGAGAACCAAAAACATCAAAGGATCAAACAGAGCATACAATGAACAAGACCCGTCCCTGAACGGTTTGGTGAGGAAGATGGAGGCATTATTCATATAGTCCGGGGGCAGCGAAATTTAGGGTTAGGGTAAGCGACTTGTGACTTACGGAGCGGCGGCCTGAAGATGCCCGGACTAAAGATTGATCCTGGCCGTCCGATTCATCTCGAGAACGGTCCAACTAATACTGGAGGCGGCCCGCGTACTTGCTGAGGCCCATTACCAGCCCACTAAGTTGTGCTCATTCGCACGACTCTTGATGCCATTCATCCGGTCACGAAATAATTATACATTATTCCTATAATTAATTATTTTTCTATTTTAATTTTTATATTTTTAAAAATTTTATTGAAACCCTATACTTACAAAATGAAATATTGAGATTTTTATATAAGATTAAAAAGATAATTTTATATAATTAAAAAATTAAGAGAGAATTAAGAGAGATGAGTTTGTTGAAGCGAAGATTAAATATTTTAATATGAATTTTAATATAATTTTTGAAAGTATAAGGATCGTAATAGTAAATATAACTAATTATATGAGATAATTTATAATTAATCTGAGAACTATGTTGAATCTCATATTTTGATGATGAAACCAATTGATAAAGTTTATGATCTAATTTGTGTTTTGAGTGACACGTGATTATCATCGATTGAGAAGAGATAATTAAAACAAGAGAAATCGAATGTTGGGTCAAAGTGGAACATGTCAAAAGATTTGACATAGAGCCGGAGGATTGATCGACGTATCAACAGAAGTTTCGTGCAATGAGTTCGGGCATCGAGCCAAGAAGAGCGAAAATTACACCAAGAAGATCAGAGTTACGGAGGTCAATATGCCGATTGGACAATACATCGTAGGAGAGGATGATACACTAAAGAATTGAATGAAACGTCAGATAAACCAATGACGTGCCAAACAACATTTGATTAATGCTTTGTAATAATTATCTAAATTGAAGTAGTTATAGGTATAATTGGATTAAAATTGGGCCAACTCAATTAGGGATTAACTAGGCCCGAATCCGGACTATGTTGGACCAGATAGAAGGCCCAAACTGTGACCTAGAGTCACGTTAGCGATGAAACAACTTGAAGGCTTGGATTGGGTAGTGATACTGCCCAGACACGATCTTCCAAACTATATCAAGCGGTAGTTCCACCAACTTGAGTGGTGATACCGCCCAACACAGGCGATGGTACTGGCGGCACCAGAAGACTCGGGATGAAACCTTTTTTTGCTCCAAATTTGAATTCATTTGGGGCCCATAAATACTCCTCTCATACCTGGTAGCATATATAAAAACTAAGAACAAAAATAAGGGAAAACTCTATTGTAATCTTATGATAATTTTACTCCTCTAGTTTAGTATTGATTTTAGTTAAGAAAGAGATGAGTGGGGGTGTAAAAGTTCTCTTTTAAGTCTGTGTCAAAAGAATAATAGAGTTGTAAGGGTAGTTGATTTTCACCCATTGAAAGAAGATCGGGTATTAAAAGTTGGTGGCCTCAAGTGAAGAGAAATCGAGAGTAGACATAGGCTGGGATGACCGAACCACTAATAAAATCGATTTATATATTTTTCTCTACTTATTTACTTACATTGTAACTGTTTTACTTCCATATCAGTCACATACACACATTTTGAAGTTAAACGATTTTCGATAGGGCTTCCATCGAGTCGAAGTTTTTGAAATTGATAACATGTTTATCACTGTATTAATTCACCCCCTCTTAGTGTCGACTCGATCCTAACAAACTACTTATAACACTTATCATAGCATACCTTTCGAAATCCTTCTATACCAAATATAGTAAGAGATTTTCATGGAATGAATATTGGTGATGAATATGAGTTGGCATGTGGTTTTTTCTATCTACTACTAAATCTACGAGATACGATTTTATTTTTATTTTTAGTGATGGATCTCAACTATTAGAGTTTTTATTTAGCTATTTGTTTGATGTCGATTTATGTTAATATGAATTTTGATTTGAATAATGTTCGTGTATTTGATCTCATAATTGATGATGCTTGGGATTTATCTTTGATAGATAATTATTTTGGACCCGTCATTGGTTCGATAATATCTAATGTTGATATCTCACCCTCCTAATGATAACATTTGATGGAAATTGCATTGCGAGGGCAACTATCGACTAAATAAGTCAATCGATTCCTATCTAGTACATATTGATATGTATAGATTAGACTATGGTCCATTGCTAATATTCCTAAAGTCTTATTATTTTACTATAAATTATCACGTCTAAAAGTATCTATGACGGATCGTCTTGCTAAATTTGATATTTGTAATGTTTAGTTTTGCTACTTATGTTGATTTCTCTAATATGAGAATTTCTACACACAAATTAAATATCAAATTCTAGCATTTAAATTATTGGATCAAGGAAGGATAAGATTTGCTCATTTCTAATGCGATGTATTATAGCTAATTAAAGTTGCGAGAACACATTCATATTTTTTAATAAGTAGTTAGAGAAAAAAAAAGGCGTGAGTGAATGTATATTTGAGTATTTTCAACGGAGGATCCAAGGTAAATATGATTTTAAAAAATTAGATATTAATTCAAATTTTAAATGTGTTTTTAAATGTACTCTAATTGTATAATAAAGGATGCACCGTTAGTTAATTCTCATCCGGTATATATCCGTCACGTGGTGTTCAAGATAAATCGAGAAGACGAATGTTACTTTCCACCTATCTGCTCATGTGGGCAAGAATTCAAGACAGAAGATCGTAAGCTGCTCCCTTGTCGCTCATGCAGTCAATAGGTTAAAGGAAGATTGTTGAAGACAATTAGAGACAATCTCTTTATAAAATATTTCATGAATTTTTTTTTACTATCAAATATTAAAACTCGTATTGAACATAATGAAAGGGGAACTTACTAATTTGGATGTCAAAAGGATTAGATCGAAAAATCTCTTTCAATCTTGATCTTTATATAGGTAACACATCATAAGCTCGACGTTTTTATATCATAAACACCTCGGATAACAAGGCCAAAACTACCTCGATATCTTTTGTTAATAAAATAAAATTACATATGAGAATTTGAAACAATTTTATGTAAGATGGATGTTTGAGATCCAACCGATTTCCTTTCTATGTCTAATGGATTAAATCGACCGTCGTTTATGTTAGATTAAATACATATCGATAATTATTTATGAGTAGCGAAGTGATTCATTTTTTATTACGAGATAATAATAATAGATATTATAATATTCTAAATCGTAATCATATCATGAAGATGAATGTTGAGTTTATTAAGGCACTGACAACTAAAAATGACTTGACGTGAAGAAAGTTTTCTTTGGCAAAAAAAAAAAAAGCAAAGTGGAAACGTTAAACATAGAAACATTTTAGGATAAGTATTTTGCTCGGCCACGAGAAACACTTTTAGGAAGCGGGGGCGAAGCAAAACGTTTTAATCAATCGGACGGTCGGGATCCATTTAGTGTCTCGTAATAGCCGTTTCATTCCCCCTTCTGTCGCTGTTGTTGTTACATACACAAGCATATTATTTTTGTTCGAGTCTCTCTCGACATCCTAAATCCCTCGATCGGCCTCCTATCGAATCAAGAAGCAAAAGAAAGGAAAAGCGTAGCGGCCGCCACCGCATCCTTTCGTTCTCCCAAAACCCTAATCTCCGATCGCCGTTGCCGGAACCCTAACCCCGGAGCAATGGTTCGCTCTCTGTCTTCCTCTCGGTCTGGTCGCGCGTGTTAGGTTTTGGAATTCTCGAGCTTTGGGAAGGTTTCCGTCGTTTCTTATACCCTCGACTCCGTTCGTTCTGGTCAGTTTATGTTTGATGGAGGATTTCAACTATCGGATTTTGACGGGATTTATTTTTAAATAGAGTCTCGCTTCGATTTGGATCTCCCGTTTCACGGCCATTTGATCAGATTCCTTTCCTAATACGTTACGTTCGTCTGTTTAGTAGCGGGTTGCTGATTGGGATTGATCGTTTTTTTTTATTTTTTTTGCTCTTTAGATGGGAAGAGGAGGAAGGGACAGAGTGAACAACGAGCACACGTCGAGGCTTGAGGAGAAGGAACGTCGAACTGGGTGGGGCGTCGCCCCGCCCTCCAGACACCTGTGGGTCGGGAACTTGAGCTCTCACGTGACGCAGAACACTCTATACGAGCATTTCTTGAGGTTTGGGGATATTGAGAACATAGCTTATATGCCTGGCAGGAGTTATGCGTTTGTGAACTATAAGAAAGAGGAAGATGCTGTTATCGCATTGAGAGGGCTTCAGGGTTCCGTTGTCGCCGGAAATTCTCTTAGAGTCGAGTTTGCGAAGGGGGTTAGTCATGAAAATCCCTGTCCGTTCCCAAATTTGCATTGCTTTAAGGTTTTGGGATCCACTTGTACTTTTGAGCCATGTGTTGCTTCATGCTCGACCTTTATCGCATAGGATCTAACAAAGAAAAGTTCCTCTGAATATGCAAATCTCTCAAATAATTCAAGCCTAATTTAAAATGCCTAGTGAGTTTTTAGTATAGGTTCAAATAATATGAGTTATGACATTTCATATAATCAGTCATAACAGCTTTCAGCATTCTTAATGATCGGTTGCAGTATAATTGCCATTCAGTAGAACTACGTGACCTGAGGTCTTTTCTGTTTGGCATCATTTTTCATGATTCACCGATTCGATGTCTCCATTGAACTTGCATGTCCAATTCGCTACCGTCGTGATGTCTTCGGTTCTCTGAGATACATTGATTATTGTCAATTTGTCAGAACTATGAAATGCACATGTATGCTAAGATTGCATGCACTTCAAGTGGCAAGCATGTGGTGATGAAAAAGAAATGAAAATATTATAATTTGAGGAAAGTAAGTAAGAAATACAAAATGCATTTAAAAAGGTCAGCCACCTCAGTGCATGGCTCGCTTTGTCTTTTTTTCCCCCTTTCTCCTTCCCTCTTAAATTGCATGTGTCAAATCTTCCAATTTTAACATCTCATAATCCTTAAAACTCGTTACCATAGGTTGGTTTAATTCTTCAAAGTTTGATTTTAATTCTAACGAGATGTGGAAACTTTAATCAGCAGGTCATTATCAACTAGTGTGATCAGAAGCAAGCACAATAAAGAGAATTGACGATATGGAACAAACAAAATTATAAAGAAGCTGCTACTAATGTTTGATACACATTGTTGCTATCTGATGCTCCATGTTTACTAGCATTCCACAGCACATAATGGTGATATTTGGTGTAGATTAACTTAATTTAGTTTTAAGAATTTCCTCAACCAATGCTTTTGTGTTAAAGAGGCATTAAGATAAAATCTGATTGTTGACTGAAACTGTCATCTATTTTAATATAGCATTAAGACATCAAGCCTATAAATTATTGGTGTTGCTATAGAAAATTTACTTATGAAATAAGGTACCACACTTATCAATTTGTATATGAAGCATGGTCCCTTAGGAACATGATTATAAATAGGTAAGTAGTTTCTGAACGAAATTAGTCAACATAGTTCTCTGTGCGTAGCAAACTATGTCATATTCAATGAATTTCACTAGTTCAGGAGTGGAGTTTGTTTCTAATTTCTATAAATATGTTGCAGTTTAAAAGAAAGATCGTAATGCAGCTATGAGTGGTGGCTTAAAATTCTAGCTACAAGAAATGTTTTCTAGTCTCGAATAATTGCTGAAGTTGCACATATTTTACATTTCTGCTGCCCTTCCAAATATTTATCTATCTTCCATCCTTAACTTTATTTATTTGCGAGGAAAATTGTTTGTCACCTCTGAAAAAAAATAATGAAAGAACTTTAGATTCTCACCACACTAGCTAAGTGTGTCTAATTTAATCAATAGAAAAAGCAAGAATAGTGAGTCTCTGCCTGAATTTTTATCTATTATGATTTCAAAAAGTCTCCTATTTGTTTTATCAAGTGCTTTTTTTTTAAATCTAAGGACTCACATTATTACATGCTTTTTTAGTAGATGAAACTAAGCACTAAGAGGTATAAGAAGACATTTCAATTGAATAATAAGAAAATTATGTATTTTTACAGTGTCCCATTAAATGGGTTGGAACATTTTCCAGAATCAAACACATCTATCCTGCTACTGTTAATGACTTGTTTTTTCCCAAAGAGATAATTTATTGTCCACCTGGCACCTATGACAGTTATAAAATGAAGCCCTATTGTTCACATTTAAAACTCATTTCAGGTTGCACTTATATTATTCATATGAGAAAACAGATGTTCCCATTTTCAAGCAAATGATTTGCCATTATTTGAGAATGCTACAATTTGTATAATGAAGTAGCCACCACCATCTTCCTCATATTGTCCTTTCTATGTTATGTATGTTGACCTTTTCCTTATCACCTCACCCTGTACTCTCTTCATTATGGAAGACTGAGTTTAATCACCTGGCAGCTTCCATCAATCTTGGGTGCAAGGATTTTTGGAAGATGATTTGAACTCTAGAGTTTTGTAGGATGGTGGTTGGATAATGTTTAATTGCTTCTATCACATTCTGATGCTAACATCATACAATAACTTAAGTGTCTCTAAACTTACTTTCACTTGGATCAGTGTGGAAAAATAAATTCATAACATGAAATATTGAAGATTCTTTCCGGAGTCAGAGCTCTCTGCTGAATCATTATCCAACCATTTATATTAAATTTGTGGCATTGCCATGTGAGCTTGATCAGTCAAATTATTCACATGCATACAGAGGAAGATGGATCATTGGGTAATTGGTTTTTATGGCATCTCTTCCATGATGCATTAAAAATATGAGTGGTCCTTAGCACAATAACATTGTGGCTATATCCATATCACTATTAATGGAAAAAACAGTAGTGTTTTAGATTGTCTAGAATGATTCAAGATAGTGGAGGTTGAAGCAATATTATAACATGTGTTCCTCATTTAATGTGTTTGAAGAAGTATAGATATGAGGATTTCACTATTCCTTTTCCTTGATAAGAAGTTGATGCTCAGCAAGACCATGTCACTTTCTTGCTGTGTGTTTGATCTTTTAGTAAGAATGAGACCAACCCAAGCAAGTTATAGGAAAGCACGTCCATTGTGTCAACAAATTTTTTTTATCTCCATGCTTTATGGATCATGCTACTGAATGGTTAATAAACATCACCTACGAAAAATTGTGCAGTTGGATGAAATTGTTAAGATATATATATATACACACACATATTTTCATTCATGAATAATTAGGTACAACCTCGATAAAGAATTAAACTCTAAATGGTTGAATATGTTCAAATGAGATTTATAGATGCTGTAGGTAAATGAAGCGAGTTAATTAATACTAGCAGTGCAAGTAAAGATAAAGGAAAGCCTAGAAGGTTATGTGAAAATATTATATTAAGTTATGAATACTCTTTTAACTGCAACACTGCCTTGTCTGATGCTCGATGGCAAAAAAAGATCTATGTAGTCAACCTCAAATAGTTTGGACATTATAGACTTCTTGTTATGAATTTTCTACAGTTTGATAATTGCTTGAAACTAGTTCAATTTTTTGTTCACTGTTCCGATTCTTTTAGAATATCCTTTCGGTTAGGTGATAGAAGGTGCATGATCTTAATTCTGAGAAGATTGGTTACTGCTTTAACAATTAACATATTGCTATTGGACACAACAACCAGATCCTCTGCATAATCGGTTCCTCAGAGGCTGTTGATTTAGCCTACTCATGTGGTCTGGAAGGGAGCTATCCTTTTCAACCAGGCCTACCGTATCACCTGCATGTTGTTCTTGTTGTGCTAACTGGACAAGTAATTGTCATTGTTCCAATCTGATGTGTATACAAATTCACCATCTTGAAACTTGTTATTTGTACACTACAACCTGCTTCTTGCTTGTGTCCAATGTGGTTTATCTATCAGCTCATATAATAATATGTACAGAAATTCTTTCTTTTTGTTTCTTGTGTCCCGGCTACAGAATGTTTCTTCAATGCCTTGTAGAAGTTGAAAGGGGCCTTACTTCTTTACATTTAGGAATATCCTAGGCTTCGCAGAAATTAGTTATGGTCATTTTTAAAATTTATAAAGTATGCACATGACTAATGTACTACTAACTTTTCTGGTAGTACTTATAATAAACATTTGCATAACCTGGTAGAAGCATAGGATTCTCTGGTTTGCACCAAAAACATGTTTGGTCATCTATGTGAGATTGTATTTTATTTATAAAATCAATTATGAGACATAGTATAGGACTCATAAAGGAAAAAAAGGTGCAATAGAATATAAGCTGTACATGCCAGTTATGGTGGATTACAAAATGGCAATCTAAGTTCTGAATGATCTTCACATGATGTTATTATAAAATGCTGCAATTCATCTCCTATACCATTCGAGAAGTTTAATACCATTAACTTGTAGCTTTAAAAAACTTACAGGTGAATGTAATATCCCTGCAGCCTAAACTTCACTAAGAATAATATGAAGTGGTTGCAAGATCCTGTGAACATTGTTGAACTGATTGAATGACAACGTAAAATGTCAGCAATAACAACTACCAAAAGCTCACATCATTTTGTTTGCTGGAATTTGAGTCCACAGAATCCTTGTCACCCTAATGTAAAGTATGGATTATTGTTTTTCTACTAATTCTAAAAAGCTAAATCTGAAGAAACTACATGTATGTTTTTACTAAATTGTTTCCAGGTGTTTCAAGAAGAACCTCAATGTGACATCTACACAACATGAACTCTTCTTAGGTGCCATAAAAATCCATTTTGTTATTTGTTGTAAACACTTCCTATGTCTTTCTTTATCTCTCTTCAGATCATAATTTGAATTAACTTACTCACCTAATCAGTTTTGGATGATCTGTTTAATCCTGTGTAAAGGTATATTAACTGCAAGACTTCAGCAGAAAAAAATACTGGTTAAATATAAAAGCCATCAAATTACAATTTTTTTCTTATAAACTCTTCTTGGGTTTTCCTTTTATTTCCCCCATGCCATAACTTCAATCAACTCACCTTACATAACAGTTCTTGTGTTTTTATGGATGGTCCATTTGATCCTTTGTTATGGTCTTATACTGCAAGACTTCAGCACGAACAATCCATATGAAGTCTGCAAGAAGTTTTGGTCATTTTGGATTGGTAGTTGTTAACGTCTTGTGACTTATAAAGCCTGTCATCTTCTTATGTTCAAGAATTGATACTTCTACTCTTTCTGCTACAGTTTAAACAAGATGTGAAACTCATATTTTGGAAATCCACCATGTTGGGTGGCAGATTCCTTTCTTAATCTTGAAGTTTAAAAACCAAATATTTTTGCATAACAATTAGGCAACCTATATTCTGTTTGTGAGTAAACCATGCATCACATTGACTTCTGTGAACAGCAAAAGGTGCTCTAAGAAGTGGCATGTTTCTTTTAATAAGTTGTTATTGAAATTAAAGTAATGAAAGTCCTGATTGCTCAATACATTAGTCATGTGTTACAGCTAAATTCTAGCCAAAGGGAAATGCCATCTTAAACACAATTAAATTGTTACATAACTAATATGGAATCCATATTCAGAGCTTCATGTTAGATTCACATGTAAGAATGGTGGACAGGTAGATCAGTGACATTTATCATTTATGGTTGGATAGATGAAGTGTATAGACTTTGAAGTTACAAGTTTAATCATAACTGGTATGAGTATAACAGGTTGCAAATTCTACTAAAACATGCATGATCTGTGTGTCAAAGATGAGGTGGCTCGGCAGAGATTTCTTTAAGGATGAGAACCATATGCATGTGTTAGCCCTTGACAGGCACTTTGGGATCTGCCAAAGTTCATTTAGAGACCTAGATCGCCCCTCCACTCAACCAACTTTGATAGCGAGTGACTTGAGATAATATGAGGCTGTTAATGTGTTGAGAGATCCTGAATAGTGGTGGTGCTTGTTTTTCTGGAGAGGTGTAAGGAATTGATGAAGATGATTAACAAGTAAGTTTGTTTGAAAACAATTGAGAAAAGGCTGTAAGCTAGATGGCCTGAATCATAGAACTAACTGATATTTGGTATAAATTTTGACAGTTGAGGTTATTCACATTCACAATTGACTTACATTATTTATCTAATTTTCCCTTTTTTTTCTTTGTTTTTATTTTAATATGGGTAACTATCTTTATTGGACAATTGGTTAATGGATATGTGGATCATCTTCTATCAAATAATTTTGGGACCCTTGCCCATAAGATGTATAATTTAATTGAAGTAGAATACCAAAAATTGATTTTATGTGAATCTCATCATACAGAAAAGCAAATTTGTTGTTTGAGCTTAACTGACCTGCCCAAATACCTTCATCTATTGTTTCTTTTGTTATTTATGTTCCTTAAGGTTACATGAATAACTCTAAACTCTACCATGGTTGATGTTGTTTTATAGTTATTGCATAAATTGTTAACAATGAAAAGTTTCACTTGTGAAATAGTTACTTCTTGATTTGCAGTGATCAATTCTAAGTGTAGATTTAGCTTCAGTATAAGGGTGGTACACCATATTATTCTTTTCATGATTAAAAACTTGTCGCAAACAATTTACTCAATCATAATTCACAATGGGTCTGGTCTTGACTAATAGATTTTCTTTATAAAACGGGTCCATATTGAAGATTTTGTGTCTTAAGTCATCTGTCATCAATAAGGGAAGAGAAGAAAACAAAAGAAACAAAAGAGAAGATAACTTGTTCACACCTCAAGATATTGATAATGAGTTCTAGGTTTAATTTAAAAAGTTCGTTATCACTTGTTGACATCTGATGTATCTTTTTCTTTCTTTCACTTTCAAGAATTTAGTAAGGCTAGGCTGTCTACATTTCTTCTTAATGCTTGTGCCATCCTTTGGCACAATGAATGATAAAGACACATATTATTGTAAGTTATATTGCCAAAACTGTGTTAACGCATATTGCTTTTAAACTAAACCTTTAAGATCCTCTGGTCCTCTGCTAAGTTAACTCATGATGTTCGAACTATGTAAATTAGTTTCTTTACTTCTTAAGAAAATGAGACGGAATAATCTAGATATGTTGGTTGTAGAAGAATTATGGTATTGACAAGCATAAATTAAGCTAGCCAGTATTTTGAATGATGGTAGATTGACAGCTACATGAGTTAAAATCTTGTTGTAAGATCTGTAGGATGAGATTCGGCTTTCACAGTGCAGCATCTGCTCTACTGAAGGTAAAAGAGATGGAGAGAGAGGATTTGTAAGATCACTACTTCCTCAGGAACAGAGTTGTGGTTGGCTGTTTGTGAATTATGGCATTTATTTTTTAGAGAATTGATTCCATCTGAGAATTATTTGATTTATGTGATTTATTTGGGGTATACTTTGAAAGTTTGAAGTCTAATTGTCCATAACTATTGAAGCTAGCCAGTTGGCTTTTGCAAAAGCTTCTTCATATGCTTTATTTGGTAATCTGGTGTGGTATGCGTTCACAAGTTCTGGATTTTTTTACCAACATTGCTGCAAATCAGGAATATATATTGTCTCTGGTCTTGTTTCAGAACCCTTCTTTGATCATCTTGATTAATGGAGGAATTCAATCTCAAGCAATTCACTTTGTCAAAGTCTAAGTTGAGTGTCAGTATTTTTTTTTTCTTTGTATATTTCTAGGGTTCTAAATATACAACAAGAAGTCACAGTGTCCCAAATATTTGGGGCCAACTATATGGATCTTTTGCTACCATTGAGCTCCATAGAAAGCAAGGGTTCTAAATATCTGTTATATAAACTTTTGCTTAAAACTGTCAGGCATTAACTTTTGTATATATGCAACAACTCAAAGTCTGGGTAACTACTTTGTTTATCTGGTAATTTTTTGTTAGGTGCATAATATTACTGTCAATATCCAACACTGCAAGTCTAGAAAGCTTAACTTATATATTTTTAGTATTCATTTATCTCAGAAAATTCAATTACAGGACAGGGCTTCAGTATCATCACAGGATGATGGATATTCACAACTCGAGGAAAGATATTCTATTGAACGGGGAGAACCACTGTTCCGAAGAGATGTAAGAGCACATCGCCAGAGTCCTGAAAAATCACATGAGAAGAATAAGGGAAGTAGAAGTACAGAGCCTAGTGAAGTGTTGTGGATAGGGTTCCCAGTGTATCTCAATGTTGAAGAAGAAGCTTTAAGGAGGGCTTTTTCACCATTCGGTGAAATTGAGAATATCTCTACATTTCCTGGTCGCAGTTATGCCTTTGTTCGGTACCAAAGTATAGTTGCAGCTTGCAGGGCTAAAGAAGCTCTTCAAGGAAAGCTATTTAACAATCCCCGTGTGCACATATGTTTTGCCAGAAGTGAGTTATCCTCAACAGAGTATGGAAGAACCTCTAGCAGTGCTCCCATTCTGCCACATCTGAAACCGAATTACCAACCTGGTCTGGGTGGTCAAAGTCCTGAACCTTCCCACTGGGGTAGAGGCTTTGATAGTCATATAGGAGAGTTTCCAATAGCATCCCCTCAAGATGCAAGTTTTCTACGACCTGGAGATGCAAGTTTCACTGGTTTTGAAGGAAACAGTTCTATACGACCTGTTGCAGGTCCAGGGTCCATTTTTACTGGTGATATTGAACATAACAGATTGCAAGAATTGGGTTCGGAAAGGAGGATGTCAGAAGAACTTTATGAGCGTTACAGAAATAGTCCTGCAGCAGAAAGACATGGCCGGTGGCATGATGCTCCTTTTGACAGACCGCAAAGAACTCCACCACTTGATGATTCATGGGGTGTAGAGGATCACACTTTTCCATTAACTAAGAAGCCAAAAATAGACACATTTTCTGACAAAGAACTTCCTGAATATCCATTCTCTGACATGGAACAAGGAAAACGTGATTTTGGCCTGCCAAAGTTCTCCCCCAATTTGCCATATGGTACTGCCTATAACAAAAGTTTTGAGCCTGTTCCTTTTGATCACAAAGGGGCACCTCAACATTTGAGGACTATAAATGGTCCACTTGCAGATAGTGATGAATCATGGAGAATGCTTGATAGTTCAAGTGCAGGCCCTGGTCCTTTGCCTTTAAATGCAGCCAAGCTACAAAGACCAAGCCCTGAGCATCATCAGCCTCCACGGATTCTAGAATGGAAGTGGGAGGGAACAATAGCGAAGGGAGGGACACCAGTTTGTCGGGCTCGTTGCTTTCCTGTGGGGAAGGTCCTTGATTTTATGTTGTAAGTTGCTCGCCAGATTGCTTTGGTATTTTCGAGATTTACTTGGATTTATAACTTAAGCAAAGCAATAATAGTTAAGTTTGAAGCAATTCTGTTAAACAACCTATTTCTTTACACTTTATATTTGCTGATCAGATTTCATATTTGTACTCAGTTTTTGCAACCTATTTCTTTGCTTGATTATGTGCTGCTCTATTATACAGTTTATTATGTTCCATTCATCATTACATCATTGCTTTATATTAAAGAACTCTTCTGTTTGCTATACCTAATTAGGTTAATGACCACCACTATTTTGTTTTTAATTTTACACATTACCTTTATCTCATTAATTATTATTTGCAGACCAGAGTTCTTAAACTGCACTGCAAGAACGGGCCTTGATATGCTTGCAAAACATTATTATCAAGCAGCCGGTACTTGGGTGGTGTTTTTTGTTCCAGAAACCGATGCAGATATAGTCTTCTACAATGAGTTCATGCATTATCTGGGGGAGAAACAGCGTGCAGCGGTTGCAAAACTGGGTGAAAAAGTTACTTTGTTTTTAGTGCCACCATCGGATTTTTCTGAACAAGTTCTGAAAGTACCTGGAAAGGTGAGCATCTCTGGTGTAATTTTAAAGTTTCAACAGCCTGGTTCCAACTTCGGTTCTCTTCACCATCCTCTGGAAACTGGAGAACCAAAATTGCCACCCCTTGTGCATCAGCCAAATGATGTTGTTAGACGTCATGAAGACACATCATTTGCAAAGCCTAAATCTCCTGATTTAAGGGCATTCTCTCAGGGGCAGAACTATTTTAGCCCATCATCAGGACTACTACCCCCACCTCCGCCTACTTTCCCACCACCGCAGAAACGAGGTGACAATTTTCCTTATTCAGGATCTATGCATCCCATGGAAAAGCTACCTGACTATCACATAGAGAGCAGACAGGATCAACCTCAGCCCCCAAGTCCTGCAATATCATCAAAGTGGTCTAATCAAATGCACATTCCAACTTCTGATCATGGGGATTTTCCTCCCACAATGCCAAGTGCTGTATCACATTTATCCAGTAATTCTGATGCAGAGTCATACCTACTGGGAAATCATAAAGTTGCACAAGTATCTACTTTGAGCAATTATCCACCTGAAAGCTCAGGTATTCCCACCCTTAATAGCAAGTACCCCACACAAGAGGGAACTAAACCCCAAGTTTCTTCAAACATGCCACTTTCTCTACAACCAGAGCAACTTGCACAACTAGCAGTTCTTCTGGGGCAACAAAAACAAGCAGGCAAAGAACCAGCTTTATCAGCAGATGGTCAGAACAAACTGGCAAACTTGTTGCAGATTTCTAGTTCGCATGCCCAGTCTCCTGTAATGAGTGTCCAGGCCACGGATCCACATGCTCAGACCTCTACAACACATGCCTATTCTTCTTTACCTCCTAACTTGCTAGGTACCCAACTCAACCAAGTGCCACAATACCAGCAGCATCCATCAAATGTTCCTGCAATGCAACCAGTAATAAACCCTGGACAACAAAATAATCAGCAAGCACCAAATAACTCTCGGGAAGATGCAGAAGCGGATCCCCAGAAGCGTTTGCAGGCAACTTTGCAGCTGGCAGCAGCTCTACTTCAACAGATCCAGCAACAATCAAAAACTGCCGATCAACATTAGACTGGAGAAGGTACACACTTTCTGCAGTATCTTTTTTCGTAATTGTAGTTATTGCTGAATGAATAACTCAACTGAAGCTAAGATGCATGCATTTCCTAATCAATAATTTATGAGAACCTGGGATGTGCACCTGAATGTGTTAGTTTGTTTTCATGCTATTACTCTTTCTCTCATAACTGAAAGACAATTTTCATCCTTACAATATTACAGAGTCTTAATTAGTAGAGGAAAGAATATTCAATAGAAATTGAATCAGGAAAAATAAAAAAACAATTTCATGCTATTACTCTTTCTCTCATAACTGAAAGACAATTTTCATCCTTACAATATTACAGAGTCTTAATTAGTAGAGGAAAGAATATTCAATAGAAATTGAATCAGGAAAAATAAAAAAAAAGAGAACTTTCATGCTGACCTTATTAGCAAGCTAATGATTCCTTACAATCTTAGATGCTTTTATGTTTAATTTTGACTTGGTCTGCATTTTTGTGTGTGGTAAGATTTCTCTTTTATCCATTGTATGTTTGAATTTGATATATCCTCTCAGCTTGTTCAGCGGTTATACATTGTTTCTTGTGTTCATATATTATCCCCCAGATTATTGAACATTTCTATGCTTTGTAATTACTTTTATTTTGACTGTAAATTGTTTTGTTTGAGCTTCATATAATGAATAGAGCACCTTTTATTAGCTTGGATGTAATAATAATTACTTGGAGTTATTATTCAATGGTATAAATTATTGAAGTGAAGTTTCCTTTTCCCTGGTTGCATGAAGAAATCCAATTTTTATCTATATCAACATTTTCCAAATATGAATGAACATACTGAACTTCACCCAGGATCAGTATCAGATTATTGGTATATAAACCTCCATCTAGTATTGGTGTCATCATAACCAAGTTCTGATCCTCCACCATACAAAACTTTTATGGCGAGTGGCATGCAATGTCAGATGTTCAGTAATGGTCTCAATTTTCTGATAAAGCTTAAACCTGGAAAGAGTAGAGATGGAGAGGTAAGAATGTCTGTTTCATGGATGGAAATGCATCTATTGGTATGAGCTTGATCAGTATTACCAGATGCATTGGTTGTAACTCAACTAGTTCTCCACAAACTACAATGCATTTACATGAAAGTTGAGATAGAATTATGGAAAATACAAATATTTTTCCTTGATAATCAGATGCAACAGGAAACATTAGCAAATGTTGATAACCTCTATCGCTTCCGAAGTGTCCCAACAAATGTACTAATGAAAAGCATTAACTAGAACAAACTATCAATCATGGAGCACATATACTAACAGTTAAACAAATAACTGATTACTTATTCAAATTCACTTGTTTACCACATCATGCTTCAGCATTAACTAAAACAAAATATCGAGGTAGCTAAATCTCTTCCAAAAATCTGAGAAGCAGCAACTAAGTACAGTAACGTACTGTACATCTATGCGAATTTATTATAAGCTCCATCTCCAACTCAAATGATGGAGCACTCCTTTGTAAAAAAAATATATCAATGATTTTTCTTATCATATGTGATCAATTCTTCTGTTTTGAAGAATAACGTGTACTGAGCTCTTCAGAAAGAGCAAGGAGCAATCCATCTCACATGCTGACACCTTTAACTCATATTTATTTGATGCATTGAGAGAATATATTGGATGGTCCAATATAAGCAACTATTCAACATAAATCAAGATTCTTTATATTGGCCAGACCAGTCTGTTTATCTACTAACTGGTATTCACTAGTCCAACCATGTATCACTATCGAAATGTGGATCTCGATACCAGTACATATATTTTTATTGCTTTTTAATTTAGTTCGATCACATTCTGTGATATGGATCTGTATGCGATCCAGTAGATGGTAATGTACCAATTTCATAGGCTACTGAAACTGGTATCAAATTGACATTTAATTCCTTGGTGTAAAGAACAGTAATGTAAATGGAACATTATTAAGAACCCAACATCTGACATGCATTCCATAGACAATAGGTAATAAAGTCGGCACTGCATCAGTTAGAAACTCACTGGCCCGTCGGCAAAGCTTGGCAAAACAAATGGATTTTTGCATTCAACTCAAGATAAAACTACTTTTGGGGACATGTAGAAACATCACAATTGGTGCTTTATTCTAAATAGAGTGGTGGTATCACACATGGTAATGGAAATAGGTTCTGTTCATGGATATGGAGTATCACCCAAAAGAGAATTATCCATCAATACTGATCTTGCTTCCCTAGTTGACAAGCTAAAATTATGCCGGGAGTCTTGTTCACTGGGTTTGTGTTTTTTTTATAATACCAAATACGATCCTTTTGAAATCAATTAAATGCTCATCAAACATGGCGGTTGTCTTTCACATCCTTGCATCGTATATTATGCATAAAAAAATGTATAATTGCATAGCATGCTAAGATACATCACTCTAGTTGACAGAAAACGTGCACCTCTAGTTATGTATAATCATAAAATAAGTAGTAATGTGGTTCCATGGCTATAAGCAAGAAATGAACAATTGCAGAAACATATTTTGCCCCAAGGAGGCTCCTATTCCATCGAAATCCCATGGCAAGTGGTCTGCATGTCATAATCTTAGCTTATATGTTACCATCATATTTCTATGAGCTGTTCCAGACCGGTGTTTGGATTTCACATTTGGAGCTCTTGGATGGTTGATTTGAGTATTAGATTGAAGATGACTAAACTATTTAATTTAATAAACATATCAGGCCAGCTTAGGTTCATGATTAGCATTGAACAATCTATTCTGGTTTGAGTTACAAGAATAGCTCAGGCTATTTAGGAACAAATAAGAGTATTACAATGTCAACAGATTTTGAATGCTTGTATTTGTTTTCAGCAACCAAATGGTAGTGGCAGCTAACGAGCAGCAACATGGATTACAAAAAGATAGGAGGCAGATGGGAGGATAAGTGCAATAGAGAAGAAAATTCAAGACGTGGAAGGAAAGAAAGGACTTGCACATGAATTTTTAAGTGCAATTTGTTGTCTTTATCGTACCTCTTTCTTTTACTTGTTCGGACAAATATAAAATTGCCACTTGATGAGATTTAGAGGGTGAAGTTGGTACTCTGCATTTTCTAAAATCCATTTTGCTTTTAGACATGTGCAGTGCAATGAACAAACTTGTTTCAGACCCTGCCATTTTCTAGACATTCTTAGATGTACTTGGGAGGTTAACACCAAATCATTTACTTTTCATGATTTTTATCTGAGAAGCTTGTTAAATGAGTTCCTAATCTCACCAGCAGTATATCTTGCAGAAGCTCTTGCAAACTTCGTTGTTAATTTCGCAGATCATGCATGCTGACATCTTCAAGAACGATGACCCGGCATCATCTACCACCACTCTTCTTCCGGCTTGGATGATTTGGGCGATGGCAGTGGCAGCAGCAGCTGCTGAGACATGCACTTCAGAGCCAGTTAAACTATTTAATGTCACTGGAACTTTTTTTGGTCGATGCTGTTGTTGAACTTAAAGCCACACTTCGATCTTTCATTATGGTTTATCAGGTATCAATCCATGTTCTCCCAAATCCTCTCTTTCGCTTGTTATCAGAGATGTGCCTGTCAGTGGCAAAGCCATCATTTTTATGCAGCTATGTTGTGTAGATACATTGTCTGCTAAATGAAACCCGAGTGTTTCTCATTCTGTATCTGCTTCTCGTGTATCGTCCTTGGAAAACCGAACGGCATGCTAACCAAATGTGGCGTACAGATGCGGGCCGGTTCGATGCCCAATTATGCTCCGGCCGGAGTCGGCTCATGGGCCGACCTGATTTAGATTTGTTTCCTAATCTTCTTCGCTGCAGGAAAGCATGAACCGCTTTTATCCTCTTTGGCGGTCCGAATCGGCCCATGGCCGGACTTGATTTGGGTTTATTTCCTATCGTCTTTAATTGTTGCGTGTCGCAGGAAAGCATGAACCGCTACGCTCTGGGTCGGCGCATTCTTCTACGCCATCTTTCTTTGCTCCGTTCCGTCTCATCTCCATCGCCCCTGACTCCGACCGATGCTCCCGCAGGATCACAGACGCGCTCGGTCTCCGATCTCGACTCTTGGCAGATCGCGTCCGATCTCCGTTCCTGCAACCAAAAGCTCTTTGATGTGGGACGAACCCGAGGCGTCGATGAAGCCCGCGCTCTCTTCGACCGGATGCCCCGTCGAGACCTGGTCACCCACACCACCATGGTCACCCTCTACCTCAAGGACGGCCGCCTCCCGCAGGCCGAGGCGCTATTCCGGCTGCTGCCGCATCGGAACGTCGTCGTGGAATCGGCGATGATCGATGGGTACGCCAAAGCTGGGAGAGTCGACGAGGCGCAGCGGGTGTTCGACGCGATGGCGGCCCCGAATGTGGTGTCCTGGACGAGCTTGCTTTCTGGGTACTGTCTGGTTGGGCGGATAGAGGAAGCAAGACGGATCTTTGATCGGATGCCGGTGAGAAATGTGGTGTCTTGGACAGCGATGGTGTTGGGCTATGCTCGGAATGGGTCGCTGACGTATGCTCGCGAGCTCTTCGACCAGATGCCGGAGAAAAATGTCGTATCTTGGACAGCCATGATCAAGGTTTGCGTAGAACATGGTCGGATCACCGATGCCCGGGAGTTGTTCGACAGGATGCCGAATCGCAATCTGTACGCTTGGAACATAATGATCTCGGGTTATTTGGGCGACCGTCGAGCGAGCGAAGCGATTCGTTTGTTTCAGTCGATGCCTCGCAAGAACGCAGTTTCCTGGACTATCATGGTGACCGGGCTTGCTCGAAATGGATCAACAGAGGAAGCACGGCAGTATTTCGAACAGATGCCAACGCGGGATATTGCAGCGTGGAACGCGATGATCACTGCTTACGCTGACGAAGGTCTCATGAGCGACGCGAGGGCACTCTTCGATTCGATGCCCAGGAGAGACGTGGTGACATGGAACGCCATGATCGATGGGTATGCGAAGAAAGACCGTCGAGATGAAGCCTGGAGGCTTTTCCTTGGCATGCTTCGCTTGCCAATGAAGCTTAGCGAGACTACTTTAACCAGCATCCTCGTCAACTGCGACAGCCATATCGAAGTTCGCGAGATTCATGGACTGGCCAGCAAGCTTGGTTTTGGCCCGGACCCTGCGTTGACGAATGCTCTGGTGAGCAGGTACTCCAGAACTGGTGACCTGACTGCAGCTCGGCATGCTTTCGATGGACTGGAAGCGAAGGATGTCATCTCATGGTCCGCGATGATACTAGCTTACTCGAACCATGGATGTGGTCGTCATGCACTGCAGGTGTTCGCCCGAATGTTGAGACATGGAGCCAGGCCTGATGGGATCACTTTTCTTGGGGTGTTATCAGCTTGCGGCCACGCCGGCCTCGTGGAGAAGGGTAAGAAGATGTTTAGCTCGATGAACAGCGCGCTTGGATCGGAACCGAGGGCGGAGCACTTCTCGTGCCTGGTGGACCTGCTCGGCCGAGCTGGGCGCATCCAGGAAGCGATGGCTACGGTGACCGAGATGCCGGCGGGCGAGAGGGATGAGGCTGTGTTGGGAGCATTGTTAGGCGGATGCAAGCTGCATGGCAAGGTAGAGGTGGCAAGCCATGTCGGTGAGGAGCTCATCGAGTTAGACCCATTGGGTTCCGGGGGTTATGCCCTCTTGGCCAATGTGTATGCGCGGCACGGGAGGTGGCACGAAGTGGCACGCGTGTGGAAGAAGATGAAGGAGAGGAAGGTGAAGAAGGTGCCCGGCGTTAGCCAGATTGAAGTTGGCAAGAAGAATCATGTGTTCTTTGCGGGTGATCGGTCGCACCCCGAGGCGAGGGAAATTTACGAGATGCTGAGAGAGGAGCTTCTTCCACAAATGGAGGGCATGGGCTGCTCGCAGGTGACTTCTGTGCTAACATGACTCCCCACGAATCAAGAACACCATGGACCAAAAGCTTCTTGTGCAGATTGGTTGCACGCCTCAATGAGTTCATTGCCATGTTGCACAGAAGATGAATCACCAGGCAAAGAGAACCTTCTCCCGAAACCTAGAAGACCGGCCACCAGGTGACAACAGACTCTAAGATGAGGATGGCTTGCATGTGTCACTGTCAACTCTTTCATCTCTGGAAGAGACTTGGAGCATCGAGATGCTTCCTTCTCTTGGACCATCATGATGTCTGGAGTTATTCGAGAACTATACATCTGAGTGATTCCAAATCCAATAAGCATATGGGAGAAGCTTCAGATTGCCAAGGACACAAGTTTTATGAAACGGATTGTTATGGTTGGAAGGGATCTCTTATCCACTTCAACAATTATGCAAGTGTACATCATTCCTCTGGCATGGGCATGCTCAGAGCACCATCTTCTGCAAAAGGGTATGCACCAACTCTGTTTTCAGTTTCAGTAATTCTACTACGTCTTTAGAAAAGTAAGATCTCAATGGCATATGAAGGCATGCAACACACACCTACACGTCAGTTGTGATATAAATATTTAGCACAAGGGTAATGCATGTAGAGACAATGGATGAATAGACAAACATAGGGTGAAATCTGTGACCTTCATATTAAAACAAAATTGCGGGTGGCATAGCCTATGGACTTCAAAAACAAATAAAAGTGGAATTACATGAAAGCAGATTGTGGATTGAAGCCAATCCTGACATGTCAATGGATTCCACCAAGTGGCCTCAGCAGCTTAACTTCTCGTTTCAATCGTAGCAACCATCTTTGGAGAATTAGCTGCTCTCAAAACCAAAAATTCTGAACACACCTGCAAGATCAATTTCTCAGTTACGTGCATGTCATTCAAGCATCCTCTTCCGCACTCTGGTGAAAAAGTGGCCCCATGATGGACCCAAGCATGTACAATCAAGACTAATGACCTACATTGCAGTCTCAAATAGAGAGTAACTTGATCATCCATTAAGATTATCAATAATGGTGGGAATGGAAATGATATCATATAATATTTTTATGCATAAACTACACGATACAAAAAATCTGATAGGAAGATAGATAGAAAGGCCTTATAGAACAGTACCATCGTCAGCCTGATATTTGTTCTTGTCATCTCCTGCATATGCCAGCAAGTTGTATTTTGGGTTCCACTCCACACTGTTCATCGGAGCCTTACATGGGATTTGATGAATTGATCGACCACTTTGGACATTGGACTAATAAACATTGTGGAAAGAAACTAATCAACTTATTGCTGCCAAAAATTCTATTATGATTTATATTTTACAAGGTGAACAGATGAGGTTCTTGGAAATTACATACAATATCAACAAACAGATCTTCACTTGCTGAGGCAATGTATTCTCCTGTATAATTAAAGCTGATGGTTCTGACAGGCCATCTGGAATTAGTCAACATGAAAGTTACTTTAAACATATCTCACAATGCAAAACAACAAGTATGATCTCCTGGTTCAAGCATTTTGCTTATATGTATACATGTATTACCATTAAACATAATAACAAGGTGGCCCTGTTCCAGTCAGCTAATATATGTATGGTAGGATTACAAGGTAGATGCTTACTCAAGTTTTGTGAATGTCCTGATGCACAAAATATCTGAGACATTCCAAAGGCTGACAAGTGAATCTGCACTCCCTACAGCGAAGTATCTGCAATGTAGGAGCTCAAAAGTATTATTACCTTCAAGTTCAGAAAGGTGGAAATAAGATCAACTAATGGTTTCTAGGATATAACTATATTTTGTGTGCCTGCTTTGGTCTTTTCCTCATCGTATACCGTTTACTTTTTTTCCTCTTGTGCTTCGCAACAAAAGAAAAGTTCATCATGGCAATCAAAGTTTGAATTTTGATTTTCAAAGATTTTATGAAAACAATTTCTGCTAGTATACTAATGAACTTCACATCATGAAATAAACACTGGAAAGGAAATGACTATCTTTGCCAAAAGAATCTGTAATTCTCATGGGGCACGATAATTTTCCAGGAGGTGTTGACAACTAGTAATCTTCTCAAAAAAGTTGAACTTTCTCAATGAATTAGGTCATTTATGATTGGAAGAAAATGAAGGTACATTAAGACTCCTTTTTTAAATCACTTAATGCTCTCTTAACACTGAAATGAACTTATTGCACAAATTGGAAAAAAAAGAAAAATCATTCGAATAATTAAAGTCATTAATATTACCTTCCAAGTGGATCAATTGCAATGCAATAGCAACCTGCAGTATGAGCCATCAGGGTGTGAAGCACCTTTAGGGATGGGTATGCCAGTACTTCAACAGTACCTACACAAACAAATATCAAATCAGTTTTTTCACATCGGTCATACATGCAGGCTTTTCTTAAAGAACATGAAAACTGTTTATCTAATATAAAATTTGTCTAAGCAGCAAACACAAAAAGGTTGATTGAGGTGATTCTAACCATTCCCAGTAGTAAGAAAAAATAGCTCTCCAGTTGTGTTCCAAGCTATCTCATTTACCTAATGTGCAGATCACATGACATTAAAGCAACATATTGTCATTAACTATAAATAAAATTTTGGAGAAAACAACAAAAAATAAAGCCACTCCTTTAGAAGCCACCTTGGTAGGATTCTAAGCCATCAAAAAAGAAACCATAGCAGCAACATTTTTAAGAACCAAAACATAAAAAAGAACAAAGCACTAATACAAGCAAGGTTTCTATGGACTAATCACACCTTAAAATACCACCTAATGAAATACATCTATCAATGTACTAATAGTACCAAAAAGCACAGTAAACTAACAAAACGGCATTACTATACAGCATTGTGAAAAAAATAAAAAAAGACAGCACATGCAAGGCGAATATGTTCACTTATGGAGTGAAATCGTAAAAAATAAGCAATGTCTTCTAATAAATATAACCTCATAATTAAATTTGCGTCTGTGTATTGGCTTATATTTCCGGACATCCAATATTGTTAGCTCATCCTCCTGCAACAAAAGATATTATAGCAATTGTGACAAGTTAGCTTTTCTCATACTTCAACCAAAAGAGAAGGCAGCCAGGATAAAGAAGAACATAAGTGTGGGATTGATCTTTAGTCTTGCTATTCTGCAATCCATATTAGATGTGGTTTAAATTTAATTTTCAGAAGCATATCATATAGACCAACATAACAATTGGACCTTGAAGGAAGTAATGCTCTGATGATCTAGATATGAGTAATTAAAACAATGGAACCACTGTGATAGTGAGAGAAATTAATGAAATAAGAATAATATAGATAACCCTCAAAGACCAAAAGAAAGAAGCTCTTGCGCATAAACGCCATCTGGTGTCAAACAATGAGAAGTAACACTAAAGGCATAACAAGAACAAGATTCCGATATGTAAATGTTTCTATATGAATAAAGCATTACAAATACAAAGGGCTGATAGAGCTGAGTCATAGAAAACTGTATGTAAAAGAAGGGCAACATAGACTATATAATAATGCACATATTAACCATATTTACAATTACTTCTCCAGCTAGAAGAGAAAATAAGGGGGAAGGTTGCAGTGTGACATTTTGGTTAGTCAGAATGTAGACAAGTGATTATAGCAAGCTTAAATACCTTTTTTCTTTTCTTTTCTTTTCTTTAGTACTAATTCTCAAATAAAAACCTAGATGACTTCCAAAGACCTTGCAGAAATAAGGTTTTGTCTACATACCTTATTTCCAACAGCTATGTGAGTCCCATCAGGTTTGTAAGTGATATTGATGTTTTCTCCACTAAGCTCAACATTTTGAGTGCATTTTCCACCTGGGGAAGACATTCAAATATGTTAATGAAGCTTTTATCTACCATAACTTGTGTGGCTTGCTCATGTATTTTCTACAGATGAAATATGCAAAAGGGAACAAAAACATGATCGTAAAATAGTAGAATTATGGAATTTGATGGTAGGGAAAAAAAAATCCCATATTAAAAGACACTAAAAGTTGGTTTTAGCATGTAATAGTATTCTAATACAACTCATAAAATCTTAACAACTAAAAACTTTGACCAACAAATTTTCAGGGATTATCATCTATAGATAGATCAATGTTTAACTTGGAGAAATAGGCACTGAGAAACCAAAAGCAACGATGAGATTGTGTGAGCTTATGCTTTTCCCTTTTTCTTCTATTTTTTACACATTGTTAATTAAGCAACCTGTTAAAGCAAAACTTGTCAGACAGGAACATACTTCGGGCGTCCCAAAAACGAACAGTCTTGTCCCCTGCTGCTGTTGCAACCACATCAGGATGTTTAGGATCCCAGCATAGCTGATCTACACTGTCTGTATGCCCTTTTAATTCAATATCTTTGACCTTGCCCTGCAATGGAACATGTAAATGCCACGAGAGAAACTGTATCTATGGAACATGTAAACACCCTGCAATGGTGTTGTCTTCTAAACTGCTTTGAACCACGAGGAAGAAATGTGCATCATTAAAATGTTTAAGATATCCTACTTATACTTTTCATCGCTTAAAGCCGCAGACACGGAAGCCTAGGCAGTGATTGGCACCTAGGACCTAGGGTAACTGTTTTTGTAGAAATTTCTTTAAAAGCCAAATGAACCATGAAACATATCCTTACAGAAGCCTGTGACCTTGTGATCCATTGAGGCAAACACAAATGAAGCATGGATTTGAAGGAAAGGCAGAAGCCTTCAACTGCTATGTATGAAATCAAAGGGCTAAAAAGTATGTGTAGAAACATCAATATCAAGTGGTGGTAGTCAGTAATGCTAGCTGTTTATATGGCCAAATGCAGATTGCAAGTCAGATTATCAATTTCATCAAGCCTAAATTTCATTTCCTGAGCAACTTTTTTCGTAGCCCAACTTCCTTTTTAACCAGATAAACATGTCAAAGATAGGAAAAAAATTGTAACAACAAAAGAATAAAATTTCTCAATGAAATGTACTTTCTTCTTCCCCCTCGTCAAAACCGGAAAAGGAAAGCGAAACCAACACAAGGAGGGAGCGGGATTACGTGGCCATGGGGATCGATGTTCCAAATACGAGCAGTGTGATCGACAGAACCGGAAGCAAGCTTCGTCCCCAGACAATTCCACGCCACCGAATGAACCTGGTATCGAATTAACAAACCATAAGGTAAGCTTCCAATGACCACAAAAAAGAAAACATCGTTAGGTTTTCCATGCATCCCCAACAAGAAAAGCGTAAAATTTCCTACATGGAATCAGCAAAACCCCCCAAAAAGAGTTCTAGGGTTTACGCGCCACTCAATATGATCTAAAGAAAGAAGAAAAAGAAGAAGGCATCTAGGGTTTCCGTGCGTCCCAAACAAGACAAGCATAGCATTTTATACAGCACTCGATCTGAATAAAAAGAAAAGGAAGATCAAATCTTCCACGGAGGCACCTTCTTTTTGTGGCCTTGGTACTCTCTGGAGCACAGATTTTTGAAGCTGATGGCTCTCTCTTCCATTGCCAGCTCTCGTCCCAGCCCTCACGACGAAGCTGACCCGATGGCGTTCGTTGCAACGCGGCAGCGCTCATATAAATAGGGCACGGCAAAAAAAATGTTTTTTTTTTCGGATGAAAATAAAAAAGAAGATGAATTCACAAAAAAATTTGCTAAAAATATGATTTTTTTTCTAGAAAATACTCTTTTTTTTAATTTCTCAATCAATACTCCTATTTTGTTTTTCTCCAAACAATGCTTCTAATTAAAAAAAAAACCTAAACAACGCCTCAAAAAATTTTCTTAGTTCGTTAAAGTGTTTGCCACCACAACAAAAATATCATAAAATATATTTAAAAATTATAAATAGACTTCTAAACTTAACTAAACTATTATAAGTCTAAAATATGATATGTAATTATCTATAAGTAATGATAATAAAAAAAACATGATATAATATTATTTATCATTTTTTTTATCAAGGACGATATCAATACTATTCAACTGTGTTCAATCAAGCAAAGCCTCAATTTAAGTTTTAATAAAACTCAGATTAAAATAACTCTTATCTAAATAAGGATAGTCTCTAAGCAAAAGAGGGTGCACGCCTTACGAAAAAAAAACTCTACAAGAAAAATTCTAATTATTGTGTCAAGAAAAATCCTTAAACGAGAAACGAGAGAAGAATTCTGTACTATTATAGCTAACTTATTTTAATCACAATCTTCTTCGTTATGTTTTAATAGTCCAAAGCTCTGCCTCAAAGCTTCGTCTAGCTATTATGATAAATCCTTAATATCTATTGCTCACTGTCCAAATCTCATAAAGAGGTTCCAATAACAAAGAGAGACCTACCGATGTACTATCCAAAAATACCCATAAGCTTTCTTTTACATTTATATTTCTATTATTTCAAGTTTCATAGTTATAACTTTAATTTTATAAATAATACAAGTTATTTTCTTTCGACTTTACACTTGATTTTTCCTGTAATAAATCTCTCCTCTGTCGAATTTTCATTTGAAAGGTGACATCATTGCATTAATAAAATACTATAAATATAATTAAAAAATATATATAAATGAGCCAAATAAAAATATTATAATAGTTGAAAACAAATAAAACAATGTGAGGAAAAAAAAAACCTAACATATGAATGTTTTCTTAAAAAATCACAATATATATAGTTTTTGAAACTTGTTATTCATAATCTCATTTTACTATTCGTACTATTGGTAACCTTTATAAAACAAATAAAATATATTTTTATTATTCATAATTCTTTAATTACTAATCACATCCTTATTCTCATAACTTTTTATTTTATGTGGATGTTATTTCTCGCCGTTCCATTATCCGATATCGTTAGTCGCTCACAATTAGGAGAAAATAATGGTAGCATTTATGTTTGTTTGATGCCATCCATGTTGGTCGTCATTGCTCGACGCTAATAATAATGAGAAAAAAAAAGAAAAAAAAACAAAGATGATGATAACATTTATGTTCATATGCATGCGAGTATCTTAGAAATATTAATAAAAAAATCATTATTATCTGCGATTGATAGATCATCGCGAAAGATGAACGGACGATCAGCTCAAAGCGGCATAAGAAGGATTTGAATTCTGAATCGAACCGAAGGCACATCACATTTGAACCGGTATCTCGTTTTTTCCTACGTTTATTAACCGTATAATTGTACGTATTTATGGGGTGGAACTGTCGCCGGTCGCTTCTTATTCCCATAGAAATATCGCTCTCCCTTTCTTTCTTTCTCCGTCACCTCTCTCTCTCTCCGCCTCCCCGCAACACAACCATAAAAGTAAGGCGGCTCCTTAATTAGGGTCTCGCGATCTCGCCGTAGTCCGCCGCCCGATCGCTGTACACCGCGGGAATCCGGCTCCGATCTTGCCGGGACCATGGCTTCCGGGAGATACATGGCCTATTCCCCGTCCCCTTCCGCCCCGCACTCCCCTCACATCTCTGGCATGCGCTCTGCCGGCAGCGCCCTCGCCGAGCAGGAGAAGTAGAGTTCCCGCTCTTCCTGAAACCCTCCTTGTCCAGAATCGAAGAAAAGATTTCATCTTTCTGCTTTTTCTGCTTCGAGATCGATTTTTCTTTTCTCTTTCTTTTAATTTCTCTGAAAATCTTTTAGTAGAACTGGTGATCTCACTCTCATATGCGTTCGTGTTGGATCTCTGGGAGATTCCGTCGAAGTCTGGATATTTCTGTGATCCAGGCAAGCTGATTCCTGATTTAAAAGGAAATATCTTTCTTGTTCAGATTTTGATCGGTGGGTTTTCCCATTACATGGTCTGATACCATTTTTGTAGCAAGAGCTCCTTCTTTTGGTATGTTCATGTATGACTGAGCTTTTGAACATTCCATCGACGCGAGGCCTGATTTTTAGAATTTGTAGTGCTGGTTTGATTCTTTTTTTGTGGAAGATCGGTTACTTCTGGACGTGAATATTAAGCCAGGAAACGCGTATATTTGTGCCTCCGTTGGCTGTTCGGGATTTCATGTGTTTTAATTATTTGACAAACATCCTGCATAAAGTTCTCAAACAAGCATCACTTGCCAGGTACCTAGCGGAGTTGCTAGCAGAGCGTCAGAAGCTCAGTCCATTTGTGCCAGTGCTGCCTCACAGCTATCGCTTGCTTAACCAGGGTAGGTTTCTGGTTTCCTGAATATCTTTCTGAACCTGCTTTGCAAAGAACCAAAATGCATTATATTTGTTAATTCTGATATGTATGGGATGTGAACTCTTTACTATTGCTTCCTGATGTACTGTTTTTTGCTTCTTAACATAGTTTTGTATGCTATTTTCAGTCTTCCTGTATTAGATTTGGTAACGCACTTTTCCCCCTTCCAATATTCTTACAAGAATAGCATGCGCCAATGTGCAAATGACATCAAAAGCCTTCAGAACATTTTTCATCAGAATATAAATTGTTGAAGATATGTTTAGTTTCTTAGTGATCGTTACTGATATTGTTGACGTTGCACTTGCCTTTTCAGAGAAACGAAGATAGAATGAATGGATGATCAAACTTTTGGTGTATCTCTGAATGAATATTGACATGGTCAATTTTGGATATTTGGAATATTTGCGAATAAATTTGTACTCATGATCAAAGACAGAATCAGTTGATGTCCTCGCGCTTTAACATAGAAAAGATCCTGGTGAGAATTTAAAAAGGAAATTGAATTATGATGTTTTAGTGATTTCAAATTTATGCCTTCCAGCATTATATCAGATAAACCACTAGGATATGATCTACCCTAGGATATACAATAATATAAGGTTAATTTGCATATCTTTTGTAAGTTGATTTAGGCAGGTGCAAGAAAGGAGCTGCTTGAATAGTTTGACAAACTGGAAATCGACGAGCGATTAGAAGTGCATTTGACAATCCTGTAGGAATCTAATGAGAATTTGCACAAACTACCCAAGTCAGAGTTATATTATGTCAAACTATTCCGTTATCTACAACCAGACTAGCCTGGTTGTTGAACTTTAACAAGGATTGTTGTTCCAGTGGAGCATTCTGTGCCATTTGGTGGCAGGCACAGAATGTGCCATCAGAATCATCTGTCATTCGTTGAGCATGTTGGGGCCAGAAAAAAACAAAGAGAAGCGAAGAAAGAGAGGGTAAAATTCACTTTCTTTGGCTTCAAATAAGGGCTAGAAACCAGAAGCTAGAACCAGCTCCATTGTGGTGGCTGGTAGGAAGAGCATAGAGAGAGAGAGAGAGAGAGAGAGAGAGAGAGAGAGAGAGAGGAACTCAAGCGAGGAAGAATATTTGGCCTTCAGTATTTCGTAGTGAGTTGCTAGGCATTCTATTCACTCCCTTTTTGGCTGCATTCAAGATGCCCTTGATAGGATATTTCTATATTAGCCCTCCCTGACCCTGCAGTGCCTGTAGCATCATGCATTGACCTGTGACCTGTTAACAACAACAGTAAGAATTATTTTGATAAGCCAGTCCTCCTACCATCTTAAGCCAAATTTGGGCTTAATGCCTTTTCATCAGAAATTGATTTATTGAACTTTTTAATTTGTGTGGAACTGAATTTCTGCATGAAAATACAGCAAACATGTCAAATCAAATTTTTTTGCTTTGTGTAGTGAGTTACTGAGTTTCATGTATGCATGACTCTGCATGTGCACACACACAAAATGAGTTACTGCTCGGTAATTTATAAGCACACAAAAAGAGTACCACTTGCTGATCTAGTGTTGAAAATGTTTGTTGCCATGAAAATAGGTTAGTGACCTGAATTATTCCATGCACAATGTAGTTGAGATATGTAGACTTTTGGTTGACGGTGAGAGCCTTAAAGTTTTCTTGTGCCCGTTAAGACAACCGGGCAAGATTTATGACTATTAGATGGCCACACAATGTAGTTGAGATATGCATTAGCTCTTCTCTTTTGTTCTGTACTTCATAGTAAGTTGGATAGGTAGATTTTCAATTTGGCAGTAGCGAATGCTCTGCCAATTGATGGTACTCTTTATTCTTTGCATATAATGTTCTTTTGATTGCTTTTTTGTTGGACCACAATAAGCTAGTTCTGGTTTTTCCTGATTTTATTTGGACATTACAAAATTTGATATTTGGACTAATATGGTTGTGGTTCCAATCATTTAACCCATGCCTGTTCATTTACTTCTGACTAATTTAGTTAACAAAAGCTAACTGGTAATTCTTGTGGTTGAAATTGGAATTGTGGAGCAGAAATTTTGCGTATAACCACACTGTTGGAGAATGCATCTCTTTTAGATCAAACTGGGCTTGAACATGGTAGCCCACTAATTACCGGAGGAGTATTTTCAAATGGAGGAGCTGCCGATATGAATGGCTGGGCATCAGCATTTCAATCTGAAGTACGGTTACTAACCATTAACATGACTTCTTTTATATCTAGTATATTGCTGTTCACCAAAAGTGTACATATTTTGATGCAACGGATGGCTAACATGAATTAGTTGTCCTGAATGAGTGCATCCTTCATGTGCTGTTTACATTTGATGTCATTTAAATTGTGCCAGCTGTATTCTTGCACTCTTTGACATAGTTGTCTACATCCCATTTAAGTTTAAAATTGTCCTGGATTTTAGCTTACTGACTAGTATTATTGATCGGTTTAAAGCATTAGCATCTTAAAAAGAAGGCTGAACCCCCAGTTCAGTTCATTTTATTTGTCCTAATTGTATAGGGATGCTAGGTAATTCAGATATAAATAACAGCAAAGAAATATTTCCTTCTTTTTCCAGTGGTCTGTTGTTGCATTAGGTTAACCAATCAATTCCTTGCCATAATCCTGCATTTGTTAGATAATGCAGGTATTCTAGTGTCTGCTGCTTATCTTTTAATAGTAGACCTTTGTTTTCAGCTTCAATTTGTTGCATCGGCAACAGTTTATGTAAGAGATGCATATCTATTTATTAGCTTGCATGTGAACTTGAGATTTCTTCCCATTGTCTACAGAATTCCCTGTTTTTTCTTTCTCATAGCATCAGAATATTCTCTGCTAATTATGTCATGAAGCTGAAATGTGTTACATGCGCTCAAAATGCTACCAGCTTCAATTTGTTGCATCTGTAACATTGTGAAATAGGCATTTTTGTTTACTAGTTTGCATGTGAGTTTGGGATTTCTTCCCCTTGTCTGTAGAATGCCCTGCTGTTGCTTTCTCAGAGCATCAGAATATTCTCTGCTAATGTTCTTGTTACTTCTACTTCATGAAGCTGATATGCATTATATGTGCCCATATTATGATGTTTATCAATACTATCTATTGTCAATTGGTGGATTTCATTTGTTGTGGTATTTGCCTGTATCCTGCAGAGATTGGGAATATTACAGCCTTCATCAGGGAACGGATGGGTTGTTCCCCCGGGCAGCTCCTCGGGTCTTCTTGTGAAGAAAACACTTAGAGTGGATATACCAGTGGACCAGTACCCTAATGTATGTCACAACCAATTTTCTCTCCTTAATTGTATTTCGGAAGGCATTTGTTGTGGGATTTACTTTTTAATGATTGAACAGTACAACTTCGTTGGTCGGCTCCTTGGTCCTAGAGGAAACTCTCTCAAACGAATTGAAGCAAGTACTGGTTGTCGTGTCCTAATTAGGGGGCGGGGCAGCATTAAAGATCCTGCTCGTGTAAGAATCACTTTTCAGCTGTTACTTTATGTTTTACATGCATGTGTCGCATTGTGATTACGAGCCTACAAAACTACAATATCAGAGGCTGCAAGCCATTGCCATGTCGCAACTGTAGGCAAGTTAGTTGTATCACCTTCTACATGTAGCTAGATGTTTTTACATTTACCTGAAAATTCATGATAACCCCAAGTAATATTAAAGTGGATGAGCCATATTTCATCAATCCTTCTTCAGTTAAAGGGATATTGATGTGCTTTAGGATTTTTCCATTTCAGATTTAAGTACCATACCAAATGAGATTTAAGTTCAATCTTTCTTCACTGATGCCAGTGCATGTCACAAGCATATTATATGTACAGCCATGGAATATACTCAGTATTCCATAGATGTGGCACATGGTACCTTAACTTTTCAGGTTTTTCTGGGACAAGAAAAACTTGGATGGTTCTTTTGATAACTTTGGCATCATATAAGATAGAAGCATTTGTAAAAGGCATCACATGTTATCCTTCTATATCTCTCTCTATTTGAACATTTGCCATGAGAGTTGCTCTTGGTTCGCTCATGTACCATATTAATTTCCTGAGTCAAAGCTTGGATATTATTATTTTACAAGTCTCTTCTGCTTGAAAATAAAGGTTTAGTTGATCATGGGAACTTGCTACCACATTTATGGGGTAGATGGAATACAAGACCATGTGTGGATTGTCTTGTTAGAATTTTGTTCTTGGTAGAATCTCCTAAAAAAATTATTAAGATGTGATGGAAGTTCTTCACATGTGTCTGATATCAGTTTAGTCTGCATGGTCAGAGATGCACAAATCTAGTAATTTTTTGTAGTTGTCTAGTCCCTTTATGATTTTGGATCTTGCTTGACTTTTTCTGCAGGATTAGATGCAACATTTATTATTATGTATTTGTAGGTGTAATGATTGCTTTGACAAGACGTCTCCTTTCACCTTATGACCATCTGTTGTTGAGTAGTTATACCTGCAGTACACCCAATATTAGCATTTTGTAGCTTGTTCAATCTTTGGTTTCGTTAAAGGAGCCTGTTGTAGCAGCAAATGATGTTTAGGGTGCAAAATCAGGAGAGCACTTCATGGGAGATTATGTTTCTGATGAATGATAGTTTCTTGTCCTAACTATAAGATTAGAAGAATCTACGAAGAACCTGAAAGGATGATTGGACCTCTCTGTTTAGGAGGTTCTTTGTGTGTGATCCAGGCTTTTGTCTTTACTAATACTGATAAGGAACTGCAAGGGGCATATTTCTTGTACATGCTGTTACTTTTCACAAGATTATTGTCCTGATAATTTTTTCCCCTCCTATATATTTACTGTTGCATAATCCCATGGCTCATTTATCCAAGTTGGTTTGTATTAAAATGAGGATCCCAAGAAGCCTAGGTTAAATATCTTAGAAACGGAGCAAAACCTTGATTTTTGTATTTCTATCTACTACTCATGGAACAAATATCGGTAATGTAGAATTAACAACCATAATCGTTGTACTTTCCAACCTTTTGGCTTCTTTCCTGTGCTGGGTCAGGCCTGATTAGAAACCTTGTTTAAGCTATGGCCCAGCAGGCTGCATCAAGGGAGATAACAAGGCACAGCACATACTCACATGTACAGTTCTTGATGCTTAATTTGTTCTCTTGATGTTTCTTTTAATATTTAACCTGTGTTATTTCTTTTTCTTTGAGATCTGTTTCTTAGTATGTTACATGACCAAGCTTTTCTGATATTTATGAAAACTGAAATTATATGTATGTTTGCATCCAATGTCATAATAGTCACCGAAGCTACATTGTCTATTGTATTTCATAGGAGGAGCTGATGAGGGGAAAGCCAGGATATGAACATCTGAATGAGCCCCTTCACGTTCTTGTAGAAGCAGACTTGCCAGTTGAAATTGTTGATGCTCGCATAATGCAAGCCCGTGAGATACTCAAAGATATGCTTAAGCCTGTGGTATTGTTCTACACTCGAGCATGGAGTTTAATGTTATTAATGTTCTGCAAATAATGACAGTGTTTCATTTTCCTGCTCTGCCAGATACAATTACTGGTAGCTATGTAAGATTGTTCCCCATTTCTTATGCAGGATGAGTCCGTGGATTTCTTTAAGAAGCAGCAGCTACGAGAACTTGCAATGCTCAATGGCACCCTCCGTGACGATGGCTCTCACACATCGGGGTCCGTTTCCCCTTTCCACAACAGCCTTGGCATGAAGAGAGCTAAGACCAGGGGGTGAACCGAGATCGTCATTCAGCTGTGCCTGCAATCGCCAACCATCTTTCTCCAGACATTACAGCCAATTCTCCTTGAAAGATCGATCAAGCTTTATGTTCCAATTAGTGTCAGCTTAATGCGACTAACTCGTTCCTCTAACTATGGTTGTCTGAAGATGCCTTTCTGCAGCAGGGGGAAAAGGTTCTGGTATTTGCTTATATTATGTGCCCTAGTCAGGAATATAAATGTACTTTAAGCTTGATTTCAGTTTTGTGTGATTAGATTACAGTCAGTTTTGATAACAGCGTGGGGGTGTGTAGCAAAATCAGTCGGGTCTGTGTATAAATAGTGAGTTGATATTCCCCATGAGAAGATCTTTGTAGGAGTGTGGTGGCCTATATGAACTCTTAAAGAGTGTCTTATGCTCTCGGCTTTTGCTTGTCAATGCTAGTGCATTTGTATTAACCTTGTGTTTATGTTAATCCTGCTATAGATCCATAACCTCTCCATGTCATTGGTGCTGTTTTGACATTCCTGATTATTATAATATTGCATATTTTGTATTAACCTTGTGTTTATGTTAATCCTGCTATAGAACCATAACCTCTCCATGTCATTGGTGCTGTTTTGACATTCCTGATTATTATAATATTGCATATTTTGCATTAACCTTGTGTTTATGTTAATCCTGCTATAGAACCATAACCTCTCCATGTCATTGGTGCTGTTTTGACATTCCTGATTATTATAATATTGCATGTTTTGGAAGCTAATCTGTGTTAAATACTGATCATGGATTGTTAGTGTCATTTTGAATGGAGATTGATCATGATCATCCATTGGACTTGAGAATCAATCAGCAGGCTTGGTTACTTGTGAACTGTTGCGAATGGCACCTTGTTTAGAGAGAGAACTTGCCTTCTCCAAAACTCCTCAAATAATTAAAATGATATAAAAAAAATGTGTCACCTTGTTTAGAGAGATTATTTTGGTGATTCGGACCCAGATCTTTCGAGGCACAATTTTATTGTTGTTCTAATATTTGTCCTCAACTAAAATAACTGTAGATTTTAAGGCACAGGTGTTTTTTTTTTAAAGCAATGCATCCCCTTTCTATTTTAATTTCAGATAGTATTTCCCTTTTTTAAGATGAGATTGTCCTTTAAACTTGTTATGGCAGCCATCGTTTTATCATGATCACTTTTACTCTGTTATGTTATTACGATATCATCTTAGATCTCTTCTAACTTATCCCTGTTCGTTCTCCATCAGGGGAGAAAGCTCTCGAGGGTGAGACTATGACGCCACGGATGACGATGAGGGGTTAGCCATGCCTTGTCGATTTCGACTTCGTCATACACCAATGCCCTATGTCGCTTAGGCGAGTGAGTTGTCAATTGGGCGAGACCACGAGCAATACCAATAGATAAGAGGGAGGAGGTGTGACGGACATGATGAGGAGGTGCTTGGTGATGACCACGGGCAAAAGACCTTCCATGGCGAAAAAAATAGTGACGGGTTTGTGCGACCGACGCTTGGTATGAATGACGTTTGGCACGATAGGCCATACGGGAGAGGGAGGGAGGGAGGAAGAGGTCTATCGTGGTTATCTCTTTCCTCTCCACTTGGAAGTCGGCTAACGTGATGCATGAGTACAACGATCGACGTTACGAAAGACGACGATAAAGGTTGGTTGTACGAGGATAATTTCATCTTTTAGAAAGTGAGGAGTGTTATGCAAGAATAAAATAAAAATGTGTGTTCTGTCAAAAAAAAAAGATTTTTTTTTTGAGAATTTACCCCTAAAATAAAATGCAATGATAAAAAAAAAAATTGAATGAGATTGACCCTGGAATGCAGTGGGAAGCCCACTGCTTCGGAGCTCTTCAACAGTAAAGGCAACAGAAGAATACTACGCAGATGAAAGTAAACAAAACAGAGCACATCCAACGGAATCTTGAGTACATCCAAATGCTTTCTCTTTTGTCGGCAGATTGCTACCTTTCGCTTCGTCCACATGTCATGCAAATATATGCATTCCTGTGCTCGTTTCTTTTCTCTTCTTTTTCTCTCCTTTAATGGCAATTAGACGTCGGCCAATCCCTCGCAGTTTGCAGCTCTTAATCCACATCGTTAAGAGACTCCAAACCCAAATCGTCTTTACCGTCTCCCCTTCAAAAGAATGAACCGCCAAGCCTTGTCTTCTTCACAAAAGGCCTGCCCGGATTGGCTGTAACGGATAGCCTAATCACCTTGTCCGGCTCGATCCAAGACCATCAGATGACCTCCAAGATCTTAACAACGCACCACTTGTAAAAGGGATTGTTGGATTGCAAGATTCCTCTGCTGAATTCCTTTTGTATAACGTTCCATTGGCTTCATTGATTTCGTCGGCTTTCCTTTCTCTCTCAGTTTTAATTTCGACTTTGGTCCTCCGTCTCTTTCTCTTTGCCACCACCAACCTCACTGTAGTCCAGAACCGTCGCTCATTCTCTCCGTCTCCACAAATCCTTGCTCCAGATCCACTCCAATGCCGCTTGCGCCCTTGAGATCGCTATAAAGATCGAATCTTTGGTGGATATGGCAGCTCCCAATTTGGCAAAGGCTCTGTTTTGGGGGTTTTTCCTTGAAAGATGCATCCTTTTTGTGGATTCCGCCGTTGGCGTCAACTGGGGGACACTGTCCTCCCACAAGCTCCCCCCCTCCGTGGTGGTGGATCTCATGAGGGAGAACAAGATTGGGAAGGTGAAGCTGTTCGACGCGGACCCCGAGGTCCTCTGGGCCCTGAGGGGGAGCGGCATCGAGGTGATGGTGGGGATCCCCAATGACTTGTTGGCGGCTGTGGCGTCTTCCGTCGCTGCTTCTGACCAATGGGTCGGTCAGAATGTGTCGAGGTACATGGTTAAAGGCGGCGTTGATATAAGGTACGTTGCTGTTGATCGTAGAACAACTGTTTGAGCAATTGCTTCTGTTGCATTCTGGTTCTGGACGCTAAAGGTGAAGTTTTTGAGGATTGAGGAAGTGGGAATCGTAGTTTTAACAAAGTCCAGAACTGTTCTTCAATTATTCTATATGCTAAGATTCATATAGAACGCTTAATCTACTATGCTTACAATATTTGATAAGGCATAGGGAAAGAAACAATTGAATTTCCAGATGAAATGCACTCTACCTTTTACTAGTAAAGATGCAAAGGGACACACAAGAATTTAGCATGGGATATGTGTATGATCAAATAAAGGGGTGCTAGACGCAAATGTGCATATATAATAGTGACCCTTTTGCCTTAGTTACATAGGTCATTGGAATTAATCAGGCATTGCTTTTTTCATAGGTAAAATAGATTTTGACTTTTATTGATAACCTTCCTACAAGTTAGAAATGTAAAATTGAAGGATGGATGCAAGACGGGCATATGCATCTGATATGTTGAGGAATGTATAAATAAAGGTTGGATGCATGATAGACATATGTATGCAGTAATTCATTTTCCTTTTGAATACGGGTTATATGCCACATTCATGGTGTAGCCGGAAATTCCATCACCGACGGAAAGGATTTATGATCGTTAAGTGGACCTTGCAATAATTATTGATACACATATGATCATGGGTAAAGATGCAAGGTGAGGATGCATTCATATCTAGCAGTCCTTTTTGCCTCAGGAATGTGGGTTATATACCACATTGATTGGAGTTGACAACAGGTAAAGTGATTATGTATAAGGAAAACATGGCTAGAAGTTGATCATGAAATATGACTAAAAGGGAGAATGCTAGATGCTCGAATGTATATATGCCCTTCATTACTTTTGCCTCAAAGACATGGTTTGCATGCCACAATGATTGAAATTAATTGGACACTTTGTCATTGGCAAAAACAAATTAAGGATAAGGAAAACCAAAGTAGATATTCTTGTATCTAAATAAGCAGTTGCTTTGTGGCATAAAACTCGGGGTCAACATTGAACCCTGGTAATAAGCATCTAGATAGAATGAGCCTCAACTCAAGAATGAATCCCATAAAAGAACACAAAAATCAAGAGTTATGCCCCAACTTGAGTAAGCCTCTCGAGAGAATGTGAGTCTCAAATCAAGAACTAGGCCCAAAGGAAAGAACGAGTCAAGAAACTCGGTACATAAATAATCTTGAATGCTAAACTCAAGGGCATGATCGTGATGGTTTCTAGAAGTCAGCAGATGTATATGGCTTGAATTTCATTATAGAAGGATTAAGATATCCATGATTAAGAAGAATAGACATTTGTTGATTGTGTAGATGGGCTCCTTAATAAGAAACCGAATGGTACGTTATTGGGTACATGATATGACCCTAGCAGGATTGGGTCCTACTCAACCAAGTAGCAGCTAAAAAAAACCCTGTGAGAGTGTAATAAACCCCATCTAGCCACCTCTATCTTATAAATAAGAGTGGCTAGGCTTTACATTTGGGCCTTTGGGCTTCTTAGTCGCCGCCCCCTCCTTTACTGGGTCGGTTGGCTAAGGTTGAGGGTAAAATTGGTAGTTCACTTAGGAACAGCCCCTAAGGCTAGGGTTTGGAGTCCTATATAAGCATGTAGCCTCCACCTCTTTTTAACAAGAAAAGATCAATCTACTTTGCAGCCACAAGGTCAATTACTTGGAGGGTGGAACCCCTATAGCGTTCCAAGGGTTGATCCCCCTTAAAGATCAATCTACATAGAATTCCTCTGGGATTCTATCATCTAGTATCAGAGCAACGATCTTGCTGCTTTTGCTGCCATCCCTGCCGCCCACCATCAACCAAGCAATTCCCACAATTGCTCTTGATGTCGTCGTCTCCACCGTCATCTTCTGCCGTAGATCAAATCAATCTACTGTCGCCACCTTCAATTGCATCAGAGATCTGGTATTCTCCTATCACCAATATCTTTTGCTGCTGTAATTTTCCATTCAAAATACCAAAAAGAAGTATTGCTATCTATCCTTTGCTGTGAATTCCTTTTGTCGCAAAAGTTATCATCTTTGCGAACGAAGGATTGCTACAGAAAATTTCAGCCGCATATTGCTGCCTTTAAACCGATCTATTTGCTATCCTTTTTGAACGAAATTTCTTGTGCATTTCATAGATCATCTTGGCTTTTATCTGTGATTGATCTATTGTGGAATTCATCTCTGAAACATTCCTGTGTTGCTGCAAATTTTCGTCGCAAACCATTGAAATTTTTCGACGAGAATTCTGCCATCGCAACTTGCACCAATTTCCTTGCTGTTATGCTACCGAAATTTTCTTAATCCAATTTGTCATCATCACTATTATCTAAACTGAGAATTTGCTGTCAAATCCCCTCAAATCTCGGGATTTTTGCTGAAAATTTTGTCGAGAAACCGCTGTTTCTTCGACGATAATTCTGCTCTTACGAGACAGCTCATATCTGCAACAACTTCTATCGAATTGCTATCGAAATTTTCTTGATCCAATTTGTCATCATTGCTGTTATCCAAACCAAGAATTTGCTGTCAAATCCCCTCCTCAAATCTTGGGTTTTTTGCTGGAAATTTCGTCGAGAAACCGCTGTTTCTTCGACGATAATTCTGCTCTTACGAGACAGCACATATCTGCAGCAACTTCTACCGATTTCTATCAAACCTTTGCTGCCATCTACCACAGATCTGAAACCCTCTTCTCAACCTTCATCTACTACCATCACAACCCTAAAACTCTATCAAACCGCACCCCATAACAGCACCCAAAATAGCCACAAAACAATCCTAAACCGCAGCCTACATCCTCCAATCTACTAACCCTTTCAGCCACCACTTCTCTTAACCAATACATGCCTTTAACCCGACAACAAAAGAGAGATCTTAATATGACAGATTTGGAGGCATATACTATGTCATCCGAGGAGGCAATTAACGCTAAATTCGAAGCCTTCCAAATGCAAATAGAGGATAAGATTCAGACTCTCTTTGTCGAACTCAGTTTGGGCCGATCACCGAGCCCGAAGAAATCACATCAAGGAGAGAGCTCTAACAAAAGAGATGATTTCCAAGAGAGGGGAGGCTCTATGACCGATCCCTACTATCCACTAATGAGGGTGGACTTCCCTAGATGGGAAGAAGGAGACCCGATTGGTTGGATCTCACGTGCGGAGTGATATTTTTGGTACCACAAAACCACGGACGCATTTATGGTGGAAATTGCGGTTATACATCTTGAAGGGGATGCCATACAGTGGTTTGATTGGTTTGAACACACTCATAGAGTCCTCTCATGGCGACAATTCAAAGAAGGACTACTGATCCACTTCGGACCAACCAATTACGAGAACATTGATGGACAACTAGCAAAGATCCGACAAATCTCCACCATTCAAGAGTATCAAACCAAGTTTGAAAGGTTATCTAATCAAACTCGTGATTGGTCTGAAAAACAGCTATTGGGGACGTTTATTGAGGGCCTGAAGCCGGAGATCCGGAAAGAAGTTAAAGCGCGACAATCGTACACACTTATGGCAGCCATCTCATTCGCACGACTTCAAGAGGAGCAATTGAACCACGAAGCCCGAAGGACTAGGGTCACTCCCCGACCAGCAATAACGAAGCCCTTAGTCCCCTTACTGTCAGCCGAGCTCCTGCACTAAAAAAGTTGACAAGAGAAGAGCTTCGGGAGAGATCTGCAAAGGGGTTATGTTGGCATTGCGACGAGCTGTGGAGCTGCGAGCATCGCTGTAAAAAAGGGAGACTTCTTATGATTGAACCAGTGGAAGAAGAGGTCATTGAACAGCTAGAAGAGAGCCTTGAACATGAGGAAGAAGATGCAGAAGAACAGCCACAACCGACTGATTTTATGGTACACGCGTTAGCCGACTACTCAAATCCGTAAACGATAAAAGTTGGAGGCCTTCTCAAACAACAACCGATCACTATTCTCATCGATACGGGCAGCACTAATAACGTTTTAAACAGTAAGGTTGCTGCTCGGATGGCGCTCCACATTGAAGGTTGCAGCAAGTTCGATGTAAAGGTCGTCGACGGCTGAATCCTAAAGTGCGACCAAAGATGCCCGCGGGTGAAACTATTATTGCAAGACCAAGAAATTGTTGCCGACTTCTTCCTCCTACCAATTGATGATTATGAGGTCGTACTGGGCATAGAATGGTTAACGACTCTAGGTGACGTCTCTTGGAACTTTTCTAAGTTAGTTATGAAATTCTACTACAAAGGCAAACAGGTTATCCTACGCGGGAAGCGCGGAAGCAACGTAACCACCGTTTCGACCCAACGAATGGAGAAAGTTTTGCACAAGATAAATGGTGGCTTTTTTATGTATCTCCAGCAGCAACTAGAGGGGAAGAAAATAGAAATTGAATATCAAAATCTCGCCCAATTGCTTGCTGAATTTGACGACGTTTTTGCTGAATCGCGTGGTCTTCCTCCTAGTCGGCAACATGACCATCGAATTTCAATTCTTCCGGACAAACCACCAGCAAACACTCGGCCGTACCGCTATCCTCACCTCCAAAAGGATGAAATTGAGAAGATTATAAAGGAGATGCTTGAAACAGGGGTGATTCGGCCAAGCTACAGCCCCTATTCCTCACCGGTGCTACTTGTACGCAAGAAGGACGGAACTTGGCGAATGTGCATCGACTACCGAGCTCTAAATGGCATCATCGTCAAGGATAAGTACCCAATACCAGTGGTGGATGAACTTCTTGATGAGTTAAAAGGAGCTCGAGTCTTTACAAAGTTGAACCTCCGATCCGGTTACCACCAAATTCAGGTATGTGAAGACGACATTTCGAAAATTGCTTTCCGCACACATAACGGCCATTATGGATTCTTGGTAATGCCTTTTGGACTCACTAATGCTCCTTCAACCTTCCAAAGTCTCATGAATGATATTTTCAGAGCTTTCTTCGCAAATTGTCTTTGGTATTTTTCGATGATATTCATTTACAATCCATTTAGACTCCTTCGGTTTGTTACGACGATTTGAGACTCTTTTGTTAAGCTATCAAAGTGCAGCTTTCTCTAGCAAAAAGTAGAGTACCTTGGGTACCTAATATCAAAAGGAGTGACGGTAGACCCAACAAAAATCGAAGCCATGCAGGGCTGGCCGAAATTCGAGAGAATACTCTTTTTGTTAAGCTATCAAAGTGCAGCTTTCTCTAGCAAAAAGTAGAGTACCTTGGGTACCTAATATCAAAAGGAGTGACGGTAGACCCAACAAAAATCGAAGCCATGCAGGGCTGGCCGAAACCTACAAATGTAAAATTGCTGCGTGGGTTCCTTGGACTAACAGGCTACTACCGAAAATTTGTAAAGGACTATGGGAAGATCAGTGCACCCCTTCTCTACTAAAAAAAGATGCCTTCCAATGGTCAGATGAAGCCTCCACTGCCTTCAATAAACTTAAGGCAGCTATGACGACGATGCCCGTGCTAGCACTACCAGATTTTAGCTGACCCTTCATCATTGAGGCTGACGCATCTGGAGTCAGAATTGGAGCCGTTCTTATGTAAGATGGTCGACCACTCGCATACACTAGCAAGGCGCTATCTCCTTTCCATCAAAAAATGTCAATCTATGATAAGGAGATGCTCGCCATTGTGCATGCAGTAACGAAGTGGAGACCCTACCTGATCGGCTGACGATTTCAAATTAAAACTGACCATAGAAGCCTCAAGTACTTTTTGGAGCAGAAGATATCATCCCCGGAGCAGCAAAAATGGGTAACCAAACTTCTAGGATTTGATTATGAAATTATTTACAAAAAGGGGAAAGAAAACGTTGTTGCAGATGCACTCTCACGGCTACCTGAGCATGCTGAATTTTCAGCCATCTCTCTTCCTACCACCGACTTCCTCGAGAACATTAGGGAGAAATGAAAGAAGGATCAAGAGACCAACAACATCATTAAAAAATTGGAGGATCCAAGTGCAATAGCTCACTATACTTGGGATTCAAAGGATCTACGCTATAAAGGTCGTATTGTATTTATACCCGACTCCCCTTGCATCAAAGTCATTTTGCACGAAATGCACTCCACACCTTCAACAGGGCACTCCGGATTTCTGAGAACCTACAAAAGAGTAAAGCAAAATTTTATTGGAGAGGGATGAAAAAATTTATTTCTGAATACGTGACACAATGTGATGTATGTTAACAGCAAAAGGGTGAAACAGTGGCGAGTCCAGGGAAACTACAACCACTACCCATATCGGACTCAGTGTGGACTGACATCTCCATGGACTTCATCGAAGGGCTGCCATCTTCCAAAGGTAAAAGCACGATCCTCGTGGTGGTTGATCGACTTACGAAATATGCTCATTTTTGTGCTATGCGAAATCCCTACACTGCTAGTATTGCTCAGATTTTCACAGAAAATATTATTAAATTGCATGGGATGTCAAGGTTCATTGTAAGTGATCGAGACAGGGTGTTTACTAGTAAATTTTGGACCGAGTTATTTCAGTTGCAGGGCACCAAACTCAAGATGAGCACAGCATATCATCTATAAACTGACGGCCAAACAGAGATGGTGAACAGGTGTTTAGAGACGTACCTTCGGTATTTCGCTAGTGACCGGCCAAAGGAGTGGACGAAATGGCTCCCATGGGCCGACTGGTGGTATAATACTACGTATCATTCCTCTACAAAATGTACCCTATATGAAGCATTGTATGGTCGGCTGGCCCCTATGATTTCAAAGTATGTAATTGGCTCGGCCAAGGTAGATCAGGTCGATCAAGATTTAATTGACAGGGACAAACTCCTACAACTGCTAAAAGATAATCTCTCTACCACTGAAGCTAGAATGAAGTAGCAAGCCGACACACGACGAAGCGAAAGAGAATTTTCAGCAGGAGATTGGGTTTATTTTCGCCTATAGCCATACAGGCAACTCTCCATCAACACACGAGCCTCCATGAAGCTATCCCCACGTTTTTATGGGCCCTATTAGATCACAGAGCGAATTGGAGCCGTGGTGTACAGACTTAAATTGCCCGAGGATGCCAAAATTCATCCTGTCTTCCACGTGTCATGCCTGAAGCTCAAGTTGGGAAAACACGAGTCACCCCAGATTGAATTGTCCAACACCACTGATGATGGAGATATTCAAGCCCAACCACAAGCCATCCTCGACCGTAGAATCGTGATTCATCGTCGACGTCCCTCTACTGAAGTACTAGTGCATTGAAATAATTTACCACCCGAAGATGCCACATGGGAATCATATGAGGAGCTAAAGACCTGGTTCCCTGAGTTCATGGAACCTCAGCCTTGAGGACAAGGCTGATTTAAAAGGGCGTTCTTGATAGGACCTTAGCAGGGTTGGGTCCTACTCAACCAAGTAGCAGCTAAAAAAAATCCTATGAGAGTGTAATAAACCCCACCTAGCCACCTCTATCCTATAAAGAAGAGTGGCTAGAATTTACATTTGGGCCTTTGGGCTTCTTAGCCACCGCCCCCCCTTTATTGGGCCGGTTGGCTAAGGTTGAGGGTAAAATGGGTAGTTCACTTAGGAAGTAGCCCCTAGGGCTAGGGTTTGGAGTCCTATATAAGCATGTAGCCTCCACCTCTTTTTAACAAGAAAAGATCAATCTACTTTGCAGCCACAAGGCTGACTACTTGGAGGGTGGAACCCCTATAGCGTTCCAAGGGTTGATCCCCCTCAAAGATCAATCTACATAGAATTCCTCTGGGGTTCTTCTATCAGTATACTGGAACTTTGTGACATTCAAATCGTTGTGGGCTTGTGCTGAATTTAAACATTGAATATAATTAAAAGTTTTCGCTAGCATGAATTTACACATATGCATATTGGACATCCATTGTAGGCTAAGAAAATTTATTTGCTCTGTGTTACAATTTTGTACTTGGATTAGCTAATCCTTGAAAAGGATAAGATTATCCAGATGTTTGTTCCTTACGTTCATTTGTAATATGTCATATTGGTACTCAATCACTCTCTTGTCAGATATGTTGCAGTTGGAAATGAGCCCTTCCTCACAAACTATCAAGGACGATATCAGTCACTAGTTCTCCCAGCGATGCTCAACCTTCAGCAATCATTAGCCAGAGCAAATCTTGCAGGCTATATAAAGCTAGTAGTCCCTTGTAATGCTGATGCTTATCAGTCAGCTTCAGTTCCTTCTCAAGGAGCGTTTCGGCCTGAGCTGACACAGATAATGACCCAGCTTGTGTCTTTTCTCAACTCAAATGGCTCTCCCTTTGTGGTCAACATTTATCCCTTTCTAAGTCTCTATCAGAGTGCAGATTTCCCACAAGACTATGCCTTTTTCGAGGGCTCGTCTCACCCCGTTGTCGACGGCCAGAATGTCTATTACAATGCCTTTGATGGCAATTTCGATACCTTGGTGGCTGCTCTCAGCAAAATTGGATATGGGCAAATGCCCGTAGCCATCGGCGAGGTGGGCTGGCCTACAGAGGGAGCACCGAGTGCAAATCTAAGCGCTGCAAGGGCTTTTAACCAAGGCCTCATCAGTCATGTTTTGAGCAACAAGGGAACACCTTTGAGGCCTGGGATTCCTCCGGTCGATATATATCTCTTCAGTCTTCTCGACGAAGAACAAAAGAACATCCTGCCTGGAAACTTCGAACGGCACTGGGGACTCTACTCTTTTGATGGCCAAGCCAAGTACCCCTTGAACCTTGGATTAGGTAATGGTTGGTTGAAGAATGCGAGGAATGTTCCATACCTTCCATCAAGGTGGTGCATTGCTAATCCATCTCAGGATCTCACCAGTGTCACCAACCATGTGAAGCTCGCTTGCAGTTTTGCTGATTGCACAACTCTGTACTATGGAGGATCATGCAACATGATCGGCGAGAAGGGAAACATCTCTTATGCCTTCAACAGCTACTATCAGCTACAGAAGCAAGATTCAAAGAGCTGTGATTTTGATGGGCTTGGGATCGTTACGTTTCTCGATCCCTCGGTAGGTGACTGCCGCTTTCTTGTTGGCATTAGCGACAGTAGCGGTTGTTGTCTCGGATGTGGCATACTTTGTGCATTGTGGTTCATGTCACTTTGGGTAATAATTTATCTGAGAGTGTTTGATTCCTTGTAATGTCGGAAACAGCTTGGAAGTATTTGTGGTGCTTATCGAACACGAATATGTTATACTGGTACAAGATTGCATGCACGTCGACTTTGAATATTCATGTAGTGCCTTCATTACTCGCACAAAGATAGGGTGAAGAATCCTTATCTCCTTGACATGTAGATCAAGGTGAGATCTCAAAGTGCCAGCTTAAACCACTACGAAACAGCGGTTAACGCCTCTTATTTCTTCATTTTAGTGCTGATTCTTATGAATTTATCCTCTGTTCTGGTACAGAACATTGCAAGTTCATCACCAGGGAGATGTCAATGATGTTTGTGCAGCAATTTGTGCCAGAAATTAACCAGATAAGTCGAGTTGGTGCATCTGTGATATCTCTCTCTCTCTCTCTACATAGTGCAAAATATGAACTGCAGCATCCCTGCTCTCAGAGTGAGGGAAAAATAATCTGCAGTGAGCAAAATTGCTTGGGAAGACAAAGATATGTTCTTAATGAGGTCTTGACGTCATATTTCCTTTCAATCTTGATAATATGTTCAGAAATTTCACCAAAGGAATTAATACGATATGCGGTAATAATTCAGCCAAAATTCCAAATCTCTCACGGTACAGATAAAGAGCGATCTCAGCCAGTTAATATGATTGCTTTCTCTCTCTCTCTCTCTCTCTCTCTCTCTCATTCTATTCTCCTGGAAAGAGTCCATAACAGATCAACCTTCATCCCTATTCCTCCGTCGAAGGATCTCCTCGTCAGTAGCCTCTCCAAGCGAACTGTATCTGCTCTCTCTACGTGCATCCACTCCAACTCTCCAAGTGTCTTATATATATAGACGCTGCATCGGCGCTGCTAGCAACGAGGAAGCAGGGAAGGAACATAAATCGCGAGAGATGACGAAGCTTCATCTTTTTCTTCTCGCCATCGCATTCCTTTCCTCGCTGCAGAGTCCAGCAGCCCTCGCGACCAAGAAGGTGAGCGACGACGTCCCGTAACATGGACAATGAGCTCCGTATGTAACCATGCAGATACATCTGCTGACGTTTGTCCGTGGGATGTGATGCCAGGCTTACATCGTGTACCTCGGCGGGCACTCTCATGGCCCCGATCCCACTTCTGCAGACTTCGAGAGAGCAACTCAGTCTCATTATCAGCTGTTGGGATCCACTTTTGGAAGGTATTCCTCTTGCTCTGATCCAAGAACAACCGTTCTAGTGCTCATCTAAAGTTCATGTCGTTCATCACAGCGAGGAACTGGCTCGCTCTGCAATCTTCTACTCGTACACGAAACATATCAATGGCTTTGCTGCAATGTTGGAAGAGGAAGAAGCGACGCTGATCTCCGGTTCGAGTTCTTGTCGTGTATTGAGCTCTTGCCTCTGGCGTTAACTCGGCATGTGATCTTGGATTCGCTTGTCTCCGCGCAGAGCATCCCGATGTCGTATCGGTGTTCGAGAACACCATGAAGACGTTGCACACGACCAGATCATGGGATGTCATGGGCGGATTCTTGAACAGGCAGGGGAAGGCCCACCCCGAATCCATCTGGGCCAAAGCCGACTATGGCGACGACATCATCGTAGCCAATTTCGACACAGGTTCTTCGTCCGTGCCTTCGTTTCTTCCGCCTTTTTTGTTTGGATTATCTTTGACGAAGCTGCGTTCTCATTCGAAAGGTGTGTGGCCTGAATCCGAGAGCTTTGGTGACGAAGGATATGGGCCGGTTCCGAAGAGATGGAGAGGGATCTGCCAGAACAGCACCAAGCACAGCTTCCACTGCAACAGGTCTTCTTCTTCTTCTTCTTCTTCTTCTTCTTCTTCTTCTTCTTCTTCTTCTTCGTTCTCGGTGCTCTATTGCAGAGACTATACGCGATGCTAAAGCTTCCTTTTTGATGATCCAGGAAGCTGATCGGTGCCCGGTTCTATGACTTGTCCCAGCAGGCCAAGAGTGCGTCGCCGCCGGTGGAGTACTCTCCCCGCGACAGCGAGGGCCATGGCACCCACACGCTCTCCACGGCCGCAGGGGGGTTCGTCCGCGGCGCAAACATCTACGGCAGAGCCAAAGGCACGGCCAGAGGCGGCTCGCCCCACGCGAGGGTCGCCGCCTACAAGGTGTGCTGGGAGCTCTGCGCCGATGCCAACCTGCTTGCTGCCTTCGATGACGCCATACACGACGGCGTCGACGTCATCTCGTTGTCGGTAGGTGCTCTTCCGTCGGAGTACCTCTTCGACTCCATCGCCTTGGGGTCGTTCCATGCAGTGCAGCGAGGAATCACCGTCGTGTGCTCCGCCGGCAACGAAGGACCGACCCCTGGCACGGTCTCCAATATTGCGCCATGGCTATTCACCGTCGGAGCAAGCACGATCGACAGGGAGTTCTATTCCCTCGTCACTCTCGCCAACAACAAGAAGATGAAGGTTTGCTTCTTTCGTCTTCGATCGATTACCGCCCCACACACGACTTGACCGGTTGGAACGCGTCGTCTTTCAGGGAGTGAGCCTCTCACCAAAATCTCTACCAGCCCATGAGCCTTATCCATTGATCGATGGCTCTGATGCGAAGCGCCCGAACGCATCCGCTGAAGAAGCGTAAGAACAGAGTCGCTCCCCTGTAGTCCTGCTCGCATTCCATGGCATGAACAATCGTTTGTGGGACTTGCAGTGGGTGGTGCTACCCAGCAACACTCGACCCCGGTAAAGTTCGAGGAAAGATCGTGGTTTGCTCGCGCGATCCGTCGCTTGCACGAGTGGAGAAGGGCGTCGACGTCTTGAAGGCCGGCGGGGCGGGGATGATCCTCGCGAACAGCGATGAGGAAGGGAACAGCCTCGTTGCGGATCCCCACTTCCTCCCTGCTTCGATGATTACATACAAAGATGCTCTGAGACTGAGTTCCTACCTGAAATCGACCAAGTATGATCTTGTCAGGGATTCGATGAGTCGTTTCTGGCCACTGAACTCCATCTTCTTTGGTAGGTCACCTACTGCTACCATTTCACCTTCAACTACAGTTCTGGGAGTGAAACCAGCGCCGGCCATGGCTTCTTTCTCATCTCGAGGCCCCAATCTTATCAATCCCGAGATTCTCAAGGTCGTATCTGTTGCCTTTCTTTGTTCGTTTCCTCTCAATTGCATTAGCTTATGATTCCTTCTTCTTGCTCTTGCAGCCTGATATCACTGCGCCGGGGGTGGACATTCTCGCAGCCTTCACCAGGGAAGTCGGACCTACCATGCTGGATGTAGACAAGCGACGTGTCCGATTCAACGTCATGTCCGGCACGTCGATGTCCTGCCCTCACATCTCCGGCGTCGCAGGCCTGCTGAAGAAGCTCCATCCTCGTTGGAGTCCTGCTGCTATCAGATCGGCCATCATGACGACCGGTAAGCGATCGTCAACAACGCAACGTGTTGCTCTTCCATCTCGCGTGATCTAGAGAGAAGTTGCTGGATTCCATGGCAGCGAGAACTCGAGACAACACGAGAACGCCCATGAAGGACGCTAACCGCGAGAAGGCCACACCGTTCGACTACGGCGCAGGGCATGTGCGGCCGAACCGCGCCATGGATCCCGGGCTTGTGTACGACATCACCTTCACCGACTACGTGCACTTCCTGTGCAGCCGCGGGTACAACGCCTCCAGCATGGCGCAGTTCATCGGCAAGCGCTACGCCTGCCCGTCGAAGACGATGAGGGCGGAGGACTTGAACTACCCGTCGATCGCCGTCCCGAACCTCCAAAAGTCCTTCACCGTCTCTCGCACCGTGAGGAACGTCGGCACGCCCGGCACGTACAATGTGAGGATCAAGGCTCCCTTCGGCATCGACGTCTCGGTGAAGCCGCAGACGCTCGAGTTCGCCAAGGTTGAGGAGGAGAAGACGTTCCACGTCAGGCTGCGGTCGCGCGGCGAGAGTGTCGGCGTAGGGTATGTCTTTGGTGGCCTGACATGGACCGACGGTACGCACTACGTGAGAAGTCCTCTGGTGGTGAATGCGTTTTCATGAGATCAACATCTTTTTAGGATTTAGCCCCCCTTTTTCTTCGTCTTTTGTTTAAATATAGAAGTGCAGTTGCTAATTCATTTGGCTGGTGATTCTAATAAAAAATGTTTGCTCATTTTGGGTTTTTGATGGAACCGTTCCGATGGTGCACTTTGTAGACCATACGCAGTTAACATGAGAAAAAGGTTTTGGCATTACATCAAACACCTTACGAGAATTGGCTGCTTTGCAAGTGCGCAAGCAAAAAGAAACACTGCAATGGATTCAAGAAGTTTAATTGTTGTTATAGAAGAAGACTCGGTAAGAAACTTCACTGAAACATCTATCGTGCAGACATTTGAGCAGACTGCTTTTTAGATTCAAACGAGATGAGCAAACCAAGAAAACTTCATAAAGGGGGAAAGAAACATGTTAATAAGAATGAGAGAGATACACTGCAGTTAAATCTCAGGGTAGTAGAAACAATATGGCTTACAGTGACTTCAATGAAAGTATATATTATACGAAATTAAAAGTAAGAATTTATCCTAAGATGTAAACCATTGGTGTCTGATATTATAGATGAAACATGTACAATACAACTGCACTTGTGCAGATGGCAAAAACCATGGGAATAAGAAAAACTAACTATGAATAACAGCGCTTATTAATGAGAGCAAAATTGAGCTTATTTTACTCCACGCCGAGGAGAACCGAAGAAGAACCTCAGAAGATGCAAGAAAGAGAGGGTTGGAAGGATGCTTAAGCACCACATCCACTCTTCAAGGATTGATGTTGCACTCCCGTATAAAAATGTGATCGTAGTTTACATACTTGGACCAATAGCCACGATACTTGGGCATGCCGATATCCAACCAAGGCTTCATGTTTCCGTTGTAGTGGATGACTGCAGCCGATTCGATGTCCTTCAGGTCCACCTGTGCGTTATACCCGAGGCCCAAAATATGCCACCGGTGATCAATGGGAAGCGTATGGTTGTAGAATGTTATTAAGCCAGGAGGAAGACTTCCCAATCTCCATAACTGCCGATCAATATTCTGTGAGAACAGATAACAAACAGATCAGAAATATGCTGCTCCACAGTCGCAATAAGTATAATTTTGGAGCATTTGAAAGTTATTTTAGGCTCTAAACAAAATAAAACATCTGCTCCAAAATTATAAAAAAAAGAAAAAGAAAAATATGACTATTACGCTTGTCACGCTATGATATGTGCCACGAACCATTATAAGGTTGTTGCATGCCAATGCAGCATCCTAAGCTCATCATCAAGGCCTATAATGTTGCCCCGTCCCTTCTAAGGATGATTCTAGTATACTAATTCATTTTCTCCATGATAGAATAGGATTTGAGATAGGTGAAGATGATGACAGTACAAGCTTTCAGCAACTCATATAGGCATCATGTCTTACCAGGTTCTGCCAGCGGTGATAGACTTCTGTGATTTTCTGCTTCCTCCACTCATCCAAATCAAACACATTCATTCCGTACGCCCAACCACAAGCACGGGGATTGAAGTTCTTGGCAATAAGAGGATTTGAGAAATTGAGATACTTGTCAAATCGGTGAAAGCTTTGCCCACAAGTCTCGATCGCACCATTGACCTTTCCCTTCATGTCAACCTTCCAAAGGCCAGTCAGGTCCTTCTGTACGACAATGTCATCATCTAAAAACACCACCTTGCTGAGCCTTGGAAAGACCTCGGGTAGGTAAAATCGCAGGTGATTTAGAATGGATAGGTACTTTGGGTTTCTGTACTTCAAGTTTGCATCAGAATTTGCAGTAGCATGACGAGTCCTGAAGTAATAGTCAATCATGGACTGGGACCTAAGCTGTTTCAATACTGGACTGTAGCTGTCATTTAGCCACGTAAATTCTTCAATGGTCTGAACTTGAATGGCAGCTTTTCCAGGTGGGTTAGCTAGAAACCACATCCTCATAGCTGCATAGTTCAGTCTATCAGTTACAATGTGGAAAACGTGGTCTGCAGGGTTCTGCAAGTAAGATATATTCTCTTTAAGTAACCGAAGCAAACTGAGATCAATTGTTAAAATGAAAGACAGAACAGATGATAGTCAAGCACTCACATTAGCGTTAGATATAGTTGAGTTGACCACCACTGCTGTAGCCAATATATTATCCGAAAACAAAGCATAGTGATAGAGATCAGGGTCTTCAAACTTTTCTTGATATGGGAACTGTTGCTGGCTGGAGTTCAGGGAAAAGTACTCATTGGAAAGCCGTAGAGGAAGACAGTGTAGACCTTTGGAAATGGTTTTAGCAGCAAGTTGGGTTAGAAACAGTTCCTGCTTCTTATGAATTCGTAACTGTTCCTCGCTGGAGTGAACCATTGCACGGAGCTTCTTTACAACAGCAGCACAATCGTCTTGAATCTGCTTGCCTTTATTCAAAATTAACTCCATTGCCTTCAGTTTCTCATATGTGCTAAATTAGCCAAAATTGGAAAAAAAAAAAAAAAAAAAAAAAAAGAGTTCGTTGGTATCAGAGAAGCAAGCATAAGCCCCGTCTATGTGCATACAAACACATAACTGCCGCATGCATGTATAAGGCTTGCATATTATATTTCCCATAAAAATTGGAAAAACTTACTTTTTTGGCAGATCTGAATCCTTGGTTGCATCTCCAAGTACACGCTGAGTATCCTTTATACGTAAGCGTAACTCCCTTACAAGGTGAGGATTGGCTCGAATGGGCCCAATGCCAAGATAGACCTTTGCACGAATCAACTGGTCCTTGAGCTGCCTGACCCTAGCATCAGGAATTGTCATGTCGCTGCTCTTCTTTCTCAGGATCGTCTGGCGTTTTTCTGGATTGTTCCTAGGAGATGTCTGTCTATGTTGCTTTTCAGATTCATTTTCCTGTAAACACATTACACACGTAAACAAAGCAACGCACAATGCAGGCACCATATTTAGAAATTAAAAAAAATAGATTGCAGAAGGGACTGGAAACTGATATCATAAAGCATAAATGAAATGATTGCCTTCTGAGAACACTCATGTCATTATTTTCCCGATATCACCCCTGGTTAACATCAATCACATCTTTTGGACTAGTCTGATGGACCATCAAGATCTGATCAAACTAATCCGACTTCCTAAATTTAGAATTGAAATGAGGAAGCTTCCCATGTAATAAGTTCAAAAGCCACCATCCCAGTTTGTTACAAGTAGGTTCACACAATCGTGGTAGTTTGACAGTCCAAAGCATTTGCTCAAATTATTAAGTCAAGGTACTTGCAACTTTTCAGGACTAGTAAATGCATGGGAGAAGTTGGATTGCCAAATATATTGTAGTAACTTTTCCACATATGGTCAGGCATATTTCTGATGTCACCAATAAAATATAAGATCCCACTCCATTGAGCTACATCAGCAGCAGCTTATAGTTGACTTTAATTTCCTCTAGATAATAGAACAATGAATTGCTCTGGAAACTCCACCATAATTTTCTTCCTAGCTGATAAGAACTGCCCGATAAGCACAACCAAATCACACATTCAATTAAAATAGGAAAAAAGAAAAAAGAAAAAAAAAAGAGATGGCATAATAATGCTAACAAGTCATCAGCACCAAAGAATGTGCTCAGGAGTCGTAAATTCTCTAAGTTCCCACTTGTTCAGAAGAAACAATAATTAATCAGATGTATACTACAAAAGAAAAGAGTAAGAGGGTGAAAATAATGCACAACCTAAAGACATTTGCATTGTAAGAATTGACTGCAAAACAAATCAGTAAGTTACCTCTTTTGCTGGAACAGAATTAGGAATAGTATGTTGAGATCCCATTTCCTTGTTCTCTTCCACTAACTCGGGCTTCTCCAAGCCGTTTCCTATCACCCCATTGGTCACTTCCTTGATCATAGCCTCCCTCTCCGGCCAACTCCTCTCATCCACAGCTGCCGACAGAACTCTGCTCTTGTGCTCCTCAGATTTCCCGAATGGCAATTCTGTAAATAGTCAAGCAATCAACACTCACCATCGACCTACCATTCTTTAGAATAAAGAACCACATCATCTTGACCACCCAAAGAGCACTATGGACAAGAGCTCTCCATGTACCCATTATAATTAAGATCCACATAGAGTAAGATTCTTCCAATTGAAGGGCAAACAATCCTACTACTTACACATCAAAGGGAAACCCTACCTGCGGTGGTTGATGATGCCAATCCATCCACCGGATCAGTCGGAATCTGATTGGAATTGCTTGAATTATCAAAATATATAACTCCGACTGGCTCTTTTACGGAATTCGTCAACTCCTGCGAGCAGATACAGGAGGCAGAAAGATCAAACCTTTCACCAAAATTTGAGAATTAGACGTGTGCACGGAGGCAGAAGGGTCGAGAGAGAATTATGAATGCCACCTGAGAAAGCGCATGCGGTTCCCCACCCTGGTTCGTCCCGAAGCTCTGGAAAAAGACATGTCTCTCTTTAGATTAAACAAAAGAAAGAAATGTACAAAAATTTCTACGCGGCGTAGGAGATTTACCAGACCGGAAGCTTCAACAAGGACCTCGTCATTTGCTGTAAAAGGGAAACAAAACAATGAGAACACCGTAAAAAAGACGAGACTTTCTCGGAAATCACTTATCGGAACCCCATCTCCCCCCCTAAAAAGACTCCATTTGTGCCCCTCTCCCTCACTTTCGGGCACTCACAGCTGGGATTGGAGGCGGCGGAGAGCCGATCCGTGTAAAGAACGATAGGCGCGAGAACCGTGAGGCAGAGTAAGGCCAAAACGAGATTCCTCCTCACCATCTTCGGCCACCGCTCATCATCCGAGAAACGATGCTCCCCTACTGCTCCCGCAACGCACGTGCGAGATGAAGAACCGCAATTAATAACCCGATAGAGACGTGCCGGCGTCGGAGAAGGCCTCGAAAACAGCCGTTGCTCGACGGAGAACCGCTTCCAGCCTTTCCTTGAGGCCGAGTCAGTCACGGAGTGATACGCGAGCGCTCGAAGCTTCCTCTGGCACTCCTCGACAGGTATACACGCAGGGAATGGAGATAGATTTACCCCCAGATTTGCTATTTGACCGACATCTCTAAGCAAAACTCTGCGTCGGAAATGAACGGAGAAATGCATAGTTCAAAATAGAATAGAGTGACTTTATCACTCGTGGGATCAAAGATCCTAGCCGTCCAAGTTAGGTTGCTGGACACGTTAGAAAGGATGCGATGGAGACCGCTGGACGTCTCACACTTGCATGTGATCATCTAATTTTAGGTTACAACATGTTAATACCATAAAAACATGAAATTTGAGTTTAGTGAAAATATATTCATCTCAATTTTGTAATGCATTTTACTTTGGGAAACAAGATATTTTCTTCTAGTAAATAAATCGAGAACCGAGACCATCGAATCAGGTTGGTAATTGTTCTGCTAATGATGGTTTCAAACATCAGTTGGGTCAGTATCTACCGTTTTGTATTTGATACGATGAGAATGAAGTAGAAATGCACCATTTGGTATATATGTTTCATGATATCAGACACTGTATGTCGATTAAGATATCATATGTCGGTTCCAGCCGACAGGTATCGAAAAGAAATATAAAACGTGAAGATATAATTAATGGCGATCTAACTGAAGCCACAAACATTGAGGCCCACTGCAGACTGACAATTAAGTTTCTCCCAATTTAGTACCGTGTTTTGTATCGTGTGCTTCAAGTCTATTTGTTTCGCATTCGGCTCGCCTCTCTAACATCAGCATCGATTGGACCGGTTCGACTACATTAGACCCAATCGGTTGATCCAATCAGATGTGACATTATTAGGGAATAGGAAGTCTCCAATACGAATTGCAGGCCATTCTGCTCTCTCATTCTCTCACTTCTTTTCACACAGTCTAAATAAATTTATCTCAGTTCAATTATTCCAATGCGGCTTCGATAAGTATAGCACAAAAACTAAGAATGAAGTAACCTGGCAGGCGACGACGGACTCTCCTGCAATATCCATTCTGTTTATGCCATTATAAGACTCTACCTGGAAGGAAGATTCAAGAAGAGATCATCACATATCTCATACATAATACATTAACGGGGAATAAGGCGGCCTCATAACATCAATGGTTTTCTACTCTAATAATAATTAAGAAATCAATTTATCAAAGACCGACGAGCAAACTGCAATGGAATCGATGGAAGCAAAATTACTAGAGATAGGAACCATGCGGAAGTATCAGCAAGTTTTGTTGCATATTACAAGCTCACTAGTTAAAATGACGTCCCAAAAAATTTAGATTGCTGCAACAGACAGTGATCCAAGAGCTCTCAGATGATAAGAACCTTGGAATTTAAAAAATATGAGTGCTTTTCTTCTTCTTTTTCTTTTTTTGTGCTAATGGCATTATCTGCCGAAACACCTGAATACTGAGGATGTTAAAGTCGAAGAAAGAAACTTCAATCCAGCAGATCCTCCAGGGAAGTACGAAATGGCATAGTATGCAAGTGCCAGAACCTGCAGAGATGAAACCAAAAAAAGTCGAGGGTTAATATTACAGAACTCCAGAAATACTACGTCATCGAAGCAACTTGATGATATCATGCACTTTTTGCTCATGCATGACATACTGGCTTCAGCTAAATCCTAGTTTAATTAGGACGGATGGAAGGAGGGAGCTGATTAGAGCCAATCTTAAGGATGATTTGAATCCATAATGTCGTGACAAAGTTGCCTGTACCAATGAATAATGAAAAAGAAAACAGACCATCAATGGCTAATGCCGACCAGCACATATCTTTTCCGAGGGATTTCCGACACTCCTATTGAACATATTTATTTATTGTCAGAACCAAACTGAATATTAGTTTATTTCTTTACACAGTCCAACCCAAGTTTCCTTTCCCAGCCTCGACCATAGAAACTTGCAGCCATTCCAGCATGTTTGTCTCCAGTGGACATGCCAAAAGAGCCAAGCGCCAGAGATCAGTCGTCCCACTGCATTTTGTTCATTTGGTAGCTCAATCACTTGGACAAATTTTAGCAACTTGGTTTCTTCGTTTATCTCCTTACTCATTTCTTATTTTAATACCTAGAATACCACCACTTGCATGCCTGTGTGGCGGCACCAGTCAAATGACACATCGCACCTGCACTTACAGTGCCAACTTCTAATCAGCAATGTCATGCTCATCTTCATGGCAAGTAAATCCTCGACATACCCAAACAGGGAACACTAGCACATTGTGGGGAAAAAAAAAAGTGACCAAGCATCTTGAATTTCACAACTACGCATGCTATCATCTATCATAGAACACAAGACAACTTACTTAGGACCATGAAGATCATTACCTGAATGACGGAGAAAAGAACAGAGAGGACATAACTATGAAGTACCATGGACACATAAATCGTGCCAACCATACTGCCAACAAATCCCAATGTGAAAGGAAGTCTCTGCAACAGACATTAACATCCATGTTATGATACTAGGAAAGTAGTAGCAATAGTTATGTCAAAGCAAACTATAAGGTAGGACTAGGAACCAGTACTAAAATGCTACAGATAACGTACTTGTCCTCCTACCGAACAACTGAAAAACATAGGATGTTAAAACAGGACAAGAATCACCATAGCTGGAATAAGGGGAGGTGGGTAAGTGAAATTACTTCCCACAAACACAGTAAACAAAACACTACTACATGAGTTATCACAGCTCAAAAACTTTAAGAAAAGCAAATTAACCAGTGTTTATGTTAAAGACCTATCAGTTATGTTATCACTATGAAAATTACAATTCTTGACATCTGAACCTTATTTTTCATTTTCTTTGCATAATCTTCTCAGACTGAAAACCAGCTTCCTAATCCTAGTATCAACTCCTAAGCTTCACCAGCACAATATTTATGAAAGAACAAATATTCCAAACACATTGACATCCACTAAACATTAATATAATCTAATTCTGATGAAGCCTTGAGTAGCACAAGACTAGGCTTAAAATCTTGGTCCTATACAAGTTCGACAAACAGAACCGATATACCTGTCGATATACCAAGCTGTACTGCTTAGTATCATTATATAATAAATAAAAAGCTAGATATCAATGATACCAGATCCTTGGCCAGTCGTACATGCCGATCAGATTGATATTTGAAATATTGATCCCCGTGTGATCACAAGAAAACAATCAAACAAAGCAGAAAAAAGATATAACATCACACATCTCTGACCAGCTTTAACAGTAGACTGTTTCTACTTGATATTAGTACTTTGTTTATCTATCATCCAAAATTTCTCGAACAAGTGAGAAATTTTTAAAGCTAATCAGTCAACATTAGGGAAGTTTTATTTCTATCATTTAATATGAGAAAAAAAATACTTTTTTGAGAAAATATAAGAAATATTTACATTTGCACTTACAACCAAAAAGCATTCACTCGCACATGAACGACTCAAGAAATATGTAACATGTTCAGGTCACAAAGTGTTAAACACTAAATGATAACAAATATTACACATAATCAACAGTATATATAATTTTGCATGTCGGTCTATTGCCAATAATCAATTTCCTCTAAAAATCCATCATCTGTTCTAAGATTTAATTTTGTTTCAGGAAAAATGAAAACATACATATAAGACCAACAGTTCAGGGATAAAAAAATTCAAGACAAATCGAAAAGAATAGTACGATATAAATTTAATGATGAGAAAATATACATAAGACCAATAATTACTTAAAAATATAAATAAGCAGTTAATAGTTGAAAAACTTCAATTTTCAGATCAATCAAGTATAGAAGTGCAAAGTAAGGAAAACATAACTAACCAATGGTAATAGATGATTAGGTAACATCCTACCCAGACCTAAAACCAGTGTAAGACAAACTGAAGAACTTGAGAAGCAGGATTTGACTTCTAGCAATTGTGAAAGACAGATTCATTGTTGTCTCATCTTCCTTTTCCCCTCCATCTTTTTGAATAAAGTCCCCGATTAATCCAATGTGGTCCTTGGTATTTCTCAAAGATAAGAGCTGAAGGGTAAATCATGACAACCAGGAGAAAAGAGTAGACAAGAAGGAGAAAAGGGGGTCAAGCCACTTGCATGATATTTAAATGATAAAAGAGTGTTGATCATGGCAAAGCGAGTAGGAGGAAATAGAGATTGACAATTGTAGACAGAGAACAACCATTGGGACGGGTGTCATGCATGACCTTCCCATCGTTGATTGTGAGTTTGAGGATGATAATAGTTTCACCCATACTGATGAGAATTACACTATAGTAAACTCCAAGTCAACCATTTTAAAATCAAGTTCTGTATCTAAACTGTCAAGGTGAACGAAAAAGATCTATGATGAAACAAAGGCTAAGTTCACACAAAACTGCGAAGAGACAAATCAGTTCCACATTGAAATCAGAAGTAGACTTGTATCCAATGGTCATATATTGAACCACACTAACAACAACAACCTCACTACATTGCAACGATAAACAGATATTTCCTGTTAGAAAAAGGACAACCAACCATTCGTAGGAAATCTAATTTTCATGAACTAGAAAAATTACAATTGTCATATAAGCAAGTCACTAGCGATGATGCAAAAGTTCTCATATCACAGATCAGATTTTGAGAAAGGATGCCTGAGAATAGCACCACTCATTTTGCCAATCTAACATCTCTTATCATTTTTCCACACTCACTGGTCCCTAGAAGTTTCACAAGCCATTCTGAGTTTCAATTACTATTTTTTCTTAATAATAATAGCAGCAGTTCAACCTATTTTCAAGACAAGCACCCGAAAAAAGCTTCAATGTAACTTCACTAAATTGTTGCCTCACTACGAACAGTTTATACTACTTTTATGACGATAAAAGGAATCTTAGTAAATGATTCTTCCCACCAAGAATAGCAACTTAACAAACGGTTAAGTCAGTTTATCCAAAGCATTAGCTTTGTTTTTTATAACAGTTGATATCGGTGAAACAAGAGAAAGATGCATGCAGAATTGGCATCCTTTGTGACAATAACTGTACCTCCCTTGAAGACATGTGAGCAAGCTGATTCCTAGGACCTTTGAGTGCAAAGAATGAACCGACAATAAGTGCACACCCCAGGGTGAAACAAATGGCAAACTTCTGTGGCATCAGCACCATGACCGGAAGGAACATGGTGAATGCAATGAACACAAGGAAGACACCACTGGCGAGGAACAGTCCAAAGTACATGAGTGACTTCCCGGATGGAACACTGCTTGTAGCGGTTTGGAAGCTCCCAGGTAGCTCTCTAACACCTTTAGAAACTCTGTGAAGCATCAAACCATAAGATGGAATGTCACGCTGGCTCATGAAATAAATTAAACTAACATGTTTCGCAACAGCATTAACGGCTTCAACCCTCATTAAAGGACAAAGATAATGCTGCCTTTATCTTCCAGTTACAACTTTACAAATTTCCGTTGGGTGATAATGATGTCACTTATTCAAATATTTTACTAACATATTACTGAGAACCACCTTTTTCATGTTAATTGCCCCTCCAAACACCGAAAGAATGTATTCCAGCAACCAGAAATGCGTTAATTGAATCATTACGAACTCTTTAAATCCCTAACTTTGCCATATATACATCTGAGAATTATCACTCAGACACAGCATAAATCAAAACTCAGGACTAGAACATATTTTAGAATATGATAAAGAACAAAGCAATTTCCTCTGTATAATTAACATTCTGAAGCTCTTTACAGTCGATCCCGGATAACCTGATAAGGTTAAACGCATCGAGAATATAGACATGTTCTCAAATTCAGCCGTTTCCTCGTTGAGGTGCATAGTACTTACCTAAGCCCTAAAATCCATCTTCCCCAAAAAGAAAAACCAACAATAAATCAGCCGAAAATAGCTAACCCTAAATCTCGTACGATCTGAGCTAATCGATCTAATTTGTGACACTCAACTAAAAATCTCAGCTAGAGAAGCAAAGATCCAAACCTCAACTCCACAGAAAATCCCAACCTTCCTTAAAGAAAACCAAGCAACAAAAACGACAAGGATCAGAGAGGGAAAAGGGGGGGCGGGGGCGGGCTCACACGCTGAAGGTTCCGGCGACCTTATCGTTGGCGGTCCTAACGGCGGCCTCGAGATCGAAGCCCGCAAGGGAGGAGGAAGAGGAGGAGCCGCCTTCCTCGACGGCCTTGGAGGCGGCGTAGGAGTTCCAGTCGGCGAGGAGGGAGGAGGCGGGCGGCGCATCGCGCTCACTGGGGCCGCCGGAGAACCACGCCTGCGCCGTCCGCTGCATCGTCCGGGGAACGTGGAGAGAAATGGGATCGGAGCGGGAGAGGGAGATCGCCGACCGCGTGCGTATGCGGGTCGGGTTGTTACATAGAAATAGTTACATATAATACGCTACTTTCCTTCCGCCATTAATACCGTTCGGCAAACGAGAGGGAGTACTTTTATCCATCTAAATGAAACAAAAAAAAAAGGGAACCATTATAATTATTTATGTTCATCCTTTAATATTTGCAATACATCATAAAAATAACTACAAGAACATAAATGTTTTTTTAATGACGATTTTTATGGAAAATATCCACATTTTAGATATTTCTCAAACGATATCTCCATTTTATTTTATAAAAAAAATATTTTTTAATTGAAAAATACTCAAAATACCTCTTAAAGTGTTTTTCGTTTGTTGAAATGTTTTGATCTATTGCGATATTTTTTTTATCTTATTCAAGTGTTTTAATTATCATAATAAAAACATTATAAATAATCTGAATACCTCAATCAAACTAACTAAGCCTAAAAATATGATACTATAACAATCTATCAGCAATGACAAATATAAAAAAATATTGCATTGTATTATTTATACTATTTTTAAATAATATTTATATCAATTTTTTTTATAATCAATAACACTGTAAATGTTATTAAAAAATATTGTAAATGCTATTAAAACTCCGAGCCATCTGAAACCAAATTAACCACTGCGTTAAATGTGAATCTGCAAACTCCATTCACCGAGTCGTGAAGGGCCGACGCAGTGAATAGATTGGGCCGAAAGCTTCCGTTTGCTTCTCCTGTTTGCCATGGACCGTGCCCCCTCGGGCCGAAAGGATCATCGACAGAACACAAACATGCTCTGCTAATTGACCTGCGGGGAAGCTTGTTCCATGTTTTCTTTCTCAAACCATGAACAACAACAATGCAGTATTGTCACAGAAGCTATCACAGGTACAACAAACGTTAACTGTTCTACATTTTTCTTTTTACTATCAAAATTTACATTGCTGGCAAGGGCAGTGGGGAAACAAAAAAAATTGAAAATCCAGTAGCTTATCTTTTTATCTTCTAATGTCTTTATGACCTCATCATAAGTAATGGTGGAAAGGAAAGCCACAATTTTCACCACCCAATGTTCCATTAATGGATAGAGAAAGAAACGAGCAAACAAGAAAGAATGCGCAGCAAACAAAAACCTGAGCAGACCGCGCAGCTAACATAAAAATGGTCAGTATCAGTCACAGGTAATAAGCTGAACTATCAAATCCTAGCGACTCCAAGCCCAGAACCCTTTTCATGCAGGATGGCCATCCTTTAGACATAAATATATATATTTATACTCCTTTGGATCGGACCACCCTATGCTGCATCTTGAAATATCTTCTAACTGTTATCCAGAGTAGCCTCAGCCACCTGCTTTGGCTACCGTATCTTAGATTGGACATCATCTTCTCAATAATTATTCGTCCAATTAATCTGGGCATGTTGTGGTTGTTGGTAAACACCAGCAGGGGGGCCAGCCATTTCGACGGCTCCAGCTACAGTCTGGGACTGCTGGAGTAATGGATGAACAGAAGAAGCTGGAACAGTCGGTGGAGGGTGGTAGACTCCACTGAAGGCACCATGGCCTGCTTGCGTTGGTGCAAAGGTCATGTGTTGTCCCTGAGGAATGCTGTAGAAAGAGCTCGCCTGAAGGGTGGAAATATCCCGTCCAGGTGCTGGAATCCAGACGGACAAACTTTCGCTCTGTTTCAAACACACCAGGATTCAAACATAATCAAGACGAATTGATGCACATAGATTGGAGGACTTAGGCAGGTCATTAATTATGCAAAAGAACATCATACATATATGTAATATTGACTATACAACATGCATATTATTACATGAAAAATAAGAAAGCAATATTAGAAAAGTCCTAAATACACCAGGAGAATTGAAATTTTTGCTTAGTTTCTCAAAGGAGCAAATAAGTTGGCATAAAAGATTCGAAAATGGATAATGTGGAGAGTCTTATTTACTAGTGCTGCAAATTTCCTCAGCAAAACTACCACAAGCTATCAGTATATGCACCCAACATAACAGCAACAAGGAACTGCATCATTTTAAAAAAAAAATGGAAGTGCATTTACTCACTACTGATAGAGCACAAGCTCCCATGGCTCTATCTAAATCCCATGTTTTTTACCTGATCAGCTATATGGCCCATGAAGCTAAACAATGCAATCTCATCATTTGTTTAAGGCAAGATATAATGCACCAAGAGCCCCAGTATCAACCACTAACAAATGGGAAAAAAACACCATACAATTTTCCTCGGTTGAACAAAAGAGCAGGTCTAGTTTTGAGACAAGCATATTTATCAACTTGTCACCATGATTGTGGTGAAACAACCTTAGTTGATCACAGCCATATAAGAAGCCCAGATAAGAGGATATTGAGTACAATGCATAACTTGATAAAATCATTATTTTACTTAACAAAATCGTTTTGCTAATCATGATGTTTACTCCCTAGAGAGATAATAGCAGTACACAACATATTTCTGACAAAGATATGTCTCAAAATTCACTCAACTGTTGGAAATATAATTTAAGTATATATCCTTGAAGGAAATGATAGTGGCTATGGCTTAGAACACAATCATGCAACTTTTGCAGGAACGAGAGTTGAGAGAAAAAGACAAGCCAGAGAAGATCAAAAGGGAGGTATATAGAATGTTTGATACGGAAAATGCACTGGACCTTCATTACTCAGAAACTAACGAATCAAGATCAACGTATTCAAAACTGCATTCAAGATCCAGAATCGGATTGTCCATTAGAAGAAAAATCAGGATCAAACTGGATTAGCCAAACTCAAGTGAGGCTGGTTAATTAATTAATAGTGAGTTTTGGCATTGTTAAAATTGTTCCTTGGCGACATGGGTGACTAATATTCAAATTTCAATATTCCTTTTTACAAAAGCAAAGGAACAAATTTTTGGCTGGCAAAGATACAACAACAACAACAAATCCGTAAAGTCCCAACTATTTTGGGTCAGTTACTTGAATATATATATATATATATATATAATGTATTTAAATCTTTTTCTGTAATTTGTAATTTCTATTTTCATCATTTTATGTCACATATCACTAATAGTAATTATTTCACCTTTTTTAACTATTTGTGTCTCCTACGCACATGCATTAAATAATTCTCCGTTATTTTATTTTCTTTTGAAACGACACCTCATGAATGAAAACAATTCTTGTCCAATCATCCAACTCAACATTCTCATTTCAACAATACAAACTTTGTGAATATATAGTTTCATAATTGTCTAGCACTCTAGCACTCAAAAGTATTGTTGGTCTAACAACTATGTTGTAAAATAAATACTACCACGAAACAAAAGTAAAGTTAAAAATTGAGTTGTCTCTCAGACTCTAAAATTAAAATCTAACTATTTAAAATTTTGAATTTTAACCTTTTATTTATTGCTCAACAGTTCAACCATCTAACATTTTTAACATATTTCACAAATCTTATGCTATTACTAGAACAAGACATTTTTGAATGGTTAATTGATATACAACAAAATGTAGGTTTTCATGTTTTATATGGCCTAACCAACAAAGTAGTGTAGCTTTTTCTTTACTTTCTTTATCAATGTTTACTTTGTTTAAACAGACATAATTTTCCATATCCACGAACTTGTAATATTTAAAAAATTATAGTTTTGCTCAAGATTCACCATACCGCAACATACTGCCCAATATGAGCAGTACATATTGGTTCGACAAGGGACCGGCAAAGGTGGTTCATACTGATATGTTGGTATGCCCCACTGTACCATGTGTCGGTACGTCAGTATAGTTTAGTACATATCATACTAACGACTGATCTGTCACAGACTTAACTGGTTTTGCCTAAGTCGTGAGGGACCATTGTGCGTTCATCATAGGTCCCTTAAGGACCTACAAAAGAAAAGACAGATTAGAGGAAACGTTTAATTTGGGATCCCACAAACAGTTATTTCAACAAACACTTGATACGCAATGCAAATTACAAATATAGACTTTGCAATCTTTGAACGGTCAAGCGACAATAGGTCCAAGGTAGTCATTCATGGCCAAAAGTCCCCACAAATGCCCACATAACATTGCTACGGAATAAGGCAACGAACCAGCCCTAGACGTTACCCCAAAGGTCCATCCAGCCATGTGCCACTCGGGTAGCTCATAAATGTTGTGTTGGCTGACACTCCTCACTACTGTGCAGAGCTAGAAAGCCCCCAAAATGACTACTTGGATGGTCTGTTTTTGAGCAGTTTTACCTTTGCACGACGATCGCACACAACCTACGTTTACAAGACTAAAACGATCACAAAAGTCAACAAAATGGGACTGTCAAACTTACTGCAAGCCCTCTACATGCTGTGCAAAGCATGAATAAAACCGAAAGACGGACATACACAAACATTATATTAAACACCCTGCGTATAGATTTGTCTGTGACAGATCGGTACACCGGTATGAACCGATACGACGAACCATGGTTTTGCTAATTGCTAGAGTGCAATACTTCTATAAACTATCTTTTACTTAACTTCAATTTGTTTCTTTTCCAAAGGAGAAAAGAACAATGGGAGTCCCAACTGAGGCCTTGCACATGACAAGAGGTAAACCTTTTGAAAATCAAAGCTTATATTAAACAGGAATATGAGTCCTCGCATCAAAGGACTCATCATTCATCACTGTAAGTACCAATCCCTACTTGCCAGAACAATTCTGACCTATGCAGTCATTTCCAGAAATTTTCTGTTTCTTCTTTTTCCCTCTTCTGCTTTCTCTTTATTTCAACCTCTCTTTTACCCTTTTCTTCCCATTAGTGCCTGGATTGGTAATACCTAATTTTTCTAAGTCATCCTCAGTTGACTCCAGCTGATCTGGATTGGTGGCTGGTCTCTTGAAAGTTGGACCAAAATTGAGAAGGGATATACTGAAATCTTAGTGGCGTTGGGAGTCCTCACATTCATTCTCAACTGCTACCAATTTAAATGCATCTTAACTTTGAAGGGGTCATATGCCCCTGCTCCATAGCAAGCTAAAAATGGTGGAAGCACTTGTTACCAATTAAACAAAAGCCTTTACACCAAGTTAATCTGGAAAAGCACATTGCTCCCTTGGAAACTTACGTGTTCCAACTAAAACTAAAAAGTATTAACTACCAGAAAACTAAACTGCCTGTGCAGAGACAATACATACTTGGTATAAGTTATGTACCTCCATAAGGATGCAGCATACAATCCCAGTCTTCCATAATTTGTTGACATGTTGTATGCTCATATTACGCTTGCTTCTCATGCTTTCAAGAACAGATACTCAAAAATATTCTTTCTATATGCTATGGTCAATATTTCTACTTCAAGTCAAGATACTGGACATGGAAAATGTTTGTATTCAGACAATTAAGTGGAGAACTATTCATATAAAATCAAACATATCTTCTTGAAGGTTTTTATCTTCTAAAATCTGCTGCATGAAAATTGATTGAGCTAAGCTCATTGCAAGTCCCATAAGGAGTGAGATTATCAGAAGCCCATTGTAAATAAACTCCAACAAAAACATAATTCAGCTTTAACAGAGTGAATAAAAGAACTAGCATAAAATGAGAAGATATAGGAAAGTAAAATTATCTGTGATACACACAAATTGTCTAGTAATGGATGTGAGCTATGGTTTGAGTCTTTGAGATAATAAACAAGTCACCAACCACACCTAGAACAGCATTTACCAAGTAGTTGTCTACAAGTCAAGCTCCACATGTTTTCAGGCTCACAGTATCCCACTATCTCATGTGCCAACCTTAGAAAAGGTCTTATTCTTTCAGTTAACAGACAGCTTCAGTAAGCTTAACTTCAAGAGTGATTCAGCTGATAAGATCCCTTGTTCCTTTGGACAGTCTCTGAAGCTAAGGATACAACATGTAATTCCACATCTTGACCACAAGAAACAGCAAAAAAGGAACACTCTAGCCTACCACAATCTTAGATAAAAACAAGAAGTAGAAAATAACAGCTGCATGAGCAATTCAAGTGCAGTAGCAAAAATTAATCACCACATGAGTTTAGGAGATATAACAGCAATGTTAAAACTTGTTCTATGAATCACATTTTCTAATTATGATTTGTGGTATTCTCTCTAATCTTAAATTAAATTTTACCCATCTACAGTAACAGCAGAACTATGAACTTTTTGCATGAACAAAATAACTAAGCATAAACCAAATATCACATATAAAATCTGGCCAAGTATAGAGAACATACCTGCTGCCCGGGAATACAAAGATTGTTTTCCTTGAACTGGGAAGATCCAAGATCATCATTGGCAGTTGAGTTTCCACTAGTAGCAGCATCAGGAGTATAGCCAGCCGGAGTTGAGTTATACATTCCATAACCAGCTGGCATTCCAACAATTGTCGAGTTACCAATGTTAGCACCAGGCTTGTATTGGGGAAGAGTGTACTTGACAGGGGTGGCAGGATTTGCAGATCCAGGAGTCGGAAACATGCTGCCAGTAGGAGGCTGCTGAGGGAATGCAGGACTGCTCAAGAAATGGTGAAGGGTGGGGGGAGGAACATAGAATGGTGAGAAATATTGGTTGTATGGAATGTAGTTGGGAGGGTAGTGAGATATATGTAAACCAGCAGGTTGCCGGAAGACAGGAACTGGCTGCTGTGGAATAGCAACGGAACCCTGCATGGTGCCTGCAGCTTGAGTTGCAAGAGGAGTTGAGCCAGCCGTAGATAGCATAGCGGTGTTGGCACTCTGGAGGAGGAATGAAAACATCAGCATTGGAATCCTAATTAGAATACAAATATGTGATCTGAATCTGAACAAGAAGATTTTCGTAGAAGATTAAAGCCAAAATAGATTATCAAGACAAGGAAAAAATTTGGTTTGGACTCGAGAATCACATAATACAATTACAAAAGATCTAGAACCATAGAACATCTAAAATAAGCCAAACAAGTCTCATCTGTTTACTGTTCCATATTGGCAAGGGGATAAAACGGAGAGCTATGGTTTTCCAAAAGCAATCACCAATAGGAGCAACATGATTGCGATTAGTATGACATAACTCAAAAAGTTACCTACTTCTATCTTGAATTAGAAAAAGGTAAATCATAACAGAAAGCTTGAATGAAAACCTCATTAGAAGCCTGGCCAGTCTGAGAGGGTAGGACTGCAATGTTCCTGTTGTACATAGAGGCACCGGGTGCGAGAAATGGAGATATACGACCATCAGAATCAGCAGTAGGTCGATAGAATGGTGTATAGTAGCTTGTCGATGGGTCATACGTTTGCTGGACCTGTATATCAGAGAATCAACATCTCAACCAGAAACATTACAGAAATTAAAGCAGATCAACCAAAAACAACATGAAAGAGGAAAATCTGAAACACAAGAAATAGTAGTATCAAACATACCCTAGGAACACAGTTTACATACCAAATCCAACCCATGCAAAGTTAAATATTGTCTATTACCAATCCTTGTTCAGACTGGTATATATTGATCACAATCGAAATATGATTCATTATTATATAAAGTCATGTCAGCACTCAATCAAACAACGAATTTCACAGTTCGTGTAACACAAATATAAAGATCGTGGGAGTTATCATACCAGAAAGCTTGGGAAACGAGAAGTATCTTGAGCCTGATGTTCTGAACTTTCAAACTGTCCAAGTTGGTTACCTAACACTTGAGGCACCAATCCTAGTGAAGGATATGATGGTGCAGATTGAACAACTGAGTTCTGAAGGCCATCTGGAACCAAAGCAGCTTCTTTTTGAGATTGGTCATATTCTGCAGCAGCAGATATGCTGGAGGGAATGCCAGCTTCATTGCTTGAATAATTATCTGACACCTGTTCAGGTGATTGCGGATGATTTATAAAGTCATCTTGAGCAGCTGAGGATGTAGTATGTGTGCTGCACAAAAAAGAAAAAGTTAGAAGAGGAACAATCAGACATCAAAATCAATATAAGCCAAGCATAAGTACTAGTATTAAACAGAATTACAGTGAAGAAGAATACAAAAAACAATATCCTCTAATCCAATATAGAGTTTCTAGAGAAATATGAAGTAAAAAACAGTTCATAAATTATCCCTTAATACCTTCATTAAAAGTTAAAACTTCAAACAAATACAGTATGATCTAAAGCCAACTGAAGCATTTTTTATGTATAGGATAAGGTAAAGGCACTCTGCCTTGCATGCCATGTAGTTCATCAAAGCCATTTTTCTTTTGGGATACCAGTAGACTAACAAACAAACTAATATTCTTGTGGTAAGTTTCAAATATGGAGCTACCTATAACAGTGCCATGACACTAACAGATCTCTTCATTATGGTACAGCTAAGAAAGGAGAATTCAACAGAAAATGCTACTGAACTTCAAAAGCTTTCTGCTTGACCAAAACAATATAAAACAAAATATGAGTTCTAAATATTAAGGTTTGTAGCTATCCAATTTTCCCACAGTTATTTCATCTCATCAAATACAACAGTTGAATATGCAAATGTGCATCATGATCTAAAATAAACAAAAAGAACCACATATGTATATAAAATTGTGGGGAAAAAAAAAAGCAGAACTAATGTTTCTGACCTTAAAGATGGTTGCTCAGTAGTTTCTTCAGTCTCCTGAGATGAGTCAGAAACTGGTGTATCAATCCTGTCTTTTGCAGGGCCATTTGCAAAACTAATATTCAACTCAAAATTAGGATCAAAACTTCCAAAACTCAACCCATGTCTTTCAGACTCTGAAACTTGAAGATGGTTTGGAATAATGACATGTTTTCTGTCTGATAGCTTCAGTTCCTCTAGCTTCTTTTCTAACTTCAGAGCAGTTACCTCTGAGGCCACAGAACATGGTGCTGGTAGTGATTCAGCAACAGCTTCAGCTGCCACTGGTACATCAGGGATCTCAGTCATTTCAGATGCTTGAGAAGCAATTACAGGTGTTGATTTTGGTTTCCACTCTTTATTAGGAACAGGCGCTGAATAAAAAGAAGAATGCTACTTAGGCAATTTTAAGTTCACCAACTTGACTAAGAGTAGCAAATAAATGCAAACTCAAAGGAATTGTACACACACAGTTTCAGCATCAGAATGGTATGTAAAGAGTGTAATGCATGTTACATGTGAAAACTACCATTATGAGATCAACTAGATATTGATACTCGCCAAACCTGTAAGAAACTAAACAGAATTGAACTGGAAATAAGTTTGACATATAAAAATAGGAATGCCCATATATAATGGTAAAGCACTGGCACTTGTCATGATATTTTGCCTAGAGCATCCTGTCACAGCACTTTTCTAAAATTCCATGTGAGCTATGCCAGCGCCTTTCCAGCACATACTATGAAACCAAAGACCTTGCTTAAAAGTATAAAATACTCCAAAACAGTCAGATGTAAATATTTGTCATTTAATATGCATCAAAACCACAATCCATATAAATTTGCAAACCAACCTCAAAATCAGCAGATTTAATTTTCTTGTTTATTGGAGTTAGGATCTTTCAACATGTCAATTGTTTTTAACAAAGATAATCTACCACCAGCCCAACACATATCTCATCAAAACTATGGATATAATTTAGAAACATGAAACATGCAAGAATGAACAATGGACTCAAGATGCTAATTTGGCCAAGACTGCATTCAGATCAAGTTTCTTTCAGACAGAGTTCTTTATAAAATTAGAATATTTTAGTCAGCATCATAAAAATTCCAACATAAATAGGCTGCCATTTTGACATAGTATTGCAGAATGATTTGGGACCTGGTTCCTTACCACTGCATCCTACTAAAAATGAACAGAAATCCTCTACTGCTTCTAATTCCCTAGATAGAATTGAATTTTGCAAGGCGTTAAATTTTTAGTTATCACTAAAAGAAAATCATCTCATGTAGAAACAAACTACAGCAGATCTAATTTAGTTAAAGAGACACGTTTTATTTTGCCCCCCTAAAAATTAGGCATGGTTGGTAATATTCAGGCTTCATATTTTTTCTTTTTACATGAGATATTGTCTTTATCTCTTGAGATGTCAAACCTGAGATGCTAGCAGGTATAGACTCTCTCTTAGGAGTTCCCTTCAGATAAAGACTACTAACAGCCAATTCTTATAAACATTCAATTTAGGTCGGGATGGACTAACTTATCATGTGTTTTTAGCTTGTATGTTCAGTTCAAATAAAGATCTGAATTACAAAATGTGCAAACAGTGACTGAAAACTATGGCCATCACAACTGACTTCACTTCATCCTAATATTAACTTGGTTTAATCCTTAGATAGTCCAAACCTGAATATGAACCTTTATATTACAATCTAATGTTTAACATTCCAATGTTGTGTGACCAACCTAACCAAATTATCTTGTTCTGACCAGCTACAATCTTACTTAACTTGATAGGTTAAACTTTGAAATCAAGAAGCAGGTGTTGTTTTTTTTTTCCCCTCCTTTTTATAGTTTGGGGCCTCGTTGTTGTAGATAATTTGATATTAAGATCCACATTTAACAATTATCTGTTCCAAAAAACCAAATAGATCGACACAAGTTGTGCCAGCAGGATGCAAGATTGGTGCTGATCTGACAAGTTGTGCCAACAATAGGCACAGCTTAGCATGCTGGCAGCACAGAAGAAGATAAAAAAAAAGGAAGTACTATAAAAGGGAGAAACAAGCCATCTCTCTAGCATCATCAACAGCAACAACAAATAGAGCCATACATTGCCAACTATTTGGGGTCAACGATATGGAATTGTTCCTGTCATTGAGACCCTTTGAGGGCAACATCACTAGTCAGAGTTACTATATGCTTTCTCATTGTTTCTAATGATGTCTTCTTAGCTCTTCCTCTGCCCCTACTCCATCATATTATCAAATGCTTAAACTAAAAAGTGTATACACATTTGTACTCATCTAAGTTTGTTCATCCACGGTGACTTCACCAATGAGGGGTGTTGCTATAGGCTGGGAACAGGGATGAAGGCTGCCCGGCAGGATCTGGCAGTCGTTACGGAACACAGTATCATTAGCATAAGAACTTACACAGTATCATTGCAGTAAATAAAGGGTTGGGATAACAAAAGCAAAACAACACTTTTCATTATAATGAACCAACACTCGTATCCAAACATATGTAAAAAGGTGACATAACAAAGGTGACAAGGTCTACCTTTCTGCAACCCACTTAGTTGTTGAGAACGATTGCTGTAAGTAGAGGATGGTCTGCTGCCTGTAGCAGTGGAAAAAGAAGAAGGTGCAACTTGAGATTTTTCTGATAGTTCATTTGATCCTGATTCATGTGGTTTCATGGGTACCTTCCCATGCATATAAGGACTGCTCATAGAAGAACATTTTCCACTCATGTATGATAAATTGGATCCAGATATATGTTGAGATCCAGCATGGCTAGTGACTGTTTCAACAACTGAGTGTTGAATTCCTGTTACCCATTTGATGTTTTCTAACTCAGCAGGGTTGTGTGCATCAAGAGATGGTGCTAACACAGGATCTGAGGTTGGAACATAGACCTCGGAAACAGGTGCTGCTGCTTTGTTTGATGAACTTTTGTCTGAATCTGGTAGAGAATGTCCACCTGGGGGGGTACTCTTTACATCAGTAGGAGATAACCTGGCAGTCCCGGTCTTAGTAGTCACAACACCAAAACTTTGTTCTCGTGGAGCAATGCCACTAACACCAGATACATAGGACCTCTGAGATGATATTGGATGATCTATGTTGTTGGGGCCATCGGTTGGACCAGATATGGAGCTGAAAATTAGCAATTATTAAAAAATGTAGCTTCATCAATATCTTACATGCAGTAAAATAAGTTGTAAAACATCACATTTGTTTTAATGGAGAATACAGACCATACTAGAGAACATTGAAGAATATATGTCCAAACCACTTCTACATTTAAAAATAAGAAAAATAACATAACAAGCAAACAGGTTTTCTAAATTTAAGCATGCCCATTGCCCAGTTGGGGGAAAAATTAACAATAGATGGTTCTTATGCTTCATTGTTAACTGGAATACTTAATACATTATACATCTACATAACTCACTCGATGAAAATGTAAACAGAATAGCCATCTCTAAATCATGGTCCATTTTATTACTATCATCATCCACCCCAGAGTTTTTAAGTAGTGAAGAAGAGGGTCTTGTTTAACTTATATGTGTTGAGCGTTTCTCAATTGGCAGCAGCCTCCAATGGCATCAGGGTTCGAACATCAGCACAACTGATTGGGCATATAGCCAGTGCAACAAAAGACACAACATATATTATCATCAACATAAGCATCAGAAAAATCATACATGATTCTAACTTGACAAAATCAGTGTATTTCAATCAGAGCCAATAAAAAGATAAAAATAGATACCTTAATATGGAATTTGCAGATTTGACCTCGGTATCAGGAGTGTTTGAAGAAGAGGATGTAATGCCTTTATCTGAACCTTGATTTACTCCATTAACCTTTCCTGAAGTAAGATTTCTTCCAGCAGCAGCATCTAGCAGGCAATGAGAATTAGTTGGTCAATATCCAAAATCTGACAGGTAGCACTGAAACATGGAAAGAGTAACCAAAAAGTGGACCACACAGCACACCTTAGAAGTGGAACAATACATGTGCTACAATAGAATTTCCAAGAAAAATTAGAAAAGTTCCTCATAATGCAAACCTGATTCAAAAATGAGAAACAGACCATGCAACTCACACATAATAAAATTTTAATAAAGTGAAAGAAAAAAAAGTTGTGCATAAGGATAGATGGCATAAAATCAGATTTGGCAACAGATATTAAATAAATAAGAAGTTGAAATTAATTTAACTATGACATGTCCAATAAAAGAAGAAAGAGCATGAAGTTACATGTTGAACCAAACTAGTCAGCTAATTAGCTTCGTAACTAACAATGAGCTAGTGACATCTTCAGATTGAAATAGCAGCTTGATGAAATGAACAAATTAGTACCAATGAAATAAACATGAAACTGAACAGATAATTACTACATAAACCTCATAAATTATATTACAAAAGAATACATACCACTAAGTACAGGGCGTGAGGAGTAGTTCCCTCGACCTCCCCTACCTCCTCGTCCCTGTAGCCCTGCCCTCCACCTAGGATCAGCAGGCTCTCTTACATTCTGTAGAGAATAGCAGAACATTTAAATTGTGAAGTAACTTCTCAAAGACACTCATATGCCGAAAATCCTCATTTTAATTTCACATCAGAAAAAAAAAACAGTGACTTGTATAGTTGTAAGACCACCACAGAAGTGAATATTGCCACTTAGACAAATTTACCCCAAACATAAAAAAGGAACTCCAAGTAAAACATGATCTCAATCTGGTTTGTCATAGAAGGATATCAAAGATTCAATCAAAAAACCAAGTTACTGCCAAAATTCAAGCAAATCTTGCCTCAGGGTACTGTATGTTAATTCATTGCTGTAAGTCAACCCTTGAAGAAGCATTTATCAAAAAACATGACACTTTAAAAAATGATACTTTCAAAAACATAAAACTTCTGCAAGCATATTTAACATATTTCAACATATAAGATAGTAAACTGAACACTTGTAAACAACTCATACAAATAATGGAGGTCACTGTACTACTTGGACGCAATCGAAATTTGTCTTCAACATTTGGCATAAAAACCTTAACAAAGTTGGAATCCAACTTCTAATTTGTCCTTATTCAATCTTTCTACATCATGATCAATATACTGTTTCCTAACTGCTCTAAATTGTTTTCCCTTTTCTTTCTTTCACAAAGAAAAAAAGAAAATACAAATGCCAATATCAAACCTGCCTAGTCCTGGAGTAAAAAGCCATATGGAACACAAAACAAGCTTCTAAACCTAGCAAATAGATCAGATGTTAAAATTAAGTACATCTAGGTGTAAATATCTATTATAGTATTATCTACCCCATCTTTTTTCGAGTTAAAATCAATTCTATCTGATATGAGGGCAAATGATTGTTTACTCAATCTTACGTTATGAAGTTTTGACGTTGGTTTCAATTACAGTGACCATTCATACTAAAATTAGAATATTAAAGAAACACTGCAAAAAATCAAATATTAGCAAGGCAGTTGGTAGAGATATTCTCTAGGATTACCAAAAAAGGGTCTTATGAATGTTTGCAAAATAATTAAAGGTACTTTATGTCAAGGTTTTTAATTTTGAATAACGTACCGGTTCGCCAGCAAACTGGTACACAGACCATCCGTTACCGACGATAGCATCAATCGATGAGGGAGAAGAAAGAGGTCGGTGACGGAGAAGAAAGAAGAGGGAAAAGAAAGAAAAAACCTGGAGATCCGATGCAACGACAAAGCCTCATCGACGCCGTGGGGAGAAACGATTTCTTCTCCACAGCAGAAGAAACCGAGCGAGGCAATGCCTTTTTTTTTTTTTTGTCACGCGGGGAAACTAAGCGACGTCGTTGAGGCAACGCCTTTCCCTGCTTTTTTGCATAGGGAAACCCGAGGCAATGTCACCTCTTTCTTTTCTTTATTTTTGTGTGGGGAAACCAAGGCGACGTCGCCGCCTTTCCCTTCGCGTGGGGAATGCTCGAAACTGAGCGTTCCGTCTTTATTTATATATATATATACACACACACACACCGAGCAATATACCAAAATGTACCGCTTGGTATATTTATACCATACCATACCGAGCTGAGCTTGAAACTCCGGTATGGTACGAAATTAAAAACCTTGCTTTATGTTGGCATCAGAAGTTTCCCTTCTGAAGATGCAACATAACCAAAATATGTAGCCTTCGATGTCCATTATAAAGGTTACTTGTAAAGATGGAGTCACAGAATCCCGAGTCCAAATATAGCAAAACAAGATAAATAAGATTGATTTGAAAAGAACCTGAATATCAAAGATATTCCCACATTCTTAGGTTCATTTTGAAAACAATGACAGAATTTTGGACCATCAAGCTTTCATTTCTAGAGGTAAATTGTGGGAAGATGTTGAAACAGAAAAGATTTCAATGAGTTTTGGGATGTGATAAAGGCAATCATGCAGCCTTCATCCAATTGTTTATACGAAAGATAAGGCTTCAGGCAGGTTTGGAGCAGTTCTCAACTAGTCAAAACCATTGAATTACAACCAAAACTCAATCAAGATAGACAAGATTTTGTATGAAATCAATCAAACTCTTATACTTCAAATTCTGGGACTGGTTTCAGCTTCAAACTGATCCAAAATGGTTCAGTTTTGTCCATTTTGCCCAAAACATGAATTATCCCAGTCTATGACCCTTGCAAGATAATACAAGGAACTTAATAGTTGGGCATCCCTAATTAATTGCTTCAGCTGCATATTAGTTTCCTGTGATATTGGCTCTTTTAAGAATCATTCAGTTTGAAATGGATACCTACTGTGAATAGCAAGTTTCTTTCTGTATACGACTCCTACAGGACTTGAACAGCAGTTATCGATTCACTTCAATCCATATCTACCTGAAACTCTAATAGAACTGGAAGAAAAGTACTGATTCATTATAACACCATACAGAGAGCTAGAATTAAAAAGTGAGAAAACCTTTTATGACTTAAGACTTGGATGTGACCCTCAATATAGACTTGAATTAGCCTTTCAAGATTCAGACTGCAGGATGGAATGGCATATGTAGCGATCAATCGAGAGACTAAACTAAAAGGCAATCACTTGTCTGCAACTTTGATAAATCTTAATTGCTTCACCAAAATTTAAGAAGAAATAATGTTGTTCTGAATCACATAAGCATCATGTTAAGTGATCTGATAAACTTTCCTCACTCAACATAAGTAAAGAAAAGATGCCGACAGCATTAAAACAAAAACTGCAAATGAAATAAAGCAGAGTTACCTCCTTTCTCCTGTCACGCTTCCTTTTTACCTCATGAAAGGGGTCTGTAAAACAAAAACCAAAAGAATATTTATGATCTAGCGCACAATTAGACCAATAGCACATGAACAAGTCCCTTCTCACAGTCAAGTATGTGTGCGCCCACAAAGGAAAACTTTGAGAATAAATAACCAAATTGATGCATGCATACTGTAATTACAAGAGAGACAAAGGAAGGGCCAAAGACATGGAAAGTCTTCGACCCAAACATCCATATACTTGGATTATATAGATTAAGCTAAGCAGGAAAAGACATCACATTCTAGGATTTGTTAATAACTTCATATTTTAAAAACGCCAAATGTCAATTACAACCAGACCTTCAAAAAATAAGGAAGCATTTAGTGCATCACACGTAGTAAATCCGTTCGTGGAGATGGTGTCACTCCCTTGTCAAGGTACAAGCACAGCCAAGTTCTCACAAACCACGCTAGAAACACCGAAAACTGAATTATTACCAAGTTACTCTGTAAAAATAACTAAGAAAAGACACCGGAGCTCAGAAATTTCAGTTATTCCAACGCCCTGAATGACAAATCCTACTGAATCACACCCTACGCAAGAGGGAAGGAACGTATAGCAACTTTTCAGGTGAAATAACCAATCTAATCCGCGATTCAAGTTAAAAGCAAGTCCAAAAATTTAGGCAGAAAAGGGGAAGCAAATCTAAAAGTACGCGGGGATCCAAGTGACGAAAAAACTCAATTGACTTTTAACAGCATAAAGATCGACGACTTAGCTCCCACACCCACGGTCCGTCGGCATAACCCCAAACAACGAATCACACAAGTCAAATTCACAGGTCGAAAGCCCCAAATCGCCCACCCCAGAACATCCGATTAGAGACGTCCAGAATGCAAAACGACAAAGCGATCCGTCGTCGAGAAACCACAAAGCCCAACGCGCCGTGGCTCAATTTGCTCGACAACAAACTTCGTGGCTCTCCCGACCAATCGAGGCCCATAGAGAACCGAAGCTGAGCTGGGGACGGGAGAGGCCAAGCACGGAAGAGAGAAGGGGGGTGGGAGGCACCGGGAGGGGAAGGAGGACGGGAGGGGAGACCTTGGAGCAGGAGCTTCTGGGCGGTCTCGTTGGGATCCATGCTGCACTCCTTGAGCATTGCGTAGATCTCCTCGTCGCTGTGATTGCCGGCGATCTCCTTGATGTTCTGGATCGTCGGCCGCACGCCGGCCGGGATCGAAACCCTAGAACCGCCGCCGCTCATCTTCGAGTCCGGAGAGCAACCAGAAGCAGGAGGAGGAGGAGGAGGAGGAGGGTGGCGTGGAGGGGGTTTAGAGAGAGAAAGAGAGAGAGAGAGGGCCGGCGAGCGCAAATCAAAGGGGCCTAAAGGAGGACGCCTTAGTCTTTTTCATTTTTTTATTTTTATTTTTTTGCACTGTGAAAACAGTGTCTTTTATGAGACCAAATGGCAGCTTTCTATTTTTCGGGCGGTTTTTTTCGAATTACATCTATTATCATTATTTCTGTTGTCGCACAATATTTGTTGAGACCACCGCTGGAATGTATTGAAACGGTTAATATAACGAGAATAAAGAAATCTACTCTTTATTTATGAAGAAATCATATCGATCTAATATTAAGACATTTTTTTTCTAAATCAAGGAATTATAATCCATCGATTTCCTGATGTGCCCTCTCCTCCTCCTGGGTTAAGGAAACAGCCATGTCTTGTAGGTTAAGCAACCGATGTCTGTTTGCATTTCGATTATATTAGATTAAGCTATTTCTATTTTTGTGTTTATGTAAATTCTGGCTTTTTGGAATTTGATTTTTCCCAGATTTACCTTTTCTTTTTTGCATGGCAAAGTCAGCATTCGATTCTACAACTTCGTTTACCATTTAGTTAAAATTTTCTTAACCAATGGCATTTATACGGGAAATTATTTTTTTTCTAGCGATCGTAATAATTTTTAATGTATTATTTTAAAATTCGATGGAAAAACAAATACTCGATGTGAAGGCTCAGCATGACAATATTATCCATGAAAGGAAAAAGTCACGTGTGAACATCGACTCGCTCTGCCATTTATGAAGAGAGAAGAAGAAGAAGAAGAATAAGAACAATATAATCGTGCATAAACAAAGCTACCCTGCAAAGCTGACGCAACTACATCCTTGGAAATGTTGCTCTAATGTTGGCGGACGTTATGATCACCTTTCTAAATTAAACATCATGCCCGTGTATACATGAAGAACTATGTTTTGAAACAGGTAATATTGTATGTGCATGCTTATCCAAAGGTAATGTTTTTTTTATATTTAATTACCATGAGTTCGGAATCAGCAATATATACATTGTAAATATACAAATATTATTTTTTATTATCTATCTATATGTATAATTATATTTAGTAGTTTAATTTTTTAATTATTTGATTTGGATATTGATTCAGAACCCATCGATATCATTACTCTATGTATGAACTAAGTTGATTTCACTCATCGTCAATCCTGTCTGACTTAGACTGTGTCAAATCTCATATAATATTCCTCTAATATCTAAATTAGATTCAGATGATTTAACTTATATCTTCGAGAGATATATCTTTATAATTGATAGGGGATATTTCGACGTCCACCACGGCATCATTCACGTCAAGAGACACATCAGCATAAAGACGCTCCTCGTACATCGTCACGACCAATCCACCACCTCGGGTCAGATGTGACAGTGCCCCCACGTCGCCACAATGCCCGAAACCTCGTGATGGCGATGCACAGAGCAGGCCATCCCCGAGATCTCAAGACGGCGACGTGTGAAGCAAGCCACCCCCGAGATCCCAAAACGATGCCATGCAGCGTCGACCTGTACAATGCCGCCCCATATGGCTTCGTCGGCATCTAGACCGAGGTACATCTCCAGACATGTCTATATAACCCCCACCTAGCTTCAGGGTGGGGGAGGAACCTTCACTGACTCTACCATCGAAGGGGCTCGGTTGGGAAAAACCCGACCCATGCCTTCTTACAGGAGCCACGCCCGAGACGCGCCGAGAACCCACCTCAGCAAAAAGCGACGACCGGACACCCCTTGATTTCGATGACTGAACAAGGCCAACCCGACATATCATCCGGTAGCTGCATTCGTTTCGTAACATTTTAGCGCTAAAAGGAGGGCCGATCTCGTAGGAGTGTCCCATGACCAACCCAGGAGCCTGCCCGATTAAAGGGCAACATGCTGCCCCCATCCCCGTTTCGGGACCAATCTCCGCTGCTCAGTCGGGAAGGGGCGCTCCAATCCAGGCCCCGGAGCACTACTGGCAACTGTTCAATGATCCCGGGCTATCACCCCCCGAGAACATCCCAACGCCCTCGGTCGTCTTGCCCGAGGTGTTTCTCGACCTATCGAGGTAGGTCCAAGCTTTGACTGGGATGATCCAAACAATCGTCCCCCTCATCCCGTAACTCATGCGCCTCGTGGGCCCCCAAGCATCGAGCTCATCCATTTATGTCCCAGAGCCCCTCGACGATCCCCCGACGAATCTAGCCGCGCACGATCAGCCATGGGAGAAAGCCGAAGGATGTCCTAGGGTTGGGGAATGACTCATAAACCGAGCATCTACGGTCTCCCCCCGACCGACATGCTACTTCCCAAGCACGACACAGTGTCCACCGACTCGGCCGACGACACGCTCAGAGCCCAACTCAACTCGATGAATCGGCGTCTAAACGAATTCCAGTGAGAGCTCCACAAGACCAAGGGAGAAGTCAGGGATGACATCTCGGGAGCATCCCCCTTCACCCCCAAGATACAGGACAAGCTAGTCCCCCTCAACTTCAGACTCCCTACCCTTGAAGCATACGACGGCAGCTCCAATCCCACGGAGCATGTTGCCACCTTCCGAGCCCAAATGGCCCTCTACAACACATCCGATCCCTTGATGTGCAAGGCGTTTCCTACTACCCTCAGAGGGTCGGCTCGGATGTGGTTTAGTCGGCTGCAGCCAAACTCCATCTCTTCGTTCGAGCAGCTAGCATGGGGGCTCGAACAGGACTTCATGGCAAGCAAACGACCGAGACCCTCCATGGCCGCACTCCTTGCACTAGCCCAATGAGACGGCGAGACACTCTCACAGTTCGTCACGCGCATTGCTACCAAGGCCAAGGGGATGCCCAAGGCCTATCCATCCCTGGTCATGCAGGCCTTCTTGATGGGCTATGCCCCTCCAAACTTTTCTGGTCTCTGGTGGAGAGGCCGCTATCGATAGTCCCCGAAATGCTCCAGCGCGCCAACTAGCACATCACTGCCAAAGCCTTGGTGGCGGGGAAGCGCGAGGACAGCAAGAGGCCCAAGATGGACCTCACCCGAGCAACGGCCCCGAGGCCGTTCCCCAAACCACCCTGAAGGAAGATCGATCATCCCGAGCTGTCGCACCCAAGGCTCCCCCTGAACGCTTCTTGAACTGAAATTTTCCTCCAAATCCAGGAGAAGGGGCTCTCGCAGGAACCCAACTCAGTGAAAGCTACTAACAAAGACCGATCTAAGTACTGTAGGTTCCATCAAGATTATAGTGATGACACGGAGGATTGTCGAGACTTGCAGAACTAGATTTAGGAGCTGATCCGATGGGGGCATCTCAGACGCTTCCTCAAGAACCCAAGGGAGTCCCCACCTTGGCCCCAGGGTCCGGTCGAGAGACAAATCGATGTCATCATTGGCGGACCAGCCTCGGGCAGTAGTAGTTCCACTGCCAGGAAGGCATATGCATGTAGCACGGTGGAGAAGGGCTTGAGGATGCCTTCCGAGGAAGAAATCAGATTCGGCACAGAGGGAGGGGAGTCCTCAAACCACGACAACACTCTGGTGGTCTCCGTCCGCATCGCCAATGCCAAGGTGAAGAGAGTGATGGTCGACACCAGGAGTTCTGTCGATATTATATACCTGGATGCCTTCAGGAAGCTCGGTCTCATGGATAACGATCTCTCCCATATGATGATCGCACTTATCGGTTTCATCAGGGAGTCAATCTCCCCTCTCAGGATGACTTCCCTTCTCGTCACCTTAGGGAACAAACCTAGAACAAACACGGTGATGGTCACCTTCATGGTGGTCGACCTACCCTCAGCATATAATGTCATCCTCGGGCGGTTGACCCTCAATAGGATAAGGACGATCGTTTCCACCTATCACCGGGCCATGAAATTCTCGACTTTGTCAAGAATCGGGGTGGTGCAGAGTGATCCTAAGGAGTCTGGGAAATGTTATCTGACGGCTGTGTCAATGCCAAAGAGGACGCGACCTGATCCGATCGACTTCGACCCTCGGGACAACCCAAAAACTCCTGCTCATACGCAACCGACCGAGCAGCTCATCGAGGTCCCCCTAAAGGATAATCGACCAGACCGGGTCATTAAGATAGGAGCTGCACTTCCAAAAGCCGACCAACTCCAGCTTGTGGAGTTTTTAAAGGAAAATACCGATGTCTTCGCCTGGTCCCCAAAGGACATGCTGAGGATCGACCCCAGAGTGGCGCAACACCATCTGAACATCCATCCCGAGGCACGCCCGGTCAAGTAGAAGCCTCGGAGATTCACCCAGGAGAGACAGCAGGTGACTAACTACAAAGTCGACCAACTACTCATCGCCGGATTCATAACCAAGGTGAAATACCCACAGTGGTTATCTAATGTAGTCCTCGTAAAAAAATATAATGGAAGCTAGAAGATGTGCGTTGACTACACCGATCTCAATCGGGCATACTCCAAAGATTGTTATCTCCTCCCGAAGATAGATCAACTGGTCGACATAACCGTGGGCAATGAGCTTCTTACGTTCATGGACGCGTTCTCGGGCTACAACCAAATCTGTATTGTACCATAAAACCAAGAGCACACCACGTTCATCACCGACAGAGGGGTCTACTATTACAAAGTCATGTCATTCAGTCTGAAGAACACCGAAACCACTTATCAGAGGATGGTTAATGAGATGTTCAAGTCCCAACTCAGGAGAAACATGGAAGTCTATGTCGATGACATGATTGTCAAAAGCAGGTCAGTTGCAACCCACCTAAATGACTTGGCAGAAACCTTTCGGACCCTTAGATAGTACAATATGCACCTCAATCCAGCAAAGTGCACCTTCGGGGTCCGATCAGGAAAGCTCCTCGGCTTCATCATTCACCATAGAGGGATAGTGATAAGACCCCTTAGGGTTTTATCATGGAAGAAGCGAAAGAAGTAGAGGAGAAGCGGAGGAAGTAGAAGAAAAGAGAATAAATGATTACTTCGAGGGGATCGACCTCGTTGATCACTTTGAGGGAATTAGCCTCCTTGGGTTTAGTCAAAAGATTGAATAATATTTTCTTTCTCATTCATGATTGTTTGAAAGAAACAGTTACATCCTTATTTATAGAGTCCCCCAGGACTTGGACTCTTATTAACTGACTCCGTAACCAACTCCTAACCGAATCAGTAACTGACTCTCTACTAGACAACTCCATATTATTATCCAAAGCATTATCAAAAGCTAGAAAGTAAAAGATTCATAACAGTTTCGCCCTCGTCAAATCAGCCTTGTCCTTAAGGCTGAGCGGCATCAAATTCGACACAAGATATCTACGGCATGTCACAACTCATTGATCAAGTATAACCTCCACTTGATAGTGTGAGCAACAGGTCGGTCTTTTAGTGTACTAGTCTTTAAAGTTCTTTGGAGAACCCTCTTCATCCAATGGCTAGTAGCAGTTATGGCCTTACTTCTTTGTCTTCCCTTTAGGATCACCATTTCGAATTCTTGTAAGGGTAGCAAAAAAGAAATCCCACAGTAGTTTTTGGTCCTGTATAAATAATTTTATCTTTGAACATTTGCTATCACAAGTTAAAGTTCGTTTATCAGCGACCTTTACTTCGAATTTATCACAGTCTTCAATATGATAGGCTAATCGGTTAACAACCTTACTGTCCATGAAATTGTTAGTGCTACTAGTGCCAATCAGGACTGTAATAGGTTGATGTTTCAAAATTCCTTCAACTTTCATAGTTTGTGGGTTAGAATAGTCAGTTAATGTATGCACCGTATGTGTAATAGGTTCAATATCTTTATCAAAATTCATACCTTCATTATCAAAGTCAACTTTGTCAGCTTCTGGTTCGTCTCTAATTGGTTCAATCACTAGAAGTTACTTTTGTTTACATTGGTGCTCCTTACTTGGTGGCTCGTTGATCATTTGTTTGTAGTCACTTCTGTATTGATGATTTTCTCGATTGATTTTTTCCTCATGTAGACGTGTAAATGAAATTGCAGCTATCATAGTGTGGGGCTATCGAGCCTTAAATTCACATCTGCTATCTGGATTAAGCCCTTCAATAAAGGTGTTCACTAATTATCATTCAGACCAATTCGTGGCTTGATTTGACCATCGTTCGAATCTACTCTGATATTCGAACACTGTAGAAGTCTGACGAATTTTAACAAGTTGTCTATCTTGTTGAAACTTACTAAAGTTCTCCAACAGGCTTCTTTTGAGTTCATTAAGGATCTCCTGCAGTCAGTTCTCAAATCTAGTTTCTAATGCTTCAATTTGGTTCCTAATTCGAATTTCTAATGCCTCCATTTGGTTCCCAATTCGAAATTCTAATGCCTCCATTTGATCCCCAATTTGAGTTTCTAATGCTTCCATCTGGGCTTTCACCAGTTTGTCGGTGGTCATTGCGTAAGATTATAGATCGGTAATTCTCAATTCTTATTTCTGATGTCTAGTCAAGGGCATCTATGCTGTAAGCATGGATTTGCGACAAATGTAAGGCTTACTGCAGTTGTTGGGAGGATAGCTATGAGGAGGGAATCAGTAGTCATCGGAAGGACAGTCGCAAGGAGGGAAATCAACGGTGCGGCCTTGGTATCGTCGCCTATCGTGACGGTAAGCGGGAGCGACAGCGGAGATGGTTGGGCCGCGGTGTTTGCTCCTGAGGCCGGTGGCGAAGAGGGCAGCGACGATGGTGGTCACGGCCGAGAAGCAAGGTTGGGGCTGCGACGGTTGCTACTAAGGCTGGCAGCGAAGAGGGCAGCGCAGTTGTTGTTGAGGTAGGCAACGATGAGGGCAGCGACGATGGTGGTCGCGGCTGAGAAGCATGGTTGGGGTTACGACGGTTGTTGCTGAGGCTAGTAGCGAAGAGGGCAGCACAGTTGCTGTTGAGGCAGGCAGCGAAGAAGGCAACGGCAGTGATGGTCGCTCCTGAGAAGCAAGGGCGGCGTCGGATATGGGTTGGCTGAAAGAACGAATGCGGAGGTGTGCGGCTGCCAGTAGAAATTTCGATGGGAGAACAGCCGCAAGGAGGAGATCAGTAGTGCTGCCTTGTTTCTGTTGCACTGCACGCTAGCTGCAGCGGTTGCTATTGAGGCTAGCAGTGAAGAGTACAACGACAGCAATGGTCACGGTCGAGATGCGAAATTGTAGTGAAAACATCGAGGATCGTTGCTCTAATACCAATTGATAAGACCCCTTAGGGTTTATCGTGGAAGAAGGAGAAGCGGAGGAAGTGAAAGAAAATAAGATTAATGATCGCTTCGAGAGGATCGACCTCCTTGATCACTTCGAGGGGATCAGCCTCCTTGATCACCTCGAGGGGATCAACCTCCTTGGGTTTAGTCAAAAAATTGAATAATATTTTCTTTCTCATTCATGATTGTTTGAAAGAAACAGTTACATCCCTATTTATAGAGTCCCCCAGGATTTGGACTCTTATTAACCGACTCCGTAACCAACTCCTAACCGAATCAGTAACCATCTCTCTACTCGACAACTCCATAACATTATCCAAAGCATTATCTAAAGCTCGAAAGTAAAAGATTCGTAACAGATAGATGCCAACCCGAAGAAAGTACAAGCCATAACGGAGATGCAATCTCCGTGCTCGGTAAAAGAGGTACAATGCCTCGCAGGAAAGCTAGCAGCACCCGGGAGGTTCGTATCACGCTCGGGCGACAAATGCCTCCCGTTCTTTCGGGCCTTACGCAGAGTGGACAACTTCAAATGGACCCCAAAATGCGAGGATGCCTTCGGTAAAATAAAGACCTACCTCAAACGGCTCCCTTGGCTTGTCTCGCCTCGATCGGGCAAAGTCCTAGGCCTTTATTTGGCGGCTTCAGAGCAGGTTGTCAGCTCGGTGTTAGGACTCTAGCTATGAGAGTCCTAATTGATAAGGGCATTCATATAAATCCTATCTAGTCGACCCCTATTAAAGAGGTGAAGAGGTCGGCTAGGTTAGAGTTAGATTGCTTCTTAGAGAAGGAGTCCTATTAGAAGTATGAGTTGGTTAGAAGTAGGAGTCTTGAGTAAGAGTCCTATTAAGAGTTGGGGTTTAGAAGCCCTATAAATAGCCATGTATTCACCCTCTTTTCAAAAAGGAATAAATCAATCTTTTAGCAGCATTTGAGCAGCAACTTGGAAGAAGGAACCCCTATAGAGTTCCAAGGAGGTCGATCCCCTATAGAGATCAACCCCAAGCCTAGAATCCGCAAGGGTTCTAACACTTGGTATCAGAGTAGTGTTCTTGGCGTCTCGCTGCCCTTCCACAGCCATCCACTAGCCCTTCACAATCGCCCAAAGCAATTCCCACAATTGCTTAGAAGATCATCGTCGAATTCCGTCGTCATCTCCACCACCACAGATCATCCTTTGATCTTCCTGTGAATTGCAATAGGTTCTAGTTATCTAACTTACTGCTGCTACAATTTATTTATCCTTATTCAAAAAATCTAAAAAATTCATTCCTATATTGCTGCATAAACTTTTCATCGTAAAGTTTTCATCTCTACAACGAAAGTTGCACTGCAGAATTTCAGCCGCATAGTACTATTTTTTTGATCTTGCTACTGTGTTTTTTCTATCCAAATCTTTATAAAATTTTTACAACAGCTTTAACACTTCCTAACAGTGGGTTTTCCTTTAGTTTTGTTAAAAAAATTTTAATATAAACAACTTATCTTTTATGTCCAATCTGCTGCACTTTAGACGTAAAAATCTGTTATAGTACCTCTCTGTGATCCTCAATTTTGCCGAACCTCTTATTGTCGTTTCTTTCTACAAAATTTTTAACAGTATTACCTCTCCCTTACCAGTAGATTCCCTTTAAGTTTTGCTTGAATCTCTATTGAAAATTTCTAAAAAAAATTATATCTTTACTGTTGAAATTTATTCGATAAAAATTCTGGTGCTGCACCTTTGTCCTTTTTCTCCTCCATAACCTACCAAACCCTAGCCACCTTGCTGACACCAACCAAGATGTCTTTAGGGCATCCATCTAGCCTTCAGATTCAGCCATCATAACCTAGTTTCATAACCCTAATAGTATCAAAAACCGTAGCCCAAAATAATAAATCATTACAACCGAACCCTTCTATCACTGATCTATTGTCCGAACCTTCCACCACCCCATGCCATTAACCCGTCAACAGAAAAAAGACAAGGGCATCTCTAATCTATAGGCATATGCTATGGCTTCTCAAGATCTAATTGATACCAAATTTAAAGCATGGGAATCCCGGATTAAATCACGACTTGAATCGCGCTTAGAAGACAAATTGTGCACTTTGCTTGCAAAATTCAGAATTGGACAACCACCAAGTCCAACCAAATTGCAACAAGGAGAGAATTCAGAAAGGACCCCAGAGAAGGAGGGATAGCTCTCGAACATACTTCAGCCACGCATAAGGGTGGACTTCCCACGATGGGAAGAAGGAGATCCGACGGGGTGGATTTCGCATGCCGATCGTTACTTTTGCTACTACCGAACGTCGGATAATGCTATGGTAGAGATTGCTATCATCCACCTTGAAGGAGATGCTATTCAATGGTACAATTGGTTGAAATATAATCATGGGGCTCCGACGTGGAATTAATTTAAGAACGCACTGCTGAACCGTTTCGGACTTACTGAGTATGAAAATATCGACGGCCAACTCGCAAAGATTTGACAAACCTCTATGATTCAAGAGTATCAAACCAGGTTTGAGAAGCTATCCTACCTTGCTCATGATTGGACTGACCATCAATTGTTAGGAATATTTATCAAAGGACTCAAGCCAGAGATAAAAGGAGAAGTTAAGGCACGACAGCCCCGTACTGTGATAGTTGCGATTTCTTTTGCCCGAATACAAGAAGAACGGCTCAGCCAAGATGCTCAGAGGATGAGAACTACTCCTAGAACCTCAGCATATAAACCCCCTTTTGCTCCCAACCATCCTTCGTTGCCAAAAAAATTGACAAGAGAAGAACTATGTGATCGATCAGCATAGGGTCTTTGTTGGCATTACGACGAGCCATGGAACCATGATCATCGCTGCAAAAGGGGCCGCCTCTTACTGATTGAACCTCTTGAAGACATAGAGGAGGAGGTCCAAGAGAATGTTGAAGAGGTCACGGATGAAGAACAGTAGCCAATTGATATTACGATGCATGCCCTTGCCGGTTACGCGAACCCGCAAACAATGAAAGTGGGAGGATTTCTGAAGCAACAACCGATCACCGTTCTTATTGACACCGAGAGCACTAATAATTTTATGAATAGCAAGGTTGCTGTTCGGATGGCCTTACCTATTGAGAATTGCAGCAGGTTCAATGTTAAGGTCGCAGATGGACGAATTTTGAAGTGTGATTATAGGTGCCCACGAGTGAAACTGTTGCTGCAGGACCAAGAGATAATTGTAGATTTTTTCCTCCTCCCTCTCGATGATTATGAAGTCGTGCTTGGCATCGAATGGTTGACAACATTAGGTGATGTTTTTTGAAATTTTTTGAAATTAATTATGAAATTTTACAGCAAGAGAAAACAGGTGATATTGTGTGGGAAACGGGGGGGTGGGGGGCGATGTAACGATGATTTGCACACAACGAATGGAGAAAGTTTTGCACAAAGCATGCAGTGGCTTTTTGATATAACTTGAGCAGCAATCTAAGGGAGAGTCAATTGAATTTGAAGATCCAAACCTACTTCCCTTGCTTGCTAAATTTTCAGATATATTTGACAAACCACGTAACCTACCTCCTAACTGTCAGCATGATCATCGTATACCGATTCTTCCAGGAAAACCTCCGAAAAATAATCGGCCATATCGGTATCCACATCTCCAGAAAGATGAAATAGAAAAGATTGTAAAAAAGATGCTTGAAACAATAGTTATTTAGCCAAGTTGCAGCCCCTACTCTTCACCGGTGCTTCTCGTACGAAAGAAAGACAGAACATGACGAATGTGTGTTGATTACCGAGCTCTCAATGGTATAACCATCAAGGACAAGTACTCTATTCCAATAGTAGATGAATTGCTTGATGAATTAAAGGGAGCATGAGTCTTCACAAAGCTGGACCTTCGATCCGGATATCATCAAATACGAGTGTGCGAAGAAGACATCGAAAACTGCCTTTCGAACACACAACGATCACTACAAATTTTTGGTAATGCCCTTTGGTCTCATCAATGCTCCCTCCACTTTCCAGAGTATTATGAATGATATTTTCTGGAGTTATCTTTGTAAGTTTGTACTGGTTTTCTTCGATAATATCCTTATTTACAACCATTCTCTTGAAAGTCATATTCAGCACTTACAACTTGTTTTGACAATTTTACGAGAACATATTCTTTTTGTCAAAAAAAAATGAAGTGTAGCTTTCTTTAACAAAAGGTGGAATATCTTGGGCAAATCATATTAGAGGAAGGAGTGGCAGTGGACCCCTCCAAAATTGAAGAAATGCAGAACTGGCCGACCCCGAGGAACATAAAATCGCTGGGCAGCTTTCTTGGTTTAATAGGTTACTACCACCGTGAAAAACTATGGAAAAATTAGTGCACCCCCTTACTTCCTTACTAAAAAAAATGCTTTCCTGTGGTTGGACAAAGGCACCACCGCCTTCGACGAACTTAAATTCGTAATGATAACAACACCTGTACTAGCGTTACCCGACTTCGGCAAGAGTTTTATTATTGAAGTCTATGCCTCCGGAGTTGGAATTGATACTATACCCATCCAACTCCGGAGGCATAGACTTCAATAATAAGCGATGGCCGCCCCCTCGCTTATACCAGTAAGGCGTTATCTCCTTCCCATCTCAAGATAACTATTTATGACAAAGAGATGCTCGTGATTGTGCATGCGGTGTCCAAATGGAGACCGTACTTAATTGGGCGATGCTTTCAAATCAAGACCGACCATAAAAGCCTAAAATATTTCTTGAAGCAGAAGATATCTTCCCCCGAGCAGCAAAAGTAGGTAACAAAGCTTCTTGGATATGATTATGAAATAACTTACAAAAAGGGGAAAGCTAATGTTGTTGCAGATGCGCTTTCGTGGCTACCCGAGCAAGCTGAATTTTTTACTGTTTCACTTCCGACTAGCGACTTCCTTGAGGATATTAGGAGAGAATGGTAAGATAATCCGGAAATGAGTAAAATTATAAAAAAATTTGGAGGAAGCACCAAGCTTTGTGGCTCATTACAGTTAGGACTCAAAAGACTTGCGATATAAGGGACGCATTGTGCTTATGCCAAATTCTACTTGCATAAAGACCATCCTTCAAGAGATGCATTCCACACCTACAGCCGGGCACTCCGGGTTCTTTAGAACCTATAAAAGAATTAAGTAAAATTTTTATTGGATAGGGATAAAAAATATTATTATTAAATTTATAGCACACTGTGATGTATGTCAACAACACAAAGGCGAAATAGAATTTTCAGTAAGAGATTGGGTCTTCCTATGACTCCAGCCATACAAGCAAATATCAATCCAAACCAAAGTATCTATGAAGCTTTCACCTCAATTCTATGGATCCTACTAGATTTTGAAGCGCATCAGAGTAGTAACATACAGATTAGACTTACCCGCTAGCTCCCGAATCCATCCAATCTTCCATATATTATGTTTGAAGCTCAAGTTAGGACAACATGAGACAGCCCAAAACCATTTACTAAATATGACTACCCAAGGAGAGCTCCAGACCCAACCAAGTACCATTATTGATCGATGGATCGTGACTCGACGATGATGATCTGTTATTGAAGTGTCAATACAGTCGACGAATATACCAGCAAAAGATGTTACTTGGGAGAACTATGACGACTTGAAGATCAAATTTTCAGAATTTATGGAATGTCAGCCTCGAGGACAATGCTGATTTGAAGAGGGCGGGTCTGTTAGGACTCTAGCTATGAGAGTCCTAATTGATAAGGGTATTTATGTAAATCCTATCTAACCGACCCTTATTAAAGAGGTGAAGAGGCCGGCTAGGTTAGGGTTAGGTTGCTTCTTAGAGAAGGAGTCATATTAGAGAAAGAGTCATATTAGAAGTAGGAGTCCTATTAGAGAAAGAGTCCTATTAGAATTAAGAGTCCTACTAGAGAATGAGTCCTAATTAGAAGTAAGAGTTAGTTAGAAGTAGGAGACTTGAGTAAAAGTCCTATTATGAGTTAGGGTTTAGAAGCCCTATAAATAGCCATATATTCACCCTTTTTTTCGAAAAGGAATAGATCAATCTTTTAGCAACCTTTGAGCAGCAACTTGGAGGAAGGAACCCCTACAGAGTTCCAAGGAGGCCGATCCCCTATAGAGATCAACCCCAAGCATAGAATCCGTAAGAGTTCTAACACTCAATTCTGGTGAGCGAGGACCAAGCCACACAGCGGGTAGTCTATTACACCAGTTACATCCTCGCCGAACCTGAAGAGCGCTACCTGTCGATAAAGAAGTTGGCATTGGCGTTAACTGTGATGGCCCGAAAGCTGCGGCCTTACTTCCAGGCCCACACGATAAAGGTAATATCCGACTAGTCACTCCGCCAGATCCTCTCCAAATTCGATGTCTTGGGTCGGATGCTCAAATGGTCGGTAGAGCTTGGAGAGTTCGACATCCGATATACACCCCGGATGGCCATAAAGGCCCAGGTATTGGCTGATTTCATTTCTGAGCTAACCCCCGAGGATGGCCCGACTGCGCAGAAGTCGGATCCGCCAGCTTAGGCCCTGTACGTTGACGGGTCCGCCATGTCGGGAGGAGCCGGAGTGGGGATAATCCTCAAGGACATGAAAAGCGAAACCTATGAGCACTCGCTTCGGTTGGAATTCAAAGCCACCAACAACAAGGCCAAGTACGAGGTGCTGCTGTCGGGACTACGCCTCACTCTCAAGATGCATGTGTGGAACTTAGAGGCCTTTACCGACTCCCAATTGGTGGCAAGCCACATCAATGGAACCTACGAAGCCAAAGAACCGACCATGACCTGGTACCTCACCGAAGTCTGGTGACTTTCGACTCGCTTTAACCATCTGGTGGTCATAAGGATACCCCATGCTCAAAACCCCCAAGCTGACGCACTGGCCCGACTGGCATCTAGCCGATCGCTCGAGAAGCCCTCGAAGAGAACTGAGGTCCTCCCCGCGCCGACCTTACCAGTCTCGGACGTCAACATGGTGGAGGCGAACTGGATGGAAGAAATACTTCGCTACAAAGAGAAGGGCGAGCTACCCGATGACCCGCCGGTTGCACGTCAGCTCAGACGAGCCCAAGCATGGTATGTCAAGATCGGGGGCAAACTTTACCGAAGAGCCTTCTCCCAACCATTGCTTCGCTATCTATCCCCACCTGAAGCCGAGACAATCATCATCGAAATTCACGAAGGCATATGAAGGGAGCACATCGGGGGCCAAGCTTTAGCCTCCAAGATACTCAGGTAAGGATTTTACTGGCCAATGCTACGACAAGATGCCTTATCCTACGTGCAATGGTGTCACTAGTATCAAGCGCACGCTCGGGTCCAACGTCAGCCGACGGTGCCCCTCACTCCGATCAACGTGGCATAGCCCTTCGCGCAATGGGGCATGGACCTCCTCGGTCCTTTCCCCCCGGCTTTGGGCCAGTGATGTTTTCTCATAGTCAAGGTCGATTATTTTACTAAGTGGGTCGAGGCCGAACCACTGGCATCCATTACCACAAAGCAAGTCGAGAGTTTCGTGTGGAAGAATATCCTCACGCGCTTCGGAATCCCGAGGGCCATCATAACTGACAACGGGACCCAGTTCAACAACACAAGGTTTAAATCCTACTACTACTTGTACGGCATTCAGTTAAAGTTCAACTCGGTCGCCCACCCCCAAACCAATGGCCTCGCCGAGGTCACGAACTAGGCGATCCTCGAATGACTGAAGAAGAGGGTGGGCGAAGCACGCGGGGCTTGGGTGGAAGAGCTCCCAAGCGTCCTGTGGGTGTCCCGAACCACTCCAAAAATGGCATCAAGGGAATCCCCATTCAGCCTCGCATACGGGACCAAGGCTGTCCTTCCTCTTGAAATCATGTTTCCAACCTTACGGGTGGAAAATTTCGACGAAGAAACTTTGAAACTCGGGCTTCGGGTCGGACTCAACCTACTCGACGAGCGGAGAGCCGAGGCCCACCTACACACTTTGATGTACAAGAAAGCAGTAGCCCAAGTCTACAATCGAAGGGTGTGGCCATGGAAAATTCAGGTCAGGGACCTGGTCCTCCGAAAAATCAAGGTGAGCGATCCAACCCAGGCCAGAGGAAAACTATCCCCGAACTGGGAAGGCCGCTACCGGGTCTATGACATGGTCTGAGAAGGCACTTATCGCCTCGAGACCATGGGCGGGACCCCCATACCAAGAACCTGGAATGTGTCAAATTTAAGAAAGATTTACCCCTAATCCGGATAGAAGCATTGCGTTTGTATTCAAAAGCTTTGCATTCATATAAGTAAAGTTTTTACATTATGATCGGTCGGGCCTTACAAGACTTCAACTTGGCCCGACCAAAACCAAAAGGGTAAGACCCAACCAAAAGCCTAACTCAGAGGAGGATCCATCGGGCTATCGTCGAAGGGAACCTCCTCGGGCATATCCACCATCCCGTCCTCAGGGAGATCCACGAAGGGGTCGGCCTCCAGCTCCAGATCCGAGTACTTGGCGTGGAAGCGAGCAAGTGCCACAGGGTAACCGAACTCATAAGTCGCCTGCCCCGATTTCTACAGACCGAGTTCAAAACCGGGTGACTTCTTGTACTCAGCTATCACCTCCTTCACTCGTTCTTCGGCGTTGCAACACTCCTTTTGTAGTGCCTCATCTACGGCGTGGGCTGCCTCCTCGGCGGCACAGGCTGCCGACCGGGAGGCCTCCACGTTCCGCACGAGCCCAAGTAGCTCGTCGCCTAAGCCACGAACTCGGTCATGGCTACCCTTCAGCTCCCCCTTCAGCTGGTCGACCATGGCTTCAGCAGCAACCGCCCACTGCTCCACTGCTACGATTGCCTCGGGACCCGGGCTACTCCTCAACTCCTCCACCTCCCGACATAGCTCAGAGTTGGAGTCCCCGAGGCGTTCAATCACCCGGCTTACATCCTGCACCCGGTCGATCAGCGCTGTCGTATAGTGGTGGCTCCGCAAAAGCTTGGGGAACAAAAGGTATAGAGCGAAATCCCAGGAGCAAAAATGGGAGGGGACGGTACTTACCCAGACTGCTGCCTTCGCGGCATGGTCCATCAATACTGCGGAGGGCGAACAATACAGTTGCTTCACCAGACCCGGGTGTAGCGACCCGCAGGGAACTCCAGCACCACCAAACCGTCAGCCCATATATGGTTGTCGACCTTAAGGGAGGGCCATCAGGTCCCAAAAGGTGCCCCCAGCACCCCCTCGGGCAAATCCGCCACCTCCAAAACTTGGAAGGGCTCGCTCTTGCTCGAAGATCAGACCTGACATAGGTCCTTCATTGATTTGGGGTGCTCCCCCCACTTAGATGGGGCTTCGTCCCCAGCCAAACTGACTCGGCCCTTCCCCTTGGAGCTAGAACCCTCCCCGGGCAAGCCACTACCTGACTCGCATGCTGTCTGCGCAAAGGCCTCACGAAGCACCAACCCCTCGGACGACTTCCGAGTCAGCACCTTTGTCTTCTTCTTTGGGCGGTCTACTTCTGCCTCCTCAGGACCTCAGTGCCCCGGGGTCCCTCGTCGGGTCGAAGGGTCGGCATCGGCCTGTTCCTGATCCCGCGGAGGCCGCGTCGACATTGAAAGATGGGGTATCCCCTTCAGCGCATGGAAGTTCACTATATCTACAAACAAGTTGTAAGTCGGTCAACAAGACATAAAGAAACATGGATAAGTCTGAACGGCAAATCCGACCATACCCCTACAAGTCGGGCTAAGCCCCGCATTGACCAACCATCCTTCGGTCATCCCTCTAATAGCCCGAGACGAAGATAGGATATCCCTCAAGCATCCCACCCACTCGGTCTCTTCATCAGAGAGGAAGGGGGGAACGTTGTTGATCGCTCGGGAAGTCCACGCCAAGCAGAACCCTCATTCCCCGCGACGGCTCACAAAGAAGTGACGCGTCTTCCACCCCTTGTTGTTGGAGGGAGCGTCGCTAATCTTGAACCCGCCCCGGGTGGGTAGGTCATACTCGCCGTGACCCTTGTAGAGCCAGAAGCATGCTAAGAATAGTGTCCAGGTCAGTTCGATCTTTGCACCCTGGCATTCTCCCAGAAAGACCACCAAGTAGCGACACGAGTTGGGTGCCATCTGCGACGGAGAGATTCCCCACCATCGGAGACACTCCATGATCACTGGGTGCAGCAAGAACCTCAGCCCCGCCTCAAGGGCATATAGGGTAAGCCCGAACCCATCTGGAAATGGGTCGTAGGGGCGTTGCCCGGGAGACGGGGCGTGCAACCTATACTCCCTCGGGATGCTATATCGATCTCGAACGAGACCTAGCAGTTTCTCGATCATGACCAAATCTACATCATGCCAGGCCCACATGACCTGAAGGGCCACAACCGCCTTTAAATCCATTTGCAGTGACCCATCGGATGACGAACTTAGGACTTCTACCCTAGAACTTCCCGAGGTCGACTCATTGGCCTCAAGATTCGATCGACTTGAAGATGAAGAAGAAGACATCCTGACCTTAGGGCTGGGCACCAAGAGAGAAAGACCGAAGGGAAAAAGAATAGGGGGGGGGGCAACCAAAGAAAATCACAATAACTCACCTCCACGCAACAAGTGACTTATAAGGAAGCGATGACCGATTAGGGCGGCGTTTGAGCTCCCCGAGGTAGGGAGTAATGGTAGCATATACTGAGGACTACCTCGATTAACGCACCTACCCAATCGAGTCTCATGCCCAGCGCTCTAGCCACGATCATCACCAGGCACACACGCTCTCCAGTTTCCTACCAAAAGGATGGCACATGCGCCTCCCTGCGGTGACGTTAACCCTTAGTGGGATGCATGCTGTCAGAAAGTACTTCCAAGTATCAAGTGCCGGTACGTCCTCTCACCAGTCCATTAGTGCTCGAGTTCACCAACTCAAGCACCAGTCCATTTGTGCCCGAGTTCACCAGCTTGGGCACCATTCTATCTGTGCCCGAGTTCACTAGCTCGGGCGATAGTTCATTCATGCCCGAGTTCACCAGCTCGGGCATCAGTCCATTCGTGCCCGAGTTCACCAGCTCAGGCATCAGTCCATTCGTGCCCGAGTTCACTAGCTCGAGCACTAGTCCATTAGAGCCTGAGTTCACTAACTCGGGCACCAATCCATTTGTGCTTGAGTTCACCAGTTCGGGCAATAGTCCATTCGTGCCCGTGGTCACCAGCTCGGGCATCAGTCCATTCATGCCCGAGTTCACCAGCTCGGACACTAGTCCATCTGTGCTAGAGTTCACCAGCTCAGGCAATAGTCTATTCGTGCCCAAGTTCACTAGCTCGGGCATCAATCCATTTATGCCCGAGTTTACTAGCTCGAGCACCAGTCCATTAGTGCCCGAGTTCACCAGTTTGGGCACCAGTCCATCTGTGCCCAAGTTCACCGGCCGGGCAACGCTTGATCCATTCATGCTCGAGTTCACTAGCTCAGGCATCAATCCATTCGTGCCCGAGTTCACCAGCTCAGGCACCAGTCCATCTATGCCCGAGTTCACCAGCTCGGGCAATAGTCCATTCATGCCCGAGTTCACCTGCTCAGGCATCAGTCAATTCATGCCCGAGTTCACCAGCTCGGGCACCAGTCCATTCGTGCCCGAGTTCACCAGCTCGGGCACCAGTCCATTCGTGCCCGAGTTCACCAGCTCGGGCAACAATCCATTCGTGCCCGAGTTCACCAGCTCGGGCATCAGTCCATTCGTGCTCGAGTTTACCAGCTCAGGCAACAGTCCATTCATGCCCGAGTTTGCCAGCTCGGGCATCAGTCCATTCATGCCCGAGTTCAACAGCTCGGGCACCAGTCCACTAGTGACCAAGTTCACCAGCTCGGGCACTAGTCCATTTGTGCATGAGTTCACCAGCTCGGGCACCAGTCCATTTGCACCCAAGTTCACCAGTTCAGGCAATAGTCAATTTGTGCCCAAGTTCACTAGCTTGGGTACCAGTCCATTTGTGCTCGAGTTCACTAACTCGGGTACCAGTCCATTCGTGCTCGAGTTCACTAGCTCGGACGACAGTCCATTTGTGCCCGAGTTCACCAACTCGGGTACCAGTCCATTAGTGCCCGGGTTCACCAGCTCGAGCACCAGTCCATTTGTGCCCGAGTTCACTAGCTCAGGCGCCTGCCCAATTAGCCAAGCAGCCCCTCGATGCACCGTTCTAGCCTGGCACCACCAACTCAAAACCAACAACGCTGCAAGGCAACTGACCAACCCCATACAACAAACCATATGATCAAAGGAGCAAGCTGGACATGCCCCGAGCCCCTCCCCAAGGACCCCGGAGCATACCTTGTGTGGGGGGGGGAGTGATAGGGGATATCCTGGTATCCACCACGGCATCATCCATGTCAGGAGACACATCAGCATAAAGACGCCCCTCGTACGTCATCACGACCAATCCACCACCTCGGGTCAGATGTGACAACGCCCCCACGCCGCCACAATGCATGAAATTCCAGGACGGCGATGCATAGAGCAGGCCATCCCCGAGATCCCGGGATGGCGACACGTGAAGCAGGCCGCCCCCGAGATCCCGGAACGACGCCGTGCAGTGCCGATCTGTACAATGTCGTCTCGTACGGCTTCGTCGACATCCAGACTGAGGTACGTCTCCAGACATGCCTATATAACCCCCACCTAGCTTCAGGGCGGGAGAGGAACCTTCACTAACTTTACTATCGGAGGGGCTCGGTCGGGAAAAATCCGACCCAGGCCTTCTTGCAAGAGCCACGCTCGAGACGTGCCGGGAACCCACCTCAGCAGAAAGCGACGATCGGAGACCCCTGGATTTCGATAACTGAACAAGGCCAGCCCGACACATCATCTGATCGTCTCATTCATTTCGTAACAATAACATACTTAAAGAGTTATTTTATAATGAGCCCATAATACCATTATTCTTACTATTGCTATTGATCGTAAGAAAGATGATGTGTTTCTCTTGGAATTAACTATATGATCACGTGTTGAATTCATGATGTGATATTAAGGTATCATGTGGTGATACTCACGTGATGCTGTTGTGTCAATCATATGGTATTGACATGTCAATTATATGATACTAAAGTGTTTATGAAATGTGTATCATGTCATATGAACATTGAAACTCTAATTAATATTACGAGAGATCAAATAATGAGAAAAATATTTGATGAATGATAAATAAGATACACAATAATCACAAATACTTATATTTAAATTGAATTAGTGGGCCAATCGAATATATATATATATATATATATATATATATATATATATATATATATGTACATATGTATATATGTATGTATATATGTATACATATATACATATATATATATATGTATATATGTATATATATACATATATATATATATATATATATATATACATATATACATATATATATATATATATATATGTATGTATACATATATACATATATATATATGTATTATATATATACATACATACCTACATGTATAAATGTACATATACATGTATGTATATATGTATACATACATATATACATGTGTATATATATATATATGTGAAAATTTTAATATATTTAGAGGTACATATAAAATCTAAATTTTTGAAGAGGTATATACATGTCAAAATTTATGAGAACACTTTGAAAGAATGATGTTGCAATCTTGATACCATTGGCTAGAGAGTTGCTATGTCATATTCTGAAGGTGCAAACTCATCTTAGAAACCCATGTGCCTCTCTCAGATATGAGTTGAGTGAGGCTAATCCGACAGGCGCAATCCTGTGGTATTGCTTATTTGCCCACAATGGGTTCTACGCTGGATAGAGATGGTTTCGCCTCGAGGTTCTAGAGCCGACTCAAAGTGTGTCTTAGCCACATCAAAGTTCCTACACAATAGGTCAATGTCATGGAAGTTCCCAATTCGATCCCTCCGATGGTAAAATCAATAAAGGAATGAGAATAATAGAAAATTTTTCCTTTCTCTCTCAAATTCTAGGGGTCGACTTTTATATATGAGCGATCGATAATGAGAGGCGAAGAACTCTAATCCCAAATCTGTGGTTTTTTAGGACTCATTTATATCGATAATTGATTAGTACATTTTACTATGATGCATCATTTATGAAGAATGACCACTAGGATACTGTATGTTTGGATAGGAGTTTATGGTATGGGATAGGTAAGGATGATCATTGGGACTCATTTATAATCGATTAGTACAATGGCTGCCTATGTCAAGTGACTAAAAAAAAAAGAAGAGGAAACATGCCTCGTCGTTAGGGATTAATGCTCCCTACGAGTATGAATATGAAAAATAAAGAGGTGGACTATATTGTCTAAGATTAATGCTCCCGAGTATGAATATGAAAAATAGAGAGATAGGTTACATCGTCTAGGATTAATGCTCCTCGTGATCAGACATTCGACCTTTTCCAAAATTATAATTGACAAAGGTGTAAAGTTATTTCCCACTCATTTGCCATGGAGAAGAGGACGCATATGGATTCCTTTATTCTCATATAGATATAGTCTATCTTATTATTCCCATAAAATTTAATTAATTTTTTTAATATTTATTTGAGGATACATATCAAATCCTCCTTTTTTATTTTATTTTATTTTTTTTACTTGTGGACATTAAGGTATGACTAGCCAGGATTAATAATATGACTAGCTAGGATTAATAATAATAATAATAATAATAATAATAATAATAATAATAATAATAATAATAAAGTCTACTATACCTTTAAACATATTCAACAAAACATGAGCTTATTTGCTGTATATGTTCATTAAATTAAAATTTTTTATTTATAAAAATAATAGAAAAATATACACGAATGCCAACTTACCAATATAACTATAAATTAATATTCGGGCCCTCGCAGAGCGGGTCAGGCACTATTCGGACCTGCTTTGATTTCACCCGAATCCGACATCCACGTTTGCCTACAAAACCCTCCGTGCAAACCGGCAAAACCCTAATAAAACCACCTGCCATCCTCTCTCTCTCTCTCTCTCTCTCTCGGTGTAGTGGTGGTAGCAGCGGGAGACATGTCGTCGTCGACTAAATTATCGGCGCTTGATATGCCCGACGTGCCGATGGGGCATCTCCCGGAGCACCTCCACCTCCAGCGAACCCGCGTCGTCTGCAAGGCCGACGCCCCGATCCATGTAAGGCTTACCTTAATCCGCTCTTGGTTACTTGCGCGTCGCCGTGACGAACGTGCACGAGTGTTTTCCTGCTTTGTGTACGTTTTTCACGGATCGTAAAAGAAAGATGATCAGTGCTTTCCTTTCAATGAGTCCGTGCGTCAGTGTTCAAATAATTATGCACACGGCTGCGGCATTGACACATATCACAAAGAGAATAAGAGGATCGAAATGTTTTCGGCCTTATGTAGATTTCTGCCCTGTCTGTGTAATATTCCTTTCAACGATGGTTTGAAATGTACAAAGGGTCACATTTAGCGTGATTTAAATAGAAAGATGGCTTCTTGCGGCTCCGTTTCTACTAGATGCGATCTTTCATTAGTCTTCTTCTTATATATTTGGACTTTCTGAATATATGTCCATGATTCTAGGAAAAAAAAATCATAAACAAAATCAGATAAGAGATCAATCCTACTGCTTCACAGTTTGGCAGCTTCATCATGACAATCTGCATCTGATTACTGGGTCTACTTTGGTTTACGTTTCTGATTCTGGTCTTCTATGATTTTGTATTCCTCTAAAACTTGCCTCTGCATTTCTTGGCTTATGTTTATACTTGCAGAAGTATGATATTCTTGTCCCAATCCTTCTCCATTTGCAGCTCGCCATTACTTCAATGGCTCGTAATCTAGAGTGAGTTTTTTGGGCTTTAAAACTCAATACTTTCGAATAATAAAGGATTTTATAACTAAGGATGTGGAAAATAATTTCATACTTTTTTATACCTGTTTCAGTTGTTGAAAAAAGATAATTGCAGTAATACACATTACACAGGTTCATATGTTCTGGATTTTCTTGTTCATTTAGTGGTTGGTTTCACTTAATATGTCACTCTATGATTGTATCACTGATGTGCTTCATGCATGACATCTCTACTTGCATCTGAAGACAGAAGGCATTCAGTACTCTGGTGCTTATGCGTCGACTGGAGTTGACTTTAGTATGGGACCAAACAAGTTCTGCAAGAACTTTAAGATTGAAGTTGTCAGGCTTACCGAGGATGAGATTGAATTTGATATGGTTGGCAATGATGCTTCATTGGCAAATGCATTCAGGAGGATCCTCATTGCTGAGGTACAGTGGCGAGCAAACTCTCAATTGTTGTTATGAATGGCATCGACAGATCATCAAAATTATCTGAAGAACTTTTTCTGCTTTCTTATTCCTTGTTTCTGTGCGCCTTTGTTATCCAAATTTTAGTTTTACATGCTTGTACTTTTATTTTATCTAGCTGCTTTTCAGTTCCTGTGCTTTGATGTTTGCTTAATTTGCACTTAGCCTTTGGTACAATGATTGTTATCAAAATTCTTTCCAGGTCCCTACTATGGCTATCGAGAAGGTCCTCATGGTCAATAACACATCAGTGATAGCGGATGAGGTGCTGGCCCACAGGCTGGGCCTTGTTCCACTTAATGCTGACCCGAGACTATTTGAATATCTCTCAGGTTTGTGAAAATAAATGTATGTTTTGATTGGCCATCCATTTGTATGTTTCCTTAATCCATTTTGAATGTATTTTCTTTATAGAAAATGACACTCCAAATGAACGGAATACTATTGTCTATAAGATGGATGTATCATGTAAAAAGGGCGGTTCACGAGTTACAGGTATTATTCTGATGTCTTAATCAACATATGGTTCAAGCATTCTTTTATTTGTTCTTGCATTACAGTTGGACTTGTGCTTGCACCTTAGACTAGTTTTTTATACAGTCTTATAGACCCGGGTCTTGTGTTCTTCTTTTGGAAACCAAATTCTTTCCATGTTGAAAATCTTTCTAATAGCATATTAATTTTTACCTTTTTCCTCTCTGACCTTTACATTTTCTACCATTCTGTTGGGTATCTACAATATTCAAAATTTGAGTAATTAGCGCCAAGGTTCTAAATATCGTATCATACCGGTGTACCGATCAATTATCTATATGGTACATACCAAGTTGTACCGAGTGTACCGACGTATGGTATACTAAAGTGTACCGATGCATCGCCCATACCGGTTCTCTGTTGGATCGGTATGTATCGTCCGTGCTGAGCGGTATGGTACGATATTGTAAACCATGATTAGCGCTTCATTATTTGGATTGTAAATGTGATCTGTCTTGGTTATTCAATTTCAGTGAAGTCAGATCAATTGAAGTGGCTGCCAAATGGCAGTGAACTTCAAATGACCACTTATGACAGTTCTGCAAAAGCAAAAAGCTATACATCATTCAGCTGTAGTCAAGATTCCCTGCCAGAATTCTCAAAAAAACCACTTGGAGTAACGTTTGATGATATCATTCTTGCCAAGCTTGGGCCAGGACAGGTATTATTTCTATTTCTCGGATGTGGCCAACTGTTCTTGTGTACAGAATGATTTTACTTTTTATTTATACAAATTACTGGTATTGTACAAGAATTATTATGGGAAGTCAGATGCATTCTGATAGTTGCGCTAGCATTAGATAAGATGATTTTGGTTTAGTTTTCTCTTTGGTGACTGTGTATTGAGGAAAATGCTGATAGCCTTTTCATTCTGCTTTACTGTATTTATATAGCCTTTTCATTCTTCTTTACTGTCTTCGGGCTTGTTGGGTGTTCGAAAGGAACTTTGGCATGCATGAGTAAATTAAATGTAAATAAGTTTATGATGGCTGCACTAAAATCTACCGTGTAATTCTCTCTTTAGACCTACAGAGCTCATGTTTCTGATTTTTCTTTCTTTTTGGATATTCAGTTGAATCCATGTAATTATCATTCTCTCCAATCTTCTTGCTTTTCAGCCTTAAGATTTTTTTGCATAGTTGCAGTTTATTCTCTTAATGCCACTAAGCATGATTTTGACTACTTGACGTGTTCCTTTTGGTTTTCACTATGCGGTACTTGGGGCACATATGAATTAGCATTTTGCTTGTGGTCCATAGCGGTCTCCATAATAGTGTGGACATTTAAATATCATGCTTTATACAAGGAAATTGAATAATGATGACTCTGTTTTGACACACACTTTAGAGACCAAATTTGAAGTTTTGCTGTGCTAGTAATTGATGTTGTCAAGCAATGTTTTTGCTAGTAGTTTGTATAGTTTGATTTTTATACCTAGAATGCTGAATCTTAAGGTTCCTTTTGGTGTAGTTTCCCATTAGAGTTACTGTCTGATGTTCAGAATCTTATGCTTATCATTTACCATTACCACGAATCTTATAACTACGAGCGAGTTGAATTGTCTTGTTTCAAAATAAAACTTAAATATGCAAATATTGACCTTTTCGATTGACACCTGGCTTCTAGGCAATTGAGCTTGAAGCACATGCTGTAAAAGGCATGGGCAAAGTACATGCGAAATGGTCTCCTGTGGCTACAGCATGGTACCGGATGCTCCCTGAGGTGAATATTGAACCTTTGTTATTTTTAACTTGCATCGATAAGAAGTATTTACTTATTAATATTCTCGGTTAGGTTGTATTATTGAAAGAAGTAACAGGTGATGATGCTGAAAAGCTTGTAAAGAAATGTCCAGTTGGGGTCTTTGACATTGAAGACCTTGGGAATGGTCAGTAAAATTTTCCTTTTTCTCATGTCTGATATCGAAGTGTCTAGCTGCTGGCATGATTGGCGTTTTAGTTGCTAAGATATTAGTGTTGGTATTGATTTCTTTTAATTGTTCTCCAGTTATGTGATGTCAGTACTTAAACAAGACCTTTTAACACTTACTTTTAGCAAAGCAAGTCCCCATGACAAACACAACGAATCGTGTTTCTATTGGCGAGGAAAAAGTTCAAAAGGAGATAAAACAATCCAGAACATTCACAAGGGCCTCACCATTTATTTGTCTCTTTCTTTTAAAAAGTTTAACGTCAGATGTTTTAGATAATCTTTAAACCTGTTGTCATTAAATTGTAGCTGCTTGCATCACAAATATACTCACATATTAAGATGTGTGCTAACTAGGGTTTTAATTTGGTAGTCAACTGTCCGTCGCGATATCGTGGCTTCCTAGTTTTATGGCTCAGACTAGCATTCTGTATGTGTTTGGTGTTGATAACATTGTCCAGGTTCATTAGCCACCTCAGGAATGTGCTATATGTTTTGTCACTAGTCTCTGAGCAAACTTGCAAATTTCTTGTGTTGAGCATCCATTCCATCTTCTATAACAAAAAATGTGGTCCACTTGGATGCTGATTAATTGCGTTCTCCACGTTTTGTGTTCATCGGTTAGATGTTTTTGTTCCTGAACAGGTGAGAAGAAGGCAGCGGTAGCGAATTCACGTGCCTGTACATTATGCAGAGAATGCGTTCGTGGGGTAAATGAAGAACTTGTGGAACTGAGACGTGTCAAAGACCACTTCATCTGTAAGTACCACGGCCGCTCTCAGAGTTAAAGCTATGAACTGATATTATGCTTTTGTTAGTGAGTTATTCGACCTCTGAAAACATGCGATAACTAAATTAAGAAGCACAACCTAGAGTCAAGGCTTTGTATTTTTTTTTTTCTTCCGCGGTTACGACTGAAGGTCTTCAAATTTTCCTACAAAATGTTTGTTGCTTCATTTGGTGTTTGTTTTCTGAACGAATATGTTGGTTATCATCCATCTGAACTCTGTGCAGTTACCATTGAATCGACTGGAGCTTTCTCGCCAGAAGAGCTATTCATCAAAGCTGTGAAAATTTTGGAAGAGAAATGTGATCGTGTGATTTCGGAGCTCTCTTAGCACACATTCTTATTCCCGCAGAACCAGCAAACTTGACTTCCACTGAAGTCAATTTCAACTCTCTACAAAGAACAAGATTCTTGCAGCCAAAGAGATGCATGTGACAGCAATCTTTTGCTCAGTGACGAGAACGGGGGGTTTCTTTTGTGTCAATTTGTATTAGATTTAAAGAGAAATAAAACAAAGGAATTTTGATAACATTTTGAGTGAGTATATTGTCACCACGTTTGTGATCGGTCATAAGATGAGATCTAAATGTAGCGGATATTTTCAGTATATATTGTCTCTTTGCATCTTCTATATAGCGATGCAAGTGCAGTGTAGTGCAGTGTTTTATGAGCCTTCAAACAAAATGTGCAGTTTTAGGGTGTCCAAATTACTATGTTTATCATGAGGAGGTTACTATTTGTAATTCTCTCTTTATTATTTATAATTTTATTTTTCTAAAAAATATTATAATATTTCAATAAAATTTTTTTACAAATACACGTAAATATTTTTTTCATTGTCTTGTTGTTTTTTTTTTTTTTTCTTCTTCTTCTTCTTCTTCTTCTTCTTCAAAGGACGATATTGAGGGAACAACGAGCTGTCACGGACTTAGCTGGTTTTGCCTAAGCCGTACGGTACCATTGCATGTCAATTCGCAAATGTCAGCCTCCCCGACCTCCCACGATCCCTTAGGACCAACAAAAGAGAAGACGGGACAACGAAAGCGCTTCACACGAGATCCACAAGCTATTCTTTCAGCAAACACTTTATAGACAATGCAAATTCCAACCATAGACATCACAAGCTCAGAACGGTTGCACAACAAAGGCATAAATTGGTCAACTACAGACCGAATTCTAATACAAGTATTTTCTCGACGCAAACTTTATGTACAAGCTTACAATGGCCGCCAAACTCACTCAAATGGGGCATTTAGTCTTTGGCAAGCACTTTACAAGCTTTACAAGTTATAACTAACCAAAAGGGACACGGACAAGCTTAAGCATTACACCGAACAAGCCGTTTACAATTTGTCTGTGACATTCTCCCCCACTTATTCCTTCGACGTCCTCGTCGAAGCCTTTGCTGACGCTGCAACTTCTTTTCTTTGTTGGATCTTCGATCTTCTGCTCTTACTGTGATGCGCCCTTTGGCTCCCATTTGTTCTCCGCTTGTTGTTGTTGAGTCATCAAACTTTAATCCGCCATGCTGCTTCAACTCGCCAATGACTCTGACTTTGGTGTGGGGTTGGCAGAGTTGTGCTGATCCTTGCTGGTTCTTGCGGATTCATCTGATGAAGGATTAAAGACCATCATTGATCTGCGCCAGTATTCAAATTCTTCTTGTCTCTTGAACTAGATAGATGCTTGATGGAGCTTTAACGAGCATCACCTCGCAACCTTTAAAGTTTTCAGGTCTTTCCTCCGCAAAATTTGCCCATCGAATCTTCTTCCACTTAGTTGTCTTGCCCAAGTAGGCTCGCATCACTTCCGCTTTCGATTGGCATTCAATTGGGAAATGAAGTGGACAATCTACTCTCAGTAGCACTGATCACCGTTGGTGAGGACTTGATAACTATTGTCTTCCATTAGTCTCTTCGAAGGGTCTTCAAATTTGTGCAGAGCTCCTCTGCTAGATAACTAAGAGAGTTGGGGTACTCGGTTTCGCCCATCCTCCTGAGAATTGAGAAGACAAAGATTACTTGACTTCGCCCGCCTCCTCGAGGTTGTACTTCGTGCGTCAAGCTGGTTACTAGACTTCGTCTGCTCTTAGCTCACACTTCCGAAGCACTTGAGGTGTTTGTAATCCTTGCGCTGAGTCAGCTACTATGATTCGCCTTCACATTGCCATTGAACTTCTGGAATGCAAGAAGTTATCACTCCAACTTGGAGTAAGTCTCCGATAGATCTGGTCGTCTTTGGGATTGTACCACCTTCTCCATCATTTCTGTCGCTGACTCCTTTGAGTAACAAAGGTACAGCACCGCGTACTGCCAGCTCCGATCCTTGGTCATGTACTCTTGCATCGACCCGAAGTCCTTCACTCACGGCTATCTTGATGGAAAGTCTGTTGACACTGGCCTTACGAAGTTCTCTAGCTTCTGCCCTTCAGCCTTGTCTTGGTACATGGAGTTTGCCAAAGCATTCTCCTCCTCCACAGCCCATATCACGACCAAGCGCTCTCCCTCTATGAGAGCAAGGGACCGATGACTCCCCGGAAGTCCCGCCTTTGCAGTACCCTGGCACTGCATTGCCCATGGCACTACTATCCGTTGTCTCGCATCTGTGTCCCTTCTTTACGATCGGTAGATCCGCCTCTGCGGCACTGCGGCACTCCTTTGAGTCCACCTTCAATCTAACCGATGATTGATCTTGGGTAGCTGAGTCCTTCTGGACTCGTCATTGCTTCCACGCCCTATTTCGACCACCTACTTCGACACCTCTGTGTTCTCTGAGCAGTTCCACTTGGTCGCTGGAAAGACAGACTGCAACTCCCATGTATGGCCACCGCCATTCATGTTGCAGGGCTTGCACCACTTCTGTTCTCCTTAGCTTCATTGGTCACAATGTTCGCTTACTCGGCCTTATCCTCTGACTTGTCGGGCTTCCTTAAGCGAATAAGAGCTCTGAAGCAGTCCAACTCTTCAACCGCTCCGATCATACCTCTGCATGATCTAGTCCCCCTCCATGGGACTCACTAGTACTTGTATATGAACTTCTTCCTCGATAGTGCACAGCCCTCATGAGCTGATATCCAAAGCTTCCATTCAATGCAATACTCGATGCACGCACGGAAGATCCGCCTCTGCGGTACCATGGCATTCACTGCTTGAATCCATAGCCCTTCTTGCCGTCGTGTTATTCATCGAAATGGAGCTCTCAATCGTGCTCCCGATCATATCTCTACAGTGATCTAGTCCCCCCATGGGACTCACTGTGTGTGTCAACTTGCCACGAACCATTCCACCACAATCCGCTGCATCATGTTGCCTCCTGGTGACATCTCCTTGCATTCTGATCCCTGTGGTATGAACTTGAACTGTGATATCTCCATGTGTGGACTCCGCCAACATATCGTAGGGCCTTAGCCACCTTCGATTCTGTTCGCTCCTTTGGCAATCGACCTTCGTCCACCCACTCTTGGGTCACACTCGGACGAAGCCTAGCTCTAGGACAGTCCATCCCCTAGCAGCTCCTCTAAAGTCCCCTGACTTTGCTGAAATTGGTGCACCATTGTCTGGGTCCTGGGACTCTACCCCTATCAGCACAAACTCCGCTGCACATCGCTTTCCTCATGGCAACTCGAATAGCAACACTGTGGCATATTCTTCAAGAATATCTGCCTCTGCATCCTCTTGCTCTATGCCAAGGCCTTCTAATACCAACTTCGCCACTACAAGTTGTATCGCCTTAGTTCCTCTATCAAATGCTTTACCGAGATGAGGTGCATATGCCTCGAAGTTCCCTTCGTCTTTGGCACCATGCAAGATGAGTCTGCTCCATCATAATAGAGAACCCATGGAACGACATTATCCTACTCTTGTCTCTACAAGAGTCTATGCCCTTGACCTCTGTCTAAGGAAAGCTTCAAGCCTCCACTCCATGTTCTATCTTCTATGTCAACTCTCTTCATGTGGCTTAGGTACATCACTAAGTTATCCCCCAAGTTACTCCGCTTCTCGATTTGCATTGCGTTAATGGTAGCCATCACGTCCACCATTTCACGGGTCAGCCCTCTGTCGAGTCCAATCTTCATATCGGATCCAAGTGTGCTTTCACTTTTTGTTGCCTTAGGTTACTCCCCCACTTGATCTCGCTATGCGTCCACCAACGCATCACCACTTGCGAGATCATGCGATGACTCCTCGTCGCTTACTCGATCTATCGAGCTTTGTCTTGAGGTACTCCTCAACTGGTGCGATTCATTGCACATGATTCTCCTCCGAGAATCGGAAACTTATCCACATGGATATCTCGCCCCGCTGAGCAACATCTCTTCGCATCCTTCTTCTCTCGGAAGTTTAGGAGACCACCATCCCTTGGACTACTCCGCCTTTGCACGAACGAATCGTGCCGAATTTTGTCTCAGAATGCACTTGCTAGATCGCGATATTTCGCCAATACAAACTCACATCGCACCTACGGGTCTAGCAACATGCTAAACCTGCTGCACACTTCAGCCTCTTACGAAAGTATCCTGCACATGTCGAAGAGAAAGTTTGAATGCTCCATGGCACCGACCTTCGGTCGCCTTGGGATGGCCCCGGACATTCTATCGTCCGCATGTAAGGCCTTGCATGAGTATCGAATTCCTTAAGTTTGCAACTCCCCTCACTTCTGTGAGCTTTGCATAACTCTTTTGATCGTTGAACAACCCACTCCCCCCTGCACGGTCTCATCCTTTGCAAAGCACTCCGCTTGCCTCGAGCATTGTCAAGTTTGGGTGCCAACGTCGAGCCACTGCTCAAACTCAGCCATCCCGACCTTTGTGCGCTACGCAATTCTTCTTAGCTTGTTGTCCTCGTGGTGCCTCGCTAGCTCCCCCACGTTTGCATGTTAAGTGTTTCTAAGTGGGCTTGTCCCGCTCTGATATCATCTGTCACGGACTTAGCTAGTTTTGCCTAAGCCGTGCGGCACCATTGTGTGTCAATCCGCAAAGGTCAGCCTCCCCGACCTCCCACAATCCCTTAGGACCAACAAAAGAGAAGACGGGACAACGAAAGCGCTTCACACGGGATCCATAAGCCACTCTTTCAGCAAACACTTTATAGACAATGCAAATTCCAATCATGAACATCACAAGCTCAGAACGGTTGCACAACAAAGGCATAAATTGGTCCACTACAGATCGAATTCTAATACAAGTATTCCCTCGACGTAAACTTTATGTACAAGCCTACAATGGCCGCCAAACTCACTCAAATGAGACATTTAGCCTTTGACAAGCCCTTTACAAGTTTTACAAGTTATAACTAACCAAAATGGACATGGACAAGCTTAAGCATTACACCGAACATGCCGTTTACAATTTATCCGTGATAGAGCGGTAGGCAACGAATGACAATATCAGTAGAGAGTGATATTAGTAAAGGGGAAAAAGAAGAAGATAAGATCAATAATATTATGATTGTAAATAATAAAATAATATTTTTATTATTTTTAAGAGATAATCAATAGAAAGAGATTGTCAACAATAAATAACAAATAAGAGGCTTGGAACAGTAAGCTTTTCGTCAAAATTGGCCTCGACTGCATTATTTTCATGTTTACCCATTGAAATTGAAGTTTAACATGTAATTGTTTTGCCATTGTAGACATTTAAGTTCTAATAAACATTAATATAATTGTCGATTTTAATTCTTAAAATCTGTATAAGTATTTGATATAATCGACATCTAAATAATTAGTCACATCGAAGGATCTCTATAAATTTTAAGAAGGTGCTCGTAGATATAATTTTCAAAATAATAGATAAACACAATGTGGTATTAGAAAATCTTATTTGCACATGGCTCAACTCTAAAAAAACCTTAAAACACTATTTAAGGTCTATTTAATTAGCGAGAAAAGCATTTAAATATTTAGAGGGGTATATATACATATATCTAAACTTATGTATGTTAATACTAAAGTTTGTAGGGAGAAATATGTTATTTTTTAGGTAAATCCCGAAAAAGATTGATTTAATCGAACACCCTACAAGAAAACATTGCTCTGCACATTTAGAGACTCTGATGTGGTCAGCCCTCTCTTATATCTATCCATCCCCTTGAAATGAACTCACACCTATGAAGGCTCAGTCCATCTTCTCTTCCTCTCCTGCTTTGATTTAGGTTTACTTTGTCTTTTCTTTTTTGTGTGTCCAGGAGGCACAGAAACATGTCTTGCTTGAACTGGTGAACACAAGCAAAGCCATGTCTTGGGAGTTCTCCTGCAGCAAGAATGGGTCCCTGGAGTTGACATTGTTAATTTGACTCGCCATAAACCTCATCAAAGCACCATGGAAGGTGGTGGAGAAGAGAGAGAGAGAGGCATTACAAGGCATCCACCAACATGCTCATCAATGTCAGCAAAAATGGCAACAAAGTGGAAGAGCCACCAGAAACCAATCAGTATCAGAGAAAGGCACACTCCGCAATGGTGTCATGGCTCACCAGTAGAAAAATATGCCAGGAGAGGTCAGTGAATAAAGTGGCATGCAGCAGAAGAATGCAAAATGTCCTATTCACTGATTCAAACATTAAGAAAACAAAAAGCTATCTGTAAAGCAACCCCTGCATCTGATACTACTGCACCATGTTTCTCCTTTGTAATCTCTGCATTCTTAATGTGTTACTTGCAGCAAAATGAGGGAAGGAATAAACCCCTCTGAGCCATGTCATGTCAGGGGATGATTAAGTTGATCTAGTGATGGACATCAGTGGATAACTAAAGCTTGCACCTTTCTCATTGGATTAGTATCACAGATTGCCCAGTTGTCAGCATGTAATCCTGCTGAGGCAACCTACCATAGAGCATTAGCTGAGGTTGTATTGCTCTGAACTTTATCAAAAAGCATGGTCATAAACAAGTAACATGATTTGATGTGAACATTTTGTCATCTTCTGCAAGTTGGATGCAGATATGACATGGAACATACACATGGCTCACACTTCCTGAGATGTGAGTGAGTGAACCAGGGTGTAGGAGTTAGGAAATGTGACTGAGGTGGTTGACTTGTGATCATGGAGGTGAAGAGTCAATGGGTTACCTCTCCTGTTCCTCTGCCTTACTACAGTCAACAGAATCATTTCTTGGCCACTTGGAAGCTTCCTTCAATTTCTTCTTTTGAATCATAATGACAGAATTGCGTGTACTTCTCTTGGAGTCAATACTTTTCTTACTTTTTTCTTTAAATTTGAGTTTAGAAACATGCCACTGTTAGCCATTGTAGCTTCTTAGTGTTAACTACAGTAGGTTAATTAAGTATATTTTATTGTATAGGTAATGTTACTATTTATAATGATAAATATGCTATTTTTACATTGGATGCAGAGTCTTAAAAGATTAATAAACCATTTTAACTTTCAACAGGCAAAATCAACAGCAATCCCATGCAGCATATATCAGATCCAACCAGAATAGCAGCATCACACATGAAACATGGTGCTCCAATATAATATACCTGTTGCTATCTTTTCTGCATATGGCCACTTTAAATATTAATGGATTCCAAATCACTGAACACTTGAAATCCCCAACCGCTATTTCAGGAAATTTAATTACTGTTGAAGTGATGCTGAAACAACTGCTTCCATGATGGGATCTTAGTTGGTTCCAAATCATACAGATATGTTCTTCATGACAAGCAAGCTAATGAATCATGGAAAATTATCTTAGATTATCTTATCCATTTTTATGCTTTGAGATTTTTTTTTTTAAAAAAGGCTTTTAATGTAATTTATTTTTTATTCTCTTAAATAAAAGAGGAGTCCTGATTGATGCATTCAATCTTGTTCTTCCAAGAGAGAGGGAGAGAGAGAGATCTTTATATTGATTGCTTTATTTCTAACATAATCACCCTATTGAGTGTTTTCATGTGGTTTCTCATGCTGAGTGGAAACCTAGAAATCATAATGGATGGATGATGCCACAAGTCACCAATTCCTTGAAATAAAAGCTTCAAAGGACATCACACCATTGTTGCTCCTCCAATAAAAACAGAGGGAAATGCTTCACACACACAGACAAAATGGCACCTAGTGCTTGTTAGATGATCCATTCATTTTTTTTTTATGCTTTCCAAGGGAACATGCCAATGCCACCTCAACATCATCCCTTTGGGTCTCCTAATACTCAACAAGAGAGGTGGTGGTGTTTGCAAAATGTGTTTGAGTGCTTTTTTATTTTGTCTCTCAAGTGCATCTCCTACACACAAAAGGAGGGGACAGTCTGACCTCACATTGTCTGTGGCTCACAAGTGCATCTATTGGTTTGCCCCACTTGTGCATGTTCATCTAATTTCATTGGAAACACACCTTCATTAATTTTGTCCTCCTAAATAAATTTTAGTGTAGCATGCACCTTACAACTCTTGGCTTGTAATTATGTATATTGTTTAGGTCATTTTTATCCTTAATATTTTCATCATCATGAGGGCTTTTTATGGGTATTGATGTCATTTGATATTTTCATTAATAGTCAAAATATGGATATTAATGATAGGGGCATGTAGTTCATGTTTTTTTTTATTTTATATTTTATGGTGATATGTTTAGTTAAAGTGTAATAGGAAGCCTCAAGTGAGTATTTATTTATTTTTTAAAAAATAAACCTCATATTTGATTTATTAAAGAGGCAAGAATTTCTCCTAAATTTAACTCATTCCAATTTAGATAATTAAAATTTAAGTTTATAGAAACAATCTCTCTGTTTGTTTGTAAAGATAAAGACGGGATATATTAATTCTGTCTCATATTAATAAAAACTTTGTGTATTAGATGTCTCTTCTAAATTAATTTTTTTTCATTTATATTATACTGACGTCACCATAAAAAAACTTCAAATTCTTGTAGTGAGAATAAAGATGAAATTAAATTAAATTCTGCTTTCATTTTGTCTTTTATTTAATTTATTTAAATAAAAAGCATTAACATGAAAAATTGCTCATTTTATCCCTTAATTTTTTTTTTCATATTTATCCTTCTAAATTTTAATTTAACATGTATATATATATATGTGTGTGTGTATATGTATATATGTGTATATATATGTATATATATGTATACATATGTGTATATATATGTATATGTATATATATGTATATATGTATATACGTGTGTATATATACATATGTATGTATATATTTGTGAATAATATTTCATTTAGGGACTAATCTGCAAAAGACAACCTGTAAATATCTGTCGTGTGATTATAAGCGACTCGATGTGGTTTTGGATTTGTAACGGTAACTAATTCGGAAGGCTGCACATTAAATAATATAATGTACACACTAATCGTCGATTGATATATAAATCCCAATTAAAATTATTTTCCTTTTTATTTTTGTCGATTTATAAATAGACTGAAAAAGATGAGCGTTCGAAGGTGAGTGGGAGCGCAGGCGACTTGGAGCCCCGCCCGTCTTCTCTGCTCTCTCCCTCCTTCCCCTCGACTTCGAATCCCTCATCCTGTCGCCAGGATCCGTCCCTGGCATAATGGGGACCGCCTCCCAGGACGCCATCAAGCAGCTCTCCGTGCTCATCGGCCAAGGTCCTCTTCCTTCTTCCCGATCTCCTCCATTCGCTTCTTTTATCCGATTTCGAGTGATTTCTGGATGTTTTGTTTCGCCGTGATCCTTAATGCCGTTTTTGCGTTGGAATTTTGCAGTGGACGAGCCGTCGAAGATCACATTTCAGGTTTGGCCCCGGGGACACGGTAGATCTGTGTGGATCCTTTCTTAATTGCTTCGAATTGGACGATCTGCGTGGATTCCGTGATTTAATGAGCGCATAATTGAAAAATTTTAGTTGTAGTGGCTGCTAAAGTCATCGGATCCTCAAATTTTATCGAGTCGCAGAAGTACAAAAGTGGAATTGAGCTTATCATGCTGCTTCGTCGGGTGTTTCGTGTGTGCACAGGAGTTGTAGCGACTGACGGTACTTGATTTGAGAGCCCTTTCGGACTGTAATGGTCAGCATAGGATGTGTATTACGGTATTATTGGTTATATGCTTCAGAAAGAAGGTTCCTTGCCCTCAAAATCACAAGGAATGAGTTCATTTCCTGATGATTATTGAGATGAGAGATTGAATCAATCTAGTGTCCGAAAGTGAGGTTGCTCTTGGAGTCGGTAGGATGCATCCATCAATTTTGTCATTTGCCTTAATCAGGTTTATATTCGTCATTCATGAGCTTTGTCCTAGGATAAATGTGAGCTCAATCGCTCATGAATTTTTATGATGGTCGCCTTTGTTGTCTGGTTTTACATCAAATGGATACGGGTTGCAATTAAAACTCGTGAGGTCTTAGTTTCCAGTAGATGACGGCAAAAGAATTTCTGTATGAAATGGCAGTCTCTGTACACTTGCAAAATTTGTACTAGCACTGGATTTCTAGTACTTCACGAAGCTTCCTAGTGTAGCAGAGGAAATTTTGAATAAATTCTAAACAGGAGATTCCATAGTGTTTGAATATTCCATGGTAACTTATTGGTACTAGCAAGGCATTTTCTTAGATAAAAGACCCAATAATGCATTGGATGTCAAAGATCATTTTCTCTGCCGTGTCAGCTAACCTTTCCTTGTGATTTCATAATCATGCTAGAAATGACATTATCCTCTTAGCTTAATCCATAAACATTCTTCTTTTAGTATCCTTCAGCTTTGATTGCATCACCCATCTCAATGTCCATGTTAAGAAAGTGCAGGTCGTTGGACTGCTACAAGCAAATCTAAGAGCAACGGTTGCAGTTATTTAGCTGAGCTCCATCTAAACCATGACTAGAAACCTTACGATGGAACACAGATAAATTGCATTCTATTGTATATCTTTTAGAAAATGAAGCGGCATATTGTGATTACCCTTTTCTTTTACTCTTCACTTTCCCCTTTGATCCATCAAATTTTGTCACTTTTCTTTGTGGTTGTACTCATTTGCAGCTTAATAAGATGAAAGTGTCTTTGTTGAGATATCCGGATTGGTTTGTGCACTGTTGCATAAGTAATTGGTCTTAGGTTTGAGTGTGTGTGCGAGCGACATGTATGCGATTTGATATAATGAACTTTTTCTTTCATTTTTTTAAAAACTAAGATAAAAGTGCTTCATGAGTTGATTATATGTACCATGGCTCTTTACATTTGCCATTTAATTTGCAGAATATCCATCAGGGCTATCCAACTGAAACTTTGGTGCGCTTTCTTAAAGCTAGAGAGTGGAGTATCTCTAAAGCACATCACATGGTATTCTGTACATCGGTTGCTTGTATTTGATTCTCTTGTTTAGTGCATTCGAACATTGTTTATCCTAAACTTCAAGTTGTCCATGTCTGTTGCAGCTGATGGACTGTTTAAATTGGAGGAAACAAAATCATATCGACGACATTTTGGCTGTGAGTTCCAAATGAATATACTAATCTTTTCTGGAGTTCCACCTAAGATTATACCTCAGTATATCCTCCATGACATAACAAACCAGTGATCAATAGGATCATGATATAAGACTTCAATATTCTGAACATAAATTCTGTAGTGAGAACACATCTGCTGCATTTTTCAAATCCAGTGAAAAGAACCATTTATTAGTTTTGGCACGAACTGGGTCTTTTATAAGCGAGTCCATGTCATTGGTACAAACAAATTTATTATGGTCATTAAAGGACATTTAATGGAGAAGAAGAGGCTGCCAAAAGGAATGAATAACATCATTAACATGCTAGCCTTAAAGTGCCAATCTTATTAAATCTAAAAATATTGTCTACTGTTTTCTAATGGTTTCTTGTCTCCATGCAGAAACCTATAATGCCGGCTGATTTATATAGAGGGATTCGTGATTCACAACTTATAGGAATGCCAGGATACACAAAGGATGTAAGTCCTCTCTTTGTACACAAACACAAAGGATGTCCTACACCTTTCTGTGAGTGGTGTATTATAGCTTGATATCTTATTAACTTTAAATCTTTACCTTGGACAGGGTCACCCTGTTTTTGCGATAGGCGTTGGCCTTAGCACATATGATAAAGCATCAGTAAGTTTTGTAAGATTCTGTATAATAGATCATTGATGTCTAGGTTAATAGCTGCTTAATTGACCTCTTAATCAAATTTTGTTCTTCATCAGTCTTCAAAATTTTGATGTTTCCATGCCGTTCGTGTCGACATAAGACTTCAGGTGCTACCACTGCATTGCTTGGTCACAGGGGTGACCAATTGGAAGAGGGTGGAGGAGATAATAAGGGACAACTGATCTTAATCTAAGAGATCATTTCTAGATTCGCCATGTGTAATATCATAAATGTGACAGGCTCCTTTATGTTTCTGAGAAGTTATAGGAGTTTTGCCAGTGCTATTGCATGTATATATAAGGTATTTATGCACACCTTTTTGGCTATATAAGTAGGTCAAATGGGAGACTGAATGAGGCTCATCAGATTTATTGACATTATTACTTTCATGCGCAAGATAATACTATTATTGCCAAGACATGCTGATGACCAAATTCTCAAAGAGCATGCATGAAATGGAAACAGTTCCTGCATTTATTTATCTTAGTTACTTTACCTTTTGGATTAACCAATATGTTCTGTAGAAGAAACTCTCTTAGTGCACACTTGCTACATAAGTTTGTCGGTGCAAATTACAATAAGCAATGAGTATAAATTGTTTTCTGGCTGGCTAGAACATGGCAGTCTTTGCTAAAGATATGTGCTTCAGAGATACATTGTTCTTCTCCAGATACTTATAGCAGCTAAATCTTTCTCTGTTCGTTGTAATAATCTGGGTATCACTTGAACATAGGTGAACTACTATGTGCAATCACATATTCAAATGAATGAATACCGGGATCGTGTAATTTTGGTGAGCTGTAATTTAGAGTTTTACTAGCTTTACACAATTTAAAATATGATGCCATTTACTTGGTACCTTATTTCCCTTTTAGCCTGCGGCAACTAAGAAGTATGGGCGGCATGTTGGCACATGTGTCAAAGTTTTGGATATGTCTGGCCTAAAGCTTTCAGCATTAAGTCAAATAAAGGTACTTCTTCATATGTTTTCTTTATATTTTCAAAATTTTGGTTGGTGTTGGATTTATTAACTCACATGATTTTGAATCTAAATCATCATTTGCAATTCAGTAGTCCCATATTATGTAAGCTACCTATGAGCTGATAAGGTTGGATTTGTATTGTGACGGCTCAAAATAACCTCATAGCCTATTATTTTGCATCTAGAGAACCCTGTTCGGGTGGTCGAAAAATACTTGAGACACTTACCATTGACATCATATATAATGGACTGATCTTAGTTGTTTTTCAAGATGGGACTATCAGTCGTCCTGAAAACTCCCACCTTCCGGATGTTCTGATCTGACACTGCATACCCAAGAATTTTCCTAAGAGGTTTTGAGATGGACTTAATTGAAGGAATACATTTCAGGCATTTCCAGGAGCGCATGTTTTGAACTGCTTAGATTTCTGTTGTCTTGGGCAGGACATATGCCAAACAGTGATGTTTCGTTAGTCTGTAGAAATTTAGAAATGCAGTCGCTATGTTTTATTTGGATTGAAGATTATTTCTTATATTTTTTCTTCTTTTGAGACATCCATAAAGCAGGTGGCTTGATTAACTCACCACGACTGTCGTCATACTTTGTTTGATTATTGATTGCAGTTATTGACCATCATATCTACCATCGATGACCTAAACTACCCAGAGAAGACGGAAACTTACTATATCGTTAATGTTCCATATGTATTTTCGGCTTGTTGGAAGGTAAACAACATCAATGAATGATCTTCCTTTCACAAGTGTCTGCTTAGTTGATCTCGTTCTTGCAACAAGCATTGAACTATATGCATCTCCGGATTTCTCTTCACAGGTCGTGAAACCTCTCTTGCAAGAGAGGACAAGAAGGAAAGTGCAGGTTCTGCAAGGTTGCGGAAGAGATGAGTTGTTGAAAGTAAGTAACTGCTTAGCTTTTCTTTTATTGATCAGATTTGATGTTACTGACACTTTTCAAGTCTGGTTGATTCGTCACTGTAGATAATGGATTATGCCGCTCTTCCCCATTTCTGTAAGAGAGAAGGTTCTGGTTCATCTCGGCACTCGTCTTCTGGATCCGATGACTGCTTCTCCTTCGACCATCCCTTCCACCAGCAGCTCTACGGCGACATCAAACAGCGAGCACTGAGCCGAGAATTCGTCGCACCATTGAAGCAAGGATCTTGTCATGTAGAAGTGCCCGATCCAAACCCCGAGGGAATTAAGATTGCTAAGACCATCGAGTCAGAGATGCATAAGTTGGAAGACCGCAATGGACTCGACCGCTCTTTGAGTGGTCTCAAGATTTAACCATGCATCAATCTCTCCCCTGCTGACCTGCTCACGCCCCCAAGTGCATCGCAACAAAAGATCGTTCGGTGAACTAGCTGTGGTTTTTTTTTTTTTTTTTCTTTTTGGTTTTTTCAAATTTATCTTTCTTACCCAACTTACTTGGGATACACTGTCAAGTCCTTGCAATCTCTCGATGCAAGTTTAATAGGAAGTTGAATAGCGGATTTACTAAAGCATATATAAGGAAGAGGAAAAGCTGGACACTACATGGAATCTTATATTCTCGTAGAATATGAATATTTTTCGTTTGTCGGCTTCTCAAAGCTTTGACTTGCATCTTGCAATTCTTGTGAATGCAATAGGGTTCGGTGTGCTCATGTCCTCCTCTTAATTTAGGCCCATTACCCATCAAATTAAACACACTGTTCCATTGTCACACCGTCATCGGATACTTGCTCACCCACGTTCTAGCTAGCTGACTTGGTCAACGCCATGAGCCTTGCGAAGGGCCCCAGCCCTCTTACCTGTCCGCCAATACCGCACCGCCACGTTGCCGTGCAACTGCCCTCACCCTCACGTACCTTTCCACTTCCCCGCATCCAACTAACAAACTACCCATGATTTCCCCACTCCAATCCTCCATATAAACACGCGCATCGCACTTCACTCCACTCCCGAGCCAACCAAGACAAAGCAGCAGCACACCTTCCTCGTCCTCTTTCCGCCTCCTCCATGGCTAATCATTCTTGCGCCGGCTTCCTATCCTTCTTCGTCCTCGTCCCTCTTCTGATGGTCGCCGTGGAGTCGGGTCTGGAGTTCCATGTGGGTGGATCCAGGGGTTGGATCGTCCCCGCCGGCGATGAGGCCGAGTCCTATAACCGGTGGGCTATGAGGAACCGCTTCCACGTCGGAGACTCCGTGTGTAAGCATTAGCCACCAAGAGACATGGTTAAACCACCAAGCTTCGTCTCGATGCTGTGCATCTCGCACCAGCCGTTTACGTGGTTCTCCTTTTCTTTCACCGGGCAGCTAACTCATCTCTCTCGTGCAACCATGTAGATTTCAAGTACAAGAACGACTCGGTGCTGGTTGTGGACCTGGAAGCCTACGGCGACTGCAACACCACCGACCCTCTCCTCGCGTTCGACGACGGCAACACCACCTTCCGCTTCGACCGCTACGGCTTCTTCTTCTTCGTCAGCGGCACGCCGGGGCACTGCGAGGCCGGCCAGCGGCTCATCGTGCGTGTGATGGTGCACCCGGAGTTCGCCGCGGCCGGCCCGGGGCCCGCCCCGGGGCTGCAGCCCGGTGGAGGATCCCGTTCGAGCTCGGGTTCGGGCTCGGATTTCGGGTCGAGCTCTGGCTCCGACACCGGGCCTAAACGTTCCGACGCTGCTCACGCTCACGTCGGTTTCTGGGCGATCATGCCCGGCTTGGGAGTTCTGATGAGTGCGGCGTTGTCCGTTTGACGTCTTCTCTTTCGTTTGTGTCGCAGGTTTTGAACTCTTCCTCTTTGGATTCATGGTATCGAAAATAGTTGGCCTTCTATTTATGTTGCTTGGATGTGACTTATGTTATGTAATCAAAGCATCGAGGATAATGCCAAGTACACTTTCTACCAACACTAATTAAGGCACAGTGTTTGATCAGCTCCCAACAATTTTAATTGCTCACATGAAATCAAATTATAATCTGAAATTTATATGCTTTGATATATATATATATATATATATATATAATGTGACGTAAAAAATCATTGTGGCAGCCGTAATTTAACGTTTATAACGGCCGTTCGGTAGTGGGAAATGAATAAAAGAAAAGAAGTAGAAGCTCGGTTGGACCGCGAAAGGGGACCCAAAGGCCGCAGCTTTGTTCTCCGATCCCGTTCCCGTGCCCATGGGGCTCTCGGCCGAGACGCCCCTCTTCGTCGACACCAACCTCGGCACTCGCTTCGCCTTATCTGTCCCTGATAACATCACGGCCGGCGATCTGAAACGTAAGGAATCCGATCGAAGATTGCGCTGTCTCCAATATTTTGCTCTCCTTTCGGTGGTGGATTTGTGTGCGCTCTCTCGTGCCTTCCACTTGTTTGATCAAATGCGTCAACTGATTTGTCAAGGTATACGTATCTGTAATTGGAACTGTTCGCTGAAAGATGCTAGGGGACTTCCGGAGTACCTTGCTATGCTTGCGGTAGTAGTGTGTCGACGTAGAGACGCTCATTTGATTAACCTGGGGATGTTTGATTGTGTTTGCAACCAGAACCATTTAGGTTACTTAATTCCCTAGATAAAGAAAGATCTTGGCAATGCTACACGGAGAATTGAAGAAAGGAGACGGGATGATTACATATCTTGGGAGAGAAGTGCCGACATCCTTCCAAACTCCAACTTCGTTCCTTCAGGATTGGACAGATAGGAAGGGAAAGAAAGAACTAAAAGTTTGGATTGGGTGAGGGGGTTTGGGGGTAGACGTCAAAATATATTTTCTCTACCAAATGAAGCCTCTCTCCAAAGCAATAGAGAAGATTGAATTCGATAGTCCTACATGAAAGATGTGCATGTGAATCTATTGTTGTTTCCTTAGTATCTTTCTACATATCTATGATAGCTGGTATCTTGTGTGCTTATTGTTCATAGAAAATCTTGATCATGCCATATGCAAGCAGGTAAACTCAAGTGTGAGCACAACTCTTGTTTCCCAGCCCTCGGAAAAATTGTTGTCCATTCTCTCATGGTTAGTAACTTGATGATTCTTTTAGCCACTTCAATTTTTACCAAGTCTCCTTTTTTTTTTCCATTTGAACTTTCTTCCCTGTTTGTAGGTAAAACAAAAATCTTTTCTCTATCATATCCCAGACTCGATGCCAATAAAGGAAGCGTGTCAAGGATTTCGCAGCACTTGGTTTCTTCGAATGCATGCTACTAGGTTGACAGGCGTATCCATGCACCAAGCATCAATACCTTCCTTGATGAACCACTTCAGAAGACGAGATTCTCCTTATCTGGAAGAAACTGCCACGCCAAATTCCTACAAGTTACCAGCTTCAAGCAACTCAAATTGTTGCAAACCTGGGGCCCGATTCGTATGCGCTAAAGTTGACATGGATCACGTATTACAAGGGTCCATTTCCAACATGGTTGATTGTAGCAATACTTCAAAGACAGTGGATTTTACCATATCTACGGTTACAGCTACAAATATGATAAATCAGGCAGGTAATATTGTGAGAGATTGTTCGACATGGGATGAAAGAGAAGCTGATGTGCCTTCCTTGCCGCTTCTAAGCCAGAAGAGTTTGTCGAAGAGGAGGAAATTGGAACATGGCTTTCAAGGGAATGTTGTTGGAAAAGAAGCTGTAATCAGCAATAAAACCAGCAAATCTGGACTTGGTTCTAGTTTGGATTCTGGGAAAGGGGTTATAAAAGATGGTACCGCTCCAAGTGCAACTCAAAAGGACAAAGCTGGGGTATCAGAAGAGCCATCAGAAAAAGAGCAACACAAGAATTCTTTATCAATGGAAGAAACTCCCAGCATGAATTTGTCAGAGAAAATATCTGTTACCGGTCTTATTTCAAGATACTTCTCTAACCAAGACGAGGCGAGCACGTGCAGTAACCTGCACAAAAATGTGATGGACACTCAGAGTGCAACCGTGCAACCCACCAGTGTGCTGAATACCCAAGAATTTCATCTAAATGAAGCAACTGGTTTTGCAATGAAAGCGGCAGATGATAAAAGCTCAAATGAAGGTGAATCAGACTGTAATACGGCTTGTTCCTTCAATATCAACAGAGAAACAAAGCAAGTTTGTCTCATGAGCAACAATGTCGGAAAATTTGCCAAGAAGAAACCAACTACTTCTGAGGGTAAGGGGCGACCGAGTGCTATCATTTCGAGCGCAAAGAAGGATACTCGTGCAGCTGAAAGCAGATGCTACGAGGCAGGCAACACTACATCATGCGGAAACAAATCACTGAGATCGAGCAGTCAAGTCAATAGGAAATTGGTTCATGCTAGGCTTCGACGCACATCAACTTTTCCTTCTCTTTCATCACCAATCAGCAAGCGTAAGAGAATTTTTAGCGGCAATGACAACAAAAATGAAGTCGGGAAGCGGCTGGTCCAAGCAGCAAACAATATTTATTCCTCTGTTAGTGATAAAAGGTTGCCACAATCCAGGTACATCTCTAGATGTGGAAACATGTCCGTACCTAATTCAATTGTAATACCTAAAATATTTTCTTTTGAGATAAGTGATTCTGATGATTGACAAATAAACCTTGTTAGGTAGTGACCGCAGTTTTCTGGTTTTACTTGGAAGTGCTTCACAATGTGCATCCTATATTTGTTCATCCAATGGATAAAAGGGAAATGTTCATGCTTGCATTCAAACTTCAAGTGTCATTCATCATTCACAGTGCATGTAGCCATCCTGAGAAAATACTTCTTCAAGAGCTTACAAAACGTTATCCGCTGTTAACCCTTCCGCAATAGATCGTAGGGGAAGAGGGCAAGAAAACCCGCTTGGTCTTGCTTCTTTTGTGCTCTTTATTTTTTTTCTCTTATCCTTGCAAGATTAGGGGATTGCTTCTGGTTTTGATCGGATAACCCCAGCCGGGAATCTACCTTTCTAGCTTGCACACTTCATGGGCAATACATCTATTGTCGTTTATTGTATTTTGATCATCTGATTAATTTACGACTGAAGTTGATTGCATGTCTGTGCATTTTGTGATTCAAACATTTGAAGCTTGGTGACTTTTATAAGAATAAAACATCATTGTGCTCCTTTTAGTGTGATTAGAAGTTCTGTTGTATCTATTGGTAAAGTGTTCTTTGATTTGTTTCTGCATTTCGTAGAACCTTCGTGTTACCACATCTGAAGCATAGATGGTAGCTCCCCACAATGTCACTTCAATATCCTTCATGTTAGCTAACATGTATGTATATATATTCATCACAATTTTGTGCTCCTTTAGAAGTTTTTTTTTAAAATTTTAAATATGGTTCCAATTCTCATTCGAGGAGCAATGAAGATTCAGAAACACCTAAACCTATTTATTATTTTCTAGATGAGTTGAACTTTGTTTTTTTTTTTTTGCTTTGTGATATATGATTTGTTACTGCATGTATTGATTTTACTGGGGACTGGTAACTTAGTCTTTTTTTTTTTTTAATTCTTTTGAGGATGGTATATATTGGTTGTAGTGACACTAATTCAAGAACCTTATCATGTGTTGTCTCCTTGTAATCGAGTAGTTGACTAGGTCTTGTGTATGCTAGGGTGGTTCGCATGTTGTTGTTGGAAGGGTTGCCTCGATTCGGAAAAAAGTTATTTGAATAGCTTTAACATCTTGTGATAAGTTAACGAGTCATGACTGGGCCCGTTAGATCCATTGGCTTAGTAGGAGATCAAATATAATAAACCTCTAACAATGGTTGAGCACCATTTACTAGTAGTAAGTTCATCGGGTCTGTTGCTACGTTACACTTTTGTCTTGAGATTAACGAAGATGTCACAACAATTAGCCCAGAATCGTTTCTTAATAAATCTCACGTGAGGAGGCACTTGGTCGCATCGTGCTATTGGTCCTTCCTACCAACCGACCAAGTGAGTGAGGGTTTGGCTGTCAGATCACCAAGTTGCATGGGCAATCCAGTAGCGATGCGTATCCAAACGGGGGATGTCGGGACATCTTTATGATCAATAATTAAAAATTACTAAATGGTGCATTGTGATTAATAAATAATGAAACGAATAGACAGGCAAGTGTGAGCGTCCATGTCATGAGCAGATCTAGTTAGTGGTCGTCGTGAAAGATGGTGGAAGAGGAGTTCCATCTTTTGTTGTTTCTATGACGTTTTATGATTATTATTATTATTTTTATAGTGGTTTCGGTTCACGATGCTAATGTGTTTTCATCTAATAACTCAGCTTCTCCATGTTTACTGTATGACACGAGGAAAACATCTCGAGGAAAACTTCTCCAGTACATAACTGACCTTATAAGTTTGCTTCGTTAAATTTTGGTTATAATACAAAGCATCAAGACCACTAAAGATTAATTGTACCACAAATTCAATTAAATAAAAAAAGATACAAGAAAACGAAACCCAAAAAAAAAATATCTTTTTTTTTTTAGATTTCCCATCCCGATAAGTCATTGCTTGATCCATTAACAGATGATATGTGGAGTTCTATTCCATGATAACTTCTTTAGATTTGAAAAAAAAAATAGATTAATAGAATAGACCTTCCCTATTTTTTATACTTAAACATGACATGAGTAAAAAAAAAAAAAAAAAGCATAAAAAGATCTCTAGGAGTCTAAAAGAAAAGGTGAAATTGAATCGCTCAAAGGAAGAAAGATATAATATTATTATGTGTAGAACCTCTTTGAACAACAACTAGTCATTTCGCATTTTTGTAATCTAATATAATTAGAATGGCAGAACGGCTTTCTCTTCCTTTAGAAGCGTGAAAGTAAAGAAAGAGGGAAACAAATAAAGAAAAAACGAAAAAATCAATTTCAGAATTTTTGCTTTTTGTATCCATAATTCTGGTAAGAGATGGTCTATCAAAATAGAATATTTACGAAGAATTCAGTTGAAAAAAATTTCCTATCATGCGTAGATATAGGTTTCGAAATACAACTATAGTAATCATTCATTCTTTGATCGAATGGTTATTATATTTCAGTATAATTTTGAAACAGAGACATTCTTTTTTTAAAGCTTTGCAAAACGATCAATTAAACAATTGAGTGAATTCAATTACTCAATCGATTGCTCAATTATTATTATTATTATTTAATTATTTTATGGAGGAACTTTTTTACTTTTCCAAATTTCATATACGAAAATGACCCAGAAAACATTTTATCACCGGTAACAAAAAGTTTCAAAAGGTAACCTACAAACTAACCAACCCATTAATAAGAGGAAAACCAGAAAATATTTGCGACTGATCAAATGCAAAAAAAAAAAAAAAGAATCAAATGCCGAGGCACATAACGAACTTTCACGTACAATATAAAAGTGGCATACCTTTGCACCGGACGTAGTACAAGTGGCAATGGCACCGAACAGAGATGTGTCGGCTTTACTAAGCGATCCAGGAGACAAGGAGACAAGGAGCCATCGATCTGCCTATCAACTTTACTAAGCGATCCCCTCCTAATCCTCGTCCAGCGTCCCATGACGCCGCACCAGATCTCATTGCAAGAAGAAGAAAGGAAACATATCAGAGAAAGCTTCCAGAAAAGGAAGAATACCTCCGGGAGAGGAGTCGTCCTCGATCTGCACGTCAACTTCCGGAACCAATTCCCCCCTAATCCTCCTCCAATGTCAGATCAACTCGCACTAGGTCGCAGCGAAATCTTGGACATAGAAGCGGGAAAGAGGGACATCCAGCGAAATCTTGGACATAGTGGGGGGAGAAAGAGATCATCCGAAACCCTAGAGAGAGAGTGTGCAATCTTGCACACAGAAGGGGGAAAGAGGGAGATCCACCGACAGGTGGATCGCAGCGAAATATTGGACAGGGAGAGGAGGCGATCATGCGAAACCCTAGAGAGAGAGAGACGAAGAACCCCAAGCGGAGCGCCCCGGGCAGATGAGTTCCTCTTCCAGCAAATTAATTAAGAACCAAAGGACCAAAGTGAAAACTTATCGTCTCTATTACTTTTAATCTCTAATGCCTCAAATATTATTTTTTATGTTGGAAAGGCCAAAGCAAGCCAATATTACGTGTGTAATCCTCGAAAATAATTAATTTTTATATTTATTCTTGTTAGTGTAAGTTTCGGATATATATTGTTCTCGAACTAATACGGCCACCAATCGACGTAGCGGGTTCGTCTGGTTCGATCATCGATGCTCTGGAACGTGTCTCGGCTTGGTCCACGATTGTCGTGACTCGTCGGGAGTCTCGACACCTACAAGAAGGCTTGAGTCGGGTTTGAACCAGACTTGACCGTCCGACGATTGAGTCAATGTGGGTGTTGTTTCGTTTCTCCTTTCCCCCTCCTCTGATGCCGAGCAATGGGCTTTATGTTTATGCTTGGGATTGACTGTACGTACTTAGCTGACGGCAGCTTATCCCTCAAGTGGTGAGCATGTACTTTAGTCCGAGCAGCTCGTACGAGGCAGCATCGTGCAGGATGACGGTGTGCGGCCCTATTCCAAGCTACTAGCGTGCGGTCTTTGCTCGAAGCCAGGGACGAGCTACTCTGTGCGACATCATCTCGAGCTTTCAGGGACGAGCTACTCCGTGCGATATCATCTCGAGCTTTCGGAGACGAGTTGCTTCGTGCAGCTTCGGGTGGCGTGGAGCGATTATCGCCTTCGACCCAAGGTGACAGGTTGAACGTGGCATCCTGCGTCGAGCTATGGGTCGTGCTTCCGTGCTGATGTATCCGTTATAGGATTTTTAATTCGAAATAATCGATATGTTAATATGTATTAACATTGGGAATTACGTTTGGACCGAACCTCAATCTCAGAGTCAATAAGGTAGGAGGAATGCAAGAAAATTATATCAAGACAAATATAAGAATATTTGAATGCCCACAATTTAATCATGTCTTTTGGATCATAATATGATACATGTGAATTATAATCTACAAAGTCGAATATAATACCATACTGATTCCTTTTGAGATATTCGAGTGATTAGCATGTTGTTGCATATAAGTGATGGATCTCATGGCTATAATTTAATGTAAATATTTTTTCATTAATTTTATTAAATATAATATCATTATAAACATGAGTCTCTCGAGTACTCACTAGCAGCTGATGCTTAGCCTATCTTAAACATTTAATAATGGCAAGAATGAACATGTCTGTGAAAAGAAGTTATGATTAGATTAATGTTTGTATCCGAACTATAAGATTACATGATTCAATTAATTTAACATAAGATATATTCAAAATTTATTTATGTTACGAAATCTTATAAGATAATTTCGATGAGAGAAAAATCATCTTTTCATCAGTTCTCTACTCCTCCTCACCATATCTTCTACTCCATCGATCAAAATAGTAATCTAATAAAAATTAAAAAAAATTTAATTTACTTCGTTACAAATAAAATCTTTTTTTATATATAGATCCACGATGCAGTGCTTTAATTGTTCGAGATATATTATGACGTTGGAAGAACCATATTTGTTCATGGCATATAAAGATACCCGACATTTGTTCTTAATTCATGATAATTTTATATTTAGATTTTTTTTACATTAACTTTTCATAATATAATTAACATATTAACATATTTGAATCATTTTTTGGGTGGGTGTCTATTTCCATGTCAGCTGTTGCGAAGAAGCTTCACAGAAGCATCTCCGTCGATTCAAAACAGCTCACCGTATTTTGTCTTGTGCATCACTCACCGCATGCAAAGCACCAATCCACGCCCACCGGACACAGACTTGGGGCCGTCACATCTCATCCGCACACCGATACTGACGACGAAGGTTGACGCACCAAAACCAAGCATATCTCATCCATCAGAGCAATATAATTATAGAGCGCAGTGTTTGGCTGCTCGTCCTTTTCCTGCACTCCGCCCCATTTTAATGTTTTTAAATGCAAAAGATATGATGCGATCGTTTATAATTAAATTCAATATTTCTTTACTGGTTATTCGTGTAATTATCCTGTTGCAGTACGGCTGTTTTGGTCCATGAAGAAGTCGCCGTCGCCCGGAGCTCCGAATCGTTATCCCCCACGTCATCGCGCTCTCCGATCCGACGGACGAGATCGTCTCCCTTCGCCCATCCGACGGCACCGGTTCGTCTTCCAGACTCTTCCGTTGGATAGGACCGACTTCTTTCTCCGGTCATGTTGGGTCCCACGAACGCCGAGTGTCCCAATCGCGAGGCGGGTGGTCGAGTTGAGTCGGCGGCGAACCGGTCGGGGAAAGCGCTGCTTCACCAACGGCTGCGATGGTTTCGGGAGACCGAGACGAACGGGTAGATTCATCTCGCGGCCCACTTAACCACGGTTACTTCTTCAACCCCAGGCAAGGCTTAATATATTATAAAGAGGGCCAGCCGGGGGAATGGCGGCGGCGTGGTAGGAGGTCGGGGTGGAGTACCGAAGACGGCTTGGCCTCGCTAGCGCGGCGGTCGACCGTTCCTTTGATATCATCGAGCCGTCGGTGCCCGGTCCTCCCCCCTGCCGCTGGGGTCGGACCAGACGGCCGGCGTCGCTCCCTCCAGATCTTCGCCGCCGCCGTCGTAATCGCCTCGGTAGGGCTTAATCCCAGTCTTCTTCGGATTCGTTCGTATGTTTGCATCTCAAGCTTTTCCCCTTTTCCTTCGGTTTGACCTGGGACTCGTACGGTTCCCTTGTACTCAAAGCACATAACGTTTGATCTGGTTGCTAATCGTAGATTTCATGCATAAATGTTTGATCTCCATATGCAAATCGATCTCTTTTGACTTGATTTATTGGACGAACGGCACGTTGTTGTGCTCTTCCAAATTTCTTTGTGATTTATGTATTTTTTTAGTGATCGATGGTTTATTCACTATAGAGATACATTTATTTTCATGTTAATTGCGCGAATTGAATTCCAGGAGTTAGTTCTTATCTAATACTACAAGCAAATGCAAAGTTCAATGCTCAAGGGGATTTAGCACACTAAGAATCATAGAGTAAGAGAAACTTAATAGGTTCAGATTTGATTTGCATGCTTGGATGCAGGTGACATTAGCTTTTGCCATCTCAAGGGGATTCATTACATCAACAATAGTTAGTTCTCTTTTGTGTTCTTGTATGCAATTATTTCTGTGCATTATCCTGCAAGTGATTCACTCCTGTGTTTATCTTTCCCGTTCCCTCTTTATCTTGCTTAGAGAAAAAAGAGGGTCCTGAATTGGTCAGTGAATTGGTAGTCAATAAGTTTGAATTCTTGGATAAAGTTCTGACAGTAGACTCTCTTGCAGCTTTGGGGTTCTTCACTTTCTAAATGGCTTTTGAAGCATAGAGGAATTGCTAGGCCCCCATAACTCCTACCAACTCTTCTTGATGCAAAGCTTGTGGTTTCCCTCCATTTCATGATTGTTAATGTGCATCTTCCCCTCTCCGTAACCGCGTCAGCCTCTGTGTTTGGCGTGCGCACGAAGAAGAGGAAGAAGACATCTCGGTTTGGCTTTCCTGGCCTCATTAACCTTTGACGATACTCTCGGTGATTTCCATGTCTTTTAATTTGGACAGCCCTGTTCAGACCCAGATGGCAGTGTCGGTCTTGAATCATACCACGAGTGGTGATTTCTGTGGTAGCAGAATTGGCGAAGGAAAACCGGTAGGGCGGCGTCGGGTGTTCATCCAGACCGAGAAGGGCTGCGTGTTGGGTCTTGAGTTGGACCGCCAGGACAATGCCCACACGGTGAAGAGGAAACTGCAGATTGCACTCAATGTTCCCACCGAGGAGAGCTCACTCACGTTTGGTGATCTTGTGTTAAAGAACGACCTCAGTGCTATCAGGGGCGACTCCCCGTTGCTTCTCTCGAGGAACTCGATGCACAGGAGTTCCTCCACCCCGTGCCTGTCCCCACGCATAAAAGATCTTCAACAGAGGGATTCCAGTGGGCCGATTGAGATATTGGGTTGCTCAAGCCACTGTGCCCGGATGAAGCAGCTCATCAAGGATGCCGTGAAGGCCATCAAGCGTGGTGTCGATCCCATTCCTGTTCACAATGGGCTCGGAGGTGCCTACTATTTCAGGAATAGCAACGGTGACAAGGTTGCAATCGTCAAGCCAACGGACGAGGAACCATTTGCGCCTAACAATCCAAAAGGTTTCATTGGTAAAGCCCTTGGCCAGCCAGGTCTGAAAAGATCTGTACGTGTTGGTGAGACGGGCTTCAGGGAGGTTGCCGCATACCTTTTGGACCATGGAAACTTTGCAAATGTTCCTCCGACAGCCCTTGTAAAGATAACCCACTCGGTGTTCCATGTCAACGATGGAATGAATAATAACAGTGGAGCCAGGCACTGCAGCAGAAAGCAGCAGGTGATCAGCAAGATTGCTTCGTTCCAGCAGTTCATTCCTCATGATTTCGATGCCAGTGACCATGGCACATCGAGCTTCCCTGTTGCTGCGATACACAGAATTGGGATACTTGATATAAGAATTTTCAACACAGATAGGCATGCTGGGAACTTGTTGGTGCGAAAGCTTGAAAATGGGATTGGTAGATTTGGGGGAAGGATGGAACTGATCCCTATAGATCATGGCCTCTGCCTGCCGGAGAGCTTGGAGGATCCCTATTTTGAGTGGATCCACTGGCCACAGGCATCGGTACCATTTTCCGAGGATGAGCTAGGATATATTGCCAGCCTTGATCCGGTGAAAGACTCTGACATGCTTCGGATGGAATTGCCAATGATCCGAGAAGCCTGCCTCCGAGTCTTGGTCTTGTGCACAATTTTCCTCAAGGAAGCAGCAGCTTTTGGGCTTTGCCTAGCGGAGATCGGTGATATGATGAGCAGAGAGTTCAGGGGAATGGAAGAAGAACCTAGTGAGCTGGAGGGCGTATGCATGGAGGCAATGAGGTTGGCAGCAGAAAGAGAGGTGTTTTGTGCAAAACCTGTGCTAGAGGAGGAAGAAGATTTCCAGTTTCAGATGGAATGCAACGAGGATGATCAGCATGTGATGTATAATTCATTGCATTCATTCGACTTTGGACTGAATGGAGGATGCCCCAGAAGCCTTCTGTCAAGGTTGGAGGAGAGCACGGAGGAAGAAGAGGAAAATGATGAGGAGAACAAAGAGAGCAGCGTCAACGGCTTCCCACATGTTCGTGAGAAACTTCCGTATGTTTCCGAGCTTTCGGCATCGCTGAAAGGTGTCAGCATCACTGGAAAAACTCCGAGGAACCAGGTTGGAACACAGAGCAGGAATACTTGTAGTACCGGTAAGGCATACGACAGGGATGGTGGAGGCATTCAATCTGTGAATAGTAGGAGTGCTGATGAAACACTTCCTTCTAGCACGAGTTTTGTGAAGCTGGCAGACATGGATGAAGAGGAATGGGCGGTTTTTCTTGAGAATTTCCAGGAGTTGTTGCCAAACGCATTCCTGCATCGCAAGTGTTTGACCACAAGTCGAAGGCAGATGCAGAGACTGGGCACTTCTTGCCAGTTTTGAGTAGGAGATGAAACGGAGAAAGGACAGAGTGGATCGGTAGTTTGATTCCAGTTTGTTGTTTGCGCTGCCCTTTCTTGTAGGTGTGAAACAGGAAGCAGGAAGCAGGATTAGAATGACACCATGCAGATCGGCTAGGGAGGAGAAAGTGATCTTGTATATCCTAGTTGCTTGAAATAAAACGTTAGGGAAGTTTATGATGTACATTCGTTAGACAGGATTCTGCAGTAGGTCGGAGTTGCTTGAAATAAAATTTTAGAAAATTCATGTACATTCTTTGGACAAAAGATGTTAGTTCTTCATTTATCTTTCGCTGCATGTCGGCTTTTGATCAGGTGCTCGGGAAGTGGTTGCAATTTAGTTTGAATTATTGTCTGTTTAACCAATCTTCCAATTGGTGGACTAATGTGAATCCTATGTTTTCTTTTCTTTACATGGATTTTTTGTTTTTTTTCCTCTTTATCCTGTGAACTTGTTGTGGCTGCAGGTAACGAACTTTGTGGAGATGATTGAGATCATTTATGGGATCATATTTTATGATAACGAGAATATGTCTGGAGATTTTGATGCAAAGATCTTTCCAGGATGTCATTATTTTCATGCTGAAGTCACTCCACAAGATACTAATAGCTTTAACCTTTTTATTGATGCTATCTACAGACACTGTGAACACAACATTCTGCATTCTTAGTAGGATGGTTCATGCAACCTAAAACCCTGATGTGGCTACAAGTCTCTGATCAAAGCGGCTAGCTAGCTGTTCAACCTTGCAGGATTCGGGTTGTGACAGTGGATTACAACATCCTACTTCAAATGTATTCGGCTGTCCACTTAATTTGGGAGCATTTTGTGTACTTACCGAAGGTCTCGCACAAACCCTAGCGTGTCTCGACTGCAACCTTTTCACCACTGGGCAAAAATTTATGCCAGTGGAGGCAGGTGGAAACTTGAAGTGAAAAATCTAACAGAGAGCGACAAAATCTCCGCTGTCTGCTAGTCTCCCTTGTCAAAAATAATGGGCAACTCTGGTTCTGAAGCAGAGAGACAGACATCAGTGCAGAACACAGATGATGATGATGATGATGGGAAATGGGAAAACCAGGGGCCAGTAGGTTGCCACAGCCCACTGGAAATCTGAATGGCAATCAATGAATCACCCGAAGTTTTGATGATCCAGACTCTCAACCACAATTATTCTGATGGTGAGAAGTATGTCTGCAGGATGCAAGTCACTCTCCTGAGATAATCTAATGTGTAGTTGATGCTGATCTCTCTCTCTCTCTCTCTCTCTCTCTCTCTCTCTCTCTCTCTCTCTCTCTCTCTCTCTCTCTCTCTCTCAAAAATCAGAGTATAAATAATCAAAAGCAAACAGTGAAATCTGTGAAGCAGTCAGAGTTGAAAAAATTCTTGTCGATATACATAGAATGCAAAAACTGCAATAAATAAGACAAGGATAGCCGAGAAAAAAAAAATACTTACGATCGAGTTGTGCTGCTTCTCTGGTCTTCTCACCGGCTCCATCTTGGGACCTGCACCTGAGGATTCCTCCGTTGAAGCAGTCATCCCCATGCTCCTGTCATCTGCAGCTGACTTCTCTACCTAATTCCATGTAAATTTCCATTCAGCATTTATTAAAGAGACCTCAGTCTCAACAAAAACAAGTTTAAAAGTACCACATTGAAATCATGCGATCGGAATAGTGATGGCATTGTCAAGAAAATGTAGCCCCACAACAAACACACCATTTAGCATATTTAACATGCATCTTCATACATCATGTGTTGGTCTCTAATTTATACAGACATTGGATACATGATGGCAACCTACACATGAAAATACACAAGTCTAACAAAAAACACACATTCCACACACAATCATCAACAAAACCCTTATTTTCCTAATAGTTGACAAAAAAAATCACTGGCCAGAGTGATTCTCAATCACTACTAGAATGAAAAGATCAATGTTTACACAGATTTTGGAGAACCAATAACCCCCACCTGAAAACCTGTAGCCGAAGACTCTGTCAATGCTTCTATAGATGATTTTGGAAAACCAAGTTCAGCTCCATTCTGAGGTCCCTTGTAACTCCTAGGGGATGTGGGCATTGTCCTTTCTTTTACACTTCCCGAGCAGAACTTTGTTCTTTTTCGTTAAGGCAGATATCTGCAAGCAGAAGATGTACATGATTTTAGAAGAGCAAAGCTTTTTGCTAGTTCTCCAAGAGAAACCTAAGAAATAATATCTATTCTAGGTGAATCAACTGCAAATTGTTGTGCTAAAAAACAATTTCACAGCATGTCCGAGGTAAGAACATAATTGAACATAAGAGCCACGATCACTCTGTCATATGCAATTTTTCAAACAGTGAAATTTGTCCGGATGCAATGAAAAAAATTTGGGGCTGCCCATGCTATTTGGTAATTTTGATGGCTTACTCTTAACGGCTTGTTTATTGCCCATAGGATCTCGATTACTGTTTCCTCAACATTCTTAATCATGGCACCTGTTGTTTTTCTTTTGCCACCACCTCGTATCATTCTAGAGACTTCAACAAAATTCTCATCGTTGGACTTTCTCAAGAAAGGTGTCATACATATTACCTTCGTCGCAAATACTTTACCTCTCTTTGGACCATCTTCTAAAGTTGACCACCTGCATCTTTCCTCGAGTGGAACCAATCATGGAGATCTTTGTCCAACAAACATTACCTTCTCCATCTAGGACTTAAGATGATGTCTCAGCTTCAAATAAGATACATGTTAAAATGTTGGCAAATCCGACATAATAGTAGTAGTATCAAGCATGTCACGAAATGATGATACATCACTAGGAAACATATTGAAGGATACAATGAGCACAGATATTAAGAAGCAATCCAAAGATAGATGCTTCTACAATATCACCATCATGCAGATGTATTGAAGTCCATAAAGTGAGATCAGGTTGAGCTTAGATCAAAGTTCTAAAATAATCTGTTCACTGGACTGAACTTTTGTTTATGAATAGAGTTAAAACAGGGTAAAAGACAAAAGATTAAAATAAAAGAAGGATGCGAGGTGGGAGTTTGGGACAAGAAAGGACCATTCTGTTAAAGGTCATCTCAAGAATTAGAAATGAATAAGATTTCATAGCAGTGTCACAATGCGAAAAAGTAGACATAGTTTGAAGCACTTAGTTCAAATATGTATACTTATTGCTAAATATCATCAACCATTCCAAATGAAATAATAACCTGTAGAAATAATCAAATCAAGCATGTCCTTAACCTCAGATGAAAATGGTAACCGTATCAGAAACATTAGTTAAACTGATTTGCTTGATGATTTAATGTTGAACAGAACAGTGAACAACAAAAGAAACAACAAAAGAAGAAAAGGCACATACCTGTAACTGAAGATGTTCTCTTTCCAGGGCTAGTTTCATGACCAGATCACTAATAATTTTTGTCCTAATACCAATGTCTTTAGCGGTGGCTATTTTCGCACCCTCAGTTTGGTGCAATGATGTCTCTAAATATTCCAACCTTTCTCTTAGGCAACCCAGCTCTTCATTTAGTTCTAAATTGGTTTCAGTCAATAGAGTGCACTTGGATTCAGCATTCTCAGCCCTGCTTTCGGCTTTTGAAACCTTTGCTTTAAGATCCTCGATCATACTTTGCATATCAGTAATTGCAGCATATAACACATTCTGCTGCTCTTCAAGTGCTTCAACAGATGCCTTTGCATGATCCAACTGAGTGTTTGATTCCTTGTATCTCCTCTCTAAAAGGCTTCTCTTTTCAGATTCACTATTTCGAAGAAAAACATTCTCTTCATTTAAAGCAATATTAGATTTACTCAATTCAGTATACTTGGCTTCTGCACTTTCAGCCTTGCTTTCAGCTCTTAAAACATTAGCTTTGAGACCCTCCATTACATTTTCCATCTGATAGAGATCAGACTGCAGTGCACTCTGTTGTTGCTGACTGGTTTCTGCAGAAGTCTTTGCCGTCTGCAACTGGACGTTGGACTCCCTAAGCCGCTCCTCAAGTGCCATCACCTTTTCCCTCAGAGACAAAATTTCAGCACCGACCAGTATGCCTTTTTCTTCAGCTTCCATAACACTTGCTTTTAGTCCTTTTTCCTTTGATGAAAGCATATCACTAAATTCTGAATGACTGGATGTCAGCCTCTCTCTGGCAGCTTCTTCAGCATGTAATTGCATCATATTTTCCTCAAGCTTAAATCTCATGTCATGTTCTCGATGCAGCGAACTCTTCAGATTAAGCTGAACAAGCTGAAGTTTTCCAGCCAGTTCTCTTGAAATACCCCGAAGTAGCTCTGCAGAGTTCTCAGCCTCAAATGCTCTCTCCAAACATATCTCCATCAACTCTTCCATGCAGTATAGCTCTCTTTCTGTGTGATGCAGTTTTATCTTAAGATCCTCTTCATTTGATCTATATTCTGAAAGTTTCTTTTCAAGATCCAATTCTCTGGCCAATGATTTTTCCAACATTTGTAAGACATGCCTTTGCTGATCAACAGTCTGTGGTTTCTTGATGGATGTCAAAAGATCAATCTCAAGTTCCTCATTCTCATCAGACCCTAAGTAAATGAATGCACATCATGTAAGTATGCACAAACGGAAACAAAAAAGCAATGCAATAAACTGATGGACAACTTACTGGTCTCATTATGAAACAAAGCCAGAGTTCTTTCAAACTTGGATGACTGTTCCCGAATGTCAGCAACTCTATCTTGGAGCTTCTTCACTGATTCTTCAGCATCATGTAACTTTTCTTCTACTGTAGCAGCACAGTCTTCCATGTGTTCACCCTGACAAAAATTTTGGCAGGCCTCCATGATTTCAATTTGTAGCAAGGACATGAAGCTTTGTAGTTCATTGACCTCCATGTCTAAAATTCCAGATAGGATATCAGACTCGAAGGCCTTCATAACAGACTCATCTGAGATGTCCTCGTATCCCATGTTCACAGTTTCAATGTCATGCGCTCTGTCGGCCACTTGCATCAAGAGCATCTCCAAGTTCAGTAGCTTCTCAGAAGAATATGCCACATCGTCGGCCACTTGCATCAAGAGCATCTCCAAGTTCAGTAGCTTCTCAGAAGAATATGCCACATCAAGTTCTACCCTTGTTAGAGCCTCAGCTCCATTTCCTCCATTTATTCTATCATCACTTAATGATTCATCCTCTTGTAAACAGTTGCCATCATGATCATCGATAGCCATATTCTGATTATCCTTTTTATACAGAAAAATAACCTGTAGATCTAATTAACCTTTAATGAATACAGAAAAGAAAAAGGAAACAGATCATGAACCTCAACTAGCATCCAACCAATGTAGAAGGATTATCATTTTATATAGTTATTTTAATGACGTCAACTTATCTCCATCACATGAAACTATATCATAATGGATGAGTATTTCCACAAAAAAAAAGTAAGCTCCATTTACTTGCAGAAATAAATTAAACATGGTTGTAATGATATACTACTCTATACTTGGTATCAATTCATAATAAATTCGATTATAGTTTCCAATCAATAGTATGAAGACCAAAAGATAAATACAAAGCAAGTTCATTCTTAGAATTGTTGTGCTAATTCACAGTATTCATGTCTCACCAGCTAGGTTAAAATTAAACAACAAATAAGACCAGTAAGTATACTGATTTAGAAATCTAGAAGGATGCTGTAGCACTTGGATTTAGCAGGGCTGAGTGAGATGAGACGATTCAGAAAGGTTGCCACTTGAGGGGTTGAAAATAGGTTATCTAATATACTGAGTCTGGACCTTTTATGTATTGTCACATTTACTAAATTTGATTAAACATACGGTCATGCAACACTGGCTCCTCTCATTTCCCAAATCAAAATCAAGGCAATACATGCCTTAGGGACTGAAACTGGATCCGGACAATAACTGGACAATCATATAAAGTAGAACTACTAAAGGAAGCACTGCTGGCTCCTCTCATTTCCCAAACCAAAATTAAGACAATACATGTCTTAGGGACAGAAACTGGCTCAAGACAACAACTAGACAATCATATAAAGCAGAACTACAGAAGGAATAAAGAATAAAACCATAATTTTTGGAGCTTAAAATTAATAAGGGCAGTCTGATGCTTAGAGCAGTACATCTATATTATTCTCTCTAGGTTATTTAACCAGGCACAAACATGTTAACAGAGTCAGGTTTGAAGTATTCATTGACCTTTGGGCTGCAATACAATCTACCATAGCTATTGACATGCAATACAATGTCATGGTCTTTGACAAGCTTAAAACAATCGGATGATCCTAAAACAATTGCTCAGGAGTGATTTACGGACTCAGTATCTTTTTCGATACTGTATGACAAAGCTCAATCCACTTTTGTCAATATCGGTGTTCGAATATGTGAGGCAAATGAAACCAAGGATCTTAATTTCGAATAATACCGCCTGTACAGAGTGATACATACTGGTCTGTCAACAGACCAGTACACGGACCGCCCACTACTGGACGATAGCATAGATTGAGGCCGTTTCCGCTCCATTACCACCCTAAATCGGTCGGTGACGATCGATTTTGACTGTCGCCGCCCGCTACCGGATGATATAGCCGAGGGAGAAGAAAGAAGAGGAAGAAGAAAAGCGAAAACCTAAAGATCCGACGCTGCTCTCCCTCAACGATCCCGATCTATCGTCACCCTCTCTCGTCGAATGCCGTAGATGATGTCGCATCCTCATCTGAGGCAACGAGACCTCGATGTCGAGCAACGTCGCTTTTTTTTCCCGTGGGGAGAAGGAAACAGTTTCTTCTCCCATGCGGGCAGAAACCAAGCGACGTCGCCTTTCCCTTTTTTTTTCATGTGGGGAAATCGAGAGATGTCATCGAGGGGAGAAACCAAGCGATATCGCCTTTCCCTTTTTTTTTTTGCGCGGAGAAACCAAGCGGGGAAACCGAGAGACATCGCCTTGGCGACATCGTCTTTCCCTTCTTTTTTTTTAGCGGGGAAACTGAGCGACATCACCTTTCCTTTTTTTTTTCATGTGGGGAAATCGAACGATGTCGTCTTGGCAATGTTGCCTTTCCTCTTTTGTTTTCGCACGAGGAAACCGAGCGACGTTGCCTTTCCCTTTTTTCTTACGGGGAGGAGAAGGAAGCCTCTTCCTTCTCACGCGGAAACAGAACTTTTTTTTTTGGGTGCAGAGAAGGAAACCTCTTCCTTCTCATGTGGGCAGAGCGGTATACCGAAACGTACCGCTCGGTATACTTATACCATACCATACCAAACTAAATTTGAAACTTCGATATGGTACAAAATTACGAACCTTGAATGAAACCCAAAGTAAGTTTTATAAAATCAATTAACAAGCATTAATCACACAATCTCTAAAAATTCTCTTAGCAACTTGAATTTATGGAAGTATTAAAATGGTGATTGGAAGGTTCATTGATTCTAAAATATGCTCCAACACTAAAAATTATTCTATATAGACTTAAGTTGAACAATAATATAAGGACCAAGATCATACAGTAGTGTCAAGGACCAAAGACTGATGAATGAAGATCAGCAACTGACATGACTGCCAAAATAATGGAAAAGTTTCATTGACATGAAATTATTCTATACACCTGCCTTAATCCCATCTACCATGATGTGGAACAATTTGAGAAATAAATGCAAATGTTTCTTTCATGAAGATTTCTTATGTGAGTCAATATAACGGTCAACATTTTGAAAAAGTATTCTAAATCGTATATTAACTTTCCTAAAAGTCACAAACAATTAGATATTTTGGTGTCTTTCAAGCATTGTCATAAACAACTCATTTTAGAACTTGGAACAAATTTTATAAGGTAACAAATCACAATTGACTGATACTCATCCATAATAAAAGACATGGGGCCTTCCTTCATCCAAGGAATGGATTAAAAGCATTCAGGGCCTTTTTGTGATACAGATGATAAGTTTTGGATCACTGAATCATGAACTTTGGGCAAAACTGGACCCAAAAATGGTAGATTATCCTGTTAATGTTTGTCAATACTAACAGAATGCTATAGAAAGACTAACCTATATAAATATCTTCAAAGAAATAGTCTCAACTAACTTATTATTTGAAGCATGAAATTGTAGGTTTATCATTCCACAATTTAGGAGAAAATGTAGATCGCACGTCCTAAGGAAACACTGATTATGCGAAAAACAGTTGGCAGGGTATTACTTTATTACTAGATGTTGCTTCTAGTTTATGAAAAAAAAAAAAGAAAAAGAACAAATGGAAAAGAAAAATAAAGTTGGCTTTGACGCCTAACGTTTATGCACTTTTTTCAACAGATAAATCACATATCCGCTTCCAACATGAACAACGAACCCTACAGTGATCATCCTGCCGTCGGATTTAGCACCTAGGTCATACAGCATTTAAGATTTCTTCCGAATCCACACCGCCTGTTTTGTCACCGACATCAGAAGAATTTTCTTGTGAACCATGAAGGGGAGCGTTAAATCAAAGATTTACGCCCTCAAGAACAGTTGACATCTGTCAATCATCTTAAATCTTGGAACCGCAACGGTTCAAGATACTTCGGCAACACGAAGCGTCAATGCATCCAGCGTCAATGCATCCATTCGCAAGGTTAAACAACTTATCACAGAACGAACAAGCGAAGATGAACCCTAAGACGAGCTTCGGATCTAAAGCAAAGCGTAAGAACAGCTGGAAACGTTAGAGAACTTACGCAATCTCGGGAGGACAAGAATTCCGGTAGGGAGAAGAAAACGGATCGATCCGAGCCCCGACGTTTTCTATCGATCGAAAGGACCTGAATGTTAGGGTTTCGGGTGGGAATGCCGAGGCGGAGGGACGACGAGCCAGAAGCGGTGGTTCGATGCTCCTTTGGTCACCGCTACGTCCAACGGAAGAGAGACAGACAGAGAAGGGTAAAGGCGTACGAATTGGGCCGGGTTTGCGGGTACAAAGCGGACTAATAGGTGGATCGAGTTGGGCCATGGGCCCGATCCTGGTCAGATTTGAGCCGGGAAATTTCGCAGATGTCCTATCAAACACGTGCACGAATCATAAAGCAACATCGATGGTTCCTAAAACAACACATGGATAGATATCATTTCCTACGGTGAGCATAAGGTCTGCAAACAACACTAGTCATTTGAATCTGTTCTTTCTCGCCTCCGAGTTGCTGCGAGGATCGCACGCCTGTTTGCTTCCCGCCTCCTCCACCTTGTAGAATTCCTCGTAGGAGTAGGAAGAAGAACACCGGGCATGACCCTCCTTCCCATTTCCGTCCACGTCGTCACCGACGTCGTAGTGCTTGGAACCACCCACGCCGCAGCCGATGAATCCGGTGGAAGCATCAGAGGCCATGGAGTCATCGTCACTGTCCTCGCTATCGTAACCCTTGTGCTCATCATCATCATCATCATCATCTCCACCAGTGAACTCCACTTCACTATCACCGTCGTCGTCGTCGTCGTCGCCGCCATCATGATGCGTAGGCGAAGAAAGATACTTGGTCCACCCAGAATCGCAGCTGCTAAGTTCTTCTGCGTCATCTCCGGTGAGTTGGGCAGTATTCATGACTCCGACTACAGAAGAGGAAGAGAAGACACCAACAGTGGAGGGCTCCATCGTCTTATATAGGCAGGGAAAGAGAAAGCTCACTCAAAACCAGCTTCATCGAATACCTGAAGACCGAACGCATCTTTGAATCATCCGACAGTTTTATCAGTAGAAGAACAGCTTTACAGAAAGAGACAAATCGGCCATCACACAGCACAGCAGAAGCAGAAGAGATGAATGCCCAGAAGCATGTAAAGTTACATCTGTCGTCAGCTCTTTCTGCCTCGCTTATCATATGCTCAGACAGGCAGCCAACGCCCACCAGCATTGCTTCTCACGCTTGCCTTTGTTTAATGCATCCCATATGGAATTCAGGGATTGCATTAGGTGTGTGAAGATGTGATCGTCAAAAAGGCCTCCTGCGTCAGACCTCACATCTGCTTGTCTTCCTAGCTTTTGTGGAAAAAACAAAGACAATGTGGAGAACACTGTAGAGAGAGAGAGAGGGATTATGGATGCGACGTCAGCATGAGCAGTCTGCTATTGTTCATGTTGATTGAGGTAGGTATGCCAAAACCCTAATAGTTTACGGGTTCTACTAGTTGTTGTCCACACAACTGAGCTAGTGAATATAATTGGATAGACTCGGAAGCAGAAGAACACATGTCAAAGTTACTGTGGGTGTGACATGCCCCCTGAAACTGGGGTACCCTCCCAATGGGTTGTCTCAGAAAGGTGGACCATTGGCCGAAAGCTCACTCACTGGCTACTCGACCCTATCAAGCTCAAGTTAGGCAGTTTATTGTCAGTATTATTTCTTTTCTGCTAAATGTTTTGGAGCATGGACTCTTGATCATTGCAGTCTGTGTGTGTGTGTGTGTGAGAGAGAGAGAGAGAGAGAGAAGATGGGATGGTTCATTAGTATGTTGTTTCATTAATTTACCTACACATGAACACAAGAGTGTTGGTTTCTTCCTCTTTCCTTCCTTGTGACTGCACTGCAAAGAAAAGCTTTGGATGAGTTGGAATGGCAGGTCAGTGCTTCACAATGCATCACTTCCACATGGAATCTTTTATCACTATTCATCTCATCCAAAACTTGTGAGATCACAGTATCTGACTTGCCTCTGGCATGCGCTACAGTTCAAGCAGTCCTCTTCTTCCTCCTGCAGAGTGACATCTCGTCTTCTCTTGTAAGACATGTTAATCATGCCCTTTTTGGTTGGAAACACACGTCATAACGGATGGACACTTCAGAATCTTCACACTAAAAGGAAATCTGATGTCCTAATTCTATATGATCCAAGTAATTCTCCAGTGGGTCTACTGCATCCAAGTCAAGGATAGAAACATGACACATTCTTCTTGGCGGTGTGGATGGAGGAGGAGGCTTAAACTAGTGGGCACCGGCAAAGAGAGAAGAAAAAGGAGATCCAAAGGAAGCTAATGGAGGTGATCATTGTGCTCCCCACTGATCAATAGATGTGGATATAATTGAAGCTGCCGGGATGCTTCCTGTTCCAAGCTACATGCTGCGCCCGCCCACCGCAGCCAAAACTATGGGCAGTCGTCCCCGTCGCTGCTGCAACACAGTGGAAGCATGGGGTCATGGCGTTAACGCCCACGAGCCGTCACTTCCAACGACCCACAAGGCCACGGCCACAACCAGCAGTGCATGCATGCACGCCTTTCGTCTGACACCATGATGATCTCGGAGAAAGAAGGCAACCATGGTGGTTCTGCATCAGCTTCTGCATCTGCTCGGTAACCCTACTGTTCTCGAACAAGGTTTACGTACGGATAGAACAATCGAAAGTAGTCTTATCTGTGAGGTGACAAGCACACAAGATTCTGGTTGTATCTAACGGAGATTGATGTTCTTGGCCAAGATCACCTCAGTGACACTTTTTCTTTGGAAAGGCCCAACATCTGATACCAACATAAAAGAGAAAACTTGATTCGGTTTGTGTAGGTTAAGCATACATCTGTTGCCTTTTCTTGCAGATTAGACAACAAGAATACTTTGAGCAACAATTGAAGTATGTGTCTTAGCCACAAGCGATTCTGAAGATGGTGATTCCGATCTCATGACCCATCACATTTCTTGAAGTTTCATCTTTATCATCACCTTCGTCCAAACGCCTTAAAGGAGTAGTCATATATATCTATTGATATATGTGTGTTGGAGAGTTGATGCGAGACATGCAATCTAAACCAGTAACGATCTGCGAGGAAGAGACTTCATGCAAAAGCTTAAAGCTTCCTGGAAGCCATCATAGATCAGAGAATAAAGCTTCATGGCAATTCTTGCCAGAGTACTTTTGTCAGAGAGCAGACAAAGAGACTCCCTCTGAGTTATCACACCTTAGAACCTAGCTCAAGTTTACAGCTGCCGCGAAGGGAAAGGAAAAGATAGAAAGAGGGAACAAAAGGAGCAGGAACTCGCAGTGTCATGGTTCTTGGCAGAGCGAGTTCGGCTTTGCTATGAAGGAAGGTGTGCTCTCTCCGGCCATGATGACCACGAATCTGGGCTCCATGTCCAGAGGAGCAACCAAGACCTTCTCAGGCAGGTTCGACGCCGCCGCCGAGTCCCGGTCGCCGGCGGACTTCCGGTGGGAGCACGCAAGCACCACAAGAGCGACTGCTATGAGGATCATCATGGCTCCTAACCCGCCGAAGAGATAAGGAAGTGGAGTGCGCCATATGTTGGATCCGGTCGAACTCGATGAGCTTCCAAGCCTCATTTCTCCTTCTCCTCCTTTTCTTCTTCTTCACCTCCTTTCTTCCTTTGCCGTGTTCTTAAGCTTCGTTGCGTTGGGTATTTATAACCGAGAACGTAGTGGCGGTAGATGCAATCCAAAGCAAGGAAGCATCCTTTCTGAACTGGTCCGGTGGGTCACTCGGGCCATGATTTGGTGGAAGTTTCCACCTGGTTTTGTTTAGATTCTACACGACGTAGGAAAAGACTTAGGATCGATTTTCCATGTTTCTGTTCTTGTAATCATCTTAATACAACAAGAGATCTATAAAGCAACTGCTGTTTGAATCTTTTTCTTTCATTTTTCGGGTAGCTGACGACAAAGGGATTGTATAATATGGGCAGGAAAGAGAAACTTCCACCACCATCTTTGGCTCGAGCGTCAAAGAGATGACTTCCTCCCTCCATTATTTCGCATCACACTCGGCTCCCCGGTGGAATCCACTGCCTGCAGTCGATGCTTCCGCGCACATCCTCTTCCGCACGATCGCTTCCAAGAACACAGTGTCACCCATGAAGGCTGCCTCAAGCAGAATGAATGCCTCCTGTTCTTTGGACAAGGACAAAAGCAATATTTGTATGCAAGTGCACCCGTGCCAAATGATCCCACAGGCAACCTGAGAACATCCTCTTGTTGCCGCATCCTGGAAACGTCGTCACCAACCCCACTTCACATCTTTGAGCCACCACATCCAACAACCAAAGTCAAAGATTTGAAGCCGATGCTGAACATAAAGAAGAAAATTTGGAGTAGGAGACTTGAATCGATGTTATGATGCATGCTCTGTAAAGCCTCGACGCATAGATAGATAGAGAGAGAGAGAGAGAGAGAGAGAGAGAGAGAGAGAGAGAGAGAGAGAGAGAGAGAGAGAGAGAGAGAGAGAGAGAACCACGGTGTTGGATGGATGATGATGGAGTGAACAAGATATGCATAGTGGAAGCCATGATATCAAATGCTGTGCACCCCAAAAACCAAGAAAGTGCAAGGAACAATTCACACCAGCAGCCAATGTGGAGCTCCATTTCGACCGTCTTCTTCATGCCAGCACATGGAAATCACCGAGCCCACCGAACGCCTCCAGTGCGCCGCGCGCCTCCCAGCAGTCGAAGAAAGGTGGAGTATCTTTCTACTTTGGAGAGCTAGTGGGCAGAGACACCGATGGAGAACTGTTTTCATTGTTTCCTTTGCACAGACTATATAATTGGAATGAGAATAAATCGATCTGCCAAACAAAACAAATCAAACCGGCAGTGCAGGGAGATGGAATGTGTGCACCCCAAGTTTGAGGATATGTTCCCGAGGCTTTTTAAATGAAATGGCTGAAGCATCTCATCATGAAGCTATGAGAGAGATGGGTTGATGATTTGATGCATCAGATGCTCAGTGCTAAGCAAATCATTAGGAATGGTGGGTTGTGCCATATGTTCATCCATGTCCCTTTGTTATGTTCTTCCTGTCACTCAAAATATTAATGTGGCATTTGTGGTGGCAAGAGATGTTGCGTTAGCAACAGTGTTTTGCTGTCTTGTGGCAACCTTATTTTAGTTATTTATCCTTCCAATTGGCATAACATTCCTTTCTCCTGACATCATGTTCTCCTTTTTCACTGGCATATTTCTTTCTGTTCATCATCAACATCTCCCTTATGATACAGACTAGCCACAGAAAGAGAAGGGGAGATGATAGATGGAGAAGGCAGTGTTATAACCCCTGTAGATTTGTGTTGGTTTAATTGCACTCTAAAGGGCTCTGTTCATAACACTCTCACAAAGAAACTACACAGAATTGTTGTTTCTGCTCAGGAGAACTGCAATTTACAATCTTATGACTGAATTATATCATCTGTGGAATAAGAACCTGTCACAGCGCATGGCAAGAGCTCCATCTAATTCCCTACAATGGCAGACAACTCCCTAGATCATTCTTAACACTCAGCAACACTTAATTCAACCAACACTCTGATACTATCTGTACAAGCTCCTCATGTAACATGCTAATTATGCTGGTTTCAGTCATCATCATCATCAGTCACCTTGGTCCCGAAAGCTCTATCGCTTCGATCAGCAATGAGGAGTCGTCGGTGATGTCGGAGTACTGTTCGGAGAAGATCTCAGGCACCTTTAGCTTGTGAGCCTCGATCCTGCGAGATGCCTCCCATCTCTCTGCAAGGCCGTCGCCTTCGAGCATGCGAACCACCTCAGACATTTTGGGCCGGTGGCCTGGAAGGTACTGGGTGCACAAGATCACCACCTGGATGATCTCTTCCACCTCAACCCGATCATAGTTGTTCTTCAGGTCCCCGTCCACCAGCATGTCCAGACTCCTCTCTTGGTGAATCTTTCTAACCTGGCACCGAAAAGTAGGCATCAGCAAATGACAAAAATTATAAGCTTTGATGCCTTTGGAACATGATTCTGGGGTAAAGGGACATGTCAGTGGACATGCATCATGCTTACCCAGTCGAGAATGGCGCCTTTCTGGTTTGCTGCCTTGCCGAATTCTACAGCTCTCAGACCAGTGATCAGCTCGAGGAGGAGGATTCCAAAACCAAATACATCTGTTTTCTCGGAAGACTGGCCCGTCGATAGATACTCTGGAGCTATATGTCCCACGGTTCCACGCACAGCTGTGGTGACATGTGAATCCCTGTGATCTAGGAGCTTTGCTAGTCCAAAGTCTCCGACGACGGCCTCACAGTAGTCGTCAAGCAGTATATTGGCAGCTTTTACATCTCTGTGGATGATCTTGGGATCGCATTGCTCGTGCAGGTAGAGAAGCCCCCTTGCAGCTCCCAAAGCTATTCGTTTTCTGGTACTCCAATCTAATGTTGGTTTCGCTGCACGACCGCGAGGAAGAAAAGAACAAGCTTCTGTTATGTATCAAAGATAAAGCATGACATCTGCAAATCAACAATTACAGTAGTTGTTTCGATCAAACATAACATGTATCAATCGGCAGGTGGAGGCATATCTTTTTTACTTCCATGGATGAGTTCATGTCCTAAAAGTAGGAAGATTAAACTAGGACTTACCTTTGAGTCGGGAGGCAACACTTCCATTTGACATGTATGGATAGATGAGAAGCCTCTCCGCAGCAGTCATGCAAAACCCCAGCAATCTGAGGAGGTTTCGGTGCACTGCCAAGCTTATCATTTCAACTTCAGTTTTGAATTGCACCTCGCCGCCTGCAGCATTTCCATCCTTCAGCCTTTTGATGGCTACCAAGGTTCCGTCTTGCAGCTGGCCCCTGTACACATTTCCAAAGCCGCCATGTCCGAGTATGTTTTTGCTGCTGAAGTTATTTGTCGCAATCTGAAGCTCTCTGAACTGAAACCTCTTTAAATTGCCAAGGCTGACTTCTTCGTGGTGTTGGTCTGAAAACAGTATGATTGTTACTACAAGAGACTAATGACTTATTTTGAAGGAAAGCAAGAGATCAATGAGACTCTGCTCAAATTGTCTGATTTGAAGATGGAGAAGGGATCAATTTACCATTGACATCGAAGAAGATATGTTGGTCGCGCATTTGCTTCCACCAGAGGAGAAGTCCAAGGCCAAGACTAACTAAACAGATGCTCCCAAAGGTAGATCCAAATGCAAGAATCAGTTTGTGACTTTTGGACCTCATCGGGGTTGGAGCATCTTGTGAGAAAAATAATTCGAATCAGCATCGGAACAAGGAGGTTTCATAAAGTCAAAATCAGTCAATGAATTCAAAAGGGCGGGAGGGGCTGAAATTTTCAAATGGTGAATGAAGCTTTAGAAATAATCGATCAGCTTAGTGCATAAAAGATTAAAACGGTGCACGTCTTGTCATTCTGACATGTTCTAACACCAAACAATTTGTTTTATAGGAAGAACAGAGAAAATTTAGGAATGAAAAAAAAAATCATCTCACAGATCTTATCAGATTATTTTTTAGGCAATGAGATACCAGCTTCCGCATACACAACAACAGTCCGGGACTGCAAATACAAAAATGTAGCTATATGGTTTACTTTTGATCTCATTGACATTATATTAACATAGATGGGCGCTAGGAGATTCAAAAAATTAGCATCTAGCTACTGGACTACAAAGAACGCAAATGATCATTTAGTATCTGGAACAATCAAAAGACTTACACAAGTAGCAAGGCCATGGTGGCAGTCCTCCATCTCTTACGTCGACTCTACCTCAGTATTAAGATGCAGAAGTTTGAAAGAATGAGGATGTTAACCGATCTCCAAGGTCCTTTCCCGATAGATTAATGGCAAGGCCTTATTGATATGAAATTAGAACAAGGAAAACCTGTGCAGAAATGGCAAGCGGAACAGAAGACCGCTGTCCTATAAACTCTAGTGCGCCAGCCAGGTTAAATTCCCGTTGGGGTGACTTATTACCCCATAAGCTTAAGCTTTTAGATGATCGGGCAATTGTTATAACTTAATAAATGAGAGACAAACTCTTTTTTCCATCTGAAAATTATGAGAACAGTCCATTGCAATAGATTGCACACATCACCATGGTCATATGGAATTTAGCATTCAAATACTGACCCATGCAGCCGCAGAAATAATTGGGAGTAATAAGACAAGTCAATTAACTTTAAACTAGAAATTTGCGGATAAAATAATACTCTGAGAACTGCTAATGTTGAAGGACATTGGCATAGGCATCATTCCATAGCATTTCTGCTCCAAAGCTGATGGACAAAGTAAAGGATTTCCGACAATGCTGCAGAAACATGAAAAGAGCTAGTTAAGCTAAGAAACTGAAAAGAAAGAAAAAATAGAGCACAAACTGCTGAATTTAATAACTCTTAAGCCTAGCAGAGGTAAATTGATGATGACTTGCATCTGAATTCCATTATCCAAAACTTTGATAATTGTAAAAACAAAAGGATCTAAAAAGAAAATACTTCAGCCGCAGTTTGAATTGCCACTTCAAATAATTTATGCTTAATACTAATGCTTTTGATGTAGCACATTTAGGATTTGATGAGCAACACCGACATTGATGATGAATCAGGTTGCCAAAATCCTAAATGGCAATGGAGAAAAGTTGGCAGTGCCTATGAAAGAAAAAGGGAGTTCTCAGTGCGGAGGTGCAGCGGAAAATTGAATGTCTCACTTGAACGTTCTTGCCGGAATCTTAGGTATAGTGCCACTCAGATTGTTGTAAGACAAGTCCCTGAAGCATGAAAACCACAGCAGCCACATCAGTCACAAACAATGAACTAGAGAAAGAACCTAGAAAGATCATATCAGCAAGCTTACAGAAAAGCAAGTTGTGGAAGATCGGCCAAAGATTCAGGACATGCTCCAGAAAGGCTGTTGTTGTTAAGCCTCCTGTTCTCAGCTCAAACAGATAAAGAAATTACCAGTCAGTAAACAGTACTTCAAGGCCATAGAACCTGAAATTAGCCTGTTTTCACACCCCTGCTCACATGTACTGAAGATTGTTCAGATTGCCCAGTGAGTGAGGGATTTCACCAGAAAAATAATTGTTGGACAGATCAATTGTCTGAAGCTTGGAGAGCTTCCCAATTTCTGGTGGCATGGGGCCAGACATGTTATTGTTCTGCAGGAACCTACAGAAACAATCCCAATCAGTCAGGGTCACAAGCAAGAGGGAAAGGAGAAAAATGTTCTTGAATTATAGCACCAATAATTTATGTGACTCACAGAATTTTAAGGTTTGTCAAGTTCCCTATGCTTGGAGAAAGTGTACCAGATAGATTCTGGCTTGGAGTTGCTCTGCCACAAGTGTTGATAGACCAAAATTAGTTCTAGTCTGAAAGAGAACACAACTCAAACAAGTGCGCATGCTTTGCTTGCCACTGAGAGAAAGAATCAATGGACTTGCGGTGGGGGACTTACAGGCCAACGACCAAGTTCTCAGGTGAGCATGTCACCATAGTCCAGCTGCATGGATCAACGGAGTCCTGGTCCCAATTCTCAAGAACACTGTGAGGATCCATGAGAGAGGCCTTTACACCCATTAAAGCTTGCACTGAAACAGGATGACAACATGACTGATTCAGATGGGTCACGCCCACTGGAGGCAGGAAGAAGAGAAGAATCAGAGCCAAGAGGGGTAGAACACGCGCGCAGTACCTTCAAAGTTGACACCTTTTGGGGAGAGCAGAGCTGTTCCAGCAGCCCAGAACAAGAAGAAGGCCGACCAAAAGACCAAGGTGCTGCACTTCTTTGCTCTCATTGAACTGTACCAAAAGAGCACCCAGTGGTTCAGCTTAAGAGAGTGAGGAGGGGATGAGCTCATCGATGGCCTTCCTCTTCCGCTCACTTCTGAATGCTAGCTCAAGCTCAGGGAAATGGGCAGCCTTCTCTCAGACCTGTAAGGTCGAGAGCCATGGCCTCGATAGAATGAAAACTTAGGAAGAGGGGAGCATAACCATGCCTGCCACTTGGTTTTGACAGAGAAAGGTGTCCTGTTCAATGGAAAAGCAGATCACAGCTCAGTCTTTCACCATCACAGGGAATGTGCATGACATGTACAAAAACCAAAAGCTAGATTCTTCCTCGCTACATCTAGGTGCAAATAATATCTCTATCTAAAAAGCATATCACAACAGTAAACATCATCAATCTAAATTATGCCTGCCTGCTCCACCATCTTAGACTATGATCAATCCAAGTTATACCTGCTCTTGAGCAAAATCCGACAACACATACATCACCACATCTTATGGTCTAATTTCATGGTTTGCAAGAAGGAAATGGTTCAAGGAGTAGAGAGAGAGAGAGAGAAGTATGCATGTTAATGGAACGAGGTCTCACTCTGGGAAAAGACAATGGGACTTTGGTGGTGTGTCAGATGGACCACATGCTTGGGAAGTGTGTTCGGCACATTGATGATGAGAGGAGAGAACTTCTGCAGTAGCAGGCACCGGAATGGCATGGAGCAAGAAAGATGATGACCCAAGGCATCTGAAAACTACATAGGAAGCTTCTCAATCTCTGCTTAATCTGCACGAAAGGAGCATGATAGTACAGGGGAGCTGAAACATGTAAGACTGGGTTATGCCATCATCCTCATCCTCATCCACGCATCGATGTCCCAAATGCCCTTGTCGCTCTAACGTGACAAGGACCAGAAAAGACCAAGGAATGAATCATGCTTCCATTACTGTGGTGAAGATGGGTCGATTGCTTTTGTTGATTCCCCCAGCGCGAGCCCCGCCCAGATTCACGGCCATGGCAAGAACGGGTGGAGAAGCCATCGGCAGAGGATGTCAGAAACCCGCGTGAAAGCACCACCCACAGCTTCAGAGCGAAAGGGGGGGGAAGGCAGGCATTCAAAAGCAAAAGCTGCCACCGTCCCCTCCTCCTGCATGGCTGCCCTACTTCCTCCTTTACCAGGTTGATTGCTGTTGCGCGCGCGCGCGGGAACAACCGTTTCCCACGCATTCCATTTACGCGAGGGTCCAAACTGCAGCACAGGATGCGGCTGTTGCCGTGTCTCCCACCCTCCTTCGCCTGTTGCTTCTCCCGAGCATGCACGAAGAAGGGATGCATCGGTGCACGCGAGCGAGCTTCTTCTCTCGTCTCCACACAGTAGATGATGTGATGTTGCAGGCGCGGTGGGAATCTCAATTTGAAGAATTCTTCTCATCGACAGTGCAGAAACATGTTCCGAGTACAATGCCGATCGAACCGCGGTGAATGAGTGAGGTTGGTGGCAGAGGCAATCATGGGGTCCAAAGAGGAAAAAGAAGACCAGTCTCATCCCACAGCTAAAGCTTGGGGGTTCCATTCCGTGCATGGAGATGGAAATGACAGCCCCCAACACACATCTCCTTGTCACTTGTGAATCATTTGTGGCATACCTTCTCCATGTGAACGTATAGTCCATGTCCGAGTGACATAAATTCCCTTCTCTCATGGCCCCTCCACTTTGCACTTCTTTTCAGGACCATGTCTCCCTGGTGATCTTATCATCTCACGCAAGAACACATTCTCCATGCCTGGTAGATGATAATGCCCTGCTGCAAGGCTTGTCTGTACTTCCACAAGTCATGCAAGCTACTGATCTAGGACAAGAGATCACTACGTTGTTCACAGGTTTAATAGCTAAAGAAGCAAAGCAGCACGATGAGGTGTTGATTTTTTTCAATCACATACTGAAAGTGAACAGGAAACCCTCTCTCTCTCTCTCTCGACTGTGTCTTTTGAACAGTTCAAGACATGTCAGGGAAGAACATATATTGCATTCCTTTCTGTTTGGGACCTCAGCAATGACAGTGAAGAGCATGTAGGGTTCTAACCTGAGCACTAACTCTTACAGAAGCTTGCAAGAAATTTCTTTGTCAGGTACTCCAGCGGTTGAACTTGATTCCAGTGCCTCCCATGATTGAGATTATAAAAAGAAGAAAAAGAAAAATGGACTTGATGAACAAAGTTTTCTGGATGATGGTGACACCGGTCATCGCACGCACACACAGGACTCTGCAATCGACCGGAATCCCTCATTTGTGATGTTTTCTTTGTCCTCAGTGGTGCAGTGGAATCTCCTCGAGTACTATCACGCTCGAGTGAGCAAAAGCTGGAGGCAAATGCCAGTGTACTCGTTGAGCTGCTTTTTGGCAATTAGCTGATCCGAAGCTTTCAGTGCAGATGGGCTGAATCCAAGCAGTCAAAAGGAGGGTCTTGTTCATCATCTTCCTGCCTCGTCATCATCATTCACCAAAACCCATCGTTAGTCAACTAATGACCTCTCGAGCCGTCCCATCTTTTGCTGCAATTTGCACGAGTGGACTTGTTGTTTGCATGTCCACTTCCACACTGCCCACATCCTCTGTGAGTTTATGCATGATATAAAGCCGGAGTGCAACGGGAATGAACCAAACAAAAAGCTTCTTTTCTGAGGATTATACATATGTCAATTTAAAAGCTCTACTCTGATTGTATATGGCAAATCTTCCAATTGATCCCAATTTAAAATTATCAACATTCTGCCTTGAAAACATAACTTGTATTTCCTACAATTTTTTTACTAATTTTTTTGACCATTTCACACACATATATATATACTTCGCTACAGGAATACCGATCCTAAGTCCTACAAAGTTTTCCACATGCTTTGGATTGGTTTACAGCGACTACAGGTTGACGGCAACAAGAATTGCTACGATCAATAAACAATTCAGGCTGCTGCGCTGAGGACAGAAAGAAACAATCAATCGTCTTCTTCGCTTTCATCACTGTAGGAGACCAAACCCCCAAGTGTACTCGGAACAACATCAGGTGGCGGCTTTGCATTAAGTCCCCCGTCCGGAGGTTTGCTACTCTCCGAGAAGCCATCAGGGACAGTCGCTTCAGTCCGAGCTTTCTTTGCTTGTGGTTTCACTGCTATAACTATGTTCCCCGAGCGTGCTTGTTGATTCCTCTTAGGAAGAGGCTTAGATACCTGTGAATTAGGTCACCTATATTAAAGGAGGAAAGCCGGAACGATGGAAAGTTTGAGGGGACAGAAGGAACTTGGTTGTCCATAATTGGAAATGCCTTCAAGTAGCACTTTCAAGTAATGTATAGATATCTACATGCATAGATTTCATTTTGCAACTGCAACAATTAACGTAGAAGAAATGGTGAACGGTGCCGAAGAAGGAGGATGAGGAGATAGATGATTATGCAGATTCAGATAGCAAAGGAGAGGAGGGCATGCACAAATAGGCGACAAGTGAAGAGGACAATCCAAAGTTTGATTTGCAAACCAACCTCCTGTAGCATGTTGGTATGTACACATATTGCAAGTGGCTCGTAGATAACCAAAAACTAACCTCAGTCCGAGTCACAGGTGTTGTTTCCTTGAGCTCACGAACGATAGAGGACTGAGCCGCCACTGCTTCCTAGAAATTCAAAAGAAAAGACTAATTTAGCAATGATGGATAATAAAAAGTTATGGTTCATTTAATTCACAGCAGAAATACACCATGTGTGTAAAGAGCATTACAAGTTAAAAGTAGAACCATTATCAATCCTATCAACAGTTAGTCAATTCCATATAAGAAACTGACAATGCAGGTACAAGTATTATAAATGTGATCATATTTCCACTCTTTTATACCTTTAAGGATTATGATATAAATATCCAACCAACAGACGCCACGGTCCAGATTCATAAGAGATTAATCATCTTGAGCATAGCAGTTTTTTTCATATTTTTTAAATTTTCAAAAAATCTTTTAGCTGCAAATGTTTTCTTTTAAATGTAAAAAAGAACAAAGAAACAGGATAACTATTATACAACCAATAAGCACTGTATATAGTAAAACAAAAAAAATCAACTTGTGAGGGCAAGATGTATACATGGAAACTGCGAAGTTGTTGGGCGTCTTCAAATGCCACTTGTTGTTCGTACTCCCTCCTAGACTGAGAGTGAAGGAGACAAGCAGTTAGGCAACCTTACAGTAACATGGGTACCATCCAACACAATATATACGCCACCATTTTCTCCAGATGTTATATGAGACCAGTAAAGCAAAATTTCAGTAGTTTTTCCACTTAGACAATCAAATATCTAAAGCTTCTTACTGCCATATAATATAAAAATGTGAAGACATGCCTGTAAATACAGCTTCTGAAATATGTGAAGTGAATCAAGAAACATAGACCATAGGAATCATCTTGATTGCATTAAGTAAAAATCGCTCCTAGTGGCAGAACAGTAACCGATGAAGAAGATTCAGAAACATTGGAACAGCTCTCAACATGACAAATGGCAAAGAATAAAGCAATAAGCATACTCTTTAAGACTGGAACCACATAATATAAAAATGCATCAAAATTCTGGAAAAAGTGGTTCTGGTGACAGTATGTGGAGACTAATTCACAGCTCACATGATCACCAAATAACACCCAACGACATAATTTTCAACAGTAAAACATTCCATGAAAAATGCAACATTATCTTTTGGCATGCTTATAAACAACAATCAGATAGTATCATATGCAATGATAAAAAAGATAAACCATGGAAACATTGACTAAGAAAGTTCAACTGAAATCCAAAGACAGAAAAACAAATCATCAACTTTTAAACAATAGGATCATGTACTTCAAACGCTGTCATGCCCAATAACCAAATGGCTTTGGACAATGCTTACAGTCTCCAATTTGTCTAGAAATTCTGTCTCATCCTCATCCAGTGCTTTGGGTGGTCCTAAACACATGACAAACACAAATATCATAACTTGGCACCAATAATGTATAAAACCATAAGATAACAGAATAATGCACATTATTTTGTCTAAGAAAGCAAGACAGCAAAAAAACCTACTCTAACAGAAAATACAATAAAGTGGAGCAACTTGAATTCAGAAAACAAAGGTAATGCATATGAAATAATTAGAGGTACTTCAAATACTACATAGTTCAGTTCTTTTTCTTCTGAACACACATACTGAACATAAGTACCATGACAACACAATGCCACCAAGACCAATCCCCAAATTGTGGTTGCTACTAAGAATACTCACTGTGCTTAAATCTCTCGTTGAACTCTGCATCTTTTTTTTCTTTATTTTCTTTCAAGATCTGCAAGGAAAATAAATATAAAAATAAATACCATAAACATACTATGAAATATCTTTATAGTCTATATAACTAATTTTCGTTACACGAGAGAGTAAAAAATATACTATATCTATCCAAACTTGATCAGTTAGTTACACAAGCAAATGTTTGCAATAGTAAAGCAACAAAAGCATATCAATCAACCTTAAGAGAGGAAAAAAAGAGAAACATTAGGATGGTTCGCAAAAGCATTAGGATGATTAGAAAAAGATCCCCAAGATTCCGCCCATTTTTTAACAACAACAATGGTGAAGATTTTGTAACTTGACAAGTTAGAATCATTGTGTTGTCCTATGAAGTCGATCACAAGGGCCAACATCTCAACGATCCTTTTAATGGAAGGCATTAGCATTAGTATGGATTTGTCATGCTTAAGAACTTCATACCTCAAAACTGTGAATGTATCCTTAAGTTTCATTTCATGACAATAATTTAACAAATGCAGCCTTTCACCATGGTTTTGCTGAATTGGAGTGTCAACATATTTCTTCTAAAATAAGCTACATATTTGCATGACAAAATGAACAAGGAAGACGATTATCTGTTGTGTCGCTATGTTATCATCAATCATATTTACACTGATCGGATATTTATGCACTTAATGTGCCTTTACGGCAAAAAAGTCGCATATATTGCAATGCAATTAAAGAGAAGCAAACTTCTGCAAAGATAAAAATTGTCATTTAGCTGGTATCTCCCATATGCATTACTTCTCATAAACTTCAAAGCAAATCAACAGCTTAAAATGTCATCATGCCCACTTGGTGGCATCGGCAAAGGTTATAAGATTCTATAATTTCAAGCCAAGACTTGTCAAGTCACATTCATTTCCAGTTTATAAGCACAGAAGCAGCAGTCTGTTTGCTCTTTATCCTCTACAGGACATAAAGAGACGCTTTCTTTCGTCATTAGTATACTTCTACATCTATGACTCCCCACAGGAGGTTTTTCTTATCTGAATAACTAGGTAACTATAGATCCTGTTGCAAATCTTCTTGCAGCATTTGACTAGGTCAAAGCAGCTACAAAGATTACGGAAATTTACTTAGAGGGCCAGTCAGATCAGCGTGAAAGTCGCTCGTTTGCGAGCGTAGAGGATCATAAAGAATAAAAACATCAAGCAACATCACAGGCGACGAGAAATCACACGGAGAAGGACAGCAATGGGACGGAATGGACCAACCTCGTACAAAGGCCTGTCTCGCTGAGCGGTGCCGTCTTCGACCCTCTCCCCCCGCGTCCTCTTGGCATGAACCAACTGCAAGGCACACAGAAGGACGGAATCTAGGGTTGGGTATCCAAAGAATTGAGAAAGGGTCGGATGCAGAGCTAGGGTTTTGAGAAGGGGGGAAGGGAACGAAGAATAACCTGCTCCTCGGATACGAAATTGACCAGGCGAAGGGGCGGTGCCGCCGGTTCGTCCTCCATCGTCCGCGCCGCCTCCCGTTCCTTCCGCCGCTGCTGATCGATCCGAGATTCAAATCGAGTTGCGGTTTAAAAAATAATGTTGATAATTTTTTTTATAAAAATTAATAAAATATTATTGATAATATCTCGTTATCAATATTTTAAAACTAATAATGTATTAATTATATAATTTACAAACCTAATGATAATATATATATATTTTTTCTTTCAACGATCTCCTAAGAAGAAGATAATGAGGAGAATTCGAGAATCTTATAATATATCATTAAAAAAATTTACTAGTTAAAGTATTTGACACATTTAACATATATATATATTTATTTAACCTTCACATAATATATATCTAATTCCATTTTAATTTTTCACATTACCTCTTTGATTGAAATCATCATAGTCTAATCAGATCGATACTGTTCTTCCGAATCCATCCACATTCAAATGAAACTATGTTACATATCTCATTTACTCCTCCGATATACTATCATTTCATCAAACACCTTCCTTCGACGCGGTCCAATCTGCCCCCGAAGGAGTTTGCTAAAATTACAATGTGGGACGAGAGGGACGATCAGATGCGCTGCCATAATCCAATAATCCACCGAAAAGCTTAAGCGGGTCATTATCTTCGTCGGGCGCACCAAGGGCGGTCAACAGTCATGGCGAGACTCGAAGACTGGCAGCACCGACCTGTCGCACAATGCGTTACTTTCATTTCATCAAACACCTTCCTTTGATGCGGTCAAGTCTCCTCGCGAAAGTGTTTGCTAAAATTACAGCGTGCAAAGAGAGGATGATCATGCACAGTGTTGCAGTGCGCTGCCGTAATCCACCGAAAAGGATAAGACCGACCAAGTGGGGTCAACAGTCAAAGCAAGACCCCATGATGAGGAGCATCACCGTCCTCTCACACCATTCATACTAATTTTACAGATCCCCAGCCACCGTGGTCTCCTCCTCCCCCGTTCACCGCAAACTTCAATCTCTACTCTCCTCATTATATATAAATACAAAGATTTTGTGATGTCGCCGGAGAATTACAGCGTATATAATCTCGGCAGGACACCGACCCTTACGTCAATTCTCGAGGCCTGAATACGTCATGGCATCCCCCCCAAATGATTCTACCTTCCTGCGCAGTAGTATATCACCGTCCCACCCATTCTATCACCGTCCTCTGTCTCATGGTATCAGATTGGAGCAGTTCTGTGCCCCTATAAAGAGAGCGAGCGAGGAGGAGCTGCAGAGAGCACACAGTCGTCAGCACGAGATGGGGAATGCAGCGTCCCTGTTTGCTTGCTTCGGCAGCAAGAGGAAGCGCAGGGGCGGCCATAAACCTTGCCACCCCAACGGTCCGCCGCCGAGAGAAGGCGCTAAGGTGGAAACGGAGACGAAGCCGGGAGACGATAAGAGAAATGGAGACCAGGACGAGAAGTTCACTAAATTCATCACCGAAAAACGCCGTCAGTTGACCCGAGATCAGCTGCCGGAAGCTTCTGCTCCTGGTGTCGACGGCAAGGATAATGTCGTAACGAATGCTTCTCTGGGAACAAAGTAAGGTTCGAGAGATGTAGTGTTTGCTGTAGCAGATGTAATCCCTCTTTTCCAGTTGTAAAAGGAAAGCACGAATTGGTCTACATACCATTCAACGCTTGGGGTAAAATGAAAGAGAAATATGATCAATAAAATTGGTGTATCTTTCTCCAATCACTTATATTTTCATGATGTATACATATATATATGTAAAGGATAAATGACGAAGACGGAGATCTGATCCTAAAATCTTACTATCAACATTTCAAAGTTTTAATGGGATAAGCTGGTCGAGATATATACACATACGGCATTGCAACGTACGAGTAGTTCCAATGTACACAAGTTGTAATCGACGAGCACCGGTGATGTAGGATTCGCGAATGATGGAAAACGTGTTGATGGACGGCAGAGAACTACCGTACGATCTGCGGGGGGAATAACGTTGTGAGGGACGGTGATGAGAAGGGAAGTAATCTGGAGAGATTTGGGTCGGGAGGTGATTCCGCCCGATCGGCCGTCCATCCCTTGGCGTGAGCAGTGCGATGATGTGATCTGCCTAATCAATATCTTTCGGATGCAATCACATCAGCGCTGCTTTCTATGATTCTTTAATTTTGCCGGTGTATTCCAATGCTTTTGTCTAGAACGCAATTGTTTAGGGAAAAGAATGGAGTGGATGCGAATCACATCTCGGAGAAGCCATGTTTGCATTATGTAGATTGGGTGCGAATCAGATCTTGCAAACCTTCATTTAATTTTAATACATATTGGGGATGCTAAATTTTATAGTCGTATAATCTGTAGGATCCGATTGAACTTTTTTCCGGCTCTGTTCTCAACTCCAGGAGAGAGAGAGAGAGAGAGGGAGAGAGAGAGAGAGAGAAGAAGAAGAAGAAGAAGAAAGGCTGCTGCATGAACTGAAAATTTATTCACCCAAAAGTATCGTATTAAAAAAATTCATTCACTCTAACATCATAAGAAATTAATAAAAATTGATACTAAATATCCTAGAATCATTTACGGATAGTTTAAAAAAAATAAATTATTTTGATAAAAATATTTTTATTATAATCAAGTTACGTATGTTTATAAATTTAACCAAGTTCAACAATGACGATCGGATTAAACTAAGCCAGAATATGTGACTCGAAACAACTTAAACTCAAGACTATTATCAAATTTTTTTAAAAATAATATCCCTTTGTAAAAATCAATTATGGGGGCATCTTTTACTAAAAAACTAATAGGAGTTTTTAGGGTAAATTGTCATATATATATATATATATATATATATATATATATATATATATATATATATATATATATATATATATATATGTGTGTGTGACATCTCAATTTTTAATATATTTTTAATTTTCAGGAAATCTTATGAATAACATATAAATACATAAATAATTATTCTTTCTTTTAAAACCATTAAAATATATTTTTAATTCCAACCTTCAAAAGTATGAAATATATATTTTTTATGTACCCAATTTAAAAGCATGAAATTATATCATTTTTTAATGGGCTAAATTTAGCCTTTAAAATAGGTTTATTTTATTTCAATCCTTCTAGAAAAGTAGAATTATAAATTTATGGTAAATTCACCTTAAAATGGCTAAAAATAAAAAAATAATTATTTCACACTTATAATGCGTGAAATAAATTAAACATATATATTATTAATGGCTTTAAAATAGAAACAATTATTATTTAGGTATTTGTAAATTATTTTCAGTATTTAAAAAAATAAAATAAAATTAAAATATAAGCCACGCCATTTTTTGTATAAGATTCCAAAAATAATATAATCTTATTCAAAAATAGTGTAACCCAAGTATTTAATTTTTTTTATTCTTAAAACATTGAAAACCCTTATATAATAATATTCAAATGGATTTTTTTTCCCTAAAGTTGTTGTAATTCATCCTAAATTGGTTAAAATAAAATTCATAATTTCACATATTTAAAGGGCTAAAATAAATTAAAAGTAATTATTTTAATGACTTAAAAATAAAAAAAGTTAGTATTTAGACATTTCTAAGTTATTAGAAAGTTTTCTTGAAAAATTGATAATTTTTGAAAAAAAAAAGGGATGTGAGTTGTTTTTTAATCAGGTTCATATATACATACACAAACACATTGTTGATTCATTCAAAAATAGCATAGCTCAAGTGTTGAAAGACTTTTTTAAGTCCTAAAAACCATTAAAAAAATAAATAATAATATTCAAGTGGCTTTTTTCCCCCCCAAATTATGATAAAATAACCTTAAATAGGGTAAAATAAACAACTCATGTTTTCATACTTGCAAATGGTTGAGATAAAGCAACTGTCCCTATTTTAATTGCTTAAAAAAATATGGTTCTTTATATATTTATACTGTATTTAAAAGTTTGAAGCTTTTTGAAAAAGGTGGAATGCATTGTTTTCAAATGGAGTTATACCTTTTCGAGCAAGGCCGTAAAAAAATTGTGTGAGCCATTGAAAACACAGTGTAACTCAAGTCTTGAAAATACATTTTTATGTCTTTAAACCTTAAATCACTTTCTATAATTATTTCCAAATGGTTTTTGTTGCAAAGTTAAGAATACCCTAATCGATCAATTTTTCTTTTATTTTTTTATAAATTAAAAGTCTCATTTTTTTATTAATTCATACCTCATATATATTTTAAATTTTTGGTCAACTTAAATTAAAATGATAAGGTTGTAATTATGCCATTATTTTGGCATAATTTTATTATTTTATAAAATTGATTTTATTTTATTTTTGTTTATTAATATAAAATGTGTATTAATATTATCTAATTTATTAATATAATTGAATACAGTAGCTTGGTTAATGCAATGGGTCTGAAAAATGTTAGAAAATAGAAAAAAAATAAAAAAGGGAGTATATTTGTATATATATATATGTATATATATATATATATATTGATAAACATTGCATTTGTTTTGGTGATTTCTTTAACGCGGCTTGGTGGTGGATCCTATCCAAACCATGGTAAAATTTGAGTTCTCCAATTCCAGTCCAACGGTTGAGATGTAATCGTGGCGAAACGCTGATCCAACCGCGTCCCCCACACGGTTGGCACGCTTTGTCGAGTGGGCAGAGAGGGATACGAAAGGACGGAAAGGAAGACACAAAGCAAGCGCCGTTGTCCTCCTCCTTCCTCCCTTGGCGATCCCTCTCCTCCTCCTTCTCTAACCTAACATCGGCGGCGAGAGAGGGAGAGATGGGGGTTTTGTCCAACAAGATCGAAAGGGAGCAGCTGAAGCCCGGGGATCACATCTATTCCTGGCGATCCGCTTACATCTACGCTCATCACGGTGCGTCTTCCTCCTCCTCCTCCTCCTCTTCTTCAACAATTTGTCTCGTCACTTCCCCCCTTTTAGCATTGTCCATCGGAGGTCGATCATGCAATCGCTTATGTTATTCTTGTTGTTGTTATTCCTGGTTGCTCTCTCAATCTGTTGTCATAGATAGGTAAATTCGTTTAGATGCTACAAAAGCCCCAAGGCTGTCAAAGCATTACGCGCTGATGCGATGCAAAGACGTTTTCGTTGCTAACCGTGGAGCAAATCAACCCTGATAACTTCCCCCTTGTTAAAAAGGAAGCGAACATGTAGGTCATTTGTAATAAGCAGATATGGGCATTGGCGACTGGGGTAGGCCAGAAACATCTAAATTCGTAGACTAAGAATTTGGTACCGCAGCATTTAGTGCAACAGTAACCTTATCGGTGACGAATTGCATGTATCATACCCTTTTGGCCGGAAGTTTAGAGAAGATGGTCATAAGAACCCTAAACTCGTAGAAGAGAATCCAGATTAGATGTAACTGAGTGCAAATTCTAACCGAATAACAGAAGGGTGTGCGCATCTCGTGGTGCCAAAATTGGGTCTTTTTGATTAAGAGGTCCAGTGATGTTGATGTACATTTCCCTGTCGACTGCTTTCTTCCCAGATGCCAGTGTCATCAGCATACTATTTCTCTACTTGAGGCTCTGAAGAATGCTGTTTTCTCAGTGACAATTGATGAAATCATACTTGAAAATCTTGCCTTTGTGATTTTTGTATCATATTCTTGCATAGCCACCCTCAGAGGCATCTACTGGAGTATTGCCCGATTGAAAGCCTTCTGAACTCTAATGAAAATTACTCACCACACTCCCATTTGCCCCATTATGCATCATGAGCCTTTTTTATGTGTCCATGATTGGCATATATAATTGACATCAAGATGACTAAATCTTGCTACTTTGGAAGTTGGAACAGTCTACTGGAGTTGTTATTTATCTCTCTCTAGGTGTATAATGCAGGGTCCGCAATACCGTACCGTACCGGTGTACCGAGAGTTGCTCGGTATGGTACGGTACGGGCGTACCGAGCGGTACGCCGGGCGTACCGAGCATTACGCCGGGTGTACCGAGAAAGGGCTCCAACGGTCAAATTGACCGTTGAGTATCAGTTATTACCAGTCGATATCGAAATCGACCGTTACCGAGCTGTGCAGTAAGTAGGTCGAAATCGACCGTTACCTGCTTGCCGGGCGGTAGCGGTCAAAATTTCGGCCGTTACCAAGCTGTGCGGCGGTACGGTCGAAATTTCGACCGTTACCGCCCGATATATCTCCGTATCAACCGATACGGGAGATACCAGGCGTACCGCCCGGTAGAGGGCGGTCCGCGTACCAGTACCCTGTCGGATTTCTACCATACCCCTACCCAGGCGGTACAGCTCGAAACTGCATACCTTGGTATAATGTTCTATAGTGACATGGTGATCGTTGTTATCAGATATGCACTTCCCATTGTAGTTGATGAACTCATTCCTCTGCGATATTTATCATTTCTACCCCTGTGCTTCTCCTAGGCTGCATATTTATTTTTAGTTGTGACGCTCATTAATTTAGATTTCCGTTTTCCTAAATAAGTATACCCAATAACCAGCCGAAATCAAGAGAAAAAGGGGACAGATAAACAGTCAGACTATGTTTATCATTTGATGTCTCATTGTCTTCAAATTATATTCAGTATATTCTCATTTACCGCTTGAGATAGATTCTGTCATTTGGTTTCTAGTTATGCGTGCTTGCTTATTCCCTATCTTGTATTACAATTTACAACAGTAGTCATTCGTACTAATATGTTTTTTTGGACATCTTAAAGCTAAGCACAAGTGATACAGGTGAACCCTATGGTTGGTTTTTAGAGGATTTATTCTCATATAAGCTCCGTTTTTTGACATTTTCTTATAAACATAATTTTCTATAGTTGGTTGCATTTGCATGGCCTACATAATTCACTTGGAAGGTGAAAAGCTCAAGTATTTGACATTATGTACCCAATGATTCTGATGATCCTTCTGTAGCTTTGCTGTTACTACAAAATACGATTTCTTGCTACAAGTTTCATCCTGTATTTCTACTTGCTCAAGCCTCTCATATTTAGCTAATAAAAGTTTCACCTAAATAACTTCTCTCTCTATATCTAGAAATATTTTTTTTATCTGACTTCATAAGAAGATTTAGTGTTTTTGGTTTCTGAATGACATGCTTAACTTCCATGTATATGTTGAGTTGCATGCATGTGAGCACATGACTGCCAGAGCGGATTATGCCCTATTGTAAGTGTGATGATAACATATGGTCATCAGTGATTTTTTTTTTCATTGTCTTCTCCTAGGGATATATGTGGGAGACAGCATGGTCATTCACTTCACAAGGGCAGCAGGCCAAGAAGTTGGAACGGGAACAATATTAGACCAATTTATCTTCAGTTCCTCTCCATCGAATGCAGGATCCGCATGCGAAAGGTGTGGTGATCAGAGCAGGCTGCATGGAGTAATCATTTCCTGCCTTGATTGCTTTCTTTCTGGAGGCAATCTCTACGAATTCCGCTACTCGGTCACCCCAGCCTTTTTCATCTCTAAAGCTCGAGGCGGAACCTGCACGCTTGCAGCTTCGGATCCCTCCGATGTTGTCCTCCATCGAGCAAGATATCTCCTCGATAATAATGGGTTTGGCATGTACAGCATATTTAAGAACAACTGCGAGGACTTTGCTATCTATTGCAAAACAGGTTTGCTTGTGGAAACAACATTCAGCGTCGGACGCAGCGGACAGATATCATCCCTGACCGCCGCACTAACTGCTGTTGCTTCCTCCCCGCTTCGCTTCCTTACGACAAGCCCCGGTGGGTTGATACTGGTAGCCAGTAGCATGTATTGCGTCGGCCGTATTGTTTCCGATATTGGCATCAGGCGGGATGTCGATAAGATCCCCGTGGAATCCCTGGTTGCACAATTGCGCAGAGGTGAGCCTGAAGCGGTCACTGCCACCGTACCTGCTGGCTAGACTAAAATGGTCATCGTGTCGAAAAGCCTTCTATTCCTGTTTATTTGAACTTTCTTATGCAATGTGTGTTGTTTGAACCGGTATCATCTGTGATCGAAGGTGCTGCTGATTGCTTGAATTACTCAGAAAAACATTGGAAATTGTGTGTTCGAGATATGATTGCTGCATCCACTGTAAAGTCATGCATAAGAATGCACTGTAAAAAAGGTTTGCTCTATCATCAGGAAGAGCTCATAATGGAACTTATTGCTTTGTTGATGTTCATCTACAATGTAGACCTCCTCACATGTTTACATGTAACCCTAACACTATCCATCTGCCACATCAACCTGTAATAACTATTTAATTTAATTTGGTCGGAGCTTTAAATAACAGAAAAGGAAGCATTCATTATAAAGACTCTTTTTTTTTCTAAAATAAATAAATAGAATCAAAATTTTGTGGCATGACACTTGAAGCTGGAGAATGTTAGCTCCGCATAAAAGATCTAAAATATCAGATAGAGATTTTTTTTATTTAAAAACCCTAATTTTTTATACAAAAAATAAAAAATCTTCCTTAATTGATGCTAACTGAAGATGAATATTATGTCATATGGTACAAGTAGATCGAATGAATGTAAATGCACTAAATCTTGAATTATGTTCGACCATTGTTCTCATATATATAGACAATATAATGGTGCCAACGATGCTGTCTTTTCCAGCATTAAAGATACAAATATGCTGATCGTATCACCGTATCACTTTTAGGCATCCTTCTTTTTGCGTTGGCAGGACCAGGAATCAGGTCATCAGGGTGCCATGACAAGATGGATGTACGCAAGCAAGCTGCTGCTTCCCGATCTGTGCGAGACACCCACCATTGGGTATTTGCGTAGGACAAAGAAGTCATGCATCCGTGTACTGTTCGCAGACGAAGATGACCTCCCTGGAGATGCCGAGCTCGGTCTCGATGGCCATGGCGTGGCAGACGCAGCAGGGTAGGAGTGACGCACTCGAGGCCGAGAGTGGCCGACAGGAACAAGCCAACGGAAGTCGTCTTTGATGCACGGCCCCCATCGATTCATTTGAGACGAAGCAAGCAGGGTGGGTCGGCAATCATCAAGCTGCTGGCTAATGCTCCCCGCAGAGAGAGAGAGAGAGAGAGAGAGAGAGAGAGAGAGAGAGGGGTGGTGGTCAAAAGCCGTAGGTAGATATTTCACTGCATCGACAACAGCCAAACCTCATCACGACGACTCCCCCACGTCTTTTCAATCAAATCTATCAACAACAAAAATAAAGGAGATATATATATATACATATATATATATATTCACAATCTATTTTTATTATTTATAATTTTAAAATATTTATTTAAATATTTTTGTCATTTTTGACGTATGCAACGGACGTAAATATTATCTGTCGTTATAATCACAAACAATGAGTGATAGGTGACGAGCAATACACAATATCAAATGACGAAGATATGAAGAATAATATAATACAGTTAGGATGATTCCGAAGGATGAAATAAGAGGTTGTGAGAATAATGATACGATTGATAAATAATTGATGGGATACAAATAATTAAATTATATTTTATTATTTTTATAAATTTTTGTCATTAGTAAAATGGGATTGTCAATTGCAAGCTTAAAAATAAAAAAAGATCTTTTTTTTGGGCCTTTCCCCATAAGTGTTTTTCATTTTCATAATTTTCTAACACCGTCTTTATTTTTTTAATACTTGAAATACGTTTGATTTGACAATCCATCATCTATCCTCTTTTTTTTCTCTCTCTTTATTTTCCTTTCTTTTCATATTGATCGGCCCGAACTGGTCCGATCATAATATTTTTACATTGAATTATAGTATTTGAAAGATATATTATAATATTTTTAGCAATACTAAGGAAGACACTGTACAAAAGCACTATATTGTAGTAAAAAAATATTCTAACATAATATAAAAATACTGTAATTGAATCGATCCATAAGAAAAAAAAAAAGAGAGAGAGAAATTGTTTATGGCGTTTTTTATGTCAAAAATAATGTTATTAACCATTTTGAAAATGAGATACCTTTCGAAAAAAAAACTTTTTCTCGGAAATCACCCAAAATAAAATGATTAGAGTCGTGCTGATCAAAAAAATCATGGAAATTGAAATGATCAGAAACACCACAACCCAGACCGAGTAGGTAAGCAGACGGATGAAGAACATAAAGCATGATGTGAATGGCCAAAGGATGGCACTCTAAATGAACTCACCAATCATCCACGCTCTAAATGTCAGATATGAAATAATGAAGTAGGTCACTCGTTGCTCCAACATGGAATCATGAGATATTATTCCCCGCAGAATGGCGAGCAGATTCACCACCCAAGGAGAGTGGGAAAAGGAGCCGAATGATGAATGCAATGCTTGTTCGAGCAGCAGCAAATCCTTGGGAGGTCACAGTCCCATGGCCTAATAGTCAAAAAGGAAGGGCATGCGAGGTAAGTGGATCATGTCATTCTCCTCTGAGACTTCTCTGTCGTCTCCTCCGACCCTTCGGCTGCTGCTGGCCCAGCTCACCTACCCCGAGAGCAATGGATCGGGAAGCAGATGGGGTGCATCGTGTGCCTGATGATGGATGGTCCTGTAAAGGCTGCCTTTTAGTGCCAGCTTTGTGCCGCAAGCTGCTCCAGATTTCTCTCGGAAGCTTGCTTGCCGGCGGGAAGAAGAATACGTAGAGGAAGGAAGAGGAGATGTTTCGGAGGAAGAACAGTTGGTTTCAGCTTATGTCCTTCCTTCACGTACGTACTCCGACATGGAAAGCCACTTTGCATGACCACCCAACGCCCGCCATCCTCTTCTTTCTCTTTCCTTCTGTTCCGCTTTCCATCCCACCTTTCCCTGGTTTCGCGACGGCAGAGATCACGACGTCTCCATGTATCATCACGGCAAACGAGAGACCGAGTTTTATTGCAGACATGAAAAGGGAGCCGCACGTACATCACAGTCACACCATATTGTCCTACGAATGCATCACCGATCATCATATGTACTGCTTCGCGAGACATCGATCACGACGCTACCCTTTGCTAGCTTGTGTTATCTCTACAGGGAGACGGGGCTGATGCGGTCGAACAGCGGTGACGCCGCCGCCGTCAAGCTCCAGAGGTCGCCGTCCCCGCCGTGTCGGTAATCATCAGCGTGCGGTGTTGCGGACGAGGGAGATGCGAGGCGAGGGCCGCCGAGCTGGGAGGCGAGCAGCTGGTCGAAGGCAGCCCAGTCGCGGACGCCTGCATGGACCGCAGCCGGCGACCTGAAGCTTGCGTGTCCGTCGTAGGAGCGGTCAGGAGGGAGGCTCCTTGGGGGTGATGGGAGGGTCGTCGGGCTGTCGAGAGGCGGAAGCTTCATGAACATCTCCTGCAGGCCACAACCGAAGACGGTCTCGGTCGGCCTAAGATTGCTAGCGCCGTCGGCGGCGTTGTCGCTCGTCGCTTGGCTTTCTCGCGTGTATGATCCGCTCATGTATTGAAGGATCTGATCCAATGCGTCGTCGCCGCCGCCCGGGCGCAGCAACTGGGTCTTGACAGAACTCTTAGGGTCGTCAATGGCCTTGTGGCGGTGGTAGGTCTTCTTCTTCTTGAACACTCGGCAGACCACCCACCCATCTTCTTGGTTCGTCGCTTCTCCCATCGACTCGGCGGCACACATCTAAATTGCCAGATGCAGTTAGTCCAACATGGGGTGGGTGAATCGAGAAAGCAGCAACATGGCACGGGGCTTCTTACGTCGGATCGGGGGATGAGGTGGGAATGGTCGTCCAGCCTATACTCGTGCATGATCCAGTCGGACTTCTGGCCGCGTGGAGCGCGACCTTTGTAGAACACCAGCGTCTTCCTCATGCCGATTCGTCGGGCGTTGGAGTAGATCACCTTGTCACGGCCGGTGGCCTTCCAGAATCCGGCGGCCGTGGCTCGGTTGGTGCGCGTGCCCGTCGGGTACTTCCGGTCCTTGTGGCTGAAGAAGTACCACTCGCTCTGCTGGGCTGCGCCATTAACCCCGCACTTCTCTGCGCATCCGATGGGCATGATGAGTTCGGGGTGACGTACCCGCGTCACTCCATGCACGAATGAATCAATGGAAAGCAGAAGCACCTTGTATGTCCCACGGCTCCAGCTTGTTGAGATCAACGTCGCGGATGACGTCCAGTTCGATCTTCTCCGACGCCACCTTCTTCCTCAGGTAGTAGCAGAGCAGCTCTTCCTCGGTGGGATGAAAGCGGAATCCCGGAGGCACACGGGGCCGGCCATTCACCGACATGCTCACAGTCGAGTGGGGGAGAAGAAGAGAAGGCAAACGATCTTATTTATCTAGCGAGTCCCACCGCTCTGCGGTGAGGACGGAAGGAAGCCCAACGTGCTATCATCCAATGATCTCGATCGGCCTTCTTGTGGCTAGTGGGGTTTGTTATGCTGGAACAGAGGAAAGCCACCCACCCCATGGGAGAACTGTGGAGAGACGATCAAGCGGATGTGACCCCCCTAAAGCGATGAGAAGAGTCGGGTGGAGAGAGAGAGAGAGAGAGAGAGAGAGAGAGGACAGCATGCACACCCATGACAGCTGACCTTGAAAAAGGCACGAGAAAAAGCACAGGGGAAACAACGAATACGTAACCACTGCGCAAGAACGCCGACGACGGCGACGACGTCGGCAAGAAGAAACAAGGAGAGGAGGGGAAGAGAGGTTATGGGTGGTAGACGCGGCGTTTTCAGGTGTCCCACCACCCATGGCAAGGCTCGAACGCATTTCCTCTGCCTTTAATTTGGTGCCGCCACCGCCACCGCCACGTAGGCATGCCTGACAAGGGTTGAATGAACCACGTCGCTTGCACTCCAAAGCATCGCCCACCCTTTTTTTTTAAATTTTTTTTATTTATTTATGCGTCTCGCCACGTTAGGAAAGGGAAGCAGTGTTTAGTAAAAATAAAATCTATTTAATATTTATTTATTATTAAAATTTTAAATTTTAAGGAATTGTAACTGTTTTCTTTTGAAATTAATAAAATAATATTCGATCTTTTGATAAATCTTAAGAGGTCGATCCTTTCGAAATAATCAATCTTTTTTTTTCTTTTTCTATGATAAACCCTAAGGATCTTATCATCCCACTCTTAATTTGAGTTGATAGTTAGGATCCAATTTAAACTACATCAAAACCCAACTTACCTATTTATTTGGAGCAGGTATTTATTTTAATTTATTTTTATAAAAATAAATAATAAAAGTTAAATTCGAGCTAAATACCTTAATTTACTCCGCTAAGTCGAACAAAGACTCTGCTGAGAAGATGATTACAAGCGATCGCATCGGTCATACTCGAGTTGCTAATCTGCTGCGGGTGTCAACAATTCTCACTCTTCTGGAAGTTAATCGTCAAGTAATGGACGGTGCAACCACTGTTTCCACTTCGTCCAACGACCGTGCAAACGTGTCACGATTTTAAAGGGTGGCATTTGTAGGTTTGATAAGAGAGACTTGACAGGTGATGTTTATTTAGATGTCTTCTTGGCCTTCGACAATGTTATGAAAATTTTCTAGTGAATTAATTTCGTACTTAATCTTAATGATCACTAAAATCCTTATAAAAGGCCCAGACACGTGGACTCACCTGGGCTTTCTAAACCCTTTTTTGAGCGCTACATCACATTTCTCCCTAATTTATTAATTTGAGCATCAGATAGATAGACTTTTTCTAGGATGAACTACTGAACCCAATTTTTTTGTAAAAATATTTCATCATGAGTGCACAGAAAAATTGAGAAGAAACTGTTGGGAGCAAAACGTATGAAATAATTTCTTTTGCAGAGCTGAAAGGTAGCGAAATAATACAATGGTGCAAAAACACATTTCTATTTAGAAAAAAAATGGTGAGTTGATGGCCCACAAGCCATACCAACAAAGATAAATCAATGTCATGATTCGAATTATTCTTTCATGTGAAAAATAAATTTATGGTTTGAAATTTCATCTAATTGTACATATAAAAATCATAATATACTACTATCATGCAAAAAATTTTAATACCAGAAAATGAAATCAAGTAACGATAGATCAGATACATGATATATATATCAGTTATAGAGATATCAATCTACAATCTATAAGGAGAGGAGATATCAATTGAATTGAACGATGATGAATATACATGCATAGTATAACTAATAGTGATGAAGCAGAGGAGCTTTCGACGAAATAATCATGATGGTGAGACTCAGTCGATGACATGAAACACACAGTAAAACTAAAGTGCAGCAAGATGACTATGGAGAGTACAGCCTTTGTGGTTGACATCTTCTAAGTTTTCCAACCAAACCAAAATAGACTTCAAGATTGCCTCCACCGATCAGCAGTAGCAACACCCAACTAATAAAAACACAGGAGATGTGACATGGCAGCATGGGAGTGGGAGTTTCCACACTTGCTCCCATTCCAGGATGTCATCCAGGGACCACTGGGGCCCCCTATGATAAGGCAGGTAGGTAGGTGAGACAAGTCAGCCATTACATCAGGAAGGACAACCAACCAACCTCACGCTCTCTCTCTCCGGTAGTTATCACATCTTACTACTAACCTTTCAAGATCTGAGTGACCTCACCAGTGCTTTGACAACTAGTTGCCAACCTCTTTGAACCAGACATATCAACTTAAAACTGGGCACAATATATGCATATAGGTAAACATTAGGATGAAACAGAGAATACTCTTTCTTACAATCTTCAAAGCAAGTTCAAAGAGACCAATTAACCAAACCTTAGACCTTGCACCAGCTGATGCCAGATTAAAACTCCAACCAGCAAGCTCAGATTTGGCAATGTTCAATCTTCTTTAAATTCCACGCAAAAGAGGGGATGTTAACGGTAGGCACATGAGCACGAAGCGAAAGAGTAGAATAATGAAATGAAATCCTGGAACTAAACCTTGAAAACCATCACCATCCCCGACTCAAAAATGTCAAAGTCAAGGTTAAGTTTGCAAATAGATTTGGAAGTTTACCTCATGCTTGTACATCCTGACAAACCAGAAAAGTCCACAGGAAAGTCAATTTTTAGCACTGACTTGTCTGACCATCTCAGATTTCTAATATGGCTCCAGCACCAAGCGATTCGAGGTCACGGAATTTGATCGGTTCCATGGTTCTGACAGCATCCAACTAGCTAATATGTGTTCCACATTCACCACTCGATATGACCAGTTCAAAATGATTCAATTTTCTCACTTATTTTCTAATAAGAGTTTGGCAAAATAAGATACATAGTGCATTCATCCTTACTGCTAGTTAATGAGCCATTGCAAAATCTCCCCCGTTATCATAAGCTTCTTCCTCACAAATCTTGAACAATCTTTCTTTCTTTTTTTTGTGAGAAGCATTAATTTATTTAACTCAACAAATGTCACTATTTAGGATCACAAGTGTCAACACGAGTGACATGGTTCAAGGTATATATGTATTAGGTGGGTTGAATTTGGGTTTAAATTGTTGACATGATTATTAGACCGGTTGGTTTGGGTTGAAAGTTTTTGTTCAGTATATGCATTTGTCGCAACAAAAACCTGACCTAACACAGACCTTTGTCACTCCTAGATATGCTGTTCTTTCTTTTAAGTCCAAATTTGCCCTATCTAGTGCTCATAAGCCTCACTCAGCTAAAGCCACGATTGGTTTCACCCCATCGTAGAACAAAATTATGAGCTTTACAACTCAGTATCAGCTCGCTGACTCAAAAGGACATACTTTTTGTTAAACATTATAGATAACTTCAACAGTGCCAAAATGTTAGACATATAAACGCAGTAGGATTGGAAAAAGCATCACACAAGGAGGTTTGATCATTAAATTGCACCTGTGATGCATATTGCTTTTGTTCAGATGCTACTTAAATTCACAGAAAAGTTCTCCTTTCTCCAAAATAAAATGTAATCATCCCAGAAGCTATTGTTTAGTTGCTATTCAATTCCTCACCAAATCATTTGCATCTAGGGTATAAGATGGATGACCTAGATTGTGCACCAAGGCAGTCTGGGCCCTGGGCATAACTTGCCATTATATAATGAAAATGTAAATAGCAAGAAAATGCAGGTGCTCGAAAACTAATAACTTGAAACATGAAAATACTTCCATGACAGAAAAATTCACAATCCTATAGCATATTAAGCAGCTCAATCAAAGAAACAAAAACAAAAAGCGAGAACATGAGGCTTTTCCTATACAAGAGATGGAAATCTAATAAGGTGCATGGTTATACTCCAAAGAAAAAGGAACTATAAGACCCTCCTTATAGAGTATAATAAATTGTAAGGACCTAAGATAAAGTCATGTAACAATCAATTATCACGACATTTGTCAGTTGGCAATTTCTTAAACATCATGCAGCATTATGCTAAAATATGGCATTCTCTACATGGCTGTTTTCAGAGATACTCATCAGATGCTTCAACAATTCAGTATGTGATAAATAATGTTCACACCACAGAAAACCCGCTGCATTCTGTTTGAAGGTCAGATTGGAAGATCTGAATTGTGTGCCGACAAGAAAAAACCATGATCATCCAACTTAAAAAGCTCAAAAGTATCAAGGAATAAATGAAATAACGCAGGCTTTCTAGTGACTGAGAGATGCCATAATTACTGAAAAACATCAAATAGCACCAATAAATGAGGAGTAGACAGACAAGCTTACGTGCTACTGTACTGACACTAAACAAGATGACCATATCTCCAACGGCAACGGATCAGCAATGCTGATCTTACTGTAACATAGCAAAAGAAAAGTAAAACAAGGATAAAAGATCCAACCTCTGTTTTTTGAGCTTCCCCGGTAAGCTTCACACTGTATCATCCGAGTAGAAGGCAAGTAAATTTGCTGATTCCTCCGTAAAGATCCAGGTACTGTTCACAATTCAAACTCATCATCGAGCTTGAGAGCCTCCGCGGCTGCCTCCTCCTCCTCATCATCGATGACAAAGTAGGGGTTGCGCGCCTCAGGCCTGAACCTGTACCCAGTGAAGACATAAAACGCCAGGGTGGCAAGCTCCCCGGCGACCGCGCTGGTCCACAAGTAGCGGTAGGAGGTGATGGTGGTGAGGGCGTAGACCACCACCCTGGTGAAGTAGATGTAGCAGATGACCACGATGTAGTACTGGCGGAAGAGAGTGAGCTTCATGAGGTTGACGGCGGCCTTGCCGTCGGTCCTGGCGGCCTCTCGGAGGTTCTTGATGGACCAGACGATGGGAAAGAGGACAGCGCAGCAGCAGATGACATCGACGAGGAGAAAGACCTGCTTCCATGTGACCCAGTCTCGGGCGTAGGGTCCGGACTCGTCGATGGCGACCTGAGCAACGTTGGAGACGACCTGGAGGGGTATGACGACCATGAGCACCTTCTTCTCGCGGTCCTGGAGGTAGGGCTTAAGGAAGGACCAGCCGGTTCCGATGAGGACGATGAGGGTGAAGAGGGAGATGCCCTTCAGGAAGCTGAAGATGTAGAAGAGGACGTCCCAGCCGTGGGCGGATCCGGTGCGTTCGATGTAGGACTTGTCCTCGGCCTCGCAGAGGAGGTTGAACGCCTTGAGGACGACGACGGCGAGCATGAAGTAGTGGATGCGGAAGGCGGCACGGCGCCTGCGGAGAAGGACGGCGGCCCAGGCGGCGGCCAGGGCGGAGTAGGTGAGGAAGAGGATGAAGTAGACAAGGGGCAGGACGGCCGCGCCGGCGGAGAGGTAGGCGCGATGGGAGGGGTCGGAGGGGTCGGGAAGGTTGAACATGGCGGAGCGGACGGACATGGAGACGCGGAGCGGGGGGAGGCAGTTGGCGAAGACGAGGGTGAACTGTCCGGGCTGATTGGTGAGGTTTAAGCGATGGCGGAAGGTGGAGGAGCGGGCGACACCGACGCCGGAGGGGTTGGGCGGGGGGACGAGCTGGTCGAAGGAGTAGACGAGGCGGACGAGGTCGGACTGGAGGGCGCAGGTGATGTCGTGGTCCTGCAGCTGGCGGAGGACGTGCAGCCATGCGTCCCGGGTAGATAGAAAGAAGCCCAGCTGCGACAGGTCCGGCGACTCCGCCTCCGGGGAGAAGGCGATGCCGGTGACGTTGAGCTCCAGGCCGCCCGCCCGGGTGAATCCAAACTCGTCGAAGGGGATGATGGACCGCGCGTCCGATCGCACCTCCATCTCCCGGATCTCAGCCCTCGCCGCCCCAATCCACGCCGACACGATGATCAACGCCAATCCAAATCCCCGAACAAGAAGAGATCTCGCCAACCCCTTCGCCGCCATGACTACCACTTTTCCCCTCTCTCTCTCTCTCTCTCGACTCTCCTTAGATCTCGATTTCTTCTTCAATCAGTCGCTTCGGTTTGGGTCAATGGGAAGGGGGCAGAGAGAGAGAGAGAGAGAGGAAGAGGACCGGGGGAGAGGACTTAAAGAACAGACGCGAGGAAGTTTCCTTTTCTTTGCTTGCGACATCGAGCAGTAGGCTGATGTGGTTGAAGTGTGACGAACGGATGGGCTAAATGCCACGAGAGTTTGGAGTCAATTACCGGCTCAGTAGAGACAATAAACCGGCTTCGCGTTCGACCGTCACATTGGACCGGGTTCAGTGTTAACGTACACGTAAAATCGCTATCCGTTGGACTTTGGAGAACTAGAAAGGAGTGGACCGGTCCGATGATAAGAAAGATTTTAGCTTGACTCGGTGAGCTACATTAGATTTTAATTGGACCGGACCAAATTAGATTTTGACCCGATTCAAGCATATTCAACCTAATTCCTTGGAGCTCCTGTGAGCTTAACGCAACACAGGCATCGTTGTTCCCTGTAGGCTTTCCCTCTCGACGCGCCGACACGGTGGATGAGTCCTTCCTATGGCCGCGCACAGTTCCCACTTCTTAACGAGCACCAGCAGCGGCAGCGACAATGGATGAGGACGTGCGATTGTCTTGGCTTTGTCGTTCGTCGCCGATGGTATTTTGCGGCCGCACCTGCGCCGCGCCCCTTCTCGCCACATTCATTGGAAGGTAATAACCTACTCGAGAATATGTTCCTGCTCCAAATTGATGCTTTTCTTGATCCTATAATGTTACTGCCTTTAGCCGAATTGGCCAAAGCCTGTGATACGCAAGGACTTTTGTGCTTTTGGAGTTCAATATGCACAGGATAGATTGCACGCGTCTTGTTCGTTTAAATGCCTGTGAGACATTCATCTTGAACGTAGTATCTTTAACATCGTGTAATCTAGGCTTTTGTCGTGGCCGATATTGAGGAGGGAGGTATCCAGCTCCGAGCTCACCCTACAATGGGAGGATCGGATGACTGTCAGTTCTAAGTCTTGGCCGCTTTGTTAACCTGTGGGTTTTGGGCAATCATCCTTCTCAGTTGCGCTTTGTGTTTAAAAGAAAAAAAAAAAAAATTGTTATTGCATCAAATGATGTTAACACGTTGATTCAAACTCGAGACCTATCACTTGTGCAACGCTACACTAATTACTTTAGATTAAGACCCTCTAGTTCTCGCATCTTAGCCATCTATCAATATGAATATCCAACTATCTAATTTAATAGTGAAAGATCTCATCAAGATCTGGTGGGAAGAGTTCAAATGCTCTTATGGAGCCACTTTTCAGTAGCTCCTAACTTTGAAGTGGCTCCATTGCTTTCATCCACAATTATTAAAGCAAAAAGGGATTTGTCATATCAATCATTGAAAAGTTTGGCAAACGTGCATTTGTCACAACAAATTTGAATATAGTATTTATGTCCCCCAGTAACTATGATCCACCATAAAACTTCTGCCATTAACATTCATTACAAAAACTTAGGTAACAATTGTCAGCTAATTTAAATTTTTTTTAAATATTAAGATTTAAAATAATAAAGTTTCATCGGTATTTTTACCATCATGTTTGCTTTAAAGGGCATATTTAAAGGGGTGCTAATGCCAGTTAGAACCTAAACATTGTTTCTTTAATGATCAGATGATGTGGTGATTTACATGTGCAAGTTTTGCAAGGATATACATATTCGTAAAAATTTAAATTGAGTAGTAAATACAAAAATAAGTTATATACACACATATATATGTCTGTATACAATTTTATGAAGTCAAATAATAAGGATAGGAGCAGATTTGTCTTTGAGTCATCCAATATTTACTTATGCATGAAATTCACCAAGAAGCAAGTCGTAAGCACCCCTATTAAAATCAATGAAACACTCTTATTTATGAATCATGTTGAACATTGGATTGCTGGTTCATATTCGGTTGTGCCTAAATGTTGATCCTTTTCTCCTTTACATTGAAAATTTATGTTTTTTTTAATTTCATGTCTAAATATAATACTTTTTAGCTCCTCTCTGGAGTTGTAACAATTGACAGACTGGTAGATGCCAAGAAAAGGGGGAAATGGTAAGCTGTAATGATTGATTTATTCATCAGATTTTTGTAGTTCAGTGTCAACTTCTGGAGGTGTTACGGTAACAGACAGGTGCTTTCAACATTCTTCAGGGCAAACATTACTGGCTGTTATGCAATTTTCCTGTCTATCCTGTGGCACATTCCTGACGTGGTACTCTTCTTGAACCTTACTTGCAGACCAGGCTTTATTTTCTTGGCATTGCTTGGATTGGATCTAGCAAGGGACTGGTTGCAAATATACAGGTAAATTGTTCATTTCCAGTGGAATGAGAATGGGGGTTATTAGATTTCTGTGATGATTTCGACAACTGTTTACAGAGCTGCATCCTAAGGGAGATGCAATACAATGAAAAGAAGTATTTTCATAATATAATGGATAAACTTGCATCCAGTGATGCTAAAGAAGGTATATACACCTGGTAAAGTGTCGACGCATAAATTATTAGGAAAATATGTTTTGTCAGTGGTGCTAAAGAAGGCATATACACCGTGTAAAGTGTCAATGCGTAAATGATTAAGAAAATATGCTTTGTCAGATTAGTTTGGATTTTGAATAAACCCGATTTGACAGAGTTAATTTCCTTACCCACTTTCATTGTGTCATATGATCTTGTAGGTGCAATTTGGGTCTTGCAAACATATTCATATTCTTCTTGTGGTGTCTGTTTGATATATAATATGCTTAAATCATATTATATATCAAAACACTAAACTAATTTCATTCTATGCTTAAATGCGGTCTTCTGTTTGATATATAATCTGTAAGATGTTTTAAACTTCTGCTTATCATAGGCTTTTCAAATGCTGTAGATCATGGTGAATGACTGTGTCCATGTATGATCTTGCCATTAGTCGGCAATGACACGGGAAGTAAAAAAACATTCCTTATCATTCCGCATCGAGCAAATTTGTCCTTCACTATTACAGTTTAGAACTGCAATATATGTATGGGTTCACTTTGCCTTTCTCTTGCCATCCAAATCTTTTTTTTCTTTCTTTCTTTCATTTTCTGTGCTTTACCCTCAGAATAAATGCAGCTGCTAATGTCTCTTGCATTCAGAATAAATCATGGATTTTGCTTTGTTTTCCAGTATTCACAAGTTGGATGGTTCTGACACTGCTGCTGCCCATATTTTCATTTGGCTGTAGATTGCAAGACCACCGCATTTATATTTAATTTGTTTGGTGTGGCAGGATTGGGCAAATGCATATGAAGCGAAGGTTCACCTCTTTCTTCCTGCGTCCTTTCTCCCTCCAGTTGAGCAAGGTCAGTTCCTTCTGCCCTCCAGTTTGGGTGTTGATGCGCGTCATACATCGCCCAGCCTCTTAGTCTTTCTAACCGCTCTGGGAAAGAAGGCACGAAGACGCCCGAAAACATTTATTACGGTCCGAAATCGTCAGAATCCCACGTAACTACACTTTCTTATACTTGGGTGAGGTGAGCGGAACCCAGCATGACCTCCTGTCCGCACTCCGACCCAACGTCAGATCGGTCCAAGAAAATAAAGGAACCAAGGGAAAGTGAAGTGGCCCAAAAATAAATTACAACGGCCCGAACTCTCCCCAACTCCCCGTAACTCCACTTTCTTATTCTCAACTGCGGTGGGCGGAACTCGGTACCTACCGCCAGTTTACCGCACTTGGTTCGGATGCGAAGGCGGTCACGCGAAGGACGAGATTAGGTTTGGGTTGCCGTCGAGGGATCGTTAGTGATGGGAAGCAACAGGAGACTTATGGTCGCTACTGGGGCCGAAGTCGACCGACGGTCGGCAGCCAACACTTGGGCGGTGCCGCCGTCATCTTCACACCCTACCATGCGTGCATGGGTGCCCCGCCGTCGCGAGTGCATTTAGTGACCGAACGCTTCCGATGGAGCTTAGATGCGTCCATGCCTAATCAGGACGGGGGTAAGAGAGAGACTTATGCCTACTGTTGCCCGCCGGAAAATTTATTTGTTCGGTCGGTAGGAGCAATTTATATTGAGTTGACTTTGATCTATGAATCGTGGATATCGTGCATACCTACCTAAAGATTGACGTGTGTCATTCTTGGCTTATGATATTAAGCCTGGCATTAAGCTCTAAACTTAGTCAGCATGATCCTTTAGGTGGTTGCCCTCTCATGGATCTTTTTATTTTCACTCGTGCGGCATACATTCCGCCTTCGTGTTAACCCTTTAGACAATAAATATATATATATATATATATATATATATATATATATATATATATATATATATATATATATATATATATCTTTCATAATATTCATAAACATGAAAGTATTTACTGGTTTAACTGATAAAGGTCTTACCAGCTTATTGTAAGTTCCTAATTCAAATCTCATATTCATCACTTATCTTTATATAAAAAATTATACATATATATATAATATATATTAGGCATAGAGTATTAGTCCATGACCCAACATACAGAGAAGGAAGGCTTGTGGTGTTAATTGGGGTTTCCTGTGGTTGGGCGGCCGGCGGTCCTCCATACCTGTTCCAGCTCCCCAGCCAAGGCCTTGTGGTGGCCGACGACGATGGTGACGTGGTCCTTCCCCTGGAACACCTTGACACGAGCCCTGGGGATCCTGGACCCCACCGCGTAGCTGCAGTCGACGGGGAGGACGTCGTCGTCGCCGCCGTGGAACACCGCCACGTCGCAGCAGCTCCGTCTGCTCACACTATCCATGTACCGTTCCATCGTCGCCGCACTCCCGCATATCACGTTGTGCAAGCTGTGCCATGCTGCGCGGTGGGTGTGGCACATGAATACGTCCATCATGTAGGTCCTTATCCTGTCCCAACAGCAACAGAACACCACATCATACATCATTCGGACGATTGGTTTCCTGGTCCCGTCCACAATGAGTCGACGCCCAAGTTGCGAGGCCACGGAAGAGCATGTGAGAGTAATAACTAAGGGTTGACGGGAGCGTCATGTCGACTTAAAACCGAGGAATAACACAGTAGCAAATATCTGGAACGTGAGTTGCGCAGGGTTTGGTGGCTTTCAGTGTCATCTCATTCATGCTGCATCGCATCAGATAATGACGTGAAGAACTCGGATGTGGGTGTGCGAGCAGTGCTCCGACCATGATTAATGATGAGCACAGGCCCGCCGATGTAGACATACGAGGAGCAATTTAAATTTTCCGAGAAAGATATCAATGCTATGAATTTTGTGTGGTGAAACCCCGAGATCTGTAGGGCTCTATGAACCGGAAACGTAGTAGCAGGGAAGAAAACAAAGCAGGCAACAAACAAAACGGAGTCGTTTACCGATTGATTTCTAAGCTTCCTCGTATCATCAAGAGTTCATAAGCGTGACGGGATCAACATGGCATGCAATTTTCAGAGGCGTAGAGTTCATCAGGAGGACCATCTCGGCTCGGTTGGGTGGTCAGCCTGCATTAAAAGCAGACATGACGTCCTAGATGCCAATAGCATGTAGTTGGATGGAGGCTGATGGGACGGAAACTGTAGGTCATCAAATACTCAACCATTTGGATGTTGAGTTGGGCGGAAGGGAATAACTAAGTTCAGCAAACGTACTCTCAGATGCCACTGCCAAATTAGATAATGCAAGGCGTGGCTATGTCTTCTAATCCATATATGTATATCCATCGAGCATGCTGCCGACCTCGACGCGCAGAGGGATCATAGTGAACATCGTTTTCCCATAACGAACAGCCTCTTGCAACAAACCACACGCTGAAGCGCATTAAATTTTGGTTCGTATTTGGAGTTGCATTGGATACATATATATATAGAGAGAGAGAGAGCAAAGCATCTTTTATTTTTTAAAAGATGAGATTATCCTAACCCTCCATCCCATCATGATCACTTTCACCCTAAGCGATGTTGTCATCCATTTTATAAGGTCTTATCGTTTCTCTCTATCAGTTCTTTTCTCTCGGTCATCTTCCCCGTAACCTCTTATGACTTTCTCCCACGAGAATAATGAATAATGAAACTGAGAGCGATGAAGAAGGATAGTAATACGACACAATCAAAAGGAGAACGATAGGGCCACGTGGTGCGGAGACAATCACAATAGGATTAGGTAATCTCATTTTTTAAAAAATAAAAGGACTCTTTGTGAGAAATAATGAAAACCTAAGGGTTTTTGAAAAATTTATTCATATATATATATTTATCTGAAAGAAATACAAAGACAACGGGGGAAAGGTAAACAATTAAACACCTTAAATACAATTCTAGTAGAGCATAAAGAATTCTTCAAAATGCATATTGGAACAACAGTGATAATACTCATGGTATTATTGCATGCAATTCTCTCTTCGAAGTTTAATTAGAAAATGATGGTGAAGACAAATCAAACTTTGGTTTATTGTCTTAAGCCTTTTTTTTTTGGTGTCTAGTAGTAGGAACTAAAGGGAGATAGATACTTTTGTCATCGTTCTAACAGGAATTGAAAGTGCAAAGACCTCAACTAGTACCAACAGTATGTGCCTGATAGCTATGCAGTCGAGAAAAAGAATACATAACAAGGAAGAGAATGTATGACATAAGCGCAACAGTTTAAAGCATCGAATCGTAGGAGTTGACACAGTGAAATGGGATATTTGGTATTAACTTTTTCTCTTCCGTGTTGTCTTTGTTTGTTTTTCCCCCTTTAAAAAAAAAAAAAAGTGTTTTGGGAGCCTTACCACATTACACACGATCGGCTAACGAGAAAAGCCGCATGCAACACGAAAGAGATGGATCATGGTGTAGACTTTACCTGTTCCGAGTGACGAGTCGGAAGAGGAACTCCCACGACCGGTGATTTCTGCAGACGAACAGGCAAATCGTCCGGCCCACGTGCTCGTACCAGCACGCCACCGACGCCCCAAACATTACCGGCGGCCACACCTTCTTCGGCGCCACCTGCCGCATCACGAACTGCGCCGCCTTCTCCCCCTCGGGCACCGGAAAGTAGGGCTGCGCCAAACCCCACCTTCGTTAAGCCAACGCCATGGACAGACCCTCCCTCTACTCACCGCTGGACTTACCGGAGCGATCAATGCGAGCGACTCGACCGCCTCCGGGTGCTCGACCGCCAGCGCCAACGCGACGATGCACCCCATGGAGTGGGCGACGACGTGGAAGGACCGAACGTTGTGCCGCTTCAGGATCGACTTCTCGATCATGTCCACCTGCTCCCGCAGCGTGTACAGCGAGTCCGCCGGCTTCGGGCTCCGGCCGAACCCCAGCAGGTCCACCGCGAACATCCGATGCCTGGACTTGGTCGCGTCCGAGAACTCCGGAAACACCGTCTCCGTCCAGAACGCTGACGACGATATGAATCCGTGAATGAAAATGACGTCCGTCGTCGTCGTCGTCGTCGTCGTAGATGTGTCTGCCGTCACGATATTTTTCCGATCAGTGCTTCAAGAACATACATCCAAATGCAGCAATTAAATACCTGTGGGTCCTTGGACGTGAACATATAGGTGGGATTCCGGAGAATTGCACGTCTGGCAGTCGCAGTCGGACCACAGCGGCCGTCGTCCGCGACCGGTCTTCTCCTTGAGCGCCCCCGTGACGTCGGAGCTCACGGTGAATCCAATAGATCTGCTGGTCTTATAGCCCACGGCAATGGCGGCCTTCTTGGCGAGCTCAGCAACGTGGGACGGGCGATGGTAGAGCGTGTCAGAGACATCCCCCAGCCGGAGCTCGGCAACCACCGGAACATCCGTGCGGCCTTTCGCCGCTGATACGAGGAAGACCTCCTCCGGGGAGCAGTAGCACGGCCTCGAGTCGGTCTCCATGGCGTAGTCCGCGAGCTTGTAGACGACGCAGAGGATGGCGTCGAGGACGTCGAGGAAGAGGAACACCAGGAAGCTGACTGCGGAGTTGAGGAAGCCGGCCGCACGGCTCAGGCTGGACTTGTTCAACTCGGCGCCCATCGCCCCTGTGTCAGCTGCTGGATGTCCATGCGACGCGTTTTTAAAGGCGAGGGTTTGTACGACATACGAGAGACTGTTCAAAAGGTAGGCCGAGGACATGGTTTGCAGGTATGGGTTGACAGCTGAGGAAGGTTTGACGAAGATAAGTGAGGAGGACACACAGAAAAAACGAATAAGAAACGGATGGAAGTTGCAAGTCACAGACTTTGCTTCCCAACAAATTTCTTCCCTTCAAAAGGAGCCAAAAGTAAAAATATTTTTTTTTAAAAAAAAATACTTTCTACCTACCAGAAAAGAGATGTCGGGCACGGGTGGGCTCATTTGCATTTTCTTTCTGTCAGTATAATTTAACAATATAAAGGTTAAAAAAACCTAAATAAAAATGATTAAGTCTATATTAGTTCATATGATTTTGATCATGAATCTCTTAAACCCTTATAATTTACTTGTATCTAGTCCTACTATTATATTCATGGATGAACCAACATCAGCTATTGTCATGAGGACTGTGAGAAAGATTGTAGATACTGGGCGTACAGTTGTTTGTACAATCCATCAGCCAAGCATAGGAATGTTTGAATCTCATGATGAGGTAGGTACCAGTTCTAACACTTCATACAGTCAAAATGATACAAGAATGAATAATTAGTCTTTCATAGAGAGCTAAATTTAGTGCAAGCAAGTCAAATTTAAGAGACGGTCAATTAAAATCTCACAGTCTGCTTTCGAACATTTTATATCGAAAAGGAACAACTAAGAACAAATGCAAACATTTGATGAATTAACAAGATGAAAAATGAAGATATCTTAATAACATATAAATTGGATAACTATGAAATCATAAAGCTCCTAGACAAATAGTGTTCGTTTACCACTGCAAAACATACAGATTAAGTGTCAGAATTGCCTTTTTTAACCATTCTTTTCCTTTGCTACCACTGGAAGTTACTACTGATGAAAAGAAGGGGGCAGTTGATCTATAGTGGTCCTCTGGGTCCTCTATCTCACATCCAGCTATCCCAGGAGTTCCTAAAATAAAAAGAGACCAAAATCCAGCAACATGGATGCTAGATATTACTTCTCTTACCATGGAATATGATAAGTCCATCGACTATGCAGAGATTTTTCGAAGTTCTTCTCTATACTTGGTTCAAGTAAAAAGACCACAAATTTAAAATGAATAGCAGATGAGCTTCGGCAGCATAACAAGGTTGCTTCTTTTCTATCTGGATGTCAAGCGTTCAAGATTTCAGAAATAGCCTCTAGGTTGTGCACACTAAACCACCACAGATCCTGCATTAGCAGGAGCCTCCTGCACTGTCACCCCTTTTTATGAATAAAATGAGGTGCTGAATTTATACTTGATCTGACGGAGAAAACATGGAACTAGTTCGTGAGCTGAGGAAAATAAGGCCAAACTCAGAGGATCTGCACTTTGCGTCTGAATATTGGCAGAATTTTGGGTCACAATGCAGTGCATGCTTGTGGAAATTACACAAATCATATTGGAAAAAATCCAGAATTCAATGTCATCCGTTTTGTGTCTACAGTTGGGACTTCAATTCTATCTGGCATAGTATTTTGGAAAATTGGCTCCAACATGTAAGTTCAAAATGATCTTCCCCATGCGTAGCTGAAACTTTTAACTCTGTTTTCTTGGCCGAACGATAGTACCAGTGAACAACATGTTTTCTTGAGTTCATAATGATTTCCTCCATAGCTGAGAATTTAAGTCTTTTTTTTCACTGCACAACAACATCAGTGAACAAGATACTCTCAACAGACTGTGAATCATGTAAGCAACAGCATTGCTTCATGTCTTTGTACATACTTTTAACCCTGCTCTTTCTTCAATGAATAACAGTACCAGTGAACAAGATATTTTCAACATTTTGGGAGTCATGTATGCATCAGCATTGTTTCAAGGTTTTGTCAATGCCATTTTGATGCAGCCTCTTGTATGGATGGAGAGAACAGTACTCTATCGAGAAAGATCAGCTGGAATGTACACTTCCATGGCTTACACTATTGCTCAGGTAATCTTATTTCTGCAATCCATTCAAAATTGCAGCATTTTGCTATGAACTTATGATTTATCATGAACTCAGAGTCCAACACAAGGATTGTTGTTTCATCATTCCATGACAATGAGGATGATAATACATTTCTAGCAAGGAACATGCCAGAAATTGCCTGAGGCATGTGTTGTCACTACTGGCACAACCCAGTACCTCTGAGGCATTGCAATACATGTGTTGCAGTATACTGTTTCTACCAACAAACACAGTAGTCCACCACTTTTTCATAGAAAACCAATCAGCATACATTAAGTAATAGATACGTCACTGCTTACTTTTTCAGTTCTGTAAAGATGAACATCATCATATCATCTGCAGGTGGCAGTTGAAATCCCATATGTGATACTCCAAGTGCTCCTCTTTTCATTTATTTTCTATCCAATGATTGGATTCCAATTGTCAATGGTAAAATTCCTCTGGTTCATGCTCTTCATGCTTTTAAATGTCCTACTTCACAATGTATGGGATGATGACAGTAGCACTCTCACCAACTCCAGAAATAGCTTCCTCAGTCTCCTTCCTCATTTATATCTTGTGGAGTTTCTTCTCTGGTTTTTTCACGCCAAGGAAGGTAAATTTGACATTCCAAGCTTGCAATAATTTATTTAGAATACAAGCATGCTACACTGAAAGAATGTTGACTATGTTAAAGCAGAAGATCCCAGTTTGGTGGAGATGGTTGTATTGGGTTAATCCGGCAGCATGGACTATTTATGGTCTGATGTTTTCTCAACTGGGAGATCTAGATAAACCAATTCATGTTCCAGGGAATTTGGATCAGCCAATAAATGTGTTTCTTCAGGACCTATTTGGTTTTCAAGACAATTATTTCACAATTATCGTGGCACTTCATGTTGGGGTAATCGTGTTGTTCCTTTTTGTTTTTGGCATCTGCATTGAGAAACTGAATTTCCAGATCAGATGATTAAACTGGAAAAGATGTTTGAAGCAGAGGGTAGCACACATAGATCTATTCAGTACAAGCATAGTGGCAACAGCAAATAGCGGCTCAAAAGGTAATTCTCATAATTTTCTCTCTTTTTCTTTTTTTGTAAAATTCAGCCAAAGAATAGATCTCATATAGGCTTGTCTGATCAAAAGTGCATTCCCTTTAGATGTGCTACATGATGATGCAATATGTAATATGATTAATCATGATTACTTGACAATGGCGGTTGACTCCAAAAATTAATTTGTGTAGCTATAGTCTAACAGACATGGACAAGTAAAACATTACAGTGACTGCCTTTGGGTTTTGCCACTAGTGGAAGCAAATTTCATCATGAGATGCCAATGCCTGAACAAACAATAACTATAGCATATAAGACAGAAGTATAATATAAAAAAGGACAGCCTAGTGTCACGTCCTTAGCTAGAATTGTCTAAGACGCATAACACCCAAGCAATATGCTTTCACAAGGGTCAACCTAGACCTTAGCCTCGTGCAGTCCACTGAGGACCTGCATAAGACAAATATGCGGGTAATTTGCTATCTTCACGCACAAAAAGGGCAAGATAATCGGGATCGCAAACAACACAAAGAAACCAGCTTTTATTAGGCTTGAAAGTGTCTCGAAATTGGCTGAACAAGCACAAACAAAGGGGATTCTGAAGGTAGATTCAGGCCCAATATTCACCTAGCACTTTCATCTTTCAAACATTTTCTTCATTGTGCATGTCCTTAATGGACTACACGAGGTTAAGGTCTAGGCTAACCCTTGTGAACACAAATCGCTTGGGTGCTGCAAGTCTTAGGTAATCCCAGCTAAGGATGAGACAAAGTGATATTAGAGTGGGTAAAGCAAATATTGAATTGCCAGGCAGTGTAGCAAAACCAACACTGCTGTACAAGATGGGCAGCAGAAACACGTGGCCATTCCCGAGAAACAGACGAGCACTTATGTGGAAACTAGCAAAGCCACTCAAATAGAGTGTGGCATTTGCAGCTCTGATACCACTATGAAACATTTCCAAGTTTTACATGACAGAAAGACAAAGCAAAAACACCGACAACAAACAAAAATGGGGTTGACGAGTGTTTTCTGCCTGTACAAGCTGTCTACAAGAAAACAGTGGAAAACAGAAACCGAAAGCCGTCATGGACAAGTGTCGAACACCTTGTCTGCGTTGTTCCATGACACTAGTGTGAGGAGTATCAACGTACGCAACCTTACCCCTGCAACCAGATCATAAAGGGGCAACCTAACTATGGACACTGTCTCACCCATTAACTTCACTGGAAATCTGATATAGCACTCACCAGCATATCCCAGAGGCAGCTCCGACCCGGCTAGGCATTTCGTCGAGCGGTTTTAGAGCGCTGTTTATGCGATAATTGAAGCTATCGAGAAGACAAAACGCTTCTTACCATACGTAGCAGCAGGAGAGTGGAAAACAAACCGACGTTTAGGCGTCAGATGATGCGACATGAGAGTCCACGCTCGACAGTCTCTAACACCATCCGCTCCCGCGTTGGCATTTTGTCAAACAGCGTCAGGTTGCAATGGATGCGACGACAGGAATCAACACAGAGGCGCTCGTCGCCTTCATTGTTTTGGAAGATATATGCGTCAGTCTGCACGAGCGCTTCTTTCAAGTCTAGACTGGAGTTACCACTTAGGTTGCGACAGGCTTACTCCACGATATCGTTACTTCAGTGGTAGGCTAAGTCGGTGCAACAGGTACCTATTAGCCTTCCCCACACGTTGCCGTTCTGCTTCTCGGCACGTGCTAAAGCCTAGGGTTTCTGTTGCGTCGCCAAATCGAACCGTATAAAGCCCTCCACTCCTGCTCCGGTCGCTGCGCCTCCACGCCCAGCGTTTCCTACGACCTCCGCAGAGAGCTACGACCGGCCGCCACCATGCCATGTCTCGTCTTATCCGACCATCTTCTCTCGTCTGAGGAGACCAAGAAATTGAAGCCCAAGAAGGCCAAGGAGGTCCAGAACGGCACCTCTGAGGAGGGGGAGCAGAGGAAGAAGAAGAAGAAAAAGAAAAAGCATGCGGAAATCGAACCTACATACGGCGAGCTGGACAGCAGCATGGAGGATATGGCGTCCGAGAAGAAGGCAAAGAAGGACAAGAAGAGGAAGGCCTCTGACGATGACGAAAAAAGTGACACCACGTCCGATTCCACCGAGCCGACCGTCGCCGAGAAGCATGCAGCGGCAGCGAATGGGGGCGCAATGAAGAAGCCGAGGCTGATGAAGGACGATGACGGAGAGACAGACAACGCTGCCGATGATCCAAATGCTTTGTCCAATTTTAGGATCTCGAAGGTCTTGAGGGAGACTCTGAATTCGAAGGGGATTAAGGCTCTGTTCCCCATCCAGGCCATGACTTTCGATCTCATACTCGATGGATTCGATTTGGTCGGTCGAGCACGAACTGGTCAGGTGCGCATAGATCTTTATCATATAGTGCGTGATATAAGCCTTGACATCGCGTATTAGTAGACCCTGAAATAGATTGAAACACTGTTACTTGATTCTCCAGCTAATTATAATCTAAAAGCAGGCTTTTTAGTAGTGCATGATTCGTCAGTTCCATTATTGGCAATGCGAAGATTATTCTCAGAGGTTTCCTACATAACATTTTTCTAAGATTCTGATTTTGTGACGCAACATATTGTTGCACATTAATGCAATAACTATTTAGAATATGATATCCGTTGAAGTATCTAATGATGATTGGCTCGTAGGAAGGTTGGTCCTGACCCAGATTGGTGGGCTAAAATTGGCAAAAGCCATCGATATTTTGGTTTTAGCTGGAAATGTCCAGATATGCTCCTCAGTTGGAATCGTCTGACAAGAATTTGCTTTCTTGGTTCTGGCCAACTCTAAACTAATCCCTGCAAATTTGTAGTTTGTTAATTGATTTCCTGATCTGATTTGGGTGACCTGGTTCAAACACGATCCAAAAAACTCATGCAACATCTTGTGTGAAATCGGATAGTAAGATTGTCATCGACAGATTCATTTGGGCAAAAAGATCCATGTGTCTATAAAAATGGCACCCAGGATTGTGTTGTTGTTGCTGTCATTATCATATGCTTTTAAAAAAACATTGTATTTTTTTCTATGTATCACTGATGTTCATGCTGACTTGCTGCACTATACTTACTGATATCTATAAATAATATAGATTGCCTAGTTATGATGGTATCTTATGTCTGTCCGTATTTGCAGGGTAAAACCTTGGCTTTTGTGTTGCCTATATTGGAGTCGTTGACCAATGGAGTGCATAAGGCATCAAGGAAGAGTGGTTATGGGAGACCTCCGAGTGTTTTGGTACTTCTTCCTACTCGTGAGCTAGCAAATCAGGTATCTTTAGGATTTGTTTTATTGCCTATGATAAATGTGCAAGTATTTTGGTGTTTCTTTGTCTTGGAACTTGATGGAAATAAATCCAAAGCCAGGTTTATTCAGACTTTGAGGTCTATGGCGGGACAGTGGGTTTATCTTCATGCTGTTTATATGGTGGATCCCCTTACCGTGCCCAAGAAATTTCACTAAGGCGAGGAGTTGATATCATTGTTGGGACTCCAGGACGCATAAAAGTTATTTTCTTTCTTGCATGGCTTCATAATCTTTGTTGGCTCTTAAAACTTTGTTTCGAGTGAAGACATCTTTCCTCCTTACAGGATCACATTGAAAGAGGGAACCTTGACCTGAAGGCTTTAAAGTTCCGTGTCCTTGATGAAGCAGATGAAATGTTGAACATGGGTTTTGTCGATGATGTGGAACTAATTCTTGGTATGGATCTTCTCTTCACAACGTTTGCACCGGTTATCTACCCCTGCATTTTATATGTTGTAAAAGGGACTTATATGATCCTTTAAATATAATTAGATGTTGTGTTAGATCTGCCAACAGTGTAGGTTAGTCACAATTCTGGTATTGCATATAAAATAATCATGCCTATGCTAATGCTGATCTTTATCTTTTCATATGGAAACTTTTTATTGCATCAGATGCAAAAAATGTTTATTAATGTTTGTTGTTGTTGGTTTTATTGTTAACCATCTGAAAGGCTTGTTAAAGTTCATGTTGCTCAATGCAAGTTCAGATAAATGCTTGATCAATATTGCTATGGGTTTTTTTTTTCTTTTCTAATCTGCACCTGTATTGGATTCATTGGTTTTATCTTGGTGCTTATCTCTGCAGTTTGGGATTCCAAACCAACAGCTTGTGTCTGATTATAGTTAAGGATGAACTGTGTATTGACATTACGTGGTTAATGTTAACTCGGTGTTCTTTTTCTATTCTTGTTTTGCAGGTAAAGTTGAGGATACTAGCAAAGTTCAAACACTTCTCTTCAGTGCTACCCTGCCTGGCTGGGTAAAAAAGGTCTGTGGATCAAATTTATTCTTAGTTTACCCCTTTCTCATACAAATTTCATTAAAGGATCTAAGTGTGGCTTCAAATACCATGGTATGTCGAGGATACTATATTGGTATATTAGTCAATAGGCACACTAAACAATTTTTAGTAGATGATTATGGGTACAATGAAGCAATCCATACTATGCCAGTTGGCATGTAACAGTCAAATAAGATTCCTAATTCTGGTTATTTGAAACCTTGGATCTTGATGAATAATATGCTTGAATTTCTTTTTTCTTCTTTTAATACCGTTTGAAATGCTTCCAGATATCTACACGATTTCTAAAGCAAGATAAGAAAACAGCTGATCTTGTTGGCAATGAGAAATTGAAGGCTAGCGCCAATGTTAGACATCTTGTTCTTCCTTGTACTCGTTCAGCAAGACCACAACTTATTCCCGATATTATCCGTTGTTATAGCCGGTTTGTAATTTTTGGACCAGCAAAGTAGTTTTCTATTTACTCTCTTTTTCCTGGTTCCTAATTAGGATGTGTGAATTTTTTCTTAGTGGTGGCCGAACCATCATATTCACTGAGACAAAAGAATCTGCATCTGAACTTGGTGGGTTATTACCTGGTGCACGTGCTTTGCATGGGGACATAATGCAAGCACAACGTGAAGTAAGTAAAAATGATGACAAAGACATGTACTTAATTTAGAATCAGATTGTCTTTGTTGGTTTTTCTTTGTCAATTTATCAATTAGGACCTGTTATCGTGCAGGTCATACTTGCTGGATTTAGGTCAGGCAGGTTTCTAGTTTTAGTTGCTACAAATGTGGCAGCACGTGGCTTAGACATAAATGATGTGCAGTTGATTATACAGGTGCATTTTTGTGTCCTGGTAGTGGTTTCATTAATTACCAAGGCACATGTTTGGCCGTAATAAGTAATGAACATTGATTAATTTTTCAGTGCGAACCCCCACATGATGTTGAAGCTTACATTCATCGATCAGGGCGAACTGGAAGAGCTGGTAAACCTTCAAGCTTTCCCATATCAATCTCGACTTTCGATGTTGATGGGATGCTAAGAGATGCCTCTTTCAGGAAACACTGGTGTTGCTATTTTGCTTTATGAACCCAAACACTCGTTTAGTGTTTCTAGAATAGAGAGAGAGTCAGGTGTTAAGTTTGAGCATATATCTGCCCCTCAGCCTGCTGATATTGCTGAATCAGCTGGATCTGAAGCAGCTGATGCTATTTCAAATGTCTCCGACAGGTAAGCTGCTATATCTCATATTAAGAAATGCCTCAATTATGTTATATTTTACTGTCAGCCTAAGCATATATTTGGTTAAAATGCAGTGTTATTCCAGTTTTTCGTTCACAAGCAGAGCAGCTGTTAAGCTCCTCTGAATTATCAGCAGTGGATTTACTAGCAAAAGCCCTTGCCAAGGCTGCTGTAAGTCACTCTCTCTGCATGCAAAAGATACATAATCCTTGAACTGAATTGGTGATCCTCGGTTGCATTATGTTCTTCTATAACAGGGTTTCACTGACATAAAAAAGAGGTCACTTCTCTCGTCTATGGAGAATTATGTGACATTACTTCTTCAGACGGGAAAGATAATCTATTCACCTTCGTAAGTGCTGTGGTTTTTTAAGATACTCATTGAGTTTGAATTTTATGCAGATTCTTTAGTTTATAAGTTTTGACTTTTGATGATAATATCCTAGTGATAATGTCTCCAATTTGGTATAAAAGTATCATAGTATCCTAATGACGATGTATGTTATGTACGCAAATTTGCTAATTTAAGTTTCATTTGTACGTGATCATCAATTTTTTGTCAGGTTTGCTTTTAGTATGTTCAGAAGATTCTTGCCTGATGAGAAGATTGAAGGTGTTAAAGGCCTTTCTCTTACTGCTGATGGCACAGGTGCAGTGTTTGATGTGCCTGCTGATGATGTAAATGCATTTCTTGAAGGTATGCTGATGATGGTCTTTCATTTTAAGCTTTTCTCAGTTGTACTGCCAATTCTTCGTATGAAGTGGCTAAACGCATTTAGTAACTTGATGGGAAACTTTTGCCCCAGGAATCACTCTCTGCGTGTCTTCTGCATGCGGAGTACCCATCAGTTTTTGGTTGTAACTCGTGTATGAAACAAATACAAGTTCTTAAAACAAAAATGAGCACCGTTGCACAGATCATATGCACAGAATCGTAGAAGAGAATTTGTAGGTTCTGGATTTTTGCTGCTGGTTCTTCATATGAAGTGGCTAAATTCGTTTAGTAACTTGATAGGAAACTTTTTGTCCCAGTCTCTTTTGCATGTGGAGTAATATTTCAGTTTTGCCTTATAACTGATATAAGTTGGTAAAACAAAAACGAGCACAGTTACACGGAACATTTTATAACTTAACACGATCACAGAAGAGAATTGTAGGTTCTGGATTTCTCTTAATCAGCGATGCTCTTCCTTGCTCAACATATAATCTTCACCAATTGTTGTGGCGTTGCCATCCTTCTGCTCGTATTCTGTTCTCGTTGTTTCATGTAACTGATGCGGATGCATAATGTAAATTTTTTGTTGCTTTTTTTGTCCTCTGGTCTTGCAGGCCAAGAAAATGCTCAGTCGGTGTCCATTGAGGTCCTGGAAAAATTGCCCCCTTTGCAAGACGCAGATCGGTCCAAAGGTGGCAACTCGGGCCGAGGAAGGTTTGGCGGTGGCAGATTCTCTGGTGGTAGAGGTGGCAACAGCAGTTCGAATAGAAGGAACGGTGGTTTCGTCGGTGGAGGCCGTGGCCGAGGAAAAGCTAGCAGTGGTGGTCCCAACAGATTTAACAGGTGGAAGTGAAAGTGCACTGTTTATTTTTTTTTCATTCTTTGATCGAGGAATTAAAGGTATAATAAGCATCATTGACTACAATTCTTTTCTTCTACATGTGGCTGAGATGGTTTTATGCCAATTTTGTTCCACGCCATTCAGCTGTGGATTCAAGGTTTTTGGTTATTTGTGATGAGATCTTTGCAAATTTTATGGTTGACCTCGGGGTGTTTGTTCAGTTTCTGTCCTGTTCTTGGATGAACACTAAGCTGACTTATAAGGTGGTGGACAATAGCAACCAGATCGAGCCGAATCATGTAACACTCCTCGGAGAACTCACGTGATAAAAGGAATCAAGAAAGTAATTAAATGACATCATTTTTTCCAATCATATGGCATGGTATTAGAATTCCATAACGAGCATATTACAAGATCAGAGACAGAAACCATGGCAAAAGATTGCATGTCTCAGCCAACCACACGTAAGAACAAAGTGATAATATTAATTTAACAAAGACGATAACTATCTGAACAATTTGCTTATATTGAGTTTTCGATACAAGCAACGGAAAAAACTGAAGATACACTTGCTTGCCCATGGATGTGAAAATTAGCACACACTCTGTGCAGGTCCAGCAAAAACAATTCCGAAAAAGTTTGGCGACAACTCTGGAAAAGACACAAGTCACGACGACGGATTTTGCGGAACAGGAATTTGGACACCGGGTCTGGATGCCCATCCTCGCTGATTCCTGTAAGCTTCAATAGCCTCTAACCTGATTCTTTCGTGAAAAGCATCATGGGTAGTCTTTAAAGACTTCTGCAACCAAAAAAAATAATCATCCCCAAATCTTTTAGATCTCAGGTTTATTTCATGGTAACACAAAGAAACAATCGAACTCCAAAATATTACCTTAGGAACTGATAACTTGGGTGGAGCCTCAACAACTTCGCCAAACTTGATCTCTTCATGCCCGGGGAAGTCTACAACACCATCTGTCTTTGCTTTCTTATTTTTCTTTCTCCTGGCCTCAAGATACCTAGCAAATAAGAAAAACAGAAGGGAGTGAGAATACAATCTTGTTTGAGTTGCAACATGCAAGTCCAAGTAAGAAAATGAAAAAGAAACAACCAAATTATACTATTAATCATGCTTCAGCAGACAACTAATCTATTTCATTCAACCAACGGCATGCACCCTGCGAAGTGCAGAGTTTTTCACTAGTTAAATGTGTAGATAAATGTGAAATTCTAAGTTCAAACTACTATATTTGTTTGAATATTGCCAGTCGAAAGACGAGCAGATAATTATCTTCAACTGTGAATTCACGTATCCGAATGTCAATGGTTGTCAATATACATTTAATAAAAGAATCCGGCAGACAGAGTTCAAGCATTTCACAAATTAATATATGTTCATTGACAATCTAATACATCGTGGTTAGAATTTTAAAAAGCTAACTTATCCTAAAATCCTTACAAAAAAAACTCAGAAAACTTCTAAAATTCTTACATAAATATAATACTGAGTTAAATCCTAGAATCCAAGAATTCCAGAAGAAACAGCATAATTGATCAGTGCATTAGCAATTTTTAGCCGTAACACTGAGCGTTAACAGTTGACTATAGCTTTTCCAGCATTGTTGCAAAACGTGATGGCTTACTTAAAAGATTTTGGACATAAGCTGAGCTAAATTTCAAAAGCCAACAAAAACAAAATTAATCCTAAGAATCATTTCTCGTGCCTTAAATGTGATCTTGCAACCAGTCCTATTCTCGTCCACATCCTCATAAATATATTCAAGGAAGATCATTAACGAGCAAACAGTAAGAGTTAATGGTACACTTATGTTAAAAAAAATAAAGGAAAGCTTGGAGACCACAACTTAACTTGACCTAATAGGAAATATCATGGATGCAATTGTGGAAAGTTTCCAGATCCTCTTACAAGCCAATATATTCATCAAAATCAAACAAATAAGTAAACCATAAGCTTACTCTTTGCGTTTTTTCTTCCTTGTGGTAGCAGCAGCTTGATCTAATTCTTGAAAATGGAGATCCTTAGGTGCATTCTTTTTCTGTTTCCTTTTTCTCTCATTACCTAAGTTTGGTGTCGCGGTTGCATCTTTGTCATCTATATCTTTGACCTTCATTCCCTGGATGCCTTCTTTGGTCACAGAACTGAACTCGGAAGAAGGCTCTTCTTTTGTGTTCACTTTCTGTAATTACAATGACTTAGTATCAATTTGATACAAGTGTCAGTAAATACATGCAAATCACATCAAAAAATCATAAAAACCGCATACGAGCTTATGTAGATACTACAACCAGCAGACGAAAACCAATTCGGGGAGTTTTTGGATTGTTTGGCCGAGCAAAAGAAACTGGCTATAATTTCAAGAATATAACCATGTGCATGGCAGCAAAATACACAAAAACATCAGTATAAGACTATCCCATTTCTATGGATTTGAGTGGGCTTCATGGATCTGGCATTACAATGGTTATGAAAGCCCCGGATTTTACCAGGCTATTCTTGCTTCAAATTAACTACCCATATTTCTCAGACAAAATCAAGAGTTTTTTTATCATCAAAATCGTATTTTGTTTACCTTCTCGCCGGCGCTTCCTTCCTTTCTCTTGTCTTTACCCGCGCCTTTGGGGGTTGGCGCAGGCCCTAAAAACATCTGAAAGCGTCAATAACAGGCGAGGTATTTAAAAGAACGACAGGGGGAACGGCACAGGTTTGTGGAAGGCGGAAGGGGAGCAAGCGACCACCTGGCTTCGCGGAAGACGAGTTGAGGTTCTTGAGCTCCATAATCTTGCGGAGCTTGGAGGGGATGGCCTCCATCTCCTTGACGCTGGGAGGCGGCGGGAGGCGCGTGTCCCCGCCGTGAGCGGATCGGTAGTTCTTCTCCCGCCTCCTCTGGCCCTTCCCACCCATCGTCGCCGCTTGCACGCGCTTAAGCGGGAGAGACCGCAGGAAAACAACGGAGACGAACCACCGGCCGGTTTGACTGGGGTAGGCTCGTAACCTAACTTCTTACATATATATCCTTTAAAGGTTAAGAAATATAATATTTACCCCTCAAAATTTTAATTATATATATATATATATATTCTTATAATTAAAATTCCATAATATATAAAATTACATATATATTATAAGTCATCTTAGGCTTCCATCCATACCTTTCCAATAAACTCATATTAATGATTATGAACAATATTAAAGTTTAATTTTTTTTTTTAAAAAGAGAGAATATAAGTGTTGAGATTGAGGGTTTAAAGGTGTAAAAGTTAGCTCAAAACTTAAATACCTTGGATAATTTACTTTAAAAAACCATTCATAATGGAGAATCCATCTTTCCACTTTGGACAAGTATGTCATTTGGCCTGTGAAGATTATTGTATAATTTTAGATGGTTTGAGTGTGAATATATTGGGATTTGATTTATTAAAATTCTCTAAAATTATATTGAAATAAAAAAAATCAATAGAGTTGATATTTGTATTATATTTGTCTCATGTACTAAAAAAATAGATCCAAGTTTGTTTGATAAAATTTTTAATAGGAGGTCAACATGTAGCATCTTAATCGGTAAAAACAAAATAAAATTTTTCGATTTATGATCTTATCACATCAAACAAAATATTACCTCTAAAATTATAAGTGATTATGAGGGATCGACTATAAAAGGTAATCTAGTGGTATAATTTATTGATGTTAGATCATTTTTAATTACTCAAAAAACAAATCGACACATGATATAGCTATCTCGAAGCACATTGGATGAGTCAAAGGACTTAAAAGTTATATATCACATAATCGAATTGATCACTCAAAGTCTATCACTGATATTTTCTTCTAACATATGTTATTGTTTGTATATAACTATAAAACATATCAAATTCAACTTTAAAAACTAATAAAATCACCTAACATAAAAAATTCAATGTGATTACTATATATATCATATATATTTTTTATATTTGTTTATTTATCATGTCAGGTGATTTGGCTAAATTTTAGTGTTGCACTTAATTGTAAAATCAAGTCTTGTTTGCAATCCAGTCTAATGTAGCTCATTTTACAGTGTGGCATCATAAGGTTTTATCCCACTTACATTTGACTTTTATATACATAGTTAATGTATTTTTTAAATTAATTTTATAAGTTTTCATAGTCTAATTTGACATATAATTTTAACATAACTTGTTTATAAGTGTAACACCATAAAATTTATCTAATTCTTCTTAAAATTGTCATAATAGAAGGAAAAAAATATGATATACATAATTACTCTATTTTTTGTTATTTTAAGATTTTTTTACGTCTAATTTGATGAAGGATGAATCATTAGATTCATGGTATTTTTCTTTTATTTTTATTTTTTGATATTTGAGTAGATCGGACTGCCTCAGTAAATATCATAAATAGGAATGAAAGCTGATTATTATTATAAAAAAGCTTATTATTATTATTATTGGCTTTTCCAAATTGTCCAAACATTTATTTTTGATGCTTTTTGGACATTTCTGAAAACTTGGGGGTTTTCATGGTAAATCGCCACTCGTGCCGGTAAGTTGTGCTCATGCATTTTATAGCGCATCTCTCATCGTGTGCCAGCACCATCCACCTAAAGCCCTCTCGCTAAGCTCCCAAAACACATGGCCGCCTCGGATCCCCACCAACATGAAGCTAAGCTTCACTGCTTCCTCCAATGGCTTCAGGTCTCTCTCTCTCTCTCTCTCTCTCTCTCTCTCTCTCTCTTGCCCCCGTTCATCGTCTTTGTGCTTCTCTTTGCTGGAGTCGTTTGATCCGTGTAGCGAACATCACTTTTTGGAACGGAATCGTAGGCCAACAGTGTGGAGCTGCGAGGCTGCAGCATCCGATACTGTGGACCCGACAAGGGCTTCGGCGTCTTCGCCACCACCGGCAACAATGGCGACGGTAATCATCTCGATTTCCCATATGCTCTGCACGAATTTTCGCGCAAAACCCTAGTCTTGAACGGTTTGGTTGGTGTCAGTTTGACCATGTTTAAGCGAGTTTACCCTAAATCTTGAACGACTTGGTAGGAATCGTCATGGTTGTTCCGCTCGATTTGGCTATCACGCCTATGAGGGTTCTCCAGGACTGGTTGGTTGGGCCGAGATGCAGGGCCTTGTTCGAGGAGGGCGACGTCGACGACCGTTTCCTCATGATGGTGTTTCTCATGGTGCAACGCTTGCTTTCGAACTCGGTGTGGAAGCCGTAGGGATTCTATCCTCCATTGCAAGTTACCTTTTTGCCCTTAGAAATTATACTTGAGAGATCGAGAATCATGTTTCTTTTCTGAATGTTTTCATTATACTTGTTGCCTATGCTTGTGAACACACAAAATATGTTTCATCTGAAGTTAAGGTTCAAGTGTAGGTACTTTGAAGCATGCATTTTCTGATTGTTTTTGTGGTAGGTACCTTGATTTGCTTCCAAGCACCTTTGAGAGTACTCTTTGGTTTACGGAAGATGAACTTGCTGAGTTGAGAGGAACAACATTGTACCGAGCCACATTGTTACAGGTATTAGAATGTTCTCATTGATGCCATTTTAGAACTGTAGCTACATCGTTTAGATTGTTAGTCATTGCTAGGGTGTTTTCTATGATGCAGCAAAAACAATTGAGAGCTCTCTTTAATGACAAGGTCAAAAGCCTCGTTGAGGAGCTTCTGCAAACTGACAGAGATTCGGATAGGTGGGTTAAAATAGTCTAAACTTGAAATTAATCTTCTAAACATTTTGGTCACCTTAGAAGGTTTCCCTTTTTTTTTTTTTAAACTTCTCTTCCTATTGAAGCCACAACTGTATTTTTCTGTCAGTCTGATGCTTGTGATCACTTTTTATTGAACTCTAAAATATAAAAATTTCTTCAAGAATAATGGTTTTCGAGACTGTTATGTTTGTGTCATATAACAAACTTGACATTTTAGAATGAAAAAGAAAAAAGAAACCATACACAAATTTGTTAAGGCTTGGGATCGTTTTATATCTATTACTCTGAGTAGCTAATTTTTAAGCTCACTCTGTTGTACTCGATCAAACACACATGCGTCAAAGCATTACATCCTCCTAATTACAGTTTTTATCTCAAATTTTATACATACCCCAACTTGGGAATAATTAGGGAGATCTCTCTTATTCTTTTTTTAGTTGTTGTGCCGTCTAGTTTTGTCTGATGTTGTTATAATGCTTGTATATGAGCATTCAATTTATGTATACTATCATACTCTTTAGACTGTTATAAATCATTAGAAAGAGGCCTTCGAGTCTATTTTTTTAAAAAATAGAATAAATTTTCATTATATCAAATAGCATACATGACGCTCATATGTGGACTCGTACTTGAGACCTATCACTTGTGCAACAATGGATTAACCAACCTCTCAATAGAGATCCCTTGAGGCTAAATTGTTTAGCCATTTTTTCTTGTAAATCTTAAGTTTTACATATTAATTCGTTTTCTTTTTGTAATATGTTTAAGACATGAGCTTTCCATCTCATATAATGCTATCCAGTTGGAAATTAATGGTTTGGGATCGTGATGAAGTTTCTTTAAATAATATGTGCCCTTGTGTACTGTTAGTATTCCTACTAAAAGTTCTACAGGAGTGAATAATTATTTTACTTTGTAAAGTCATTTTGGTTGTATCTACCATGCTTGATTTAGGTATGCCTAAGACCTGTGGTAAAAGGTTAGTTATTTCTTCTTTTGATTTTTCTTCACTGGAATTCTTATCTAGGATTTTACTTAGCTTGCTACTAATTTCTACAATTTGCTTAATGATTTGCCAGGACCATTGAAGTGCAGTTCGAAGACTTCCTTTGGTATGAATTCTTTTATTCTTGCTAGATGTTGCTATAATTTATACACTTATTCTGTATTAGACACTTATTTGTTGCAGCTAATCATGGAATAAAATAACTGACATTTCATTTTCTTCAATCCTTGTACATCGACTGTTGTTCCTAGCTTTAGGGTATGATTTTGATGCAAGTTTTGAGTTGATTGTTTCTTTTTTTAGATAGACCTGCAAATTTAAATTGCATAGTATGTTGTATATGGTTTATCCCAACGTCTGCAATTTCGTACCATACCGGAGTTTCGACGCTTCTCCGGTACGGTACGGTACCATATACCGAATGGTATGTTTCGGCATATCGTTCGGTATATATATATATAATTTATAAATATTGTATATATATTATATAGATATTTCTTTTCTCGACGACGTCGCCGAGGTGACGTCGCTTATTAAAAAAAAGCCTCGCTTCTCGGCGACTTCTCTTGGGAGACGTCGCCTCCCTTCTCGGGCGACGTCGCGTCGAGAGACGTCGCCCGAGCCTTGGCAACGTCACCTGCAGATTAAAAAAAAAAAAAGAATTCGGCGACGTCGCCTGCATATTAAAAAATAAAAAAATCGATATTGCTCGGTAACGGGCGGTCCGCTTACCGATATCTTGTTGGACCGATACGTACTGCTCGTACCGGGCGGTACCATTCGAAATTGCATACCTTGATTTATCCAGAAATCTGTATGGAAATTCTCTTTGATGAAGACTGTAGAACTTTTGGTTTAAGAACTGACCATTCAATAGGTATGCTTATCATGCTTATACTGACTAGCAAACATTGGCATAAAGAAGCTACTTAAGTGATTAATATACTACTAAGTACTAAGGCCAATTCTAATGTGTGCTTGTGCAATTTTATGTTAAAGAGTTCTAATGCAGATTTGCAAACGTTCAGTTTTTGATTCAACAGAAGTTCAATGGTAAAAGTTGGGCTTGTTAATGTATTAAAATCGTGCCAGTTCAAGCAATTCTTTAATGATGAAGATAGTCTTATTTGGATTTTGATTCTAATTCTGTAGTTTGGAATAAAAAATGAAGAAAATTGGTGCTCAAATTTGTTGGGATCTTACAATTGAATGGTCCTCCATTTTATGATATAGATCAAAATGGCCTTAAAACAACTGTTGCTACCTTGGATTGGGACCCTACAGGACCATAACAAATAGGTCCGTGTCAGGGGTGATATGAGGACTTGTATGAGAAGATCCAAATTTTGTCATATTTTTGCTTATATCAACCTGTTGATTTGTTAAAATCCTTTACATGTTCCATAATGAGTTATATGTGATAATTACTATACAGGATACAAAAAATAAAACTGATATGGTGTTTGACTCTGAAGAATACATAAACCAGAGGATGCTATATTATATTTAATTTAGAAAACTCTTCTTTTTCTTATTACCTTATTTTAGAAAATTATTTCCTTTGGTAGTCCCTTATTTTCAAAAATTTTGGTTAATATGAGTATGATATTTGTTTCTTGAACATGTTAGGGTGAATCATTGGAGGCATATGTTAGGGTGCAACTTTTTTTTTTTTTGTGATTGTAAGACGTGATGCTTTACTATTTTCTGTTGGTCTTATTTTTCTAATCAATATTTCATAATTATTGATATGTTTGTTTAAAATAATTTATAGTTTTTGAACATCATAAAATACATCATTGAGTCCAAGCTTTCATCAAATAAGGTCCTAGACCTAAATTTGCGCTTAGAATACAACCTATTTGTTTATATTAGTTCACATGTTTGACCTATGAAAGTCCAAAAGACCAAGCATGAAAGTCTTGCTTTCAACAAGCTATCCTTTTAGATGTCTAACCATTGAGAGATGTGATAGATGTTAAACTTTGCAAGTATTTCCTCGTGTCATTTACTCCAAATGGCTATCTGTTTTTACATCATAGAACTATAGTTTTCAATATTTACTCCAATCAGAATGCAAGATGCTCCCCATTTAATTGAAAGTTTTCTGATACACGAGTGTCTTTAGTGAGCTGTAATGCACAAAAAAATTGTGATACCCCTTTCATTATTTGGTTTAATGCAACTCTCTGTAATGGTCTTCACACTCATAAATATGAAGTTATCATCCAATAACTTATAATTTATCTGTCATTAGATGAGGGCGGACCTTGGTACAAGAATAAGGGTCCTTTGCAACCTGGGAGATCGGAGTTCGAGGGAAAGCTGTAAACATTGACCCTCTTAGACCTTGAATTGGCCACAAAACTAGAGTTAGATACACTGAGTTCCGTAGAGGAATATCAAGCCCATACATTATATATGACAGATCATCAAAAACATAGAAGTCGGTCCATCGAAACACCGACAGTGGTTATGACCAAGGATTTTAATTTCGAATGATACTGCCCATACCGGGCAGTACGTACTGGTCCGCCTGCAGATCGGTGTGCAGACCGCTCGCTACCAGGCGGTATCTGCTTGGCTGCTACCTAGCTACGACAATGGAAGAAGAAACATCAAGGGAGAAGAGGGAGAAAGCGCTCAAAGAAGAGGGAGAATCGGGAGAACCTCGACGCATTCCGATCCGGTGCTGCCCTCCCTCAACGATTTTGATCCAGGAGGTAACGGAGAGGCGGTGGCTCGGTTTCTTCTTCGTCGAAGGCTAGAGACGCCTGTGGCCTTTGCCACATTCTTCGCCGAAGGCCGAAGATGTCTGCAGCCTTCGATGCCTTCGTCGAACGCCGCAGATGAGGAGAAGACCTGTTCTTCTCCTTGTTTGATGTGATGAAGAGAAGAAAAGGAGGCCTGCTCATTCACCCCTCTAAAGTCCTTGTTTTCCTCCTCTCTTTCTCTGCTTTCTTGCACTCCAAGTCCAAGTACTCGCTCAATTGCTTGTAAAGCTTCCCTCTTCGCGAGACGTCGGGACTTGTCGTCGCTCGTTCCAACAACTAATCAACTTCTCTTTTACAGTCCTACGGGACCTGCGAGAGTGCAGCTCGGTGACCCTTTCTTGGGCGCGTATGTCGCAAGGCGCCTCAAGACTTAGGCAATCCAAGCTAAGTCCGACCGAAGTGGGCGCAAAGGCGATTCTTGACTTAGGCAACCGGCTAAGTCGGTGGCTTGCCGCAAGGGTGCCTCACCACTTAGGCAATTCTTGCTAAGTGCGTGACATTGTGGTATCAGAGCAGGCAAGCAATTTGAGCAAGCAGCGAAGAAACTTCGCAATCTCACCATGGCGAAACAACGTGGTGAATCAAGCAAGATGGGGCAAGCCGGAATGTTGCCCCAGCAGCCGCAGCAGAGGGCTGCATGTGCAAACTCGCTCGCTCGCTGCAGGAGCCGTTCGTGAGGAACGGGGCAGTGAGCATGAGGAGCGAGAAGTGGGCTACTCTCCACGAGCGGAGGAGGCGCAATCTGGAGCGCCAACCGGAAGAAAGACCCATAGAGAGAGGGTCACAGCGGTGGAAACCCGCTTGGATGTTCTTGAAGCGAGCTTGGATGAACTCTACCAAGGCCAAAGTAGGCTTCTTGGCGTAGAGAGCTCGCAAGAAGCTGAATCCCGGATCGACAAGGTTGAAGCCTTAGTCGACCGACTGACGGATGACACAAAGGACTCCGTGCAACATTTGCAAGAAATGGTGACGGAACTCACTTCCAAAGTGGCAATGCTCACAAGGGCGTTGAATGCGGGGGGAAGCAACACCCGCGTTGCGCCAACACAAAGCTTCAGGGCGCCCGACCCACATTGTTATGGGGGTGCTAGAGATGCAAAGGAGCTCGAGAACTTCTGTTTGATATGGAACAGTACTTTCGAGCTACAAGCCGGACTCGAGGACACCAAAGTTTCGATAGCGACTATGTATCTGAACGGTGATGCAAAACTTTGGTGGAGAACCCGTTGGGAAGAGATTCAGCAAGGTCGGTGCCGAGTGGACACATGGGACGACTTGAAGCGTGAGTTGAGAACTCAATTCCTACCCGAGAACACTGAGTTCATCGCAAGGAGGAAGTTGAGACAACTCCACCAAACGACTTCCATTCGGGACTATGTGAAGCAATTTTCTGCACTAATGTTGGACATTCAAGATATGTCGAAAAGATAAATTTATTCAGCTTTCTTGATGGCCTGAAGCCATGGGCTCAACAGGAACTTCATCGACGGAATGTCACCGATTTGGTGGAGCAATTGCAGCCAGCAGAAAGGCTTACCGACTTTGCTTCTTCTTGAGAGGACCCGAGGAAGAAGAAGCGATCCACAGAAATCAACAACCAAGGCACCCTCACGGGAAGGAATCTAGGGGTGACCAAAGGAAGAAGAGTTTCCATAAGGGGCCAAACTCAAACGGCAGGACCTCAAAACCTAGGACATGTTTCTTGTGCGGAGGACCACACAGTGTATGGGATTGCCCGCAAAAACAGGCACTCAATGCCTTGTCGGCTTCCATCAAACCCCTAAGCCGAGACAAGGGTAAGGCGGTTGCCCTCGATTCGAGTAGCTCGAGTCGGGCAGCGGCGATGAGAAGTCGCAAGGACCCGAATGGGGGGGGCGATGCGTTTGTTGAATGCATTGCGGGGTCAAGTGGGGAGAACACGAAGCCGAAGCAACAAAAGCGAGGAAGCGAGTGGTGATGTACGTAAACATCGACTCAATGGCCAAACCACCCGAGCAATGGTGGACACGGGTGCTACTCACAACTTCATCGCCGACCGAGAAGCAAAGCGGCTTGGGTTAATCTTAGAGAAGAACCCAAGTCGGATGAAGGCGGTTAACTCGGAGGCTAAGCGAATCTCTGGGCTAGCAAAGGGAGTCTCCATCAAGATCGGATCGTGGAGCGGGCGCACAAACATGATGGCGGTGCCCTTGGATGACTTTCAAGTGATTCTGAATGGAGTTCATGCATGCCGCAAAGTTGGTGCCGATGCCGTTCCTAGACTCCATATGTCTAATGGGAGGTGACAACCCCTGTGTGGTTTCTGTCACTCGAAGAGGAACCCAGGATCCCCAGCAGCTATCAGCGTTGCAACTGAAGAAGGGCGTACGCAAAGGAGAGTTAACCTTTGTGGCTGCGATGAAGCTAGAAGCACTCGATGGGGAGGCCCGTAAAGAACCTGCTGCGGTGGCAAATGTCCTGAAGGAGTTCGAAGATGTTATGCCACCTGAGTTGCCGAAAATTCTGCCACCACGTAGAGGCGTGGATCATCTTATTGAGCTGGAGCCAGGAGTGAAGCCTCCAGCGAGACCACCATACCGCATGCCCCCTCCTGAGTTGGCAGAGCTCAGAAAGCAGTTAGATGAACTGCTAAGCGGTGGTCTCATCCGCAGTTCCAAAGCACCATTCGAGCTCAGTTCTCTTTCAGAAGAAACAAGATGGGAGTCTCCGACTATGCGTCGATTATCGAGCCCTTAACAAGGTGACTGTGAAGAACAAGTATCCCATCCCTCTCATTGCGGACTTGTTCGACCAACTGGGCAAAGCAAAGTATTTCTCAAAACTCGACCTTCGGTCGGGGTATTGGCAGGTGCGTATTGCTGAAGGTGATGAAGCGAAGACTACCTGTGTGACCAGGTATGGAGCGTTTGAGTTCCTGGTGATGCCTTTCGGTTTAACCAACGCTCCAGCCACATTCTGCACTCTTATGAACCAGCTATTCAAGGAGTATCTGGACAAGTTTGTGGTTGTCTACTTGGACGATATCGTCGTCTATAGCCGAACACTTGAGGAGCATATTGAACACCTCCGAACAATCTTCAAAGTTCTCAGGGAGAATTCATTGTTCGTAAAAAGAGAGAAGTGCTACTTTGCTCAGAAAGAGATCTTATTCTTGGGGCATCGGATCGGCGACGGTTCCATTCAGATGGATAAAGCAAAGGTGCAAGCAGTTGTGGACTGGCAAACTCCAAAGAAGGTGCCCGAACTGAGATCCTTCCTTGGGTTTGTGAACTACTATCGACGCTTCATACTGGGGTATTCAAGCGCGCAACTCCACTAATGAGTTCTTTGAAGAAAGAGCAGCCTTGGAGATGGTCCGACAAATGTGAAGCGGCATTCCAAGACCTAAAGGCTGCCGTTCTGGAAGAACCAGTGCTCAAATTGCCAGACTATGGGAAGCCCTTCGAAGTCCATACAGATGCTTCAGACTTCGCTATCGGGGGAGTACTTATGCAGGAGGGCCATCCGGTGGCCTATGAAAGCCGTAAGCTCAATGAGACCGAGCGGCGGTATCATGTGCACGAGAAGGAGATGACAGCGGTGATCCATCGCACGCTACGAGTGTGGCGACACTACCTTCTCGGATCGCGATTTGTACCGAGGACGGACAACATCGCTTTGAGTTACTTTCAGACTCAAAAGAAACTCTCCCCAAAGCAGGCACGATGGCAGGACTTCCTGGCGGAATTTGACATGGCAATGGAGTACAAGCCCGGAAGAGCAAATGTCGTAGCTGATGCCTTGAGTCGAAAAGTGGAGGCCGTGAATGCTATGCAACTAGAGGGAGAGGCCAAACAAGTCAGTTGCAATCCAACTTTCTTTCCCGAATCAAGGATGGTGTGCAGTGATCCCCAAGCAGTAACCTTGATGCAATTGATCCAAGAAGGCAAGGCACGACGATTTTGGGTCCAGGAGGGACTCGTCTACACCAAAGGGAATAGAGTTTATGTCCCTCGGGTGGATAATCTGAGGCGTGAGCTTTTGAAGGAGTGTCATGATTCCCTTTGGGCAGGACATCCGGGTATTCATCGAACATTGGCTCTCATGGAGAGGGCCTTCTATTGGCCAAAAATGGGGATGGATGTGGAGGAATATGTTCGGACGTGCCTAACTTGTCAACAAGACAAAGTGGAGCAACGGAAGCCGGTGGGACTTTTAGAGCCGTTGCCTGTACCAGAAAGGCCGTGGGAGAGCATTTCTCTGGACTTCATATCTAGCTTGCCGACAGTAGGGGGACTCGGATCGATACTTGTGGTAGTCGACCGATTTCGAAGTATGCAACCTTCATTGCCGCACCCCTACACTGTTCAGCAGAGGAAGCGGCGAAGCTAATGATGAAGAATGTGGTGAAGTATTGGGGAGTCCCGCACAATATTATAAGTGATCGAGATGCTCGGTTTCTGGGACGATTCTGGACCGAGTTGTTCAAATTGTTGGGATCGAAGCTATACTTCTCCACAAGCCTCCACCCCCAGACGGATGGCCAAACTGAAAGAATAAACTCGCTCCTAGAGCAATATCTTGGCACTACGTGAGTGCCAATCAACGAGATTGGGTGAAGTTGTTGGACATAGCCCAATTCTCCTACAACCTGCAGCGGAGCTCTGCATCCAACAAGAGCCCCTTTGAGATCATCACTGGACAACAGCCATCGACTCCTCACACTTTGGCTATTGGATATACAGAGTAGTCCGTCCGCGTATCACTTGGCGAAAGAATGGCATCGAAATGCAGATATTGCGCGGGCCTACTTGGAGAAGGCGGCCAGAAAGATGAAGAAGTGGGCAGACTTGGGAAGGCGACCCCAGGAATACAAAGTCGGCGATTTGGTGTTGGTGAAGCTCCAACCAGCATCACTCCAATTCTTTAGAAACAAAGTGCATAAAGGATTGGTGCGCAAGTATGATGGCCCCTTCCCCAATTGTCAATAGGGTGGGCAATGTTTCCTACAAGTTGCAATGCCGGCGTGGCTCAAGATGCATAATGTTTTCCATGCCAGCAACTTGAAAGCCTACCACTCCGATCCGCAAGATGCTTCTCGAGGCGTTTCAACTCGTCAACCTCCCACCAGAGCTTCCTACGAGAAGCGAGTTGAAACCATTTTAGCAGATCGCAGGACAACGCTACCCAATGGAGCTGAACAGATTGAATACTTGGTGAAGTGGCAGAAACTTCCCAAAACCGAAGCGTTGGGAGCCAGAAGACACCCTCCGACATGAAGAAGCAACTATCAAAGCCTACCAAAGAGCGTCAACGAGGGCGTCGACAGCTTAAGTGGGGGAGAATGTCACGAACGGTCGTCGCACACTCGCAGCAACTTCGCTCAACGTTCCGTTCGTCGCTTGCCCATGCTTGTACATATCTTTGGCAGCCTGTTTTGCCATGTTTTGGTGTGTTTTTCCTTGTAAAAAGCAAAGCAGAAAAAAGCAGCAGCAGCTGCAGCAGAAGAGCGATAACGATCGCTGCATGCATCCCAGAAATCCAAAAACAGCTCCGTTTTAGCGTGTGCGCGGGCTGATTTCGCAGGCGCGCGCCATGAAATTTTGTCACCATCTCAGCACCACTGGAACCACCGGGTGGCACATGGCTGGATGGGGCTCAGTATAGTGTCGGGCGTTGAACACTTTCACAAGTTTGCACGTCAACAGCGGAAACTTGCCTCGCGCCCGGCACTTGGGGAGTAGTTGTTTGCGGACTTGCAGCTGCTCATTCACCCCTCTAAAGTCCTTGTTTTCCTCCTCTCTTTCTCTGCTTTCTTGCACTCCAAGTGCTCGCTCAATTGCTTGTAAAGCTTCCCTCTTCGCGAGACGTCGGGACTTGTCCGTCGCTCGTTCCAACAACTAATCAACTTCTCTTTTACAGTCCTACGGGACCTGCACGAGGTTGCAGCTCGGTGACCCTTTCATGGGACAGCGTATGTCGCAAGGCGCCTCAAGACTTAGGCAATCCAAGCTAAGTCCGACCGAAGTGGGCGCAAAGGCGATTCTTGACTTAGGCAACTTCAGCTAAGTCGGTGGCTTGCCGCAAGGGTGCCTCACCACTTAGGCAATTCTTGCTAAGTGCGCGTGTTGCTAACGTGCGTCCGGCGCGCAAAAAAAAATGGCCGGCGGCACCGCTATTTTTGCGCAGGCATCCGCTGTGATCGCTGGCCGCAAAAGCGTATCAAAGGCGGCCCCGGCCCCATCCCTCATTTTGCAACTTTTGGCACGCTTCGACTCGGATAACGGCTTTCACGCCAGCCGGCCAAAAGCTGGTTGTCGGCCCAAAGCTTTTTCGCGCCAAAATTTACTTCATTTTGGCCGTTTTGGGCTATTTTGACGGCTTTGCGATGCCTGGCAGCGGCGGCGCGCATTGCAAAATGGGGCCATCGGCACACCCTGGAACCCCGGGGCCGCGTGGCTGGATGGGGCTTCGGATGAGCAGGGGCGGCGGCCGCGCGCGCAGCTCGCCGAAATCCGCTTCGTCAGCTCGCCAGCGACCAAAAATGGCTTTTGGCCCGTTTTGGGCTGTTTTGGCTGTTTTCGCGTTTCGTGCGCGCCGCTGCGCGCAAAGGCGAGCGTAAACGTCGCCATCTCGGCACCTGCGAACCCCGGGTGTGGGCGAAGGGCTGGATGGGCTTTCGATTCGAGTTCGCGGCGCAGCGCTGCGCTAACGCGATCATTTCGCCAGCTTCTTAAACGCAGCCGCGTGAAAGTTTTTCTCCGTTTTTTTATTTTAGCTTAAGCTTCGGCTTGCGGGGCTTGGGCGCGATCGGCGGCAGCGCTCACCATCGGCACGCGGCGCGCGCGCGCGCTTGCGGGCGTGGGGCCAGCCGCTGGCTGGAAGGCTTGCCGCCGCGCTTCGCGGCGCCGCGCTTCGCAGTCGCCTAAATGCAGGCACGGCAAAGGCATCAGCAGCGTTTTGGGCAGCTGAGCTTTGCGCGCGTCACGCGCACGAAGCATGGGCTTGCGACCGTTTCGAAGTCTCGACCAAGCCACCGCGAACCCCGGCGCGACGGGCTTTGCCATGGACCGCAGTCTTCGCGCGATCGCCCGCGGGCGAATGCCGCGCGAGCATGCGCAGCAGCCAAATGCGCCAAGATGGCGGCGGCGTTTTGGGCTTTTCGGATGGCTTTGCGGCGCGCAACTTGCGCTTGCAAAGCTCATGGCCAAGAGCGAACGTTCGCCATTCAGCATTTCTGGAACAGGACAGGCGATCGCGATTTCGACACTTTGACGCATCTTTCGCAGCGCGCGTTCGCATGCGAGCAGATATGCCGCGCTCCAAAAAGGGCCAAAATGCGTCAAAGCAGGGCGTCAATGGGGCGCCGCGGCGCGCACGTGGCGAAGGGCTCCAACTCGAAGCAATGCTCGATGCGGCCCTTGTGGAAAGCCCCCATTGCGCTCGCTTGGCTTCCGAGTTCGGGTGGCTTGGAGTGGAGGTTCGCCGCGTCGCTCATCGCCGCGTCAAGGGCGAAGCTCGCCAAGCAGGCGAAAAAGCGCGTCAGGGCGATGGCATCGAAAATGGGCTTCGCGCCGGCGGCGAGCGCATTTGCATGGCGCATCGCGTCAGCCTCGCAATGGGGCGAGCAATGATCCTTCGCTGCAGTTCACCTATCTTGGAAAGCCTTGTTTAGCCGGCTTCTCCTTCCTGCGTTTTGCAGCAGGCTAAATGATAAGGTTCGCATCGCGACGGTTGCGGCCCTGGAAGGGCTCGCGGCGGCTCGCACGCGCTAAGCGCGCCATGCTCGCATCCAGCAGCTTCGGCGCGACCATTCATTTGGTAGGCTTTGGCGCGCGGTTTTGGGTTTGCGGCAAAGCGGGCGGCGCGTAGGCGCAGCAGCGTGATGACTCGCGCTTACTAGGAATTGGCCTCGTCTGAAGACCAGCTTTGCAATGCAGCTTTGCCACGCAGCTTGCCGCGCGCCGAAATTTTCAAAGCCAAAAAAGCGGGATGTTGCCAAAAGATTTTCGGCTTTTTGGCGCGTTTTGCGCCGTCGGAATAGCGCAGCGAGCGGCGCGGCAGCGGCGGGGGCATGCGGCCCCTGTAATCCGGCAGCCACAGCCACTGCTATTGCCTTCAAACGGGGTCTGGGCAGCAAAGGGAGTGATAGAGCGGCGCTAAGTGGCGCTGCGCGCGCGAGCGCTCGCGTCGCCAAATGTGCGCAAAATCGCAGCCAAAAATGGCCTTTTAGCAGCTGAGCTTTTCAAGGGCCAGGCTGCGATATCGGCGCGCTAAGCGGCGCGCAAGCGGCGCCATGAGCTCCAGCGCATCAACTAAGTGCCGGCCATGCACCACAGATGCAATAGAATCGGAAAGCCCGTCGAGCTGTGCCATGCGTCAGCGCGCTGGCGAGCTTTCAGCCTGAATTGTTGAGTCAAATGCCGCGCTTCGCTGCAAGCTGGCTTTGGTGGCCTTGCGCGTTGCAATTCGCTTCGCAAAAGCTTAAGTGCATGCGAGCCTTGCCGACCATAGCCCAAAAGGAACCTGTTGGGGCAAAAGCAGCTTTGATTTTTTGCTGCTTTGATGGGCGCATGCGGAGAGCTGGGCGGCAGCGGCTAAGCGAGCTCGCATCGCTTCGCAGCGCTGCCATGGGCCGGCGCCTGTCGGCATCGGCTGCCGCGTCTTGATCGCAGCGAGCTCGCATGGCGCAAAGCGCGCGAATCGCCAAGCGCGCTGATCTCGATGCAAAGTTTGGCAAATCTTTCGCCAAGCATGCAAAACGCCAATTGGCGATGGCTTGCGGCGAAAACATGCGCGCATTTGGCAAATGCTTTTTCGGCGTTTTGCATCGCGCTCGGCGCTCGAATCGCAGAATGCGGCCAAACGCTTTGCTGCGCGACTAAACCGCTGCAGGAATGCTGAAGCATTGCTGCCTCTTAAATCGGCTTTCCGCTTGCGCCTTGGCAAGCATTAGCGGCGTTTGCAGTTTTTTTGAAGCTGTGATGCATATCAGCATGCTAATGTACTTCCGCGGATCGAGGCTTGCTTTGAGCTGCTAATTTCTTCAGCGCAATGGCGAGGCACGACCACGCCCTTTGCAGCACGGATCAGGAGCGCTTCAAGAGCGAGGGATGCCGCGCGATGGATCGCGCAGCGGCCCGATTGGCGCGCGAAGCGATATCGTCAGCTTCAGGCTAACTCCGAGCGAACGCAGCAACAATATACGATATATGGCATGCAGGCTGGAATTCGCAATTTGCCGGCACAGCATTGATGCCCTGCTGGATGGATCTTTGGATCATGGATTTGATTGCATCATTGCAGCATTACTGGACTCGAAGAGCCCGTATTGCATTTATTGTCACGGCACGTTTTTACCTGCCGTCGTGTCGGGATCAGCGAGCGTACGCTTGCTCTGACCCTTTCGAGTGGCATGCCAATGGATGCGATTAACTTGGTGTTCGCTCAGATCTAAAGCGCTTTTCCTGGCATTCTCGCGATCGGCTCACCTGGCTTCGTGTAGGCGGCAGAGGTCATCACCATGGTAGGCCCCGAAATGCTATTGTCAAATAGCATCGAACGTTGATAGCCGGCAAATTTGAATGATGCGTGGCGCGATCGAGATCGGCGAATATGCGATCCGATCGAGTTATCATGAATGCATCATCGAGCGGCGGCAAAGCCGCGAAAATTCATTTAATCTATGCAATGCATCGCCAGAATTTGGGGTTTTGCACGTGATTAGCTCTGCTCGAATTAAGTTATTGTTTCGATTATCCGTTTGCGTCATAGCATGCTGCGTATCCAAACTGAATCGCACTCGGCTATGGCTCGGCGCTTCAGCCAAATGCGATTTAATGCGCATGCTTAGCGCATTGCTAAATCGAAATAGTTCGACGCGATGCATTGCAATGCAAGCATCTGGCTTCATGGCAGTGCACATGCATCAGCGAACTTTGCAACAATCTAAGTGGCTTCGCATCAACCATGGAAGGGACAGCCATCGCCCACGCATGAGCGAAGCAGGGCTGCATCACAAAAGCATGCATGCCGCCAAGCACCACAAAGGAAAGGTGGGCGAGGCGATGGGCGGCATCATAAATCGAAGGGCAAGCGGGCACAAAGCGTTGAAAGCAAATGAAAGGCATGTCAAATGAGTCAAAAGAGCCATTCTTGGCCATGCATTCTTCAGGCAAGATCACTTTGCAATTCGAATGATCAGAGCGCTCAGCAGATGCAATGAAGTCGATCGCGCATAGCTGATTCGGCATTTGGCAATGTGGCGAGCCGAAGCCTCATTTGGTTGCAACGAAAGTTCAAGGTCAGTCTTCAGGCTCGGCAAGCAGCGCAAGACAATCAAGGTGCATGGCAGATAAAGGATCAAAATGCCAATCGAATGCGGATAGGCATAGTTGATGGGAATTTGACAATGCAACTTACGATAGGCATCCACAAAGCAATTTGACAGCGAGCAGCTGAAAGGTGAAGGAAATGGAAGAATGGATGAAGCATACATGTCACGATCGAGCGAGCCGCCCAGCCAAGCATTCACCGATGACCTTTGGTCCATCATGGCATTTCAAAGTTCACATGACCCGGACCCACCACTTGCATCAAGGCAAATCCCATCTTTCGATCCGATTCTCACGATCAAATCGCCCGCGTGGCCCTTCATCGAACTGTGACGCTGTCAAGTCGACATCCAGGTGAATGCTCAGAGAGCACGCGCTGAAAATTGGCAAAAAAAATCACATTTGTTGATGCAAGATGATTTGATTCAAGAGAGACAATTTTCTGATTTGATTGAAAGAGGTGAAATGCAATGTGAAGTAGCGCGCTCGAAAGCTTTTCATGCTATCGTCAACTCAGCGGCCAGCGCATGGATCAGCCGTTGGCGCCGGATCCGTCGACCAAACGCATCCGGCTAGGCGCAACCATGCAATGTTTTGCAGGATGAGCGATTAGGTTGTCTTCCGAAGCCGGTTTGAGGCAAAGCGCCTTTGCCGAATCGCCTTCGGGTGATATCGGCGCACGCCACGAAGCTTAAAACTCGCGTGAAAGTTTCCAGTGGGCCTGCTGGCGCTTTCGCTTTTGCATTCGGAAACTTTGAAATCAAGGTGGCAAGGCCGATGAGCTGGCATGAAGCTTTTTGGCATGCGGCGGATTTGCCTGCAGTTCAGCGCATGGGGCCGACGCGTCATTCGGATTGATTGCGAGCATCGCCTCGACCCCGGCTCAGCTTCGAGCCAGCGTCTTCCGATCGCTGCAGCATGTCCTTGCGCTTGCCCGTTTCGCAGTGGTCCTTTGAGGCGTCTTTTGCCGCTTAGCAGTTCAGCCAGCCTTGGCAGGAGCAGCATTCAGCCAGTCGAGCCGACGAAGCGGCCGCAGCAAGTCATCTTTGGAAGATGCAGGAAGATCATGGCTTTTGGCGGGGAAGCGAAGCGGCATTCGTCAGTCGCTGCCGATGCCGTTGCCCAAGCCCAATCGAACCCGCCCGCCGCTTCCGAAGATTGCCTGCTTCGAGCTTGGATTGCCTGGGCGGCGGATGGCGCGACGATTGGCCGCTTGATCACCTCGAAGCCGCACTTTGGCACGGAAAAGCGGCCTTGCGCATACAGGCGAAAGCAAAGGAAGAATTCCAGGTCAAAAGCAGGCAATCCGGCATGGCGCAGCGATCGAATGCGCGAATTTGGCGCGCGGCGAGGCGTAATGCTTGGCAGTCGCCGCATCAGATTCCCAGAGTCGGTCCGCGAGAAAGCCCCAGATGGGCGATCGATGCGGTTGCAGCATGCAGCGCCGAAGCCTTGGAAGTTGCGCGCCGTTGCCGGCCGAATGCGTGATCGGCTTTGCTTGGCCATTGCGATTTCAGTCCATGCATTCGGATCGCGCAGCGGATCATTTCGATCGCGCGAGCGCGAAGCGTGCAGCAAAGGGGCGAACGCTTGCAGCAGCATCAGTTTGGCAGTTGAGCGGCATCGAGCGGGCAGCGCGGGCTTGCGCGAACGGCGTCGCTTGCCGGCCGTCGAAATGTCGATTCGAGCGATCGCGCGATGCGCCCATCGAAACTTCGCGCCGGATGCACGAATCCAAAAAGCAAAATGCGCTCGCGCAAAATCGATTTGCTGATAGCCGGCGAATGCAAAGCCGATGCTTCGCGGCAAGCTTCAGGCGGCTAGCGGATGCGGCCGATTGGCAATGCAATGCATCGCCAAAGGCGAGCCCCCGCTTCAATGCGGCTCAAGCTCGCAGCATCGGCATTCGGCGCCGGCCGATGCAGTCGATCCTGGCCCAAGATGCGCGATCCGTTCGCATCGCCCGAATCGAGCTGCAAGCCACATTAGCCGGCTACGCTTCGAAAATCGGGCCATGCCGAGTGCTGACGAGCTAGTACCAGTGTCGACGAGTGCCTGCAAGTCGGGCAAATGCGCAGCGCCCAGCGGCGTTTCAATTAAGTCGCAATCTCCGCGGTCATAAGCGACCCTGGTGGAATCTTCGCCACATCGAAAATTTCGTCCGTGCCAGCCTGGACTTCATCCTTGTCTTGGCTTAGGCTGCATGATTCTTTTCGCGGTTTCGCGCCGCTCGCGCAACGCCTGCGGATCTGAGCAAAACAGCTCGGGCGCCAAATGAGGGCGCGCTCGCCAAGCGCTAAATTTGGCTGCGGCAGCCGCAGCGAGCTTTGCCAAGCATGGAGCTTTGCTGTCAGCGTCGCAGCGGCTCAAGATGCATCCTTTCAAGCGGCAGCTTCGTCAGCAAGCCAACCAGAAGTTCGACTATCGGTATTCGTCGGCTGCGCAAGGTGCGTTGAGCTTCGCGATAGCACTGCTCGTCGCTTCGCTGCCCAGGCCATCGCCTTGCGTCGAAAGCTTGATTTTCGCGCTTTGGAAATGAAGGAATCAAGCCGGATGGCGGCGATCTGCCAGCGCGGGCATCGACCTTGAAGCGAAAAAGCGGGCCGCATGCAAAAAGCAGGTTGGTGGCAGCTGAGCTGGGCAAGCCTGCTGGGAATACAGTTTCGAAGGAGCGACGCCAAAGCTGGCCTGATTCATTCAACTGAGCCATCCGTCCGAGTTATCAGAAGGATTCACTTGTTGCTGCTTTTGGAATCGGCGAAAGCGCGCCAGCGACCAACCGCCAGCGGCAATCTGCCTTGAGGGCCTAAAATTTCGAAGCAAGAATGCCATCACTGGCCAACTTGGCCAGCCGAAGCTTGCATTTTCAGCCGAATTGGCGGCGCGCGATCTCCATTTGAGCGCACGGCTGAATTTGCAGCTCCGGAGATCATGCATAAGCGCATCCAGCTGCAGATCCTTCCGATCTTGACTCGCATCGAAGAGCTTGAACTGAGCTATCTTGATCAGCGAGTCTGTGACGCGCTTCATCCAGTTCTCTCGCTTAAGTCAGCGTGCTTGCTGAGCCAAAATGGAGTTTGCCAAAGCGATTCGCTCGCCCCCAAGCAATCAGCGACCAGCAGTACTCTCGGCAGCACTCGAGAGCGCAGGGAGTTGCGAAGGCTCCGCAGTAAGCATCGTGGCATCAGCGGCGATAGCCAGCAGCCGTGCCAATGGGATCTGACTAAGCTCCAGATCGCCCTTCGCTCGGATCGATCGCAAATCGCTGCCAAACCTGATCCAGTTCACCATGGATTCAATCAAAGCAGATTTTGGCTGCGTTTTGCTAGTCGTGTGCTTGCGATTCGGCAGCTTCGAGCGGCTTTGAGAATCGCAACCCACTCTTCATGCGCTCACCACAGCCGCCGAAATCCGTCAAGCAGTACAACTCGATCAACTCAAAGTCAATGCGCTTGAAATCACAAGGCTCAGGCAAGCGCAGCAAGCACGCTTGATCTGGCAAATCATTTAATTTGCTCTTACATCAATGCATGGGAACATTGTAGCTCAATGAGTAATCAATGTCCATTGCAGTGACTTCAGCGGCTCAGCTTAACTTCGCAATCTTGCCAGCAGTGATTTGGTACGCCACATGCTCAGGCCTAGGTCCCCAAATGGGATGGCCCTAAACTGAATCTCCTTTCCAGGCGGTTAAGGGGCGAACGGGATAACATGGCGTGGCAGCAAGGCATCATGGTCAAGCAAGGTGCCACTGAATAGCCAAAGCATCAGAATGCGAAACTTTTGAGATTTGCAATGCTTTGGCAAGCCAGCCTATTTCTTGAGTGAATGCCTTCTTTGGGCAAGCTAAAGCCTCAGTGCAGCACAAGCACAATGGCCTTGCATTGGGAAATCAATCGAACCTTCTTGCTTTGCCTTGCGACCTTGAGAAGTTTTGGAATTTAATCCTTCGCTCGCCTTGTGACTCCTTGCAGATCCTTTTCTGGATCTGAAGCTTCGAGCTTCGATTTTCGATTCATCTGGCTTCTTCGCTTCGATTGGTCGCTCGCTCTTTCTGCTTCGATTCTTTCTCGCTTCTTGGCTTCGAGTCTTCGTCCATCCTTTTGCTTTCTCACTGAAGCTTTGTTTCAATGACAATGATCCATCTCGCTGAGATCTTCAAAGTCTTTCAGCTTCGGCTTGAAAAGGCTTTCATGCATTGCCGATCGATGATTCATCGCAAATGCGCTTGCAAGCTTTGATCATGCCTCAAAATGGATTCAAAGCTTGAGGTCATTCAGCGATCTTGAAATGCTTTGCATGATCTTGATTCAAGGCCTTTCCGGTGCAATGCGAACTTTCATCGGCAGATCAACCGCGCCTTTGAATCTCACAATGGCTCGATTCTTCCGAAAGAAAAGCGCATCCAATCTTCTTCCACTCGCTTGCTTCGCGAGCGCCATGCATTCGATCGCAGCTCAAGATTCGCGAATGAGATCCTCGATCGGAGTTCCCATTTCAAAATTTCCGAAGTGCCAAGCAAGGACTTGAGCTTGCTTGCATTCCTGGCGGTGCCGCGAGACTTTGCATGTCTTGGACCTCTGAATGAAAGCTTCAGCTCCGGTAAGCATTCATGCCATCGCTAAGGGCTCTCCTCCACGCCTTGCGTGAGCTTTGGGTCATGCAAGCACCAATCGGCGCGCCGAAAGAGCTTTCGTGATTCCAATCTTCCATCTTGGCTTGCAATTTTTCTCATTCCGTCCAGATTGCATCCCATCTTTGAGCTTCGACTCACTTCGAGCTCAGAGTCCGCTTTTCTTCAATCAGTGAGCCAATTGCTGCTTGATCGCTCGCTTAAAGTTGCGAAGCGCATCCAAGCGGATCATGCAATGCTTGAATGCTTGCAGCATCATCTTGAGTCCCTCAACTTATCTTGCTGCTGCAATCGAACTCATATAGGCGATGGCGCAAAGTCCGTCGTTCTCGGCATCTTCCTGGAGGTGTCTTCTTCACATTGGCTTGTCGAACTGCATCTGTCAGCCGCCGCTGTCTTTGCGAGCCTTCGTCGCTTTTCCCTTGCTATATGGAATCGCAGCTCCCAGCGCTCGCCAAAGCGCCCCATGCCGTGATCGACTGTGCTCGCAAGCTGCTCGGCTGCAGATCGAGCCTTGCTTGCGCTCTAGGCTCTTGCTTCGCTTCTCGGCCATTCATTTCGGGCTTGATGGATCCCCCTGCATCGGCGAAGAAACTTCATGCTCAAGCGATGCAGCCGCTTGATGGCGCCGATCCATTCGTGCCTTGCCTGATGCTCCCATGCGCTGGCCGCAGTTTCACGCTCTCGACCTCTGCGGCACGCCATTCTTTCAGCACATTGAGCATCGAGCTCTTCTGTCGTGCCAAATCAGCATGCCAAGCTGAACTTCTCTCATGCCTTCAGCTTCAGTTTCGCTTTGAATTTGGCTGCTTGCTCATGGCGACTCTGCCTTCCACTGCAATCCGCCTTTAGCTTCTCATTCCGCGAATGGCCCAAGCGGATCGATGGAAATGCGATCGCTGCATCCCGCTGTATGCCACATGCGCTGCCACCGCTGAACGCTGCGAGCAAAAGTGCTTCGCAAGGCAAAGCACGGCCATTTCGCTTGCCATGCACCGTCAAAATTGCTATCACCTAGGCTGCGGTTTGCGCTAGCTCGCGCAGCCAGGGCGCTCGCAAGCCTCGCCCCAGCTTGCCAGCCTGGGCTAGGCTCTTTAAACCTTTCGCTGCTTTGCCCAGTGCCATTGATCATCCTGAAGCCGCCTGCTTAGCGAATGACCTTTTTGCTGCGAAGGCTTTCATTTCAGTGGATTAAAAAAAGCCCCATTGCCGATCCGATGCAGACTTTTCGGCGCCGCTGACATTCTTCGCCACATTCTCGATTTGACTTTGCATTATCGAGTCCGATTCGCTGCACGCGAAGCGTCATGCATTCATGGCCAACCGCGTCATGCAGCTCCTCGCACGAGTCCGCCGCTCATGCAAATCATAGAATACAATGGGCTCAGGGCCAGTGCGCATGGCCGTTGCGGCTCAAATCCAGGCTGAAGCCATCGCATGGGCATGAGCTTCAGGACCATCGGCGAAAAGCGATTCGCATTCGCCGCTCGCCATCGACGTCTTCGCTGAATGCCTGCTTCGCAACGCTGCTGGAGAAGCGATGTCGGCTCGCATCGCATGGTCATCATCGGTGGTCATCGCATGGCGCCATCGCCGCGCACTTCCGCCCCTCTTCCATCGATATGCGCCTTCACCGTTTGCCATCAGCGTCAAGCTTTGATTTGCCGAAATCTGCATTTGGCTTCTCAAACCCTTTTGGCCATTTCGCCGCTCATCGAGGCTTCCGCGCGATAGCGCTTTCGCATTTCGACGTTCTCTTGCTTCAATTCGAGCATGCGCATCGGCCATGCTCAGCACTCGAGCAGCTTTGCACGCGAGGCGCGCAGCCGCTCGCTCGCTGCCATCGCTCGCGTTGAACGCGCATTTTCACCAGCTCGCATGATCGGCTCTGTCATGACTTGGATTAGGCGATCGTCGATATCATCCCGCAACCAAAAAGCCAGCCATGCGCATCGCTCACCGGCACTTGCATGACTTGGGGCTCAAGCGAATGAGCAGCAAGTCTAGCTGCCAAGTCCAAGCGCAAGAGCTGTTACTTATTTCAAAAGATCCTCCTGCTTGAAAGCTGGGACTTCCGGAATGGCTGCGAATCATTTTGGGCTCAGATGCGGCTTGGTCGATCATTTCAAATGCTTTGCATCAGAAAGCTTACCGAGAATGCAAAAGTTCAAAGGAAATCCAGCAAAGAATGCGAGATTTCACGTTTAAAGCACTGCCAGGTTGATCCGTGACTGCTCAGAAAGCGCGTTTTCTGCGCCATTGATGCAAGCTCATGGCGCTGCTTGGCTGGCGAAAAATTTATGAATCGCCGATGCATTCTAAGCGAATCCGATCATCGCAGCAAGCTGAAAGCAGAGCAAGCCCTCAAACTCGCCTCGGCAGCAGCTTCAAGCACTTCTTGACCTCGGATCAGCGTTTTGCCAAGACCAAGCCTGTAAGCCGTTTTCCATGCCTCCTGCAGCCAAGCCATGGCTTGCTTTCATGGCCGATTTGGCTGCTTTTTGCAATGTTTGAGCTCATGGCGAAGCATTTGCCTTACATGCGTCGCCATCTGCCAAAGTCGAAATTCAATGCCGCATGAGCTGGAAATTGGAACGGAGCTTCGCAAACGTGCCCATCGCATTGCTTCCGCTTTCGCAGGTTGGCATCAGCGTCATGCAGCGGTCACCAGCTGGCCTTTTCAAGGTTGCCATCGCGTTGATCAAAATTTAAGCTGAGCTGGCCAAAAGCTTGCTTTTCGGCAGCTTGCGATCTCTGAGCCAACCGAGTCGCGCCATCTCGAGCTCGCTCGATCTCTGCCATTCTGAGCATTCATCCGCTGGCAAATCGACTTTTCGATGCAGAGTTTTATCGAGTCACTTTGCAAATTGCCGCTCATCGCATTGCATGGTGCCGCTTTTGCTTTTTTGGCCTTTCGAATTCAGCTTTTGAAACCATTGGCCAGGCTATGATCCGAATGCTTACATCTGCATTTCACTTGCTCTCTCGACTTGCATTTAAGTGTGCGCATGCATGGCTTTGCGATGATTCCGGATGCCACATGGCACTAATCATGTTCCAAATGCCATCCAAACAGCTTTTTGGGTCTTGCAATTCAGCGAGCGAAAAACTAGCATTCAATTTGACTCTAGGCTGCATTTTTCCAAAAATCACTTGATCAGGTGCTGAAGGATTTGCCATCAGGCTGCACTTGCCCATTTTGTCAAGTGCTTCATTTCGAAACTGATCATTTCGCATCCATGCTTCGCAGAGCTTGGCATTAATTCAAATCCATGATCCAATGACGAGCCATTGTCCTTGCCATCATGAGGCCAAGCAGCTTGAATTGTTCCAAGCTCGACCATTGCGCAGCTTTTGGCTTGACGTCTTTGAAGATGAGCTCGAACGCAACCTCTTGGAAACTCCAGCCTTTGCTTCAAGTCGATCCTGCATGAGCAGCAAGCCGAACCGCCTTGCCTCTTCATCCTTCACGCACCGTTTTTGAAGTCGAGTCACTCAGCGCAAGCTCAGCGCTCAGCTTTTGCTTGCCAAGCCGCTTCCTGCATTTGCGCTTTTCATCAGCTTAGCTTCCTTCATCGAATTTGATTCTTAAGAGCAAATCACCCAACTGTCAATGTTGCGCTTCGATCGGCTGGGCCCGTTTTTGTGCTTGATCGCAGTCAAGTCCAGCTTCAGCGCTCATGGCATTCAGCTTGCGAACTTTGAGTCATTCAACGCTGTCGTTTTGCCCGCTGATTCATCATGGCATGCCTGGGAGAAATCCTCGAGTTTGCAAGGTCGAAACTTGTCCCTTCATTTAGCATGAATTTGCTGAGCGTCTTCGAATCCGCGCAGCTACTTTGGCCATTGCCGTCAGCCATGGGCCTGGCGATGGCATTGATCCATGCCAGCTTTGAACGCGGCCTTGGTTTTGCACAACGGGATCTGCTTGAAGTAAAATTCGCATGCGACCATGACGCCAATGCACAACGCGATGCAATCATGCCATAGCGTTTATCATCAATCGCTGATCAATTCGCAAATGCAGCGATCAAAGCTCGCATCCCTTGCATTAGTCAAAAAGGCTCTCATGGCCATGGATGCCGCAGGTTTCACAAGCGCAGATAACATGCAGATGGCATTCGCTGCTGCCTGGCAGCTACACTTTCTGCATGCACAAGGTCATGCGCAGCGCAAAAAGCTGGCATCAAAGCAATCGCCTTCATTCAGCTTCATTGCAATGCAACCAATGCAATTGCTCTCATCTGTTGCAGTTCGCTTTCACAAGCATTACACCATCAGCTGCAGCGCAGCTTTTTCGACAATCGCCTGCAGCATTTAACTGCTGAAGCGCCGCCGATCGCCGCAACGTTCGCGCTTGCAGCTTTCGAGCGCTAGCGCAAAGCGCGCAAATGCTTGCGCCAAAGCGAGCTTCGCATGGCGACTGAAGCGACATTGGCTCAGATCAACACTACAAAAAACGCTTGCTCGCGATTGCGGCATGCTGCACACAAGCGCGCTGCATGTCAGCATGGAATTCGAAGCGGGCAAAGCGGCGATGCAATACAAGCTTGAAGCAACAAGCATGCAGCGCTCGCCGCGCAGTTCATCGCGCATGAAGCGTCGCATGCGAAAGTCATCCAGCAGTTTGAGCTTTGACCGACGAATGCGCTGCTTCGCAACATTGCACGCCAAAGTCGCTATGGCCTTTCGCTTGCGCCGTTCAAAATCAAAAGCGCAAAAGTCGCTCCGCAATGCGAACGATTCAGGGGTTTTCTTGCATCGGCACTTCGCGGGGAGCATAGCACTGGGCGCAGAAGTCCCCGCGTGCAATCGAACCAGGCATCCTATGTTTGGGAAGCTTGATAAGCCAGCGATGATCGAGGCTTGGCTCGCAGCCGCCGCTTCATGTCGCGCCGCTTGCAGGTTCAAAAGCGCAGCCCTGCAATCGCTGTTTTGGCATCAGCCTGCTTTTGCCTTTACAGCTCGCAAATGCCAAAAAACAATCCGCAAATTTTCAACAATCTGATGCAGCTCCAACATTGGCTGACAAATATTGGCACTTTGCGGCGGAGTTTGGCGACGCCAATGGCGTCAGCGAGCATTGGAGCGGGCCGTTGTTGCCCTTCCTTCATCCAGCGCCATCAGCACTTCAAAAATTCATCATGGAGCATTGTGAGGTCTTTCGAAAATGCAGCTTGCAACCGGGTCGCGCAATCACGCGCGTTGCTGCCGTCAAATCGCGCAAAAAAACAGCCCAAACGGGCTGAAAGCGCAGCGAGCCGCAAAGCGCAACGCCATGAAAGCGCTTCGACTTGCCCCTGCCATTTGCAAGCTGGCATTTTGGGCTGCGCAAGCTTGCAAGCAATGCTACAGCGATTCAGCAGCATTTCATGATCGCATGCAAACCGGCATCCATTTGACCATGCATTGCAAAGCAGTCACCATGGGTCGAGCTGAGCTGGCTGAAGCTTCAACCGGAATCATTCAAAATGCCATGCGCCAGCGCGCGCATGCGCCAAAAGCCGCCATTTGAAGCCCAAGCGCTGGCAATTTTTCAACATTTTCAGCGTTCATCGAGAATCGCCGTTTTGCTCAAGCGCCGCGAAAGCATTTCGCGCAGCAAGCGCACGGCCAAACATGCTCATCCTGGGTAGCCAAGTTGCCCCTCCAGGTCATGCAAGGTTTCCGAGAATTCGATGGCTAAGCTTTTCTTTTCAGCGCCGAGCCTGTGCGTTTCGTCGTGCATGCCGCGTTGCGCAAAAATCGCCCGCCGGCACAAGCCAATTTGCCAAAATTTGGCCAGCATTTTTAGTCCATTGCCGGCGCGGCATTGGCGGCATGCGATGCATGGCGGCGCTCCAGCAGCGAGCAGCAGCAAGCCCTTGCCAAGATCCGAAGCCCCATGTAATATCCAAAAGCCCATGAACCTTAAGGCACCTAGTTCAGTAAAGTCTTGAGGATCTATTGGTCGCAAAAGCCTTGCGGCTTGCGAAAGCGCAAAAATGAAAATAGCGATGGTTGAAAAGCCCAAAGCGGCCAAAAAGCAAAGCCATCATCGCATGAGGAAAGCAGAGGATGTGAGCGAAGAAAGCGATGGCTTCAGGAGCTTGAAAGGACTTTGGCTTGAGGAGAAGAAGGATCCGGCCATCGTTAGAAGAACCGAAGAAGATCAGACCCTGAAGGATGGAGGAGCCACAGTCACAGGTTCCGAGGTGTGAATGAATGACTGATTCAAGCGCGCTTTTTGCCCAAGCTGTTTCGCGCAAAAGAAGCGAAAGCAAATGCCCTAAAAATTGCCAAAAAAAAAAAAGCAGGAAAAAGCAGAAGAAGAAAGAGAGCGAGAAGAGAAGGAAGAGGCGAGCGAAGAGAGCGGAGCGGATCTGCCCTCAGTCAAGATCGGTCAGGCTCCATCAGCCCTTCATTTCCGGAAGGCTCAAATCTTGAATCTTTGCCCTTGGTCCTGCAAGGAGAAAGCCTTTTTGATCCGAGCTTGAAGAAAGCTGGAAAAGCAGAGGGAAAAAGTTTTTTTCGAGGCTGCATGGCTTGCTTGGCAAGCCAGTCGGAGAGAAGAAAAAATCAGAAGCGAGTGAGAGAGAAGAATCCAGAAAGCGTTTTCAGGAAATCAGCCCGCAGGCGATGCAATGGGCAGTGGACATCCTTTCAGCAGCTTGCAGCTTAGGAAGTTAAAGCGAAGCAGAGCGAAGCGCGAGCGAAGATTGAAGCATGCGATTTGTGCTTGCTTGGAGAAAATGCGGAAGCCATGAATCGGCGCTGAAGCGTTGCTCACAAGGTCGAGGCCATCTGCAGCAAGAAGCGCATGCACAAGCTGGCAAGCGCATGTCGCACCGAACAGCCTTTATGCATCTGCGAAAAGGAGATGCACATGTTTCAGAAAGCGTTGCTCGCATGGCAGCGATGGTCGCGAAGCGAGAGAAACGCCTCGAGGAAGAAGAGAAGCTTTTCAGAAGAGAAGAAGAGAGAAGGAGAGAAATTTGTAACACCCCTCATTTTTGAATTTTAAGTATAAATTTTGGTGATAATGTAAGCATTTAGTTTAAATTGAAAGAAAAAGAAATAGAGTATGAAACAGAAGTAACTTAATTGTAAGATTTGGGAGAAAAAAAAAAAAAAAAAAAAAGAAAGAATATGAGGACCTATATGTAAACCCTAAGGACCAAATCGTGAATATGATAAAAACAAGGACTGAAATGCAAAATGCACTAAATGACAATTTCCACCATTTAAGCCTCTCTCTCTGCCTTCATTCTTAAGGAAGCAGAGAAGGCAGCTCGTGGGTGATCAGGAAAGAAAGAAAAGAAAGAAAGAAGAAGAAGAAGAAGAAGAAGAAGAAAAAAAAATTGGGGCTTTTAGGGTTCTTGCTTAAATCCTTCCACTCGGGTCAAAATTCTCAAAGGCAAGTGTTCTAACCCCCTCCTACACTATTTAGAATTTTTAGTCTCTGTTTTTATGTTGATTCAAAATAAATGAAGGATTTCTATTTTAGAAACTGATATGTCTCTCCCTTGGACATAGAACCATGGATTCTGAAGTTTTTTGGTAAACTGACCCCTATACACTGTTTCAGCTATAAGTTTTAGTACAAAATGTGAATTCGGACAGGAACTAATTTGTTTGAAATTAGACTCTTATATCTTCCTTTTGAAACTGATTTTGTAGATTTTGGACACCGAATACTTACCCAAACATCTGTTTGAATGAGCCTATAGACGCTGTAAAACAGGGTTCAAGATTTCTGATCTGTCGATACTAAAATGCCTATAACTCCCCATTTAAAATTCGGATTTGTACCAAACTGATTTTATTTGAAACTAGACTTGCAAATCTTTCTTTTGACATATAGTTTGAAAATTTTGGAATTCAATAGCCTACCCTATTATCTGTTGAATCCGACCCTATATTCTGCAAAACAGTGATTGTGTTTTTGACCTTGTGTTACCAAATCAAAGGTAACTCCGTGTTGGGAACCCTGTTCATATGAAATTTGTTGCCATCAGAATATAGATTGATATATGGTTCGACCATAGCTTTCTTATGGGTATTGGAGCATAATTGATATTCTGAAGTATTTGTTTGATGTGCCACTTTGGAATTCTGTCGAAATCGAGCTTTGGTCGATTTCGATTCGTGTATTGTTCCGTTCCTTTGGATATTTGAATTCATCTAACCTTCTTATTGGAATTGAGCTAATATTATTGCTTGGAATCCCTGTACACTCTTATTTTCATTTCATTTCAAATCTGAATACATTTGCGAGAGATTTGTTCTTTGTTTCGTATTGTCTCGAAAAGGCACATGCACGTTTTGTTGTTGTTCGCGTGTGCTTCCGATATATGCTACTTATTGTTAAAACTGCCCTCTTGTACTCTGGTGTGTGGGATTATCGGACCTTTGCAGAAATGGTAAAGGGTATGTGCTTATTGCCCGCTATGTGGGGTCCCGCTATGTGGGATATTCGGACCTTTGCCGAAAATGGTAAAGGGTATGTGCTTAGAGAGCCTGCGATGCTCTGCCCGGCCCCTTCGACTTCACCTAGGCGTGGGTGGATGGAGCTCCCAGACGTGGGAGACTTTTGTCGGTGGTCATTCAGAAATGGATGAATCGACCGATTCGACCGAGATCCCACTACACCTTCTATATGTTTGATATGACATCCGGAGTTTTGGTGTGTTGTTTCGTTCATGCTCATGGATAAGAATGATATGATTGCAACGTCAAGGACGACGTTTAAGCTTCTGTACGATATTTGTTATTGATTATGCTCTGAAATGCTTCATTCACTGATGATTTTGCTTCGAAATGTTCCATATGCCATTGATATGCTTCGGAACATTTTATATGCCATAAGTAAGCTCGATGTGTTCCCTTTGTTATTCTTGATATGCTCCAATTACTATGCCCCATCATCGTCAGGAACCAAATATGTAAGATTGAAAGGACAATTGTGTTTCTGCTCCTAATGATATTTTGTCTACTCGTATATTCGACTTGTAATGAAAAATGTATCTCTTTGGAAATTGTATTATTTGATATGGACATGTTAGTCACTTCTTTGAGCTCTTTATGCTCACCCCGTTTGTTGATAAATTTTTCGAGGATAGCGTATCGCTTGCTTAAATGTTAAGATTGGGCTGAGGCGGTGGAAAGTTTAGATGATTTTGGGCAGATCTTTGTTAGCATATGTGTATTTGTTGTATAAGATACTCTACATCTTATGAAATGTGACGATGAATCTAAACCTGTGGATTTTGTGTAAGATAAAGGATCCCTCATGTATAGGATTTTGGAATGTTATGTTAAATTCATGTAATGATATGATCTTATGGTAATCGTTGGTTTGGTGACTGCATAGTCTTTCCCCACTTGTGAATTTATGTTGCGGTTATTATTTTTTGAGTTGAGTTGAGTTCAGGTTGTATGAATTATCGAGTGGCGTGTGGTATGTTTATGAATTGCACAGGGTTTATGAATTGGTAGACTATAGAGGTGAGATTTTGATCTGAATGTTTTCTTAGTGACCTCAAATGTGTGTTTGGATCTGGGATAGTTGTGATGAAAATTTTTAAATATTGTCGATATTTTGAGGATTGTCGTGTGAGAGGTGGTATCGAGCATGATTTGAGAATCACTAAGAATATTTTTTTATGTACTTGATGAAAAAAATATATATATATGTTTTGTGGTTTATTGACTATTCATTTAGAGATTGATCAAAGAAAATTCCTTTGATTTTTTTAGGAAGCAAGGATAGCGAGATCATCGGTTCTCTGTTGCATCTCTCGCTGATCAATTGAGTGGTATCATGCGGACTTTGGAGACTATGACACAGGTGATGCAACAACAACAACAACGACTGTCCAACAAGGAAGTAATGATGGACAGAGACATCAAACCAGGCGGGGTTGGGAATTGGACAATTTAAGAAGCTTAGTCCTCCCGGTTTTAGTGTTGAATCTGATCCAATGGTGGATGAGCGATGGATGCTGAGATAGAGAAAATATTTGATGCTTTAAATTACCCCGATGATCGAAAGGTTTTTCTTGCCACCTTTATCTTTGGAAGGAGAATTTGAACGTGTGGTGGAGAATGATTAAGAGGATGTCGAAATCAAACATGAGCCAATGACATGGAAGTTATTCCAAGAAAAGTTTAACGATAAATATTTTTCAGATTGTATGAGAGAGCAAAAGAATTGGAGTTCTTGAATCTTATCCGAGGTATATGATTACAAAGTATGAATCTAAATTTTTTGAGCTCTCCGGGTTTGCACACACATATGATTTGATGATGATGAATCTAGAAAAGCAAGAAGGTTTGAAAAGGGATTACGGACCAGCAATAAGTTTCGAATGTAAACTTTAAAATTTCAAACATATCATGTCTTGAAAGAGAAAGAGCTTTGAAAATTGAAAGAGACATAGAGGAAATTCAAGAAATCATTGGCAAGAACAAAAGGGACATATTGGCAAAAGGAGGAGGGAATATGAATATGAAGCTAGTAACAAGAGGTTTAAGACATCTGGATTTGAAAAGGAAACCATTGGGGAGGACTCAGGGTTATGTGCAAAATGTGGATTAAATCATGAAACAAGTCGGTGTTTTGGTGGATTTGGAGCATGTTTTGGTTGTGGAAAGCTAGATCATCAAGAGAAGAGATTGCCCAATTTGAAAAGGAAGAAAGCCCTTTGTCTCCTAGACCCTCAGACCCTGCCCATGCTAGAGTGTACGCTCAACCGAACAAGATTCTAAAGCTTCTAAATCAATAGTGGAAGGTATTCTTCATGTTTCTAAAAGAAATGCAAAAGTTTTGTTTGATCCGGCTCCAACTTATCATTTGTTTCACAACACTTTGCTTGTCACTTGGATATTCTACCTAGACCCCTGGATTATATGTTATATGTAACAAGCCGCATTTGTTGGAGATTCATTGGCAACAAACTTGGTTTACCCATCTTGCGATCTCTATTGGAAATCACGAACTCGGTCATACGATTCTCCTATAGATGTCACGACCCTCAAAATATCGACAATATTTAAAAATTTTCATCACAACTATCCCAGGATCCAAACACACATTTGAGGTCACTAAGAAAACATTCAGATCAAAATCTCACCTCTATAGTCTACCAATTCATAACCCCTGTGCAATTCATAAACATCACACGTCACTCGATAATTCATACAACCTGAACTCAACTCATCAAAATAATAACCGCAACATAAATTCACAAGTGGGGAAAGACTATGCAGATCACCAAAGCCAACGATTACCATAAGATCATATCATTACATGAATTTAACATAACATTCCAAAATCCTATACATGAGGGATCCTTTATCTTACACAAAATCCACAGTTTAGATTCATCGTCACATTTCATAAGATGTAGAGTATCTTATACAACAAATACACATATGCTAACAAAGATCTGCCCAAAATCATCTAAACTTTCCACCGCCTCACCCCAATCTTAACATTTAAGCAAGCGATACGCTATCTGAAAAATTTATCAACAAGCGGGGTGAGCATAAAGAGCTCGACAAGTGACTAACATGTCCATATCAAATAATACAATTTCCAAAGAGATACTGATTTCAAAATACAAGTCAGAATATACGAATTCGTAGACAAAATATCATTAGGAGCAGAAACACAATTGTCCTTTCAATCTTACATATTTGGTTCTGACGGATGGGGCATAGAGTAATTGGAGCATATCAAGTAACAAAGGGAACACATCGGAGCTTACGATGGCATATAAAATGTTCGAAGCATATCAATGGCATATGGAACATTTGAAGCAAAATCATCGATGAATGAAGCATTTGAGCATAATCAATAACAAATATCATCTGAAGCTTAAGCGTCGTCCTTGACGTTGCAATCATATCATTCTTATCCGAGCATGAGCGAAACAACACACCAAAACTCTGGATGTCATATCAAACATATAGAAGGTGTAGTGGGATCTCAGTCAGAATGTGATTCATCCATTTTTGAATGACCACACGACAAAAGTCTCCCACGCCTGGGAGCTCCATCCACCCACGTCTAGGTGAAGTCGGAAGGGGGGCGGCAGAGCATCGCAGCTCTAAGCACATACCCTTTACCATTTCTGGCAAAGGTCCAGAATATCCCACATAGCGGGACCCCACATAGCGGGCAATAAGCACATACCCTTTACCATTTCTGGCAAAGGTCCAGACAATCCCACACACCAGAGTACAAGAGGGCAGTTTTAACAATAAGTAGCATATATCGGAAGCACACGCGGAACAACAAAACGTGCATGTGCCTTTTCGAGACAATACGAAACAAAGAACAAATCTCTCGCAAATGTATTCAGATTTGAAATGAAATGAAAATAAGAGTGTACAGGGATTCCAAGCAATAATATTAGCTCAATTCCAATAAGAAGGTTAGATGAATTCAAATATCCAAAGGAACGGAAGAACACGAAATCGACCAACTCGATTCGGACAGAATTCCAGTGGCACATCAAACAAATATTTCCGAATATCAATTATGCTCCAATACCCATAAGAAAGCTATGGTCGAACCATATATCAATCTATATTCTGATGGAACAAATTTCATATGAAACAGGGTTCCCAACACGGAGTTACCTTTGATTTGGTAACACAAGGTCAAAAACACAATCACTGTTTTGCAGAATATGTAGGGTCGGATTCAACAGATAATAGGGTAGGCTATTGAATTCCAAAATTTTCAAACTATATGTCAAAAGAAAGATTTGCAAGTCTAGTTTCAAATAAAATCAGTTTGGTACAAATCCGAATTTTCAATGGGGAGTTATAGGCATTTTAATATCGACAGGTCAGAAATCTTGAACCCTGTTTTACAGCGTCTATAGGCTCATTCGAAACAGATGCTTGGGTAAGTATTCGGTGTCCAAAATCTACAAAATCAGTTTCAAAAGGAAGATATAAGAGTCTAATTTCAAACAAATTAGTTCCTGTCCGAATTCACATTTTGTACTAAAACTTAGCTGAAGCTGAAACAGTGTATAGGGGTCAGTTTACCGAAAAACTTCAGAATCCATGGTTCTATGTCCAAGGGAGAGACATATCAGTTTCTAAGTAGAAATCCTTCAATTTATTTTGAATCAACATAAAAACAGATCCTAAAAATTCTGTAGGAAGGGGTTAGAACACTTGCCCTTGAGAATTTTGACCCGAAGTGGAAGGATTTAAGCAAGAACCCTAAAAGCCCCAATTTTTTTTTTTTTTCTTCTTCTTCTTCTTCTTCTTCTTCTTTCTTTCTTTCTTTCTTTCTTTCCCTGATCACCCACGAGCTGCCTTCTCTGCTTCCTTAAGAATGAAGGCAGAGAGGCTTAAACGGTGGAAATTGTCATTTAGTGCATTTTGCATTTCAGTCCTTGTTTTTATCATATTCACGATTTGGTCCTTAGGGTTTACATATAGGTCCTCATATTCTTTCTTTTTTTTTTTTGAACAGATCTCCCAAATCTTATAATTAAGTTACTTCTGTTTCATACTCTATTTCTTTTGTCAATTTAAACTAAATGCTTACATTATCACCAAAAATTTATACGAAAATTCGAAAATGAGGGGTGTTACACTCTCCCCCCCTTAAAAAAAAATTTAGTCCTCTAAATTTATCGTACCTCTATCGATGAAAAGACTGGGATACACCTTTTTCATTTCCTCCTCTAGTTCCCAAGTTGTCTCCTCTCCAGAATGATGTCTCCAAATTACTTGAACCAGTGGGATGACCCGATTCCTTAGGACTTTTTCTTTCCTATCAACAATCTGAATAGGCTCTTCCACATAAGATAAATCTTTATCGATCTCCACCAGCTCATACTCAATGATGTGAGAAGGGTCATATATATACTTTCTAATCATCGAGACATGGAATATATCGTGGACATGGCACAATGCTGGTGGCAAGGCAATCCTGTAAGCGACAGAACCAACCCTCTCAAGAACCTCAAAAGGTCCAATAAATCTTGGGCTTAATTTCCCTTTCTTCCCAAACCTTATAATGCCTTTGGAAGGGGAGACTTTTAAGAATACAAAATCTCCGATTTCAAACTCAATATCTCGTCTTCTATTGTCGGCATAACTCTTTTGACGACTCTGAGCAGTTTTTAACCTCTTCCTTATAACTTGAATTTTCTCGGTAGTTTCTTGTACCTTGTCCGGTGCTAACAGCTTTCTGTCACCAACTTCCTCCCAACATATAGGTGTTATGCACTTTCGCCCATATAAAGCTTCATAAGGAGCCATCTGAATACTTGAATGATAACTATTATTATACGTGAACTCAACAAGTGAAATATCCTTATCCCATTCACCTTTCCAATCCATAACATAGGCTCTAAGCAAATCCTCAAGTGTTTGAATTGTTCTTTCTGACTGACCATCAGTCTGAGGATGATATGCGGTACTAAACTTAACTTTAGTGCCCATCGACTCCTGCAATCTTCTCCAGAATCTAGAGAGAAATCTGGAGTCTCTATCAGAGATGATCTCCTTTGGAATACCATGAAGTCTTACAATTTCATTGATATATAAATCTGCAAGTTTATCAAGCGAATAAGTCATATTAATCGGTAGGAAGTGTGCAGATTTTGTTAACCTATCAATGATAACCCAAATAGCATCATGCTTCCTCGAGGTTCTGGGTAGTCCCGAAACAAAATCCATAGTAATACATTCCCATTTCCATTCAGGAATAACTAAAGGTTGCAACAACCCTCCAGGTCTTTGGTGTTCTACTTTGATTTGTTGACAAGTCAAACATTTTGAAACATACATTGCAATTTCTTTCTTCATGCCTTTCCACCAATAATGACTTTGAAGATCTCTATACATCTTAGTGCTCCCAGGGTGTAGGGTGTACTTTGAAGTATGACTTTCATTTAGGATTTGATTCTTGATATCTGGTTCATTTGGTACACATACTCTCTCCCCAAATCTCAATAGGCCATCCTTGAAACTTGAAATTGTGGCTTCAATTCCTTTTCTACTTCACTCCTCAAGTAGATTAGATGTGGATCTCGTAATTGTCCTTCCTTAATTTGTTGAATAAGATCGGATTGCACTTGAATGGAGGCCATCAATATCATCGAGTCTTGCTCTTTCCTCAAAGCTTTCAAATCAAAATTTTCTTCAAATGACTTCCATTGCTTCACGACCAGACTAGCCATAAAACTTGTAGATTTCCTACTAAGTGCATCAGCTACAACATTGGCCTTGCCCGGGTGATAACGGATGGCACAATCATAATCCTTCAGAAGTTCTATCCATCTTCGCTGCCTCATGTTTAACTCTTTCTGAGTGAAAATATATTTTAAACTCTTATGATCAGTAAAGATTTCAAACCGCTGTCGGCCATACAAATAATGTCTCCAAATCTTTAAAGCAAAAATAATTGCTGCCAATTCCAAATCATGAGTTGGATAATTCAATTCATAACCTTTAAGTTGCCTAGAAGCATACGCGATTACTCTCCCTTCCTGCATCAAAACACATCCTAGGCCCTTTCTTGAAGCATCGGTATAAACTACAAACTCACCACTACCACTTGGAATAGTAAGAATAGGGGCACTAGTCAATCTTCTTTTTAACTCTTGAAAACTTTGCTCACAATCATCACCCCATACAAATTTCATATTCTTCTTAGTGAGTTTGGTGAGAGGTTGAGCAATTCGAGAAAATCCCTCCACAAATCTCCTGTAATAACCTGCCATGCCCAAGAAGCTTCTAACTTCCGTTACATTTGTTGGTACTCCCCATTCAACTACAAACTTCTATTTTCCTTGGATCAACAGATATACCCTTCCCGAAATCACATGGCCTAAGAAAGCAACTTCTTTCAACCAAAATTCACATTTGCTGAACTTTGCATACAACTTCTTTTCTCTTAGTATGGACAATACATTTCTCAAGTGTTCCTCATGCTCTTGTTTACTCCTCGAATACACCAATATGTCGTCAATAAATATAATTACACAGATATCCAAGAGCGGTTGAAATATCCTATTCATTAGTTCCATAAAAGCTGCAGGGCATTTGTCAAACCAAAAGGCATTACTAAGAATTCATAATGACCATATCGAGTTAGAAAAAGTTTTTTGAAATATCCTCCTCCTTGATCTTCAACTGATAGTAACCGACCTCAGGTCAATCTTAGAGAATACTTGTGCACCCTGCAGTTGATCAAACAAATCATCAATTCTAGGTATGGGATACTTGTTTTTGATGGTCACCTGATTCAACTGTCTATAATCAATACAAAGCCTCAATGTTCCATCCTTCTTCTTCACTAATAGTACCGGAGCACCCCATGGGGATACACTGGGTCGTATGAAACCCTTATCTAATAATTCTTGTATTTGCTTCTTTAACTCCTCTAGCTCGAGTGGTGCCATTCTGTAGGGAGGCTTAGATATTGGGGTTGTACTGGGGACTAGATCAATAGCAAATTCACCCTCTCTATCTAGAGGTAAACCAGGCAAGTCATCTGGGAATACATCAGGGAATTCCTTGACCACTTCAATTTCATCTAGGTGGGTTTCCTGATTTGAATGCTCCTTTACACACACCATATAACAAAAACAACCTTTCTGCATAAGACGATAAACTTGAAGTGCTGATATCAAGCAAGGAGGCAAATCATGCCTAATGCCCTCAAAGAAAAATATAGGCTGATCTGGTATGCAGAAAGTAATTATTTTTTTGTAACAATCAATACTAGCGTGATGAGAAGATAACCAATCCATGCCAAGTATAATATCAAAGCCCTGGATCTCTAGGAGAATCAAATCAGCAAGGAGTTCGTGTTCTCCAATAGAGATCAAGCAAGATGGGTAAACCAAGTTTGTTGCCAATGAATCTCCAACAGCAGTTGTTACATATAACATATAATCCAGGGGTCTAGGTAGAATATCCAAGTGACAAGCAAAGTGTTGTGAAACAAACGATAAGTTGGATGGCTCTTTCTTCCTTTCAGGTGGGCAATCTCTTAATTGATGATTAGCTTTTCACGATCACATTGGCCGAAAACACTGACTTGTTTCATGATTTAATCCACATTTGCACCTTGCCAGGATCAAACAAAACTTTTGCATTTCTTTTAGAAACATGAAGAATACCTTCCACTATTGATTTAGAAGCTTTAGAATCTTGTTCGGTGATAGCGTACACTCTAGCATGGGTGAGGGTCTAGAGAGACAGTGGCTCTTTCTTCCCTTTTCAATTTTCAAAGCTCTTTATTTTACTCGCGTAAGGCCTTGGGCAATCTCTTAATTGATGATCTAGCTTTCCACAACCAAAACATGCTCCAGTGACCACGTAAGTCGGTAAAGGTCGGGGTGCTCGAAAACGAAAGGCACCGGTTGACTTGTTTCATGATTTAATCCACATTTTGCACATAATGCTGGAAATTAATTTATCACAGATATGTTGAGTCCTCCCAATGGTTTCCTTTTCTCAAATCCGATCAGATGTCTTAAACCTCTTGTTACTAGCTTCATATTCATATTCCCTCCTGCTTTTGAACATGAGCTTAGGCAAGTTGTTTCATTACTATATTTGTCCCTTTCACACATTTTAGCTGTAAAGTTATAAATGTTTTATCATTTTGTTGTGAGCATAGTTCATGTTTTTGGTAAATTTTTCTCATATGATTCACTTGGTGAATTACTGATATATTTTAGGTGGATTTTGTGGTCTCATTTCCAATCATCTAGAATTTGTAAAACTCAGTTGGAGTTGGCTGATGTTGATCAGTTAATAGACAATTTGTCAAAAGAAGAAAAGGAAAATAGAAGGATAAAGGATGGAAGGAGGCTGACAGTTACTCTAGGTGGTAGTCTTGGGAGGGGAAGAAGAGGGAAAGTAGGAAATAGTTGCTCCAGTTATTGCATTCACTGTCAACCACCAACTTTGCAATGTTCTGTTACTAGAGAGAGAAGAGGATAGACGGAAAGAAGAGCACAATTTTTAATTTCTTCAAGCAGTCCTTCACTTGCCTATGCATTATCCAACACTCCACATGCATTGTAATTATGGAATCCCTAGGGTTATGGAGAGGCCTCTTATGCCTTCAAAAGCTGCAGACAATAGGGGTCAAATTATTTATTATTTACAATAATTATTTACTGAAATAATATTCTTTATGCTATATTAACTTGTTCATAATAAATCCATCTTATGTACTTTTTATTGTTATCTTCCATATCTTCTTTTATATTTCAGTTTTCCCTGTACCTATTTGCAACGTTAAAAGCCATATGTAACATGAAAAAAATTCTTTTATCATATATGAATTTTATTTTCTCAAATTGCTAATCAAGGTTGCATTAGATTTGTGGATGAAAGCATATTACAATATGACATGGTCCACATTTTCCTGTTATCCTTTATTATTAATCAACTTCATTTTTAATGTTTTGCATGTACAGCTCCAAGTAGTTTGCCTTAGGTTCATATGTGGATCATTTCATCATCTTACAAGATGTTTTTTCTGATTTGACACAGATTCATTAACTGGGTGTGAACAAATTACTACATAGATATTTTCAGTTTATGATGCCCTTGATTTTCTACTTTCTTCTTTTACTTTGACAAGCTTGGTGCATCTGGGGAGGAAAGACAACCATCTGATAAAGATATACAAACAGCTATATGGGAAGTGTGTGGGGATTATGGAGCCTTGGAACTGCTTGTTGAACTTCTTCGCATGAAGTATTAGTCTCATCTCACATGTGCATTTTTCTTTTTTCTCCGTGACATTCTTTGCCATTCTAAGGAATTAGGATTGCGGAACCTACTTTCATTTCTTCTTCTTTGTCACTCTTACGGATATGGATACTAGATAGTCTAAATTATGTGAAAAATTCATGGTTTGTCAGTTTTGTCTGACATCTCTATGCCTGTTCTTACATGATAACTAATGAAATTAAATTCTCTCGAAGTACCTTGAGCAATGGCTTAGATACTGTAATACATCCTATGTACTGGCACATAAAAAGATCATTGCTCTTATTGAGTATATTGATTCATATTTTCGACATCAGTTGGTGATACTTGTCTGATAAGATTCTGGTATGAGTACAATACTAATATATAAAACCTTGTCTTGAGCTGACCTTTCGTTTGGAAGAATGCCTTCCATCTATCTGTTTCAGTGTCTTGTTTCTTGATGTGTAATATTGTGATCATCAATACCGATTAGGAAACAATTAGTCATGCTGATAGCCTCCATATAGATGATGTGATATGCTATGCTGGGAAATTAGCATGCAGATTCTGAAAATAGTATCAGCTGTGCTATTCTTTTATTTGGTTTCTTACACTTTATGTTTGCAAGGATGACGGAACTTGAAGAGGGATCTGGAACAGAAGATTATGACAATGAAATTCTTACAAAATTTTCCACCATGAAACTTGAAGATGTTGAGAGGTATGCTGAACTAACTTGAATTTTATGATTTTGTTGCATGTCAAATACAAAATCATTCCAAGAGAAGAAATATGTAGTCGTCGTCAAATGTTCAGCATGGTGGCCATTAATTGCATAGGAGTTTATTCAATCTCCCTTCTGCCGACCTTTGCCATGAGCATATTCATGGGGCAGATTCTTGAGGCTACGCGTTGTTTCTGGTGTTGTCACGGTGTCTTGAGTTTAATTTCAATTTTGTAGGTCTAAACCATAAATAACTCGTGTAGTTTTCCCCATTTGTCATTTTATTATATCATAGCCATTACCAGATACAAGTTTGATTAGTTTGGTTATATATGAGCAGTCATATGCAATATGTCACATTCATGATCTTTTGGTATCGAAAATGTGAATATTTAAGTGCTGCATCTGTTGTTGCAGGCAAGAACAACACAAAAAAAAAAAAAAAAATCATTGGCATACCTAGTGGGACATCTATTGAACCATATGTTGTTTTCTCTGTGGATTTATCGCAGGAGCAAAAGGACTACTGAAGGGGTGTCAATGAGCAGAACTCGATGGTCCTGTGTGGTGTATAGGAAAGGCCAAAAGCAGCTCACTCGCCTGTTTCTGAGGGAAGCAGAACAAGCGTTGGAGCTGTGTTCAAGAGAACAGCCATAAGCAATGCTACATTGTTAGCTGCCGCTTCATCTTTAAACTTTTTTACCTTAGCTTATATGTTCACCAGAAAGAGATTTTTTTTGACATTAAAGTAATAAGCTGTTTACATTGTTCTTTTAGAAGGTATTCTCACAATGGAATTTGTCAAACTGGCTTAACCCGCATTATTATCTGTTTTCACAAGAAAAATATTACTTAATTATTTTTCCCACGTCCTTTTATATTCTTTAGACCCCAAATGAAAATTTTGAATCTTATTGAGTATTATGCTCCGGCCGATCAAATTCATTGGCGATTTGCCTTTCCGAATCTTAAAGGAGCGGATGTTCCCACTCAAATTAGCCTTGCGGAACCGTCATCGAATCGGGGGTTGGAGCCCCGCCAACCAATCACTACAAAACCTCCTACTATGCTTTGTCGAACCGGATCGAAACCCATTCCACATCCGCCGGTCGCGCCTTTCTCCTGGGCGTCGGGGAGCCTCTTGCGATCTGTCGAGTCTCTGCCATCGCAACGAGCGCGTCGCCGCCGGCCTCTCGCTCCTAGTAGATCAATCGTCCAGCACCTCCTTCGTCGCCGTTTCCAAGGTACGATTTCTTGATCCGGCCCCTTTCTTCCAGATCTCGGGGGTGGACGCTCGCCGCCGAAGCCCGCGGAAGATAGGCCGGATGCAACTCTGGTATAGCATCCGAATCAGGTCTTCAAGACTCCATCATATATGTCCGGGTGTGAATTATGAGCTGAAGTTGACGCATCTTCTGGATTCATAATGCCCTTGTGGTGGCTTCCTTTTGATGGTTACTTTTGGTTGTTTATTTTTCAAGATTTATATTACAGATAGGCGAAACAAAGAAGCTTACTGGATCACATATATCTCTGTTACAAATGTGGAAACCTAGGGGAAGAGGAAACGAAGTGTATGGTGCTTTCTAGTTTCTGTTGAATTGTGCCTTGTACATTGCACACTCGCACTATCGCCGCTGGAGTAGTTGCGCACATAGTGTCTCACGGTTGCTCGCACTTTTGTATCGGGTTAGTTTAAGGAGGTCTCTTGATGTCAAACCGCGCCCTTCCTGCTGCTGGTCTCCGGTCCCAATGGAATTCTGACGATCTGGCAACCTAATCTAAGTTTTGTGCTTGTAGACAATGAAATGATAGATTGCTGTAAATGATATGCATATAATCTACTTAGGCCACAATTTAGTAAATATTTTTTTGTTCGTATATTATAATCTTCTTTGGTTTTCAGCTTCCTGAATTGAGGTATTCTCAAATGCCTAAACATTTAAGTTCTATTAAGGCATTGAATTGATACTGACGAGCTGAACAAATAAAAAAAAATGGCAATGTGCAAATTTAATTTGCTTGTAGTTGATATATTTCTGAAGTTTTGATGCTTTAAGATTGATTAGAACTTTGCTCTCATTATTTATATTCAGTTTCTGTTCAGGTAGAATCTTCTCTTCGTTTATATCGACTCTCTTCCTTTCATGATTTAATCTGTTTAGTCATTTTATCGCCTTATCTTAGATTCATGAGTAATCTCTGAACCTTTATATCCTTGCAACACAACATTGCCCAATGCACTCTGCAGGAAAGGATGGCCTTTTGTGTAGCTGGATAATCCTGAAGTTGAGGATCTGGTTGACTTACTAACTTGTTTCCAGCACCAATTTGCTATCTTATATAGTCAGAGGATGCTTCCTACCGATTACTAAATAGAAATGAGAGCTTGTTACTTGACCAATGTAAGTTTTACCCCATCATGTGGGTGGAGATTATACATGGTCATCCTTGCTAGGCCTAATGGCAGAGAGCCACCATTAGTACTGTCCTTCATACTGTCTCCACTGAGCGAACTGAAGTCAGCCAGGCTCAATTATCAGGATCTGATGAGTCAACCGATCCATCCGATGAGCCAGATGTTCCTTCTGCTGGATGATGAATGCTGGTTTCTGTTGACTGACAGAAGCATTGATCCTGTATATGTTGCACATCTCAAACAGGTCAATGGCTTATTGGAAGAAAAGGTATGCACTATATTTTCCTTTTCATAATGATTTTTTTTAATGTTGTAACGTTATTCCAGTAATATGACATTCGTGGCGCAACACATTAGCTTTCTGTCTTCTGCAGCAATCAAGGGGCACTTTGCTCATAGACATTGATGTGTTGCTTGTGAGCCGATCACTTCTAACTTGATAATCTAAAGCAAATATAAATCAACTGGGTACTCTACTAAACCATTCATTCTATGCAACTTGATGTACCCGAGTCTGTAAATTAACGATCCAATCAAGGCAAAGTTCAAAGATATCAAATTGGATTGGCATATCCGAAGGTCGATATGTTGGGTTCAAATTAATGTTGTGTTTCAATGAGCCTACCAGAGTTGCTACTTTTTTCAGGTCAGGGGCAGACTATATTTGTCAATTAATCAATATGTCAAGTAGGCACTTGATTTTAAGGAGACGATAGTTGTGTTTTGTATCGAGTCAATAGAGTCTTAGTTGAAGAAGGAAAACATCTAAGTCTGGTTGCTTGTATAAGAGAATATTGGCTTCATAGCACACATACTTTTTCCTATTTCTGGTCTTTCTTCCTTTATTACTACTTCAGGTCTACTTATCTTCTTCTCTTTGATCTCTCTATGCATCTATTCTATCTGCTTGCTACTAAATTAGAGAACTATTGGATTTTAAACCGACTTTAGAGTTTTGATATAATCGTGATTAAATTTTGGAGAACTATTAGTGCTACGACGCTGGGAATCTGTTTTTGTTCCTTTTGCCCTGCGTCTCTATAGATTCTTGCTTTTGTTTCTTGTTTTCATGTGAATTTGAAGTTAGATGTGGTGGCTATGGATTAACTTGTATACCCATTTTGAGGTTTACCAAGCAAATACAGACATGCATGCGCACACAATCTGATCCATCGAGTCTGGCTTTCTGAATCCTACCAGCTTATTTGCCTCGTTTACTGTTTGGCATTAATCGCATGGTAAACAAATCTGTTTTCTGCTCGTGTTATTTCAGGTGTTACCAACGTTGACCGTGAGAGCAAGACATTAACCAAAACCCTGGTGGAAAAGACTGTTTGACCTTTGACCGCGTCTGCAGAACGATTCAAGTCGGGTTCATCTGGTATTTCTCTCTCTACCCCGACACCAGATAGGATGAAATATCCGATGGTGGCGGACTCATTTGGGATCTTCCTGGCAAGTGCTCATCAGTCCTGTTCCGTTACTGTTTTACATATTTATGTATCTTATTTTTGACAGCCGCAGGAATTCTGTTTCTCGGATCTACCATATTGCTGCCCAGAGTTGATTGGTTCGCCGGTCGAGAGGAGGAGTTCGTGGGTCCTCACAAAACCACATCCACAGTTACACGTAAGATTCTGCATCCCCTCCAATTCGTCCAGACCCAAATCCTTTTCTTATTTGTCTACTGCTTTCATACATCAGTGGTTGATCTTACATAGATGTGACAGGTGGCCCACTTGTCACCAATGGCTGAGATGTTAGATGAGACGAATGCCCATGACTAGGGGAGTATGCATTCATTTCCTTTGAGATATAAACCATCTCGTCCCAACCAAAATTGGGCACTCTTATCTATCACAATTTCACCGTAGCTAATATACATGAGACCTGACATCGGCTTGGTCAGGTGCCACGTTGTCGGCTCCATCATCATAAGGAGTAGCTCCACAGCGGCAGGTCGGCGCCAGCATCGACATCATCCCAATTGTACAGCGGCGGCACCGCCAGCAACTCCTCCGCCATGCTGGAGTAGTAACAGTATCCCAAATCCATGTCGTCGTAATTAATCATGTCAAACGCGCCTCCGCGGTAGCTGTCGCTGGCGGCGCCCTCCTCCGGTGACGTCGGGGGAGGTGTGGTCGTCGTGGGCAACGATGGTGATGCGTGCGCTGAGCTCTCTGTCATCAGGGGGGACGCAGCGCCGCCGCTGGAGTCCGATGACGGCCGGAACGCCTCCGCGGCCTCCGCCGCGGCCCGCGCGATGTCCCTGGAGCTCGAGAAGGAGGGCGGAACGCGGAGGCGCCACGCGGAGTCGGCGAAGTTGAGACAGGCGGAGCGGCCCCGGAGCATCATCGCAGCGACATCGTGCGCGCGCGCCGCCATCTCGGCAGTGGGGAACGTGCCCAACCAGATCCTGGTCTTCTTGTTGGGCTCCCGCACCTCGCAGACCCACCGCCCGGCGGCGCCCCTTCGGCGGACGCCCTTGTACACCGGGTGGCGCGTCTCCCGGAACTTGGTCCGCCCTGCGGGCCGCTTCGGCGGCGCCTGCGACACCGTCGAGTACAACCACGTCTCCCCCGAGGAAGGCGAGCTGGAACTGGAGCCGGCGGAGGCCGCGGCGCCGTCACCACCATAAAAGGTATCCATTCTGAAACTGTGATGCTCTGCAGTCGTGCGTATGGCCGAGCGCTAGTGAGAAGGGGGGGTGTTTGGTGTTGTTGGGGAGTAGGGGAGCAAGCCGTGGATATGTATATAGAGGCGGGCTGCGACGTCGCCGTCGTAACGCGGTAGAAGGAACAGCTGGATAAAGGCGAGCAAAGGGCTTTTACGGCTTTCCTTCCTTTGGGAAGGAATGGGTGCCTGGTGGGGCAAATTAAATTGGGACGTGGCGGATGAGGCGAACCTAGACTCGGTTACCCAACTCAGGTGTCCGTTGTCTCTTCGCTGGCCTCAAGTCTTGCGCACATAAATTATTCCCTACTCGTTCCATGGTAGGCGGGCTGGCTGCAGTCGGGGGGAGAGTGAGTGAGGCGGCAGCGACGGTGACGCGTTTGCCGCGTACGGCGACGCGACGGGGCCGCTGCCGCTGCTCGGCGGATAATTTACTTAGATCTTAAAAAAAATATATATTTTTTCCTAAAAATAATAGTCAGCTAATATTTTGGGTAGACAGACAAGGGATAACCTATTTATTCCGGATTATCTGATTAATTCTGGGACCCATCGCTTGAAATGGTCTGACCTCGTTCGCAATAAAATGGCTTGTCAATCCCCTCTAATCCCTAAAAGACGTGTTTTCATTGTTAAAATTAATCAAATTAGAGTTGGTTTGACATGGTGAGTTATGCCAGTCTTTTATTGAGCCCACTTTCAAGTCAATTTTCAAGTAACATTATTTTGAAATTATTTTCCTATTGGCAGGGCTTTTTGTACGGGCGTGCGGACGCATCTACATATCGATTAGTTCAATTAAAGAAATAAGACCATTTAAATACATCAACTATGTAATATCTTGTGATAAAACTATATATATACCTTCATTTTTTTATTTGTGCATCTAAACTTATCTTAGTGCGTATATTCCTATAATGCTTAAAAACTTATCTAAATAAACATCGTCCTTAATTCTGTTAGGTGACCGTTAGCATAACAACAATGAAACTTCAAATGATATAAATACCATTAGAAATATTTCATTTTAAAATTCTTCCAAGTAGTAAATTTTTTAATTGCCTTTTCAGATTTGAAGTTTCAAAAAAGTATCATGTGTGGTCAACAATGATTAATATAACTTTATTAGACAAAAGCTAACAGAAGTAATGATTTAAATATTTTTAATATATATTGTTAATTTTTAAAGGAGTAAATATACGATTTCCAAACCGTCAAAAGGATACATGTGTGGAAGGCCCTTATTCTATTGTAAAAGAACCTGACCTTTTCCCGGATACTATGAATTCAAATGAGTTTAATATGTGTCGTCGAGATAGATTTATACCCTTCACGTGGATTAACGTGATCCATTCCCCGGCCGACCCATCGGAGTAGGGAAGCAGTGTCCACCCAGGAAGGTACCTCCAGTCCCGAGACCAACATTTTATACTACAGGACAAAAACCGACTTTGGCGGCAGTTTCTTGTTGACGCCTTCAAAGATTTCCAATATCAGTTAGTCAAACATAAATAATGCAGGTATGTACTTGGAGCACGTTTCTGACAGTTAGATTTCGGTTGGGCCGCCCGCGCACCTCACGCGCGTTGTGGTGGCATGGGCGGTGACAGTTGGAAATCCATATCCCGCACCCCATCCCAACCCGTCATGTCGTCGCCAGCCAACCACGCTCTGCTCTGTCCCCACGAAGCTTCTCCCCTGCCCAACTATGCAATCATGCAACACCTCTCGCTCTCACTCGCCACCTCTTCTGGCTTGCTCTAAAGCCCCGCACAAAGGGCAAGGGAAAGCGACGAAGACCTCTCTTCTTGCGGTCGCTTTCGTGGATAAATAGTTTCCCTCGTTCTCTTGTCTGCTTCTAGTATTCCATTGTTTTCATATTGTGGTATTGGATTTATAAAATAATAAATTATTCAAACATATAATTTGATATTTTAGGTATCAAACCTATCCATCATTGGTATCGTACACAAGATTTAGGTATCAAACCTATCTATCATTAGCTATCTTTAGTATCTTGATCCTTACACTTTAAAAAATTATATTGGTATTATTATAATTACAAAAGTAAAATATTTAGGTTTATTTATCTTAATATCATCGATTTTATCAACGAAAATATAAAAATAAAAATAAAAAAGATAGTTTTAACATTTCAATCGATGGTAGTGAACGACGTCAATGGTGGCAGTCGGCGATGTTGTTGGGGTCGTGGGTGACCGTTGTGGATAAGAAAAATGACGTCGAAAGATAAGGACCACTCTATATCTACGTAGACATCGATACAGTTATCGAGCAACCTTTTAATTGTTCTGCATCTACATTAGTGTTAACGTAATTATCGAACAACCTTTTTGCTATTTGACATTTGCATCGATATTGATATAGATGTAAAGCGACGTCGCTCGGTAATTGCGTCGACGTCGACGCAAATATAAAATGACATTCATCTCATCCTCGCTCTCCTCATTTACAACAATCATTCGTAATCCCCAATAACTTTTGTATTTTTGTTAGTAAAACTGATGATGTTAAGATAAATGGATCTAAATATTTTATTTTAGTAACTATAGACATGTCAATATAATTTTTTAAAATATAAAAACATAAAGCTAAATAGTTTAATAAGAGGGTAATATATAATTAGTCAAAATTTATCAGTAAAAAGTTGTAGGTTCTATAATTTCCTAAAAGAAAAAAAAGTAACATATGTAAATGGTTAAAACACATAATATGTAGTCAATAGGTCAACAATCAATATTTGAACGAAAAAAATAAGTCAAGAAAAAGCCATTGGTGTGTGATCGCTAGGTCGTACGAAACCGCTGAATGGATCTTGTGGCCCGTGAGGTTCTACCTCTTCTTCCTCCGTCACTTGATATGTGTCTCTTCTCTTTTTTTCTTTCTTTCTTAACGAGACGAAGATGGTCACACTACCATCTCTCTCCATCAATTATTTCTATGGATCCAACGACATACATCTCTCGTTTGACCTGTCTTTATCATAAAAATAAATATCTTTTCTTGTCACAATCTATTAGAAATACAAACTACATTCGTCTAATTTTTTTTATAAGTTGTTTACAATAGATTCTAGTTATTTGATGTGTTAGATGATTCGAAACCAATCTTAATTCAAATCAAAACTCATGTCAAAAAATAATTAGATTTGATTATGTTTCTTGAATAAAAAAAAAACAGCAAACCCAATAAAACACTGACGATGCTTAAGTTAGGATCAAGATCATAAAATAAATTTGAGGGGTTAAAAAAAATTAAGAACATCTTTTACAGTAGCCTCTAATAATTGGATGGGATAGATGAGAGTGAATCCATGAGGACGGCCATACATGATATTTGGATATGATGGGTGACAGACATGACATCCATATAATTATCATGTTGATGATGGTGATATGTTCAAATGAATCAATGATCTGAATTAAAAATTTAAGATCCTCCCCTGGATCTCACGACTTCAGGTGCATGCATGTGGAGGAGTGTGGCTTGGAGAGCTTAGCTGCGTCCGCACTGTCCGTCCACCACAAGGTTTTGTTTGATTGGGGGTTAGTCAACGTTGTACTGCCTCGCCTTATATTTTATATTCGCAAAATTAGGTGTGAACAGAGAGACTGTGGACTTCCTCGGTGATCGAAACCGACCCTAACCGACCCATTAAACTAAGCGGAGGTCACACGGGCGGCGCCGCTTGTTTGGGTTGAACGGGCGGCGGCCCTACGCGCAGCGCAAGATACTCTCAAGTCTACGGAGCGTGTGTTGTGTGACGACAGCTTCTTGACCTTGGCAGCCGTCATGACCGGACTTGTTGGATTTCCAAGCTTTTGGTCATACGAAGCGGTCAAAAGATGGGAGGAGAGAGCTTTTCTCGTCGTGGCCAACGCTGTTCCTACGAGATCACACGGCAGCGGACATCAAACCGGTAAAGAAGAGAGCCTACAGTCGGAAGTCCTCGATGTTTCAGAGAGACACTGAAACATGGGGAGAGCTCGCAACCTATCTCCTGGCGAACAGCAAGCTCCGAAGCCTCCCCCGTTGCAGTCGCTCGAGCAGCTTCCTCGCTCCTGGAACATCCAGTTCCGCCAGCTTCTTCAGGTACCCGATCCCTCCGTGCGACACCATCATCTTCTTGCACCGCTTGCTGGACGACAGGACCAGCAGGCAAGCCACCGCGTACTTCTTCGCCGTGTTCTGTGGGGCGGGGTCGAGCAACCGGACCAGGTTCGCCACGCCCTTCTCCTCCTTCTTGGCCTCCCTCGCGTTGTGCGGGTGGGTCATCAGGCTGGCCATGGCTTGTGCCGCCGCTTCCCTCGCGCCGTTGCTCTTGGCCTCCAGCATCTTCACCAGCAAGGGCGTGCAACCGGATTCTCCGACCGTTCTCTTCGCCTCCGCCGAGCTTGTGATCTTGCAGATGGCGGCTGCCGCCGCCTGCTGTGCCCCCGGGGATCCATCTTTCAGCGCGTGCACTAGGCGGGGAAGCAGGCCGAGTGAGATCAGACGATCCATGGGCGCGGAGCACACCAGGTTCCTCAGTGCTCCCACTGCTGCCTCCTGTGGCGAGGGTCCGTCGATGTACGCCAGGAGGCTCCGAACCCCTCCCTCCGACGCCACCCACCTCCTCAGGCTCTCGTTGCTCGATGTCAACTGCTGCAGACACTCGGCGGCGTGCGCCTTCGATCCCGACACCACGCTGCAGTCGAGCAGGTTGATCATGACACGGACGACTCCCTCGTCCGCCAGGCTCTGCCTCACCTCGGGCACCGCCGACAGGTTCTTCAGCGCACCCGCAGCTGCGGACTGGGAGGTGGAGTCGCCGACCTGACAGACTTCGATGAGAGGGAGGATCCCACCGTGGCCGGCGATGGAGCGCGCGGTGTCGGCGGAAATCGACAACCTCTGAAGCGAGATCACCGCCTTCTCTCGGGCCACTAGGCTCCCGGATTCCAGAAGCCGGATCAGCGGCGGCAACACCCCTTCGGAGACCAGCAGATTCCCGCAGTTTTCCGATTCCGTGAGCGAGCATACCGCGGTGGCGGCCTTCTCGCGGACCTTGGGGGTGGACGCGGTCAACAGGTGTACGAGGGCGGAGACGTTGCTTCGGCACAAGACCGCCATCACACTCTTGCCGTCCTCCCTCATCGCCTCCAACAGCCCATCCAAGGCCCGGTGCTTCGCCTCGGCGTGCCCGATCTGGAGACGGGCGAGAAGCTCGCAGAGTTTCGAGCTGGAGAACTCCGCCTCGCCTGGCCGAGCGGGGGTGGAGGCCGGAGGGGGGCCTGCCTCGCCGAGGACGCCGGTCTTGACGAGGAGTCCGCAGTCACGGAGATTGAGGTCCAGCTTTCCCGACAGCGCGTCGAGGTCGCTTTGCATCCGGAGCTTGCCGCCGTCACCGCCGCAGCAGCGGTCGGACAATTCGACGGCGTCGGAGAGGGTAGCGGCGACGGACTGGAGCAGCTCGCGGCAGAGGGCGTGGCGGGCGAAGCAGGGGTGGGTGGAGAGGTCGGAGAGGCAGGTGGGCACGCGCTCGATCTTGGAGGCGATGGACTTCCATCGCCCGGCGAAGCCCCTGGCGGACCGAGCCTTCTCGAGGGCGGTGGGGACAAGGAGGCGGGCGCGAGAGAGCCAGTCCTCCACCGGCACCGCTGCGACGTTGCCGTCGGAGGTGTCGTGCTCTGTTTCTTCCACCATGACTCGCTGCTGCTGTTGGTGGTGTTGATCCCGCTGATCTGGGAGAAGAGCAGAGGCAAAAGGATGAGCTTTGTTTGTTCGTCCTTTTCTTCTAACCAGAAGAAAGAAGAAGGTGACGAGAAGCGCGATGACTACCGCGTTAAGAACGGGAAGAAGGTGGGATTTGGATTGGATTGTGTGGGATCAGCAAAGCAACATCAACAACAAGAAGAGCAGTGGAGGCAAGTCTTAGTGGAGAAGAAGCGAGTCAGGGGACCGGGTTCAGGGCCCGGCCGACGCGGTCCACTCGGACTCAGTGGAAGCGAGGCCCGTAGGACACCACGAGCGCGCGTGCGAGCGGCGATGAGGGCCATATCGACATTTCACCAGCCAGGACGTTGCTGATGATCTGAAATGTCGATGATGCCCCCGTAAAGGTCGAAAAGCTTCGTCACACCCCAGCAGATCGAGGGCCACTGTGGGACTCAATCACCACGCCGTCGGCCGCGGACCGGCATGAACACGACGGTCCCAGCGAAGGTTGCTCGACGAAAGAGGAATTCGACAGGAAGGGAGAAAGAAACTACCTTCGACCGGATCGTTCTGTTGTGGTGGCTGAGAAACGTGGCGGCCAGAAACGGAAGCGGTGGCGGTGGCGACGGCGACGCCCGAGCCCTTCTTCTTGTTCTTCAGGAAAGCGAACGACGCAAGGGCGAAAAGGAAGATAACGGAGAGCAGTGGCTTCTCCTCCCGAAGCAGAAGCGATAAGAGAGAGCTCACGCGCATCAAAGAGGAGGAGGGTGTTGGGCGTGAGGAGGAAGGCAGGAGAGTTCGAGCGGTCGTTTGGGATATTTAATGGCGTCCGTTGCGGGGGCCGATCGATCGGACGGCAGGGACGGGTTGATGCGCCATCCGACCGTTACGACGCTCAAATTTGAAAGGCCCCGGGCTCGTCACCCCAGGTGGCCCGTGACAGCCATTGTGATTGGGTGTTCTCGTGGACCCCACGTCAGTCTCGTGACTTGCAACCATTGGGAAGGCGCAGTTCCCAGAACGGCGGCTCGGCTGAGACAGAAGAGCCAAGGTGGCCGGGCCATCACACGTGGACTCGTGTGGAATTTTTGAACGGGGGGCCGACGGCTGCGATGTGCCGCAGGAACAATTTAGTGGGCGGACGCGGGGGCGGTGACCTGCAAAGGACGAGGCGACGAACGGCGTACGACGCACGACAAGCAAACCTGTGCCGCGGCTCCACGTGAAGCGGGGAAAGCTGACGGCTGACTGCGGCAGCTGAAGGTACATTACGCCCCTGAGAAGATGACGAATTCACGAGAACGCCACCGCTTCAAAATTGGCGTCGGCGGCTAACACGACTTCCGACGCATCGTCGAGCTCATTTCACGGCCCGGGTTTGTCCGACGAAGGATGTGTCGGCCGTCAGCAAGGATTCACGAGGTCTACAGTGTGGATTCATACGAAATTATGAACAAAACGTCGCATGATAGTTCACATGAACCTAAACTACTTGGGTTTATAGTCAACTATGCATTCCTCGAATAAAAGAGGATCCAACCAACATAGTGGTGACCGGAATAATGAAGTCATTCATTGCATTAAGCAGCATCTCGGTGGGTGTTTGACCTATCAAGCTGCCACGAGATGACTGTAGCAGCAGGACAATGCATCGCTGCAATCACTGACACGCAACTGCTGCTCATCCACCACTAGGATCCATGCCAGCACAAAAAAGCTGGTGGTGGCCAGTCAATTACCTACTGCTGCTGGCATTGACAATAGCTGTAGAGAGAGAGAGAGAGAGAGAGAGAGAGAGAGAGAGAGAGAGAGAGAGAGAGAGAGACGCTGGCTGCGTCGAACTCGTCGTGAATGCTGCAGGTTAGAGTCCGACAGATGTGGGCTCCGGAAGCCCTCATTGGAGTCCAGCAAATGCTCGAGTCAGCAGCCTCCTCCACAGCCCTGTGGGACAAGCAATTTAATGCCGGATGGTAGTGTCACCAAATAGGTCACTATTTCTTAGATTACCTTCGTCCAACGCACAGCATCAACTTTGTAGCAGCTCCATTTTGATTGGACACACAAAAACAAGCGTTTTCACAGAGAGAGAGAGAGAGAGAGAGAGAGAGAGAGAGAGAGAGAGAGGATTACAAAACCAGTGTCATCAAGCTTGTAACCTTCTATGGTGTGTGGACAAGCAATGCTATGTAGTATGGGCTGTCCTTGTTTACCTTCAAATGGTAGATAGCGCACAGCTATTATGAGTCCATTTATTTGTCGTGGATCTATGCACAGAGACTACTAGTAGGAAGCGTTCTTCGAGATGATCTCGCCATTGGCAGCAGTGCATGCATGCGTCGGATGCTCAGAACAGCTCCCAGTCGAGCTTGGCATGGGGAGCGGACGAGGCGGCCGATGTGGGCGTGGCTGTGGATGGCATGAACAGGGAATCGAACGTTTCCCAGTTCGTCGTCACCACCACCGGTTGCTGCGGCAGCCCATTCTGTGGTTGCTGCAAATGCATCTTCTTTTGCTGCACTTGCGGTCGATGCTGAGGTCGAACCGGATTCTGCGCGTCCCTCCTTTGCTGTTGATGATGATGCGGCTGGTGACTCTTCTGGTGTGGCCATTGCGGCTGCTCTTCGGCCGGTGGACGACCATTCGCTCTCGGCATCGCGTTCTTGATCTTGATGGCATCCAGTGTCTCCACGTACCTCTGCACTCGCTTGATCTGTTCCACCCAAGGGATTCATCAGCAACCGATCAAATGAGCAGACAAGGGGATGATTGATCCACCTGCATTCTCCTCTGCAGCTTGACGTCCCCGTCGGCGACGATGGCGTCCAGCTTTATCAGCTCGTTCATCAACGATTCGATGAGGTTGGTCACGTCGTTCTCCACCACCCTCCCGCCTTTGCTCACGATCGCATCCAATGCCGACACCTGATCGATCAATGGAGATTAGTCTTTGGGATCGGGGCAAGGGAAGCGTGGGGGCAACGGTGGGTGTGAGATTACCTTGGAGGCGAGCCGATCGACCTCGAGGCCGACGGCGGAGATGGACTTGGTGGCCTTCTCCATCTTGTCGGCTTTGCGCACCTCGAGGAGGCGCTTGGCATGCGCCGTGGGGTCTTCCACCAACACCAACTTCGACTTGTCCTTCACCCCGGCGGCGTCCAGGAACGCCGTCGACTCCCTCTCCTTGTCCTTGTACAACAGCTTCATGTCGAGCGGGTGCAGCCCCGTCCTGGCCGACAGCACCTTCTTCAGCTCCCCTGCGAGCCGCGCCGCGCCGCGCCGCGGCCACCACTCGTTCAATCAATTCGTCGACCACCTTACGCGGACCAACCGCCGCAGGAAGAAGAACAAGAAAAGTCCCGGGGAACGGCCGAGTTCTTACCGAAAGTGGCCTGAGAGCTGACGTAGGCCTCGTGGTACACGGCGCCATACTTGACCTTGACGCGGATGGCGGGGACGGGAGCGGCCGCCGTGTCGGCGTCGGGGTCGCGCTTCTGGACGAGCATCCCACCCGGCCTGACCTCCCACTCCGCCACCTTCTCCGCCGCCGGCGACTCCTTAATGGGGCTGAACGCCGCTCTCCCGCCTGTCCTCGATCGCATCTCGCTCTTCGGATGTCCGAAACCAGCAAACGGATACGCCCGCCCTCTAATTCATCAAGACGAGCTACAATTTAGACCAAGAACGAAAAGGATTTGCTTCTCCAAGCTCCGGATTCTTGCTGCGAAGAGAGAGAGAGAGAGAGAGAGAGAGAGAGAGAGAGAGAGAGAGAGAGAGGGGAAGAGGAGGCGAAGGAAGGAAGGAGATACGGGAAGGCGTCGATGGAGAGGCGAAGAGCACGGCAGGGAGAGAAGCCAATATTTATAGCATGTACAGAAATCGGGAGCGACATAACAACAAACAACTCGAGCGCAAGTTGCAACACCGAACGGGTCGCGCATCACCGCTACGCAACGAAACCGTTACGTTCTCTCTCCACAACGAGACCGAAAGGCTTTGTCGCATCGCCCTTTCTCTCTTCCCTCCTTTCCCTTTCGTTTTGCTTTCCGCCACTTATCGGTATCATTCATTATACCGGTACGTAACCGATACGACGATAAAGCGGCAGCAACGGCGCTTTTCTTCCCCGCTCCGCGGGACCCGCCGCGATGACGCGCCCCGTCTACCTGCCTTGTGACTGCAGGGGGAGGGAGCCCATCGCGGGACCCACGAGAGACGGGCGTCGCGGGCCCCGCCGCCACCGACAGTCCTCGAGCTCGGCGCGGAGCCGCGTTTCGGAGCCTCAGCAGCCGTCCGATCCTCCGAAAGCGACGGTGCACCGTACGGCGCGGCGCGAGAAAGCGACGCCAAGCCGAAGCCAATCTCACCAAACAAGGAAATAAGAAGCAAAGATGGAAGGTGGAGTTTCCCTGTCACGTCTCGATTTGCTACACAGAAAGAGAATAGATTAATGGAGGTTTCATCCGTCAAACGGCGTGCTGAGAGCAAGTCTGTGTGTGTGTGTGTGTGTGTGAGAGAGAGAGAGAGAGAGAATCCGAGAGGGGATGGGGTGCGCATACCGCGCCGTTGGTACGTCGATTGCATTGTGAGGACAAAAAGGGTCGGGTGCAACGTCGACAGGCCGTCCGATGACGATCCTGCCGTCGTCATAAGATCGCGATGCATCACCGGCGTTGATATTGAGAACGGAAATAAGACATGGGGAAATCATTGCACGATGGCAAATTGGTGAAATGTTATTTTCGTTGGTGTTTCTCCCTTTCTGCATGAGTTGAACGGACCACCAATCACTAATTATTTGATCATGGCGAATTGATCTCGTTGTTTACGTGCTTGGGGTGGTCAACGGACTGTGGTTACGTAGTTAATATAGTTTATGGGTTAAATAAAGCATGTTTATTGTTGCATGGATTTAGTACGTGATCGACTCTAAGAAACTTTAATAGTCGATATTACAATCAACTACGCAGTTTTCTTTGACGTGATATCATTAATTAAACTAAGAGCAACCTAATCTTATTGATTATTCTGTGTATTTATAAAAAAATTAATTTATGCTTAATGAAAATTAATGTCATTATATATATATATATATATAACTTAGCCATATCAACACGTTAGCTTCGCTCCGGTTAACATGTCAATCTCATTCAAGGGATATCCATTTCTATGAGGCTCATATCAGAGGTTCGTAGGATCAATCACGTGACGTATATGGGAAACTGAATCAATGAGTCATTGTCTTTTTTTTTTATAGGTTTAGCGTACAATTTTATTATTCCTATTTATGATCAAATGATACTTATAATAATCATTCATGATATTTATTATCATTTTAAACCCAATGATAAAAAAAAGTCACCTTATATAAAGTATAATGTCTCGGAAATGCAAACTTTAGCATCGTGGGAAACTCATCAAGCATGCTCCTAACGTAGTTTACGAACCCAAATTATTTTAAGAATCAAAGGAATCTTATCGGGAATACCCGATGTAACTTTGTAAAATCTCAAATCGAGCTTATTTTTTATTCGACACTACAAAATATACTCAGAATAAATAATTGATTGATTTTAAATCTATATTCAAATTAAACGATTAGAATATATCTTAATATAGAATCTCCATAGAAAAGATGTCTAAATTTATACTTCATTTTTTTATCATTACTTACCAATTATTAGAGGTTGGTAAAGATTCACGAATCATTTGCCGTCCAAAGACATGAATACAAATAAAAGAAAACAAAATCATCCTTTATAGTCTCGAAAGATAAAGACATAGGAGATCACTTTAGCATCTTTTGCATCCACTCAAGCAAATAGCTCAACTAGTCATCTTATCTTGCACAAAATATATTCTCATGTCACCTCTCAATCCCATAGATTAATTTGCTTGTGTAATACTGCTTTGTGCTTCTTTGTCTCTTAGAAGAATGCATGTCTGAAAGCAAAAATAAAAGTAGATTCATCCATGATCCCATGCTTGTTTAAGATATATAGATTGGCATATTTAAAGCTGGATTAGGGACCATCCACAACACCCAATTGCAATGATATTATTAAGTAAGATGATATTGGAATATGCTTCTTCCATCCTATTGTCTGCATAATGTGCATGCACATTTAGATTCAATGAATAATAGAGTCAAAGTTAAGCTTCTTCTCATACCATTAGGTCATATTTCCCCATCTTTGACCAAAGTTGCTTGGGAACCTTCATCAGAACCAAGTGAGCCTCCACTTCCATTATTTCCTCTGCAACTTGCAAGGAGATATCCAACCAGCCAGCAAAAGAAAATGCCAAGAACACAATCAACCATAGATTTATGTCATGCTGTGCATGCGCTTAAACCCATAGTCTGAAACAAGGTTGAATGCTGACTTTGGATGTTCTCCTTGAAAAGAGAGAAGAAGACACTCCAACTCCTGCCATCACATTTCTTTTGCCAATTGATGAACATATGCTTACCCACAAAATCTTTGGATATTACCATCAAAACAGGAACCAGAAGCTAAAGCTTCATGCACACTCAAGATCCAAGAAAAAAATTGAGTTGAAGATTGATCAGATGCATGCAAAAAAATGTTCACAAAGTCACTCTATGTGATTCTCATCTGATGTCAGTGTGAAGAATGGTTAAGATGAAGCTTTCAACTTTTTTTGTTTGGTGTGTATAATACAGGGTAGTTGGATGCTTCATGAATCAAGAACTAGTGGTGTTGGTGGTGAGAATGGAATAGCTTGTGAATGCATGCCTCACCAAACATGTAGAAGACATTAATTACAAGTATTGTCTCTATAGCATGTTAGAAAGAAACCCTGACAAAATATAAGGTGAGAGAAAGGAAAGACCACATAAACTGATCTCCAACCAGGCCTCATTTTGGGGGCCAATAATTCATTTTTTCCTTTGTTCTTGAGTGACCACAAACCATTTCTTGCTTCTCATGTTGTACAATTCAAACAAGTTTGGCAGGTGCAAGATTATGATTTGGTATCAATATTAGTACATCGAGAGTTCGAATCAACGATAAAAATATTGAAATCTAAATTAATACCATGGCCATATGACTAATTTTATTTTATTTTATTTTATCACTTTCGATATCGAACTAAGTTAAATGTTATAGTCTTCTTCACCTAATGGTTTGACATCCTCGTATCGAATCTAATCGTCATTATTAACTTATTGAACTTAAGCCGTTAGGTCCGGAGAATCGAAATAATGAGACACAAAATAAAAAATGGTAGGTAGATTGATTCCAAAATTGATGCAAGGTGGTGAGTCACATTGAGCCATCCATTGTGGGACTCCAAAGAGACATTGGATTGTGTATTGAATGCCTTGTGATGGTATCACATTGACATGAACATACCAACTAAATACCCCCCAAAAATTATTTATTTACTGACATTGATGTGATAACTTTGATCAAAGATCATCAAGCATTGGAAATGTGGGTCATTGCAAAAAAGGACCACTCAATGAGGTCAGTAGAATGATCCTTTTTTTAAACACACTTTTGTATGAGTTGAGTTGAAAAGTTGAAATTAAGTCACCTAAATCAAATGGGAAAAAGAAGGCAAAATTTGCATCCAAATCCTCAATATTGGCATTCCTATATTTTGGAAATATTTCTTACATATGTTCTTTATAAATTAGTAATTTTTGTTATTTTGTTTTTGCAAATTTAGGTTTAAGAATTAATAATTTAAACAATCAGGAAAGGTGACAAAAGCAAAATTTTAAATATTTTCAAATTTGTATTGTCGTTTTTCAAAAACTGTTTTCAGTTTCAGAACCGCTACAACCGTCTTTTGTTTTCGAATTTCTCGTGATCTGTTTCATCGGAACGATGATTTAGGAAATGCTCGAAGCATGTTTTCTAGGAAGTGTTTCCACTTTTCGTAGGGCTTTATCTCGACGGCGCCTCCCTCCTCGCCTCACTCTCGCTCCGATTACGCTGCTGTTTCAATCCCTCCCCATTCGATCTCTCTCTCTCTCTCTCTTTACTTGTTCTTGATGTATCTATTAGTTGATCGATTGCTGCTTTCCGCGTTGTTACTTGCTTGCGAAGTTCTATTGTTTGTAGCCATGTGCAACATGGATCACAACGGTACAACATTTGCCTCTATTCGATGGCCTGTGGTTTGGTTACATGTTCCAAGGGCTTGTTTTTGCCGGAAATTATAGATCTTTTATGAATGAGATGCTGCATATTATTCTTTTGGACATGGAACAGGAAATTGGTAGGGCATGATTTTGTGTTTGATTGCCCAATAAACCCATGAACCGCATTTGGTAGAAGAAAACTGTGATGGTTGGTTATTATCTCATAATTTGTCCTTTAGTTCCTAAAATTTACATTCACTGACTCGGGACAATGGTTATCCTTTTTATTTATGCAAGTAAAATTTATAGTTTCATGTTTGTTTGCAGTCTTCTTTGTGGTGTGCAATTCGTCGGGAGGATGCAATTGTAGTTCTCAGGTAATTTTCCGTGGATATGAACCAAAAGGAACCAAAGGGGGATTGAACAATATTGATGCAAGAGGTGATGTAGAATGGAATAGAGAAGTAGAGAGAAAGAGAGGTGTGAGATTAGAGAGGATAATAAGAGACTAGAAGAGAGAACATGCAATTCTTTTCATTCGAATCTAAAGTGTTTCATCGATTGACAAGCTCTACTATTTATAAGGGTTAGAAGCTTTAGTAGAATCAATGAAGGCAATGATTCCCCGGTAACTTATTTGTCTTTTAGAAACTTAAAACGTGACTTTTTGAGAGACCTAAATAGCTTATTACAGTTGAGAAGAAAAAGAGTGCACTTAATACAAAAGTAGAGTCCCAAGGTTAGCACCTACAAAGGTTCTTCATTTTCTCACACAACTCTTAAGAGTTTCTAGGCTAGGTAATTGATGATTTTTTTTTATTTTTTTTCTTTGCCTAGAATAAACACTTCTAAAATCCTTTATATACTTAGATGGTTCTCCATCAAGATGGGTGCCCGGGAATAATTTGCTTGAGCCTCACTTTCATCTGAGCATATTGTTCCTCTTATCTTCGGACACTTGTATGTTTGAAGATCTCTAGAAAGCCTGGGCTTAATCTCCAGCTAAAGTCTGGCTGTGCAAACAAGATTAGGCTTTTCCAGTGCTTTTTGTTTGTTTTTATAATGATTGCTGAAGATGATCCACATTGATTTGGGATTTCCTTATCGAATAGGCCAATGGTGATGAGTAGCCAAGTGGGAGTTGGGGGGTTTAGGAAGGTCATCCGGGCCAATGGAGATTCTGCATTGGTTTGTTTCAATTAAACGATTACTCTGATAATGCTGCATTCTTGTGTTCTTTTCATTCTTTATGGTGATTTAGTTTGAGCTTGTATTTTGTATCAGTTCCCACATGAGTGCTTTCTCAAAAGTAAAATGCATCTTGTATGCTGTATCTAGCTTTTTAATATTATTGAAGTATTGAATATTCCTTTTAGTTAATTAAAGAAAAGATTGAGCAAATGTTTGTTTTTGCAGTACAAAGACCAATAGTTATGGTGATGTACCCAAAATTGAAGCCATTAGTTTATTGATTGTTGACATATTTTTCCATATTATTCACCTATTCTTCATTTTTTTGTTGCTACATTATCGTTCACTTATATGAAACGTGAAATAAGGTAACCATCTGTATGAATACTCGGCATTGCAGAGGATTAAAGGAGTTGTGAACCTCAAAACTGTATGATGTGGTGCAAATTCATTCACTCTCAATGTTATTTCTAGTAATTTTTTCATCCTTGAACTATATAACCCAAGAAACCGGGGTTTATTTCACATAGTGATATGAGGTCAAGATTTTGGTGGAACACCATTCTAGAACAAGATCATATGATTAATTTGTAGACGCATCTAAAGTACAGAGGTCATAGTTATCTAGATTTAACCTCATGCAGAATATGCAACACTTGAGCTTATTAATTCTTGTGCATCAAGCCTTTTTATGGCTGAAAATGCTTTACAAAATAATTTTCTTGGACATGACTCATCTGAAATTTGGAATCCGTACTAACGCTGTATTGCTGAAATGATCCACTTTTGGTTGTGCAGAGTTTGAAATTGTCTGAGCATACAAATAAAGAAAGAGAAGCAGCAAAACGAGTGAATCAACCATAACACTTGGAAAATGATTAATTTGTTCTTGGGTTTCGGTGGTGAATACCTGAAACAGAGATATTTCTCGTGTGTATGTGCACACACGTGTGCACGGGTGTGGATGTGTGCATGCCCATGAATCAGGTAGGTTGCTATATCATCATGCAAGATCTAACTTGGATTTTGTTTTGCAGTGAAAATTTCAGAAAGCATCTAACTTGGATTTTGTTTTGCAGTGAAAACTTCAGAAAGAAAACTGATAAAGAAGTACAACAAACTCGTACCTTGGCGTTTGCCCTAAAATCTTGCAGCTTTCTTAATTGCCTGCTTCATTCTTCTCAAGTTCATCACAGGCTGCCGGAAAGCTTGAATCACACTTTGAAAAGAGGTGGAGACAAAAGCACGACTAGAGAATGTCACTGTATGCCCCATCCGAGATCTAGCAGTAGTGCACAAGCACAAGAATTTGTGGTTTTGCTCCAAAACAAATGTCTCTGTTTGTTTCCCTGTCAACTGTAGAACAAAATGAACTCTCTTCTCCTGTCAACTGATGAAACATTTTGGCTACATGCTCTTGTGTTCAACGAGCCTGAACTAGTGGAAGTTATGATCAAAGAATTTGGAAACAGTAACTTGGTCAACTTGATCAGCTTCTATCTTTTTGAAAGAACATTTTGGTTGGTTGGCTATGTTGAGTATTTACTCACTCACTAGATCGAAATAGATCCAGGCAAATCTAATTCCTTGGAAAATGTAGTGAAATGTTAGCAATGCATTATATATAAAATTTAAAGCTAACAAAGATTAAAATTAACTATCTGTTAATGTTGAAATATGGCATTCAATGTGAACATGTGGGCCAACTTAGCGCACACTGTGAGTGGCAATCTGACTGGAGATTCTGAAGTTGGTTGAAGGTTCGATGTAGATTCAAAATATTTAATGAAGAGATTAGATTTTAGAATCCACACCATTGAATACTAATAATTCGTGGAAAAAATGCACCATATCATAAATAGGTGATCGTATAAATGTACTAAATCTTCCAATTCAAACTTCTCGGATAAATTTATCTCAATCTAATTGCAAGATAATTCGAGGAAAATATGCACCGCAATTAGAAGATCACTCGAACATATAGATAAATCCTGCAATCCAAACTTCTCGGATTACAGTCGATCTAAACATAACCGCCAATGCCACATCACTACCGTCCGCTATCAACTCGCGATGCGTGCAATAACGTCAGAACCGTTCATATAAATTGGCTGGGATCCTCGGCTCCTCCACTACAACTACCGATCGGCGTCGGACGGCACCGCCCACGGCCAAGTCGGAAGCGGGGAAAGGGCGACGGGGCGAGAACTCGCGTTGTCGGTTTGATCCTCCTCGTATGACAATCTCGCCCAGTTTGTGCGGCTTTGGTTTTGTTTTCCCTTGAATCTTTTTGAGATTTCTGCCTCGTCCGTTCTTGATCGAGCATGGACGAGTTGGGGGGTTTGGTTTCTTGCTGACTAGGGCTGTTCTTGGTGGTATAATGCTTTAGTTGCCGTCTCGGGCGCCGGCCTGATGACGTTCGAGATAATTACGGCTCGAAAGTCTTTTTCTTGAAGGATTTCCCTAGCTCTTTGTGTTTGATCTTCTTGGTATTATGATGCTTTCCTTTGCCGTCTCGGAAGCGTTTTGAGGTAACTAGGGCTCGTTCTTTCGTTTCTTGAAGCGGTTTTTGACTTTTTTTTTTTGTGTTTGATCGTTTCTGTAGTTCGTCTGCGTTTGAAGTCATTGTTCCTCTCATTGCTGGAGGGTTTGGTGTTATGACCCCTACTTGAGGGATCTTATAAGAAAGAGAGACGCTTGCCACCGGATTTCTTCCTGGTTCCTGGCTACCAATCGGCCCAACCCCCCAGGCGACCACCCTCTTCTTCCAAGGCGGCATACGGAACCAAGCCCCAATTCCGAACTCGTCGACGGAGAAGAGGCACCTCATACTCAGACCTATGTCTGTTGACGTGACCGGCTGTATCCTCAATAGCGCGGGAAACTCCTCCAGGCCTAGTGTTGGGTCAAGCTCCAACTCGGCTCTCTCTGGGACACAGTTGCAGCGCAGCGCCAGCATCAACAATGAGCCGTGCATGCGCCTCCCAGCCTCACCCATGTCATTTTCATCAAACAGCACATCAGATTCTTTGGTGATGGATGGCCCCATCATGCAGCAGAGCCTGGATCGCGAGCATGCACACAAGCCAGCTGCATCGAGTGCCATATCTGAGATTATAGCACAGGCACCTGACGATTCAGTGCATATTTCAAAAAAAGCAAGGCTTGATTTGGAGGATGATATCATGCAGCGGATGGTGATCCAGCAACTGCTGCAGAGGCCAGAGCCAGAGCTGCACGGTCATCAGAATCCACAGCTGCAGGCTATATTACAACAGCAGAGATTAACCCAGCTTCAACAGCATATGATGCAGTCTCTCCCGCAGACTCAGCAAGCACCTATCACCTTTAAACCGCAACAACAGCTGAGGAACCATTTGCAGCAGCAGCCTGAAGAGGTAGCTGCCCCTGCCAATCACAGTTTTGACGTGAAGAAAGGTTCTCATCGAGTGATGCAGTATTTGTATCATCAACGGCATCACCCCGCTGTGAGTTCATTCTTTTCTACAAAATGCTGAATTTTCAAAGTGTTTGACATGTTATAATATGCTCTAAATCCAATTCTTCCATATAGGATAATTCCATACTATACTGGAGAAAATTTGTTGCAGAGTATTTTGCACCACTGGCTAAGAAAAGGTGGTGTTTATCATCGTACAACAATGTTAGCGACCATGCTCTTGGTGTTTTCCTGCAGTCACCTAAGGTTAGTATCTGATTTTCTGGATTCTTATATATTGTGTACCAAATTTTGCGTCAGCATAAACCATGGATGAATAGCAATCCCCAGTTTATAGTGGTCCAACTGACACACCATTTGGTCATCATCATGCATCTGACAGATTTTGAGAATTTTTTTAATTAATATTTTTTTGTCCTTTTGGATTGATCTTGACCGCTTGGAGAATTTGAAAAGAATAGTAGGGTGAACAAGGAAGTAACCTTGAAGCAAAACTCTCATCATCACTTTTATGCTGTCACTGATAAACTAGGATGTCACACAATTCAATTGGCCGTTGCTGGTGGATGCTGATCCTAAACTGTATGATTTATCTTGACATTCTGATGCTGTGAATATTGGATCATTAGTCCTCCAGAGTCATTAGAGGAATCAATTTACCCCTATTATTATTATTATTATTATTATTATTATTATTATTATTATTATTATTATTATTATTATTATTATTATTATTATTCTTCTTCTTCTTCTTCTTCTTGAAATTAGCAGGATTGTCCGGACTGTCAATATAAGCTTTAAAAAAATAAATGGAAAATTTTGATACTGGAATGCTGTTTTTAGAATTTTATAAAGGCATTTCCTGAGGAGCATATATGCAATTTGAAAATTTTGTAAGTGTAAAATGTATGATGCCTTCTTTAGGAGCAGAAATGTAGAGGATTCTATATATCATCTCAGACAACCTTCTGTGCCCTGCCACTTTATCAATATATAGAAAGAGATATATAAATTTTGTCAATGCCATTCTCAAACACCATGTTGATGGTTGGACCCTCATTGTTCAAGTGACAGTTTAGATGTGATGAATTGAGGATGGGAGGAATCCCTCTAAGATTATAATTCCTGAGGATAGTTTGGCATATGCTTTTGCTGTTTTGCACATACTTCCCACCTTTGTCTTGTTTCCCTGAAAACCCACTGTCTCTTTACTTGCTGGCAAGTGAATACTGACAAGCAGTGATTGGCAACTGATGTAGAATAATTGACAATAAGGAGAAGAGATTAGAAGTTTTTATTTTCTTTGCCAAACTTGAGATAGCGACTTGGTCCTTAACTTTAAAATTAATGATTCATTGTATTATGTCATTTTGGTACTGAAACAGGCAGATATAGATCTGCATCAACCAACTTAGTGAACCATGTTTGTGCTTTAATTGTTGGTTTCCGGGTCAAAGGTCAATTTAAAAGTAAATTTGTATCAACTAGAAGAGATGTATCTACATAAACAGAAGGTCCCACCGCATACGTTGAACTTGATTGGTGTCAGATACCATGGATCAATGCACCAAGTTAACCAAATAGTTTGTCAAGCTTTCATTGCAGAGGAATGCATTCTTTCTTTCACTTAGGGATGCTGATTTTGATCCAATAGATATGTGAAAACTCATTTTGGTTTGTCCAAATCTGCTTTCTAGATGGTAAGCAGAAACTAGTATGATTATGGTAAACCTATGAATTTTTTTTCTCATTTGATTTTCTTTCTTGTTCTTATTGATTTCTTACATTTAATTTTGTAAACCTTTTCTTACTTCTGATGTTTATGTATAATAAGAAAAAATAGAAAATAAGGCAAGAAGATATAATGAGATCATGTTTATAAGGATTAGATGATGAAAATTTTCCATATTTGGTGATAGAGCATGACTTTTTTGTACACTTCTTTTTCTTGTTTCAGGGCACATGGAATTGTGATCTTTGTGTTGTGAAATCTGGAAAAGGATTCGGTTAGTGGTTATTTTTAAACATATTCTTAGACTCCTTGAAAAGCAATTAGTTTAACTCTGAATTCACACATCTTGTTGGTAATTTGATATTTTTCTGTCACAAGGTTTTTCGTGGCAGCTTTTCTGTTCTATTGATGTACAAATATGCTACACCCTTTTATTTAATGACATTTTATTTCTTGTTCAAATGGAGCATTAACTAAGTTGCAAAAGATAATGTTGGACATGTCTTTTCTAGTAGTTAGTGCTGAGACGAGGATGAGGGTGGGGAGGTAGAGACTTGCATATGCTTGTCTCATCTCTCCTCTCTCTAGATTGTAATTGACAAGGCTGTTTTATGATCTCTTTTGAATCTTTGTTGTCCTGTTATGGTTTTTTCTATGTTGTTTATGCTTCTTTGAATGTCCAAGGATGAATGCTTTTTGTCTTGTTTGTGGCAACAAGCTCTAGATTTCATTGATCTTAAAGTTCTATTTCTTAGATGTTATTGTAGTGTTTTCTTGTGAAAGTAGCTTTAAGAAAATCAAGAAAACAAAATATATGGCATATCAAAATTTTGAATGCTGGATTTGTACTGTTTGTTCTAGATAGATTGGTGTGTGTTTAATACATGCCAACATATCATCACATGGTACACCGACATACGAGTTTGCACTATGAAGGTATGAGGAGGATGAGGAAGAGGAGGAGGGGGTGGAGGAGAGGAGTGAATGTCGAGGTTGAACAATCCGACGATCGCATCAGGGCTAGCAAGCAGCACGAGGCACGATCCGGGTGAGATGAGAGAAGCCCTAAAGTGTAGGTTTGTGACCTTTTTTTTTTAGTTTGTGACCTGTTAACTGATATAACACCGCCAATGATGGTCCCAAGCTTGGATGAAAAAGGTGGTGGATTGCGTTAGGTCATTGATAATCAACATAAAATTATATTAGATCTTATGAACATGGATTTTAATCGATTTTAGTATAGAGTTGTGTCGTCACTTGAAAGTGACGCGATGCACCTTGTTCACTTACGTGTTTCTAATTGTAAGCAGTGGACTAGGAGGTTGCCTGGAACCAGCCCATCACATTGGTGCCTGGATGTGATGCCAAGTAGGCAAGAGTTCTCTCATTGTTTTGAACCAATGGGAATAAAAAAGTTAGTCCAAGAATAGAGGGTTGGGTTAGCAACTTAGAATATATGAACGCTTCCAGGGAAGGGATTAGAATAGTAGACACTAATCAAAAGAAGAATAAATATTATTTGTTTACAAGAGACTAAGTGGGTAGAAGAAAAATCTAGAGAGATAGATAGTACTGGATTTAAAAGTTGGTATACTTGAAAAGTTAAACACAGAAATGATATAGAATTGTTATTGATAAGGATTTTAAGGGCAATATTGTAGATGTAAAAAGATTTGAAGATAGAACTATAGTTCTAAAATTTGTGAAGGGATAAGATGTTTTGAATGTCATTAGTGATTGTGCCCTTCAAGTTGGATTGGATGATTAAACCGAAAGAGAATTTTGGGAAGGCTTAGATAATATCATTCAAGAAATGTTTATAATTGAAAAACTTATAATTGGAGAAGATCTAAATGGTCATATAGGGGAGACATATGGTGAATATAAAGGGATGAATGAGGGTTTTGGTTGTGAGGAGAGAAATGAAGATAGTGGTATGATTTTGGATTTTATAACTTTGTATGATCTTATAATTGTAAATGCTCACTTAAGAAGAGAGATAAATATTTAATTACTTAGAAGAGTGGTCATAGTCAAATAGACTTTTTTCACTAGAATTGTAGATAAAATTATTTGTAAGAATTGTATAGCTATACTTGGTGAAAGTTTGGCAAATCAACATCAGTTGATGGTATTAGATATTTACTGTAGAAAATAGAAGAAGAAAAAGATAGTAGAAAAAATTCCTAGATGATGGAATTTTAAAGATGATAATGTAAACACTTTTAATAATAAGATGGAAAAGGAGACAACTTGGAATTGAGATAAGGATAGTATTAATATTATTTGGACTACGATGGCTAGTAAGATTAGGAACTTATTAAAGGAGATTCTTGGTGAAACTAAAGGTATAAGTGTAACCTTTAGAGAGAGAGTTGCTGGTGGTGCGAGGAAGTTCAAAAAATAATTTTTATTGAAAGATCATGTTTTAAAAATTGGCAAAATTGTAAAAATGAGAAAAAAAAATAAAAGATATAAAGAATATCAAAAGGAAGTTAAAAAACAGTTAATATAACATGATATAATGCTTATGATAATTTTTATAATAAATTAGGTATTAAATATAGTGAAAAAGATATATGTCAAATTCCTAAAGCTAAGGAAAGAAAGTGTAAGAATTTAAGTAATATTAGATGCATTAAATATGAAAATCAAAGAATACTTGTTAATGATAACGAGATTAAGGAAAAATAAAAATATTTTAATAAATTATTTAATGAATATTCCACACAAGACTTAAATTTAACGATAAATAACAGTGGTAGATTCAATAATCATAGATTTATTCATAAAATTAGAGCTAATGAAGTAAAAAACACATTGAAGAAGATGAAAATAGCTAAGAGTGTAGGGCCTGATGGTATCCCTATCGAGATCTGAAAAAATTTAGGGGACAAGGGAGTAGCTTAGTTAACTAGTTTATTTAACTAAATCATGAGATTCGAAAGGATGCCAGATAAATGGAGAAAGAGTTTTTTTTTGTGCCGGTTTACAAAAATAAAAGTGACATACAAAATTATTCAACTAATAGAGAAAATTAAAATCGTGAGCCATACTATGAAACTTTGGGAAACAGTTATCGAAAGTAGGATAAGGTTTAAAACAAATATATCTGAAAATCAATTTGATTTTATGCTTAGAAAATCAATCACAAAAGATATTTATTTATTAAGTTAATTAATAAAAAAGTATAGAGAGAAAAAGAAAGATTTGCATATGATTTTTATTAACTTAGAGAAAGCCTCCGTTAGGGTTCCTAGAGATTTATTATGGTGGGTTTTAGAAAAGAAGGGTGTTATATTGATGCTATTAAAGATACATGATAATATAGCTACTAGTGTTAGTACTATAGATAGTGTGCCTTGTGAGTTTCCTATTAGCATAAGATTACATCAAGGATCCGCATAAAGTCCCTACCTTTTTATATTAATAATGGATGAACTTACCAGACACATACATGATAGACCTCCCTGGTGTATATTATTTGCTGATGATATTATTTTAGTTGATGAGAGCATAAGTAGAATTAATTATAAACTTGATCTATGGAAGCAAACCTTAGAAACTAAAGGTTTTTCATAAAGTAGGACTAAGACTAAATATATAAAATGTAGTTTTAGTGATTCTAAAAATAGATAAGAGAATAAAGTTAAATTGGATGGACAAGAAGTACCTTTAAGTAATAGTTTTATGTATCTTGAATCAATTATTCAACAAGATTGAGAGATCGATCAAGATATTATTCATAGAGTCTTTGTGTGATCATTGGATACCCTTGAGATTAAAAGATAATTTTTTAAGACAGTTCTTAGATCAATAATGTTTTATGAATACGAGTGTTAAGGAGTTCAAAAAAAAAACTATACAAAAAGTTTATGTTGTCGAGATGAGAATGTTGAGATGGATGTATGGAGTTACTAAGAAAGATAGGAAAATAAATATTTTTATTCATGAACAACTAGGTATCACTTCATAGAGGATAAGATAAGAGAAAATTGTTTAAGATGGTATAAACATGTGCTGAGGAGACCTCCGAATACGGTAGTCAAAAGAGGTGAAATAATTAATGTTAGTAGTATAAGGAGAGATAGAGGAAGACCTAAAAGGACTTTAATAGAAACTATAAAAAAAGATTTAAGTATTTTGAACTTGACTAAATATATGATTTTTTACAGATCTCAATGGCTACAAAAGATCCATATAGCGGGCCCCAAATAGTTGGAACTTACGACTTTGTTGTTATTATTGTTATTGACCTGTTAACTGATGCAAAATGGAACTGGGTGGATCGGGAAAGAAGACATCGAGCATGTGTCAATTAAATCTCGGACAGGTAAAACTTGATCTCATGTGGATTGTTTGTTATTTTGGGTTTTCAAAAATTTCACTTCTCATAGAAATGCAAGTTTAGTTAGTTGCAAAATGTTTAGGTTTTGTATTTATTGCTGTTCATATAACTATATCCATATCATTACTCTACATATTCCTATCTATTTCATTGGCAAATATTTCACTTTTGGTTTAATCAACATTAATTTCTCTCTGGATCAATTTTTTTTTATTAATATTCTTTGTTGATTTAAATAATGCCAGCTTTTTTTTATTGGCAGAGGTTACTTTTGGAATACTTCCTCGATTTTTCCAAATTAAATTTGAAAGTGGGCTTATTGATGAAAATTTGTTTCTTGGCAAGCCACGTGAATGCCATTTGTCTAAAGGAGTCATTGTGATGGAGTATGACAAAGTGGCCCTTGAAAGTGTTTATGAACATTTACGTATTGTTCGTGAAGGGATACTTCGAGTTATATTTACTCCAGAATTGAAGGTTCCAAATTGAATTTGTCTTTCTTGGTTTTTCTTTACATATTTTGTATGCCCAAAAATATTTTTCTTACATCTTCTGTATGATGATTTAGATACTATTCTGGGACTTTTGTGTTCAACGTCACGAAGAATTTCTTCCTCGTAGTGTGCTAGCACCCCAAGTATGTGGTTTATTTGCATGCATAGGGCAGTGCCCAATAGAATTATTTTTATATTTTATATAAATTGTTATTTCTAAGACACTGGCTCATCTAGAAGTTTTTACGTGTTTCAAGTTTTATTTTTTTGAATTTTTAGACATATCAACTTAATCAAGAATTTTAATTTTGTCTATTGTGAAAAATGTTTTGTTGGACTGAACATTTTACATGGGTGTATCCATTTCATCTTACGATGATAATTTTTTTCCAGGTTGACCAATTGTTGAAAGTTGCACAGAAATATCGAACTTCTGTAAACAAGAATGGATCTGCCAGGGTCCCACATCAAGAATTGCAAGCCTGCTGCAACTTGTAAGCTAACTCATTATTTGATATAAAGTACCTTTAAAATGAAAATGTCTGTGATTCAGTTAAAAATTAAGATGCTGAAAGCTTCAAGGGAAGATCCAAAGGGTGCTAGATAGCTTATTTATCACCTTATGAACATGACATGTTTCATGGTTTTATGATGTAATTAATCTTAAAATTTGTCACCTCCCTTTTCTTACTAATGGTTATATGCAATTACTAAGAAAATAGTTGCATTTTATATTAATTGTATATTTATAGTTAGAACATATTGTGGTTGCACTGCTGACATGTATTGTCATTTTATTTTCCAGTGCCTTTTTGGCAAGACACACTGTACCATCCAGCACAGGCTATAAATTGCCATAGCCATATGTTGGCACCTTCAGCCTAGGTTTGTTGATGTGTGCCAATACTTTTTTGGCATAGAACATTTTGACCTATGCAGACACATATTGATTGGCATGATATTCTTAGACATCAGATTCGTTGACTGTTAAAAACTAGAATTTCATGTGTAGAAGAATCCCCTTATGTTTTTGAATAATTAGTGTGTAGCTAGCTATAAGCTAAATCATTTCGCTAACTTGGAAGCATCATAGTTCCAAACTTCACATGCTGTAGCTTCTCCATATATGATCTTTTCTTATTAGCAAATGAGCTTGGTGTTAAAGCTCTTATTATGTATCGAAATTGATGTAACAATTTGTAGAGACCATATTCTAAGCTAAATAAATTGATCAAGAAAATGAGATCAAAGAAGCTAGTAAGAAACAAACTACTTGAAATATTTTAAATATAATACCTGATACATTTTTCTTCTGTTTGGTAACCGTAGTCTGACAATTACATGATTGATAATCGTCCGTCACCCTTGGTTTGTTAATATTTTTTCCTTTAACGAGAATCTCCTTTAGCATTGTGATATTTAGCAACTAGAGTTTCTGATTCTGTTTTTCAGCTTATTGTATCTTGAATCTGATAAGTTGATCTGTGATTGTTAAACTTGGTGGATTGAATTTGTTAATGCAGTGTCCTGACACTGAATTTTATTATATAACATGTCATTACTTGCAGACTTGCTGTTCTGAATTAGATAGCAACTCACAAATAACATTTTTAGAAGTTACAGCAGTGACATATTCATTAGAACTAGAATCTACACAAGTTGGATTATCTTAACTGGGTTAGAAATTTTATATGAATAATGTGTTCCATTCTTTAGCATAGAAACATGACATGGCCTATAAGATGGAAATTTATTTGTCTCTTGACTTTTTTTATTAAGCGAGATCTTGATGAATACTCTCATTGTTATTGTCATGATCCAACTTAATGAGATATCATTAATTATAATCTCTTTCATTTAAAGGATTAATGTCTTTGTCAAGGACCAACACAGCTCAAGATCAAATCTTATGTGATGCCAAGACCAATGGTGGCTCTATATCATGATATGTCCTCTAGCTGGATAATCCTTTTCTTACTTGAGCTTCGTATCATGTCCAATGCTAGATCGACCTTGATACCATTTATCACGGCCCAACCTAATGAAATAACTAACTCATTAACTTATTGAGCCTGAAACCCCAATCGAAAATATTTAAGCCCAATTTAATAATATTTTTGTATTTTTTTCACACTTCAAGTATAATCTGCCAGTTTTAGTCCAAAATTTGCATTGCCTTTACTGTCCATTTTCTTAGTGGTGTTTATAAAATTGAGGTGTATCAGTTACTATGAGTCTATGACTAACATGTATGACCTCCGGATCTGAGGCATTTTTACTTTGCAGGTTTACAAAAGCAGGTCATCAGCTAACAAGAAATTTGGAACTACAATCACTGAATGAATTAGGGTTATCCAGGAAATATGTACGGTTCATACAGGTAATTAAGGAATTATTTTAGTGGTTGATCATATAATTGAGAGGATCTCTGCTCTCTGTTTGTGTATTTTGCCACATTGTCTTTAATTAATGTTGTATGTTGACAGATATCTGAGGTGGTAAATAGCATGAAAGACTTGTTTGATTTTAGCAAGGAGCATAACAGTGGACCAATAGGTACAATTCTTTATAAGCTTAGGCCTGATAGATGCATATGCTATGGTGAGAATTCCAATTCTATTGTTGATACCTTGCTTTTAATGTTCCACTGGAAGCACAGAGTGCTTCTCTTGCTACAGAAGCAGCATATTATATTTTAGGCTTCTTAATTTTGTTCGAGAGTCTTGTTTCTTTCTGTATATCTTTCAGTATTCAACTGAGTTGTCATAATCCACAACACTTTTAGAACTCTTTATTGATATACCTTCCGCTTGTGCATACTTTGAGTGGCTTTTGTTGAACTGTTAGGCTTAAAATCAGATTATTTGTATTTGACTCAGCAGTTCAGATCATGCTTCACCTACTTATAACCAAAACCCATTTTGTGGATTTACATAAAACATGCCCAACATATATAATTATAGATTATTAGCTCGATTACTTAAGTAAATTAGAAGACAAGCATCTGTCCTATATATATACCTTTATCGTAACATAGTTAAGGGGATAACGCATGAGTCCTGATCCAAAGTTTATCAGGAAGTTCAGTGAGTCCTAATCCAAAGTTTATCAGGGAGTTCAGAAGTTAATGATGTCTGTACGATTGTTAAGAATTTTTGTTTCAGAAACTACAACGATGCTTTGGTCAGGATGCTGACAGGATAAACTTAGGGGTCATGCTGATTAGGCTCATGATCTGTCAAGATATTCTATGGTTAGCCTTTTTTTAAGATGCTGTACTAGAAATTGAATTTGTTTATCTGATCAAGTTTGAGTTAATGATACTTTATTTATTTTATAATTCAAAATTTAAGTGAATGAAGGTATTCTTGGAGAAACATGCTTAATCATATATTTTAAAATTCAGACAAAAAATATAAACCATCATCAGATAATGTGGTGGTATTCTTTACAGAGGGTAGTTGAAATGAGAATTTGGTTATAGGTTGATGGACCCTACAACACGGTGGCAACATGAGTCCCTGGTACCTACGGTCGATAATATACTCATTTAAGATTAAAGAACTAAAAATGAATATCTTAAGAAAGGTTGGTACTGATTAAAGCTCAATTCATGAATTGATTCTTAAATGAATAAGTCAATTGAGTTGCTACTATTCTGAGGTTATGCAGTGATTTAAAAAGGCGCTCGGGCGCTCGCCTAAGCGCTCGGGCTAGGCGAGGCGAGGCCCGAGCGCCTCGCTATACTTCCAGGTGGCGAGCTTCAAAGAGGCGTCGCCTGGGCGCTCGCCCGAGCCCAGACGTCGAGCGCTTCAAGCGAGCGCCCGAGTTAAACTAGGCGACCGAACTAGAATTTTAGGTATGGTTCGGTCTCCGATGATTTAGTTGGTTCGATTGAACCAACTAAATCACCGATATCAGCCTCCCTCGCGACTTTACCGACTTCCCCAACTCTAACCCTTGCGATTGGTCTCTGCTGCCGCTGTCATTGGTGTCTACTACCGCTCGTCGCTCTCGCTCCCGCTGCCGCTTCCTGCTGTCGCTCGTTGCTCCCGCTCCAGCTGACGCTATTACCGTCGCTCGTCGCTCCCACTCCAGCTGCCACTGTCACCTGTTGCCGTTGTCGCCTATTGCCATTGCTTCAACAGGCTCAGTCTTCCTTCTCAGTCCTAGCTTCGACAGTATACTGTTAATAGTATACTGCTAACTGTATACTAATAACAGAAATTTTTTATTTATTAAATTAGTAATATATTATTTTAATTTTAATACTATTAATTTTTATTTATTTGAAATTATTGTTAGGTTTCAGGATAAATGGCAAGTGTTCAGAGCAACTTAATTGATTCTACGATGACATCAAAAAAAGATCCTGCATGAAAGTATAATTATTTAATAATATTGATTATGATGTAAAATTTTATTGTTTTGATTTTTGAGACTTTTTAGTAATGTGACATCGTGATTTTGTACCTTAGATTTTCTTAATTTAATAGTATATTTTTATTTAAATAATTATATTTATTAATTATATTATATATTTTTATATTTTAGCGTCTCGGGCGAGCGCCTAGCGCCTTGAGTGATTTGAGACCTTGGCGCCTAGCGCTTTTTAAATCACTGGTTATGTTAAATGTTTCACCATTTTAGTAAAGATTTTTAGCACTATTGTTTCACATAGTATTTTATTCTACTGTTGTAAAAAAAGGTTATTATGATGTTTAGAGAGTCAGAGACACTTTGTACTTCATGCGCACATTTTTTTCTCCCAAATCCTTCAGTGCTGAATCAACCATTGCTTTCTTCAGCTCGGCTCTTGTACTCTTGGGGCTAATCTTGACATCTTATGTATGCCTCAAATTGATCGATAAATTCCGTTTCTTTCTTTTTGTTATAAAGCTCCAAGATGTAGGTTCTAGCTGGGTTGCCGCATGTTTCTGCTTGGATCTAGTGAAACAGTCTCCCTACTTATCTGTGCATTAGAGACTACCGTAGAAAGTAGATAATGTTTGAAAGCATTTTGTAATCGTATGGTTATCATCTGCTGCAGAGAGCTTAAAGAACTATACAACTCAGGCTGCAGCGTACCTACTTATCTGTGCATTAGAGACTACAGTAGAAAGTAGATAATGTTTGAAAGCATTTTGTAATCGTATGGTTATCATCTGCTGCAGAGAGCTTAAAGAACTATACAACTCAGGCTGCAGCGTACCTCCAACGGCAAAAATTGCAGGAGATGGACCAATCAGTTGCGGTTCACAGTCTGCCATCTGATCAAAGCATGCTGAACGAAGGGATGGGCGTTCATCCAGGGTTTGGAAATCATAAGAACAACAACTTGGTATCCAGAATGTCTCTTCATGACATCCGCACGAGCGCGAGACCAGACCTACCGAGTGGTACTCCCAACTTAACTCAGATCGTGCTTCGACAGGAACAATTGGGCCGACAAGAACAATCTGTGCAATTTCCGGGTTCAGCTTCATCAATTCAGGTTAATGCCTGTGCTGATAGTATGTCGAGGCAGCATCACCTGCCATCATATGGTTGCCTGCTTCCACAGAATAGTCTGCATTTCATCCAGGTGAACCAACAACACTTGCAGCAAAATGCAACTCTAAATGATGCGGAACATGATAAATAACAATAAAAGAGGATCACAGTACGAATGGTTCGGTGGCTGCAGAGGTGATCAGAGGCGGCATTCGAGTTGGGATGAACCCTGGGTGTGTCGGAACCAAGTTTTCCAGTATGCACGCTGGCATGCCTGCTAGTCCAATAGTGACAGTCTTAACTCGAGTGGAGTTGATCCAGAATGCGGCTCTTGCATCGAATGTTCCATGGCAACTTTAGTGGCTTGGGTGATAGATGGTTGGGGTGCTTGAGAACTGTAAAAATTCATATAGTTAGTTAGCATACCATTTGAGTAGTTAAAACAGTTGCAGTAGCATTTGGTATATTTAGAACCTCCTATACTATGATGACAGTTTGAGTTTTTCGGCCGAGAATTCACGCAGGCAGTAATGATTCTTTTGTAGCTTGAAACTTCTACTATGTATTTAGAACATTGCTTTTTGAATGTGATTGGATATTGCTGTAAGAGGCATCCCTTTCTTCATTCAATCCCTTTTAGCCCAAAAAATTGGAAGACGGATACAACATTAAAAGGGGAAAAGCCTCATAATCCTTCACATTACAACATCAAGACGGTATACATGTATGTACAGGACACCACCACCATCGGCTCGATGACATGATGCGCCTCCCATGGCAAAGCTACAAGAGCGGGCAGGATGCAGTCGGCGGACCGCCGAAGCCCTGCGGCCATATTAAAACTGAGTCAACGCAGAGACCCCCCTTGGTGTGGGTGCAGTCGATCTGCGTCATCGAGAACTTGACTCCGATGGGTGTGTCTGAGCTTCTCGAGACAAAATCCCCCACATGGTAGTGGATCCAACTTCCGGGTTCATCCAAGTAGCACTTGGATTGAGCGAGTTGGCCATCCGAGGTCGATAGCATAAACCTCACGGGCTTTATGTCCCATCCATGGACGTGCTCGGGGCTACAAACCCGGCGTCCGAGCCGTTTGGTGGCCCTTCCCAAGTGAAGCCGGAAGTATAAGCTGTATGTGCCCTCCGGGAAGCAGAATTCCACTTCCCCACGAACCTCCAGCCACCATATCTGATGAAGGTATGCCACCGTCTGAAACCTACATGACAAAGTGCTTCATGTCATTTTCCTTCTTCCATACATAATGAAGTGTTTTAATTGGCAAATCAAGCATCTAGTAAATGACGAACAATAATGATTGCATTACTGATCTTAACAATGCATTACTCCTCATCTTGAGATACTACATTTGGAAGGAAAATGCCAAGGATGCATACAGGACCATTCAGAGAAAAGAAATATCTCTGCATAAGAATCTAATAGACTACTGAGTGTCATCATTGAGATGTCCGGATTGGTTAATGTATTGTTGCAGAAATGAAGGTTAATACATTGTTGCACAAGTGAAGAATCTCATATTTATGTCCACGTACGAGCATCATGTATGTTATTTGATGTAACAGAAATTTCTTTTAAAAATTAAGCTAGAGTGACGATGCTATCAACGAAAATGCATTTGAGAAGTCTATAAAAAAGTATCCCAGCAAAAGGAAACTGTTTTGACAAAGGCTTACTGCTTTGTCATGATATAATATCTCCTCGGAGAAACAAAACTTTTAATTTCCTCTAATATGCTTTCAACAAATGCCACCTTTATTTCAATTTCTTTTTGTGTTGCCAGCAGGGAATGTGCCATGTTAGTCTCATGTGGCAAACAATTTCTGATTCTTTGGTCCAGTCGACAAATACCAAAAAAGAGATTGGTAGCAAAGGAAACAAGATAAAATGCTACATGATCCTTCTCCTAAATCAAGAAACCTAATTGGTAGGCAAATCAAACAGATTCCTAATGTCAAACCACCACACCCAAAAATGTGCTAGAGGAAAGGCTTAAATAACATGGTCTACAATTGCAATGGGATAAATGTACAACATGGCAGCAAAATTAGTGGGGACATGGGAATTAAGGGGAGGGTGCAGAAACGGAAAGGCTTTAGCGTATGGTCAAACCGTGGGCTGCAAAAGAGAGACAAGGAACCACTGTTACCACAGCAACATACTCGATAGATTCTGATATGTTGTTCTATAAGCTGATAATAACATTATGCAGATTCAACCTATTCAGCTGATTCAAGTAGAATGCATGTCGCTTCAAACCGTGTCTTGCAGTCAAATAATTCAGTACCAAGATTCAATACGGTTCACTCTTCGGTCATCTAAATAGATGAACCCAAATACACCTGAATATGCCTTTGCGATACAAACATAGCTTTCAAGAATACATGAAGAAACATAATACACATTCCCAAACTAATCTTCATCCATCCGTAATTAATATTTCTTACTGATATCCTTAATTGATTTACTATCTAATCAATGCACAAAGTCACTGATTTATGTTTAGCAGTTAAGCTTCTTGATTAATGGCCTAAATTACATTCTTTCCGGCAAGTACTCGTTCTAATTAATCACTTGTGTTTGCAATCTCTCTCCCGAATAATGATCGAGAAATTCCAGGATATCTCATTAATAATACAACCATGCTTAATGAAAAAAGAGAGATTGCAGTATATAAGTAATATACATAACTAATTAAGGTAGCAAATGTATTGAACTTTATAAGAACAAATCCATGAGACCAGCCAGATTATACTTCAAATTGAACTAAAACCATGTGAGTCACTCACTGAAGTATGTCTCCGAGGAGACATCCCAGTGGTTAAGGTGCTCAGTGCTCAAGCAAACACAAGAAGGAGAGGCATCTACCTAGATTCTGCTGTTGGAATAAAGTTCCAGTATCGCCTATCACCAATCCCTGTTATCGACAATGCCTTTGAAGATATCCACATACAAATCAACCCCCTCTTCTTCTCCAGGCAAAATTCCTGCATGTTTCCGATCCATCAACAAGATAAAACTCAGAATCTATGGCCCAGTCATCAAATTTTGTCGCCGAATCATGCAAAAAGATTCCTCCTTTATGTATAGAACTGGAGAAATTCGCATGATTTTCTTATCCGAACAACAATTTGAGGGTGACATAAGAGCCAAACGATGAAGATGAAAAGGAAAAAGAAAACGACACGCCCGTACCATGTTTGCCCCACCGAAGGCATTACGGCGACAGAGCAGCGCGAAGATCTCTTTCTTGGTAAGCCTGCGGCCCTCGGAGTTGTCGTCCCCCGACGCCTTCCCCAACAGATACCTGTAATTTCTCGGCAGCTTCGTCTCCCACACGAGGTCGGCCGACGCCGCCCCACAGAACGTGCGGCAGAGCCGCGCGAGCCGGCAGATCTCCGCCGGCTCGAGCCGCAGCATGATCTCCGCCACGCAACCCTCCGGCAGGGTTCCAAGCCCCGTCGGGCCGCCGCCGCCGCCGCTCACCCCCTCCGGCCCCGAGTCGCTCGACATCCCAGCCCCCATCGAAAGAACCCCCCCTAACCCTAAACCCGCAACTCCAACGCTCCCCCTCACCACCGCAGAAACCGCAGGCAAAGGAGCGATCTTGACGGCTAATTGGGGCGGGATCGGTAGAGGGTGAGGGATTTGGAGGACAGGAGGAGGGCGACTCCGGATCGCTTCGTGGACGGCGGCAGATTCATGGGCAGGAAGAGGCGGAGGAGGATGAGAAGCCCACCATCCATTCCAATTCGCGCGACCTCGCGGGCTTCCCCGTTTGGCTTCTGCAGCCAATTCTACGGTTCGTCGATACAACCTCAACGACGACTCTCCATATGTAAATATATATATATATATATATATATATATATATATGTAAAATTATGTATTTTTATATATTTACTCTTTTTTTCCCCCTAATAATCTCTTATTTGATAATTAATCGAGACATTCGGATTATTAAAATTTAGGTGTGATAAGGATTGAAAAGAACTTTTAATATAAATGGATTGAAAAGAACTTTGTGTAGTTTTCCACATCCACCGGAAAGAATTGTGTTGGATGCCACCATCCATGTCTTAAAGTAAGGATGTCAAATAGGCGGATTCGAGCAAGTAGGCCGAGAAAGTGTTGATGGATTGTTGCACTCGATGAGGCTCCATAGAAAGTGATAAGGATGCCAGTTGTGGTGGCAGGTGGGGGATGTGTGTAGCACAAGAAGTACACGCCCACACCACTTGGATCATTATACTGAATCGAACACCCTCATAAATCTCATTTGTTCTATCCTAGATTGAGGCTGGAAGATTGGCCTGAGCAACCGACATTGTGGGTGGTGGATTACTTTGATGGAGCTGATCTGAAAACGGAGCTACAAACATCACATCCTTTTGGCCAGTAAATTAGTAAGAACACCATGAACAAAGAGCTTTTCTTCGAGTGCTCTGTTTCCTCCATCCTGAATCGGAGGGAGATTGATGGGGACAGCGGAATCAGAACTGGATGAGATTGCCATCTTGTGCCACACGGTGGAAGCCTTATCCCCACAATTTGATCATGTATTCTTTCATAAGAAGAAGCACTTTATCTTAAGATTTTTGGATGATTTCTGATGAATAGGATCATTTAACAACCACAGAACAAAGGAGGAGAAGACGATGTATATTTGTGCAGTCTCTCAGGTGGTCTTTTCGTTGTCACCTCTCTCTCTCTCTCTCTACATTGCAACTGAACATTCTTGATGATTCCATGCTTACCAAATGGAGGAAGACAGATAAGAAGACGATAAGCAGACTGCATGATTCTACCCTCTTCACAGAAGGTATTGTTAATGGAAGGTTTCCTGGTCCAGAAACTCATCGGGAATAAATCATGGGATAGGAGGAGGCTTTTGCCAGTGTCATGAATGGCAAGCTTGGCTGGCTTCCTGCCACAGGCATCAGGTTGATTCGTACACCTCCATCTCCACAGCTCTACAGCTATGAGCTCGATTAACCAAGAAGAGCGCCTTGTGATCCACACATGGAAAGGAGATGGCCGCAAGGATATCTTCTGGGCACAAGAATCCATGCCCAGGTGCGTGGATCCGAGTCATCATATGACAGACTCTGCCCTACCAATCTCTTCTTGTGGCCAGTATTGAACAGAACAAGAAAACGAGAAGACAATGCTGCGACCATTGCTGTTTGGCTTTGTCTTGACACCAAGATTTGCGGAGCGAGCAAACGATGAAAGATTCCTCCACAGTTTCGAATGATCCAAGAGAGCTAAGAATGCTGCAAAATCTCTAATTTATGCAGGCGCATTTGCTGGCTCATCTACTGGTAGGTGATGAGAGATGTGTTGTGTGCTACACCATCTTGATGAAACAACAAAAGTAGATCTCACTGATGGTGGTTTCTTTGGTTGCCCTATTGATGACATCCATCTCTCTTCCTGTCGGAGGAGCCAGGCAGGAAAGATTAGATTAAGAGCTCAGCAACAGTTGGTGTTTTCTCCTCTTCTTCATCTGTTTGCTGCATCAAGATGTCATCTTGCCATTTCTGGAGTGACAACCATGAATAGTTAATAATCAACTTGATAACAGTGATCTTCACAAGATCTTGGCTTTTCATCACCTGTTCTTGTTCCTTGTTCCCCCTTGTTCAACTACTACAGAAGAAATGACTTGGTAAAGAATTTTGGGCTGGACCATGTTATGTGGTAGATCCAACTTGCATGGCACAATTGCTGGTGGTCACAAAACGAAATCTTCAATAGAATATAAGCAAAAAGACTTTTTGCAACTCTGCTAATACATGCACAGATAATGATTTCTTTTTGCATGTTTATCTATTCTATGGTAGTATGCTGACAGACTCATCAGTTGCAGCTAAATTTTTATCGATCCTCTGATTCCAGCTGAAGAGATAAGGTTGATATAGAGATCGATGATCAATCATGTGGATTCAGCCCTTTCTTTCCTTGTACTATTTTCCTTCCTCTTCTTGGATCTTTCAAGCCACACAACATTCTTTTTATCTCAATCACAGATGAAAGCTGGTGTGAGTTGAGATACAGTCATCAATGAATTCTTCTAACTCTTGCAAAGATAGTTCAATCAACTAATGAGCATTTAGTTTGGTTGATTGCATCATATACACATCAGGTAACATTTTGCCAAGTTCATTAACACAATGCAGATGTCAAAATGCCATCTTTTTGCTTTCTTCCTGCTCTAGATTATTTAAAGATGATACACAACAAGTTTTCCCCTTCAAAACAAATGAAATCTTACAATGTCCCTTGCAAAAATATAGTAAGCTGCATTCAACAACCATTTCTGATATTTTTACAGCAGCAAAAAAAGATCATTTCAACAGGGGAGTAGTGCTGCTCAATGAGCATCACAAAAAAAGATCTATCTGTCAGCTCATAATTTCAGAAAGTCAAAGTGTGCTTGACAAATTAAGAAAGTTTGTTGACTTTGCATCACATCAAGACACGATTTCAGAAAGTCATCTCTGAAAGGTATCTTCCACAAGGTGTGTCTGACAAATTAAGAGAGGGTTGACTTTGCATCACATCAAGACATGATTTTAGGAAGTGTCTGTTTGGCATTAGCATCTAACTGGGGAAATCATCCACTCAGAGACCAGAGCACCACAGAAGAGGGCATAAGAGACTTGAAGACACACAGAAACAATTACTATGCATTTATAGCTGTTGCTACCATCAACATGAAGCAATGACAAGAATGATGTACTGTGCTTCTGCAGCTACGCTAATGGGAAATAATCAAAGAATACTAATCAAATTCTAATGGAAGCAAATATAGGTAATCTGCTGAGGACCTAAATTACAATCATTTTGAGCTTCTGCAACGTGTATGGGGGGGAGAGCCTCAGCCACAAAAGAATCAAAGAATTGCAAAAGAAGAAAAGCAAATAAAGAATGTCTATGTTGTGTGAATGGTAAAGAGTGGACCTGTTCATGTCTGGAAGTGTATAAAGAATCCGTATGAGAGTGACGCAGAAACCAGCAACTAGCTTGGCTGAGACACGGAGGAGCTGCCTGCAACATCTCCGGGAGCCCATGCAGAGACCGTGTACAGAGGCTGATCTAACCACATGAGAGTGAGTCCATCACCTTCCCCTTGCTTCTCTAGGCTGTACTTCTCGCAGGAGTACATCCTCAGGATCATGCGGCCCTGCAGCATCTCCCTTTCTCCAATGCCCAGGCATCTGAACCCACCATCCTCCATCAGCTTGCTCCACCCGTCGAAGCTCTCGTGTCTCTCGGTTCTCTCATCACCTTCACAGGCAACTATGTTTCTGATCTCTTTGGCGAACACTTCTTCAACCTTGATCCTGGCCTGGCTGTCCTTGGGCAGGGCATCGTCCATGGAATCGAAGATGGCCGCGTAGTAGCTTAGTGATCTGGCCAACCTTGTCTCCCAGTTAGGCTCATTGTGCTTCGCTTCTGGTTCTGCCATGACGACGATCTCTGGGTGTGTGCTCCTTATCAGATCCAACAGATCCATGAAAGCCTTTCCGCTCTCGTCGTGGAGCGCCTTGTGCATCGTCAGAACACAGTTCACCGCGAGGCACTCCTCCCTCTTCACATGAAGCATCCAAAGCCTCACATCTTCCAACCTGTCCACCACTGCATGGAACTCGAACGCAAGGTTGAACGACTCCGCGAGCCTCGCAAGCCTAATTCCGGTGTCCTGGAGGTCCTGTCTGGATTCGCCAACCCCGGTGAGCCGGACGTGGCTCGGAGGATTGGGCCGCCGAGAAGCCAAGCTCTGAAACAAGCTCGGCCACTGCAGGCCTTGCTTGATGTTGAAGTCTATGATGTGCACCCTGTCTCTTCCTTCCAATGCCTTCAGCAACCTCTCGTTCAGTGTGAAGTGGAGAAATTTGGGAATGGGACTGACACAATCGAGGAGCCGCAGCGCCGTGGCATTGTCGTCCTCGGTCGGGTCGAGGAGGCTCCTCGGTGGAGCAACAGAGAACATGTGAGGGCGGAGCCTCGCGACTCTGAGTGCCAAGGCCTCGGTGCAGTAGGCGACCACCCGGTGAATGGGGGTTCCCTGTGGGGTGGCCATCTCTCCGAGCCTGGCCAAGAAAAAGTTCATGGCTTCGTAGTTTCCTGTGCTGATGGACTCCGCGCACGACGTGAGCAAGCGCACGAGCTCGAGACCCTGCTGCTCCGTCAAGCTGCCATCTCCGTCGCAGCCTGCGTCAGCAACGCCGGAGGAACAAGGGATCCGAGACCCGTTCGATGCTGTATTGCCAGAAGAATCCTTTGTTGGCTCCGGAGAAGAAACGTATGCGGACGACGACGACGAACTCGAATCAGACTGCGACCTGCCGTTTGGATTTTCACCTGTGCTCAAATCATTGTCGGGGCCAGAGGATCCTCCTACCAAAGTATGGCTCGAGGACGACGGAAGCGGAAAGCTTGCTGCTGTTGGCACGAGGAACACCTTGTCCCCTTCCACCAATGGAGGCTCCTGGGTGGACTGAGGGAGCCATACCTCGCCCTCGACGTCGACCAATCCTGCGATGCCGCCGGTCCTCGTCCTCTTGGCTCGGTAGTCGTCGCACGAACCCCTCTCATGGAATCTCTTCAAGCTCCTCCGCCGCTCCCAAGGTCCGCCGCGGCCTCCATCGATCTCTCCGGTTCCTCCCCACGAGGACGTCCGAGCCACCATGGATGACGACGAAGAGTGTGTCACCGGGTTCCGCCTAAAGGAGCAGCTGGTACCCCGAGCCTCCGCCGCGGGCTTCTCCACCGACAGCGCCACCCTCAGGGGATCCTTCCGGGAGGCAAAGCCACAGGGCAGGTCGAGTCGCTGGGTACCCATCTTCTGCTGCTGCGGAGGGCAATGCTTCTCCTGTATCTGGAAATGGCAGGCTTGCAACTGCACGGAAGCGTCGATCCTCAACTTGTGCCTCGGCGACAGCAGCGTCGATGAGCACCCAGCCAACATCCTCTACTCGTCCAACTCTGCTTCTTACTCAGATAAAACGATGCAAATTCTTCCTATCGTGCTGTGTGTGCCGCCTAATTGCTTCAAAAATTTAGTGAAAAAGACGATTTTTTTTATTCGAGAACAGAGAGAAAGAGTGGAGGAGAGATTTGAAAGCCAAGTCAAAAAGAATCAAAGAATGGTTAGAAGAACAAATCTTGATCCGAAAACATTAGCGGGAGGAGCCGAGCACCGAGCCATGGACGTCCCACAGCGAAGCTCGTGCGGATTCCCCGGTAGCCATGCGAGCCTCTGAGGCGCCACCAGATATCGCCGCGACCTCCATGATCCCAGAAACCAAACCCAAAAACAAAGAGGAGAAGAGAAAAATGCAGATGACAGACTTCAAATTCAGGTGTATTTGGAAAACATGAGGAAGATTAAAGAAGCAAAGAAATCAAAGATTATTCTTGGTGTGTTCTTCTTCTTCTTCTTCTCCTCCTCCTCCTCCTCCTCCTCCACCTCCGCCGCTGCTCCTCCTTCCGGTCCCTCCCGCTGCTCCGCTACTGTGCCGGGCGAGTGAGTGTGCGACGGACTCACCGTGCCATGGAAAAAACGCCAACGGCTGCCAAAGTGGGATTCCCGGGACTGTCGGCTTGACGATGGGTGACCGCCCGATGCGGATCGGACGGAGAGGAAGGCGGGGTTCGATTCCGACCGTTGCGAGGGGTGGTAATCATAACGCCTTTTGCCAATATGACCGTTGCGGTGACTGTTGCACCCAGCTTCCTCGCGCGGCGTGACTCGCACGTGCCGCCTCTCCACGACCGTTGCGTGAAAGCAACAGTTGGGATCCGCTGTGGAGCCGCCGCCACAGCGGGCGACCAATGTTGCAATAGATTATTGACGCGTAGGGGATATAGTATTAATTTTCTTTAATACTTGACATATGTATTAATGACAATCCTACAACCTAATAGCAGTGAAAATTTTACTTGAAAGGCAAAAATAATATGGTTGGGAAATAAAAACTAATCGCTTAAGCATGATGCACCTCCCACTAAGCCATAAATTTGCCAAATCAAAGTTAGTAACAACACACTTTTTCATAATGAGATCGAGAGCAAGAAAAGATAACCTCACTAGCTGCGTCATTGCCCCAAGCGCAAAGATGTTTCTTTAAAGACATCCGATAAAATTGGAACGATACAGAGAGAAGAGCAAGAAAAGATGAGCGTAAATCTACAGACATCCAAGAGAATTTGATAGGCCAATCCTGAAAAGATTATGTAAGAAAAGAATTTATATAGAACTTAATGTTTTGGAATAAATATCTATTAAGAATACAATCACTGGAGAGTTTCACCTCCAAATAAATTATAAATTCTCCTCAAGCCCTAAGCAATCACTGAATAGTGCAATTATAGCTTCTTGATCCAAGATTGAGAACTGAGGTGGAAATCTATAAGCAGATATGTGTATACAGTCTATTCCAGAGAATGTAAAGATTTTAATGCTAGACTGTCCTAAACAACATTAAAGAAAAGATATCTTTCTTTTGCTATAAAGTGAATTGTAATCTGAGGTACACTTATAGTTTCTTGTTCTGAGATTAAAAATAATTTCACCATGCCATGGAGAAGTTAAGTGTTACAAGACTGTAGATCATATTTGGTTTCTACAGCAGTTGATGTTTCAATAAACACTTTTTCACTTCTAACTTTTTATCTTAATCTCCCCATGAAGAGCAAAAGAGAATAGGTGACAACTTGGAGTAGAAAAAGGAGTCGACACAAATGCATCATTGTGAGATCAGATATTACCAAAGCAAGATAATAAGGACACATTTCTAGTCATACAAAAAGAAAAAAGAAGCATTCATAGTCATTAAAAGCTAAGTATCAGCTAAATTAACTCTTAGGCTACCAAAGACTTGGAATTTGCATTACCATAGAGCATCAACTTCCTGGAATTCAACAAATGCAAGGAATGAGCTCTATAACTTCCATAGGGCACATAAGAAGAAGATGATAGTCAACAGTCAATCAATTGATTGACCGGAAATTTCAAGCTAAACTGGCAGAAAGAAAGGAGTTGTACTTTAACAATAGCTGCTGCAGGGAGTTCACCAGATGTCAAGAGCAATAGCCAAAAGATGCAACTTACCAAAACTAGACCTTGACTAAAGCATCTTGTTAGTATTTGATTCCACCCCTTCCAAGTATCATGCAACATGTCAATACGATCTTGGACCATTTTTATGCCTGTTTTGGTGACTGGTGAGGGTGTTTTCTCCTTTGATCTATTAATCAACTAATTGTTGAAGAGAGACATCGCAACTCAAATTATTATTGTTCAGAAAGGCATGGTTATTTTATCTTTTGACTATAATGCACCCCCGCTCCAAATCAAATACAATAAAGTGACAATTGAGACTAGTTAAGCAGCTAAACCATATGAAACTAAAGCTCATTGTTAGGCAGATTGCAGCAAAATAAATCATGAAACATTACTTAAACACGTATGCCTAACCGATAAGCAATTGTTTTCATGGTGGCAGGACCGACATCTACAAGACCACAGGTCTGGTATTTACAAAGTTGAACAATTGTCAATTAGGCGACATTTCTATGCACAAGAATAGATGGCTCTATCAGAGGATTCAGATCGCAGAGACAACCGTCTTATGCAGACAGGGAACTCGCATCAGAAGCTTCACCAACACATCATACATTTAAACTTTCACTACCAGTTCTCCTTGATGATTCTTAGCTTCTCAAATACGAACTTCCCTTCCTTATACTTCTGTGTCTCTTCGTAAGCTCTTTCGTACTTCCATCCCAACACCTCACCACAATCACGACAATAGATATCAGCAACTGTATGCAGTCCTGTCATTAGCTGCCTGTCTTCCTTTGGCCCCATAATAATGTTCATGGCATGAGAAAACAGAAATGCATGCCCATTTCTCCCCTAGAACACATTTAAAGCATGTAGAACAAAGATCATAAAATCAATTCATCAAATGTGAGAATCACCATATAGAGGACGCAAATAAAGAATTGATTGACCTAAGGGTAGTCCCCTTTGGTCATGTCAAAATTCTAGCTTCAAACAAAATACTAAAGATGAACACCACGAATCTCTAAAATCAGCAAAAACAGATTCGATTCAAACACCGGGTTTTACTATTACTGTCTCTCGACCATCGATGTAAGCAATGCGTGGAATTGAGATACCGCAAGGAACAGAAAAAAATTAGGTTTGCAGCGTCTGTCAATCATTATTATCTACGATAAGAGCTTCACCTGGAAAGCCTTCGATATGATATCGTCGTGAAGGCAGACATGGTTTCCGCAATGGCTGCAGCTGTAAACTCGAGGCCCGACCAATTTCGCCATCGATCGCTGCCCCGGCTCTGGTCCTCCGCTGTTCCAATCAAGCACACACAACAAGATCACACTTTTAAGAATCTAAAACATCAAGAAGGTAACGAACATCAAAACCCACCAAAAAAATCCTAAAAACCCCCAGCAGAAACCACAACCTCAATCCACAATCGGGAGGAAAAGACTGACCTAAAATCGAGTTTCCCAACCGCAACGACGTCCAAAACAATGTGTGTGTATATATATCGCCGCCGCCGCCGCCTCTGATAGATTATCTGAGGCTAGAATTGGAAGCCAGAGGGATAGAGACGAGAAAAGATCGAGAACAAGAAAAAGGAGGGAGGAAAGGGTTTCGGTGAAAGCGACGGCGAGTCGTTGGTAAATGGCAAAATTAAGAAAATTTTTTTTATCAATATAAACAAATTAAATTAAGAGGAAATATGGCGAATATTGAATATAATTTTAGAAAAACGGGGAGTCACACTCCATAATAACGTCACATCACATCGGAATCTATCAATTTTATTTATCAAAATATTTTAAATTAAAATTAATAATAATATATTTATTAAAATTTTATAATTCAATAAATATAAGATTAATCAGAATATTACAAAATTAATTAATTAATATTTTTAAAATTTCTTTTTAGTCTTTTTGATGTGTTTTTATGACTTTTTGTGCCACTCATCTGCATTCTTCATTATTTTTTATTCTCTTTTTTTCCTCTTTAACTTTTTTTTCCTTTTCTTTCTTCATTTTCTTATTTATTTCTTTTTCATCCTCCTCCGTCTTTTCTTTTTCGGCTTTATTTCTAAAACATTGATATGTATTGATATACTATCTATCGATACATCCATATTGGTCAACGACTTATACATAATACAATATTTCTTACGTTAGATAATTATTTTTTATAAGAAAATATTTTAGACTTCTGGAAAGGATAGAAACTGTGTTATGAAAATAGGAAGAGTCAAAATTGGATTTTTTTTTTCTTTTCGAAAATCACGGTTATCTTTTATACACGCTTTAAAATAAAATTGTAATTAAATATTATGATCAATCAGCTGATGCATCAGTCAAACTATTGATACGGTACTCGTCTGGCCGAAGTAGCCCAAGACCATTGGCCATCCTTCGTGATAGGAGGGTGGAGGAAGGTGGAAGAAGAAGGGACGGTGCGAATTCCACGCACAATGAAGGCTGCCGACGGCACGAAGCGAGGAGGAAGGGGTGACGGAGACTCCACGGAACGTCCTGTCGTGTTTTATGGGCAGTAGAGTCTCTCTACTTCCTTCTCTTCGTCTTCCCTATCCATCGAGACTGACAGATGGGAATGGCTGTTGGTGGCCATCTGCTCCCTTCTCTTCCGCCCAAATGGAGGCACAGATGATACCTACAGAGGATAAAACACACACAAAATGCTCATCCCCAACTATAGGACACAAGCGATGGACAACGGAACGAAACACCATCATCATCATCACCAAAACGAAGAATTTGCTGGGCTGTCACAAGCAACACACACAAAATGTTCATCCTCTCTCTGCACCACATCCATCTACTTCTCCAAATGAACTCCGAGAAATGCTGGCACGTGAACGACATGTGCATGTCCACATCCACCCACGTCAGCTTTAAATATAGCCAGTGATGATAATAATACAACACCATATCCTCCTCCTCCTCCCGCTGCGCTTACAATCCACAAAGAGAATAGCCAAGCGGAGGAGGAAGGAGAGAAGGAATAGCTACCAAAATGGACAACCCCCACGAACAAGAAGAAGATCCCAACCGGATCACAGCTCCTCTACGTACGTAACCTTATCGATCTTCCTCTCTTTCCGTCGCCCGCTTCTTCCTCTTATCCTAACTCATCATGCAGTCGTCCCCTCCGATCTCCCTACCGCCGCCTCCTCCTCGCCTCCGCCGGATCAGGTGGAAGAGGAGGAGGAGGAGAACTCGCCCATCGAGCAGGTGGCACTCACGGTGCCGGTGGAAGACGACCCCACGATGCCGGTCCTGACCTTCCGCATGTGGGTCCTCGGCACCGCCTCCTGCGTGCTGCTCTCCTTCTTGAACCAGTTCTTCTGGTACAGGAAGGAGCCGCTCTCCATCACCTCCATCTCGGCTCAGATCGCGGTGGTGCCCCTCGGCCACCTCATGGCCTCCACCATCACCGACCACGTTTTCTTCAAGGGAAGCCGGTGGGAGTTCACGCTCAACCCGGGACCCTTCAACATCAAAGAGCACGTCCTCATAACCATCTTCGCCAACTCCGGCGCCGGCAGCGTTTACGCCATCCACGTCGTCACCGCCGTCAAGATATTCTACGGGAAGCACATCACCTTCTTCGTCTCCCTGCTTGTCGTCATAACCACACAGGTCCCCATACGATCCGTCCACACTCCCTTGCTGCCTTACCTTGGCTCCCAGTTGGTCAAGATCTCCACGTGATGTTGCCAGGTTCTGGGTTTCGGGTGGGCGGGGATATTCCGGCGGTACCTGGTGGAGCCGGCGGCCATGTGGTGGCCGTACAACTTGGTGCAGGTCTCGCTGTTCAGGTGAGAGGGACGAATCTCCGATCTCTTCTCATCTGCCATCGACCTATGTTGATCTTCGTAAGAATCCATTTACTTACCTTCTCCTGTCTAAGATGATAAATGGAGAAGACAAAGACTGGTTGGTAGTGATGATGATTGCTACCGGCGGTCGAATCAACCGGGAAAATTAATTCCGATTTGCATCAACCAGGAAAATTAAGCCAACCACACATCTACTTGGACATCTCATCACGACCAAGCTTAATTATTGATCTTAATGATAGCAGTCTCTAAGTGAATTAGATTTAAGCTGTCGCTGTTTTCTTGTTTCTTGGATGAAATCAACTTCAAGAGCCACTCTAGTCCAAACCCGAAGAGGTAGAATATTGCATCCCAATTGCTCAGATCTGGCAAATTGCATGTGAGTTGGTCTGTGAAAGCAATGAGAGGTCACAGTTTTTCTTCTGTGATTGCAAAACTACAAATTCCTTTTGGGTTAATGCGAATTCATACCTAATATTCTGTACATCGTCTCATATGAATTTGGAACAACTTTTCACTGTATTATACGTAGATCTTTGGTAAAACCTTAGGAGCTCCCGGAATATTTTTCTTTATTTTTTTTGGATACTTGAATCATTTGTTTCAGAAGTGAGACTCACCGGTGCAGTTGCAGACGACGTGAACAGCTCGCTTTCTGTCCCCATGCAGGGCCCTGCACGAGAGAGAAGATCGAGCCAAAGGCGGCATGACCCGGAACCAGTTCTTCATGGCGGCCTTCCTGTGTAGCTTCGCCTACTATGTCTTCCCGGGCTACCTCTTCTCCATGCTCACCTCCCTCTCCTGGATCTGCTGGATCTTCCCCCACTCCATCCTCGCCCAGCAGCTGGGTTCTGGTCTCTACGGCCTCGGCGTCGGCGCCATTGGCCTCGACTGGTCCACCATCTCCTCCTACCTCGGCAGCCCCCTCGCCAGCCCCTGGTTTGCTACCGCCAACGTTGCCGCTGGCTTCGTGCTCATCATGTATGTCGTCACCCCAACCGCATACTGGCTCGACTTGTACGACGCCAAGACCTTCCCCATCTTCTCGGATGGCCTCTTCACCTCCACGGGGCAGAGTTACAACATCTCAAGCATCATAGACTCCAATTTCCACCTCGACATCGAGGCCTACGAGAAGAACGGTCCGCTCTATCTGAGCACCTTCTTCGCGGTGACTTACGGCGTCGGCTTCGCATCTCTCACGGCCACCATCTCTCATGTCCTTCTCTTTCACGGAAGGTAATTAATCTTTGGCGCCACCATAATCGCTGACGGTTCCATGTGCCGACAGATGAGTAGCAGAGATTTCTACGTCGTGTGACCTAGTTGACTGCGTGTCCACAGCGAGATATGGCAGATGAGCAAGTCGGCATTCGAAGAGAAGAAGATGGACATCCATACGAAACTGATGAGAAGATACAACCAGGTCCCTCAGTGGTGGTTCATCGTCATCCTCATCGCCAACATCGCTCTTACCATCTTCGCCTGCGAGTACTACATCGATCAGCTCCAGCTGCCCTGGTGGGGTGTGCTGCTAGCCTGCTTCATCGCCATTTTCTTCACGCTCCCCATTGGAATCATCACGGCCACCACGAACCAGGTGTGTACTCGCTACTCCTTGGCATGCATCTCCTTCACCAAGTCAACTAGTCTGATTGATTCTTTCTCTCGATCGATGAAGTAGACGCCAGGCCTAAACATCATTACAGAATACATCATGGGGTACCTGTATCCCGGCCGCCCGGTCGCCAACATGTGCTTTAAGGTATACGGCTACATCAGTATGACACAGGCGTTGACTTTCTTGCAAGACTTCAAACTGGGGCACTACATGAAGATACCTCCCCGAACTATGTTCATGGCTCAGGTTCGTCTACCGTTCCTTCTTAGGTTTCACCACACGATGGATCGTTAAATCTCTGTTCACAAGCAGAACCCACCTTAACGATTAGTGTAGGTTGTAGGCACCTTAGTTGCGGCAATCGTTTACTTGGGCACAGCATGGTGGCTCATGGAGACCATTCCCAACATCTGCAACACCGAGCTCCTGTCTTCGGACAGCCCATGGACGTGCCCCAGCGACCATGTGTTCTACGACGCGTCCGTCATATGGGGTCTCATCGGCCCTCGCAGGATCTTCGGCGACCTCGGTACCTACTCAGCCATCAACTGGTTCTTCCTGGTCGGCGCTGTGGCGCCGCTGCTCGTCTGGCTCGCGCACAAGGCCTTCCCAGGCCAGGACTGGATCCGTCTCATCAACATGCCCGTCTTGATCGGCGCCACCGGCATGATGCCGCCGGCGACGGCTGTGAACTACACCACATGGATCATCGTCGGCTTCTTCTCGGGCTACGTGGTCTACCGCTACCGGCGCGACTGGTGGACGCGGCACAACTACGTGCTCTCGGGGGCTTTGGATGCTGGCCTCGCCTTCATGGCCGTGCTGCTGTACCTGTGCTTGGGATTGGAAGACATCAGCCTCAACTGGTGGGGGAATGACTTGGACGGCTGCTCTCTGGCTTCTTGCCCCACCGCCAAGGGTGTGACAATTGAAGGTTGCCCTGTGTCCTGATCTCATGCCAAATTTTGCCTTGAAATGACAGCATATATATATAGATCGATTAATCGCTTAAAATTGTGAATATGTATCGAAGATTGAGATTGGATTAGGTAGATAATAAATAAATAAATAAATAAGATAAATTAAATATGCAGGTTGGGCGCAACGACATGTCCAACGTACATCTCGGCCACCAATTAACCCTTGCAATACGGCAAAAGACAACCGGAGACGGTGTATCGAATGGACCGGATTCAAGCCGAACCCGGTCCATCGGTTCAATCGGCCGTGGGCCGAAACATGTTGCGATCTGACGTGCCACGCCGCTCGATTTCCCAATTGGTGGACGTCCGAGTTGCTATTTAAGCATCCGAACCCTACGTTCTCGCGTGTTTGCTGCGGGTTTGCCTTCTCCTCGAGGAAGCTGAGCGGAACCAAAGCCCTCGTCGGGCGATCGCCTCAAGAACCTTCGTGAAGCGCCAAACCCAACCCTCTCCCGTGGCTCCGCCTTGGGAGGAGATCGATGGCGGCCTCCGCTATTCTTCGGGCTCTGAGATGGCGCGATCTGTCGCCGCTGCCCGCTCTGTCCTCTCGCCTCAGATTCGTGAGTTCCTTCTTGGATAATTTTCACCTCTAGAAGCGACTTGGATCTAGTAATCTTGATGCGGTTCAATCTATTGCTTTCCGGAAAAGTTTTGATGTTGTTTTCGTAGGTGGACGTCGTTTGGACGTTCCATTCGCCTCCCACTTCGGATGTATTAGATTCACCTCATTTTGTGTTAGGGTGATATGCAATTTGTTACTATTGTTCATCATTTCTATAGAATTTATCTTTCTTTTTTCTGTGATGCTTTTATGCCTAGATGATAAATATAACAATTCCAAGTAATCTTGTCAATTACTAATGGATGAAGTATATTTGGCATTTAGCTCAGTGTTTGCTTGATGATTCGAAGCTTCTGTGCATCATACTGTCTCTATCCATTGTATATTTGATTTTAGCCGACCACAGTAGCATGTTCTGAAACCAATTGTAGAAACAGGATTTTGTTGCCATGTGTATGACATTGTTTACCCTCAACTTAGGCTGATCTTTTGGTTTCCATTGGAAATTATTATTTAGCTGGGTAATGCCCCAACTATTTGGCTAATTAGTTAGCTAACATCTAGGCCGATAATAGTGATAGTGGATGAATTTAGTCCTTGCATCACTTAGCTGTCCCCTTATTTGAGGATTAGTGTATCATTATTTTTTTCAGAGAAGCATAGCAAAAGTTAATAAAGTACTTGAAATTTTTCCTTACTATTATGATGTGAGTAGCAAATGTTCACATTACGTGTAACATATTGGTTGATTATTAATAAGCCAATCTCAAGATTTGTCATCTCTTAGAGCCTTAAATGGATGATTTGTTTGTCCAACATATGTACAGTGTATATATCTAAATAAATCTACACGGTAAGATAATCTTAGATATGTGAACTGCCCAAACATGTGAAGGTGGTCTGATAAGTGTTGGCGTCCACATGGACTCAACATGGATGTGATGAGCTTTCTTGGACTTTTTCATATTTCATCTTCGTTTCTGCAGTTATCTGGCAATACAAGCATGCAGCTGGGTGCTTCTTCTCTTGGTCACAGAGGGGCTAGTTTGGTTGGACCCTTCAGGTATCATCCCATGCATATAATGTTGAAGTGCACTTTCAGGCTATCTCCTTTAAGGTGATCAAAGTACAGTTCTCTAGGATTCTTTGGTTTGTTTCACCAAGAACAAGTTTTTCTCCAATGCAGCTCAAAGCCAGCAGGAAATGATATAATCGGAATTGATCTTGGAACTACAAATTCTTGTGTTGCAGTTATGGAGAGAAAGGTGGCACATTATTCATCTTCGCCAAAGTCCCTTTTTATATATGATAATTTGTAAGTCTGTTTAAATCCATAATATTATCTAATTTTCTTGTTTATCACAGAATGCTAAAGTTATAGAAAACTCAGAAGGAGCTCGTACCACGCCATCTGTTGTAGCTTTTAGTCAGAAGGGAGAACTACTTGTTGGAACTCCAGCAAAACGTCAGGCAGTGACCAATCCTACAAACACTCTTTTTGGGACCAAGCGACTGATATGCCGCCACTCTGATGATCCTCAGACATAGAAACAGATGAAGATGGTTCCTTTTAAGATCGTGAGGGCACCTAACGGGGATGCATGGAATGAAGCCAACGGTCAGCAGTCTTCGCCCAGCCACATTGGTGCATTTGTTTTGACAAAGATGAAGGAAACTGCTGAATCTTATCTTGGGAAGTCCATGTCTAAGGCAGTTATCACAGTTCCTGCATATTTTAATGACGTGCAATGTCAGGCTACAAAGGATGCAGGGAGAATTTCTGATGTTGATGTGCAAAGAATTATCAATGAACATTAAGGAGTGTCTCATTGCAGTTTTTGATCTTGGTGGTGGTACATTTGATGTTTCAATATTAGAGATATCAAATGGGGTGTTTGAGGTATATTTTCTTTAGTTTCTAGCCTGTGTTTCCTTTGCCTTTTTTGTTAGGTTTTTTGGCTGATCTCATTACAATTTCAGGTCAAGGCAACAAATGGTGAGACTTTCTTGGGTGGGGAAGATTTTGACGACACATTGGTAGAAATCTTTCAAAGGACAGGCTGGATCTGCAGAGGCTTCGAGAAGCAGCTGAGAAGGCTAAGATTGAACTATCATCAACATCTCAGACTGATATCAATTTTCCATTTATAACAGCTGATGCTTCAGGAGCAAAACATATGAACATCACTCTGAGCAGATCAAAATTTGAGACTTTGGTTAATCACCTAATCGAAAGGACAATAAATCCCTGTAAAAGCCGTCCAAAGGATGCAGGCATAAGTAGCAAGGATGTCGATGAGGTTCTTCTTGTTGGTGGAATGGCTAGAGTTCCAAAAGTTCAGGAAATAGTTTTGGAAATCTTTGGAAAGACTCCTAGCAAGGGAGTAAACCCAGATGAAGCTGTTGCAGTGGGTGCTGCTATCCAGGGTGGTATTCTCCGTGGAGATGTTAAAGAGCTGCTCCTCTTAGACATCACTCCCTTATCTCTTAGGTATTGAGACACTTGGGTGGTATCTTTATGAGACTGATGAACTGGAACACAACCATCCCCACGAAGAAGAGTCAGGTAAGGTTCAGTTCAAATAGTTGAATTGAGCTTAAGTTTATATTAGTAGAAACATGAAGTCGTCATGCATATAGCAAATTTGGCAAAAAAATGAAAGGCACCATCAAGTAGCAAAGATTCACCATCTTTGATCTATACAAAATTATAAATACAAGTCCTTAGCCTTCTTTTTCTTATGGATCAAAGTTTTGGGAAAATTACTTCAAAACTCTTGGTCGATGGTAGAGATACCCATGATCAAGGACATGCCACGCCTATTGGTTACTGGCACTAAACATGAAGCTGTGTGCCCATGTATGGACACTAGTCATGTGATCAAGTTCGGTCCTAGCATTAGATGCAGAGTCATGAATTCTGATTCACACGCCACCATGCCAACCCGACACTGATGTGTAATAATCTTGACTTGTCTAAAATGCCTTATGATATGGTTTCAAGACTAGGGATCTCTATATAAATTATCTTAAGTTATGCCTTCAAGAGTAGGGACCTCTTGTTTCGACAGCACCTCTTCGTTGTTGGAACACGGCTTACCAGACTTTTGGTGTAGACTCACGTGGAGGATGCTTTTGCTTTTTCATGTCGAGTGTTTTATAATAATATTTAAAACACAGTATTAAGGTTTATATAATTGTAAAGAAGGTGAATTAGTTCCTGAATCATACATAATGTTTCTTAAATAAAATTTTCATATATCAATACACTAATCTTTATCTTTGATGTATAACCATGTCACTGATTTCACATTTTTAAATATGTACTCAACCATGTCGGATGATTCAACCCATGATACATCGGATCCTCCTTGCATCAATAACATAGGTATGATTTGGAAGATTCAAAACAGACCAATATGCTATATCCAATATGCATCAAGGAACATATTAGAACTTAGTATTTTGACAGCTCTGCCTCCAGGAAGTTCAAGTTATATACTTCACTAGCCAGTGTTGGGTCATGATGTAGTTAATTGTCAGAAGAAATTTAAAGATTTTTTACTTGCATTGAACGTTGTATACTCTATATCAATGTATATGTTTCCCATATTTTGGTGATTCATTGTTTTGGGGTCATATTGTTAAACATCTGTTCTGCAGTGAAAATGTTTTGCATTATTTTGGGTTTTGGAAAATAGGCATTTTCCTGCTGAAGCATTTAACTTGATACTTAGATTATTATTGTTGTTTGGTTTCTTTCCTCCGATCAGTTGTTCTCCACCACCGCGTCTGACAACCAGACCCAGGTTTTTGTTCGTGTGCTGCAAGGTGAGCGTGAAATGGCTGCAGACAACAAGCTCTTGGGCGAGCTTGAGCTTGCAGGCATCCCCACCATCTCCGAGAGGCACGCCACAGATCGAGGTCACCTTTGATGTTGATGCCAGCGGTATTGTGACGGTCTCTGCTAAAGACAAAGCCACTGGAAAGGAACAGCAAATCACTATTCGCTCATCAGGTGGCCTCTCTGAGGATGAGATTGAGAAGATGGTCAAGGATGCCGAGCTGCATGCTCAGAAGGATCAGAAGAGGAAAGCTTTGATTGACATCAAGAACTGTGCTGACACCACAATTTACAGTATCGAAAAGAGCTTAAGCGAATACAGAAATATAGTCTGCAGTAGCCGACCTACGCAGAGAGATTGGCAGGAGACAACATCGACAGCATCAAGGTCAAGCTTGCGGCAGCAAACTGGGCAGTCTGAAAGATTTGGGCAACACATCATCTTCTGGTGGTTCTCAGGGTGGCGACCGGGTTCCGGAGGCAAGACTAAGAAGAGGTCAAGAAGTAGGGTATCTGACAGTTGACCACAGCTCTAGTGTAGCAAGTCAACTCATCGTGTGTGGGAGTTACTATCACCCTCATCTAATTTTTGACTCTTTTCTTTTGTGAAATAGGAAACAATGGTCTCTACTAGATATTACTAACTCCCGTCGCTTGATCATCCTCCTCTCCAGGTAAATCTAGTGTTTCCTACGGAGAGCTGATCAAACCTGCTGTCCCCCGACTGCGAGCAAATTGAGGACATTTCCCTGTCAAAGATGCAGACTTATTTGATTCTTTGTCGAAAAATTCTTGCAGCATGTAATCATGCGAGCGTTTGTTCCTGTTCTTGTTCATACAACTTGTCTCTTGGTATCAGACCACTCGAATTCTTCTCGTATGTATTCACTGTGAGTATTATTTGATATATTACAACTGTCTGATCTGTATCCTCTAAAAAACCAAGCTATACTTGTTTAAATTGCTCACTTCGTGTAGGATTCAAGTCGTTCGATATTTGATGCAGCTTTCTTCATTAAGATTCACAGCATGATATGCTCCTTGGTCGGAACTTACAGGCTACAATGACATTTGACTACTTGGTACTAGATATAGCAAATATGCCATGCTAAGATGGCCATGGATGCTGCCATCGATGACCGCCATGGAGCTGAGCTCTTGGCGGACGACATTCCATCTCCATGAACCTAGTCCCAAGGGCCGCTCTCATCTCCACACTGGTCGATCACCATCAAGTCTCACAAAAGTTAATGTACCAAAAACATGCAAAAGACTATCTGTAGAGCCCTCCTGACAAAAAAAAAAAAAAAAGAAGAAGAAGCAAAGCAGATTGATATTGCATGGATAGGTTCATGACCTAGATGAAATGATGTGGTTGTCTCGTTAGGAGCAGAAGAGGTTTGAGCCAGTCGGTGAAACAGTGCAGTAACAAAAGCCATGGAGTCTAAAAGCAAGTGCATGGTGCTGTTGTTAGATGTGTTTGTGATCATAGGAATATGCGTAGTTTTCAGCTCGGATGACAGACCACAGCAAGAAGGTTGCCGGTGATGGTGCGTGAGCGAGCCTGCGACGTCGCGTCCATCGGGCGCAAGCTGACGTTTTCTGCTTCCGTGTGGGGAGTCTCCGATTTGAAAGCTGTCATTTTTACCTTCTCCAACCCTAACCCTCTCTCTCTCTCTCTCTCTCTCTCAGCATTTCATGCTTCGGCAACCGAAGAAAACAAGGTAATGGAGATGGGGATAACAGCCACAGTAGTGCAATGTTCCTAAGCGAAAAGCAAAGCTGGTTGTGAGAAGTTTCATATGTTCCAAGTCTCTCACTGCTCTATCTATTTTCTCCAAAACAAAACCTAAAAGGGAAGGCTTCTCTTCAAAAACTAAGGTCATTGACCACGGTAGAATGTCTAAAGCTCGAAGGTACGCATACATGGATGCCCGGAATCTCTGATCAGTATCACAACGCCGACTGCCTGAGAAATTTGACGTGATGAAGTCCCTGGCAAGACACGACCATGCTCCGCAAACAAAGAAAAGAAACCCTCAAGAGGGATTGCAAAGATGGGAAGAGAGGGAACAAGGACACCAGAAAGGCATGAGAGATCCAAACTCGGTCAACCTGGCAAACCTCGCAGGGAACCGCCCCACCAGCGGATTTGCAAGGAAAAAGAAAGCCAAGAAGAAATAGCACTGTCAGCACACGAGCAAAGAAAGCTGAACCGTGTCAAGAAGAACTGGGAGACGCAGAGCTGGTTGACTTGGGAAGACGTCCGGGTAACTCTGGCTGCAGGTCTGCAAGGAGCAAGAAAGAGAGACAAAAGAAGAAACCCTTCAAAGAAGGTAATGATGAAAGCCGCTTCCCCTGCATGTCAGCATGAGCAGAAAGGATAGATCATGAAAAGAAGGTGGGTAGTCGAACCCCTTCCGCCCCATGATTGCTCCAATCTGCTCATCCTCACAACATCAACACAAAGCAAAAAAAAAACAAGAAGAAGAAGACGAAGAAGATAAAGGAAAGAGAAAACATGCTGTACCTGCCAAAACAGGAGATGAGATCAACATAAGAGAAGCCGGGTCACTAGCGGTAGAGGTGGAAGCTGTGATTGAGGGGAATGAAGCCTGGTCCGAGATCTCTTCACACGCAACAACAGTAAAGGAGAAGACGGCCTCGAGCCAGACAACATGCCCCTCAAGGAAAAAGCTTCCCTTTCTTGATGGTCCTCTCTTTCGTCGGCTGCCTTTGGCTTTATCCTCCTCTCCCCCCTCCCTCCCTCCCCCATGACTTCCGGCTTCCTTCAGGCTGCTGCAAGAGATGTTTGAGCAGTATAGGAGGCGATGATGAAGGAATGATTACCCTCACTCCGTATAAGGAGATGCGTGCAAGCGAGCCAGAGAGAGAGAGAGAGAGAGAGAGAGCAGCAGCAGCAGGTGTGGGGTTGCAATAAAGAAGGAAACAACAAGAAAATTTAAGCGAGGATGTGTGTGAGGGGTTGTGGGGAAGAAGACGGAGTAAAAGACAAGACATAGCGGCAGGCCGCGACCCCACAGCTGGGGCTGTCCTCGGAAGAGACCACGAACCCATGCACTCTCTCTCTCTCTCTCTCTCTGCTTGACTCTTCTCCTTTTCTCCACCGTCTGCACGTGATGACGCCGGTGGCAGGCAGGCCCTCCTTTCTCCTATAGTTAATTCTCACTGCCATGGCCTTGGAATTGCTGCTGCAAGCTACTGATACCTTCTGTGCATTCTTGGTCCAATTGGATCTTGACGGCAGGGACTGCACTCTGAAAGGGAAATGAGAAGGAAAACAGTAGATTTAAATGGAGTGGTTGAGTTGATCAGAGCCTGCAGGAGTACGGTCTCCCACTTCACCACCACCACCACCACCACCACCACTTTTGTGTCGTTCCCTGATGCCAGTCTACATATATATGATCTACATACGTATACATAGTGCATGTCTCCTGAACAACGTTCGCAATATGAGATCTTTCGTCACACAACAATATCTCACATCATATGCCAATCAACTGTTGTTTTCTTGCTTGGATTGATTGCAACAACTCTTCTTTTTCTTGATGAAAGGACGAAGGCACGCGGGGGAAGAAAGAGGAGGCTGCCCTCCACCCACCCGAGAGAAAGGTCAACAACGGACAAGATGATACTGTGTGACAATTTAAGTGAAGTCTTGGAGTCATAACCTGTAGCAGCAACCTAATAGCCTCCACCGAAAACTAGCAGCCTACATTTTCTCTCTCTCTCTCTCTCTCTCTCTCTCTCTCTCTCTCTCTCTCTCTCTCTCTCTCTCTCTCTCTCTCTCTCTCTCTCTCATACGATCATCTGAGTACCTGACAAGGAACTCTTTTCACTGCCATTTTAATTGCATGCATCTTTTCGTATGCCGAAGATGAAGCAGGACGTCAGTCTCTCCACTCTATTATGATGCGAGTGGAAAGGGAGATCAACGTGCATACCATGGTTGATCCGGAAAAGTAGGTTACTGTAGCTCGATCAAAACGTCCAAGTTTGAATCTGTGTCGAAGAGCAGATCTCATCGCCACCCGTCGAGGAGCGCCGGTGATTAGCTCCGATGACGAAGAACCTGTTGCACGGCTCGATGTTCCCGAGAACACAAAATCATCCACACGAATTCTCGGGGAGAGAGGGTTGGCGTCGAGTCGGGTCGGAGCGTCTTCAGCTGGATCGACCCGAGATGGAGCAGTGTGAGATGGGCTCTTCCGTGTGTGTGCTGCACTGTCTCGTCCAGCCCTGAGCAACGCAAGCACGATCCGTCGCCGCGTAGGGGGTCCGAGGTGTGACATTGACACGCGTGCACCACGTCAACTTCGAGGGTTCATGTTGGCTCTGACGTGGCTGCTAACCGATGATCAAAGAATGGTACAACAACATGTCCTGCCAGAACGCAGAGCTAGCGGGCGTGGTCAATCGCAGAGGCCAGTCGTGGACGCTGCGTCGGAGAAAGGCTTGGGTTGTCCTCGATCGATGTAGCTGATGTCGAGGTGAGGGAGGAGGAGCAGTCTCGGGACGTTGTGGGTGGAGGACGGGAGGAAGGGAAGCACCGGGGAACGCGAGGAGTCAGCTCTGGAGTTTTTCTTGGAGTCCGGTCACAGCCGGTGAGAATAAGACGAGAGTGGTTGGATGAGGCTCTTGTCGACGACTCTGCTCTTCGGTAATTGTCCATCTGCTTACCGCCCGTGAGAGTAAGACTATGGATGTTATTAGGGTTTTTTTTACTCTCTGTCGACCTACCACCGTTGTGACGCTCGAGAAATCTTGGTATCCGCTGACCGCCCGTGAGAATAAGACTGCAGAATTTGGATGCTTTGGCGATGTCTTTGATTTTTTTTTTTTTTTTAGGCTCCTTATTGACGTGCCCGCGTGCGGTAACTTCACTTGGTGACGCTCGAGAATACTTGGAATCCGCTCACCGTCGGTCGGAATAAGGTTTTGAAATTTGGACTCTTTGGAAACGTTTTAAAATTTTTTTTGGGGCTCTTATTAGACTACCGGAATGCGGTAGCCTCACCCGAGAAGTTTCCGCACCTCCCTCACAGCGCGGGTGACTCGATGCTCTAAATACGAGGAAGGCGGCGGTAAGCAAACGTGTTCGCAGAAAATATATAAGTTTAATGAATATACTTTAGAGATAAAAAAGAATTAGTCATAAAATATATTTATGTAAAAAGAGTGACATCAAACATTTATTTTTTTTCCTTCCTCGTTGCGTGCCTCGTCTTCGAACGTCGGTCGAGACCTCACGTAGAACGGAGGGATGATGGGATTGACCATGCATTCAATCATGATACAAACAATGTTGAATCCATTCTCAACCCCAAAATGTCAATTTTGACTCCATTCCCAGGTCAACTTAAACGACCTGGTCCGGAGTCAAAATCAGCCTCGAGAGGCGGAGAGGTGGCAGAGTACAGATTTTTGACCTGCGTAGATTTGTTCTTGCAAAAGTATTAAGAAAAGTAATTTAAAAGATAAGATAATGCTCTGCTGTCCTTCAGATCCATTCCAGCTTCTTTCTGATCCACTGTGGGTGCAACAGAGCACAAGAAATAGATCTGACAGTAGCAACACTGGATGAACAATATTCACATGACCATGCAACGCCTGGGAGCCCTCCAGTTTTGACTTGAAGATTCAAATCGGGATAAGGCAATCTAATCATCCATTCGATAGATTTGCAAGAATAAGACTTCATGCATTGCCCCCCTTGAAGCCATCATATTGGTAGGAGACCATCTTTCTGTAATGCACTCTAAGAAGCTACCATGTCAAGACGAAAAGGAGAAAAGAAAAAAAAGAAGAAAGAAGGAAAAAGAAATGGTGAAAATGACATGCTCTATATTTAATGGATCAAATATTAGAGAACTACAACAATGGTCACAGAATCTAGCGATGTCTTGTGTTTGAGCTGCGTATGGTGACACCGTGTAAATATCTGGTGTATCCGAGAACGTTGAGCTTGCCGTCCTCTGGTCTAATCCAGTCTTTCAGAAAAGAATAAGAAGTCGGGGGAATATTCAGTTCCTACGGACAGAAAGGATACGTTAAGACTCCAAACACATTATGCCGTCAATTGGAAATGTAAATAGAAAGCTTATTATATGATATGGTACCTGTGCCAGTTCCTCAACAGAGATGACTCTGTTTCCCTCCCGCTCGAAATGCTCGAAAGCTCTACTGGCTAGATGTTCCCAACCTTCCAAAGCTTCAAGATGATGGGGGCTGATTGCAGCAGCACAGAATTCCTCGAAATCCATCCATCGATACGAGAGTGGCTCCAACTGGATTTCCGATCATACATTACTAAATATAACTGATATTTTCAGTAAAAACTGAAGGCGACATTAAATGGCATGACAAATGCAACCTTTATTATTTCCAGTATAATATTTTTTTGTTTCATCTGATAATGATCTATAAGATGAGATACAACTTTTGAAACTTGCTATTAACAGTGTTTTGAAACAATGAAGAACATGCGAGTCCCTCAAGAAAAAATGAAAAAGTTAGAATTCATAAACAATAATGGTGCCTTTTAGAGATTAGACTAATTCTAATTGAATAGAAGAAGAATGGATGCCTCACCGCATTTAGTATGTCTGGAACCCTAGACTCCCTCATCGCTTCCGTTGCATTTTGCATTAGTGCCTGCACCAAATGCCCATAGATTGAAGACAAGAATCATGTATATGGTATACCGGGAGAAAACACTCTCAGCTATTTTACATTTCCTTCTACCATATGCTGTTCTACCGATATGTTTAAGAACCAAAAAAGGACAGACTGACCATCCGAAAGTTTTCAAGGAATATGTGTCCATCTTTATTTGGTTGCAATAAATTAAACTGAAATCTTAGATAAAATAGCTCGTCCTCTGTTAAACCTTTAGATAGCGCCTGCAAAAGAGGTACAGAAGAATATAAAATTATTAAATATATTAAAAAAATCCACTAGCATGGTCAGACTGAGGTCAACATGCATATATAGGTAAATATATAGATGCATCTATGTATGTGTACCTAAAATGTCACAAATCCTGCAGAAGGATGAAAAACTGAGAATAAATAGGGCATCCATTAACAAAACAACAAAGTTGCAACATTTGTTCCTCTGTGTGCCCCTATGTGGTCGATGCATAGAACAAACACTGTCATGTACAGCTGAAACTCAAACACTGTCATGTACAGCTGAAACTACTTTGACCATTGAATGATCAAAATGCTACATCTGCTCTTGTGGAACTCCTATTAACTACTAACCAGTCTGTAGCCCTCATCTCATCCATTGTCTAAATTATGGGCACTACCAATCCATACTTTTTCATTTACAAATCTCACCCTCCTGCACATCTTCCTGATGCTTTCTTGTTATTCCTCTTTTTCTTCATGGCTGGTGACTTTCACATGTTACGGCTTCTATCCAATAGTCTCTTCTTTTCACCTTGACCTAATGTTCTTCCTCTACATGTCCTTTTTTGTCCCCATCATGATTCCTCTCAGATAACTTTACTGCATATGGCCACATGATGAAATCCTAGGAAACTTTCATGTGTCTACATAATCATATGTGCAGTTTATATAGATTAAATAGTCACATGATCACTGGTATAATGATGTGTATGGTTACTGCATTGTAATAGGCTTTTTATTCTAATTCTTCTCGTGTTTTCACAATCATAGTGTGCTGGTATTCTTAAAGGCTACTATTTAACATTCAGTTCTAAGCTTTCGTGCATTTGACTAGGAAAGTTTATTCATTTTTACTTGTAAGATGTGTTATCCCTAATTGAAATAGCCTGGATGTGTGCAGACTTACCTCAAAAAACAACATGAAAAGCTCCAAACTGCAATCATGCCATGTAGCTAATTAAGGTAGAAAACACATTTTTTTTCCTCCTTTGACAATCAAGTCATAACTGGCTTATTTTCAGTTGGACAAAGTGAACAGTAAGAAGGGAAAATAGGCCACCACATGCAATGGAACAGACAGTCTGTCGTGAATATACAAACTGATCTTTGACTTGAACAAATTACATATCTACATTTTTACATATCAGGTTAATTTTTTGCTGATATAATGAGAATCCAGAATAAAAAGCCTAGGTATAAGAAAGAACTCTTTTTTCCTCAGATGCATCTGTAAGAAGTAAACAAACAAAGAGATGATAGAGCTATCAAATTCATGGTACATATTCACATATACCTTTAATGCAGCTCGTTTGAGAGGTGTGGCACGTAGATATGACTTGATTAACTTAAATATCAGCATGTCCAGAGGAATTTGCCGCTGTTCATCTCTCAACCAAGGATGCGCTGCCATCAAAGAAGCAATGGCTACTTTTCAGAAATTGACTATAGCTGGAAACCTCAATAACTAGCTAAGTTTAATCTGATATCGAGTGGAAAAAAGTGAAGCTACAGACATGAGGACTAACAATGAGCTAATATGTAGAACGATACTGCCTCTTTGTTAGTGAAAACAAATTACAAGTAGTGAGGAGTACAACTTACTCAAAGCCTGTGCAGCTGTCATTCTTTTTCTATAATCCTTATTTAGAAGTCTTTTCACAAAATCTTTAGCTTCAGGAGAAACATCTGGCCATGGCGAATCATCAAAGTTGGGATCAGCTCTCAGCACAGAACGAAAAATTCCTGATTCTGTCCTTGCCCAGAAAGGTCTACTACCACACAGCAAAATATACGCTATAACACCAATACTCCAGATATCTGCCTCAGTACTGTATGATCTATGTAGGACTTCAGGAGCAACGTAGTATGCACTTCCAACAATATCATTTAGTCTTTCGTCTGCACAATCATAAATAATTTTTTAAATAAATATCAACCATAATAGGATGGCACACGCCAAAGTGAAAATTAGTGACAAAATAGAATGTCTGAAATAAAAAAAAATTGAGCAGTTTGAGAGACAAATGTATTAGAGATACCAGGTTAGACAGGACCATATTCAACTACTAGGTTACACAACCAGGTTAATTTCCCAGTTAGTAACCCTTATCTCCATGACATCTCTGTTTAAGAATACTTTTTTCAGCCTTATTCTCATTTATATTCTTCTTTGAAACAAACTCAGAGGATGGTCCAGCCACAAGCTATAGTCCCCTTCCCACTGTCCCAGTCCCCATATCAACTGCTTCAGCATTTCATCAAGTTAGGCAGGTTGATCTTACAAAAGTATGAAGCACCCACTTCAGACCAACTCCTAACAATTCTGGCTGCAATAGGTGGTACAATATTGTGAAGTTACTAAAATTCAGATGTGGCGAGTGACCAAATAAGAAAGAAATATATATGATCAAAAAGCTAGACTCAGAAAACACTTCTGTACAGCTAATGCTTCAACCACCTTCCATTCTGATCATCTAAAATCAATATATATACATATATATATATATATATACACACATATATATATGTATATATATATACATATATATATATATATAATATTAACTTGTTTTTTCTCAGACTAGCCATTAAAAAGATATGATCCTTTTATCTAATGTTCACAGTAAGATTTGTCCTTTTTCTACTTGTATACATTTATTTTCATCATAGGCCTACACATAGTTCCATTCCTTTTTAACCATTCTGTTTTCCTCCCATTACTCATATGATATCTGCTAATGTAACATTTTTATCTCTATGTGCTATGTCTATGCATAAAAAAAAAGGATGAATAAAAATATAAGGCTTTTATTGCATCAAATTCTTATACATGATCATAATGTCCATTGAATATCACCGAATATAAATGCTGCTTTTCAGAGGACTTTATAGAATAAAATCTAAAACAATCACAACATATGACTCCGATAAATTAAAATTTTAATATAACCAAAATCTGATGATTCCAGAATAGTTGCATATCTTCATGTCTGGAGTGACTAAATTGACAATAAAGGATAACAGATAAGCACAAAATTACATGTAATTGGCAAATGCTCACCTGGTTTAATAAAATCAGAAAGACCAAAATCAATCAATTTCATTGGTGAATTTTCATCTTTAGTAGCGAAAAGAAAATTCTGTCATCAACAATAGAAAAACATCAGGAGCATAGAAAAAAAATGGTTAAGAAAGAATGACAGAGAAATAGTTACTGCAGAAATAACATATGCTGCAGTGACTTAGTAGTTTGTGATATAGACCTCTGGCTTTAGATCGCGATGTACAACACCTTGAAGATGACAAAAGGCAACTACACTGAGAATTTGAACAACAATAGCCTTTGCATCCTCCTCCAAGTACCTTCCACCTCTTGAAAACACAAGAAATATGGATTTCAATAAAAAAAAGTTTATGTATGAATAAAAAACATCAAAGAGTTGTTAATGATCTCAAAGAAAAACCTGGATAGAATTCTATCTAATAATTCTCCACCTTCACATAGTCTGGAAAAAAGGAAAAGAAAGAGATAGTAAGATTGTCACACCAGCACACCAAAATGTATAATGTACATATCATCATCCTTCGTCATGGAGAAACCTTTTCTTTTGTTAATCTTGAAAAGGATTCTCATTTATCAATAAGTCATACTAAGTGGGACGCAATATGCATATTTTAACAATATTTACAGGACAGCAGAGAATCAATCAATCCAACCTAGAATAACAAAGAACAAATATCAGAGAGTGTAGCGCAGGTAATTATATTCCTAATATTACGAAAGTCATTAAAACAATGAGAAGAAAATTAAGAAGACATACTCCATGACTATGTAGACATTAAGTGCATCCTCACATGCATCATAAAACTTGACAAGATTTTTATGCCCAGACAAAGATTTCAGGATCTTGACCTCCCTGCGAACATCTTCAATTGAAATTGGTGTTGTCATCTGTAACAAAAAAAAGGTAAGCTAACCACATGGTCAAATTAAGAACCAGTATGCAGCATGGGTGATCATCTTATTATGATAGGCATGAGTTGAGTTTTAATTATAGACTCAGAAAATGCCAATACTCATATCACAAATATATGGATGTGAAGCAAGGCATAATATATCCCTTTTGTCTAGAAAGGAAAAACTTACTCCAAGCTGATGCAAAATTTCACTTATGCTAGCTTTGGCCATATTTTTATTCATTCGATGTGGCAGCCAGTTACAATTGGATGTCAATGGAACTATTTTGTTCAAACACAAACTTGGTGTTACTTGTCCTAGTAGAACCAAAAATTGAAATATCAGTATGACCAGCATATATCAATCAAATAGTCGTATCGACATGTATAACTCCATACTGGTAAAGTATATGTTCATTTTTCATTATTTTATTCAATTGTACTAGGTAGTACAGGTAGGTATACTAATACCATATTGATCCAACAAATCATTGAAGTTGTTATTGGACCGATATTTAAATCATTGGAGAAAACCATGGCAGATCAGCTACTAATAATGACTGAATTCCTCTTCCAACATATATAAAATCAATAAATTTGTTTACTCCTTGAAACAAACAGCCTCCCACTTTCCCCCTTCCCTTTAGAAGCTAAAACAATTAGATTTGAGATCACTATAATAAGGGAAACAGCAAAAAATTTATCTAAATAACTTCAATATAAATGATCTTCACATCTAGGCACTTCAATGGATATCTATATGCATACAGTGAAATGGATGTAACTAACCACATGACAATTTTTTGATAAAATTATTAATGCATCTTATCAAACTGCATTTTACTACTATTGCATCCCACTGAAACTCTGAGAATTCAAGTTGAAACCACTAATTTCACACACTGCCATGCATGCAGGTGCTTTGCATCACATAGTCTTTCTGAATTCATTTTTCAAGAAATCGCTGCACACCAAGACTAAAATTGTCACTCATCTAATCAATCCATTTAGGGCAACTATCATACTCGTTGCAGTACACATTGCTTGCACAAACATGTTAGCTTTTCTAGAGTGTTCATATTACGTTAGTGAGTGTGGACATGCACATTTATTAGATGAAATAGTAGATGGTTATAATATATTGTGACTCGAAGACTGTACCAGAGGATTTAGTTTTGTCCTTCCATTTCTTGAGACAATGACCAAAAAAATCCTATCAAGTATAGAAGCATTTTGATAAAACCTCTCACCTTCTGCAAATCATTGGTTCCCACTAAAATTCATACACTGGAAATTCTAACAACAAATCAGAAGTGAGAGTGTGATATATTCTGTGTGCAAGTAAACAATGAGTACATGGTTTACATACATGCTTAAAACCATATAAGGGTGAAATGCCATCAAAAGAAAGCATATAATTGCTATTTCATTATTAATGAGTCAGTGACAAACCATAACTGATCTTAGAGCCTCTATAGCTCACTGGCACGCTGTTTCTTAGTTCTTGTCACAGAATATACGACATTCATGCCATGCAAGCAGGCACAACTCTTCGGCACCCTTCCCCTCCCCCAACTCACCCGCCCACAAACAAAAAAAAAAGGGAACACAAACGAAAAAGGAAAACAAAATAGAAGAGACTAAATTTAAGTTAAGAAGCAATCAATCAATAGTCGAATTGTCGACCGACCTAATGGGATAATCTGACTCATTAGTTTTGTTGAGACTCTGAACCACCATACTAAAATGAACCAACAAACAAAAATGATGAGGTAGAGATCACCATGCTGGACCTAATAAATTATATAATTCGGAATATATCATTTGGCACTAAATAGTTGGCGATTGTTAAAGAACTACTAAGGGTAGAGACGGGATAAGACTGAACCAAAAAAATGTCCTTCGACATCCCACCGCACCTTTGCTTTGGAGATAATCTTGACGGCGACAAGCTGACCCTTGATCTCGCCTTTCTTGGCGGTGGCCAAGCAGGTGTGCCCAAAATGCCCCCTTCCAACCTCCTTCCCTAGTTCATACTTGGCCCCGAAGTTCTTGCCGTACCCGAAGCTCTTATCCAGCGGCCTCTCCACCTCCCCAGTCCCGTCCTCGGGGATCGGCCCTTCCTTAGGCTTCGGCGGGCCCTGGCGCTTCACGATGGCGGCCATTATATGCTTCGCCGGGGACGGCGGCGGGAACGGCCGGCGGAAGAATCGCCGCGGGGTTGACCTCGCCGGCGATGGCGAGATCCCGTCGGGGAGGGGGCTGGCGGATCCTTGCGGGTGCGGGCTGGGCCATGCGCCGGCGCTGGCGGAGCAGCGGACGGGCGTGGCGGCGCCGCTGCGGCCCTTCCGCTGCGGGGTTGGGGCCGCCGGGGAGCTGCCCCTCGTTTCGCCGTTGACCGAGGTCTGGGGATCCCGATGCCGACCGGCGTCGCCGTCCTCGGCGGCAGAGACGTTCTTGCCGTAGCACTGCCCCATGGCCCTGCTCGCCGCCGCTCCCTCTCCTCCGCAGACTCCTCTTCTATCTCGCTAGGGTTCGGATTGGTTCCAATCGCGAGAAGAGGGGGGGTCAAAGAGGCGGCAGTCGAGAGAGAACACGAGGAAGAAGGGAGAGGAAGGAAGGGATCGCAATTAAACGGCTTCCCCGAAAGCGTGGGGTAGAATGACACCCTGAATTCCTCCAGGGACTGATTTGTAAGAAACCGAGCCCGGCTGAGTCAGATAAGAAGGGCCGAACTGGTTTTGTTTCTTCCGGTCCCATTTCAAACTGATCTGCCACGACACCCCCCCCAGCAAACACCATCAACTCCCGGTAAAGTGACGTCATATCGGGACGTGTCGGAAGCGGGATGGATGAGAAGAGTGTTCGACGAAACGAGCGGGAGCGGGGGATGGAGGAATTCTCGGTTCGGGGTGCCGAAATCGCTCCCGAAACACTGCGTGTCGCCGAGTGCGCCAACTCGCGGTTATTACGGCACACGGACGCCGCAGTAAATCAATATAAAATGATACCTAATAAGAAAAGAAATATATATATATAATATATAGTATGTCTTCTTTTACATGATCTGTTTACACCATGCTGGATTAGCACCATTGACATTGTTGTGCAGGATGGCTGCGAGAAACATGCTAAGCCATCATGAGAAAAAGGCAAAAAAAAAAAAAAAAAAGAAAGGAAAATAGCATTACTAAGTGGTCTTTTCTTTTTCTTTGCTTGCTTTTTCTTTATTGGAGGAGCTGATGGCAATTGATGGAGATTCATGTAGTAGTCTTGAAGGTGATGCAACTTTGAATAGGTGGCCTTTCACTTTAAGCTGCCAACTTTATCTTCCCTTCTGTCATCATCTTTTACTTTTTTCCTTCTTGGCTTCTATTCCCTGATCATCAAGTTATCATCTTTGGAGCATATCTGGGTGTGCAACATAGCTTTCCAAGAATCTTAGAGATGATACAATCATCCACTTGAATGCTAATGCTGATCACCTTCTTTGGTAGTGATTTTTCTAAGACCAGCTCCAAATTTGCAGGTCCATTTGAGCAAGCTCACCTTCTTGAAGTTGGTGTTTGTGGTGCTAAAAGCAAGCATTGGAGGAACAGGTCACAGACACTGTTCAGGAATCCAGAATTTGCTTTGGCAGAACAAGATTTGTGTGGTGGTGTGGTGATGGCCAGCATCTGAATTGCTGCACAAAAAAGCCTGGTGCCTGCATAGAATAATCTTCTAGGTGTTGATTGGAAAGCTTCCACTGAGAAGAGAACCAATTCTAAATGAACCTGGCATTCAACCAGTAGGTGGGATCAGTTTCATGCTCCAAAGAAAGTTAAACAATTCAAAGTCAAACCATGGGTTGGAGTCTTCATTACCATTACAAAACCAAGGCTCAGTCAAATCCTCAGACACAGAGAAGAAGGTAACGCATTCTTCCACTTGTTTCCTTTGGATCCAGTGGATGCAATTGATTGCCTTCCCATTTCTTCTTCTTCCTCCTCCTCTCTCTTTCAGGACAGCCAAAAGATTTATTATGAGATCACAGGCCCTGAGAGGTTGCACTCTGCAAAGTTCCACACGTTTTCTGTCCTTTTGCCTTGATTTTTAGACCAACGACTCCTTCCACCATTGACTTCTCACATCATTTGAAAGTCCTCTCTGCTTTCTGTAGCTTGGTTGACTTTATGGATGAGATCAGACACTGCTACTCCAAATAGTATTTACGAGTGGCAGTAACTGCAGAGTCGTGGAAGCTTGTGTGTGTAGAATCCACAGGGTTCAATCAGCCAAGTGCTTCAGTTGCAATTTTATTTATGAAGCTTCAAACAACAACAAAAAAACAAAATTTTCCCAATCATCAATCTCTTTTTGTTTCCCCTAATTTTGAGCTGCTGAACATAATTTAAACATGGGCAGAAATGTAAAGGACAAATAAGATGTGTGAAAGAAAATAAATCAAATCAGAAAAAAGGGAGAAAACTAGAGGAACTATTTTCAACTTGACTGTATCAGAGCATGAACAACATACATGGGGCATAATTCTGTAAGATGTAGTTTCCAAACTAATCTGCGATGAGAAGTCTACTTTGGATTAGTTTTACCATGTTCTGAATCCTAACCTGTTTAATTAAAGAATTTATTTGAACATCAATGTAAATATGTAACCATCAGTACTTATTCATCAAGTCAGATGTAACCAAAATACTAAAAGGACATAAGATAGTGCCATAAGGAAGGATTTCTTCAAAGTATTTACGCTGATTTAGAAGAAAAGTATTGCAACCATGTCTTGTGGTTGCTTGTATTTGAATTGTCAAAATGTGCATGCGGTGTGTTGATGTACAAATGACCTTACTGAGAGCGCAAAAGCCACTGCTTAGCGGTTCTCAAGTTTCATATGTAGCTAGGAATAAAGGATGCAGCACTGGTTTTCTGTGGGCATTCTACAGCATTAAATCCTCACAGTTGCCAAACCATACAAAAAAAATTTACTGATACTAGCAATCAGATATCAGCTAAAAAAAATTAGACCAAGGTGATCTAAGAAAACTATGTCTCTGTGTCTTGTGGAAACATAATCTGAAGCAAGCTAATGAGACATCGACCTAAGAAATGATTCCCTTTCTGTGCCAAGTTATGATCTAAGACTTGTAATGATATATTTATCTATAACTAAAAGGATAAATGGGAACTTTGGTTTTCTTAATGTCTGAGCTGCTTCCTTTTGGCCACTGAGATATCAGACCACAAACCTAGAACTTGACTAGTAGCATCTGGGATGAGGAAATCTTGGTTAGGTATGATTCAGGATCAGAATAATTGGTATAGACAAGAATAGCTCAACAGAAATCTGGAAAAAAAATTGTCAAGGGTCTTCTTGCCAGCTTGGATGTTGGCATGAAATGTGTGTTATGCAATTTACCTCAGTTAAGGAGTTATATGATGAAGTTTCTCACAGGTTGTAAAAACTATGCGAACAATTCAAGTGGTAGCCCGGAAAAAAAGGGAGGTAGACAACACTGTTAGATTCTCAAGCTGGTAGAGTAGAGACCAGTCATATGGCCTGTTGATTTATGTCTCAAGACTCTCAACACTGTTGGTAATGTGGTGCATGTGCTGGTCACAGCTTCTCTCTCTCTCTCTCTCTCTCTCTCTCTCTCTCTCTCTCTCTCTCTCTCTCTCTCTCTCTCTCTCTGTGCCTGCATGGTTTAGATATAAGAATACAGCCTATATCCAGCCATAATCAGTGGCAACCAATTTAAGTATGAGAACCTGGTGACAGTTCTCTTGGAATTTATTATTTTGGTACACAACATGTAAGCCATCTTTGGTAAGTCATTATGTTCTAGGAAGTCAAACCAATGCTCTGATATCATCATCTTCATTCTAGATTTCCTTTTGCAGTAGTTGGTCTTGCCTTCTCTATCCCTACTCACATGAGTTCTCTATTATAACAGATACTGTATCATTTTGATTCTTGAAGTGGTTTCCCAAGTTTATAACCATTCAAGTTCTTTTCCAGATTTGAACAGACCCGGTATGCCAAGTCTCTTGAGTTCTCTTGAGGCTTCTCCAAATTGTACAATGTTGGTTGAGTCACTGGTTTAACTTTATGTTGCTTATGATTAGGCTAACAAAATAGGACAAAATGAGGCAGGTTACAAATCCATGCAAAGACAAATGGCAAGCCTTTTTCTTCTGGTAAGGATATTGCAAGCTACTTGAAATGTTTTGCTAGCTGACAAGTTAATATATACCTTTGCAGTAATGCTTTAAGGGAGTATTATAGGAAGGAGATTACAATAAAATTACATTGTTGACTAGCTCCAAAGACATTCTATCTGAGAACAGTGGCTTGAATCCTCATGCAGAACACATTGAGAAACCTTGAGTCTTATTTCTAAGCAAAAAGAACGATACATGAAGAACCAGCATAGAACCACCTAGAATTTGAGAAAATATGAAGAATGGAGCATGCACATGGAAATAGAAATATAAAGGAACAAGCCAGGACTGGTGATAGCCTTGCAAATGATACATGAGTGGCATGCAAGAACAACAGTTCTTTTCATCATCCAAGTAAATGCAGTAAATTTGTATGAAATTCTATGGAGAATTGATAATTAAAGAATCATAAGAATACACACACTGGGAAAAAAGAAAAAAAGAGATGTGAATAAGTTAATGTCAAATCACGATAGGCAGTTCTGCAGACTTACTGCCTTGTGAACCATATGAATGTATTCCTCACATGAGTAAAGACTTCCTGTATGTGAAGCTGAAGGATCTATGGTTAGTTTGCTGTGGTATGAAACTGAGTCCAAACATCTCCTTGAGGGCCTCCCCTTGCTCCTGAAATCCAATCAACTTGGCTACAAGCAATGCACTCTCCCTGACATGTGGCATGTCAGTTTTAGTCCAGACAAGCTGGGCCAGCTGCAGGCTCCTCTGTTTCGTGTTGAGAGCAATTCTCCACTTGGAATAGATTGTGATCCTTTCTTCTAGGGATATCTTTTTCTGCATTTGCTTGCGCAGCATTTGCCTTTCGCGACGAAGATATCTCAAGCTGTCAAATTGCAAACTTTCAGATACACTTTCTAGATAATATAAAGGTTTACGATCATCTGATCATAAAATCTAAAATTTGAGTTTAAAAATTTGCTATTTTAATAAAGGAAAAAGAGGGAACTTTAACATGGTTGCACCTTGAGGAGGACATATTGGTAGAACCATCTTCAGCCACTATCATGTTCGAATGCTCACGAAGAGAAGTGTTTCTTAGAAAGGACAGCCTTCTATTCTCCACTTCCAAGTAGAAGGAGTCAGATGGATCACCTTTGAAAAGTAGGAAAAAGTAAGTCCTGTGGACTAGGGAAACATTGCATGCATGCCAAAGTTCAATTATCTCCTGTTGCTTTCTCTGAAACTCTATTGGCCATCTCGAAGGAGATTCAATAGAATACAATACTGAGTCTACTCCAACATCCATTACAGTTTTCTCTACTTCAAATTCTTCAACTTCGGCCCATTGAGTCTCCTAAAATCAGACAACACACAAAAAACTCAGTGATATGAACAGTATTAAACTGATTGGGCATGTGATGAAATATCAGCAGGAAATTTCAGTTGCAATTTAAGATTGTTAAATTGTTAAATTTTGGATAAAAATGGATGCCATTTGATTTGCATGACCAGTATCACACAGAAAAAGCCTGAAATGCACCCAAGGGAAATTATTATTATTTTTTCTTGTCCGTGCAGGAGTTAGTTAAACTTCAGATGCTGCTAACAAAGATGAGTTCAATGATGGATCTCAACTCAGCCATACATCCATATTACTGGGACAATTAGTGAAAGTTTGCCGTCTACTTTGTTCATGTGGAGCATTTGTTTTTCATGGGTAAACAATTCCTTTCTGTAATTCTTTGTCCCACTCTGCATATAAATATTTTTACTTTTTACAGTCATGTTGATAAGTCTACTACTATAGTTACCCATTGGAGAAAACACACAACAGGATGTCAAGAATGGCATTCATAGCAACAAAATAAGAATAATGCTATAAGGTACATATATGCACATGCATTCATTTAAACATATGCTGATGGGATGCATCTACTATTCAAGCCAGATTCGATCCCCATCCTTAACCACCTGTAATGTTCTCTACTATTTATGAATTTATACATACCCATAATACGAGGAATATTTTTTTTCAAAAATACACATACATAAATTTACAAGTTGATAAACACATATAAACAGAGCTGATCTAATAGCCAAGCAATAGGGTTTAGGTCTCAAACTTACTAATTCATTATTAATTAATTCCTCCATATAGAAGACTAGCACATGGGCATAATCTATAGCTCATAAAAATATGGAAATATTGCCTTAGAAAAGAAGAAAAGAAAAAGGAAGTAAACATTTGTACAAAGGGGATTTGTGAAATTCGATACTTTAAACACAAAATGAACCATGTCAATGGCTGTAATATCTTCTAGGTCATTTCTACTGCTATCAAAACTGTTTATCTTCATTTTAATTCCACTATTCAAGCACATAAAAGTTAACATAATTTAACTCTTTTATCTATATTAACAGAATGAAATTGTTTTCTGTGCCATAGAACTGCTTTGTTCTTCCACTTGATCCATAAATAAGAAAACTCTATAAAATATGAACTTCCTAATCATTGCACTGTCACAGAATGTTTTGCATACATTCTTCAGATCCAAGACATACCATCTACTTTTAGATCCACATTTGGGATCAGAAAAGAAAGACTCCTGCCGGTAAGAGCTCCTTGCCATTTATATTAGTAGTTACTTGATGCTGATGATGGATTCAAAGGAGAATGTGTCATCCAAATTCCCATGATTAGGATGACCTTATCATACTCGTTAATGTGCATAAGGCCACATATCAAATATATATTAGCTAAAATTAGTGAGAATACTGTAGGCAGGTGATTGTCAAGGGCAATACTTTTGTTGGCATTCGGTGTCTTAGAAAGGAGATCTATACAAACACAAATAAAGATATCTCGCTATAGAGAAGAGGAGTCACACCTGATCATCAGTAAGTTCCTTTTGATGCTGACTCTGAGCCATCTGAACCACTCCTGAAAAAAAGTTACTGACATTGGTAATATCCTCTTCAGGAACAATCCTAATATTCTGGTCTTCGATGACATGACTAGGAATAGGCTCTTCCGTGTTCTGAGATCTTTCAAATGAGTGTGCCTCATTTTTTATATCATTCAATGGCACAGAAATTTTTCTTGGAATCCAGCCAAGGCTGGCAGGAAACTCATTCAAGAAGTTCGTAGGTGGTCTCCCATCGTGCTGCTCTGCCTCTTCAGTCCAAAAAGAGGATGGAGTAGTCATAAGAGTTGCCCTGCAACTTCTGCTTCTAGTTAGTGGCAACTCCCTGAAAGTCATTATTTTTGGCATTGTGGGCCATGGAGACAAATCATCAAGACATGTTTTTATGAAATCATCAATTGTCTCTGATATGCTCTTCACTGGTTGCTCCATTTCAGGTCTTAGATATGCATAGCTTACAGATTGTGGTCCAGTATCTTCAAGCTTGTCTAAATCAGTCTGAGATGGTAAATCATCACTTTCTTCAGTCAATGGCAGATTGAACTCCTCACTTCTATTTGTGCCTAAAGCATGTATCTCAATACACCTAACTTCCCTGTAATGGTCTTCAAAATCGTTTGATGAGGCTTCAAAACTTTTGTCCCTTGTCTGCTGTAAGATCATTCCAGTAGACATAGAACTGCTGACTGAGTGCCTAGGTGAGATATCTGGAACTATGTCCAGTTTATTAGAAAGCTCTACATGATATTCATTGTCGCTTTGATGTGGTGCATCAAAACTTATAGAGCCAAACTCTGAACTTTGATATGCAATACCTGATGTTCCAGAAATGGAACATACATCCTTAGGCATGTTGCACACATCTGATACAGAGGCCTGACTCAGTTCATGCTATAAAAAGGAAAACAAACTTCAGCAAAGACAAATGACAAGTTATGAAATATGAACTTCAATACACATATTCAAGGGACTGTACCCATTGTCTTGAAGCTTGATCATCACCTACAGTTGCAAGCAAATCTTTGAGTTGAGATTGAGCAAGATCTCTTTGCTGTATCAGCTCCTTGATTTCTCGCTCCATCTAAAAGAGGAAACAAAAAAGGCCACATGTTCAGAATTCATAAGGAATATTTTCTCTAAGAAAAAGGAATCAATATAGTCTATTCATCTTCTGCACAAACAATCAGTAGGGGAGAGCAGACTACTGTTCAGTAACTTTATTTGAATTGCATTAATAGCTGAACTAGAATTTTTTTTATGACCTTTTCAATCTGGGCATCTTTATCCCCTAGGGCTTCAAAATGAGAAGAACAGGAGGCTGATCCTGGATATTTCAGTTCACTCTCCAATCTGAAAACTTCTCTTTGTAGATGCTTAACTAATGCCTTATCAGACATCACTACATTGACCTGTGCATTTGTCACTACTTGTTTTGCACAGCTTGCAAATAGAAGGGTATTCCTGGACTGCTCGATGTGGCTTCGCGCAGGGCTCATTGTACAGATAATAGCTGTTCTTGCATTACCTCCCAAGGAAGACTGCAGTATGCGTGTCAATTTTGAATCTCGATATGGAATGTGCCCATTTCTTCCCTTGCTGTATCAAGATCATGTGATGAAAGCTGAAATACATGCAAAAATAATATACCGAAGAATAAAACATTACTATTCAGCTAGTTGAGAGCAAAAGCAAATCAACTGTGGAGAAATCTAAGATCTCTTTATGGTACATACACCCTCAGGGATATATACACTGTTGGCAGATATGAAAACAACTCATCAACCAAATATAACCAACAACAGCTTTCTCCTAAACGCATGTACATGTGCATTTACATTTAACTAGCAAATGGTAAACAACCGGTCAATTGGATATGATACTAACATCAGATTTCTCCTAACCAAAGAATACTTGTAAACTTGTATGTACATGTACATATAGATGCATTGTATATATATAGAGAGGTGACATGTTGCTGACAGCAATAGCTATGAACTTGTACTAGTGGCAGCAGAATGTCTCATGCAAGCTACTAGGAAAAAGAAGTGCAATAAAAAAGAGAGTGGAAGCAAATTTCAGCATTTATCTGAAGCTTTTTTGTGGAGGCCACAATTAAAACAGTGTCTTGGTATCTTAGGTTTTGAAATTCATTTAACCAAAACAAGGTACATGAGACATATCTTTAAAGAATCTTGTTAACAAGAACTAAATATTACAAACTTGAATGATTGCAAATGCACAGTAATATTCAACAACCTTAGCTTGCGTATGACAGTTCCAAGGGTAAGCAAGCTTCGATTAATGTGGCAGCCTTCCTTCAGTCTAGCACCAGTTTGAGATGCACGTTCACTCCCTGCAAGATCAACAAAATTCTATCCGAAGAAAATGGTCAAACTGTGTTGTCATGTGGAACAAAAATGATATGACTGATTTATTAAGAAAGAAATTCTACCACGGTGGCTGCAAGAGTGCTTGAACTGTTCCTATGCAGAAGCTCTTGAGCAGAACTTTCAATTGTCTACAAGGATAGGCAAAAAATAAATATGGGTTAGTTCCAAAAGTTCCATCAAAATGGAGTCTGATAATTTATATTAATCTGGTCAAAGAATCAAACCAATCTGAGTATCTGATGTGATCGTGAGCTCATTTCATTTAGGGAGGTTTCCCCTGTCTGTCTTTGTGCTGCACTAGAAAATGCAATACAGTAAATGAACAGAGTTCAGTAAGAAATTATGCACGATCAGCAGGCATACGGTATTGCACCTTCACATGTGGAAAGAAGCTCCTTGAGGTGGTTCTCATCCCTCAGAGTTTCCTCTGTAAGTTTCTCCACTATAGTTCCTCTCTATGAAACATAACCAATAAGATTATGGAAAACACAGATTACTGAAACATCTATTAAAAACACTCCTTTACCTCTGGATCATCAAGTAGCCTAAGAGGGGAACCATCCATACTGAGGAGATCCCTAACCACTTCATTGTATATCTCCATAGCTGAGAATTTTAGAATGAATTCTCTCTCCTCATGCTGTGAAATCAGAATAATCTCCCCTTATGAAATGAACATGCAAATAATATACAGAAGCTCATCTTTTACTAGAAGATAACAATCAGAGGATACCCTCTTTATGTGGTCATAGATATCTGCTACACTACACTCGGTTATCCCTGTCATTGTGTATGTCTTTCCGCTGTTAGTTTGCCCATAGGCAAATATAGTTGCTGAAACAAAACACATGCAGCGTAAATTAGCTCATGATAACACAGTAGCAATCAGGTGCCTGTTAGCAATGGACAAATAAATAGATGGATTAATCTTTGTAAGGTATTAGAGAGAGAAGTTTCATACCATTAATTCCACTTACAACAGAAAGAGCAACTTCCTTGGCTCCTTCCTCGTACACATCCCTTGTGCTGCACTTTGACCCGAAAACTGTGTCTATCGACCAAGAAGAAAACAAAGTTTAGATGGAAAATATCTTAACAGTAAGGAAGAAGAACATTTACTTGTTTATAATTCTAGATTTTGAGAAAAGCAAAATTAAATATTTAGATACATCTTCTAGCATTGCCAAGAAAGAGAAAACATGTTCTTGGCATGCTGCTCCCGAGTGACAGAGCCAAGTGCATCATCTGGACAGAGATGTTCAACATGAATTGTATCTCCTTGATAGATGGTGAGACAGAGGTATTATAAGTTCAAAATTATGATATTATTAGTATGAAGCAATATTCTGCTGAGTGTTGTTGCTATAAAACAAATTTGACTCCTAGAGAAGCATCTTGCTTGGTGTGCGCGTGTTAACAAGATCAGAATTTTCTTGAGCATCAAGAATCACCACATTGCTAAGAAGAAGCTTAGTCAGATGCAATCGATTTCCGAAACACTATCCAATTCATTTAGGACATGCAGTATCCGTTCGTTCTCATCCGCATTACCAGAGCAAGAATGGACAATAAAACAGGAAAACAAAGTTAAAGCAATTGGAAAGCACTCACCAAAAGTATAGGCTGTCGGATACATGGATCGGTCGGGGAGGTTGTTCTTGAAGATGACGGTGGTGCGATCAATGCACTCCCAATCCGAGGTGTCATTGCGCTCCAACTCCTTGGCATTGAGCGGCCTCAGCCTCACCGAGACCAGTATCCTCTCCTCCTCCCCAACAGTGCCGCCGCCCTCCGCCTTCTCCCACTGCGCCGGGTCCTCGCTGCCGATGCTCCCCATTTCTCCTACCTCCCCTGCACCACCAATCCGAGGACCTCCAATCTATATAATCAAAATTCCAACAATGATTGAACATGGAGAGAACCAAATAAACTAATCTAAACCCAATGTGCTGTTGTTCATCTCCCCAAGAAGAAGGAAAAAAACCAAGATAAGATTTTTATCGAAGAGGAGAGGGAGAGGAGACGGTAGAAGACGAGAATTCCACGGTGCCCACCGCGCTATGCGACGTTCATTTGGCTGATCCCACTTCGCGAAGATTTCAGCCTCAAAAAGACCTTTTTTTTACCCGTCCTTCAAGATTCCAACATTCTGATGCGAAGAGGTGAACAAAATGGACGCTGTTCCATCACCAATTCGATTCCGCTGCTTCTTGTAATCGAGTCGCCGCCCGAGTTTGGACATTTCTCCATGGCTAGGATGGTCCCCGCCATGACCACGGCGGCCCCGTGCCTTCCTCCTTCCCCACCTCAGCTTTTTCCTTCGTCAACCTTTTCGTAGCAAGGTTCACATGGGTACTTGGTAGTATTTAAGGAGAAATCCAGAAAGAGGTACAGGGAGAGCGGCAATAATGCAGGGAAAGCAAACCAGCCCGAGCTCTTCGTCCTTGTACAATGTCCTGTCTCCAACCACCTCTGGATCGAGAGAGAGAGAGAGAGAGAGAGAGAGAGAGAGAGACAGAGCGCAACAAGTAAAAGGCCTTGCCATGGTAGATGGGTTCCAGATGTGCGTGTGAAACACTGAGAGAGAAGAGAAGAGAAATCAAACTACTTGCGGGAACATTTGGTGAAGTCGATGCCATCCTCACGCTGATTCCTCGCATTTGATTGCCCAAGTGGGGGCGCTCAACCGCAGAGGGATGGCGAAGCGATAGCGTGTAGCAGATTCCTCGACCCTCCTTTTCTAAGGCTGAGTAAAGCAAATATAAAGGCTGAGCGGCGCGCAAACCTGTCGGTGGTTGCGTCGCGCTTTCCACCACAGCGAGTGCGGAAGCTCCCTTTGACCGTCTCTGTCTCTCTCCATCCGACTCTGCGTCTCATCAAGCAGTCAGCGACGAGCAGAAATTGGATTCTTGTGTGGCTCAATGACTACTTACGTGCCGAAGTCGATGCATGTCCAGCCGTGGGGATGCCTGCACATGCAGGTGTCTGCAGTTTGCTCTGCACATCTCGAGATTTCTGATACGCTGTGCCGAGTTTACGTTGGCAGTAAGTGTTCTTCCCTACTGTAGAAACCTCAAGTTGCAGACTTCCGACATCTATTTCATCGTCTTGCTTGTTGCGAAGACGGATCTCAGAAGATATCGACGTTGAGGACACGAAAATCTTGGAGAACTCCTGTTGATGTCCGAGTTTATGCTGGCAGCAAGTGTTGATCCCACAAGTTCCAGCCGAATGCATTTTCCCCCACGTCTGTCCATTACCACCCTCCATGGACAAGAGACCAATGGAAGCGTATTGTAGGCAATCAGAGGTTATCTCCTGGTGAAATATTTTCTATAAATATATATCATCTCATTTGAAAAGAAAACTTATTTATGTTACTCGTGTACACATTCATATATCTTAAGTTATTAATTTAGGCATTAGAGAGATTGGATTGAAAAACCTCATCCGACCATGGTCTTTGTGCAGGTGACAATTTAGGAGCTTGATATTTTTATTTTGGAGGCATCTTGAACAACCATATGTATACAGATTTGGACCACGTCAGATTGACTAGGACATCAACGATTTCTCCGCCTATCATTTTTGTCGCTAGGAGAGTCTAATATCATACGTATACTCGCTCGCTGACCCTCTCGATAAACACCCTAGTGATAAGGCTTTACCCTCGACCTATAGTACTTTTATTCTGGAGAGGTAACAGCCATCCTTTTCGCACATGGATATATCCACTTCAACGTAAACAACGATGCAATACTAACATCTATTCAATGACCCGAGCCTTTTACTCCAGGGATGACTCCGAGCCATCTGCTAATCCCATCGATGTATTCTTGAATCTCACACAGCAAGTATAAACACTAATAGGTATAATATAAATCATAATTATACTCTTGCCACAGTTAACCCAATAGGTGATGTTACCAACCCAATCTTTATCGGCATCAACACCTATCGAGGTTCTTCCACTCGATATGGTGCCATATCACATATCCTAGGAGCGCTCGAGGCTCGTCGAACTGCTAGCCAAGGGGGAACTTCGCTCCTCAATTGTGAAATCAACAAACAATACCACCACTCTACCCTATCTAAATCTAAAACTTAGCTAGCGAATTTGATAGAGGATCCCATGCAAATCCAACTATGATAAATAGACTAAATTTTAGAAAAGATGTAACTAGAGTTTCAATAATCCAAAGGAAAAGCACTTATCAACCTTGTCTCGAGTCGATCATTATTAACCTATATTATTTAAGAGGAACTGATTCCAATAAACTTCTATCTCTCATAGTTGGAGGCATTCGATGGTATTATCGATTATCGATTTAAAGGAGCATATTATAATTTTATATACTTAAAATATCTATAATTTATCTCGAATTAGTGGGATTTTTATGTATTTGACCACTTCAAAGCAATTGATGTGTTTGACTTCGTCTTGAGACGCCTCTGTGATCGCAACGGGAGTCCGAAGTTGTAGAACGACCGAGGATGCGTTTGTTTGAGGTGTTCCCATGCGTGCGTGCATGGCTGGGCATCTCTATAAATGAGGACGCACGTCCTCTCTTCTTCCTCGCACCATCGGTGGCCAACTGAGGGAAAAGGGATCGTCTTCTGACCTTTGCTCCGATCCCTATGGCGTTCTCCAAGAGCTTCTTGCCTCTCCTCGTCATGCTGCTGCTCGCCTGCAGCGTCCAGGCCCAGTTAGTGCCGGACTTCTACAAGAGCACCTGCCCAAGACTCCAGCGAATTGTGAGATCGGCCACGAAAGAGGCCATCGATAAGGACCCCATAATGGGGGCCGCCATGCTCCGCCTCTTCTTCCACGACTGCTTCGTCACCGTACGCGAGGCGACAGCCACGATCTCCTTCTCGTTCTGCTTTCGACTTCATCTCCATCACCGCTTCTTCTTGCTGATCTCGTGTTCGTTGGTTCCGTAGGGCTGCGATGCGTCGGTGCTTCTGGATGACACACCCACCTCCGTGGGCGAGAAGGGTTCGCCTGCCAACTTCAACTCTCTCCGCGGCTTCGAGGTTATCGACTACATCAAAGCGCGCGTCGAAGCAGCTTGCCCGGCGACCGTGTCGTGCGCCGACATCCTCGCCCTCGCAGCTCGTCACAGCGTTTCAGTGGTTAGTATCCACTTTCTTCATCTACGCACTAGGGATCGATGGTGGTGAATGACGCGGTGCTGGATCTGGATGCAGCTCCATGGACCAAGGTGGCAGATGCCCCTGGGGCGCAGGGACGCAAGGACGGCGGCGAGCCAGTTTGAGGCCATCGCCAACCTTCCCCCTGCCGACATGGAAGTCCCAGGCCTCATCGTTATATTCGCGTCCAAGGGACTCGACGCCAAGGACATGGTCGCGCTCTCTGGCGCCCACACCATCGGCGAAACGCGGTGCGGCGTCTACCGCTCACGCATCTACAACGACAAGAACGTCGACCCCAACTTCGCCGCCATCCGGAAGAACAACTGCCCGCCTTTCGGCGACGACAACAAATGGACGCCGCTCGACCTGCAGACGCCGACGCGCTTCGACAACAAGTACTATAGGAACCTCCTGGGTGGGCGCGGGATTCTGCACTCGGACCAGGCGCTCTACGGTGGCGGACCGCTTGATAGTCTGGTGAAGTTATACAGCGCCAACAATTCCGCTTTCTTCGACGACTTTGCGCTGGCAATGACGAAGATGGGGAACATTAGCCCTCTTACGGGAGCCAACGGGGAGATCAGATTGAACTGCAGGAAGCCAAACTGATGCTGACGACGACGACCGCCACCACGACGATCAGGGTCAAGACTGTGGGATTGCTGTGTTCAGAACGATGTATTTTCCAGCCTGCAGAATGTTGTTTTGTTCTCGAGAAGAAAAAAATTCTCTCTCCTTCTTTTTCGGTTGCATATTTCTTGCTGTTTTTTGTCCAATCCAATAATCCAACTAAACCACAAAAAGTCGTATCCAAAATATTATATATAAATTTAAATATATCTGATAACAAAATAAAAGGGATAATTGATGAATTGGCCCAACCAAGAATAAGAAGACATGCTCTTATTTGGAATATCTCGTCCGTATTGCACTGACGCTGCTGCATCGTGCAAAGAGGAATCATACGGAGGAGCTTCTTTCTTCTCGATGGCGTTGCTGTTGTACTTAGACTCGGATTTAGCTTTATTGTTCGGAAACAAATCTTTCGTAGAAACGCTTCTTTTACTTAATAGAATGTAATTGTAAAAGCCTATAGCAACTAAATAGAGTCTAGGTCTATTTATACAAATTTAGTAGGAAAGATTTTCTTAATAAAGTAACGGGATTTAATTATTAGTTGAGAAAATCTTATCTACTATCATACCCTCGCAAGATAGTGCTCATGTCAAGGATGTCAATCTTGGACCTATGTAATGAAAATAGTTTACGAGCAAGAGACTTCGTGAATTAGTCTGTTAGTTGATTAATCGTGTGAACGTGAGAAACACGTAGTTGATGTCGGATAACTTGATCTCGCACAAAGTGAAAGTCGATGGCAATATGTTATATGCAGGGGTGGAACATTGAATTAGCGCATAGGTAGGTAACTCCGACATTATCATAGTAGATTATAGGAATAAGAATAGAGTTGATATTAAGTTCTTTGAGCAGATTTGTGACCCAATTGAATTCTGCAATAGTGGTGGCGATAGCATGACTGTCTTTTACTTCTTGGAGCTCCAATTGATTGGATTAGCTCCAAGAAAAACAATATACCCCAATGTGGATGTTTTGTCATCAAAGTTTTCTATCCAATCAGCATCGGCAAAAGTATGAAGATGAAGTAAAGAGTGTTTGTGGAAAAAAGAGACCATGATTGAGGGTCCCTTTTACTGGAAAATTGGGAGATTCAACATCTCATGCACAGCGAAAAGCAAAAACAAAATCAGATTTTCTATAGTTACGTACTTGGCTGTCATGCGACGATTAGTACGTAAAAATCATAAATCTGAAAAATTCGCATGTATCATGTCAGAAGCATTACTTGGGGAGATCGTATATCCCTGAAAATTTCAGATTTGATGAAGAGGATGAAGGAGCACTAGTGTACTCCTCTCTAGCAGTAATCCACATAGCGGACGCAGCAACAACGCTCCTCATATCACCGCGGGATCTCTCTTCACGTGCACCACAAGACTGTCGGAGCTAAGAAGGAGGAGAGGAGACTGAGGAGAATAGGAGGATAACTACCAAGAGCTCTCAAACCAAGAGGTTTCTCTTATTTATAAAAAGTAGAGGAAACTTATCCTTAACAGATCCTGTTCACACTGGATCTCTATCTAATTGGATCTCATTGGATCTTATCCATAGGATTCAATTTTATCTCATCCAATTATATTTTATCCAATCATTTAATTGGATCTCATCCACAGGATCTAAACTAAAGGCTTCGCAAATATCTCATATTCGCACCTCTACTCGTCGCAACATCCACCTTATGTGTGTGACCCTCTAGGCCCAATACCTAGCTAGCCGTGAGTCGTTCCCGTTAGAACTCCTTCTAACTCAGAACACTTTCTGATATAGTAAATTATTATCTCCATAATAATTCACTCGACTCATCGACAATGGACGTACTATGCCACTACGCCATAGTCCCCAAACGGTACAAGGGAATATAATTCATCGGACCTGTCTGTCCTCAGTTACCATGTATTTATAGTCCCTCATCTATCTAATATCCTAGAGACCATATATTGAGCATGGTAAAGTTAGGCCCATACGGAATCCTGTTCGAGTCTCGCTCTAATTGAATTCTCCCGGAGAACTCATTCTCTCTCAATTTGAATGATTCTGGCTATGGATTTTGCTTGAGCGAACACACGCGAGATATATCTCTCATGATACCGAGAGTAGATGATCCTCTATTGACACGCAATTGCCTTCGTAAGGTTGGCTACCATTCTCGAGAACCGGCTATACCAAATCTAGAGCTTTCCAAACCTATAAGTCCGGCGTCAAAGAATGGAGTACTCAAATAAGGCATCTTTTGTGCCTAAGTTTAAGGACCAAACACACTACTGGGACTACAAAATTGCTGTCTGACATTAGATATCATTAACCATACAACATTCTATAAGTGGATCAATCAGTGAACTCATTCTCCAATAAGCACATGCATTATACCTCTAGTGTCCCCACACAAGCAACTATAAGATCAGTCGCCTCCATCATATAGATGAGTATACAGCGCACCAGTCTATCCAGTTATCTTGATGTCATCATCGAGTAACCTACGACCAGGATGATTTAAGATGTGTTTGAAGGTATAACGGTTTCATTATCGTGATCTCATCACAATCCGATTCCCATTACATAGATCCATGGACATCACAATATTCATCCAGATAATATGAGAAAATATCAATAATAATATGCGAAGAGATCGACGTAACATTTCACATATACCTTCACTCACATGATTTGCTTGTAGGGTAACTATAACCAACACCTTTAAGATATCGTAAGATTTGTTTGATTGCAGATCAATGCATAGTAGATGATCAATGCATAAATTGTGATAACTTGTTGACTACAAATGAGACATCTGGACGCTAAGTACTGTAATGAGTCAACTATTTGTCTGACTCTTTTAATAAACGCTTAAGCAAGGTTTTACCCTAAAGCAACAACAACCAAATACATCCACCTCTGTCCTCTCATGGAGAGGGAAAGGTATCATCTTTGGTCGGTTGTGGAACCAGAAAACTGCACTAGATAGGAAAAGAAACGTATCTCTGAAAGATTAGTTTCCGAATAATAAAGCTAAATCCGAAGTCTAAGCACAGCAGCGTCGCCATCGAGAAGAAACAAGCTCGATTCCGCTTCTTTGGAAGCCACACCTCTTTGCACGATGCAGCAGCGTCAGTGTAATACGGATGAGATATTATTGAACTCATTGTTTCCAAATAAGAGCATGTCTTCCTATTCTTGGTTGGGCCAATTCACCAATTATCCCTTTTATTTTGTTATCAGATATATTTAAATTTATATATAATATTTTGGATACGACTTTTTGTGTTTTGGTTGGATTATTGGATGGACAAATACTGCAAGAAATATGCAACCAAAAAAAAGAGAGAGAGAATTGTTTCTTCTCGAGCACAAAACATCATCCTGCAGGCTGTAAAAAATACATCGTTCTGAACACAGCAATCCCACAGTCTTGACCCCGATCGTCGTGGTGGTCGTTGTCGTCGTCACCATCAGTTTGCCTTCCTGCAGTTCAATCTGATCTCCCCGTTGGCTCCCGTAAGAGGGCTAATGCTCCCCATCTTCGTCATTGCCAGCGCAAAGTCGGCGAAGAAGGCGGAATTGTTGGCGCTGTATGACTGCACCAGACCATCAAGCTGTCCGCCGCCGTAGAGCGCCTGGTCCGAGTGCAGAATCCCGCGCCCACCCAGGAGGTTCCTGTAGTACTTGTTGTCGAAGCGCGTCGGCGTCTGCAGGTCGAGCGGCGTCCATTTGTTGTCGTCGCCGAAAGGCGGGCAGTTGTTCTTGCGGATGGCGGCGAAGTTGGGATCGACGTTCTTGTCGTTGTAGATGCGTGCGCGGTAGACGCCGCACCGCGTTTGGCCGATGGTGTGGGCGCCAGAGAGCGCAACCATGTCCTTGGCGTCGAGTCCCTTGGACGCGAATATACCGATGAGGCCTGGGACTTCCATGTCGGCAGGGGGAAGGTTGGCGATGGCCTCCGCCGGGCTCGCCGCCGTCCTTGCGTCCCTGCGCCCCAGGGGCACCTGCCACCTTGGTCCACGGAGCTGCATCCAGATCCAGCACCGCGTCATTCACCACCATCGATCCCTAGTGCGTAGATGAAGAAAGTGGATACTAACCACTGAAACACTGTGACGAGCTGCGAGGGCGAGGATGTCGGCGCACGACACGGTCGCCGGGCAAGCTGCTTCGACTTGCGCTTTGATGTAGTCGATAACCTCGAAGCCGCGGAGAGAGTTGAAGTTGGCAGGCGAACCCTTCTCGCCCACGGAGGTGGGTGTGTCATCCAGAAGCACCGACGCATCGCAGCCCTACGGAACCAACGAACACGAGATCAGCAAGAAGAAGCGGTGATGGAGATGAAGTCGAAAGCAGAACGAGAAGGAGATCGTGGCTGTCGCCTCGCGTACGTTGACGAAGCAGTCGTGGAAGAAGAGGCGGAGCATGGCGGCCCCCATTATGGGGTCCTTATCGATGGCCTGTTGAGTGGCCGATCTCACAATTCGCTGGAGTCTTGGGCAGGTGCTCTGGTAGAAGTCGGACGATAACTGGCCATGGACGCTGCAGGCGAGCAGCAGCATGGCGAGGAGAGGCAAGAAGCTCTTGGAGAACGCCATAGGGATCGAAGCAAAGGTCAGAAGACGATCGCTTTTCCCCTAGGCGGCCGCTGATGGTGCGAGGAAGAAGAGAGGACGTGCGTCCTCATTTATAGAGATGTCCAACCATGCACGCACGCACGCACGCATGGGCACACCTCAACAAACGCATCCTCGGTCGTTCTACAACTTCGGACTCCCGTTGCGATTACAGCGGAGTCTCAAGACGAAGTCAAACATGCAATTGCTTTGAAATGGTCAAACACTTAAAAATCCCACTAATTTGAGATAAATTACAGACAATATTCCTAATTAAATTAAGAACAATTCAAATATTGTTTATTTTTTTTTGTATTATATTTTTGCTTAGCTAAAGATGTCGCTATGAGACGAAAGGCCACATTAAGTACGTGAAACCAAGGGCGAGTTGCATTGGGTTCACAAGGCTCGGCTCGTCAGCGGGCTGAGCCAGACCAAACCGTGAAGCGCCGCATTTCGTTTCACGCTTTCCTGCGGGAAACCAAAACTGGGCACCGGTCCAGACCGTCGCCGACACGGAAGCATCGTGGTCTACTAGGTCTGGAGGATCCATCGGTGGTGGCGTCGGGCGAGGCGGGGGAATGGCGGCGGAGTCACCCGACGAGGCCTGCCACGGGAATCGGAGCGGTGGAGGTGACGGCGATCTGCGGCGCAACCCGAAGCCCTCGACCTACAAAGGGAAGTCGTGCAAGGGATGCCTCTACTATTCCTCGCGGCTCAGATCTGACTCCAGCAACCCCATGTGCGTCGGCATCAGCCGGACTCTCCCCCAAGGTCCACTTGCTTTCTTCCTGCCTTAAAGGTTTCTAGATTATGCAGATTACAACATGAATTTCCATGGCAGAGATGAACTTTAGGGTTATTGAACTTCAGGTTTTTTGGATGATAGAATGTCATGCATGTGTTCATGAATCTGGGTTATTGAACTTCAATATTGTGGGTGTGTTGTTGATTTTAGCAACATGTTGAATTGTTTCTCAAGGCATTCAGATACTTCTGCTAATGGATTGGTGACCTCCACTATGATGGAAAGGGAAGTCTGTTATCAGTTATTGGGAAAGTAAGTATAGGATATCATCTGGGTCCCAAAAAGAACAACCAAAAGTATCAACAGCAAATAAAATATAAATCCAAGATTTAGCATTTAAAAATACGAAACAAAATTAGTTCTTTGAGTCCCTTGCATGATGCTTTATGCCACTCCTGCTATTGCCAGCTTAAAACAGGTAAAATATTGCAAGTTTTCCATATTTGATGCCAGGTTTACAAGAAAACGGTTTGTTTAGTCTAGCAAATTGCTACACCATGTATGATAGTGACATTAGGAAAGGGTAATAGAATTTTACGGAGGATACCCAACTGACCTACGGTTCATGTGTCTTAAGGGAAATAAAATAGATGGTACTCTCTTATTCTTGCCTGGTCCATGTGTCTCGAGAACCTCCAGCTCACCTACGGTTTTTTTCTTCGTTATTGTCAATGAAATGTGTTGTTAGAATAGAGTTGTACAAAATTGACAATCCAATCTATGTGCTGCCACCTTTATGGTGAAGTTCCTTATTAACATAAGAAGGCAGTCTTGTTAAAAGCTGGAACTTTTAACTTGGTAGGTGTTAGATTCAGTATCACTTTCATTGGTGCACTTAATGAAATATATTATGACAGTGTATAGCTTTCAAGCACTGTCTGAGGTCAATGCTATTAGTGTCGTTAAATCACAGCATTCTTTCTTGTGTTTCCAATTGGATAACAAAAGAAATTGATTTGGTCAGTTCCTCAATTTTTGGGTTGGATATTCTTTAGGGGCTATAGAATGTCTTCCTCGTATTTTGGAATCACATTAACTAATCCTTTTATTATAAGATAGCTAAACCAGTTTGTCATATATCTATAGTGTACTATCAGTTATTAATTGTGATTTCAACCTTCACTTGTTAGATTCTTCTTCAGGCCATAGATAGCATTGAAAATTATGTCAATTTGATTGCTGTCTTAACCAAGACCATAAAATCTCAATAACAGAATGTACTTTTTTTCCTTATCAATTTCAGTCCATCATATAGGTCCTCTTTCCTTGGAGAAGTTTCCATTGATTGGTTCCATGGAGTTAGGCATGAATATAAACCACGATATTGAGTTCCATGGAGTTAGGTCTGAGTTAAACACGCAGAAGTATTAAGTGTACATTAGCCGAAAAGTGGGTTGCTTTTTAGGCTTCTTAAATCTCTGATAATTAGAGGACTTTTTGGTGGTTTTTATCTATGATTGACCTATTAGCACATTTCTGTCTGATTTTGTTTGTATTTTTTTTGAATCTTGCTCTTTTTCCGCCATAACTTAAGGAGTTATTTGGTCTGAAATGACTCATTGGATACTGACATATTATCGGTATTGTGTTTTATCTGAAAAATTGGCTACATGAGATTCATTCTATTTTCATTGGCAAATAAATATGAACTCTTGTCACCAGTACCAAGCTACATCATTGGAGAATCTGAAATGGAAACTACAAAAGATGGTCATAACCTGTCAGATTTCAAGTATGCCTGTGTTGGTTATTCAGTTTTTCTCGATAAGAGAGATGACTCTGTTGAAAAGCCAGAGAACCAAGCAGAGTTGCCGTTTTGTGCAGGCATAGAGGTATTTCTTGCTTCTATGACTTTCTTAACTGCATGACCCTTTTTAGATTTATCAGAAGTATGCATATTTGAATCATTCTTGTATGTGTCTCTATGTGCTTACTGGAGCAGAGAGTTGATGCTTGCATTAAATACCGCTGATATATTATACATATGCACCTACTGCTGTAGTTAAGCATACACAAAGACAGCTTCTATTACAGTTCTTGTTTGCTCAGGCAATTACTGCTAGTAACATGCTTTCCCATGGGCTCCCTGTGGTTTTTTAAATGATGGTTTCTCTCAGTGTTAGAAAGTTTAGCCTGGTTATACCTGGACAAAGCATCCATGAATGATAATATCCCATGGTCAGCAGTCTTATTCATGAAGATATATATGTGGGGCAGTGGAAGGTTATCTTGGGCAAGCCATACCAAGGTCTTATAAATCAGGCAACGGCAAACTTGTCCATAATTCCATCAGAAAATATTTGTCCATATAGAGCTAGTTGATCTCAACCCTAGGTTCATATTGACCTTTGATATGTCTCTCGTAATTAATATTGCTTGCAAATAGCATAAAAGATGTCATTGAACTCACAATCAGAAACATGGAAATAAGTCTTATGGTTAGATGGAGATTTATTTGTGTCAAAGAAATTTCTAGTGCAGACATATGTTGCATGAATTCATCTTGTTATTTTTTGCTTTACCTTTTATAAAAACTGAAGAACTTCACTGTGGTCCAGAGTGCTGCAATTTATAGATATTGACAACAAATGGAATAGCCAAGAGTGCACTTTGAAGAGTTAACTCTTGCATCTTTTACTTGCAAAAAGATTATGTTTTTTCGGAACTCAACCTTTTCACTGTCAGTTTTCTAACATCTGTAGAAATTTATTGTAGCTATTGGTGGACAGGAGAGCTTCAACTGCTGGTCATGTTCCTGCAAATGTTCACAAGGAAGGTATTTGAACTGCAAAATATATTTTGAGAAGTTCTAATTCATATAGGGTGTAGATGGATGTTGAATTATGTTTTTTCTGTTACACTGGATAGTAGTGCAGATTTCTTGATATGATTATATTCTTGGTTATGGGTTTAGGCTCAGAAACATGCGACTTGACATTCCTTGAGCCTCGAGCTCTCAATGTGGAAAGACCAGTCTTATGAACAACATGAATCTTTTTGCTAGTTCATGATGAGGAAAGTAGCGGACAATATATCTTTTGTGAGCATTTCTTTCTTCAAAAAAGCAAGGAGATGGGAAAAGTGCAATTTGTACCGTCATTTTTCTGAATATATATACGAGAATAATGGCTGAGATCATCCAAGCATTTTATTCTTATTCTTGTAGATACTAAATTGGAATTTGGACCAGTAAAGCCCTTAGAACACTGAATGGGCCTGAAAAAATGAAATTCGTAATGTTATTACTATTGTTTTAGACTAAGCTTGGAAAGTAAGCCAAGAAGTAGAAGCTGAACCAGGTCAAAAGTTGTTTATTAGAGTTCTGTTTGGTACAAGCATTAATGGGAATACATCAAACTTAGTAAGTTGTTACAAGTCTGAAAGTTGTTATCATCGGTCAAATTATAATATGCTTGTGCTTAAAGAGGCTTCTCGCTGTATATTCTTAAAGTTGTTTAACGAAGATTATTTGCATTTGTAAATCATTGAAAATTTTGAGAAGCTGTTTGGGCAAGATGTAGGGGATTAATCAGTTTAAAGAAGTCATAAACCATAAGGTGTTCTTCTAATATTGGTCCCGCAGTAGCTAAAGCCAAAACCTAGAGGTCTTCGGGATTTTTTGTGACCCAGTTGGAACCCAATGTTTGCTGCATATCAAAATTGTGATAGCTCAGAGTGCAAATCTTGGAGCTAGATTAAGAAGTCCATATGCTGTACCTAATCAATTTTTCGAAAATCTTGTACATGCTGTGAGCAGCAAGAGTTGTTTCTAGCCTTTGTGACTATAAGAACAATCTGATGGAGAGCTAAAGGTACTCTCATGATTCAAAGGTTTTGATAATAATTAGAGGATGTGACCCGTGCAAAGACATGCATCTTTGCAAGTTGTTCCTTGGCTATAATGGTTCCAGTGGACTCTGCTGGTTATAGCGGATACAAGGTTTTTAGCTAAGAATGTCTGCTGTCGCCATCTAAATGTGGGAAACTATTTCTATAACTTTTTAGTTACATCTTCTATTGTTGTCAGTTACCCAAACTAAAGTTTGTCAATTTGCATGAAATTTAAACATAGTGAAGATTCATATTATCTTTTGCCAGATACTTCTTGCGCCTTTTATTGATATAGCTCAGTGGCAGAAAAAAAAGATCTACATACCTAATACAAAAGGTTTGACCTTAGGGCTTCTTCTTTAGGTATCTTGTACCTTTTGTGATCTCTTTGCTGTGATATGGGTTGTCCACCGTTGCCTGCTATTCTTTTTTGGTGCGTCATAATAAGTTTTTGTGTCTCCTGTATTTCCATTGTTTCTGCAATTTGGCATTCTGATCAGGTGTTGTCGATGTAGATGCTACACTTCGTTCTCAGCCACATCCACACCGACCAGCTCAATCTTCAGGGGACGAATTCTTCGGCAGGAAAGCAATTAGTTTTAATTCTATTTCTACAGATTCCCCCCTCCAACTCAGTGCGAAGAATACTGAAGGCTCGTCTGTATGCAGGTTTAGAAAGAATGCTGGAGTAGTGGCATCAGGCGTGGCCAGAAACCTGAACAAAGTGGGCAATTACATCAAAGAAAACATAGAGGACATATTGTATCCTTATCGAAGGCCACCCAAGTAAAACCTATACCCTAACCCGCACGGTTGATCTCAACCGGTGGCAAGCAAAGACGGTGGGTTCGCTTCGCTTCTCCCATGGTTGTGTATCAGTTTGAATGCTATCACTTGTTATGAGAATAAATCTGTTGTAAGAATCTATGTGCTTGGATGCTGCATGTTGGCTTTGTAGCAACATTCCTTTTCTTTTAAAGTTCTTTGAAATATTGTGGCATCTTGTTTTGTTGGCCTAATGTAATTCATCTGGTTGTACATTTAGTCATGTCATCTGCCAATAAAATTGGTGTTTGATTTCATGTAATCTGTTACAAACATTCTTTAGAGGTTCTGCATAGAAAGTAAAATTATGGAAAATGGCTAATGAAAACAAATATTTGAGTTCCTGAGAGAAGAGAGACTGATGCAGGACCCAACCCGTCTGTCCTCCACTCTGTAGTCTTGTCCTTGGAATTCCTGAAAGATCAAACGACACAAGGACCCATCGGCGTCTCAACGAGCCGATTCAATGCAGATGGAGGCTACTTCTTTATGGGTCTCGAGAGATTCCTTTTTGCTCGATCTCAAACACAATAAAATATTGTCTGTTGTCATTACCTTCCCTCGACAACCTTTGGACCACGTCGAGGTTGGCTCACACTGTTTTGTTCTCGGAAGAGAATCCTCAACCTCACCAATTCCGCCGCTTAATCTGAATCGGAGAAGATGGCGGTCGCAGACGCATACCGACGAAAACGCGCTTGCTAGCTGACAGCTGAAGGCAGACCTACCGCTGCCCTTTGTGTCATTTCTCTTGCGCCAGTAAAAAGTCACATCCAAACTGGAGGTCAAAGTCTTCCATCGAAATGGATGGTTGGTCAAATCCAACGTTGCCCATCACGCTTTCTGCAGCAGAGACATGTCTCTTTCGACTTCCACATCCCTCGAATCATCGAGGGGAAGAACACTCGATAAAAAGAACGCGAACGGCTCTGTTGCCGAGGAACGGACTCAGATCGCATGGCCGGCAGGCCATGTCTCGTCCACCCATGGAAACAGTGACGAAACCACGGAAACAGTGGCCGCGAAAGGGATGGATGAGCTCCGGCCCCCTCTCTCTCTCTCTCTCCACTGATGGTGGACGTTGTTGTTGCAATCACCCTGCTCCATCTTTCACAATTCTACACGCGTTTCTCCCACTGCTGTCGCCTTCCTCCCTCTCTCCCTCTCTCCGTGCTCGTCACTAAACCACCCAGAAAAGAATCCACTGGCCGGGTCAACCCACCTCGTCTTCCACTCCCGTTTGCCTGACACACTCGAAAAGCCATACTCCCAAGCACCAATCATGGAGGAGTGACTTCAACCCCAAGCGAGGCGAGCAGCAGCGGCGCTTTCCCCCAAGCATTAACTCCGAGTCGAACGTGGATCCACCGACACAGCCCCGAACGGAGCGAGAAATTACAGATCGCAGTCACCGGGCGTTAAAGCTCCCTCTTTTACTCCATGATTGCACCACCACTGCGCCAGTACAATCGACTCCTCTATATATGAACTTGTTCCTCGATTGCTCCCGAAACCATGGCTGCTTCTTCACAATTCACGCTTCCTTTCCTTCTGCTACAGCACCTCCTGCTCCTCAGTCTCTTTTCTGCAAGCAATGTACGCTCTCCTCCTCTACTTCATCTCTTGTTTCACTGTGTCTGCTCCCTGCTGTACTGCGTTTTGATGTCCCCCTGTAGGTCTACATCGTTTACATGGGAGAGAAGGCGCAGGACGAACCGGCGGCAGCTACGGAGCTGCATCACGCAACGCTGTCCACCGTGCTTGGCAGGTTCGACTCTGCTCCTGGCCCTCTTCGTCCCTACTGAAACTACTCCTGTGATTCGGACTTTCTGTTCGCAGCAAGCAAGCGGCCACTTCCTCGATTCTTTATAGCTACAAGCACGGATTCTCGGGGTTTGCCGCGGTTCTCACAGAATCTGAGGCAGCTCGTGTCGCCGGTAAGTTTGTGAACGTTTGCTGGTCGTTTTGGGTCCCGGGCATTGATTGGTACTGAGCATTGTCATAGATTTGCCGGGAGTTGCTCATGTCGTTCCGAATCGGATTCTTGATCTGCACACGACCAGGAGTTGGGATTTCCTTCATCTGAAGTCAAGCCCTTCGGATGGGCTTCTTGAGATGAGTCGGTCCGGTGATGGGTCGATCATTGGGGTCTTAGATACTGGTACTCTTCACTAGTTTGCGCCTTCTTCCGATCACTAGTAGCCGACATTGAGTTCATTTGTTCTTAGAAGCTTGTGTTTCTTGATGGAAGGAATATGGCCCGAGTCCGAAAGCTTCAGCGATCGGTACATGGGGGAGATTCCATCTCGTTGGAGAGGAGTCTGCCAAAAAGGAGAGAAGTTTCATGTTTCTGACTGCAATAGGTCAGTGTTTCTTTTGTTGCCTTAATTGATCGGCAGAACCTTTACTCTTGAGATGCACATAAGTTGTTTGTGAATTTGTTGCTGAAGCAACAGCTCCCAAATTTGTGCCTTATATTGCCTATGTCAACTTCTTTAACTTCAATTCTGACAGTGCTTTGCCTTACTGAAGTAGAAGTGCTTTCATCTAAATGGTTTAGTAATCAGCGTGGCAAGACATATCATAATTTGGCCTTCCTGGGGTGAGCAGAACATGAGGTTGTGATTCTTGAAGCATCCAGCATTTGAGTCAAGACTTTTATTGCACACACATATTTGTTGAACGTTGAATGACGGCCAAGTATGAATTTACTACTGTCTCAGACCAATCCTGTTTTGTTGCAAATTTTGATTTGGCCATGAAGAAAAAAAGGTGAAGTTCTTGGTAATGGAAGAAGGCAAACATGAAAGAGGATGCGAAATGTGGGCTTTGGCAAGTGGATCAATGATTGACTTCATTAACAACATTCAATTGCATAGTCGTCCGCCTTTAGATCTATTCTGGAGGGCTGGTAATATGTGCAGTGCCGAAATCCGCATCAGAAATTTGATTGCTTTTGTGTTGTCCTGCACGTATTTGTTCTTTTTGTTGCCTTCTCTTGGTTCCGATGGTAATCAAATAATAGTTTACTTGATAGTTAAAATAGATGCTTCTTAGTTGTAACCGAGTTTTGGGAAATGTATCGTTGCTGTTTTTAAGTTGATGTTTAGCCTACATCTTTTACTCTTGATTCTTTGGTGATTTGTCATCAAATACCAAAATATGAAGGTGGTTATGTTTTAATAGCACTGATCCCTCCTTCACACTTAAATATAATCATTTGATGCTCTCCATCTATCCATAACCCAATTTTTTATGATGTACATGGATAGGCCTTTCTCCTTCTAGCCTAGACAGAGTATGCATATTTACTTTCTGGGAAACCCTCTTGTCACATTCCCAGTTTTGCTAATGATTGTGCTCATCTTTTGCTATAGCTGTGGATTTGTAAGGGGTTCATAAAATCATCGTATACCGATCTCTCTGTTATTTGCAACATTTTGCACATGGCATCAATTCCTAAGATTGAGTTTGTATTTCTGACTAATGAATAGAAACAACAGTGTTCTAGACCTTGTGATTATTGAGGTGGTGAAGTCAAGTTTCACGATAGAGCCTTGCTGCAGGAAAATAATTGGCGCACGATGGTACATCAAAGGATATGAAGCTGAATTTGGAAAGTTAAATACAAGTGACGTACTGGAGTTTCTATCTGCTCGTGATGCAGTCGGACATGGTACACACACATCATCTACTGCTGCTGGTGCATTTGTGGGTAATGCAAGCTTTATGGGAATTGCTCGAGGAATAGCAAGAGGAGGTGCTCTAAGGGCTAGGTTGGCTATTTACAAGGTGTGCTGGGCTAGTGGTGGCTGCAGCTCTGCGGACATCCTTGCCGCTTTTGATGATGCAATACATGATGGGGTAGATGTGCTTTCAGTGTCTTTGGGCCAATCACCCCCACTTCCTACCTACATTGAGGATGTTCTGGCCATTGGTTCTTTTCATGCTGTGGCCAGAGGGATAACTGTTGTCTGCTCTGCAGGAAATTCTGGTCCTTTCTCACAGACTGTGATAAATACGGCTCCTTGGATTATAACCGTTGCAGCAAGCACAATAGATCGAACTTTTGTGACATTGATATCTCTTGGGAACAACATAACAAAAGCGGTATACATTAAACTCCTCCTCGTATATAGCTTGCTATTCACTTTTTTCTTTTATTTTGAAGGCAAGCTTGTGATATATTCAATAGCTTTCATAAACCATAAATCCTATTTTGAGTTGTTTAATCATGCAAGATATTTTCTGCATTTATGTTTTGATCACATACTTCCTAATCAGTGTAGCAAAGATGCTCTTGAATTTGCATGCTTTCAACCTGTGAATTGCAATTCTATAAACAACTTTCTTTGACTTGTCTCCAATTGTAAATATTTAGGGTCAAGCATTATACCTCGGGGAGCACGTGGATAAGTTCTATGGGATGGTTTATGCTGAAGATATTGCTTCGGATAAAGCAGACAGTACTGATGCCCGGTAGACCTTCAATATCTGCGCTTAATTATCCACCTTGTGTACTCTCAAGTTTCTAGCTAAGATGATGTCTTTGTAGAGGTTGCGGTGCAGGTTCACTAAACGCAACTCTAGCAAGAGGAAAGGTTGTTCTATGTTTCCAAACTCGGGACCAAAGATCCCCTCTTGTCGCTTCAGACACGGTACGAAGAGCTCATGGTGTTGCGGTTATCTTTGCACAATTCTTGACAAAGGATATTACCTTTGCTTTTGATTTCCCCTGCATCCAAGTTGACCTCGAAATTGGAACATCCATACTCACTTACCTGGGCAGCACAAGGTACTTCCCAAAATTGATTTCTCTTGCCATCATGGACTCACGAGTTAATCTATTTCTGTAAATTGCTATCGCCCAGGAAACCTATTGTGAAGTTCGGCACCACAAAGACGGTGCTGGGGACGGTGATTGCCCCTGAAGTGGCGTACTTCTCATCTCGAGGTCCTAGTTCACTTTCGCCATTTGTGTTGAAGGTGCCACTGTAATTCAACTAAATATCAAACACTTTTGGTTGTTCTTATTTGTGCTTGATAAACTGATAACGCGTTCGTCACCTCTCCTTTTCAGCCAGATATCGCTGCACCCGGTGTAAATATCTTAGCATCTTGGTCGCCGGCTTCCCCTCCACGCAATATGCCTCCGCTTAACTTCAAGATGGAGTCAGGTACCTCCATGTCCTGTCCTCACATTTCTGCAATTGCTGCTCTTCTCAAATCAATCCATCCTAATTGGAGCCCGGCTGCAATAAAATCTGCAATAATCACAACAGGTAAGCGACGTCCACTCTGTTTCGACTGTATTTACCATGAGTATCGATCTAAGCTGTTTCTGCTTCAACAGCCTCGACTATTGACGAGTATTCTCTTGGCGTAGTAGCTGAGGGAGCTCCTCACAAGCAAGCTAACCCATTTGACTTTGGAGGCGGGCATGTGGATCCGAACAAGGCCATCGATCCTGGCTTGGTGTACGACATGAGAGTGTCTGCTTATGTGCATTTCCTGTGTTCCATGGGCTACAACAACTCGGCCGTGAGTTCATTGACGCAACACCCCACCATCTGCCATGACATATACGAATCACAGAAGGACCTAAACCTCCCTTCCATTACCATCCCTGAGCTGAAAAAGAGCTTTACAGTCACAAGAACAGTCACAAATGTCGGTCCAGTGGCATCTACCTACACTGCTCATGTGGAAGCTCCTCGAGAGGTAAGCGTTCGTGTCAGACCCTCGATCTTATCATTCAACTCGACCGTGAAGAAGCTAAAGTTCAAGGTGACATTCGAGTCGCGGCTGAAGGTGCAAAGCGGATACTTGTTTGGGAGTTTGACATGGAAAGATGGAGTCCACCATTTGGTTAGAATTCCACTGGCAAGTCGCATTGTCATCGATGAGTTCAATATTTACACCTAACAAGATTGTCTTCTTTCTCCTTGTTTGTAAGTGTCTTTGAAATAGCAGTCCTATACATGACTTGGAGTAGCTTGTCGCTTCAAAATTTCATTCTAAAGAAATCAGACAAATAATCAAATGATATTTCATATATATATATATATATATATATAGTATGAAATAGAAGCGTCAATAATCAAATTTACACCCCCACTAAAAAAAAATATAATTTAAAAATAATTAAAATATAAGATAGATAAATATTTTGGATAATATTTATTGTGATGATAGTCATTTGTCAATTTTTGAAGGATTTTAATACCCATTAAAGTATCGAAATAGTTGTTTGACTATAAAGGCTGTATCTGGGGATCAATATAAAAAGATAGTAATGTCAAAGGGATATATGTGCAAAATAGCCGCGCTTTGAATAACCACACATCCGCGCTTCCCAACTCGCCCTAATCCCCCTCGTCGCCGCCGTGGTCTCTCCTCGCGTCTCCTCTCGCCCTTCCCACCACCTTGATGGTTCGAATCCGAATCGACGTCCGCCTTCTTCGTCGGCGGGTTGCCGCCGCCCAAGAAGCGATGTCGGGCTTGCCGCTCATCTTGTCTCCGATCGATCCCGACCGCACCGAAGAGGGCGATGCTTCATAGGTCTCGGTTCTTGACCTGGATGCCTACGATTCGGGAGATCCGAACGCTTGGAAGCAGGTGAAGGAGATCGTTTTGTTTGCCAGTCCGGGACGGAGGCTCTGCATCCGTGGCTCGACGATGAGACCCGTTCTCCAACCTGGGTAACCACCGCGTCTCTAATGTTTCTTGAGCGTTTCCTGGATGACTTTACTTCTCTGGTTCTCGATCGTGTAATGGGTTTGTTGGTGATCAGGGCCGGGAACGATTGTTCTGCGATTGTGTTGAGCCTCATCAATGCGATGGTTATGGGCCTGGGAAGATGCTGGGATCTCTCCGCCATAGGTGATTTCCGTCTCTCGAGGTTTTCCTGGATGCGATTCTTGACCCTGGAATGGATTCGCCGGTGATTAGGGCCGGGAAATGTGCCTTGTGAGTACCTGTGCCACATCTTAATGTTTCACTCGATCGCCGCTGCACGACTTCACCTCGGACATGATCGCCACTCGGTAAGGCTCTAGTTCTGTGTAGATCGATTACTTTTGTTTCAGCCGTAGCTTTCTCGAGGGCTAAGTATAGAGTATCTCTTATAGTTAATTACATTTAGCATCTTAATTTTTATATTTTAAAAATCTATTGATATTTCTATAGTTACAAACGTAAAATATATAGGTCTATTTATTCTAATATCTTCGGTTTTACCAACAGAAATATGAAAACAAAAGATAAAAATAATAATTTTAATGATTTAGTTGGTGGTGACGAATGATGCTGATGGTGGCAGACAACGGCGTTGTTGGGGTCACGGGTGGTTGTTGTGGATGAGAAAAGCGACAGTGATAGGTGAGAGCTGCTCTGCATCTGTGTTAACACCAATACATCGTGGAGCAATGAAAGGGTCATCGATGCAAATGTCGAGCTGCATCATTTGACAATTATACCATCATCGATCCAAATACAGAGTTGTCCTCATTTCTTATTGTTGCTCTCCTCATCCACAATAGTTATCTGCAGCCCCCAACGACGTCGTTGTTTGTCACCACCAATGTCATCCACCGCCACTGACTTGTCTACTATCACTAATTGAAATATTAAAATAAATTTTTAATATTTTATTTTTTTGTTTTCATTAAATAAAATCAATGACGTTCGGATAAATAGATCTAAATATTTTACTTTTATAATTATGAGAATGTCAATATGGCTTTTTTAAAATGTAGGAATCAAGATACTAAATATAACTAACTATAGGAGATAATTTATAATTAATCTTTATATATATATAATATTATATATATATATATATATATATAGTTAGTTAGTTAGTTAGTTAGTTAGTTAGTTTGTTTAGGCTCTCTATAGAAATTAGGAAAATAAGATAACGTGAAAAAAAAAAAAGGATGCGTGCCCTTTGTTTAATGGATGAGTAGTAGAGATATTGGATGTGTGTGGAAGGCACAACAGAGTTTAGACCGTTATTACGGTCGTTGTTTTTGTCAACCGCACGTGTTCCAATTTGATTGTCACCCTTTGAGAATGTTGATGTGGCTGGCCACTCATTTGTTTATCACCGAGGAGTAGTGGACTCCCTCTAGGTTGAATAATTATGCAAAAATATGTATCTCGTAAGATAAAAAATACAAAATATATGATAGTAACATCATTTAATGTTTAACGAAGAGATCAAGAAAGCGAGCTCTGTTCCGAGTATTTGGACGATTGAAAAATATGTGTTTTTTTTATTGCTATGCTAATTAGATATGCTTAGGTAGTGTCACATCGTCACATGATTGAGCTTAGGTGGTGTTATATCATGGTCGATTGGATTGCATATATTGGACCTTGGTTGATCGCTCATGACTTGATTAGATTCTATATATTGAATTCTCATCGATGGCCAAATCTACTAATATCATTTGTTATATATTGTGCTCGGGAAAAGGCTTGGTCATACCATAGCATAATATTAAACTCAGGGATAAGAACTATCTATTTCAGAAAATGATTATGTAATATCTCTATGGTTATTTTGCATAGGGAACATGGGATGAAGAGACACACGAGGTCATTTTAAGAAGGATCAACAGGAGATAATTGAAGGCATTAAGACGTGCTTGACCTTTAACTGCCTATCGAGTGTTAGAATATGCCTATTTGAAAGATGCATACAGCATATGTAGGATGCGGGAGACTGATGAAAATATCATGAAATGCCCAATGAAACTATTGCAAGTACTTAAGAGCGTAAGACATCTCCCATTCAAATATATATATTTTTTTGTTGGAAGTGTTGTGCCCTAAATAAAGTTTTTTGGCTTTTCAGAGAACATATGGACTGAGAGAGTTGGACAACAAATCTTTTTTACGTCCTCCACCAAGTACTGAGGAATGCATCAGGTGCTGGTTGCAATATTATGCATTATTCTATCCTTCAAGCTCCTGAACAACTTTATTGCTTTATCATTTTTGAATGTTAACGATTTATACGGTTCATCATGGAAAAACAATGACTGAACTCCATTGACCTGCTGAATGAAATGTTGCTGAATTTGTTCGGTGTTGCCGAATTCATTCAATCTAAAAGAACCGAGAAACATCGGCGCTCATGTAATGGAGAAATCTAGATTGACATGCTGACTGAAATCAATAAATATAATGAAGTGCCCTCAAATACCTAAGCAATTAACATTTTAGTAGTAGAACTACCCTTCCAATTATTGGAAGGAACACAAAGGCGTGTCGGGCATTCCTCCGGGCAGTTTAAATAGTTAAACACAGACTACGTTGTTTAATGCTCGCGGTGTTGACAGCGACCGAAGCTGTGTAACTATTGCTTGATGGCCTCCTCGTTGACGAGACAAAGCAGGAATACGGTCAGGGGGTGGGCCAGTCAGCAATCGTCGTACAAAAGGGGAATCTCTGGAGTACTTCGTATCTGCATTTACTTCCTCGTTACACAATTAACGGTTCTTTGTCCCGTACCATGTTTTAAATACAGAACAATGGGAATGCGACAGTATTCTTGCAAGGGGAAACGTGTTTAAAGGAAATGAATGGGAATCACTGTGGTCATCTCGTAGGGTATACAACCCTCTTTGGGTCATCGTGTCTTCATTGCTGTTAGGACTTTTACCACCAGGTTTAAGCGTTCTATACTGCAGAACCCGCTAGAAGAAGCTATGGTGGTCTAATAATAAAGATGATTTCTTTGAGTGGGCACAAAAAATAGGACTCGATAACAGCAGAAGATTTCAAGTTTCTCACCTTATTTCCAAACTTGAATCTCCTTTTGACTTGACAAAGAAAGATCAAACTGGCGGCTATAGCACTGTCATAAACACCAAAAAGGTTGCTGTAGCCACTTTTTAATGGGTCATAGAAGCAATATATCATGAAACTCTGAAACCATCACATGGATTATAATATTTTCTGCTAGGCTACTGAAGGAATTGACAAATGATCTTTTCTTACCACACGTGTAGAGGTAGCTGATCTGTCAGATGGCTAGGCTATAGAATTTCATGGATGTGGCCCTCCGAGTGCTTGGACAATTTCCTCTGCTCTTGACTGTATGCCTCTAAGATACTCAACAAGAACACGCTGTTGGTAAGAACCCCCCTCCTGCAGAAAAAATGAGAGAGGAAATGAAGCAGGCACTCAAAAGTGTCAGTGATCAAACGCAAAAGATCCAGATCTTACTGTACGTATTAAGACCCGCTCAATACGTTTCTTTATAACAGCATAAAATTCTTCAGGTGCAACTTCTCCTTTTCCAATATCAAGTCCTTCGATCAATAGCCTATTCCAGTGGTCCTCTGGAGCTGCATTTAGATACAATTTACACAATAATAGGACATGTACCAATTGACTATAAGTTGGTTTGTCTGAAATTGCTGCAAATTTCATATAACAGATGATACATGGAGTCAAAAGAGTGCTGGACTTTTTCGGACAGAGACCAGGGATGCAAATTTCATATGCCCATTACACAATAATTTAGATGGGGATTCACCCTTCAGTTACTTCTATTGGCATAGAGACCAGGGAGCAGTGACTTCCATGGTACCAATGCGATAACTTAAGAGCATGAGCTACTACTACCGGGCAGCTCTCTACAGGTTTTCCATATTTTCCACCAAACGAAAAAAGAGAAAAACCAAATGACTTTTAGGTTCCCATATCAGCATACTAGTGTACAAGGTCTTAAGGTCTTTAATCATTACACATTAAGATTTGTTTAGTATTTCAAAGTCTCAGAGGATTGCACATGATCTTGGTAAAAATTGAACACATGATATCGGGAACCCTGAGAACTTTCATTTGTGTGCATATATTTTTGTCGCTGGAGACTACTCGGTGCTTGACTTGCTGGTTATCTCTAGTTACCGTTGCATCCTAAAATGATAATAACTGCTGGACTTCTGGCTCACTGTATAATGTCAAAATACCTCTAATGCATCCAGCATGCTCATTTATTTGAAATGATTTCATGTGAACTACAAATGATCTTTTCAGATACAAAGTTTTTCCACAATGCCATTATACTAACATGCTTGTATTTGGTGCACGATCAATTGGTTTCGTTTATGTGACGCTCCTTCAACTAAAAGCCTTTTGACTAGGTGGAGCTTTCAAGAACTCACTAAAACAGACATTATAACATCTACTCTCCCACAAGGTTATAAGTTCAATTCAATGGGTACATATTTATGTTTGTACATGTGCACTTACAAACATAAGTAAACGGCGATAGCAAGATACAATATATTCTTCTTGCTTTAATCGTCTTTCGATGATCGAAGCTAGTACTACGTCAATCAAAACATAGATTAGATCACAAACCCTATCAATTTGTTTCTTCATCAAAATCCGAGATTCAACAATCTCCCCCTTTTTGTTGATGACAACCAATTGATGACAAAGTTTAAACCAATATGTCATATTTATAAAACATTTGAACTCAAGGTATTTCATACCTAATCATCATGATTTTATATCATGCATGAAATTTTAAATTATAAATCATCATGCATGATCATCAAATCATCATTACTTCTCCCCCTTTGTCATCAACAAAAAGAAAAAGTACAACTATGCAAGTTTTTGAGATATGCAAGTTACCTTTTCTGCTGCCAAATATATTGTGTAGGACAGTATGCCAAATATAAGTTACCTTCTATTACAGTTTCAAGAAACTTTTCTGCTGCCAAAACTTTGCCCCCTGTAGAAAACATACAATTTGAGAACCTCACATAATTATTGCATCTTAAAATAATCCAAAATTTAATACAAGCACAAGACATTAATTGAAATAGCATATGCTGATACAAAATTTTCTACTTTCTGGCAAGAAAGAAATTGCAAATTCCTAAAGATCGAATATGTCAGCAATAATAATATAAGTCCCCTACTTATCAGACCAGTCTTTGTGAGCATCACAAACATTATGATGAAACAGTTAAAAAATAATTAGTACTCCAAGCATAGTTTTCATCAAGCTGGTAAAGAAATCATCCTTTGATGAAGAAAAACTGGTATATCTCTATGTTATAATAAAATTTTATCATATCAAAGAGATTCAACAGATAAAAGGATAAATATTGCTCATGTGAACAACGTCAAAAGCTATTTAAAACATTCCGCCACATCAAACTCTAAAGTATGACCCCAATCTTCTCCAGAGAGAAACCACATAATTAGATGAGTGCTCAAGAAACATTTCAGTAGTACACTATAAAGATGTAACAACATAAGGCAAGGCCCACAACATCAGAAGATGGTATACGAAATTCAGTTAATTGCAAGATGCTAAAAAAGACAGTAATATGCTTCAAAAAAAGGAGAATGATTGCATGACAAGAATTGATTCCAATTCCTGCTCCTTTTTCTGAATTTTTCCAGCACGTTCATTGGAATACTCCATTTGACTAGACAAGAATTGAAATACACATACACATCAACTGACAGAAATCCTTTCCAATTTCAAGTATAAATCTTATTCATCCTAATGAATCAACTAAATCCTAAGATTAGTACTAAATATTGAAGTAAGAAAGTTAGAATAAAAATAAAGTTAGCCACTTGAGCCTTTTCAGTTATGACAAAACATAACTGCATAAGGAGCATGAGAAAAGAATTTAGCTCCTGTTTATGCACAACCAGCCTAATGAAAGCTGAAGTAATTTGAGGCATAAGGCCTCCTATACAAAATACCTAACATAACTTTAACTGGCATGCCTCTCCCTATTTAATTATTCTCAAGAAGCTAGTAACCAAAGCTAATGCACACAGTACTTGTACCTCAAAGAGAATCATCTAGAAATGGAAGCAAGAAACAGATACTACCCTCGACAATACTGCAAAATAATGAAGACTTTTACCTTTGTATACATAGCTACGTTTTCTAAGTACTTTGGAAGCATATATTTGCAAAACCTTTTGCAGCATAGCCTCAAGCCCTGGCTTATCTCCATCTTCTTTTGCCTGCAAGCACAAAATCCATACCTCTCATTGTAGAAAGTATAGCATATGCATGCAAGACTCAAGAAATTAGAGTCAAAATTAAAAAAACACTTGAATTTGGGATTTGGATCAAGTGCAATCATATCCATTAGTTCATAATTAAAAGCAACCTAACATGGGCTGGCACCAATCACGACCCAATGCTGGCTGCGCTGCACTGTGGTGATGGGGCCAGCACTAGCCATGAGCATGTGTTGGAACTATGTCCATACTTATCTTGTATAAAGCTGCATGGAACTTAACAGTTATGAGCAGTGCATGAATTCCCCCATGAGCAGGATATAGCATGGCAGGCACATGATGTGACAGGCCCATGCCAATAATATGTGTAACATGACAAGGCAATTTTTAATATTAATTTTTTTATTTTACTGACTCAATAAAAGCATAGATCTCGGATTTATTTAGACAAAAATTCAACAATTAAAACATATTGATGTATACCAGTAACCAAAGGATAACATCAATAAATAGAAATCACCAAAGATACTAACCTGACGTAATTGAGCATTAACCTCTGAGAGAAATCCTTCATCCAGTTGTCCTTCTTGTTCTCTCTTCTCTAGTTCCTGATAAATATTTACAAGGAAACCTTCATCAATTGCATTATTTCATGACAAGAGTAACATTCTTAATACAACGCATATTTTTTCTGGAAATTTAGAATCTTAGATAATATTACAGAAAATAATTGGCTTAGGAAATCAATATGAATAGTAGCTTAGCAATTATGCATTAACAGATTGACCTGTTACTAAACAATATATAGAATGGTCACTGACAGTACCTAACAAATTGCACCATATTAACCATGGATGGTCAGACCAATTAACAAATTTCACCATAAGTTCACCTGGGAATTTATTCATGCTCGTCTTACCTTACAATATCACATGTCTTGCAAGTAAGACACAACAGTCCAATTTACCTACCAAATGTTGTTCAATAAAAAAAAATAGACAATATCATAAGACTAACACTGGTTGAAATCAATAATCAATATAATTTTATGATTTCCATAACTCCTTATGCATTTTGATAATTCTTGCTGATACATAGTGAACATTGTTGAATTCTTCATCCCACAATCCATATTAGTTTTATTGTTCATTCATCCTGGTGCTTAAGTCACCATTAGTCAACTTGCCAAAGATGTGAGAATATAGAAAATGTTTATGTAATAATCTTAACTGAAATTATCAAATTAAGATTTGAAGAGACACCAGAATAGTGAAAGTGAGCAGAAAAAAGTAGCAGGATAATGATACTAGTAACAATTTGAATCATGATGAACATATAAAACATGAAAATTTACTCGAGACTACCTATACAAGATGGCTGCAACTAAAACTAGTCCAAGAACCCACTTAAGCCTATAGGCCTAGCATAGCAACTATTAATGTCATGATAATCCAATATACATGCAACTCATTGGCAACAGTGCTGATATTGTTGGGCTTTGGATGGCAAAATAATCCAAAGTTCCCCTAGAATTTTCCAAACAATGCCAATGTCGGTCTTAAGCCAGGATGAAAAAGATGAAGGGTTGCATTAGGTCGTTGACAACCAATGTAAAACTATGTCAAATATCATGAACATGGACCTTAACCAATTTCAGCATTTCAGTATATCTCAATAGCGACGTAAGATCCATATAGCCGACCCCAAATAGTTGGGGCTCACGGCTTTATCGTTGTTGTTGTCTCTTTCCAAATGCATTTATGAAAAAAACATGAAAGCTAGTAGAAGGAATTTTCTAAAATTTAAAGCACAAAGGAAGTGCACAACATCAATCTCTCAAGATGATGAGAATGACAAGTTATGCTTCTCCGACTACAAGGGGTAGATAAATTAAAAACTTATTGCAGTTCCTGGAGAAAGATTTAGTCAAAATATTAATTTCTCATGCAAAATTTACCCTCCCCGACAACCACCACCACCAAGCTACCCCAATTTTATATAAATTAGTCATACAAAATCATATTATTACCAAGTGATGAATGAAAGATTACTCACAAAGACGATAGGAAACGACCAAAGGAGCACAAGTATCATCTCCACATGCACAACTACACAAGGAAAGACAATTTAATTTCTAGATATTTTCTTAGTGCACATATAACAAACAGTATTTGCAACAAATCAGGAAAATCTCCACGTATAGAAAATAATATATTATGTGGAGGGGCTAATAAGGGAACTTGAGAAAATGGGATAACATTCTGAGATTAAGAAAATCAAATATTTGTATAGTAGTTTTAAGTTTCATTTTACTTTCTCCATCAGAGTAAGAGCCTCAGGATCTCTCGGTGGCCACGATATCTCTTCAACATCATCCACTACAGGATTCAAAATTGCCTTAAGAACATCAGTTGCAGATTCTATCCTTTCCTGCAATGCAAAGAAGGTTCTGATATTGAATTTTCCCCTTGACCGAAATAGGGTTGGAGATTGTGATGTTTTCGTGATATAAGAACAATAAGGTCGAAAACTTCAAATAAATTGTTCGATACATTGCTTGCTTGATACAAAGTGAATTACAATTCCAACATCACAAAGATATGATTTTAGCAAAAGTATTCATTGGTTGATGGTCAAATGCCTTGCCACTGAGCAGAGCACCCAGCTGGACTGTCAGCCTACTACAGTTAATGATAGACCTTCATTTGATCTCAAGCACATTTTTGTATATTAGAGGAAAACGTCAAGTTAAAGATTAACCTTAAAATGCTATCAGTCACTCGCACATTTCAGTCATTGCTTGTAAATGTGCTTACAAGTGAACAAAGGCTCAACTTCATAAGAAAAATATAACTTCATACTACTTCATAGTTTTTTGTTTACTGTGGCTTGTCTACACTTAAGATACAAAAAAACAAGCTGACAGAAAGCACTCTAATGTTTTTTCAGCAAACACTTACATTTGTTTTATGGACTAGGCGGTCGACTATGCTCATTACGGATACAGCTAATTCTTCATAATCCTTCTGTAAAAGCAATCAATGGTGAATTAACCAGTTCTTACCATATTAATTCCACAAAGCCACAGGAAACACATTTGATAAGATGCTAAACGTTGTTAGAAAAAAATTGACCAAGTGGAGAACCATGCTTTGTCATCATCTGATTTGCAAGTATCTGTTCTAGCAGCAAGGCGGATCCAAAAATCCTCATTAAATGCGAGAACATTTTCAACAACAAGTTGATCAAGCTGTTTACACATTGGAAACATTGATTAGTAGACTAAATTCAATTAAATCAATGCAAGTACCTAGAGTATCATCATCAAGTGACATGTTGCTAGTAGAATTTTATCAGCGTAGAACACGCATACACACACACAGAGGACACAAATAAAGAAGCAGCTTAATTGACAATATTTCCTTTAGAAAAATCACAGTTGGTAATCTAGTCAATCTGATAAGCTAATAAAAATGTACCAACATTCATTAGAAAAACTAATTGACACATTGTTTCCCAGGAGTAATTGTTCTAGAACATATGAAAGAGATAGAGCAAATTAATGAACACTTACAACAAGGCAAGGTTCAAGTCATATAAACAGCTTCTCTGTTTACATGGGTACAAGCTACATGCATCGACTTTCCCTAGATTATATATTGACAAGAACCTTGTACGCTTGTTTATTAATTATAAAATGTCTAGCCTCTTATATTTTGCACTCTAAACAACTGAACAAGTGATATGGCTGAAATTAAATACACGAGAGGGCAATTCTTTGAAGTTTTGACCTTCAACAAGAAGAATACATGTAAAGCATGTACCAAAGTATGAACTCGTCCGGCTGATCCAAGCAGAAAGATCTCATTATAACCTACTTGTGATATTTTTTGAACATTGGAGGTTGTCAACTATCTAGCAGAATAGTTGCAATATTCCATAAAAGCCAAGATGGTTAAATTTTTTCAGACATCTATGTTCATCATCATAAGACGAAGTCTATATATGTTGCATCAACATAATTGACTTACTTCCCTAGCATTTGCAACTTTCAACATATCGATAAGACGGTCCACTTCTACGGTCTTCTTAAAAGATTTTTCAGCATCTTGATTGACAGCACATATTGCTGTCCTCCTGTCCAATAAATTGAATTAATTCATATAAGTTAGTTAGAAATGCTGTGCATATACATACAAGAAGGTAATGACAGAATTTAACATTTTAGCATCTGCTACAAAGTGAATCAGAATGAGGGTGGTCCCTATGAAACAATTCATCTTAACTGATCCCACATTTAAGGGGCAAATAGCTTTTAGGACTTGGAGAAATTATCAAAACAATATATGAGCAGAGTAAGGATAAATAGGATCTGGTAGGCAACAGGGAGGAGGAGGGTCGCTGAGATGCCTAGGTTTCTCAGGAGCCCGGGCGCCTAGGCAAGCACCCGAGCACCAAGTGATAACACTGAACCAATATGCTCATTCACATAACCAATCGAAGCATAAAAAGTTAGAAATTATGTTTCTGACAAAATAAGTAATAATTATGGTACTTCACAATTCCAAAAGTAACCAGCCATCAAAAAGACATCCTTTGGTACCTCCTAGATCACAGTGATGTGCAATATGGGTCTAGCACAATAGAAATTGTTAGCTAGTTCATAACTTAAACCTCGTTGCATATGAAAACAGGAATCACAGTTGACTATTGATCTATTTTGTTGAGCTAAATAGAACTCATCAAAAGGTTGCATTACAACAATTACATCAAAATAACATTCACAAAGAAATATCCTATTAGTTATTCATAGAAAAGACATGAAGGAGAATGTCACAGGGAACTTCAGTTTTAACATGGTCTATCACACAAATCTCTGAAAGATACATGCATTGCTAATCTTTGTTCCTGCTGTATCAGAGAACGAGGGAGATTGTGTTATGAAACTTACAAGCGGCAAATTTGTAAGACTGAATTTTCTCTTAACTTCATATGATCTGCTTCCTCCATCATAATCATTAAAAGTACAGAATCAAGATTTTGATCCATTTCCTTCCTTTTTCACGAGCTTAAATAGAACACTTGTCTACCATTTTTGAGTTGAATTGTTAGCTGCTAATAATTGCAAGAAACATCTGAATCTATTCCATAATTTTTTTTCGAAATTTATTTATATCAACGTTATCTAAGCATAGAAGAATAGTAAATTCAGACCACTGCCAATTTTGACGTAAACATGGACCAAAATCCAACATAACCCCACAGCATTACCATGGAAGGTACCAAGAAACAAATCAAGAATTACAAATGCCAGATGACTTAGATCAAGAATTGCAGAAGAAAGAACGCAAGAGTAATGAATCGCAACACCGACACAGATGACAGTGAACCGAACCTGGTGCCGCAATTCTTTGGAAACATAAGATAACATGCCATCCCGATGCCCTCTTTCGGACCCCAAATACTTCCCCACCGTCGACAGCACAAGCTCTGCACCAAAGCACTACCATGCATGAGATTAAGCACGCTATCCCGGCAAAACCAACAATCAAATGCGATCCCTCAAAGTCGAATTCTAACCCTACACATTAAGAGGTTCAAGAAGAGGGAATAACCGGCCGCACCTTGGGAAGAGAAGATGATCGGAGTGGACTAGAGATCAGAGAGGCTGCTGCCACCGTCGCCATTCGCGAAGCAAATGGAAGCAACAAATGATTTGCCGATTTGATCGCTCGAACTCCCCCCCTTCGCAGTCGCGCCTCAGGCGGGAGACGCGAACCTCAAGAACCACAACCGGATAAGGAAACCAACGATCTCCTAAAGGCCTTTCCTCGGGCTTATAATTGGGCTTAATGAGCAAGCTTTTCGGCCCACTAAAAGAGTGGGCTCAATGTGACCCAATTTCTTGAGCTTATAACTGGGCATAAAGATCGCTTCAGGCCCATATATATATATATATATATATATATATATACTTAAATTAAAATTTTAACACTTGTCACATCTATATAAATCAATATAAATCTTTATCCACTGTGGATGTGAGAATAAGCTTTTGAGTTGATTATAAACATTTGTTTATCAATACATAGGCTTTTTTTTTTTTGACAAATTAAGCTTTATAGCTCAGTTCATGTTTCAAATTTGTTAGTATATTTACAGCTAAAATTTTGGAAATAAGGGATAATGTTGAGAAAATGTTGAGAAGTAAGATTTACTTCTTTAATTCAAGCTTAAAATTAGGAAAAGAAGAAGAGAAAGAAAGGATGGAATGCCCGCTTCCATTGAAGCTGCTTTGACGGATGAACATGTAATCGCACAAAGCTGGACTCCAAGCCATCAGGCGCACGCGTGCATGGAGCAGCTTATGTTTCTTCCTCCTTCGAACCAGTAAAAGCAAGGACAATAAAAGTTGTCTGATCGACACAGCACAGTGGCAGGGAGGACGATTGCACGGCCCGCCATCACATGGCGTCCCCATCGATCGACAACAAGAGCAAGACTTCTGTCATCTGTTCGCCGACCATACAGACGTAGGTGTCGTAGCTTCGCTAGGACCAAATTCTGTGGTGATGAACATTTTCTCTCCATCTTCCGGTTATTTGGTCTGTGATATCCGCATTAAATTGCTGCAAGAAGCCTTTCCTAAAGAGACTCAGCTGAACAGGAAGAAGTACACTAGAAAAGACTAGAGTGCAGAAAACTGCAGAAGGATACTTCCAACAGTGGCTACTGACAGAATTCATCCTGCCGTTGCCAGATCCTGAAAAGAAGAAGGTCTCCCTTGATCCTGCAACTCACCAGAAGAAACTGCAGTTAATATGCCAAAACCATCAAGATTAGATTGAAGAGGAGGATCACAGTTGTAGGAGCATCAAGTTCTAAGATCCTACTGAAGAAACATGCACTTCTTTAACAAGGTAGTATTGCAGTTTCTTCAGAGTCCACCACATATGAGGTTTCGGAGATCAACCAAATTCTTAGATGACAACATTTTTCGCTGGTTCTTGCATCTACTGACTCCACAATTCAGAGGCAATTTGGAATAGAAACTTTGAAACCCTCATCATGATGTTTTAAGAGCAAAAATCGCATCCTTTATCCAAAACAAGCATCACAGATTCCGAACATGTTCTAAAGTAGAAGAAAAAGTATCACAAGGAGATCAGTTATACATAGGTGCATAATCTACATGCATATATGTCATTGCATCAGGGAACAACATTAACATGCTTGTCAATGAGGCCATGATCTATCAGTTGGTTTCACTCTCTCTTGAAGAGATTTTAGGTCTGGATCTAGAAAATTATTTGAAAGATGATAAACATTAATAATTCATAGAGAAATGATAAGAGACACTTAAAAGTCTTAGTTTTGTTTTGTCATCACCATCCTCTTAAACTCTCTCACATCTCACAAGCCATAATCCATATATATAAAGACTATAAAATAACCTAATTTCACCAAAAAAATTCTCAGCACCAACTCCTCTAAGCAAAGTCAAGTTCTTAACACTCCACCACAAAGCAAAACCATTCAAGAAGTAAATACAAAAGATGATGGCACATTATTTTACGATTAATCTCCGAGAAGTAATAATAAATACTTTACTTAAACTTGAGACTTCCAAATAGCAGTGACCAGAATCTTTGACATGATTAGATGCTGCAGACTTAATCGGGGAGGCTTAGTTTCTTGTCCTTCCCCTCAAAGAAGAGCAAAGCAAAGTTGACAATTCATTCTTTTTATTACAGTATAGTCATCTTCAAGCAACAAAACCGAAGCAAATACCCAATATTATGCAATGCACTATGGAGGTGTGTAAGATGAACTATCAATTTAAACTGGGATTAGTCTTTGGTAGCTAGAATCTACGTTACGTGTATGTATTTAGGAGTGTTCAATTCCACTGGATGAGTATGTGCATTCCATGTTACTAACCATTGTACTCTAAGTGCAATGTATTAGGCTTTTACCCCATAAGCACTTAATCACTGAATTGATTACTATAATCCTAATTTTGCATCTTATGCAATTTTCAGAATTGCCTCACTCAAATCCATGAATTATTGCTAGACCCTTTTTTTAATCATGGAACTATGATCTTGGTGGGGAAAATACTAGTACTGATGATTGCTATGAATTTGTAATTTGTTGTCATAAGTTTTTCTAATTGAATTTGCATTTGTATTTAAGTTATAAGTTCACAAGTCTCAGGTTGGATTATCCCAAAGCAATTTATATTCATGTTCTTTTACTTCTGAAATAGATCTATGATGCTTCTAATGGAATTTTAGGAAAGGCTAATATAATCTACTATTTTCTGGCTCAACATTTTAAAGCAAAAAATATCCAATATCATGTCAATTATAATCTCCCTTTTCTATATTGTGCTTTTTTTTTTTCCTTCATCTTGGATGAGATTTAGGCTTCTTTGGCTTTATAAAATCTAAAAACAAAGCATTAAAAATTTTTCAAAGGAGTGTAGGAAAAATATGGCAACATCATAAACTACTTAATTGAGGGTTGTCAAAAGAAAAAATCTTACATCCAAAACCTCAAATTATTAGATGAATATCATAGGTTTTGCTTTCATGCTGTATGGAAGCCTGAAACAACATTTGAAGGCATCATCATGAAATTTGATGCATGAAGTAGAATAAGATGTGAATTTGACTGATTAATTTCTTTAGAGAGAGATATCAATGAAAATGATTGAACAATTAACCCATTATCAAGGAACCTAACTCATTCTTTGACTCCCAATCCTGTCAATTTCAGAACTACTGTAAATTTGCCTTGATTGTTCCCACATATAGACTAATGTGCATCTTTCTGGGATTCTTCTATGGGCTACTCTTTGGAATTAGTAGAGCAAATAATGGAGTTACAGTAAGGCTAAACCCTTGTTTAAGATGTTTATAAACAAGTATAAATAGAGATAATGTTAAAACATAGGGAACTATTAGGAGTGATAGACATGCATGCAAGAGATCAGCTCAGGAGTAGAGAGGAGAAAAGAAAGGGAAAAGCTACTGAAATAACAGCATCGACATGTTTTGCAATAGTAGCCTGGAAGAGAATATTCTACCCAAGAGGGAGAAATCAGAAAGAAACAGCGACCTCGGAAGGGGAATCCAATAGTTCCATCGCTGGCCCAAAAACAGGTACTACAAGCACATAATTAATACCAACTACTTGCTTGAGCCACAGGCGTATGCCTCTTCTCTCTCCAAAAAGTTTGGAATCAGTCCAGCCTTAGAGATGGAGCAAACAGGTCATGAGAGAGATGCATATGCGAGAAGAAGGTGAAGGAAGGCTTACTTTCTTGAAGCTTCTTGGAACTGCATGCATGGCTGCCGGATTGAACTCAAAACGAGTTGTACCTTCCTTAATTCCATGGTCTGCTGCAGAGCGGCAGCAGCAGCTCGCATGTCCATGTCGAGCACTTGAGCGGATCAGGCAAATCCCATAAAAACCGCCATTTTTTCTGGGGAAAACTATAGACACAGCACCCAAAACGTCAAAGAGAAAAAGAAGAAGCTGATAAGGAAGGAGTTGAAAGAGTGTCCATACTGATTTGGCTTTATTAAATCGATTGAACTTGAAGTTATTCGAAAGTTCACGCAATTGCCAATAGATGAGGAGGATTGCGCATGGTACAAGACACTTAATCCCAGACGAGGCACAGTAAGTAACAAGGAAATCATTAAAGATCATGCAGAGGTCTCATCTTTTTTGTAGGGTTCCGCTAGGGCCTGTGTTGGTGGGGGAAGAATTGAGTGCCGGCCATGAAGGTACTCAGCGGGGTCGCGTATGGGTCGAGCAGTTCAGTGGCTCCAGCAGTGGCAGTAATGACGGGGTGCCCAGCAGTAATAGCAGCAGCAGCGACGGCCGCAGGAGAGGAAGAGCCTTCGCCGTGGTTGAGCTGATAACGAGATGACGACGGGGATGGGTACTCGGCGTCGGCGCCGTGATCATACAGTATGCCCCTGAACACATGCCCGCCGATGCTCACGGCGGTTTGGTACGCGTACTCGTCGTCCGCTTCGTCCACGGGGCTCACGCGCACGCACCGGAACACGGCCTCCGCGCTCACTTCCGGCGGTAAGCTGTCGGAGTCGAGACTTCCTCCTGTCATATTGAGTCGAGTAAATAGCGCATTCCTCGGTCTCGTTTTCTATGAAGGAAAGAGAACGTCGAACGTGTGGTGTTTGATGGGTGCAGCAGAAAGAATGGATCACGCAAAGGATTCTGCGAACAGTGGAGCAGATAACAACAACAGCGTTTGGGACTGCGTAGGAGTGGTAGGAAAATGTAGTACCATACGTGGTGGTGGTTGCCACGGCAATTGGTAGTCCGGCGAAGGCCGTGATCTCCCTCGGCCTTTTGGAAGTATCGCCACCGCCACCGCTGCCGCCGCTTACCTCGCCCGCAGCTCGGTCCTCCCCACGATGGCTGTGGTCGTGCTGCACCAAGCCGGCGATTTGCTGCAGGCGCTCGCGGCGCTTGGCGGCGGGGACCCAGGTGCTCTTGACGTGGGTGGGGCACTGGAAGCCGCGGCTCTTGCAGCAGGTCCGGCACCTCAGGTGGGCGCAGTCCTTCTTGGCCTGGTTACCGCAGTCCTGGCAACTCACCCCGCCGCTGCCACCGCCCGGGCCTCCTCGCATCGGCCTCCCCGCAAGCGACGGCAGATCATCAGGGAGTCCGGCGGAGGAATACAGCTGGTCCTCCTGCTGGATCTGGTGCTGCTGCCACAGCTCGAAGCCTCGGGTGTAAGCGATGTCCTCGCTCCTGCTTCCGCGACCGCCATATAGGAAGAAGCTCTCCGAAGGGATCACCCCTTGCTGATCTCCGCGATGTTGCTGGCTGCCACCGCCACCTCCGAGAAGGAATTCCGCCATATCTACTCCTCCACTCGATTAGTTACACCCGATCCACGACATCTCATCTCCTCTTGCTTGCAATCTTGGGGAAGCGTGACAGCGATTATAGGAGGGACGAAAGAAGGCGCAAGAATGGTTACTGGCAGCGCTGTTGCACTGTTTCTTCTTCTTGCGCCGCTGCTTTTTGGTCACTGCAGGCGCAAAGACGTAGCAGCCGAAGCAGGAAGGGGAGCAGTCGATGATGCCGTCTTCTCTCTCTCTCTCTCTCTCTCTCTCTCTCTCTCTCTCTCTCTCTTCTTCGAGTCTTCCGTTTCTTGAATTACGAAATGAAACAATAGTTTAAGGGAAAGGATCGCAGCCGGTGCTGCAACGCCGCCACGGAGTCGGCTGTGCTGTGCCCTCCTCGATTCCTCATTTACTGTTCGCCACCTTCTCTTCTATTTCCAGCTTCCACCACTTTCCCCAATCCCCATACCCTTCTCTTTCTCTCTCTCTCTCTCTCTCTCTCTCTCTCTCTCCCTCTCCGCTTGTGATAATTACTACTCTTAAACATTAGAAACTCTCTAAAGTCTCACGCGTCTCATTATTTTGAAGGGAAGAAAACAACGGGTAACCAACGCACACAAAATCAAGAATTCTCATCATTCTATCGATGGACGGCCTTAAATGAGCCACGTGGCAGAGATCGCGACGTTGGCTCGTGGTTTTTCATTTTTGACCTTCAACCCCGCTGCCCTTGCGTGACAGCTCGTCGTCACTTTTACCGTCGTCCCGCCCTGCCTCCTCCTATCCCCCTGTTCACGGAGGAGAAAGAGAAGCAGAGTCTCCGGTTACTTGGCCACCCAGGCATCTGCAAATCCAGCGATGTATGCATGCCAAATCCCAGTTGACAGATTTGATATGGTAGTTGGTAGAGGAAGGCATCTCCTGCAGGCTTCAACTTGTTTTAGTAGCTTCAATCCAGTGAACATGGCAAAGATCGTTGCGTCCGCAAGATGACTTCATCCCAAACGAAGAGCAGGTGGATAACACCATCATCGTGCTTAGATCTCATCACGAAACATCGTGGCAGGGAGAAGTCATGCTACTGATCATTTCTGGCTCTGATCCCCACAGGTTATTTACACTAAAGGCCTGATAACCAAAGGCCAATCAGCCTTGAAGAAGATGTTGAAATGAAGGAAGAGATGAGCACGTCTGGTATGTGTTAATCTGACATGGAGGCATGTGGAGATTTGTCAGCAACTTCAAGGACAACGTATGGCTTGAAGAAGACAAGTCGGCTGAGGAATGAATGGTCCTGTGACAGCTGTGTATGGAGGGACGAGCTACTTCGTTCCTGCAGTATGAATGCCACCTTGCCCCTACCATACTACACTCGCTCTTCCATGGACGACTTGTTGCTCTCACCACCACCTCCTCTGGCTTGCAGACACCCTGTGTCTCGAGAGCCACTGCGCTCGCTTACCTCTACCGTCGACTATCGATCATCACGAAGATCGGCTCGCATTAATCATGTCTCAGTTCTCACATCGTTGATGCTGATACCACGGAACTGTATCATTCATTTAGAACGGTGCTCAACACCCAAGCGTAGCCACCTTATGAATGATACGTTGGTACTCAATAATTGCGTACTCTTCTCTCTCTCTCTCTCTCTCTCGCGTCCTCGAGCCATGTGCTTCCTCCCCCTGTTTCAACCTTTTCTCTCCCTCTCTCCCTCTCTCTCTCTCTCCCTCTCTGTCGTCTCTGTGTCACATGTTGGCCGGGGAAGAACAGAGAAGAAGAGGGGATTCGGAGGACGCAGATCCCTATATCTAACGAACAGTATATTGGGATCATGAGCAGGAAGAACCTGTGAGCAGGAGAGCCGCGGCTTTGAAAGGCGTGCGGGGTAACGAAGGGTGCTCAAGAGGAGGAAAAGTTCGCTGTCGAACATTAATTATACGTGGCTACGTCGCATGTGAAGCCCATTACATGGTGGCAAAGTGGTGCAGCAACCTGGACGCGAGTTTTCACACGACCAACGGGTCGGATTTGGCTAGGATCCGAAATCCGACACCCGTACCCGGTCATCCAAAATCCGACGGTCCCAAGCACGAAATGTCTTATCAACAGCATGCATGCGTCACCCGTTCAGGCGATAGCTGTAGCCTGTATCGCTATTCAATGTATTGAACCACCTGCCATGAAAATAACAGCTGTTTTCCTGTTTTCTCGTTTGATATCAATAGTTTACATTACAAGTGACTGTATCAAATTAGATCCGTGTCGTCATGCAAGATACGATTTCGATATATAGTCAACGCAATAATTACCAAATATGCGACTTAGAGAATTTTCCAACCTCTCTCTCTCTCTCTTAATTGCGTCAATGTCTCTCGTAATTCGCAAATAACAACAGTATATATATGTATATATATGAGATAATTGTCATGGATTCCTCCCTTTTGGAGTAGAGGGGGTGCGCATGCACCTTTCCCATGCCATTAACAAGACAACAATGCAATATAATAGTCTCGATATATAAAAGACCGCAATACGTAGCATAATAGATAGATAGATAGCATTTGGACCCCCACCATCACATGTAGTATACTTTCTCCTTTCTACGTGACGGTAGTCGCCATAATTATATTCATCCATGGATTATATTCTCTAATCTTGTTGGGCACCCATTAGATCTTCCTTGTCTCCACTGGATCCGCCTTGTCTCCTTCTAACCCAGCATGACATAAATACTCCCATGGACTCGGTGCCTGTAGAAATCACTGCGTCGCTCCCTGTGATGAAGATTAGTTGAATCCTACATCGCTTGCAGTAGTAATTGCAATGCTAAGAAACGATGAAAGAAAAAGTCCACATCATATAAGATGAAGGCTAAGCACCACTAGCATCGAATGCAAGAGAGGATAGAGGTCCAAAGGACAAAGCATTGCCTAGGTTGGAAGAGTACATGTAGGAAGGCCCTAAACAATTGGGAGGCCACAATGAACTTTGAACAAGAAGGCATGTGACTCTTTATAAAGGAAGTGATGGCCACTACTGCTTTACGATTCCTTCTTTCCTTAGTATTGTCCGAATTATTTGAGGCCATGGCACACCCACTTTTAGACCTAAAGATTCTGAAGCTTAGATTAGGAGTCATTTCAAATTTACCTACCTTCTTAAAAGCAAATAGGAAATGGCAGCACCCTAAGGAACCTACGAGCACAAGCACATGATTAGGTTTCTACTACACGGCCAAAGTGGCTTTGCATCTTTTCCTCTTCCTCACACCCTCTGCATTCCTTGGCAATTTGGATGTTGGATCTTGTCAAGAGCTACGTTGGAGGCATTTGCTTGTTGCTGATCTGTCGTGCAGTTTATATGTATTTGTCCTGTCAACCCTTTTTAGGAGATACCTTCATCAGTAATTTAAGAAAACAATAAAAAGAAAGAGAGTTTCTCAAATCAGGCCTCCAATTTTCCTGGCTTCCATTGCATTGATAGAAAATTTACACCTGGTTAGGCTCATGAGACGGTCTAATTAGCAGATTCAAAAACCAATTAGTTTCGCCGGTGTTCATTTACATCAATTCAAAAGCCAAATGATCAAGATCAGCTTTAGAGTAGATATTCAAATTAGATTGCAACCTAGATATCAACATTTGAGTCATAGGTGTAATGTGAGAAGCTTCTGGTTGCTGTGTCATGCATCCTGATCCATTCTGAACCACCGAGTCCACGCACCATGCAAGACAATCTAAGTGTGTCATCCAGTCCATCGCAACAGCTTAGAATTGGATCAAGCTCAGCTTGAATGTAAAACTCAATGAAGCTCAAGAGGCAGGAGATTCTCTCTCTCTCTCTCTCTCTGGATATATGCAGGTGAAAAACATGGTGGAAAACAAGTCTAGCTAACGGATATCTCGTGGAATTCAAACAACACCAATCTGAACTTCCTACTGAAAAGTCGAGATTTGATTGGTAGATGTCACGGGGACAATATTGACTGTCAGGATGAGGGTTCACATGGAAGGTGAGAGAGGACTTTTCTCTTGGAACTTGTAGAGTATTTTGAAGCTGATACTAGTGGCACTGTTTCTGGACGCTGGATGTTCGGTCAAAGCCATCACGAGCGGAGAAAAGAAACTAGGCAACATATGCAATGACTACGGAGTTCGGAGCGGATTCTGTGATACATATGGAAGACCAGCCTTGAATACCGTAGAGTGGTAATGGCGATTGAAGATTGGGTATCTCCTTATCTGTTTTTTATCCATAAAGTTCGAATCATCTATGCCAGCTTACTCGGTGCAAATCCGCAGAAGCTAATTTAGACTTTGTGAACTTTTAAATGAACAGTATGATTTTGGCTGGCGGAAGCTTTCTCGGTCCATAGGTTTCCAAAGAATTAGGGTTTGGAAATAACCAATTAGAAGCATGTAGAAAAGTGTTGCGTTGAATCCTCTAACATCGACTCAGCCAATATCGATCAGTGAAGAATTTTTCCTTCAATCATCGTATTTGTTACATGATTTCAATTGCGTATCGAACTCGTGAACTAATCTATCATCATCAGTGTCCTGCAGGGACCAGGAAGAGGAGCTCATCCATTACCCCATTGTCGAGGTTTTCCTCACAAGCGTTTCCTACGCATATCTCCATCAACGCTGACCTTTCAGAAGCGCCACCACTTCCTTCATCGTCGGTCGGTTCTCGGGGTTGGTATCGGCGCACCGCAGGGCGATAAGCACCGCATCCTGTAGCTCGTCTCGCGCGAAGCTTCCGCCGAGGCGAGGGTCTGCAATGCGGTCCCATGCACCCTTCGCCGCCAGCCGCGATGCCCACTGCGCGATGTCGCGGTTGACGCCGTCGGGCAGCTTCTCGATGGGCTTCCTCGCGCTCACGATCTCGAGCAATAGGATGCCGAAGCTGTACACGTCGCAGCTCTCGGAGACCTTCCCATACATGGCGTACTCCGGTGCAAGGTAGCCGAGGGTTCCCTTCACCCTCGTCGTCATGTGGCTCGCTCCCTCCGGTATCAGCTTCGCGAACCCGAAATCGGCAACCTTGGCGCAGAAGTCTGCGTCGAGGAGCACGTTGCTGGCCTTGACGTCCCTGTGTATGATATGAGGGCTTGCCTCGTGGTGCAAGTACCTGAGAAAAAGTATATGCAGGACATGCTCACACTCATCGTAAGAAGACGATATCATATCTCAGATCCGGCTTACGCTAATCCTTCAGCGGCTCCGATGGCGATCCGCCTCCTCGTCCGCCAATCAAGCGGCACGCGGGCAGAACGACGGCCATGGAGATGGCTGTGGAGGCTGTTGTTTGGCATGTAGTCGTAGACGATCAGCCTCTCCTTTCTGCCTGCAGAGAATCCTCTAAGGCTCAACAGATTCTTGTGCCTCACCCTCGCAAGAATCTCGACTTCGATGGCGAATTCCATCTCCGCCTTGGCTGTCATGGCTTTGAGCCTCTTCACGGCGATCTACATGACTTATTCCGCGGCGGAAGTAATCAAAAACTGGTTTCTAAGCCATGACAATTTGTGGAAGGATGGCAAGCCACTTACCTCTACTCCTTTGCTAGTTCTACCCCGGTAGACAGCACCAAAGCCGCCTTCTCCGAGCTTGTTCCCTTCCCGAAAGTTCCCCGTGGCATGGATCAGCTCCCTCAACCTATAGATTCGCCAAGGATGGCCATGGCTCTCATTCGATCTGAAAAGAACCGGTTGGAATCAGAAAAATCTCACCACAAAGTATAGTAATAATAGAAATATATAACAGGCGCAGTACCTTCGTGAGGCCTCCTGTTTGCCAAGTGAGAAGCAGCAAAGGCATCTCTGAAGCATCTATCCCTTAGGAGTTCAAGAAGATGAAGCCCTTGGAATCCTAAGAAGATGAGGAGCAGAGCAAAAGCTAGGCTACGCGAAGGACAATTTAATTTGCCAGCTCAAGGCACTTCGAACTCATATAGAGAACTTTGCTTCCGTATCAGCAAACACTTCAGTACTCTTTGTTAGTCTACATTTCTGGATCTAATACAGAATATGATTTGTTCGACAGATTCAAAGAAAGTTTGCCGTAATCGTGTACGACGCGGTTTCCCTGCATGACTTGCTCCTTAACACTGACTACATCCTATTAATCTTACTACTTCATAAGGTTGTGACACAGAACATTGAAGTGGTCATACATAGATTGATGCATCCAGTTTTGTTCCAAGTCAACAGTCCAAGATAAAACATTCACGGTACAGATTTCTTCGGACTTCTCCTTCATTGACTTTGTCGCTTCTGGGAAATCCCTGACCATTAGTTGCTAATCGACGCACTTCTTCAAGTTTGGAGAATGGAAAGTCTAACTTTGGTGCTTCAGATGTACACAAGAGCCATAGTTTTTTTCTAGCATGTTTCTAACATTTGAGCATGCAAAATGACTGGATGCAGTTCCACTCATGTTTGCTACTGAAGTTTGATCTAATGAATGAGCCGTGTCCACCCAGGCACCCGAGGGATGAGATGGACGGTTCCGAATGAAATTGGTGGGATCAACGGTTAGGATGTGAAGAATCAAACGTCTGCCTTCATAGACCCACCGTTCCACCGGCTACTTGGTTTAGCCATCAAGGTCGCTCGATTTAGCGGGCCCGAGGACGAAGCATCGAATGCCCGATCGAAACCAGGCGGTGGGTGCGTCCCAAAATTAAACGTCTTCGTCGCCCTAAATTTAAAGCACCCAAACGCCTTCCCCGTCTTTTCGGCGATCCCTCTTCTGCTTCCGGATCCCTCTCTCGCATGGCCACCACCTTTCCGTCTCCGCCGACGCTCCTGCCGGCGAAGATCCAGCTCCCCCGGACGATCGCCGCCACCGCGAGGGTCGCGGCGGTGCCCTCGCCGCCCGGCGACGCGAAGCGGCGCCCACCATCTCGCACGGTCCCGCGGGAGGTCCCCGTCTCGGAGGAGCCGGATGCGACGGCAGAGGGAGAGTCCGCGGCCGCGGCAGCGGGGAGATCGAGGCTGACGGCGGAGAAGGCGAGGGTGCTGAGGCGGGAGATGAGGGCGACGGAGAGCTGGCACGACGCCATGTACCGCTCCGCCATCGCTTCCCGGCTTGCTTCTCCCGATCAGATCTAGACTCTTCGCTCCCATCCCCTCCCCTCCCCTCTCTCGTCGTTCCCCCTCGTTCAGAAACCATTTCTCTCCTTTTACCTCTTTTTTGGGTGTGTGTAAAAAGGATTGTCGCAGGTGGGAGGGACGTAATATATGTGAATCTGCTACTACTTGTCTTCAAAATGCGTGCTAATTACCTTTAAGTTAATCTATTGGAGTTGTCTGAGACAAGGCCATTTGATCTCGCAGCCGATCCTAACAAGTGCTGTTCTTGGTGATTAAGGATCATCAATATTAACATTTTCTAAACTTTAATTACAGGTCTTCGTGCATGTTGCTCTAATTTTTAGTGGATAAAGAGAGGGACTGAGTGTGAGATGACGTGGATGGAAAGCGAAAGGAGGAATGCGTGTCGTCATATTTGAATGGGCTGTGCTGGTTCGTGATTGAGAGGGAGGGTGACCTCAGCGTACATGCAGAGCTGGGTGGCTCATCTTAATAAATGGATTAGGATGTTGTCACGGTCAGAATAAAGCTGATGATGATATTTATGTATAATATGAAGGCTCTAAGTCAATGGGCCGATCCATAAATATATGGGCCATTAAATCCATGGATTACTACATTCGCCGAGTCCACCTTCCGATACCCTCCCTCCCTTCGAATCTCCAATATATTATGTTTATTATTTTTATTTCTAATTTCCGGTTCTGTTTGCTCTCGCGAAGCCTTTCGATCAGCGACGGGAACCGATCTCATCCTCCTCCTATGGCGATAGGCTCTACGCCGCCGCGACGGCGTCCTCCTCTCCACCCCTCCCCTCCCCTCCCCGCCTTATGCCTTCTTCCATGACGCGGTCGTCTACTCCCTCTTCGATCGCGTCTTCGCGCTTGCGCTGGCTCCCGACTGAAGCGGGCGTCGGCCGCACCGGAAGAGCCAGATCGGCACCGCCGCAAGAGCTTCTTGATGACGTTCAAGATCTTGATCACGTTGATGGGCCTGTTCACCAATGGACGGTGCGGATAAGAGGATTGGATGAGTGGAGAGGGGCTAATTACATGTTAACCCCGTGTCGTTAAACTTTTTAGCATTCTAATTTTTAAATTTAAAAAATTTATATTAAAATTTATATAATTATAAAAGTGAAATATTTAATCTTATCTACTATAATGTTGTCGACTTTATCGACCAAAAATATAACATGTGATAGTCATATAGAATTTGAACAAACAATAATAGATAAAAAAAAATATAATTTTAATGTTTCAATTATATTTTTATTTATTATGTTTTAAATAAAATTTCTTAATCGATTATTATGATGGTGGTGAATAGCGTCATCGTTGGGAGCTGTGAGTGGCTGATGAGATGGTGATCGATGAGAATGATCCGATAATTGATCGCCAATATCGATTCAAGTATCGATGATTAAGGCAAGGGTGACGATCGCGACAATAGTGGAGCTTGAGGAACTTTCCACAAACTTTTATGGGAGAAGAGGAAGAAGAGAGAAGATAATGGCAGGAGTTGAGGCAATAAGAGAGGAGGAAGAAGATGAGGACAATGGTCGCTCGATGTCGTCTTACAATTACATCAATGTTGTTCTACATCTGCATTACTAAGAGGTGAGGTAAAGGTTTTACATCCTATCAATGTAGATGCAGAGTAGTATGGCATCGATGTAAATACCTCATCACAAATATAGAGTGGTGTTGGAGGAGGGAGAATAAGAAAGTTGAGGGTGTACTGGTTGACATCCTCCACTAGTTAGACCTCGGAGTGTTTGGTTGAATGAGATTGTGGGAGCTTTGTTGGTTGTCGCTTGGATTATGGTCACTCGCCTATGGCTTCCAATCTATGCTAATTTTTTGGTTGCCTTCTTTCATTACCATCGTTGTGAGTTCATGATAACGACGACATGATCCTACGGCGAGGCAATGGATTTATGATGAAGACTCATCGTATTTATAGTAGAGGTAGCTACAGGTAGCAAGTTAAGGTTGTCGTCAGCAACTTGCTCAAGGAGGTTAGCATGATAAATTATGTTAAAGGTAAGCCAATGCCAATGCAATCCAAGTGGAAGACGTGACTGTAACGAGACAGGAGACGGAGCTCCTCATTATCCTCCAACTTGTTAAGGCACACCGTACACTCGAACGCCCTCTTCCTCACGTTCAACCTCTTAACCTCAAAGTATACTAGTTTACGAAACTTCTTGATGATCTCAGGGATCAATCCCTATTGTCATCGAGAGCAGGTTACCCGTAATGCAACGATGTTATTATCTGTTACCATCACAATAGTCGGTATTATAAAAAAAATATAATTAAAATATTAAAATTATTTTTTATTTATCATTTTCGTATGAGTTCGGACAATGACGTGTTATATCTTCATCGATAAAATAGATAGCGACAGGATAAATAAAATTAAATAAAAAAAGGGTTAAGACGGATAACATTTAATTAGCCGAGTGAGAGCGATGACGAGACCCTGAGAGTATCCTGAATCGAAAAGGGTAAACAGGACCACAGCTTGAAGGGACGCATGTTCGCCGTCGCTCGAGGGTCTCTGTCGTCCTTGCCCGTCTCTGGTCTCCGTTCTCAGCCACAACCTCGAGAAGGCTGCCTAAAGATCTCGAGCTCGGAAAAATTCTCTCTTCCACATAAATTTGGACGCGCCCCCACCGCCACCCACCGTGGAGGAACCCTAGCGGTTATCACTCCCCTGGCGCCGTGGAGGTTGATGGATTGCCTCCACGATGGCGCTGGCCTTCTCCCTGCGCCATCACCCCCGTATCGCTTCCCCTCTCCGCCCCTCACTTCCTCGTCCCAGGCCCCGCCGGCTTCCCTTCTGTGTTGCCTGCGTGAGGCCCTCGGCTTCTCGCCGCGGGTCGGCCTTGGTGTGGTTCAAGAATGATCTCCGCGTTGATGATCACCCTGGCCTCGTGGCCGCCGTGGCTAAGCACGAGACGGTCGTCCCGCTTTACGTCTTCGATCACCGGATTTTGTCCGGTCAGTTTCTGTCCCCTTTCTCTTCCTTTTGCGGCTAACAAACTCGACATTTGATTCGTGACCACCGACAAACCCGACACTTCCGTCGACTGTTCTTGTTCAACCTTGTTTTGTGCTTAGAAAAATTGGAAAAAATGACGTCTTGTTGCACTTCTTCTAATATTTTGACGTAATTAGCAACTCAGTTGTTGTATCGATTGCCGCCAAGAGAATATTTTTGATGTGTAACTCACGAATCAGATTTGGCAGGTAGGAACGGACCAAGAACATGATACATTGGGTGCATAAAACCAGATGACATTTTTTCTTATTGCTAAGCAACCCGTATGTGCAGAAGAGAATCTCACAAAACTGTCATTGTAGTACTCTGCTTTGTGGGTCTGGGTTGATTTTTTTTTTTTTTTTTTTGTTGAATTGGAGGTTGTTATTATGGTTGGAATGTAGATGTCAATGACAACGTTGAAATGAATTGAATTTTATTGTTCCAATAGAAAGGGTAGAACTTGGAATAGCTTTCACAACAAAAGACAGGTCTATTCATTCTTTTTATGGTGATTAATACATGTCCAAGAGAGATCATGTGATACATGATTAAGGAGTGAGCCATGTTTAAGTTGATGAAAGGGAGAGCAATGAGATGAAATAGTTGAGAATGAGAAAGTTACAATGTCTTAGGTCTAAAATGAGTTGTTTCTTAAGGAAAATAGTAGAAATGGGTTTGTGCAACAAACCTACCCACTTAAGATTTAAGGAACTTGTTGTTTTTGTTGTTGTTTCTTGCCAGATACCATTGAAACCACAATAAGATTGTTCCTTTATGGCCTAGGTGTCAAGGGCATCAAGTATGTAAACAACCATTTTGGTTGCAGATGAGAATGTGTATGTTAACCTCCTCAAGTTCACAGTGGTGAGAGCCTCGTGCATTGGACCATCTTTATGATAATGAAACTTTAATTGGAAAATCTTGCTGATGTGCATACTTTCTTTATGCAATCAGGTGTTGTAAATAAAGTTATTTCCAATAGAAATACTTTTGAATTTGTTTAAAACAATGCATCTTTGTTGTTTTAATTTGTTCAGTTTTTATATGCAGATCTTTCTGATGAAATGAGAGAGATACTTCTTTTCTCTGTGAAAGAACTCAAGGAGCTGCTTAAGGGTCAAGGATCTGATCTGCTTCTTGGCTTTGGAAGCACTGAAGATGTCATATTAGAACTTGTAAATAAGGTTGCTAAACAGGGATTAATGTCATGTTGTACCTCACTGTGTAAATAGATGTCAGATTTGTTTTGTGTGCTCTCATGTGCAGTACTTCATCTATGCTAGCCCCATGATTTATCTTATCCCTCGAAGTGTTACAGGTAAAGCCGAGTCACATATATGCAGAAGAGGAGGTAGAATATAATCTTCGTAAGCTGACCACTACTGTCGAATCATCTTTATCTGCAGTACCATTCTCATGGGGAAACCCTGAATTTATCTTTTGGAGGACTCCCTTTTATGATTTTAAGGTAGTTCAGTTTGTACTTATATTTGATTTTTATATGTTTCAGGTTTATTTTATTCTGTAATATATCATGTTACTGCTTGATGTCTGCCCAGAATTTAAAGGAATTACCTGCATCATACCACGAGTTTACAAAACTGAAGCTGTCTGTATCTCTTCCACTTCCAGCTCCGACCATACCTGTTTTCAGCATGGAGTTGAAAACTAGTACGCTTTTGAGTTCCTTAATGTCATTTTTGTCAAATGTTTATGTATGTGTTGATGTGTGAAATGGTATTTGTTTTTCATATAATTGTGAATTTTCTTTTCAGGTGCATTACCGTCTCTTGTTGATGTAAAGAACTATCTGGATGGTGCACCTTGTCAGTCAGATGACAGCTGGATTTCTCTTAAGAAAGCTTCACCTAAGTCCATATTAAAAATGAATAGGAATCAAAATATTATGAAAACTGATCCTGCTGAAAGGGGTGAATATTATGATGAAAAGGGAAAGGAAACCTCATCGACTTTCAACAATGTGCGAAGTACAAAAATTTCAAACTCCATGTTTGTGTCACAAGAGGGGAGTCTGGTGAAAGGCGGAACAAACACTGTGTTAAACGCTCTCGTTGCTTATTTGCGATATTTAGAAGGAACAGCAAGGGATGATTGGCAAGAGTATGTAGTTGGCTTGCTTCTTTATATTTTATCCGTTATCTTGGTGAAAATTGGCACTTATCATTCACTTGCTCTGGGTTTACATAGGTTACTCTAATCTTGTAGGAAATTTGTTGGGATTTCCCTGATCTTGCATAATCTTAAAATATTTTCAGGCTGTCATTTTACCATCCAACCAAGGGAATGTCATGTACATTTTTTATGTACAGCTTTTGTATTCCCAAAAAGAATGTATCTGAAATGTCCTGTTCACTAATGATGTCCTGGATACATGCAAGTCCTAGATATTAGGAAAAATATTTATCCTTTTTGTGTCTAACTAAATTACAAAATCTGTAATTAATTGCTTGCCGATATTTGTGACATTCTGTGCATTGCTATCTTTGCTACAACTTGTTGACTTACCTAATATTATAAAGCATGATCATGCACATTTTATTTTATAAGATGCAGCAATTTTGTATTGACTGATTCATTAAATTCAATAATTAGGTTGCATGACAAGTTACGGAAAGCTGAAAGAAGGAAGGGTGCCTCATTCAGTGCGTTGTTTGGTTCTGCCCTTTACTTTGGAACTATATCTCGAAGGAGAGTGTACTATGAAGCTATAAAGTATGAGAAAGAACGCAATGCAGGCTTTCTATCACCATTTGGATATTCAGCACCTACAGTTGCAGCAGCAGTTGATGCTGTTTGTTCCATGGAGGTAAGACCTTGGGGTTTATCAACCTAAAAATGTGTGAAGTTAGTTTTTTTTTTGTTTGTATCTGCATTTTGAGATTTGGAAAATCATATGACAACTGCAAACTGCATCTTTAAGGTCTATTTGTTCATCTGTCTAACATTGCACTGATCATGCAACAGTGGTATTCGGTCCTGGCTTTGAAAAGCCAAATATGCAATGAAGGAGTGTATCCCGTTTGGATTTGGAGATGGAAAGGTCATTTTATTCAGGTAATTTGTGAGCACAAAGTTTTATTTTTAATTTCCTATCTTTCTGCCTTCTTTCCTCTTTTTGTCAATAAAACTACACAGATCAGCACTGAATGTCCAATAAGGCATGAAAATGAAGTATCACAGGCCAATCTCTGTAATATAAAATGGAAATGAAGTTGGTCTGTCCTTGAGGTCTGAACCAGTCCTGCCCTGAACATTTCATAGACGCTGCAAGCTTGATTTTCAACTGGAAGCTATGGAGGGTGTCAGAATAAGCATATTAGTTGGAGTATGTGTAAAGAAATTACTTATAGTTTTTGTTTCTTTACCCTTATTTTTTGAGTCACAGTGAAGGTTTTGCACATTGGTAGGTTTGATATTGGTCATTATGCTTATTGTTACATGGCATGTTATTTAATCAGGCCATAAAATACTTCCATGTGCATTCTCGTTTACAATAATTTTACCTTTAGTACACAGCTGTTGGCAACGAAGGACCTGCAGCTCTTCTTGTTCATGGTTTTGGAGCTTTCCTGGAGCATTTCCGTGGCAACATATCTAACATTGCTGATGGTGGACATCGGGTTTGGGCTATTTCGCTGTTGGGTTTCGGGAAGTCGGAGAAACCAAATGTCATATATACTGAACTTTTGTGGGCAGATTTGTTGAGAGATTTTATTGTTGATGTTGTAAGAGAACCTGTTCATCTTGTTGGCAACTCGTTAGGTGGTATGTCTGAGCTCATGATAGTGCAATGATCTACTGAGTGATTGTAGCTAATATCAAATTTTTTTTCACTTGAGTTGCACTTCATTATGAATTTGTTTGGCAACTTCTTAATCCAACACTCTTCTTTTTCCAGGTTATTTTGTTGCTACAGTTGCAGGTCTATGGCCTTCTCTGGTGAAGTCTTTGGTTCTTATTAACACAGCTGGTTCGATTGTCCCCACCATTTCGTCTATTCCTTCAGTTGATGTAAAGCTGATTCAGGTTCTATATCAGTCACAATTGTGTAGTTGCATCTTTCGTAACATACCAGAGTGTTACTTTTCTTGCTCATGTTGGTTAAAACTTCACATTTTATGTTGTATTTTGTCAGATCTGGAATGCTTTGCATGAAATTGTATAAAATATTGGCTATGTACAGAATTTGTTGGAATATGATACACTGTAGTTTGAAGTTTATCATTACATTTCAACTTATCTAGTCAATATTTACTTTTTTTTCAGTAAATAAATATTTAAATACTTTTAATTAAATTAATACTAATTTTTTTAATGAACTCATTGAAAAAAGATCCATGTAGCCAACCTCAAATAGTTATCATTATAACTTGTTGATGATGATGATATTCTGAACCAAACACAACCTTAGAAATTTGAACAAATGCCGACTACATCAAAAGAACCGAATGATTTGAGATGTCACAACCAATACAATCAATATGGACGAGCATCTGAGAAATAAACACTCGTCTTTAGTGATCACTTTATAAGCAAACCATATTGTGTATTTAGTATTAGTAGTTTCTATGTGTTTATCAGATGAAAAAAATAACACCATCTAACCTTCACTCTTGTTGTCATCATCTTTGTGAGAAATTTGAATTGTGAGGTTGCCAATTATGCATAATTTTGTTCTTTCAGGAAAGGAAAATATCTGGGCTTGCTTGGTTGCAGGCACAACTGCTGTTGCTGTTCCTGAGGTCAACGGCTGGCAAGTTCATTGAGAAGTGTTACCCAACTGTATGTGAACCTTAAGGATTTTCCCTTGATCTTTTTCTTGCATAAGTTACATGCCATTGACATATGTGCTGTGTATTTTGTCATTCATTTGATTCAGAACGTAGAGCGGGTGGACGGTTGGCTTGTTGGTGAAATTCTCAGGGCTGTATCCTCATTTATGACTCGACAATTCTGAGAATTATTATGATGTTCTAATTTCTGAACTGTTAGGTCTGTTTGAAAACAAACATACCACTGCTTCCTTCTACCTGTGATGAATGCAACAAAAGTATTTCTGACCTCCAATTTATCGGAGCACTGAACTTAACTTACATCTTGAATATTAGTTGCCATAAAATTAAAATTCTTATTCATCAATTTCGACTTTAAGCAATTGTTTGTTCATGAGGAATCCACACACTAAAAGGGTATCTTCCATGAGGTACATTGTGGATTGACAGTGCCACACATATTACAACAAAATTTTGTCTTCTTTTGTTTGTAATTCTGACTTCTCATTTTTTACGCATTGCATTTTGTGCAGCTCAGACTTCAGGCTTGGAAATATATGCATTATATTGGAGACTTAATTATGTGATATTGCTACACATGCATAGCTATCTGTTGGTTAAGAATGGATACCTGAAATTAGGATGTGTGACATCTAGGGTTTAGATTCTTATAGGCTTTATAATTTCCTTGACCAAAATCAGTCATTTGATCCTGGTGCAGCCATTGTTCTGGAAAGTATCGTGAGCTTTGATTTGTCTATTCCTCTTAATTACCTACTTGGCTCCTTTGGAGGAGAGGTATTGATTATACAAGTAAGTGCATGATAGATGAGTTGAGTTAAGAAGGCTCGTGCTCGATCAGTTGATCAGCTGATGGTGCATTTTTGTTCTTGACAAACCAGGGGATGAAAGACCCACTGACCAAATCCGAAGCTTTCTTGTCCATGGTCAGGGAGCACTGCAACAAGGTCACAGTAAGTGAATTGGATGCAGGTAACTGGTTCAACCCTTTCTGAAGCAAAATCTGATCTACACATAATTTCTGTTTGTCCATAATTTCTTTATGTCTGACATTGTAAGGATGAGATCTTGAAGCCTTGTTCATTCAGATGATGATGATATGTATATATATTTTTAGTTTGGGTTGGATGGCAGTCCTATTCCGATATATATTCACTGTTTGATAATGTTGCTTCAGGTCACTGCCCCCATGATGAGGTGCCACAGAAAGTGAATTCAATATTAAGAGAATGGATAACCAGAATTGAAAGCAGTCTACACATCTTGGAGAGAGCTTAATCTTCTGCACTGAACATTCCTACACAGTTGACTCTCTTGTTCTTCCGAGAAACTCAAGAGAAATAAATGCATTCTTTTTGAATTATGCATATTTATAATATATATCACCTTACAGTAGAAAGCCCTCGTATTTGAAAATGAACAGAGTTTGGCAACAGATGCCTCTGCTCGTGCAACTTCATCGAATTGACGCCTTCCGATTTCCATGGTATTCCTTTTTAATAAAATTATTTCACGATATCTGGATTTGATTCTGAACATTGCTGGTGATTCCGCCTCTGTATCAGTTCAAATGCAACCTTGCATACAACCTTGATATCTGGATTTGATTATGGACTTGGTGGTGATTCCTCTTCTGTGTCAGTTCAAATGCAACCTTGCATGCAACCTTGATATCTGGATTTGATTATGGACTTGCTGGTGATTCCTCCTGTGTCAGTTCAAATGCAATTTTACAAGATATCTGGATTTGATTATGGACTTGCTGGTGATTCCTCTTCTGTGTCAGTTCAAATAAATATCAACCTTGATATCTGGAATTATGGACTTGCTGGTGATTCCTCTTCTGTGTCAGTTCAAATGCAGCCTTGAATACAACCTTGCCGAGGACCGACCGGCTTCTGTCTTGTAAGGTTGTAGAAAGCTAATTTTACAGACTACATTAAGCTGCCAACTGCAAACCGGGTAACCAAATAAATATCAAAGAAATGAATCCATTCCTTGTAACATTTCTTTCGTTCCAAAATCTGTGTAACTAGTAATTTTCTGCTGCTAAAATACCGAAAAGAAACACAAGTACTGACGCTCATGATGCAGATAATCTTTCCTCACTTCAACCACATAGCAAGTTGTTTATAGAAAACGGCCAAGGAAAAACGAGTTCGTTGCTCAAGAAGAGAGAGAGAGAGAGAGAGAGAGAGAGAGAGAGAGAGGGAAAGAGAGAGATGGGATTTGAATGCGATGTCAGAAGGTGTCCGAGATAACTGTTTGAAATTATATGTTAAATGTTTTAGAGATGTATCTAAACCTGAAGGTTTTCAAGATAATTGATGTCGAAAATAAAATTTTCAACTTAGATTCTTTTGACACTTAAATTAGTGACCATGTCTCTTTGTGGATATGATTTTTTATTTTTTTGAAAAAAAGTCCCACATAGCGTCGGTAATTATCTTTTATTTTTGACCTTGGAGGAGAATTTGTAGCTGCTTCAACGTCTCTCTCTTGGTGTTTTGTCTATATGAGCGATAGGAGAGAGACAACATTGAACGGCTTACCTTGGACTTTTATCCACGTGGGTAAATGAGTGGGAGGTGACCTAGACCTTTTTCCTTTCAAATACTTTCCACGTGACGCTTATATATTGGATGATAGTTGGATGTTAATATATTACTTATCATCTGTCCCCGCAAACATATGCTTTGGAGTTCTTATCAGAGGAGCCTAGAGTCTAATATTTAATTCATCCAATAAACTCATTACCAACCTGTCCCTTCGTAGTATCCAAAAAGACACATGTTGGTCGGGCGGGGGGGTTAGGTTTTCCTGACTCATATAATTAAGGTGTATTTCACCTTGTGCTGTCATGATGGATTTCTCTTAGCGCAAGTTGGGTTTTCCCAACTCACATACCTTAGGCACATCTCGTCCTGTACTTCCACCGTAGCATATATCTCTTAGCATAGATTGGATTTTCCCTACTTAAATTCCTTGGGCATATCTCATCCTATACTTCCATTATCGAAGATTTTTTTTGGTACAAGTCGGGTTTCCTCGACACATGCATCAAGCATATATCGCCCTGTGCTTTCGTTGTAGTAGATTTTTCTTAGTACATGCTATGTTTTCCCGATTCACATGCAATGGTTTGCCCACCTATGTGCTTTTCACAAATGCCTTCATACACCTTAGTGAGCACTCTCTAGGCCTCTTGGGATGTGAGGCATTGAAGAAATGGTTGCTGAAAGACCTACAATATAGGTAGTCGTTAATTATGCAATACTACGCTTGATGATGCTTGACTCTTTAAGTCATTATGAGATCAATTGGGAGTGTCCTGTCTCTTTCACAGTGTAGGATCTCGTCCATCTAGCTTGGTTCCTCCTTGATCGTGGATATGTCATGCTCTTCAATTATTCAGGTCAGTAGTGTCTTGACCAATGGCCAGCCCTTACCTAAAGCTCAGGTGGAGGCTAACTTAATGACTATAACAACTTAGGTGTTTTTTGTATGAGGGACCCGTAACATATTGAGTCGAGAGAAGCTATGAGCTAATCTTCGTATCTCAATAAGGTACTTCATCATGGTCACATCTTGGGCCTTGTAGCTCTTCTCCACTTGACTCATAATCAGTTACGAGTTATTAAACACTATTAAGCCTTGGATCTGAAGTTCTCGAGCGAGTCGGAGCCTTGAGAGAAGTGTTTCATATTTGTCCTCGTTGTTGGAGATTTTTAATTCGAACTAGAGAACTTGTTCATACACATACTTGTTTGGACTATTCAGCACAAGTCTAGTGTTTGCCCCTTTCTAAGGTGGCGGAACGATCCATAAACAAGGTCCATGCTAAGGGAGTACGACTGTTGGCCTCGGTCCTGAATAAGAGTGTTAATTCTGAAATAAAATCTATCAATGTTTGAGTCTTTATGATAGTCTAGGTACCATTTCTCGGGTCCATTTAGGATATGGCTAACATAATAAATAGACTTCTAGATACTTAAGTCGTCCCACACTAACACCGAGCTAACAACCTACTTAGTGGTGACGAGATAGAGGCTTAGAGTTTCACTCAAGATAAGAGAGGAAAGCTGTGGCAACTGAGTGAGATGATGCTTCAATTCTTTAAATGCCTCTTAACACTCTTCGGTCTATAGGAAGCCCTTTGGGTTCTTTAACACCCGAAAGAAGGGTAAGCACATACTGGATTGGGATAGAAACCAACTAAGCGTCAGTATTCATTTTGTTAATTATTGTAATTCCTTTATTGATCAAGGTGAGCACATCTCTAATATGGCTCACCCCATCTTAGAGTTTACATTTATCTCTCTAGTGAATAATGAATTTGAATAATTTTTTCGAGATAACTCCAAAAGTACATTTGGATGGATTAAGGCACATGTTGAATCTCTTTAGAACTTGAAATATCTCAACCAAGTCCGCCAAATATGAGTCTATCATTTTGCTTTTGAGTATCATGTTGTCTACATACAACTCAATGTTCGTCTAATTCTAATACTAAATATCTTATTCACCATCCTTTAGTATATCGCACCGTATTTTTAACCCAAATGATATAACTCAATAGTAATATATGTTTCGGTCTATGATAAAGGAGGTGTGTTCTCGATTTTGTAGTGCCATCATTATTTGATTATATCCCGAGAATACATCCATAAAGATGAGGAGCTCATGGCCTAAGGTAGCATCGACCAGCTTATTGATTTGGGGGAGAGTACAGTTGTCCTTCGGACATGTCTTGTTAAGATCAATATAATCAACATACATCTTTCAATTTTCATTAGACTTTTTAACTAGTATACTGTTAGCCAAGCTATTAAAGATATTGCATCTCAATAAAAAACCATGCTCCTAGCAGCTTGTAACTTCATCGTTAATCATATACTAGTGATCAGGAGCAAACTTGTGAGGTTTTTGATTCATTAATCGAGCCTTACAAGAGATGTTCAGGTGGTGTTGGGCCACATTTAGGTACATCTCGATATGTCTCTCAACAACCATATAAATATTATAACATTCTATTAAAGAAAATTGATGAGTTGCACTTATTTCTCCTCGGGAAGTGTCACTCTGACCTTAACAACCTGATCAAGATAGGCCTTGTTTAGGGGTGCCTTGATCAGTGACTCTATTAACTCCATACGTGGGAGGGACTTAGCAAAATTTTGGGGATCCATCGACAGTGCCTTAGGTTGGTCCCAAAGAAAGAGAGAGAGAGAGAGAGAGAGGAGAAGATCAAAGGTAAAAAAAAAGGAAAGAAAGAAAGAAAGAGATATTGTTGTTAGATAGCACTAGTGTAACTCCCTCGAGTTATTTCTCAGCTTTTCGACACTAGTCTTTGTTAAAAATTTTATTACCATGTGGTAGGTCGATACCACTGCCCTCAACCTATTGAGTGTAGGTCGATCGAGAGCCAAACATTGTTTGATGAATCAAATCACGAGTGAAACATCGAGGGATGTTTTTATTGGGAAATCTAATTTTGCTTCAAGGGCGACATCTAGGAGATGTAAGAGATCATCTAGAAAGGACAAAAACAAAACACCCTAGATTTCCGATGTAAAGGTTCCGATGACCAAGTCACTCTAATTGTCAAGATGTTAATCCTACGAAGATCTAGGAGAGGACGTTTTGATGGTGTGGACGAGAAACGCATCAAAAACAAATCCAATCCGAAAAAACTTAAAACTGCATGTGTAAAAGAAACGATAGTACATGTTGAATTTTGTGATTATGGGGAGATCGTATATCTTTGAGATTCGGGATTTGCATCAACGATCGCAAACTTTAACACAAGGTTCCATGAGTGTTGATGATCCATGGGGGAGGATAAAGGAGGTCAAGCATCCTCCTCTATAGCGGTATCCACACGGTAGAGATTGCAACGATACTCCTCTCTTGGGAAGAGGAGAATAAAAGGTGACTATCAAGAAAAACCCCAGCCTATAGGTCTTTGGTTCTCTCCTATTTATAGAGGCCCCCTGCTAACCCTAATGGATATAGCTCTATTGGGTATTGAATCTCTATCCAATTATCCAAGCCTCTTAGATCAATGAGTCTCTACCCAATAATCTAGCTCTTATTGGATCTCATCTATGTGATCCAATAATACATGGGTTTATTGGATATCTAATAAGATAGAGGCTCCAACGGATATCTCATATCCGAACCTTTACTCGATCATCTTGGACCGTTGCCTCCGAAGACACCTCTTGAAGATATGCATGTGTGCTTGACTCTCCAAAACTTTTAGGAGGAGCAAGAAAGAGAGAAAAAGAAAAGATAAGAATATCGGTATAAAAATAAGAGTATTGGGAAACACAAGGGAGAAAACAAGGAAGGCTTAAGTGAAAGTGAGTCATGTACCTATCATGAGGAACTCTTTTGACTTAATGAATTATTATCTCATAATAAGTTTCTCTATTGTTGATCTTTCAGAAAATGAGGATATCTTTCCTAAGAAGTTCCCAATCATCAATTGAATTGACGATTTCATTAGGCCACTACCAAATAGACCAAAAGCATATAGATGCAACCCGCAAGGAAATCCCGGTGAGCTTATGGAAAACGATATGGGAATCCAATCCTTTAGATCTATTTGCCCTCAGCTACCATGTACTTATAGTCTCTATTCATCTAATATGCATGGTTCTTGTCTATTTTTAAAAATTGATTTAAAATCTGAATATCATCAAATAAAAATGCATGAGGATGATGAATGGTGTCATGGTTTATATGAATGGTTAGTGATGCCTTTTGGGCCTATACGATTTCCAATCGAGTTTTATTTTGATGATATACTTGTGTATAGTTAATGAGCATGATTCTCTTAGAAAAGAAAAGTTATAGAACTCTTTCTTTCTCAATGAAGACCTTGGATATGTTGCAAAGCGATTTGTTAAGCAAGAACACATAGGATATTCCTCTAGTGATACCGAGAGTGGATGATCTTTTATTAACACTCAATTGCACCCTCATAAGATCAGATGGGGTAAACAACAAGATGATGCACTCCCAATAAGCTTTACCTAATTTTGTATTAGATCTAGAACTTCCAAACTTATAAGTCAAGAGGGGTATCAAAGAGTGGAGTACTCATGAAGCAAGGACATCCTTGGTGTCTCAAGTCTAAGGATCGAGATACACTATTGTGACTATGAGATCATGAGTCTTTGAAATATCTCAAAGGACAAGGAAAGCTAAGTCGTAGGATGCGTGAGATATCAATAACATCCATACAAACAAGGTAAAGAAAATGTGGTGGCCGATGCTCTTTCTAGAAGCGGATCAATCAAAATTATTGGGTTTTGAACTCATTATCCAACCATGAGCACTTATGGGGCATGTGAAAAGGGGGTTTTGATAAGTTCTTTAGACATGATGGTATCCTTAGTGTCCCCACATGAGTAGCTATGAGACCATTTTAGAGTTAGAAAAACCACCTCCATTATATGGGACGATTGTGTGTATATAGCATACAAATCTATTCGATTATCTCGATGTCCCTCTCGAGTAACCATATGTCTTAGATTTACCGAGATTATTTAGGTGATAGGTTTAGCAAGATGGCACATGTTTAAAAAGGTAAATCGGTCTCATTATCGTGATCTCATCCACGATCCAATTCTCATTATATAGATCCAAAGACATCACAATATACATCCAAATAATATGAAAAATATTAATAATCATAAGCAAAGATATTGACGTAGCATATTATAGGTGTCATCACTCATGTGATTGGCTTGTAAGGCACCTATAACTAGTAATGTCGACCACTATAAATTTGGTTATCATCATTTTAGAGCAAGGCTTGTCACCAAATGTGACATAGAGGCTCATAGTCTCGAGAAAGGAGATATAGTCGCTAGTGAACCCCGTCAGTGAAGAAGTCATAGGATGAGATCGTTAGCCGAGAGCCTAAGTTTTTGAAAAGCATCAAAGTAGAGGATATCGACGAAGCTACCTATGTCAATTATGATTCTCTTCCCTCGGGCATTAATAATTCTTACGGAGACCACCAAGACATCGTCATGGTTCAGATTGAGATACTCCATCCCTTTTTCCTTAAAGGTTACTTTTAAATCATATTCTGACATTGGGCGCTTTTCGATGGTAACTCAAGCGTAGGCTTTATTTCCTTGAAGAGTTGTCTCCTCCCGAGGTAGGTCAATGATGATGATATTAATCTAACTCTCCATAGACCCCTAAGGTCGGGGCGAAGGTTCTCGGTGCCTCCGAACGAACCTCTCGAGATGTCCCTAATGAATGAGGTCTTCAATTTGCTCATTCGAATCATGATAGTCCTCGGTGTCATGGTCATAATTATGGTGAAAATGATAGTACTTTGATTTGTTCCTCCTCTCTAATAGTATCTTTATTTGTTAAGGATCTTTCAAGAGTCTTTTTTTCTTTTATCTATAAAAAGACTTTAGTTTTAGTCATGTTTAAGGGAGTCAACTTGGACCTTGGATGAGGCAACTTGGGTCAATCATTTTTTTTTCATTGTGGTGACCTCAAGGTCGAGGTTGATGATAGTTGCTCTCTTATCATAACCTTTTGCATGTCCTCATGCTTACTTAAGTTCATTGCCTCTGTGATAATATAATAGATTAGCCCTTTAGAGCACCTTGGGCATCGTCGACGATGGCCTCTCCACCAATAACCAGAAAAACAGAGAGGGCTTGAGCCACATCATGAAGGCATATATTACAAGCAATGGATGGGTTCCTTGCACACCTCTGATCTCGTTAGTGAATCAAGTAATGAAGTCAAAAAGTATTCCTCCCCTTGCTTGAGACTGAGAAGCATTATTATCAATGGCCTCAAGTGCACATTCCTGAGCAAATAGAGCTCTCTTTTGTGAGCTAAGTAAAGGAGCAGATCGAGAGTGGCTTCAAGTGAGTATACTATTATCATACCGAGTCTCTTAACATTGTTAAAAAGGCATGATACATCAGAATGTCTAAGGTGTCATACAATAATATCAAGGCATGGAAGACAATAGTATACTCTATTGTGTCAATGTTGTTGTCAAAGGCCTCGAGCGATGGGAGGTGAAAGTTTATCGGGATTGACTCCTCGTGGATGTTATGAGTGAATGGGGATTAACTGAACTTTCCCCTTTAGATTGTTGGAACTTTTGTCGCATCTCTTCTAAGCATTAGTTCATTTGTCGCAGTTGGATCCTTAGGGAGTCATCCACCAAATTCATTGATTAGGTCTCAAATTTGGGCAGAGCAGAGCAGTGGTGCAATAATATGCTAAATTCTATGGTTGGGGAGCGGGGCACTCCCTTAGCCAACAATTCCATGAGCCTTAAGGTCTCAATATGTTGGCATCGCGCTAGCTAAGCAGACCTTAATGGGCACTGGTGCTAGTGGCAACTGAGATATTGATCGCGACTGAGATGGTAACATTGTTTATTAGGCTAGTAAAGACAGAAGCTAGGCCATAGCTTGCATCATGCCCGTTAGTATCTACACTTGCTGTGTGAGATTTAGGAACACCTTGACAGGGACAAATATGTGGCTCGAGGTTGTCCCTTGAGATGAAAGGTTTTGGTCATTGAACATATGCTAGTGTTGCACCGACATTTGCGCTAAAGTAGACATATCCACATGAGAGAATGATAACAATCGCCCCTCATTGAGTAAAAATATTATGGGTCGAAGGCAGGGCCTCTTCATTAGAGCATTCGTTGGGAGGATTAATGGGCAGATGTTCATACAACATTAGACCCTTCTTCTAATGCCAAAAACATTAAAAGAAATTATCATCAACATCTGAATCTGACGTAATCCAAACTTGAGGGCAAAGGAGTATTTGAGGTGGTGATCGAGGTGGCTTCAAGATGAAAATGTTGAGTTATCGAGGTGTCACTTACACTAAAACCGATATCAAAGGAAATTTTTCGATCCAATCCCGCTGATGCTCAAGTTAGTGATCGAGATCTCTTTATGGGTATAAGTTTTTTTCGAAAAAAAATCCCTCTAAAATAATTCCAAAGATTATCTTTTATACCTAGCCTAAGAGGGAACAACCTCCAACATTCTCCTCTTAATATTTTATCCACGTAGGCGATAGAAAAGAGATACGTTTGAATGATCTAAAACTTTTGTCCATGCAAAGAGATAGGTGAAGGATGACCTGAACTTTTTTTTTTAATGATAATTTTCACATATATTTCTTATAATCAACAATTTAAACAGCACAAACAAACAAATGATTCAACGGTCACAGAAAAGGAAAACTTCTGTGATAATCCAAGCTGATTGTTGAATGCAGGAAAGGAAATGGAGGTTCGGTTTCCAAGCAGACTTCCGATTGACGCTAGTTATTGGATCTCAACCCATTACACGGAACCTTGTTTCCCATGGCTCGCATTCCCGGTGGAGCTTAGAACCCTATTTCGAGCTGACCTGCAGCCTTGCCCGACGGGCACAGTCCGCAAAGCTTTTCACCACTCGCGCACATTTCAGGGGATTCGAGGCATGTTCCTTGTAACAGTTCAGGCAAGCATCTCTCTCAGCAGTACAGCAAATGGAGGAATTTTGGTGGGGCAACTTGAACTCCTTGTCCCGGATCTCCTTTGCTCTCTGAGTGAGCTCCTGATTCATCTTGTCTTGATGCTTTTCCAGTTTCTCCACTGTTCTTTGGCTCTCCCGAAGGACGGAACGGATAGCTTCCAACTCTGAGATTGTAACCGCGTCCGGAGGGGGCACTGGCATGAACAGGGGAGGCTGGAGGGGCCATCCCCCGCTCGAGCGGCTTTTCTGTGTGCTGGGAACTGGCTTGACATTGTTCTGAGGCTGACGGGTTTCCTTTGAAATCTTCGGCTTGGGTTTCTTGGTTTTCTTCTTCGCTTTGTCATCACCACCAGCTAGTTGATTGATCAAGTCTGAGCTTATCTTTATTGTATATGAATCCACCATTTCTGCATGCAACAGAATATTCCAGTGTTTCATCTTACAGTATACTTCTTACGTATTCAACTCAAAACTAGTGCTACATGGGCACACTGAAGAAATGCATGCAAGGCCAGTTGTAGACAACAGGCACCGTAGCAAGCATCAGAAGCCCATACAAGGCTAACAACATAACCTCGCAATTTCTAATGCTATATAACAAGCAAAATGTTACGATAAATGTTCTAATATTAAGTGTTCGGTAAACAATTTTGTACTTTTTAATATATATTCCACAACAAAAATGAAAAACCACAACCTAAACAGAATTGTTAGAAAAAAAGGCCAGATCTGGTGCACAGGGCCCTCTCCAATACCAAGTGCGGGAATCGCTACAAGCAGAAAAGATGTTTCCACAACTTGCTAGTCACCCAGGTTGGAACGGAACACAACTTTACCATGGCATCAAGATTGTTTCAATATCTCTCTTGTTTACACCACGAGATACCCCAAAGGTCTGGTGTAGCAGTAAGGTCCTAAAATAGCACTAGGTTAGACGACAAATGAGGGAAGCAGAGACCACGGATGATCTGCAAAGATTATTTGGCACAAACCCAGTAGAAACTCTGATGTTTTCCAAATAGCAGTATAGAATAAGAAGAAAACAGATGAAACACTTCTAATTGGGTACGTACGGATCCCTAATTAGATTGGGTACGTATTCCTGGGCAAATTATAAGCTAGTTGATGGAGAAGAATATTATAAATGACCAAACGTTGATCAAAGAAATCATGATGTGGGATTAGTAAACACATAACTTTGGTTTCCTACTGCTCCATAAAGTCGCCTAGCCCGGCAATCGTTATCTTATCATGCAAAAGAACTACAAGTACAAATGTACTTTGTTCTTCCTGAATCTTCATATTCATCTCCGTACGCATCTTCCTGAATTTCTTTGGTTTGTTTAGGGTTTGATCGGATGAACAACGAAGGGTGGTGACAAAATTAGGTTCCAGGTGGTGACAAATAAGTAGGATGACATTGGGACATACTGCATAACTGCTAGACCCAAGACATCAAAGCGTGTCTGAAACCTAATCTGATTCTTTCTTTGGACAATTCAAGCCGATACCCGATCGACCTAAATTCTTGCTTTGACATGCAAACATACAAAACTAGTCTATGCATTCATATGTAAAATTTGACATCCACGAGACCGGTAACATGTGTTCGTTCCTTCATCTGTTCTTCTACATTAACCAATATTCTCAATTTATTCGGTTGGTCAAAAGACAAATCCATCATGCACTTTTGTTGTCACAGAATACGCTGCTAGCCCTATTTATACAGGACAAATGGATACGGCAGCAAGACATTTCCTGGATCCGGACCCTAGAAATCGTCCATCTTGGTTCATTTCAACTACAGGAATCTCGTTTTCCAGATGCACATAGTATGTGACAAGCACTCATCCAACAACTTCAGTTTACATCGTCAGTCAACCAAAGAAGCCTCGAATGTCCCACTGAAATCCAAACCAAACGAGCCCTAATTCATCCCTACTGGGTTATTACCAATCCCTCGGCTTGCGGCTTGGATTGCACACGGCAAAGCTTTGAAGACGATGCTCGAACAATTTATAGAGATGGGGCACCACGGACTGCAGTCAAAAGGGGAGAATAGACTGAAATCCATCATGTATTCTACTCTCATCAAATCTAGTCTAGTGCACGCGACCAGCCTGCATGTCTTCTATTCCATCGGCCGTCTCTAGGATTCGGAAGATTCGCGTTTAAGAACAAAAAAAGAGGAATTCTAGGGTGCGTTATCACTCATCACCGCCATGGAAAAAGCAGTCAAAATCATCGGATCAAGAATCATAGAAGTAGTAGTAAACAAGACTGTTGAGCAAAGATCTGAGACCCGCATTCCGTGAGTCCCAGTCAAAAACCTCCACAAGGGGGCCAATTTGCAACGACCAAGCCGACCGAGACCATCAAGAAATGGAGCGCGCAAGGGCAACAGAGAGGGATTTACCTCCAGGCGAGCTCTCGCTGGGGAGGAAGCAAGAGGGACTCGAGAGAGCGGAGGCGGCGCGACGAGAGCTGGGTCTTCCGTTCCCCCTCCTCTCTTCCCTCTTCTTCCTTGAGGCCACCGAGGGAGACGCCGCCGGATCGAACGGCTCTTCCCCAAGGGAATGTGTTCGCACGCACACCCCAACTTCCGCCCCAAAACTTCCGTCGACGTCGTCACCTCCTCTCACGAAGCCCATCCATCTGCGCCTAATCCGTGGCCCCCACACAAGCAGAGTCGTGCCCCGACGAGGGTAATCGTGACGTGGTACGTCTTGCCACCGACGAAACGGGCGTCACGTGGACTACTTGGCTGACGTATCAGCGCATGTACACTAAATACTGGGCCTTCGGTGGGCTGAAGCCTGCTTAGGTATGCGGCCCAATTAAGCATAGGTAAGCTCACATCCAATCATGGATGGGTTATGTAAAGCCTGATGACGTGATACAATGAAATCAATTTACAGTGCTTAAGTTCAGCATGATATCAGAATTTATGGTTTCATCAGAATCTAAAAAGGGAATTCTTATTTTGTTTAAGCTTATCAAAGACTAAACCAAAGCCGAAATGAGAATTATAATCTGGTTTGGAAGAAGAAAAGAAAACCCTATGAGAATTATCCATCAATAGAGAATATATTTGGTAAAACTCATCCTGCTAATGCAACCGGGACAGAGGAAGAGATATATTTCAATACCTTTCTATGCTTGCAGAGGGTCACTGTTTCTTTAATATCTTTTATATTTCATCACTGTCAGCTAGACATTGTTGTATCTATCAGCTTATCAAGTCAGATGGAGACTGAGCTTTGAGCTTGCCTGATCTTGGCTTCTACTACAGAATTGACATACCACTGAACCTATAGACCAAGAACCAGTTCTAGCCAGTTTTTTTTTTTTAATTTCTGTGGACCAGCTCAGAATTAAAGACACTGAATGCTGGTATGTGTAGTTTATATATGATAAACATAATTTCTGGCTCACAAAGTGTGCTGGTTGAAAGATATTATTCTCTGCTTGCTAGTACTTTTATCAATACACAGGAGTTCAGTCCATAGGATAAGCACTGAATCATTCTGACATTAGTATCCCTTTATTTTATTTTTGGTACAGAAAAATATCATTTTCCAAGATCATGGCTTTATTATTATTATTCTTCTTTCCTTCTTTCTAAAACATTTCAGAACTGTGCAGGGGTTTGATTTCTTCCTCTCTTGAGAACTGAGTGTCTTCCGAGATCATGGCTAAAAGGGTGTGATCCATACATTATTAATAATCATAATTATATATGTGGTTGAGTTGGTATTCATTCATATGTAAGATCAACAACTTTGCAAAAAAGAATTGCTCTTGCATGACTTTTAATCTTGGTTTGGCTGTAAAGAAGACTTGTGCTTGTTGTGTCAGTCTTGTTCTTCAAATGCTGGGAGGAGAAGAGAACACATCTTTCTAAGGTTGCAAATAATTTTATTTTGACTTCTTGGGTGATTCATCAAATCACATAGGATTCAACAACCAGCCTTGTTCTATCTGCATCTTCCTTCTGAAACTGATGTGCTCCCACCAAACCTGAAAGTTCAGTGACAGATGACCTAATGCAGAGCTTTTTCCTGGCTGTTTACTTGCTCTTGGCTTCTCTTCTTAATGCTGTCCTTTGCGAGTAGAAGTGTTTAGCACGTGCAAGCAATTCCAGAGTTGCTTGTTACGCTCCATTACCATTGTTCATGGTGATCCAGCTCTGCATGATGAGCTAGTTTGACAAAGATTCTCTTGCCTGGAATTAGTTGTATATGTCTGTGGTTGACAGGAACATATAAACACATACTAATCAGATTAAATAGGTTTTTTTACCTTTTTTATTTGATATGCTACATTTGATTTTGATTATGCGATCATTTTTTATTGAGATAAAATATACTATATATCTAATTAAATTTTAATTATAATTGTCATTTAATAAAATAAAATTTAATTATGATAATTTTTTTTAAAAAAATTTATTACTCATCTAATTTTCTATGCTCTCATCTACAAATAGATAAGACATTATAAATCTTTGAAAGGATGGAAAAAAGGAAAAGGATGAATCTAATTTTTCTTCTAGATCGATATTTAAGAGGAGTAAACGAGTCTAATTTTTTTTTTTCAGACAAATATTTTCTGAATGAAAGATATACAAATCTAAACTCTAATTTATGATTATCTGATTTCAGTTTTTAGTATTAAAAATTTTTATAATCGGAACATGATTATAATTTTAATATTTACACTATATATATATTAAAAAATAAGTCAAGTCAGATCACAGCGTTACTATTGGTGAAGTTTAGCAGAGTAGTCTGGCATTATAAAATAAAAAAAAAACTTATAAAATTTCTCAATAATTGTTTACATCGGTCTGATAATGCAATATTGTCTATGATGCACGTATAATTAGCCACATATGCATTTATTCATTAATCAAATTATTAACAAAAGAGTCTCGATTTTATGCAAGTGCTATGTATTCAACATGTCCATGATTCTTCTTACACGTAAGAGGGAAGAAAAGAAGAAACATAGAGGTGAAGGAAGGCTTCATGGAGATCCAGCTTCGACTTTGCAGGAATCGAGGAATCCATCCTTGCTTCCCCGACCAAGCTTATTAGGGATCGATAGGTAATCCACATTTGTGCTTCGTCGTCTACCTTCTCGGGTCGCCTTGTACGCTAATGGATCTCTCTCCATCCAAATTCTCCGAGTCCTGGATGTCCAGCAGCCACTCGGAGCTTCCTTCTTCCTCCCACGGCATTCGTCCGGCAATGACGCCGCCGTAGTTGTCGCCATCGTCGTCGCTCGAGAGCTGCCACAGCTCATCTAAAAGCACCGGCGTGCTGTCTTCCCACAGGCAGCTCATCAAAGGGTCCGTGCCGCCATCGATGGAGCTTGCTTCCGCTGGGCTCCTGTTGTCCGAGGACGGTATTTGGCCTTCGTTTCCTTGTGACTGTAACTGCTCGTCCGACTTGTCCGTGGTCACGGCGGACGGCGAGGCCTCGGGGCTCGCTGGCCGATGGAAAGGACGATGAGTGACGGGATCGATGCCCATCTTGAGAAGCTTCTTCTTGATGTGAGTGTTCCACAGGTTCTTGATCTCGTTGTCTGTTCTTCCCGGTAACGTTGCAGCGATCTTAGACCACCTGCATAAGAGAAATGACAACATCATAAAACATCTCTCCCTTCTGATGAGCTTCTTGTTTTCGATTTGATCCCACAACGTGAGATTTGAAAGTATATTTTGTAGCATCAGAATTAGTCAATCTGAATAATCTGCACACGGATATCATAGATTCTTTCATCGACACAATAGATTCATTGTTCGAGCATTTCCAATCTATGTTTCCTATCTAATTAAGCGGGGCAACCACGCGTGGTGTGTGTGTCTCGCTTGTTCCATGCAATCAACTACGACGACTTCCGACCACTTGAGAAGAAGAGGCGAGAGTACCTGTTCCCCAGGCGGGCATGGAGGTCGATGACCAGCCGCTCCTCCGCCTCGCTGAGCAGCCCCCTCTTAAGGTCCGGCCGCAGGTAGTTCGTCCACCGGAGCCGGCAGCTCTTGCCGCACCGCAGCAGCCCCGCGAGCTTGGGGACCGCGCGCCAGCAGCAATGGCCGTTGGCGAGGATGAAGCTGATGAGCTTGTTGTCCTCCTCCGCCGACCACGGCCCCTTCTTCACTCCGAGCTTGTCGCAGCACGGCCGCCGCCCCATTGCCTCGTCAAAAGCTCCGGAACTACCCTCGCCCATCCACCACACATCTTGTATTTAAAGCGCCTGCCAGCTTCCTTTCCCTGCATACAAGCCATCCCCATTGAAAGCAGCCCGGCAACCGCAACAAGCTGACCTGTGTTTCCTCTGCTCTGGTGTGACACTGATGGCTGCCGATGTGCGAACCTGAAGGACTTAGAAGCCTCAAACTCCTCCATTCTACAGGATAAGCTCTCGATTGCGATCTTACTCCTGCATACAAGCCATCACCAATGACGTCATCCCCCTACAGTGATATGATTCTGTGTTCTCAAAGCTGAGCGTCCGTAGTGAAAGGAGGGATCTTACCTAATGCCTCGTAAGAACATGCGTAAGCATTGCGTAGAGGCTACCACGCAACACAGATCAGCAAACATGCATGTTTAGTAGCACATCAGATACAATGTCATGGAACTCAGTAAATATATATTGGTTGTTCCTACATAATGTGGGCTCCAGATTTCTGATTCTAAAATGCATGATGGCTCTCCGGAAGACCCTCTAAAGATCTGAAGTCCCTAATTTCTTACATCTTCTCTCTCAGTGAAGAGACTGCTTAGCTTTAATTGGCTCTTATAATTGGAGTTTCACTCTCCATAATTCCCACAAAAATATGATAAGATAGAAAAGGACTGTCTAATGCATGAGTATCCAGAAATACAGAACCTGAAAAGGGTCAATGTACACAATTTTCACAAAGAGTATACTGCTTAATATGCAATTCTTACTGAAGCAGGTGCCAAATCTCACTAAGATCTCAGAATCCGAGTACTCCATGGAAACCTTGACAAATTTTCTTCATTCTTCCTCCATATCTTATTTCCTAAGATTTTACAAGAAACCTAGTGCTGATCTTTCAAGGTTTCCAAATCTAGACTCACACATAAACTGCAGGAGGTCATCCAGTCTTTGACATTTTTTTTTTTAATATGAGAATAATTAACAACATTTTAACATCATTTCTTTTAAGCTTTGTGTCCTTTGGGATGTGATTTCAAAAGAGAAATTTTTGTTGGCTTTAAAACTTTCATTTGGAGGCTTACTGAGGTTTCAGGAGATGAATGGTTACATAAATGAAAGATCCATTTGGAAATTATATCATTCTCCCACATGAATATAAAATGATGGATGTACAAGTAATTTCAAGTAAATATGAATAGACAGAAGGATTAGTACACACTAATCTAAGGATTAAAAAACAAACAACAAATTTGAGTGATCATCATGCAAACAACAAAAAGGACCAATACATGGAAAGATCTATGTTCAAGAACACACCTAAAATGCATCATTTTCATGGAAGAAATATACCCGATGTCAGTGACTTCAAAAAATAACACAGAGGAACCTCAAACATCAGAAGATTATGTTGTTAAAATAAAAGATGCAGAGCATTTTGGTATCTTATTAGGTAGGATTGAATGACTCATGGAGCTGCAGATCATACTTTCCAGGAAAGCATTTTGAATGAAGCAAAAGATAGGTACAAGTGCCCAATCTCACCAACCATCACCTCAGATGGTTAACGGTGCTTCGAGGCCACAAATTGCAACATTGAATGTGAAATTCTGTTTACCAATGAAGATCCAATCAATTTCCACATGAAGCAAGTCTAATGCACGCAATTATAGAATGAAGAACAAAACATATTGATATTATACTTTCCCCCCAAAAAAGAAGACAATAATTCCAAGATATGCAAACAAGTATAATTCACCATCTCCGGCTATTGCTACCGAGCACAGAAGTTTGTGGTGTCATTACATGTACATTCCTTGGAGGGAAAGCAATAACACTAACCACTACTATTCTGATTTTACATAAGGCAGCTATTTCTAACCCGTAAAGTTTTGTTATGGCATCAGTGTGCTTAGATGCAGGCACCAAATGTATGTACAAGACGGTGCAACTAGAGATGACAAGGGGATAACCTGACTGCAAAATGAAGGGCAAGTTAAATTTGCTGGCATATGTCATATTATTGATTAAGAGACTAACTAGTTTCTATTACCACTGTATTCCTCGCTTAATATGGTGGAGCGTGAATTGGTTCACTGCAAAAAATTATAAGCAGAAGGGACCGTAGAGCTTAGTCGGCGACGATCCTTGGTCATGCAATCGGATGCATAACTTAACCAGCTAGAATGATTAATCAGTTTCGATCACGCTTTGGATAGGCATCAATTAATCTACAGAAACAATTACAAGCAAGATGGACTATGAGTCCATGATGTAATTCTAGACTTATGAATCAGATTGTTTTCCTCTTCTAACATGTCCAATAAACTCAAATCAAGACTGACAATGCATCAAACAATATCATCAGTCCTGAGTATGTTACATGACTCATCAATCAACCACATGTGATGTATAATAAAGATTTGATCTGTGAAATCCATCTGAACAGTAATTTACTTGGAGGAAACCTTCCTTTTTAACCCTATAAAACTTTGGCAACTAAGAAAACAGTACTCGTGAACAGACAACTATTAGTGCTACTAACAGATAAGATTCAAATCGTATCAGAACACTTCACGAATAGACAACAACTACTACTACTCCTGATTTCTAAAGCAGGAATTTACCTAATTTATCCAACCCATTTAAGCCATTAAGAGAACAAATCATTCACAAACAATGATCAATACAAATGTCCCCACAAATCTGCTGTGAAAAGAGGGGGAATTGCAGATTAAATACCTCAATAAGCAATCTTGATATTGATTGAACCGATAAATACATCAAAAAATTCGAATTTTATCGAAGGAAAAGAACCAACCGAACCAAAATTTAGGCGCGCTACCGACAGCATCAACGGCACCTCAAGAAACCCGACCCAACTTTACTTGCTTAGAAGTGATGCAGAAGAAGACGACAGGGCTCCGCATCGCTTTGCGAACCGGGAGGCTAGCGATGCCCCGCCGTGGGATTATGGAACCGCCGCGCTCCCCATCGGATTCTTACGCCGCGTCCTCACCGTTACGCTTACCTCGATTCAAAATGGGCACGGAAGCGGGTCGGGTTTTTTATCATACCCCCGTTTTCCCGATCCGCTTGTCATATTAAAATAGCCATCGAATCGGGTAACCATGCCGGCCTTCGATCACGTACGTAGCCTGCTTCATCGGTGACCAAAAGGGAGCAGCTTTAGACGGATTTGGTGGATGACCTCCTGCAAGGTGGGGCAGGAGCCGTACTCTGCTCTTCCCTACCTTTTTCCCTTCCTCTCTTCGTTAACCAGCAAGGAATCCCATGCTCCTTACGACCCGGAGAAGATCTAGTTTGCGGATAAACGTGTCATTGCTGAACTTACGAAGCTCTCAGAACTCGAGAACATGTACCAGCACAACAATCCCAGGCGAACAATTTCATCATCCCATGATTCATGTCTAGTTGCCGAGATCCAACAGCAAGAGAGCTTGATAAAGACCTACGAAGTCATGGTGAAGAAGTTTCAGTCCCAGATTCAGAGTAGGGAAGGTGAGATTCGGCATTGGCAGAGAAGAGGCTGAAGCTTGAGAAGAAACTGAAGCGGAGAGACATGCTGTCAAAAGATCCACTTGTCTCAGAACTCCGCTTCTTCTCAACCGAATCATGCCCAGATTGCTTCTCTTCTGCAGCATGGTTAGCTTACAAATCCATCAACGATTTCTCAAAGCTACTGATTTGGCATGCTGCAAGCGGCAGGGTGGGATTTGGATGCCACAGCAAACTCAATTGAGCCTGCAGTTGTGTATGGAAGAAGGTCTCATAAGAAGTATGCATTCGAGTCGTACACAGAAGAATGCTTGTGTGTCAAAACTGAAGGTTGTGTATTCTCTACTGAGGTCTTCTTCGATCAGTTTCTGGCTGGTAGAGCGATGGATCCATTGGACATGATGAGCCAAAACCCTGATTCACATTTAGGAGCAAGTACTGGTTGATCATTCATTCGGAGGTGGAAGGTTGTGTCTTTAAGAATTTGGATCAGAGAGACCATGTGATGAGCACCCAAGAACACACTTCTGCCAGGCTTTCCTGAGGCTGGCCAAGATCCATCTGGCTGCTGCACAGGCTTGCACACTCTTTCCATCCTGCAGCTGAAGTTTTCCAGGTGATCAAAGGCACTGAATTCACGGATGATTGTGTGGAAAGTGTGGTGAAAATGCAGCCATAGATGCATCAGACCCACACCCTGAGGTGTGGGGCTCATGGTTATGCCAGGTTTTGTGACTGAGGACAATGTGATAGAGACAATGTGAAGTATCCTGAATGAGCTCAATCCATGATTTGATGTGTAGGAAGACTAGTGATGATGCTGCTGGTTGTTCTGGAAACCATTGTGTCAGGTTGCTGAAGAATTCCAAATGCAGCCATCAATTTAAAATTGAAGCAACGGAGAACTGGTCAACCCCGAGAAATATAAAATCGTTGTACGACTTTCTCGGTTTAACAGGCTACTACCGTAAGTTCGTGAAAAACTATGAAAAGATCAGTGGATCTCTTGCTTCCTTGTCGAAAAAAAGATGCTTTCCAATGATTGGACAAAGCCACCACCATCTTCGACGAACTTAAAGTTGTAATATTGACAACACCCGTACTAACACTATCTAACTTCGATAAGACTTTTATTATTAAAGCCGATATCTTCGGAGTTAGAATTGATGCTGCACTAATGTAAGATGGCCGCCCCTCGCTTATATCAGTGAGGCGTTATCTCATGACAGCATAAAATGATGTTTCTAAATAAACTTGGTTATCATGCTCCAACCTAAATTTTGTTTCTGATTTGCTACTTCAAATTTGATTGTTTAGTCTGCCATCTAAAATGCATGTTCTGATTTTTGTTGTCCTGCAGTTATCTAAAATAAAGCATGGAGAAATGACAAACCTTAGCACATCCTTCCAATGCTGTGATCAAAGGATTGGCTTAAGAAACAGGGATGAATCTGATTGTAGTTAATCTTTAGAACATGAAGTTGGCAAAAGGAAATTGTTGAGTTGGATGTGATCATAATATACATCAAATCTATCTCCTCTCAAACACTTCCAACTGCAAGTGTATTGCAATTTTACTGGGTCAAGTCAGTCCACAGTGATTTATTTACTGTTAACTGAGCTGAATAATTTGCTGGCCTGAAGCAAAAGGCTGTGAAGGACAGAAAGTAAAGTTTTCGCCACCCCATCAAAGCATCAACCTGTGATTTTGGTCCACCCACCAACTCCTTTTCCTCTGACCTGCCTTCTGTGGACCAATCTGTGTTATTACCTAGTTTAATCTGCCACCTTCAATGGTGCCACTGCCCTCAATTCTCGGGAAAAAGAGTCCAGCTGAAGCTTGCACTCATTTCCCATCACTACAGCATCGAGAAGTGCCCCTCCACCAAGAGACCCCATTTCAGCTCAGCGCCAACACTGCACCTCTTCATCCCACAGACTCCTGTCCCAGAAGGACCGAAGCCACCATGACCAGCAGAGCTTGACAAGGTTCTCGTCCCAGGTATATTTGCTCAGGAAACTGATCTTATGTGAGGTTTTCAGCTGCGGATGTGGTGTGGGTTGCTGGTGTTCTCAATGTGGAAGAACTGCTCCTGCAATTTCTACATTTTTTGTCTCACAGTTCTTGTTGCAGTTGTCTGGGCTGAAAATAAAGGTAAGATCTACTTCTCCCGTTTTGTTTTTCTCTCTTTGTATTCATAATGTACACCAATCTGCTTGGCGGCATTCATATAAAGGAGCCTCCATCTATGTTGTCCTTCACATTGTAGATGCCTTATGCATAAAATGGGATGAGTAGATTCTTGGAAATGTATGTAGTTGCATTCCACTGGCATTCCAAGTGACCAAATTCGTAGTTTGTTGTTTGATTGCTCATGATTAAAAAATTGCAGCAAATCTTCTCTGACCCTTTCCATCTGTTGTAGGAAGGGTTTTGTGGTTGGGGAAAGCATATATAAAATGGAACTAAATGCAACTCTTCATGTTTCTCCTAATCATAAGGGGAAAAAAGATCTTCATGATTCTCATAACCTGAAACATTTACCCACCTGTTCTGTGATTTCAGAGCAACTGATCACATAGAGAGAGAGAGAGAGAGAGAGAGAGAGAGAGAGAGAGAGAGAGAGAGAGAGAGAGAAGAAATATTGTCCATCTTTGGTTTGCAGAATTCTTGATATTCCTGTGCTGTGAATTATTTTTAACAATGAGTTGATTCATGTTAATGTGATGGAGTCCCACTTAAAATCGAGGGGCAGCCATGATATGGTGCTCATTTCCTTTCAGGTGAAGTAAATATTGGGTTACTAACACCTTCACTTTTATCTCCTACATGGAAAATCTACATTTGACTCCTTCTCTGGACAAATCATTTTGATATGAAGATGGAGAAACCATTGGTGATGTGCCAAAACAGAGAGATACATGGTCAGTTTTCGGATTGTTGTGTATCAAGATGTAGGGAAGCCGACAAAACAGCAGTGTTACTTCACTGAAGTATTTCTTTCAATCTGTTGTGTATCAAAATTTACTTCGATGTATTTCATGATTTTACTTGGCAAATGTGGAATCATAAATTCACTAGTGTGCTTCAGTTGTACCTCACAATGTTCAGAACTGATTGGAGATAGTTTAGAATCCAGGAGGCCAATTTTTCATTCAACAGAGTTCCTTGTTTCTTCCCCTCCCTGCCTTTTCTGCACAGTGTTCATATGAGCAATCATATTTGACCATGATGTTACAAACACAAAAAGTCAAATTTTCCTAAAAGCTCAACCATGATATAGACCAACCACACTGTGTGCATCGGCATTTCATGTTCTTCGATATGTGATTAATCTTATTGGTTAACACTCTATATTTATGCGGCTGCTTGTATTCTTTTTAGATAGTAACTAGAGTTATTTCCCTTTGGAAATCTCTCTATATAATCTCTTCAGGCATTCTATTTCTTCTTGTTTTATTTTCCTTTCTGAAAAATTTGCTCTCGATATTCTTTTGTTTTCTGCTGATTCGAGGAAGAATGTACAGGATGCATGTAACAGAGATCAGAATAAAGTTTCATGCTGTGCTAAAATCATATTATGCTCAGTTTTCAATCACAGTTATTATTCAATTTCTTGTATACTCTGATACCATATTCATGCACCTAATGCAAAGTGATTCCAGGAAATCCTGCAAATGAGATTGTCGACTTCGTAAACAAGAATCGAACGGCGACCAAGTTACCGAAACTCTACAACAGTCCAGGACTGGGATGCATGGCCTTGCAGTTCTTGCTGGAATGCACTCAAAACTGCACTAGCAACAATACGCTTGCCTGCCAGCCTGCGGAAATCGACATCACCGAGGTCTATGCTCCCAACTGTGGGGTAGAGCTACCAACCGTCGACACTATATCTGGCCATCTTGTTGGATGCTACTGGAGCCATCTAAATCCAGAACAAGCCTTCTCCACGGTTCTTGTCCCATCCAAGAAATCACTCTCTGTTCTTCACAGCAAAGAACATCATGAGGTTGGAGTAGGATATGTCAGAGGACACCATGGGCCATTTCTCTGGTGCATCTTGTTCAGCAGCGGGAACGCCACCAGCTCCACATTTGTTCTTGAAGGTGGAACAGGAATCAAGCAAAGAAGAGGTTGCTTCAGTGGAGGAGATGTGCCATGTAACGTCGGCACCAGCCTTTTGCCGGCACACAACACATTACTTTTCTCCATATGCTGCTTACTTGTGCAACTAGTTTTAGTGTTTGGTTGAGTTTCTTGGCAGCTGCTTTTTGAGAGACAACTCCATGAATTCCCAAGCAGATCTTGGCTGTTTATTTGTCTTCTTCTGTACTATCCTTTGTGCTAAATTGCATTGAGGAAACACAGGAAGAACAATGAAGTGGGCAATTTTCTTTCCAAATATCGTCTGCTTAAGGTGATAAGTTGTGGAATTTTACATCTTCTGATGCTTCTAATTTTCATCCATATTTTCTTACTTGTGGGCTGTTATGCTTTATATCGTTGCTGTGTTCTTTCGACCGTTTACAAAGTTAAATTCACTCATCCAAACCAGTTTGTTGACTTGTGATTTATTCTTGTACAAAGGGTGCTTTGTACACATAGCCTACAATAAGCTTATCTCATATTTTGGTATTTTCCAATTGAAACCTCTCATTTTACTTTTTTTTTTTTTCCTCCAGACAGTGTCTAATTTAAAAATATCCAAAACATCCCTAAAATATTTTCCATCAAATTTTCTCGCTCGTATTTTTATCAGTTTGAAAAGATTATAGTGATTTCATTTGACTCGTCTATAGTGTTTTTCTATGATGTTCATAATATTTTTATTGAGGTATTAAAAATAATATAAATATTATTAAAAACACATTGTAAGTAATATCATATTATATTGCTTTGGTTGTCATTATTCGTATACTATTACGATAACATAACTTTATGCATGTAGTTGATTCATTTAAGGTTCGAAGTCCATTTGGTTCATTTATGATATTTTTTAGTATATTTTATAATATTTTTATTATGATGATCAAAATATTATAACAATTTAATTTTTAATTTCTATTTAGGTGATGTTGTTTCTAAACTATTATAAATACATATTTGAATCATAATATAATATATCAAATGCTTTCTAGTATGTTTTGCTTCTATTTGACTTATAATGTTTTCAAGTAGACTTTATAATGTTTTTGTTTGTCGTGACTAAAATACTATAATAGGCTAAAAATACTATAACAACCCAAAACAGTGTAATAATACAAAAAATTTTGAGGGACACTTTGGTATTTTTCAAATTAGAGGCATTATTTTAAAAAAAAAGCAAAAAGAGAGAGTACCAATTGAAAAATACAAAAAATATGAGGATTTTCTATGAAAATTACATATATACATATATCATTTAATATACTTTGATTTGAATGATCTTTGTTGAAATATTTGAGTTAGCCAGTGTGTTATTATGATGGTTCTCATGCTTAAGTCAACGCAGAGACGCTGGATTTGATGGTAATAAAAATTTCTTTTTAATTTTTTTAATATATATTTTAATTTGGGTGAAAGTAGCACACGTGTGAATTTGGATTATTAATATCTTATTTAAGAGGGCAACCAAATGCGCATTAAATATAAATTTATGAAAGAAAAAGCTTCGAATCAAATGAAATTTGTGGAATTTGCTCAGCTTTTAATTTTATATCACATATTAAAATTAGATGATGAAAATGATGACGACGACGATTGCAAATGAAATATGTCTGCCAGATGGGCCGAGCTTAGATTGGTCCGGCCCAATATATTCTGTACTAATACGAAACCCTAGAATAAGAGACAGTGGAGGTCCGATCGCGAAGGGGCAGAAGCGGAGTTGACAAGATGATCTACCGACCGTGGTCTTTGCTTTCGTCCACAGTGGTGATATGTGGAGGCGTCGCCACCGCCGGCCTCGCCGGGATCTTTCTCTTCGGCGTCAAGGTGTGTTCTGATCATTTTCTTGCTCCCCTTTTAGCCCCCTATGATATGTTTTTTTCCCTGTTGTTGTCATTGAAGTTTGTGTTATGATTTGGACAACTAATGAATCCGATCCATGAAGATAGTTTTTCGGTCCGCCTTAGTATATTATCGGGCGATCGATGTCTTCTCACGAACTATTGTAATGTGTTGCCATATATTCTTCTTTCGATTAATTCTTGTAGTGTCGACAACAAGAGAGGTTGTTGATCTTTTAAGAGTTTTGTTAAGCTAATCATGCGGAAATGTGCGATTGGCGTGTAAAATACCTTGTTGGTGTGATCACAAGATCCCCTTTATATCCTTATGATTTTGGGTCTTGTGGTTCATTTGGAGGCTCAAAATGGGGGAGTGGATTGGGGAAGGGGAGCTCAATCTGTGTTCTTGTGGCAACAACAACCTCATTGTTATGTACATTCACTGAGCATATAGAAGAAACAAAGAAATGGATTGATCTTGGCCAACTCTTTCTTCTTCTTTACCGTTCCCATGCCTCGTCGCAGTTGATATGTCTCATGTGGTTTCAAATTCTTTGGACAAAAGTTTAGGCTACAGGGAACGGTAGTAATTCTCTTCCAGGATCTTCAGTCTTGCAAATCCCTTGTGTTTAGCTAATTAGTGGAGCTACAATGTATACCGATCTTCTTGTTTGGAGCAAGGTCTTCAATTTCGAATAATACCGCCTGTATCAGGCGGTATGTACCAGTCCGCTAGCAGACCGGTACATGGACCACCCGCAATCAGCTGGTTCCATCGATTGGGGTTGTTTCCGCCTGGAACGATGACCGAGGGAGAAGAAAGAAAGAAAAAAGGGTGGTATTAAGTGAGGGAAGAAAGAAAGGAAGGAGATAAAAACCTGGAGATCGGCGTTGCTCTCCCTCCTCGTCTGTCGGCAACTTCTCTCGGTGCGGGGCGAAGAATCCGCGATCACCGACTTCTCTCGACACGAGGAGAAGAACCCATGGTCATGGGGAGAAGAGGGGCGACATCGCGGGCTATATATATATATATATATATATATATATATATATATATATATATATAAAGGTGATGTCGCTTCCCACACGCCAAAAAGGGCGATGAGGCTATCCTCATTTTTTTTAGTTTTTATATATACCAAGCGGTATATCGAATTATATCGCTCGGTATATAATTATCGTACCGTACCGAGCAAGTCTCGAAACTATGGTATGGTACGAAATTTCAATCCTTGGTTTGGAGAGATATCATCATGCTATCGTGCCATGGGTTCGAGTCGCAAAAACAATCTTTTTGCTTACAGGGTAAGGGTGCGTACATCGGTCCTCCCTGTTAATGAGATCTGAACTGGACTGGCTTATATGATGTCCGGCCAATTGAATGGACACTTTTGGTCAATCTGTGGTTCCTCATTACTGATGAACCTTAGGATCTTCTGGCTGACGACTTAACAACAGACTTTTAGGTTTTTGTATGTGCATGTCTAGGTAATCTTTTGATTCATATATTTTCTTTATCGCAACAGATCCTTTTCGACTGGTTTTAATTTCGAATGAGGTTGTGAATGAGGTGATCTTGTAATGGAATTTGCAGGATAAGTTACAAGAATACCTGTGCCGTGAGGGCGAGAGGCTCCGACAGCAGGATAGAGCCATGATGGTAGCAAACAGAGCTAGAACAAGTTGAGAAGAGATACGAAGCTATGGAGTTCACCATACCAATGGTGGTTTCCCTTTTTCTCCAGCTGTGTGAATTTTCAAGCTCAATAAATGTTGCTACAAACTTCTGTTCGAACTTGGTTTCCACCTGTGGAGAACAAGCCCCACTCTTAGATGTTATAATCTGAAGTTTCAGATGCTTTGATCTGTTGTGATAATTGGCACCTGATACTTTGGCCACTCTATTTTAATCTTCTGTTCATGTGGAAGACACCATCATTTGTACCATATGGATGAGATGCTTTATCAGGAGAAAGGTTGCAATGAATCAAAAAGGAACCCAAGTGTTTTTGTGAGGAAAACAACACTGAAGAATTGGTGATAGAAACAAAAGAATTCCAAACAGGTTTGTCTGTGACACAAACATTGTGCTCACTATTATTTAACCAGATTCATCTCAGAAAACTAGACTTTTTTTCCTGGTGCAGTTCCTGTTAATTTGCTCTTTATGCAGGTCTTCTTTTGAAGATCTGAGTTGCAGTAGCAATTGCCACAATGAATAGCTTTAAACTAGTGGACTTTACATTCAGCAGCTACAGTAGAACATGTGAAGCTTGTCATTTCCCTCAACCATTTATAACATTTTTATGTTGTGATTGCAAGTATGTCCTCTTAAAATCTGTGGAATCTTGATTCCATTCTAGAGACTATTTTCTGCCCCAAACCCCATGGTCATGGTAACATGTACATGTCTTTGTGTTTGTGCCTACATCATCTGCGTACGTATGTGAGCATGGATTAGATGAGTAAAGGCTGCCGTTGTCCTTCCTAAATCCGCCGCTGGTTCAGTTCATGGAGACATGAGTTGCCTATCAGTCCACCTCATGCTACGTCAGATGTCCTTTCTCATCCAAGTGTTGCACTGACTTCAAAACCCGTGCCACCAAACCGACAGTTGAATGAGAGGAAGGGACGAATTGAATGGCTTTTGGCCAGCGAAGCAACGAGTGTCTTTTATCTCCACGTCATCGAAAGGGTACTCTTACAGCATTGTGCTGCTTATATTCTTCAATCCAAATTCCAGATGATTCCTCCGAACTGCGTGATAAAACTATATTGATCGATTAGTAAGAAGATCATAGTATATTTAATTACAAACAATAAGAAATCAAATACTGTGATTTCATTAAAAAAAAGTTACACAGAGTTCGATAATTGGAAGTGTTATTCTTGTTTGTGATCTCGAGTTCAGGAAACTGCACTTGACATGACGGGATCACAATCACCCACCAAAAAAAGTGATACAGTGATGATTATAATTATGATAACCCACCGTATCACGGTTGATCTCGTTCGATCTTCTCGCTTTGGCAGTGGGACAGACACACATGGGAGTCGTGCAGTTCTTGGAAAGATTTAGAGGAACACTCGCACCATTTTCCCCTATATTCTACGCATTTGTCCTCCCTGGAATCGAATCACTAAAAACAAGGTGTTCTCGCAGCCAATGGATTCACGAGCGCTGCCGCCGGTTTCCACCCCCGGTTTCCTTCTCCTCCGCCTCCTATTCACTCTCCCCGGTTACCCATTAATATCCTTCCCCCCCCACCCTCCATTGCACTCCTCAGCAAGCTCTCTCCGCCATCAGAGGCTGAACAGGTCGAGTAGAAGCTAAACACACTACTACTGAACAAGCATGCCGTCTCCGAGGTTCTTCTCCGTCGGCGAGGCCCGGCGCCACCACTTCTTGGGCACCTGCTATCTCTGCAAGAAGCCCATCGCCGCGAACAAAGACGTCTTCATGTACAGGTTTGTCGTGGGTTAATCGCTACTTTTGCTCTCCGTTCGAAACTGTTTAGCGCTCGGCGACCGATGAGAATGGATTTATTTGATGTGTGTTGCAGAGGGGACACTCCGTTTTGCAGCAAGGAGTGCCGGTGGGAGCAGATGGACATGGATGAAGCTCTGGAGAACGAGTCAAAGAAGCAGTCGTTCGCCATGAAGGGCAAGCCGAGCTTGATCATGCTTTCCAACTGCGACAAGAAACGCTTCGAGGCCGACGCTGCTGCCGTTGTTGCCGGCTAATACAACCTTAATTACCCGACGATGGCAACAACTTCCTCCCCCTCAGATTCAAGTTGCAGTGCGTAGTTCTGCGAGAAGCTTGCAGAACGACAGAATCCAAACAAAGAAACCCGGGGAGAGAGAGAGAGAGAGAGAGAGAGAGAGAGAGAGAGAGAGAGAGAGAGAGAGACGAGGGGATTTCTTGCTCGATGTACAGAAGAAGAGATGTAGATTTTGGTATCCATATGTGCAAGATTTTGCCCTTCCCCAGTTTTCTTCTGTCAAAGCTTGCGTGAAAGGACAATAAGAAGAACAAATCACCGGCTTGTTCGACTTCTTCGAGTATGGATATTGTGGATAACCTTCCAAGAACTCGCCAATGGAAGTCTTTAAGTTTTCCAGCTTTCCATCACACCGAGTAAACCTAAATCTTTACATTAGAGATCTCCGTAGAGACAATTCTCACTCATTTCACAACGAAGAATAGAATATGATCATTAAGTTCTATAGTTCTGATTTATCCTGTCATTGGATTTCAAGCTCTTTTGTTCTATCGTGGTAGGCTCAAGAACAGCAGAGTAACGCCGTTTCACACGTCCCCGATATATGTAACGTTTGTAACATTTATGACGGCCGTCATTTCGGATAGGGCTCGCAGGGCCACGTGTTACTCAGCGGCGCCAGGCTCTACGTAACTCAGCGATCGTACGGATCAGACCGCACCTTTCAAATCAAAAGCTGGTAACGGCAGATGTCGGTCGAATCGATGCCTACGGACGGCTGAGATGTTAGAATTGGAGCATTTCACTTAGAGCTGTGGTTGGAGAGGATCCTAAACCGGCGCTACTTTTGTGTAGCTCTCGCTCGGATCCAGTCGCTCCCGTCTCTGCTTTGGGCCGTCGCGGTCAGCTTCTTGGATCGCCATGGCGATTAGGGTTTTCTCTCTCCTAATCGCGCTTCTCCTGTTCGCGTCTCCGATCCTTCAAGGTATACACTTCGTTTCCCCCCATTGAGCCGCTCGGTTTCTTCTATTTGTGACGTGTTTGAACCAGTTGATGGGCGGTGTTCGTGCCATTCAGCTGACGAAGGGACGCTATCTGTGTCCAATTTGCTTGTTTTCGTGTGTGTGGTTTTCTTTTTCTCCCTGTTTCTTCTCTTTTTTTGAATTTTTAGTTGGTTTGCGCTCATGGATTTTCTAGATCTGCAGGATTTATCCCAGCTGGTGGGAATTGTCTTTTTGTTTGAAGGATCGGTAGAACAGGTTGTTTCCTATCGAATGGCAGCCGTGCTAGGTTTAAAAACTTACGTCATTGGATGAATTATCTAACGTGTTGTTTGAAAATTTGCTATGCACAACTGAACGTTGTGTTGGTGTTTTCTTGTGGAGTATCGGGAGATTTTTTTTTTTCTTTTGTAAAGGAAAAATTGGTGGGCAAATGGAATGGATATAGGAAAAAGAGAACGAGAAATATCCAACGAATTAGAATACGGAAAAAGAATTGACAGGAAAAGAAAAAGGTTAGACGGTCAAATTTGGCGACAACGACAAGAATTGAGACTATGAAAAGCTACACCACTGTTTAACCTCGATTTGAGCTGATCTATCTATAACATATCTTTCTTTAGAAACATTTCTGAATATTCGGCTACCTGGCTCTCACCGAGCTTTCTCGGCCAGCATAAAATTCCTTTTGCAGAGGTCTTTAGGGCTTGCAATGACTAAAGGGATGCTGTGAACTGATGATTAAGCATTTTGTCCATGAAATTGAAAAAAATAAAAATGTGAAATCTATTTTAGGCATGGGATATCTTGAAATCTTTTAGAATGCAGCAACATCCAAACATAATCAGTAGGCGCACTTCCCTCTTATTCTATATTAGTTGTTTATCAGTTTATGTAGGATTACAACAGAGCAGTTGCTTATAATCTTTTGGTTTCAAACTAAATCAGTGGGTGAAATTTAGATAATTGTCATAGTTCCTCTTAAGACATATTCTTCCCTCTTTGTTACTAATTGTTTATCAGCTAAGGTACATGATAATATGGCAGTTAACTCTGTGACTCAAAAAACTTGTACTTGTATGAAAGTTATTATAAAAATTTCTCTTGAAGCCTTTGTTGACTATCTATTGTTGGATATCTCTACGATATTCCTTTGTTGACCATCTATTGACTGTGACTTCTGGCAGTTGCTAGATGTCAGTCGGATGAGGATGTTGCTGTGACAGAAGTTCTTGAAGGAAGCAATCTTGGCATTGTTGGTGACGATACCCAAGTTTTTGGTGATGGAACTCTGGGTCCAGCTCCGGGCATAGATACTATCTGTGTATTTCCAAAGAATGCTGCTAGATGTAAGTACTACTTCTGGGAATGAACCAATCATTTCAGATGGGTACTTGTAGTTTTTGTTGTAGGATGCAAACATAACTCCTTGACTATCTTTCGTCCATGCAGTAGTACCAGCAGGAGAAGAAACTGAGCTACTGGTTGGCTTACATAATAAGGGTTCTTTCCTACGGCCTTTTAAATTTTGAATCTAATTCAGCACTTCTTTTTTGCATTTCTATCCCATGTCTGATCATTTTGTTTATCTTACTATTGTTGTGTACTCTTTATGTAATACAAACTCAACACATTCAGATCCAGCTATATTTGTATTTAGGACTATCATAAAATTGTTGCTATCACCCCCACATTTAAGGTGATAAATAGATGTTCGCTGTGTTGTTGGGAGTTTATCTTGACAGATTTATGTTTGTACCTCATAAAATTTTGGTTTCCTGATAGTCTCTGTGCCAAGTACAAGTTGTCATGGCCAAAATATGCAGTATCTGAATGTTCAAGTTGTTGCACTGTTGAACATTCTTAAGTTGCTTCTTGAAATAATGATGACTAAAATCTTGAGACGACACTAGATGACGCAGCAGAATCAGGAACTAAGTTGTCCTTCTCTTTCTTCATGTTTATCGAGCTCAACTGGGAAACAGCAGTAGGATCTGTATATTATTGGTTTTTTTTTATTAGCTGACCTCATATTCAGTTTCTTCTTCTTCTTTGAGTTGTTTAGATTAGCTATATTTAGCTACACAAGGTAGCATGTGGAAATAGGTTTGTGGAAGCTGACCCCTTTGCTGTGTAGTCATGTGATAAGTTGTTATTTTTATTCATGGTAATAATCTTTTTTTTTTTTTCATTGTCCAAGTGTACCCATAAAACAATGAATCTGCTCCACAAACTATAGGCATATTCTATCTTTAGGCATAAACCTTATCATTTCTCGTTGCTCCACAGTCTACTGTCTACCTGCTCATTTTGGTAAGTTGCTGCCTTGAATGTGTTGTGTGGTAATTCAGTAGATTTTTATTAAAATCATCACTATGTGGAGGTAGGGTTGCATACTGGGGTTCCCCAGACCTTACATTAGTGGGAGCCTCTTGCACTAAGCTTCCCTTCTTATCGAATTGTCTGTTTTAATATTTGCTTCTAACTGAATGTCATCATTTGCAGGTGAATCAACTTTAGAAGTGGTTGCTATACGTGCTAGCCTTCATCTTCCATTTGATCATCATATGTTTGTTCAGAATCTTACGCTGCAGGTGTGTTTCCATTTAGATGCCTGTTATGATTTAGTTGCTGTATGATGGGCATCGCATACATTCCCTTCTTGTGTTACCGGTGCTTGGCTACAGCTTGTGATGTGCATGGTGTTCGAGGACTGTGCTTTACTTTCATGCATTGACATCTATTTTCTGATCTCAAGTTACCTGGAACTTTTTTTTTTGGCTTTATTCATTAGTAGCTTGGAGAAGTGACACAAGCTTTGTTATTGTACAGTTTTATTTGATTCATAGTAGGTGTTCTGTACCTCTGAATGTTGACTGTAAGGGGGAATATAAATCAATTGGATGGTGGACAAGAAATATATGATCATAGTGGAACAAGTTGTCACTACCATTGGATCACTATATGGCTAATGTTCTGTAGGTACTTAATAATTAGCTTCAATAGGCTGGCAATTTTTGTTGTGATCCATGCATAGCTACAGAAAAACAGTGCTAGAGTCTAGGTGAACTTGTGTATGAAACAGTCATGTCATTCTGCTATTTGCATTGCTATGAAAAGTATAATTATGGAATGAAGCATCCACATGGGGGTAATGTCTTCTTGTGAACATAATCAGCAATAATCCTTAGAAATTTTGGTTTGAGTGATTTTGGTTGGTTTACTGGCCTACAACGATTAAATTAAGCTTTTTTATGCAAAATGTCATCATTAATTCAAGTGAAACAGTCCTCAGAACTATAGTGTGTAGTGTGTACTGATTTTCTTATTGGTTTATGGGCACTCATGCTGTTGACTGATATAGATAATTATAGTTTCTAACTTTCTGAAGAATTATATGCAGATTATAAAAACACTTGTTGAACATGTTCTGATTATGAAAAATAACAGAGAAGACAAAGATAACTAAATTTTCTGATAGTTTAGTTTATATTATTAATGCTTTAATTTTTAAAATCATAAGTGATCCACTTTAATTGGAATGTATAGTTGGTGGCCTTGGGGGTCGAGATTTTTCCATCTTGCTTTGGGACAACAAAATGTAACCTTTAAAACCATAATTTTTTTTTCTTAAAGTAGAAGTATTTGCTGGTATAATTCCAGGAAACTCATTTAGTTTTTAATTTAACACATTTCCCAATTTTTCTTTAATTGGGGCTGGTGAAGTTTGGTAAGAAACTCTCTATTGATCTCATAGTCGACTTCTCTTTTAGCAGAGTAATGGATATCCGCTCACCTTGTTGATGTCCAACAGTTTGTCAGGGGCATGCTTCTTGTGCTGCTCTTTCACAGCATTCTTTTCTCCTGTGATTAAATGATTGATCTTTTTTTACTTGGAACTGCTATGTAGTTTTCTGTTGCCATCTCCTTCCTTAAATGCATGTAAGTTTTACATGCATCAAATCTGTTGTGTTCGGTCTTTGATTTGATATTCAAACAGTGATAGTAAGTCTTCCTATTAATTTCTGTATGCAGGAATTCTATAATGCATCAGTGCCTGTTTCTGCTCAAGCTACTTTCCCGTATGTGTTTGCTGTCAGCAAATACTTGCAGGTGAGTGCCACAAATATGCGACTGAGATACTCTTTGTAGTTCCATGCTGATGCATGTATTTTATGAGCCATTATCTTTTCTCCTATCGCTATATGTATATTTCTCTTATCTGAATCTTTAGACACTTAATGAGAGATTTATGCATAATCATGCATTTGGATGTTTCTTATTATCTTGGAAACCTATAAACTCCATTTGCTGTGCAGCCTGGCTCTTTTGATCTAGTGGGAACAATAGTCTATGAGATTGATCAGCAACCATATCAGAGCATTTTCTATAATGGTACTATTGAAGTTGTTGAAGCTGGAGGCTTTCTAAGCATTGAGTCAGTCTTTCTTGTGACCCTCGGGGTTGCTCTCATTGGCTTTTTGGGATTGTGGGCATATGGTCAAATTCAACAGTTTTCAAAGGTACTTCAACCATTTGATCATTTTTTGCTAACCTTAATTTCTTAATCGAGTTTATTGATTAGGCAATTCATGCTGCTAAATTGCAATTTTCGAGCATCTTTTCATACAAAAATACATGAGAATTGAAGCAGTTGCAAGTATACCTCTGCAAAGTTTCATTCCTACTGATCCACAACATCTGAACTTTTATACATTTCCACTTGGAAAATCTGCTTCCTGCATAAATATCCACTTGTGTATATATAAAAATTGTCTTGAACAGTTGCATTTACTCATAAACTAGGGGGTAGTATTGTGATTTAAACAGTGGATCAGGTCAGAATATGTCAAAACAACTGACGGAAGTTAGCAATGTGATTTAAACAGTGGATCAGGTTAGAATATGTCAAAACAACTATTGGAAGTAAGCAACAGGAGTTAAAATTAAGATGAGATGGTGTCGGGATCTAAGTAAATAAGGTAGGAATCAATCAGATCAATCAATGGATATCATATGTAAATGATCCTTCTTTAGATATGGTAGAATCGATCAATTGCTTCCAATGCCTTTGCGAGTTCCTAGGTTTGTCAATCATGATGCATAACCAGTACAAGATTTATAGGCATGTGCAGAAATCCTGGATGCAAGAGTTACAAGGAGTAACTCATTCTGCTTCTAATCAAGTACACAATAATATTCACAATGCAACTTCTCCTTGCATGACCTGGAAGTTGCTTTCAATTCAGTAACTGCATGTGCTTTGCAAGTGACAACTATTTCCTAATCCACGACAAGAACCCCAATGGATAAAAGTAAATATGATGCCCACCACCAATTTTTTGATTCAGATGCTAGGTGTAGATCTTACTAGGTCCAAAAGTACCGGCACCAGAATTCATTCTTACTCTTTCTGTAAAATGAGATCAAATCTGGTGTTTAGGTACATCAGAGAAAGAAAATGTAAATACCTTTTCTTTCTAGAAGTTGGTCCTCTCCTGAGCACCAGGCTGCCTGTTGTTCCCTATTTATTCTTTTTTTAAATAAATGGATTACTTGGTTGGTTTAATACTAGATGTCTTTACGAAAATTTCCTGTTGACCTTTTAAACTTAAAATCTAGTTTGCAGATGCAAATTTACGTTTTGCCACAGCTATTTTATCATGTTCATGCTGTTATATGGTAACCATGTTTGTTTGTGTGCTTTTTTAACCCAGAAAACAAAGAGATCTCCTAAGGTGGAAGTAGGTACTGGAACCACAGATGCTAACATGGATGAGTGGTTGGAGGTAAATATTAATTTGCTGCATCCAAAAGATGGTTGTTAACGTTCTCGTCTTTTACTTCATAATTTATCGAGATCTATTAGTTGATTCAGGCTCGCTACTCTTGTCAATCAATTGCTTTTAACTTGGATTAGTTGACTCTCTTAAGATTCTAGATTATTACACTGTTTTTTGTTGTGCTCAGGGTACTGCTTATGCTCAGTCATTGTCAAGCAAGTCGAAGAAAAAGAAGTAAATGGTAGTCTACTTCTCACTCCTTTGGCTTTTTCTGAAGAGTGAAATGGGTAGTTTGTAGTCATCTGATTCCAAAAAGCGATGCAGTTCTTACATGAGATAGCTTACTAACTCCTCATTTTATTATAAAATGTAGTTCGAAATCTCAATTTTGAATAGATTTATATCTAGAAAATTTTAATTTGTGCCTCTCCGCTTGATTCTAGGTATAGATTTCGACCTTTGTGAAATGTTTTTGCCTGATCTATGGTTTGTTCTTGCAAAACACATTACGTTTCTTCTTGATACGATTATTCTCACAATATTGATCATAGTCCAGGATTGGCTGAGATTAAAACATCTTTAAGATTTGGGCTGATTTGGGTTAAACCTCAAAACTGGTTTTTTTTTTTTTAATTTCTATTGTGTTATAGCTGCGTTAAAAACCAACAGATTGCCATTTTTTCCAGAGTTAATCCTATTGGTGTTATACAATTTGAACTAAATCAAATAAATTTATTCACAGTGGTTAAAACCATCATCAAACCTATCATGTTTTTTTATTGTTTTATAAAATATAATAATACTATTTTTTTATCATATAATTTTATTATAATTTTTATTTATATTAAAATTTGCCTTTATAATAATAGTTATATTGTATTTAAAATTTTATTAAGTCAACCAATGACCGGAACTTATCCTTTCCTTAAAAACACCGGCCTCCCATCAACAACTACGTACCAACATAACGGGAAAATAGGCAAACTTGTTGTTCTTACCTTCATAAAAATTAAAAATATATTATTATTATTATTATACGAGTATTTTATCTTAAAAAACCTTCATTCTTAATTTTTTTTTATCAAATAATGTCCTCCTAATTATTTTTTTCTCATCAATTCGATAAAAATATCCTAAGCCCTCTACTAGTCGTCCTCACTAGCTTGTTGCCTCTTTCCCCTCCTCATCGTTTACTTGAAATATTGTTTATGAGAAACAACTTTATCTCTCTCCCTCAACAAGGATGTTATTTTTTTCCTTACAAAGACGAGGAGTTCTCTACCCACGCCACTCCCTTTTCTCCTCAGATCAAAGAATGAGAACCTCATCGCTCTGTTCATGAGGGTCTCATCGACAATGAGTCACACCTTTTTATGATGTGAGGAGGGGATAGCGGTGGCGTCACTACACATTCGCAAGCGACGGGAAAGGCTGCATGACAAGGAAGGAGAAGGGATACCACTTGTCATGGGAGTAGGGGGTGATAACAATAGGGAGACGACAATGGTCGAGGGATACTATGACTGATAGATAGTGACAAAAAAAAAGCTCTCAAGTAAAAAACAATTAAGAGCTTCATTTTGGTAAATGCCCAGTAAGGAGGGTTTTATATGTAAAATGCCCTTATTATTATAACAAGAATGCCGCGCCACTCGTAATCTTATCAAATTAAAATTAAACCAGGAAGAAAGGGAGCAGAAAAGATTACGATTAGGGCATGTAATCTACACAACTGTCAAGTACATCGTGGCGCCGCCGTGTCCGCACCACCGTGTTCGTATCTGTGTTCTACACGCTCTTCTCGTCCCGCCGCTGCCGCCGGCACCTGATCCTCTGCCTCCTGCTCCGTCTCCGGTGGCGCGTTCAGATCCAGCATGGCCTGGGAGCTCGGCGCCCGTTCCGTGGCGCACCGGCCGTCCAGCTCCTGGTGATTCTCCACCGGGACGACTTCTAACGGAAAGAAGGCGAGCTTGGGATCCGCAGGGATCAGGGCCAACGCGGGTGGTTGGCGCTGGCGCTGTCGCCGGCGCCGGAAGTGGCGGTACCGTGTTGGACTACATCCAATGGCGGCAGCCGGGCAAACCTTCGCTGCGATGACAAGTTTTTGCTGCAAGATCGGTCCCGCAAAGATTTGAAGTAAATGGGAAAAAAGGGCCCAAAAAGAAACCAAAAAGAAAGAAAAGATTACCTCCTCCACTTGTCTGAGCACAGAATTCCTTGCTCTCAATTGATTGCTATGCTCCTCGACATTCTGATCCAAAGCAAATAAGAAGACTGAAAACAAGAAGATAACCGAAACCGGTGGTGAGCCAAAGAGAAAGGAATTACTCTGTTGAGATGAGCTCCGTCGTCGAGCGACGTGAATTCGCGACGCTGATTCACCACCGACTGTTTCAGATCGACATCCGCACATCAAGGAAACGTCACTCAAAGCAAGATTCGATGGAGTCGAGATTGTTCTATTTTTTCGCTTTTCTTACCTCGGGCCGCCCGTTGCCCTGATTGACCGCAGGCAGTGCCGCCGACGAGCTCGGCATGGCGTCGTCCTTGCCGCCGCTCCCCGCCATCGAGGGGCTGCTTAACTTCCTCTGGGCGTCGTCTGAGGCCCGGCCCTGCGGAGGGACCATGATCGGAGGTGGAGGTGGTGGAGGAGGAGGGACGGAAGAGGGTGGACCGTCGGGGATGGAGCGGCTCCGCCACACGCCCCAGCGAAGGTATTCGGGGAAGACGTAGGTGGTGCGGCGGCAGCGGCGGCGTTGCCACTGGAGGAGCATCTGCGAGAGCCTGCTCAATTTGCGAGCCGCAAGCAGCTCCTTCTCCGTCAGGCACACCCGCGGCTTCGACGTCCCTTCGTCCATGTCTTCCTCTTCCCAGATGGAGGCGGCGATCGGATGGGCGAGTCGCGCAGACGCGGAGAGAAGAGGACGAGAAACGGCTGCTTCGGAAAGACGGGTGCAGCGGAAGGAAGGAAACAAGTGCGGCTTATAATGGGCCATTGTACAATTAAATCACGCCACGCGTCAGGTGTCATGCGTCCATCCACCCGCGTCCGATTTCGTCTCGGAAACGAGACGACGGGTAACGAGAACATTCCCTACGGGCACAGCCGATGGGGATACCGGGTCGGATGCGGATCGCGAATCCTCCGACTCCGGGTTAGCGGGGCCCGCCGTGGGCCCGGCTAAGTCCAGGTGCGCCGCCAAAGGGCGCGGCTGGAATCCGGGGAGCAACCTCGGCGTATGAGCTACTGCCACGTAGCTCCCCTTTGTCATGCTCGTGCGTACGTACATATGAAGCCCAATTATTATTAATGAACTCTTATGGTTAATGATAATTTCTTCTAATTACATCAACCGGCATAATAAAATATACCTTCTTTTAAACATGAAACTAATGACACACTGGCACCCACGAATCGTACCATTTTGTCTATTACAAACAACCATTATCCGGCCCAAAGAGTTATGTGCAATGATCTAAGAAAAAACAATGTATTGAGTTGATTTTTATTCGACATTCAATCAAGCAATTGCTAGTTTCACCTTTTATTTGGCTAAAGTCGAGAGAAAGATGATGACCAATTCTTCATTCGAGGCATGGAGGTAGTACTTTCCATTAGACTAAATGACTGGTTTTTAAAAAATAAAATAGCACAAATCATTGCAACAAAAATGGGCATGGAAGGATAATGTTCATTAGATATACACAACTTCGACCTCGATCTCGCAGCATTAATTTTTGAGAGATATAAGTGTTAGATTGTATTGTCTTATCTAATTAAATAATTTTATTATACATTTAATTAAATTTTAATTATGATTATCGATTAATTGAAAAGAAATTCAAGATTTCCTTAGAGATGGCTTGATGGATGAGAATCTCTTAATTATTTATCTGCTCTCGTTTATAATATAAATAGATAGAATATTTTAAAAACTATAAAACATGATTGAAAGATTACATATCTTCTCTCATATTCCCTTTTATCTCTAATTTTATCACTTCTAGTGATCACGTGAATGATATAAAAAGAAGAGAATGTGAATCTCATTCTCTTTGTAGATCGATGTTATTATAGATTTCGGATCTGATGACGGTATGCTTATAATTTTAATAAAAAAATTTTGAGCAATATCAAAAGGTATGCATCATAAAATTAGAGATATATTTTTATTTGATTTCAGATTTTAACATCAAGGTTTTTATATAATAATAATGATTTTTATGTTTACAATTGGTATCACAGTGATGTTTTTAAAATCAAATACTTTAGATCTAAATTTATTAGCATAGTTCACTTGTGAAAATATGTTAATTAATTTTTATTCATGATTCATGAACGAATCGTCGATATTATTGATCTGATTTTCTATTTAGTCTATCATATCATCTACTTACGAGCAATATAGAATTTCTCATATTTAATCAATGGATCGTTATCGGTAATAGTATTTGTGAAAGCCGCACACTTCAATTCTTTAGTTTCACCTTCTTATTTGGTGACCAATTAGTTCTTCATTCGGTGCATGGATGTACTTTCCAACAACATTTTAATTACATTGAGGTTAAGGTGACTAAATGACTGGTTTTCAAAAATAAATTGTACAAATCATGACAACAAAAGTGTACATGGAAGGATAATGTTCATTAGATCTTGCAGCAGTAATTTTCGGAAGATATAAGTTCCACAATTATATTTCCAAAGAAAATAACTTCATCGTCACCACTTCATCAATACAGCATATAATCTGTATTACAACAACAAAAAAAAGCCGTCTTCTATCATTATTAACAATAAAAAATAAACAGCACACAATCTCTCTCTCTTTTATATTCTTCTTCCATTCTTAGAGCTTATAAACTTTATACTTTGTATGGATTACAATTTTATCTAACGGGACTTTAAAATTTTATATAAAAAAAATACAATTATAGATACTTATAGACAGCACGAGAAAAGATAAATATGAAAAATACTTTTATCTTTAATTTTATTTGCATTATTCTTTGGCACACTTATTTGACTTCTTTAACATCTGCAGGTCCATTCGGACCATAAAACGATATGCTAAGAGCATCGACAATGATTTGAATAACTTTGATTTTTAATCTCTTCCATACTTTATTTTCTTTTTTTAGACATCTATTTTGGGGTTTTCTATTAGGAATTTTATGGAAGGCTTCTCGTGGAGTATACTCATGCGGGAAAAGCGAATAATAAATTCGAGTAGGAAAATAAATCACGGTAAATTGAGATTTACTAATTTTATAAATATTATATATATATATATATATATATATATATATATATATCTCAAGAAAAGGCATAGAAGAGAAATACTTAATGTAATTTTCTAGAATAAAAAATTTGTTGACTTTTAGCTCGAGAAAAGAAAAGGCATAGAATACGATAATTTTATCCATTCTTTTGTCGCACCCGTCGTTGCTCGCAATCCTTGTGTGAGGGCCTACCATCTCCCTTCGTTGAGCACGAGGTCACCCCTGAACAGAAGCGAGGCAGAAGGGGCGACCGATGAAGAGATAGAATGGTTATTTTTTAAAAAAAATTTGATGTTTTGAAAACTTTCAAAATAAGAATTATTTTCAGAAATTCGCTATATATATAAAATGAATCAAAAAAGATTTTTTTAATAAAATTTATCGCCAATATAAGTTTTAAAACAAATTTATTTTTTTTTTTTATCAATGTTCATGTAGCAATCTTTAAATTAGAATATATTACTCTGCCTGTTTAATTAGTATGACGCATGGTGGGAATCGGGGCGGTTAGCCGATCCGTTAGTTCGGTTGGCGAGTGCATCGCCTTCACCGCTCTCTTCCGTTCCCGTGAAACCGGTGCTTCACTCCGTCGCCACGGTCGTCGTCGCGGTGCCAATCCTCCACTCCGCGATCCGCCTCAGACCGCCTCTCTTTCTCGCATTCGATCGATCTTTGTGGTTTGTCTCAATCTCCCAGCATTGCATTAGTTCTTTATGGTTCCGTTGCGGGTTTGATTTGGATTCTAGGGTTCTTGTTTCCCTCTCGTTTTCTTGGGTATACATACTATCGTAAGTTTTGGGTAGGTTCTGTTTTCAGGGTTTGTTCCTGGTTGGATTCCAGGATTCTTGTTTCGATCTTCCGTTCGGATCAATCTTTCTTGCCTAGGTTTTGTTATCGAGGGTAAGTCTTGGGTATTGCTCGGATTCCACGATTCTTGTTTCGACCCATCTTTCGTACCGTCCTATCTTTCTTGTTTAGATTTTGCAACTAACTCGTTCTGGCTTTCGGTCTTTTACTGAGGAGAAGTCCTTGGATTTTGGTTGGATGGATTCCTGTGTTCGTGTTTGGATCTCTCTTTCGTTCGGACTTCTCATTCCTAGGGTTCGTCACTGAGGGTCAGCCTGATCCTAGGTTTCTTGTTTCCCTTTCTCTCTCTCGATCGAAACTTGGACCTTTGATTGTGGCCTAGGGATTGTTACCGATGCGAAATATTGGGTATTGGTTGGATCCTAGGGTTTGTTGCCGATGGAAAATCTTCGGTATTGATTGTTCTGTAGTCGAATCCGGAGAACACTGTGGCCATTTTTGACGATGGCTGGGAAAGGGGTTAGATTCTTGGTTACTTCAACCAGTGATTGTGGAAATATCCTTGCGTGCATGCAGGGTAAGGCTTTGCTTGTGAGAACGACTTCTTGCTCATACCTGAAGATGATGCTCGACTCTGTGAAAATGCTTTCCTAACTATCTATATGAAGAAACCTTGCTCTGATAAAATGAGATGAGAGATGACACAATGTTGCATTGACAGTGAAGTGTGTGCAAACCATATGGTTGGAAAATTTTCTTTGATCTTTAAAATAAAACATGGTTGGAAAATTTTCTTTTCGAGGTTATTTGTTATCTCACACTTTTATTCATTCTTTTATTGTTTTGGGGCTTGAAGGTATCTCTTGACTCTTGTTGCTAGTGATTATGCATGATTTCCAATAGCTTGTCTTTCGCAGTGATACCTGATTCATGTAAAAGAATAACTGATAGCCATCATCCATGAACAAGTTGGACTGTAGAGAAGCAGGATGTTAAGAACAAAGACAAGTCAGGAGAAACAATTCTGGAAAATTACAGGAAACCAGATGTATTGACATTTCAGCAACATGTTCATAATCCTCTTTAAGTCGAGGTTCCCACGATTTTGATAGGTCTTAGACCAGCAGTGAACTTCAGGATCTGATTAGATTGGCCTAATGGCCAGAGAGTTTTCAGGATTGGCGAAAATATGTTATGCTTGATTATGATTAATTGCAGTCAATTGGAATTAATGCATATAGTAGAAGGCTTACTTCTATTCTATGTTTCTTCATATACTTTTGCGGAACTAATTGTGTAGAGGGCTTAGTTGTGGAATATTGAAATTGCATGCTTTGAGTACTCCTCTATATGTCAGCATTGTTGATGACACATGTTCTGATACAGCTACTATAGTAATTGGTCTATATATGTAGGGTAGAACTGGGTGGCGAGATGAACTTGGTGTCCGGCATACTATTTGCCCAATTGACTCTAAAATATTGTCAGAACAAAAGGCAATAACAGAGGATTATAATTTTTGCTGTAAGGTGGTATAATATTTTGTGTTGACTTATGTTGTCACATTGCCATAAGTTTCTGATCACTGTGTAGCTGCAATTCAATTAAATATGAGAAGTGTTACGGAACGAATGCGGCCATCGGATGACGTGTCGGGCTGGCCTTGTTCAGTCGTCGAAATCCAGGGGCGTCCGATCGTCGCTTTCTGCTGGGGTGGGTTCTCGGTGCGTCTCGGGCTTGGCTCCTGCAAGAAGGCCTGGGTCGGGTTTTTCCCGATCGAGCCCCTCCGATGGTAAAGTCAATGAATGTTCTCCCCCCTGCGCCCTGAAGCCAGGTGGGGGTTATATAAGTGTGTCTGGAGGCGTACCTCGGTCCGGATGCGGCGAAGTCATAAGTCGCGTCAGTTGGTGCACTGGCGCCACCGGGATTTGGGGTGGCCTGCTCCATGCGTCGGTCGGCGTTACGGTGGCGCCGCTCGGGATATCGGGGTGGCATGTGGGGCGCTTCGATGTGAAGCGTCGCCATCCCGGGATTTTGGGGTGGCCTGCTCCATGCGTCACCATCCCAGGATTTCAGAAACAACTGCTCTATTTAGGTTCGGGCGACGTGGCGACGTGCGGGTGTCGTCTCATCCGACCCGAGATGGAGGGTCGGACGTGGCGATACATGTGGGGCGTCTTTATGCTGATGTGAATGCTGTCGTGGATGATCCCGGGATATCCCCTTTCACTCCCCCCCCCCCAAACAAGGCATGTTTCGAGGTCCTCGAGGAGGGGCTCGGGGCATGTCTGGCTTGTTCCTTCAACTGTATCGTTTGCCCTACGGAGGTTGGCGAGTTGCCTTGCGGCACTGTTGCTCTTGTGTTGGTGGCGACGAAATGGAATGATGCGTCGGGGGGTTGCTTGGATGATTGGGCCGGAGCGCTCGAGTTGGTGAATTTGGGAGCGAGTGGACTCGGGCACAGATGGACTGGTGCCCGAGCTGGTGAACTCGGGCACAAATGGACTGGTGCCCAAGCTAGTGAACTCAGGCACAAATGGACTGGTGCCCAAGCTAGTGAACTCGGGCACAGATGGATTGGAGCCCAAGCTGGTGAACTAGTGAACTTGGGCACAGATAGACTGGTGCCCGAGCTGGTGAACTTGGGCACAAATGGACTGGTGCCCGAGCTAGTGAACTCAGGCGTAAATGGACTAGTGCCCTAGCTGGTGAACTCGGGCACAAATGGACTGGTGCCTGAGCTGGTGAACTCGGGCACAACGGTTGGTGCAGAAATTTGGTGAACACGGGCACAAATGGGTGGAGCTGGTGGTGGACTCAGGCATAGATAGACTGGTGCTCGAGCTGAGGAACTCGGGCTCAAATGGACTGCTACTCGAGCCAGTGAACTCGGGCACAAATGGATTGGTGCTCGAGCTAGTGAACTCAGGCACAAATGGTGGTGCTCGTGCAGTGAACTCGCAATAACGAATGGTGGAGCCGAGCCGGTGAACTTGGGCACGAGATAGCCTGGTGCGAGTTTTGGTGAACTTCGGCACAAATGGACTTTTGCTTCGAGTGAGGGCTTGACAAGCGTTAAGTCTCTTCGAAGGGGTGAACTCGAGCACAAATGGACTTGTGCCCAAGTCAGTGAACTCGGGCACGAGATAGCCTGGTGCCCGAGCTAGTGAACTCGGGCACAAATGGACTTGTGCTCGAGCTGGTGAACTCAGGCACAAATGGATTGGAGCCCGAGCTCGTGAACTCGAGTATAGATAGACTAGTGCTCGAGCGGGTGAACTCGAGCACAGATAGACTGGTGCCCGAGCTAGTGGACTCGGGCATAGATAGACTGATGCCCGAGCTGGTGGACTCGGACACAAATGGACTCGTGCCCGAGCTGGTGGACTCGGGTAGAAATGGACTGGTGCCCGAGCTGGTGAACTCAGACACAAATGGATTAGTGCCCGAGCTGGTGAACTCCGGCACAAATGGACTGGTGTGCGAGATGCTCTGGTACTTGATACTCGAAGGCACTTACTAGTGGTACGTGCGGCACGGAGAGGGTCACGTGCTGTTTTGTTGGTGGGAAATCAGGGGCGTGGGCGCTCAGTGGGAATTACGGTTGGGTGGTCGCGTCGATCGAGGTGATCCTTGGTGGTAATCCCCGCTGGCTCCTGCCAAGGCGACTGGATGATGCAACGTTCCTTGGCGGGAGCTGCCATTAATTGTTGCCTCGGGGAGCCCAAACGTCGCTTAGGTGGCAGTGGGGCTACTCCCTTATAAGTTCATTCCTATGAGCAGAAGGTCTTCGCGTCTTCATTTGTTGTCGAGCCTTTCGCGTGTCTTCTCGGACTCTTATTCCCCTTCGGAATCTAAATCAAGGTCGGGATGACTTCTTCCTCATCGTTGTCGAGTCGGTCGGTCCCCGAGGTCAACAAGTTGACCTCGAGTAGTTCCAGGGTAGAGGTGTTGAGCTCGTCGTCGGGTGGGGTGTCCCCGGTGGATTCAAAGGCCCTCGCGACCCTTCAGGTGATGCAGTCGTGGCACGACGTAGACTCGGTGGTGATCGAGGAGCTCTTGGGGCTGGTTCAAGATCAGCTCCATGCCCCTAGGTTGGGTGAGCGTCCTTACGATCCGTTCCCAGGGGGGTTTGGGTTGACCATGGACGCCCTGGAGGTGGGGCTGAGGTTCCCCTTGCACCCCGTGGTCGTGGAATGCCTCCTGTGGTGAGGGATTTCTCCTTCGCAGATGACGCCCAATTCTTGGCGCTATCTAATTGTCTTTCTAGGAGAGTGTCATGGGGCGAGGATCGAGCCAACCCGAACCCTGTTCTTGGCCTGCTTTTGGCTGTGCAAGGGTCGGGGCGGCTACTACCTTACCGCCCGAGGCGGATTCAAGATCAGTGGCGCCCCCTCGAATAACGAGGGCTGGAAGACTCGTCACTTCTTTGTGAGTCGCTCTCAGGAATGGGGGTTTTGTGTGGGGTGGACTTCCCGAGCCATCAACAATGTGCCTCCGTTTCTTTCCCCCGAGGAGTCCAATTGCGTGGAGCATCTGAAGGGGGTCCTTTCTTCTTCTCGAGCGGTTAGGGAAATGTCTGAGGCGTGGCTGGTCGAGGCAGGTCTCAACCCAGCCTCTAGGGATATGGCCTGACCTGTGGCTTTTAAGTGCTTTGTTTCCAGTCGATTTTTGTTCTTTTGCTTTACTGATCTGCCTGTTCTGTAGATATGGTGAACTTCCAGGCAATGAGGGGGATTCCGCGCCTTCCGAGCGTGGCGCAACCTTCTCGGGGGACACCAAAGGCCGGGGACGAAACCCCGGTTCAGAAGGGGACTCCGGGGCGCCGGGGTTCCGACGAGGCTGAGGTGGAGCGTCCGAAGAAGAAAGCCAGAGTGGTGATTCGAAAGTCATCCAAGGGGGCGGCGCTTCATGAGGCGGCCGCGCGAGCCACCGTCGGGTCGGGCAGCAGTTCTCACAGGGAGGGCTCGGGCGCAAAAGGAAAGAGGAGTGCCAGCCCGGCCGAGGATGAGCCCCATACTAGGCGGGCGGATTGCCCCAAGTCGATGAGGGACTTGTGTCGGGTCCGGACCTCGAGCAAGGGTGAGCCCTTTCGAGCTCTGGAGTTTGTAGATCTGCTGGATGAGGAGCCAGGGGCGCCCTACGGGATCCGACTGCCGTCCGTGAAGGCTGACACTCGCATTTGGTCCGATGGCTCAGCGGCCCAGGAGTTTGGTCGAGGCGTACTCCATCCGGCCTGGCAGCTGAGCAGCTATCTTGCTCGCCTTCTTGGAGTGGTCTTTGGTGGACCGTGGCTTGGCGGTTATCGTCCGTAAGTCGTGGCAGGTAAGCGTCGTATCTATGCTTTGTGTCCGGGAGCCGAGTTCCGATGTTCGGTTTTGACCCCCCGTGTCTTTCGCAGAGTCAACACTATACAATGGCGCTGATTGACCGAGTGCAAGACGCGGGTCGGGTGATCAAGTGTCTCGGGGAGGCGAACTCCGACCTTCGTCGGGAGGTCGAGGAGCTGAGGGGTGGCGTCGGCCCCGAGACGGTAGCGGCGGCCGAGGTTGAGGCTGCGCGGCTGAAGGCGGAGTTGGAGGACTCTCAACGCCAGTTGAAGGACAGTCGCAGGCGGGTTCGGAGGCTGGATGACGAGTTGCTCGAGCTCGCAAAGAACGCTGAGGCCGCGCGGGCGGTGGCCAAGGTGGCTGAGGAGGCACTGCAAGGAGAGCGCCAAAGAACGGAGGACCAGGCGAAGAGGGCGATCGAGGAGTACAAGAAGTCACCCGAGTTCGAGCTCGGCCTCCAGAGGTCGGGTCAGGCGACCTTCGAGTATGGCTACCGGCTACCTCTTGCCCGTTTCCACGCCAGGTACCCTGATCAGGAGCTGGAGGCCGATCCGTTCGTGGATCTTCCCGAAGATCGCAACATTGACATGCCCGAGGAGGTGCCTTTTGATGATAGCCTAGCTGATCCACCTCTGAGTTAGAGAGTCCTGGGCCGAGTCGGGGCTTCGGGCGGGTTACATCTTTGGTTTGTAAGGCCCGTGTCTTTTCGGTCGGGCCGAGTTGGAGTTTTGTAAGGCCCGAGCCAACCACAGTGTAAAAATTCTACTTACATGAAAGTTTTTGAATATCAATGCAAGGCTTCTATCCAGAATTACGGGTAAAACTTTCTCAAGTTTGACACGTTCCATGTTTTTTTGCAGGGGGGTTCCGTCCATGGTCTCGAGGCGACAAGTGCCTTCTCGGACCATGTCGTAGACTCGGTAAGGGCCTTCCCAGTTCGGGGATAATTTTCCCCTGGCACGGGTTGGATCGCTCACCTCGGTTTTCTGAAGGACTAGATCCCTGACTCGAATTCTCTGCGGTCGAACCTTTCGATTGTAGATTCGGGCCACCGCCTTCTTGTACGCCAAAGCATTTAGGTGGGCCTCGGCTCTTAGTTCGTTGAGGAGGTCGAGTCCTGCCTGGAGTCCGAGTTCAGAAGTTCCCTCGCCGAAGTTTTTCACCCGCAAGGTTGGGAAGGTGATTTCGGGGGGGAGGACGGCCTTGGTTCCAAACGCGAGGCTGAATAGGGATTCTCCCGAGGCTATTTTTGGAGTGGTTCGGGATGCCCACAGGACGCTCGGGAGCTCTTCCACCCAAGCTCCACGCGCTTCACCCACCCTCTTCTTCAGTCCTTCGAGGATCGCCCGGTTTGTGACCTCGGCGAGGCCATTGGTCTAGGGGTGGGCGACCGAGCTGAACTTCAGCTGTATCCCGTACGAGTGGCAGTAGGACTTAAACCTTGTGTTGTTGAACTGGGTGCCATTGTCAGTTATGATGGCCCTTGGGATTCCGAAGCGCGTGAGGATATTCTTCCACACGAAGCTCTCGACTTGCTTTGTGGTGATGGATGCCAGTGGTTTAGCCTCGACCCACTTGGTGAAGTAATCGACCCCAACTATGAGGAAAGGTTGTTGGCCCGAAGCCGGGGGGAAGGGGCCGAGGAGGTCCATGCCACATTGTGCGAAGGGCCAAGCTACGTCGATCGGGGTGAGGGGCATCGTCGGTTGGCGTTGGATCCGGGCATACGCCTGACACTGGTGGCACCGTCGCACGTAGGATAAGGCATCTCGTTGTAGCGTTGGCTAGTAAAATCCTTGCCTGAGTATCTTGAAGGCCAAAGCTCGGCCCTCAATGCGCTCCCCTCATATGCCCTCGTGAACTTCGGTGAGGACTGTCTCGGCTTCGGGTGGGGATAAACAGCAGAGCAATGGCTGAGAGAGGGCCCTTCTATACAGTTTGCCCCTGATCTCGACGTACCACGCTTGGGCTCGTCTGAGCCGACGAGCAGCCAGCAGGTCATCGGGTAGCTCGCCCTTTTCTTTGTAGCGAAGTATTTCTTCCATCCAGTTCGGAGTCACCTCTACCATGTTGACATCCGAGACTGGTAAGGTCGGTGTGGAGAGGACCTCGATCTTCCTCGGGGGCTCCCCGGGCAATTGGCTAGACGCTAGCCCGGCCAATGCGTCAACTTGGATGTTCTGAGCACGAGGTATCCTTGTGACCACCAGACGGTTGAAGCGAGCCAAAAGTCGTCGGGCTTCGGCGAGGCATCAGGTCATGGTCGGTTCTCTGGCTTCGTAGGTCCCATTAATGTGGCCTGCCACCAGTTGGGAGTCGGTAAAGGCCTCCAAATTTCGCACATGCATCTCGAGAGCAAGGCGTAGTCCCGACAGCAGCACCTCGTACTCGGCCTCGTTGTTGGTGGCTTTGAATTCCAACCGAAGCGAGTGCTCGTAGGTTTTGCCGTTCGGGTCCTTAAGGATCATCCCTGCTCCGGCTCCTCCCGACGTGGCAGACCCGTCAACGTACAGGGCCCAAGCTAGCGGATCCGACTCCTGCGCAGTTAGGCCGTCCTCGGGGGTTAGCTCAGAAATGAAATCAGCCAAAACCTGGGCCTTTATGGCCGTCTGGGGCATATATCGGATGTCGAACTCTCCGAGCTCTACCGACCATTTGAGCATCTGACTCGAGACATCAAATTTGGAGAGGATCTGGTAGAGTGGCTAGTCGGATATTACCTTTATCGTGTAGGCCTAGAAGTAAGGCCGTAGCTTTCGGGTCGTCACAATCAACGCTAGCGCCAGCTTCTATATCGATGGTAGCGCTCTTCGGGTCCGACGAGGATGTGACTGGTGTAGTAGACTACCCGCTGCGTGGCTTGGTCCTCGCTCACCAGAACCAAGCTGACCACCTGCTCCGAAGCCACCAAATAAAGGCCCAGGACTTCGCCCAGTCGGGGCGAGACAAGCCGGGGGAGCCGTTCGAGGTAGGTCTTCATTTTGCCGAAGGCGTCCTTGCATTCTGGGGTCCATTTGAAGTTGTCCGCTCAGTGCAAGGCCCAGAAGAACAAGAGGCATTTGTCTCCCGAGCGTGATACGAACCTCCCGAGTGCTGCTAGCTTTCCTACGAGGCATTGTACCTCTTTTACCGAGTGCGAAGATTGCATCTCCATTATGGCTCGTACTTTCTCTGGGTTAGAGTCTATCCCTCTTTGGTGAATAACGAAGTCGAGGAATTTTCCCGACCGGACCCCGAAGGTGCACTTTGCCGGATTGAGGCGCATATTATACTGTCTGAGGGTCCGAAAGGTCTCTGTCAGGTCGGTTAGGTGGGTTGCAGCCGACCTGCTTTTGACAATCATGTAAATGTCATCGACATTTCATTAACCATCCTCTGATAAGTGGCTCCAGCATTCTTCAGATCGAATGACATGACTTTGTAATAGTAGACCCCTCTGTCGGTGATGAACGCGGTGTGCTCTTGGTCTTGTGACGCCATGCGGATTTGGTTGTAGCCCGAGAACGCGTCCATGAACGTAAGAAGCTCATGGCCTACGATTGCGTCAACTAACTGATCTATCTTCGGGAGGGGATAACAATCTTTAGGATATACCCGATTGAGATCAGTGTAGTTAATGCACATCCTCCAGCTTCCATTACGTTTTTTAACGAGGACTACATTCGACAACCACTGTGGGTATTTTACCTTTGTTATGAATCCAGCGTTGAGTAGTTGGTCGACTTCGCAGTTAGTCACCCGTTGCCGCTCCGGGGTGAATCTCCGAGGCTTCTGCTTGACCGGGCATGCCTCGGGATGGATGTTCAGATGGTGTTATGCCACTTTGGGGTCGATCCTTGGCTTGTCCTTCGGGGACCAGGCGAAGACGTCGGTATTTTGCTTCAAGAACTCCACCAGCTAGACCTAGTTGGTTTCCGGAAGCACGGCTCCGATCTTGGCGACCCGGTCCGATCGATCATCCTTCAGGGGAACCTTGATGAGCCGCTCGGTTGGCTACAGGTGGATAGGAGTTCTTGGGTCGTCTCGAGGGTCGAAGTTGGCCGGATCGGGTCACGTCCTCTTTGGCATTGATACAACCGTCAGATAACATTTCCTAGACTCCTTGGGATCACTATGCACCACCCTGACTCCTGACGAAGTCGGAAATTTCATGGCTCGGTGATAGGTGGAGATGACCGCCCTTATCCTGTTGAGGGTCGGGCACCTGAGGATGACGTTGTATGCCGAGGGTAGGTCGACCACCATGAAGGCAACCATCATCGTCTTCGTTCTCGGTTCGTTCCCTAGGGTGACGGGAAGGAAAGTAGTCCTGAGGGGGGACTCCCCGGTGAAACCGGTAAGTGCGGTCATCATAAGGGAGAAGTCGTTGTCCATGAGCCCGAGCTTCCTGAAGGCGTCCAAGTATAGAATGTCTGCGGAACTCCCAGTGTCAACCATCACCCTCTTCACCTTGGCATTAGCGATGCGGACGGAGACCACCAGAGCATCGTCGTGGTCCGAGAACTCCCCTCCCTCTGTGCCGAATCTGATTTCTTCCTCGGAATGCATCCTCGGACACTTCTCCATCGCGCTCAGTGCATACACCTTCTTGGTGGTGGAACTGTTGCCGCCAAAGGCTGGTCCACCAATGATGACATCAATTTGCCTTTCGACCGGACACTGGGGCCGAGGTGGCGACTCCCTTAGTTTCTTGAGGAAGCATCTGAGATGCCCTCATCGGATCAGCTCCTCGATCTGGTTCTGTAGGTCTCGGCAGTCCTCCGTGTCATGGCCGTAATCCCGATGGAACCTATAATATTTAGATCAATCCTTGTTAGTAGCTTTCACTGGGTTGGGTTCCCGCAGGAGCCCCTTCTCCCGGATTTGGAGGAAAATTTCAGTCCGAGAAGCGTTTAGGGGGAGCCTTGGGCGCGGTAACTTGGTTCGGTCGGTCTTCCTTCGGGGTGGTTCGGGGAACGACCTCGAAGCCATTGTTCGGGCGAGGTCCGTCCTGGGCCTCTTGCTGTCTTCGCGCTTCCTCGCCACCAAGGCTTCGGCGGCGATGTGCTGGTTGGCGCGCTGGAACATTTCGGGGACTATCGATGGCGGCCTCTCCACCAGAGACCAGAAAAGTCTAAAGGGGCGTAGCCCCATTAAGAAGGCCTGCATGACTAGGGATGGATGGGCCTCGGGCATCCCCTTGGCCTTGGCAGCGAAGCGCGCGACGAACTACGAGAGTGCTTCGTCGTCTCGTTGGGCTAGTGTGAGGAGTGCGGCCACGGAGGGTCTCGGCTGTTTGCTAGCCATGAAGCCCTGTTCGAGCCCCCGCGCTAGTTGCTCGAACGAAGAGATGGAGTCTGGTCACAGCTGACTGAACCACATCCGAGCCGGCCCTTTGAGGATAGTGGGAAACGCCTTGCACATCAAGGCGTCGGATGTGCCGTAGAGGGCCATCTAGGCCCGAAAGGCGGCGACATGCTCCGTGGGATTGGAGCTGTCGTCGTAAATGCTTCAAGGGCAGGGAGTCTGAAGTTGAGGGGGACTGACTTGTCCTGTATCTCGGGGGTGAAAGGGGATGCTCCCGAGACATCATCCCCGACTTCTCCCTTGGTCCTGCGGAGCTCTCGCTGGAATTCGTCCAAACGTCGATTCACTGAGTTGAGTTGGGCTCTGAACGTGTCGTCGGCCGAGTCGGTGGACACTGTGTTGTGCTCGGGAAGTAGCATGTCAGTCGGGGGGAGACCGTGGACGCTCGGTTTGGGAGTCATTCCCTGACCCCTGGGATGTCCTACAGCTTCCTCCCGTGGTTGATCGTGCGTGGCTAGATTCGTCGGGGGATCGTCGAGGGGCTCTGGGACATAAATGGATGGGCTTAGCGCCTGGGGGCCCACGAGAAGCACGAGCTGCAGGATAAGGGGGACGACTGTTTGGATCATCCCAGTCAGAGCTTGGACCTGCTTTGACAGGTCGAGAAACGCCCCGGGCGAGTGATAGCCCAGGATCGTTGAACAGTCGCCAGTGGCGCTCCGGGGTCTGGATTGGAGTGCGTCCTCCCGACTTAGCAGCGGAGATTGGTCTCGAAATGGAGATGGGGGCAGCAGGTTGCCCTTCGATCGGGTAGGCTCCCGGGTTGGTCATGGGACACTCCTACAAGATCAACCCTCCTTCTAGCACTAAAATATTACGGAACGAATACGGCCACCGGATGACGTGTCGGGCTGGCCTTGTTCAGTCGTCGAAATCTAAAGGTGTCCGATCGTCGCTTTCTGTTGGGGTGGGTTCCTAGCGCGTCTCGGGCTTGGCTCCTGCAAGAAGGCTTGGGTCAGATTTTTCTCGACCGAGCCCCTCCGATGGTAAAGTCAGTGAATGTTCTCCCCTCCCCCCCTGGCTCCCTGAAGCCAGGTGGGGGTTATATAGGCGCGTCTGGAGGCGTACCTCGGTCCGAATGCTGGCGAAGTCGCACAGGGCAGCACTGTACAGGTCGGTGCTGCACGGCGTTGCTCCGGAATCTCAAGGGTGGCCTGCTCCATGCGTCGCCATCCCGGGATTTCGGGAACGATTGCTCTGTTTGGGTTCGGGCGACGTGGCGGCGTGCGGGTGCCGTCTCATCCGACCTGAGACGGAGGGTCGAACGTGGCGATACATGTGGGGCATCTTTATGCTGACGTGTCTGCTGTCGTGGATGATCTCGGGATATCTCCTATCAAGAAGGTACCAGAAACAATAGGTAAACAATTAAAGTGAACAGTGGTGCCCTTGACATGATGTGTTGGAGAATCCGATGATGCAAAACCTCATGGAAACTACTAAGGATGACTTGTAGGTTTGTTCTTTTAGTCTCATGATGCATTGTTGATGCGAAGTTCTTGTAATGTGGATATGTATTTTTCTTTTCGGTGTTTTTGAAATGTATGACATACCAACTACATCCATTTTTGTGTATGTGGGTTTTCATTACTATAGTTAATGCTTGAAAGTTCTGGAACCAGTTATGGGCCCAGCATTACCTTAATTGTGGCCAATGTTACTCAGTTGCCATGTTAATGGTATCCCCTTATTTTAATTAAGATTAACTAATAGGCTCTGGTTTTAGTGCATTAGATGTTCTTGAAATTTGATATGTCAATACCAAATTCTGTAGTTCTTAAGAGGAAATAAGTATATATATTATATTTATATATGTAGAAGAATCTGTTGCCTTTGTGTTTTTTTTTTCTAGGCATTGAACTTCTGTAATGGGAACTAAATTGTAGAAGACGAAAAGCTGTATGGAATAATACTGATAAATGGTTCATTAAGAAAATAAAATGATATTATTTATCATGAAAACTATTATCTCATATGGAGATGCTAGTGCAATAACTATTGTATGTTACACAAAAGAGCTAAAAATTATGCCCTGCAAATTTTGAAGATATTATTTGGTCCTATTGTGATTCCAGTCCTTTAATCATCTTGCATATGAAGTAGTGGATAACACAAAGAGCACCTGCAGGATTCAGTATCTTCTTTGAACACAAAGGCATTCTTGTTTCTTTATGAGGTTAAAAGCACTCTCCCCTCCTTTTGGGTTTTTTTTCTCCCCCTTTTATCTTTCTTTATCTAGTTTGCAGCAGATGTTGAACACATCAGTTGTAAGGGGCAGCAGACGCATCTCTTCTATTTTATTGACTAACCGTGTAGGTTTTTTATTGATTGGATTGAATGGTAGATCAATCTGGATAAGTTTTATGCATTAATTCAAGTCATTGGATGGACCTATTTGCAGGGTCCGGTTCCTCGACTGTTGTTACTTTGATTGCTGTTGTTCTGGAAAGTTGGTGTGTGCCACCACCACTGTGGGTCTCTTCAACGCACGGGTGGGAGACATTACCTCAGTTGTCGTTCGGCATAGGTTTACTGCAAACACATGGACTTTGTCACATAGATATCATAAACATGTTATCTGTTAAAAGAAATTGTTGTTCCTCGGATGTTCATAAGATGGATAGCCTTTTAAAGATTAGAACATGATAAACTGGTAGATCATCCATGCCATTGTCAGCTTAGCAGTATCACCTTATATTTGTTTTAATAACTGCATGGATTTATGCAATATATATATATATATATATATATATGTATATACATATGATTTATAGATTTTAGATGTTGGTGGATTCATGAATAGTGTATGAAGTTGGAACTAACCAACATCGCACTGTTGCTTAAATCATCCAACGTTAGCGTCCGACAATGATAATTCAGTTAAAGTTTCTTACAGCTAACCCTTTCTTTCGGTCGACAGCCCTGCGAGCCGCGAAATTACTGGGAGTGGTCTCTGGCAACGTCTCCGGCAATACGTCCAAAAGTGGCCTTGCGATCATCCTTACCAAAAGGAAAGCATTGCCAACAGAAATCGAAATGACTGCAGCGCGCCGACAAAATATACTTCTGTAATGTCCACAACTTGGCAATACGTCCAAAAGTGGACTTGCGATCTTCATGTCCGAGCCTGTGAGATGAAATATGCCGCCAGCCATACGATATGTACAAAAACAAGGAGGTTATCCTCCGGGAGTCCCTTGGACGTCAAGCAAGCATCGAGCAACCCAACATCTCTGATGACGACAAAACAATATAGAAAACATGATGAGGGTAGATTAAAGATAAAGCCTACGACTCATCCGCTATGTTAGAATATCTGCGAGATATACATGCACCGAACTTCAACCAGGTGCAACAAACTAATAGATAACAATCAAACAAACCTCTATCCATGCTCCGAGCAACAAATTTCCATCAGTGCTATCTATTATATCCTTATTCGTTTCTCCACTTATCATCACTGGATGGTCAAAGCCAGGTTGGCCGTCTTCAACGGCCAACAAGGTAGGCAATTAAACACTATCTAAATAACCTGGTTTCGGAAGCACCAATCATCGTGGTGCCATCTGCTTGTAGCCATATAGAGAAGGCTCCCACCCGGTCTCCGGCTCTTTCCGCTTCAATCCAACGGCTGCGGAACTAGAAGGCTGTGCACTAGTCTTTGTTTGATCTTCCATCCGACTTCTGTAGCCTTGCAGAAAGAATTGTTCAAAACTGCCACCCTCAGTCGACGGCATACCACTGTTCAAGTCGACGTGAAGCGGTGGCATCCCAAACCCAGCCATATCCGAGGGCATATTGGCTGCACCTAAAAGAAAGGGTGGCCTGGCAGATGGCACCCCAAGTCCTCCTGCGCCAGCAACATGTGGTATGGCTGCAGCCCCTCTGGGGTCTACCATGTAAGAAATGCTCCCAGGTGAATAATATGCTGCAGGAGCAGATATGGTAGGCCTCGTCGCAAGTCCAGCATAGCCACAACTGGGGTTCACAAACAGTGGTGGAGAAACAATAGGAGGCCTGATGTTCAGTCCGTTTGGCAGAAAAGAGTGCTGCTGTGCTTGATTGGGATTATGGTTTCTTTCAACAGCAATCACGGATCCCATGAGTTTAATGACAGGATCAAAGGCTGCTGGCCCTCCATAAGATTCCAAGGCTTTAGTAGATGCTTTATCAAGGTTATGAGCAACGCCAATGTCAGGGAAAGATGGGTTGTCATTCAGGTCAAAGTCTCCCAGGGAAAGATGCCTATGAGATGATGAAGAAGCAGAAGACAAGCTGTGCTCTCCGTTCAGTAAGTGCAACTTCTGGGAGGAGAATGGACATGTAGATGCATCCTCATCCCCAAGGCAATTAAGATCCAAATTTAGCTTCTCTGGTCTTGATCTAACTTCCGCACATGAATCTCGAGATGGAAGACCGGAGGAAATAGGTAACTCTCTCACACGTGTGAATTCATCATCCACATCATCCTCCCTTTCAGCCACGTTTAGATCAATTCCGAGGAATTCTGATTTCTGCTTTTGACCAGAACAAGTCCTTTTACCATCTGGAGTTCTTCGAGGAGATGCTGGTCGAAAAGCACTGGTAGCAGCAGAACCCTTCCATCCCATTTCACCTTCAAAATGAAGAGGCGTAACAGGCAATCCGGGAGCCCCTTTTGAGGAAGCAAAAACAGCTATAGGAGAAGACACAGCAACAGATATTTTCATAATAGGCCTCATCTCGGGTTCATCACCACAGGTATCTGCATTCAGGTCAAACGTGCATCCATCCATAAGAGACTTATCAACTGATTCTTGAGCAGGAACGGGTGATTCTTTATCTTTATCGGAGTTCCCTGGATCAGAACTCATGTGCTGCGTGATCTCTGACTCCTTGTCAGGAGATGAGGTACCAGAATGATCTTTTCCAGCCGATGAACTATCCCCACCAACTTCCTCAGTCACTGCTTGAACTTGCTCTTCTTCAGAACCAGGGCTATGAAAACCAGTCATTTCCCCAGAATTAACCTCAGGAGAGCTGCAAAAGTGCTCTCTATAATCGACCACCTCTCGTTCCACTGCTAAAGCAACTTGCCTTGCAACCTCTAATGCATCATCCAAACATCCAAGTCCGATTTCTGACTTCCGACTGACGTCTTCACCAGCCTCTGTCCCAACAACTTTAAAAAAATCAGTGGATGTCGAAAGAGGACCTTTCCGGTTCTTAAAATTGATGGCACGATCTATATCTTTATCGGCACTGCTAGTGGCTTCCTCCCTTTGACAAGATAGTTGACAATCATCTATGTTGTCAAGAATGCTAGCAGTGCAAGAGTAATCTTGAAAACCACTGGTGAGAATTGCAGCTGAATTGGACTCGGCTGTTATGAGACACTTTTCCCTCCTGTAGTCAAAATCCCCAGCCTTTGGCTGATGTTCCGTTGCCTTTGCAGCAGAAGAGGTGCCATTGTCAGAATCCAACTTGCATGAGATAGTAAGTTCAGCAGCAGCCACCGATGGTGTCATAGAAGCAGGAAAAGCAAAAGATGAAGAATTACTGGAAGTTCCTCCTTGATTAGATTTGCACAGCTTATCTTCTGTCATATCTGCATCAATCTCTTTCTCAATATCAGGGACATCTTTTGACATTGGCGTGTCATGCTGATCGGCTGCATCTCCTTCCTGACCAAGTTGTGAACAAGTTTCAGTGGAGGGTTTTCCCACTGCAACACAACCAGAAGATTCTCCCATAACAGATAGATTCTCCAGGCAGTTCGAGACAGGTGATGACCCTGCTGAATTGGCAACTGCTAAAACTGCACTTGCATTAATGGCATTCAAAAACATGGGAAAAACTTGATGTGGTGTTGGACTTATCTCCTTGTTTGTAGAATCAATAGGGGAGCTGTCTGAGCATCTTGTGGCATTAGAAACCTGCAATTCAGCCCCTGCAGATTCTGCTTGATTATTTCCTTCACTAGTTCCCATAGAGCATGGAGAAATATCAACAATTGGATTTACCAAGTTCAAACAATTTTCACTTTTGTGCACATCCTCAGAAGATCTGGGTTGATTACTTTGACTGGCTCCACATTTATCATGGTCATGACAACTTGTATCATCATTCCTAGCATGATTCCATTTATCATACAAAATTCTGGCCTTCTCCTTGATTGGAATGCTTTTGTGATCAAGGAGAAGTTCAATAGTAACTCCCACTCCAGAGGCAATTATCCTTTTATGGTCTATGGGAAGTCTCTCAAATGAGGTCAGTAATGAACAAATTAATTCTTCAGCATCGATGACATTGACATCTGCATTGAGGTTTAGTGCTTCTTGGAGCCATTTATTGAGATAAGAAAGTCCATTTAACTCAAGAAACTGATTAAGACATTCCTTATGGTCAGTAACTGTTAAAACACTTGCAACTGTACACCATTGTGTCACTGGATCACCCAAGTTAGTTGTACCACAGTCATTCAACTTTTGTATCATGGAAAGTAGCTCTTCAACCCTAGCAATATTTGAAAGCCCATCTCTCATCTCAGTAAGAGTAAAAAAATCTTCAAGTGTCATTCTGGCTCACAAGATAAAATTGGTAGCTAAAAATTTGAATAATCCACTCCTTGCATCATGCTGCTACTTGAGACATTCAATCACATTTAAGATGAGCATAAGCATGTGATGTCTCCTTCTGTAAAATATATAGCATCACTTAATCAGAAGTCTAGTCACAAAACATAATGCTTGAAAAATATTTTTCTTTCAGGAAAAAAGTAAAATTAACAAATAGTATGATGCCAGCCTTAACAAATAGCATAACCCATGATGCATATCCAAACTTAACAATGGCATAGCTCAAAATTCAAAACCAAACAGTGCAAAAGACTTGTCTGGCAACTTCACAAGCAATATTTATCTGAATCATTCTGATGAACAATATAGTGTCTTCATTACATGCACCAATTAATTATAACTCTTTGATTGTCACGACTTATACCATGAACTCCACCACAAAAACTTGCACACTACAAAACTTTCTGGTCAGTTTCAGCATAAGATGTAAACACTAGGCATTCTAGGTCAGCAGAGATTTCCATACAAGCAGCTGATTCAACACCTATAGTGCATAAAGAGAGTGACAATTGTCACTTAAAAAAGGAATGATCTTTTGTTAATATAACCTCTTTTTCCTTTATCTAACGCCTTAGTAACATGCATCAATCTTTTTTTTTTCTAATTGACTCCAGCTGTCAGGTGTCTCATCCACATTGTGGTTTTTCTGATGGTCCAAAAGAAAACGTATCCCTGCATGCATATTCACATGCAGTGGAACAGAAGGAGAAAACCATGCATAAGAACATCCCTCTTAAATGCATAGATACATATCCTATTGAACGGCCATAAGCTGCTTAAAAAATACTTTGCGTTGGCAAGACATTCTATAACAAATTGTAGCTACAAACCCAACATTGTTACATTATTAGCCTCACCCTGCAAACTACAAACGTACAATCAACTAAAAGATTCTGAGTAAACACAACCTTGTCTTTCTTGAGACCATTGAAGTACACAAGCACAAAATAAAAATGACAACCTTCTTAAAAAGAATTTCATATGCAGACCCTCGCTCTAAAGTTTCAGAAAAGCCTCATAAAGTTGCAAATATAATAAACACCAGCTAATGTTAGAGATTTTTTAATATTTTTAATATAATAAACACCAGCTGATACCCTTCTAGCTATCAAGAGTTCTTAATATTTTAAAATCCAACAATCATCGATGAAGTTCTAGTGATCTCTTGAAGAGAGCACTTTTGACTACCTTGGATCAAGCAGCTTCACTGATGAACCATAACAGCCACTATGGTAACTACTGAGGTGGCACTAAGCCATGAGCTACAATGAACGGTTCAAGCCCAATCTCTTCTTTAGTTGACAGAACCATATAAAGTGGTGAAGAGAATGAAGAGAAATTTTTTTATAATGATTCTGAAACATCGAGCTCTAATGCTAATGTTAATAAGGAAATCTCCCCGTCAAGAAAGTAGTGAACGAGATTATCATTACTTGATCCTCACAATCATCTTTTACTTTACAACCATCTAACAATAGGCCTTAATATATTACATTTCTCACTTTCCTGACATATAATAGATTGCAAATTATTAAGATTTCAAATACCAATCAGATTTTTACATACTGCCCAGTATTTGCCAGTCCAACAAAGGACCAAAATTGAATCAAATAATTTGGTACCAGTCAATACATATTCCTTCATTATACTTCCACTCGTACCAAGTGATACAGATCAGTGAACCACCCCATATTTAAATCTTGAATTAGATTAGATTGTGATATTTTACTATATAAATCTTCAATTTTAATATCATGAATTCCACAGTAATTCCACTTTTCATGAAACTTTTGCATTGAACCATAGAAATATATCTGGTGTCATAGTAAGATATTTATTTTATTTCCTGTGAAACCTTAAATGATATAAAATCCCATTTATAGTACATCTAGGACTCTTCAAACTCTATCATACTAAGTAGGCAACTTTCCAGAACCAGGCTATACCTAAAGTAGGACTTTGTATTTGTAATACCAACACTGGCTCAAAACAGAAACATCAAAGTACCCTCAACAACACCTGAAAATGATGATGAAATTCCTCCAATGAAATCAAAGAAGAAAAAAAACGTGCAACTCATACTCAAACTTAAAGGAACTTAGATTTGAGTCACACAAAAAATTTATATGAACCTGCTCAAAAACAATTTTCTTTCAGTGAGTTGATTTGTTTCTTCGGAATTTGATGACTTTTCATCTAGTAATCCAACAATAAAATTCAGTTTTGACTTTCAAGTCATCTCACCTGTCACAAGCTACCAGATTGCCAAAAACCAGGCACTACAACATCACGTTCAACATGTTTGTTGTACACTGCCCCTAGGAGTAGCTTGTTTTTTTGCCATGAATATTCAAGGAAAAAAATGATCCATGTAGGTACTTGATAATTCTGCAATTCCTATGGTGTCTTGTTAAATGTTAGTGTTCATCTTGTTACTCTTTGAAGGCTCATCCATGAACTCTGTGTGTAAATCTTCTTCAGAACTTAGGCCACAGCATATGGCCTTGCGATTCTTCGATTTTCACTCAAAACATCTCAACTGTGACTCCACCCTTATTTTCCCTTGCAAATCATTTCTATGTTATAGGCAACACCATATCTATTCTCAATAAAATTGGATACCACATGGTGAAATAATTGGAATATAAATATTCCATCGGTTTTCTAGGTTGTGCTGATACCAATATAAATGCAGCATGTGGGTAAAGAGGGTAAGTACTGGAGGGGCAACAAGAATGGAAAAAAAAAAAGATACAAGTCATAAGAGAGTAAAGAAGTATGTAAAACCAAGGGAACTTAATTCCATGAATCAAAACTCAATATGCAATTTAGTACTAGCCACTTTGTCAAACAATCAATCCACTCCTACGATGAAGTGAAATGGAGCTTTCGAAGGAGAGGAAAAGATCGCATTCAAGAACTCTTGCACCGGGAATGAAACTTACTGCTGGAATCTCTCTTACCCTCTCAACACCATTCCATTTTATTATCAAAAGAACACATCACACTCTTGTGGGTATTTGACTTTGACTGCGTGTTTCAAAAGATGAAACTAAATCATAAAAGTTAAAGAAGAGAAGAGAAACAACCTTGGTTGTAGAATTTTGGCCAATAATCACTGAAAATTCATACGAGTAACAATCCAAAAACTTAAAGAAAGAAACTAAATCCTGAGAGATAATATTCACCAACGATCACTAGAATACATCTAAGACGAGCAATCCACAAATATCAAAATGAAATTAAACCGTAATGGTTCACGAAGCTATTAACCACAAGTCCTTCGTTAATCTGAACTTGGCAAGAAACCCAGAAGATGAAATTAAGTAGCGACAAAAGATCAGCAATTCTACAAGAAAGAAATATCAAACACATATTCAGTAGAAAAAAAAAGAAATAAAGATCCAACCACCGAGGCAGTAAACAAAAACCCTAATGATTTCTCTTCAAAGAATCAAGAAACTAAATAAAGAAAGCCAAGCCGAACCATTAAAAGAAAAAAAAAAAGAAACACGGCGTTTGAAAGGGTAGCGGTGCCGAAAAGCAACGAGAGAAGTAGGGATCACTGTATAACTCGAGGAAAGGGAAGGGGTTGGGGATTACCGCGACTCGGCCGCCGAAGATCGAAACCCTAAGAATCCGGATTCGGGAGCTGGATAAGCTCCGTCTTCGACAGCCTTTCTCTCGTTGTCGCTCACGCTTTCCTTGCACGTACACTCGTCTCTCTCGCTCCTCTCCCTTCCTTCTTCGTCTAACCCTCGGTTTCTTCAGCGGTCGTTCAGTTTGGCTCCGATCGCAACCATTCTCCCTCTTCCCACCTCCACTGTATTGTTTATTTCCCACATCCCATCCTATAAACTTTATTTTTTTCGATATTAATAAATAATAATACTGATAATTGCTTTATTCCCAGCACGTGCTCGCGGGGCCCGCCCGAGAGAGGCGGAGTGGCACGTGCAGCAGAGGTGAGCGACTAATGATAGCGGTTAGGATCTGTCGAGTCTTTTTGGTTTGCGGTGTGCACCCGAGAGCCAGATCTTTCGCACGCAGACACAGCTGGTCGCACCTGTTGCTGCGTGAGCCTTTTTGAGTCTCTTAAAAAAAAAAAACTGTGGAAATTAAAAAAAAATGGGGTTTGATATAGAAACATTAAAAAGTATGTTAAAGAAGTAATACAAGGCTTGTTAAAACAATAATTCATGATTTATTTGTAGGAAAAGAAATATATATATGTATTTTAAAATATAATCGACGGAGATTATATATCCAAATGAACGAATAAACATGACATGTCAATTTATCATGCACGATAAGAGTTTACTCTTTCGATTGATGGTGATCGAAACTGAAGTAACGTTTCTATCGACCATCAATCAAATGAAAAGTCATAGTCGATCAAAAGATTTTTTTTTTTTTTTTTTCTCTTAGTAAGCTAAATAGGCGAGCACTACTACATCAATCATCCAAGCAATACGAGAATGATTAATTTCTATTTGGAAACAACCAGATCAAATTAAAATATTTTTCATCCAAATTTGAAATGAACACATAATAGGCAAAGGAAACAACCACGTAATATGCTGAAGTTTTCTCCATTAGGAAGAAGATGATTGATTCCTAGGAACACTAGAACGTAAGTAACTAGCTAACTAACTTGTCTGTAAAGAGACTGACCTTAACTCATGGCAGGTCTCATCTGGCTGCCTAAAGCACAACCTGGTACCATTAAAAGAACGGGAGAGATGTCAGCACAAATGGATGTGCATTGCAAAATAATAGGAAGAATCACAGAGGGAAAGAAAAATAATACAGGTGTCTTCCTTTAGTCAAATCCCTTCCTTTTTGCTGTGCGTTTCAGCATCAGAATCTGCACCGGTGTCAGATTCTGCATCTTCCTGGTTTCCATATTGTCGTACAAGAATTGTAGAACCCGATATGAGTGAAATGTCAAAGGGAACAGCGAATAAAGAACTACCATTTGGGATCTTACACCTGAATCTGTGTCATCGTCCTTGGACAGTGGTTAAAAATAAGTAAAAAATAAAGTTCAAAATGTACATGTTTCATTTATAAAAGCTCAAAGCCGAGGATTGATTGCTACGGAGCAAAACAATTTTTCGAACCTACAAGGATAAGATCACCCAACTCAACTAATAAATGTGTATAAACACACGCTCACACAAATATTTGTATGAGTGGTCTCCAAGTTATCAAGAAAAATCCAAAGGCATAACAAGATCAAAGAGACCCACAAATCCACCACAGAGGTAAACATAACAGTGAAGGTTGGCCTAATAAAAGAGATCAGTGTATGCAACAATCTTAGAATCGCACCTTTTTGCAGTGTTATGTAACAATCAATTATGTCAATGACTTCAGTGGTAAAATATTTATGCATGCTGATAACCATGTACAAAATCATTCAACTAAGTATCTTCTTAAGGTTCCTACCCCTGCAAATTTAGTAAGTTATCACACCATCACTCGAGTGGTATTGGTTTGGATAAAAATAATTGAGACCTTCTAATGGACTAATTGTTGACATCTCATGTAATCTCAGTGAGATCTTTGTAAAAGGAGAGAGTAGACGAAATAATTCTATCAAATTGACAAATTTTAAAAATAAGTAGGTAAGACAGAAAACATGTTTGTACTGCAAGATCCACATTGAGAGAGTTACCCTCTTGGCAGTAGGATTCTTGACTTTATTTTGGAGGAAGAATGTCCCAGTCACTGCACAAACTCCCTGACCTCTTTATTACCAATGAATAACTACAGGCACCATCAGAGGGAATGATGGAATTGTACATGAGTCAGATATTACTCTCACATGGAACTTCCTTCTTAATTGAATGGTTCCTTTCATGTGCAAGGATAGCATGAACCTTTTTGGTACTGTAACCACATATATCTGCTGAACACGATATTGCAATTATCAAATTTATCCCAATAAATAAGTTAGGTCATCAACAATGAATATATTAGAGATAGATCTAAAGAATCAAAATATGAAGTATGAATGCTGTAGATAATGGAAATGACAAGGCATTTAAAGATAGTTCAGTGCAACCTGTAGGAAGTCTCCCTGCCAATTTTTTGTTGATCAACTTTGCAGCTCAGCAGCTTCGCGCAGCCACTCTACGCAGTCAAGTTTTTGTTCACATGTATCTGAGAATTGCAAAACTAATGTCGTATTCTTGCTGCTGAACTCTGGTAACCATGCTACATGGAACAGAACATTTGTTCTTCCAAAGTTCTGATGCCTGCAACCTTAGATTTAATGAGAAGAAGTTTAAGCATGGCAAGAGTTGCCTTCAAGTGCAGCATTGTAATGCTTGGAACAACGAAAGCTAACGTAAATATAGTGGACTACCTTTATCTTCAGTGTTGCCATTCCATTTGCCTTTTCCAATCCTTGCAATCCCAACTTGACCCACCGATTCACAAATTAATCTAAAATATCTATGAAGAAATTCACATCGAAAGAAAAAGGGAAAAAAAAAAACTGATCTCAATAAGGCATTATCAAAGAGCAATTGACCAATCAAATCTAACTAAAAATGAAACTACTACAATCAGCTGCAATACAATTAGGTAAAAAACAAGAACCGAATGTTATTCTAAGCATCAATTTGAGGTGTTTAGCACAGAATTCATTTCTTACGTCTTATGCCAAAGCAGATCAAGCCGTCTAGTCCTCATCACACCTACGATAACCTTCATGAACAGAGCATAAGTAAGCCAGAAACCCTAACGCGAATATCTAAAACACTAATTGATTTAGAAAAGAAGATGTAAAACACAAAGCAAACTTATAAGCATGAGTTGAACTAAATAAGCATTAGGAAACACATTATTTCGCAATTCAAACAATGATTCTTATGAACCTCTACAAATTTAGATGGAACAGTGGTTTGGTTAACGAAAGTAGAGCAGATCGTTAGAAGCGCAGGGAGCAGACAATAAGCTACAAATGGATCATAGAAACATGATATCGATCGTACTGGGGAGAAGATGCTGGAGCAGGGGAAGTAGAAAAGATCCAACATCGATGCAAACATCTAGGCCGATTTGGGGGAGGTATGTACCTGCGAATCGCTACTCAAAGAAGATCTCCACGACCACGGAGGGCGCCACCGCGATGGCCGCGGCGACAGGGGGCCTCCATCGGATCGCCATTGCACAAGGTTGCCCTCTCACTCGGGAGGGACGCGCGAAAACAGTTGCTCATGGATTTATACACGAAGGAAACAGATAAAGACACGGTGCAGGGAACCCACGGTGAAGTTACCGCTCGCTTCGACGCAGCCTTTCGTTTCTTAGCTATTCGAATCAAAGAAAGCCACCGAATCATTCATTGCGGCGTTGATTGCGAACATGGTGACACAGGTGGCACGAATTACATAGTGATACGTGGCATAAATCCGTTTCTCTTTGCTTAGAAAAAGTGGATGGGCCCAAATGGTGGGACCCACCTAAAATGGGGTCATCCCTGTGAACGCTTCGGCGGAAACCAGAAGAGAGGAACGAGGCGAAGCTCTCCTCGCCGGATGTCAAAGGTGATCGTATCAGTTTGTTCCTTGATTCTATCCCATCTGCGATCTCCGTGCTTGCTTTGTTTAGCGATTGTCCGATGCTTCCCTTGTTAAGTTGTCATCCGATGGATCGCTGCCTCCACGAAATGGTTGTTCTTGGAACTAAACTAGTTTTGGTTTTGGATGGAGTTTTACGCCTTGAAATTATTGCTTATCTTGATTCTTCTCGTGTTTAGGCTCTCTTCGTTTTGCTAATGATCGAAGGCACTCGAGTGACAATTGATTACTTGGGCATGGTGTGGCCAAAAATCACATATCTTCGAACCTTTTTGTTTCGTTTGGGTAAAATTTTGGTTTCCATTTTCTCTGATTGGGACAAGGTAGATTTTTATTTCGCCTTTTCGGAAACCTTAGTTCTTTGTTTAAGAGATTCATCCTATCAGGGGTTTTGATCTATCTTGTTTGACAGCTCCAAGAGCAGGATGCTGTTCTTTATTTGATTCCACCTGTCTCTGCCGTATTGGAAGTAGAAGAAGTTTACCATTCATAATCCCTTTTTATAACTCCTTAAAAATAATAAAAATATTTATTATTTTTTATTATTTTTTATTTTTTATTATTGATAACCTCTTAAAAACTAATAAAATATTATTTTATTATTTATAAATTCAGTATTATCAATTTTACCTTTTTTTTCTTCCTCACAACCTTTTATTTCATCCTCGCTACCAATGTCACTCCTTGCCAACACCATCATCGTCGACCTTGCTCATTGTAGATGCATCTCACCATCCCCTTGGACGCCTCCCCACTCGTAGCTGATGCCATCCATTTACGTCCATTTGTGAAGGGTATTTTCATTCATCTAAAAAAAGTTTAAAAATATTAAAAATGAGTTTGTAAATAGTAGAAAGGGTTTGTAAATAGTAATCTCCATGTTTAAATGTTTTCTCTTCGTAATGTTGTGCAAATGATTCATTTTTGGAAAAAAAATCTAAGCATGAGTGGCAATTAATTAATTATTGCTTGGTCTAGAAAGAATCAATAGGAAATTCTCTAAATATTTTGTTTTCCTCTGGCAGGACATTCACAGTTGCAGATGGCTCGAGTCCAACAATTTGATCAAACATGCTGTTTGCGCTCAAGCTGGTAGTTGCTGTAGTTACTTACAATGTGAATGCTTATAGGCAGAAGGATTAAGGCAAGTTGATGGCAAGAAAGCATGCAAAAGTGCCAAATACATCTGATGAGCACAAGAAAGATGTGAAACTGAGCGGGGGAAAGGATGCAAAAGCTCCACCTTCTTCTGCTAGTAGCACATCTCAGTGCCAATGGTGGTTGATCATGAGCACTATGATGGCAACAATGAAAGGATCAGCATGTCATGACCCGTTTTGAGAAACCCAAATTGAATATGGTACTTCCAGTGTCTTATGAATTCAACAACTTAAAATATTGAGATTGAACTGTAGGATGAAAGAAACAATAAGAAGATTGAGTTGAAAAGAATGTCACAAAGAATAAAGGGCCAGCTATATGGTGATATTTTGGAGGATGACAGCACTGAGGATTCGGTCTTCCAACAAACAGTAAGTCATGAGATACTGAGTCTTTCATCTCATGGGACTAAGTCCAGCAACAGTTCAATTCTGAGCAAAGTAGAAGAAGAAAACATATGAGAAGGAGATATAATACCCCATCATCTGAAGAAAATGAACCCGAGTCAGCTTTCTGGTAGTGATTCAGATTAGACTTGCAGCTGGATTAAGAGCTGACGGTGTATTTATATGATTGACAGAAAACCTGTGAGTTGGCTGTCCAGAATTTTTCCTTCTTATTTACTGTTATCATGTCTTGAAGTTATATGTGTAAACTGGGCCTTGTTTATGGGTGAGGCAGTGTCAGGTCCAAATCCACACACTTGTGCCATGAAATATTTGAAGAAGTATCAGATGCTTCTGATGAAAGAATGTTAGTCTCTTTTTCTTGTATATTGTCTGGTTATTTTTTGTTCCTAATGTTAACTGCCTACTGCACAGATAGAAACTAGTTGTAATGATCATCTTATTTAATCTATATGAGCATTACTGGACACAATTGCATGCATATCAAATATCATTTTACTTTATCTGACATGCTGCTGATACCGATATTCAGTCTAGATATGGGCACAATGGTTTTTCTATGTTGCTCTAAGTCCATGTAGGACATTCTATATTTCTTGCTTTGGTTGCTTTAACTTTTGGCTGACGAACAATATCAACAAGCCAGTGAAACACTGGACATATTTTCTAATTAGCAGCACACAGGATGTAGGTCCTTTAATATCAAAATACCAACATTTGAGAGGAAAGAGTGCATAGGCAGATCACAGCCTTGATGATAGATCAGGACAATGTATGACTTTGTAGAGTGCTAGTTCCTCCATCATGCCATGCACACTGTTCATCCTCCTCAAAATTACCTGTGAAATTGCTTGATTTGGCAAGACATTACATTTTTTATTATATGTTTATTTGACTGCACCCTCCAGATGAAGGATTAGTTTTAGTGATTTGCAACTAAGCATATCTCCTGAATACAATGATATGGCTTTTTGTGGTATTATTCTTGAACACAAAGATACTCTATTGTGTCGCATTTCCATTTGCTTCTAGTGGATGGTGGAATGTGTTTTCTTAGTGGATTGTGGAATATATTGTCTATGTGGTAAACCTGGGTTCTGAACTTTGAGCTCTAAATTTCTATTGAATGTTGTCATTTTAGGTGCCAAATAATTAAGTCATCTTGAATAATTAGTCAAAGCTCAAGCCTCAAGATATACAATATATGCATGATTAACTTGTCCAATAAGGGACCAAAAAGATTATGACAACTTTTTTGCAAAAGGACCAAGCCCTCCTTTATGCCCCCACAGCCTAATAGATTATTACTCAAACCAAGTGGCATCTTTATAGGAAGATTCTCGGTATTGTTCTAGTCAAAAGCACTGGGGTCCCTTTATGCTGCTAAATGCAAGAATGACCAGAATTTTCTGGTTTGTCCCTTTTTAGTGGAGATCAAACTTCTTTGCAAAGGAGTCATATCACCTCCTTTCCCCCATACACTGCATCAGTGACCAGCAGAAGTGCAATCAGGTACAGTTAGAAACCGGTGAAGAGCAAAGAAGCAGCCATGAGTACCATGAAGTTTTGCCGTGAATGGTATGTTCAATACATGTTTAATTGGGAGAGTGAAGATCACCTTTATTTTACATTAGATGCCTATATATTCCTGTCTTAATTCATCTTTCGCTGACAGCAACAATATCTTGTACCCAAAAGAAGACAGGGAGCAGAAGGTCCTCCTTTATGCCTGCCGCAACTGTGATCATCAGGTCTTTTTCATGACATTTTATTTATCGTATTTGATTTTTAATGCAAGGATGATCTTGGATTTAGCAAAACTGGATGAAAGTTGAGCTTTATTTGTTAAACTGCTCCTATATCTTGTTGTGTTTTACACCATATGTTTGGCAGTGACTTCACATTAGTTATCTGGATGACTTGCAGTGTCAAGATTTTTTTCCCCCTGGTCTGAAAATGTAATAACCAGCTAGTTGGTTGCTTATAATACTTCTAACTTGGTTTTCACATTTTATTTGGGGCTGATTGATGAATCTTGTTTTACCAGTAATCTGTTCATGTTTATTGGAGAATAAACAAAGCTCAATCTGATTCTGTAACTTGTATTTTTTGCATGTATATTGAACCAAATGTTTAAATTGTTCTCATGGAGTGGTTGATTATGCTATTAGGTTTCGAATTTCTGTTGTTACGGGGACATGGAATATGTGTTTTATATTTCAGACATCATTGTTTTGTATGTTTTACTTGACATTAAAGACAATAGGTATTCTCAATAGCTACAACAAGAGCGCTCAGGAATTAAAAGTCGGCCATAAATTGGATTGGAAATTGGAAATATCACGTTGAGCGTACTTCAATTGCATGACTAGCGATGCCCAACCATTTATCTGGCAAGTTGGGTTTAATAATTTACAGCCTTATTGCTGCAAGGGCATTATGAACTATTTAAAAAGTGATCTAAGAGGTCTCTAGATCCAAATGTCTTTGTTGAGTTGATAAAATGGTTCTAGTGTTGAGTCTACTTATTCCATTCTCATTCACAGTAGATAAGCATTAGAAATGAGATCTAGCATGGGAGTTCCAAGTGTATCTCCATGGTACATGGTCAGAAGTATTAATTTTTTCAACATGTAGCATTCCACAAGGCCAGGAAGATTCCTTTTCTTTATATGAGATGAAGACAGATTAAAATAAAATTGGGTTTTAGAAACATCAAGGTTACATTTCAAGGTTGATCAAGAAAGGCTTTATTATTTTTGTAGTTTTAGCACTTCTTTATCAACTTGAGAAGTTTTCTTGTACAGTAGAAATTTTTAGTCTGATTTGATCTGCATGCGACTAGAAATTTTCATTTTGCATTATAGTTCAAGTGTTTTCAAGAGTCTGGAACACACACTTGGGAAGTAAGGTTGTTGTTGCTTCATGGATACTATGAACTTGTAATATTTGATGCCAGTGATAAGGAGTAGTTAGTATTTTTTCTATGTTTCAGGAAACATTAAAAATGAAAGTTATAAATCAATCATCAGAATTCATTTCCGTAATCTCCAAGTTTACCCTTAATTACAGTCCTACCTACCTGAATGAGCAAACAAGAATGCAGTAACGTTGATTCATGGAATTATGAGGAACCAGAAATATTCTGCCGAGCAGTTAATAGCTGTGACTTCTTAGTGTGGCCCTTTTTCGATAACAATTGCTACTGCTTATTGCGCTTGTTTCCCTCATAACTTTTGTGAGTGATTAAATTGCTGTGACAAGCGATGTATATATAGATGGTATTGCTTGCTTATCAACACAGACTTAAATTTCATTATTTTTGGCAAAAATATTGATATTATGCTTGAATTTAGGAGGTCGCTGACAACAACTGTGTATATAGAAATCTGGTTCATCATTCGGTTGGAGAGTTCACACAAGTCCTGCAGGATGTGGCAGCTGACCCAACTCTTCCTCGTACCAGAGCTGTAAAGTGTGCTGTTTGCAACCATCCTGAAGCTGTCTTCTTCCAGGTTATGCCTCCTCTACAACTTCTGTTCAGTGTGTGCATGAATAAGATCTGCTGTTTTGACAGTTAGTCACCAATTTAAGAATTAGAGAAATCCTGATTCCGGTTAGCTCAATCTTCATTAAGCGGCAAATGTATGTTATTTGGCTCAATCAGGAAATCCTTCAAATAAAATTAGAGTAAATTGTGAAGGTCTTCTGTCATATATTCGATGCATAGGCACAAAGCAGTATCAGTGCCCGAAAGCAAAGATTACAGCCCACTTGAGATGTGCAAGTGATTACTCCATTACACCAAAGATGATAACATTACTTTTTGAGTTGGTTATCATCTCTAACTTTGTTTTAGCAAAGATTTCTATTCATGAACACTATCAGCAAATTCTCAGACTAGTTTGATTCAGGCAACGACTCGAGGGGAGGAAGGAATGACGCTGTTTTTTGTCTGCTGCAATCCAAGCTGTGGCTACAGATGGAGAGATTGATGGAATCACATGTAAATGGCATCAACTGTTGGGACTTTGAGTTCCATCTCAGTGAAGGAACGAATTAAATGAACAATTTTGGGTTATGGCTGGTGATTAACGAGCATTGTGAATGAGGTGATCACAGTGGTGTATGACCAGTTGTTTAGATGTCTAATAAATTGTTGGGATTATATTTCTCCCTTCCTTTCACAGTGAAAACCTGGAGATACTACTACACGGTTTAACCTATTATTTTGTATTATTTGTGCAACAATTCACTGTGCAAAGGTGAAACCACACAGATGTTATTGAGATACAGTTGAAACTACACAATTGAAACTGAGATATTTATTGAAAAAAAGCAATGAAAAATCATTCCAGGAAGTCACACCGGAAGAAAATTAGACACTTGTAACTGACAGATATTACAGTGATAAGGCAATGAAAATTGTTCGAATAAGCTTATATTAGCAAAGAATAATTTCTTCCTACGAAATAAGAAGATGTGGTTCAATAATAAGCCTCATTGTTTGGTAAAACAATGATACGCCAACAATACGGATGTGTATGATTGACTACAATCTACACCCCACCCTTGGATTGGGGTTTTATATGGGAAAAAGGTCCAAAGTGCCAAGATCCTTGAGGCAATAAATAAAAGCTCCAAAGCCACATCGATCAGGCACATGTTAATAGATTGTGGCTGTGAGATGTCCTGCTTTTGGTAACTGACATTGATAGTTTGCAACACCCTGAGGTCGAAAAGATCTGATGGTTGTCGATGCAAATGCAACGCCTTTGTACCCAATTATTTTGCATCTTTGCTTTCAAAAGCCAGCTCTAATATTTGGATGTAGGTATCCACAAAGTGGACGTCAAGGCCTTCTTTCACATTATCAGCGAGCTCATCAAAATCTCTTCTGTTAGCCGAAGGAAATATGATCGTCTTGACATTGCTTCTCCTTGCTGCAATTGTTTTCTCTTTCACCTGTTCAAGTTTGGAAATAACCCAAATTTTTAAACGAAATATTACGTAGGGGAGAAGCAGAAATACCATGAGACAACAAAGGATGCATATAGGAATGGGTTTCGAATTCAAGACAAACAGGAAATAGTAACTGAATCAATGAAGATAGTCAAAATAAAAGGTAGAAAATTGAAGTTTGACCAGACTGCATTCTTGATCAACTGAATCAACATGGACAATCACAATAAAAGGGTGGAAACTTGAAGTTTGACCTGACAGCATTCTTGTAAAATCAAAGTAGCCCTAACTTAATACATGTGTTAGATATCAATATATCTATCATAGTAAAGAAATTAACAAGAGCCACTAGAAATTGTGCCATGAGCATAAATGGACAAGCTCTCTAAAGTATTATGAACAAGTACAGGAACAGAAGATCAAAAGGATATCTCACTTAGAACAAATGGACAACTTCTAGAGTACAAGATGAATAAGTAACAAAACAGGTAATCAAAGGGGCATCAATAGTTAGCATCAACAAAAATTTAAATCTGAGAGAACTTAATATCTTGGAGGATTTTGATAATTGAAGTAATGTAGACTGTTTTTTTTACTATGATAGACACAACAAAATCCTTTTCCTGTTGGATTAATGAGGTGACTTAGGTAGTTCTATGATAATTGATTATATATACATATATACCTATATATATATAAGATGGGGAAAATGCCAACAAAAAATAAATAATATTAGTTCCATACCCCTCCAATCGGAAGAATTCGTCCAGTCAGTGTGACTTCACCAGTCATAGCAAGGTCCTTCTTGACAGGTTTGTTCATGGCAAGGGATAACATTGATGTGATCATGGTGCACCCAGCACTCGGCCCCTCCTTTGGAGTTGCACCTGCAGGTACATGCAGATGGCACTTGGAATTCGCAAAAAACTGATTCTCTGGCTCTTTCTCCAGTAATATTGCTCTGGCAACTGTATGAGCTATTTGTGCACTTTCCTTCATGACATCTCCAAGCTGACCTGTTAGATGAAGAGCACATTTTCCTTCTCCTTGCTCCACTAGCGTGGTCTCAATGTACAATGTTGAGCCACCCATGGCATTCCATGCTAGACCCATAACAACTCCTACTGGTGTCTGATCATATATCCGTTCAGCATGAAATACAGGTTTTCCCACAAAATCAACCAGATTTGACACATCAATGACAACTTTATCAACAACATCACTGCTAACTGCTTCGCCAACATTGTTTGTTCCTTTATTCGCCACCTGCCAATCCAAAGTCATGATGTCAAAAACATGGTTTGCCTATCCTCTCTTCATTGGTTTAATACATTATACATTTGTTTAATTCATGGAGTTAGCTAAAACTGTACTAGTTCATTGATATTATGCAACATATGCTGAAGTGTATAGAAATCATTTCCTGCATTGGAAAGATGGGTATTATGATATTATGTTACATATGCTGACATGTATAAAAATGGACAGCAAGAAGATGGGTGTCTTCCATGATCACAGAAATGCAGAAACAAATAAAGGAAATAAGTGTCGTAGTCCATCAACTTAAACGAAAAAAATGCAATATCCCTTTGATAGTTAGACAGTAGAGAAGATTTGTTGCTACCTGCTCAGGCACTTCTGAAGATTCAACAGCAGCATCATGAGAAGTTGCATGTTCCGTTTCTTCAGACACAATTTCATTTGCTTGTACACTTGAGGCAGATGCATCTATATTTTTGCCGATTTGACCATCAACAACAATTTCAACTGCCTCTTCAGATGTACTGCTTGAATCTTGGGGGTCTATTTTTTGAGAATCAACCTCTGGTTCATTGGACAATCCTCGGCGGACAAGTTGCAAAGCTATCTGGCAAATAGTAAAACATCACAATTAGAGTTTAATTAATCCAATAAACTCATATAAGAAAACCATTGGTCACTACAGGCCCCCAAACTGCAACACCAGCAGTTGCAGAAGCTGATACCAGAATTCAATCAGGTGCTTAATCACTATGTGGTCATGTAGCCAACTCTGAACATAAGAAATGCAACCAAGGATGCAAATTGCAAAACAAAGTTATGCTTTATAAAGGAGCATATACATCTCCAAGGCTTCAAAAGAAAACAACAACAACAACAACAACAATTTGGGGTTGGCTACATTGGATCTTTTGCCGCTATTGAGATATGTAAAACACATATGCTTAGTTAAGTTTAGAATACTTAAATCTTTATTTATAGTTTCTATTAAAGTCCTTTTAAGTTTTTCTCTAAATTTATATATAAAAGAACACAGCAAAATTAATATGTAACATTTAATAATTTCAACTATATTCTATGTGGGCAATATTGGAATGTAGATATGGTAAATTGGACATATTTCATAGTAAAATGTATGCAAATGTCACAATCTCCATGTCAGTTTTAGAATTTGATGTAAAACTAATAGAAAATTTATATGCATGCCGATTAGGAAAGACTAGGAAATACCCAACACATCTCTTTTCTGCTCTATAAAGAAATAGAATATGCACCTTTCGGTATATCTTCTCAATATGTTTTTGTAGGTTTCTAACACCAGCTTCTCGGCAGTAATTCTCGATCAGTGAGAGGAGTGCAGTGTCAGTCACTTCTACCTGTACAAGAATGAGGTTATTCATCCAGTTGTCATATAGCAAAGAAAAGTTAGGAGACTCATACACTTTACATGAATTATGTTTCCACCAATTTCATCATATTAGCAAATATGAAATATTCCCTTGTATAATCAGACACGACAGTATTAAAGTCTCAAATCTAACAGTTGACGAAAAAAAATTCACTTTAAAGTTAAACATGTAACTTGAATGCCCCGAATATTTCATATCTATAAACACTGGCATAACATCTATCGAGTGAAAATTGCTGTTCACATGACATGATTATGTTCTGTTGTCCAATACTTAATAAGAAAAAAATAACTGTTAAGTGTCTTTAAAATGTCTTGCAATGCATAAACTATAAACCATGCATTTTAATCCAAACATAGTGTTGAACTCATGTTCATGTGAATATCTCAAAAGTCTGGGCTGGTTTATATCTTAAAGAAAACATCAGTTATCTATTTTTCTACCTACTATGTGAAAATGATTAAATTGTTTGATCTTGTTTGATCAACATGAAAGAGATCTAGAAGTATGAAAGCACAAACAAAAGTAGCAAATAAGAAATCATTTCCAAGCATTACAAGACTTATTGGTGTGCAACCACAGATGGTTATAAAGGAAAGGCCCATGAAGGGTCTTAAATTGGAATCCATTTGAATTACTTTAATTATGTATCACTCAGCAAAATAGCAGTTGTGTACAGTTACCTTTGACATTTTTAACTTCTAAGTGGAGTTTTGCATCATTTTGTGCCTTTCACTGTTTACATCAATATACAATAGCGGTGATGTTTGTAATATTGCAGTGCACATAAGACAAGAAAAGAGGTACAGTGGGATCTTAATCAATTTATCTCTTAATTGGACATATTAAGCAGGGTAAAAGCCGAGAAATTTACTTGTGATAAAAAGTCTATTTTATGATATAACACGCAATAAATAAGTTTAATTATATTAGTCTATGAAAATGATTGAAATCAAGAAAAGGTCAAGTTTGTCAATGAAGTAATTATGCATGAGAAATCTTGGGAACCTTTGAAGTATTATAATAAACCTAATAAGATGAATTGAGTTTGCAATGTATTGCTTTGTTGTTCCGTTTTTACTAACGACTAGATCAATTATTATATAGTTTTCTTAAAGATGATGTTAGAGGAGGATCATATGTATACACATTTGTTTAGTTATATAGTTTATACAGTAAAAAAGTTACAATGTCACTGGGCGAGTCAAGGTAGCCAAACTATGGTCACCTTTTGCCTTACATTAGCTTTGCCACTAATATTAAAGGTTCTGGTTGTCCCTATTCTTCTTGTTTCTCTGCAATCTAAACTGTTTCCTCTTTAATTATTTTTTCTTTTCAATCTAAACTGTGTCCCTATTTTTTCTTTCCAATTTAATTACATACATACATATATATAATGACAGATGAAACACCTAAATAGTATAAAATATGTGTATAAACATGTAAAACATTTATCATATAATATGTGATATTCACAAGGTACAAAATAAATTTGAGTTGATGCATGGATACAATGTAGTATTCTAGGGTTTAGAAAAGAAAGAACTATCAACAAAGGGTGAGTCAAAACAAGCAGACAAAACACTGCCCAACAAAAATATGAGCTGATAATATTCAACAAAATAAAACAGAATGATGAAAAACATGGCAGAGGGATAAAGTCAGATCATACTTGGTCAGGTTTGATGCCACAAGCTTCACGAATTGTCTTCTCTAAATAGTCTCTAGCGATATGCATCTTCTCGTCAGTGATATAGCCAGCAAGACTAATAACTTCCATTCTATCCAAGAGAGGATTTGGAATCGTCTCAGTTACATTAGCTGTGCAAACAAATAGAACCTATTCATACAAAAAATTTTGGTCAGTTAACATCCAGGTATAACAATGTAAGTGCAGAAAATCTGTTAAGAACATAACCAAGTAAAAAAGATCAGAAGAAAGGAGTAATATGGCCCTAATATTATTAACAAAGGACAGATTATAAGAAAAATGAATAATATGCAGCTGTCATATCTAAGTATGGAAAACAACAACAATAAATCAAATTTGTAAATTCCAAACTATCACATCTTCTATTGGTTGATGAAGAAAAAAATTATGAAAAGATGCCCATCCTAAGTTCCTATATAAAATAGATTTCGGGTTCACTCCAGCTTCCACTATCAGCAATTTATTTAGATGTTTTATACCGAACAAAATGGTACTTGTATGCATTCACACCTATTCTTCATTGGTTTCATACCATGTAAAATCCAATTTGGACAATTACTTACACGAAAAAAAGAATAAAAGGACATAGTGCGTATAATCTAAGTTCTAAGAGAAGGATACATGACGTTTTATCATCCATGTACCTAAATCTTGTCTTGCATAAGCTAAGGCTCCGTTTGGGAACACATTTCCATTTTTAATGTACAGTTTGAGAAAATGGTTTGAGTAAATGTGCAATTGTGGAATATTTTGAGTGTTTAGTAGGCAATAGATGAAAACGGCATTTTAAATATGCATTCATTGGCGTAAGTGTTGCTTGGTAAAATTGTATTTCAAACGTCTATTGAATATTTTGTGGTTAATTTACCCTTTAACATTTTTAATATTTATTTAAAAACGAATACATATTTTTATTTAAATTAATAAGTAAACAAATAAAAATAAAAAATGAAAGTATGTAATCCTATAAAAAATTTTGTATGGCACAAATATATATAATAAATATATATATAATCATATAATAAATTCACAAATAATATTTAAAAATAAATAAATAAAATTTCATCTTATAAACAATATAAATCACATTGGTTTCTCACTAGATCATTTTGACAATATTGTAATTTTAGATAAAGTTCTAGGGCACTCTTGAAATTTGAAAAAATATATTAGCATCTTGCAAATGTTGAGATGCTAATGCTACCCTGAAGTAATATCAGCATTTGAACATTTTCGATACAACATGCAAACCGTATGTGATTTGAAAAAAATTAACCAAACACCAATTTACAATTGAAATGTGCATTGGCCTCTCAATGCACATTTCAAATATATTCTCAAACGCACCCTAAACCACATTTTCAAATGCCATTATTTTAGTGTATGGAATTGTAGACACATACTCAGATGGCATCCTCACTGGTGATAGAAGTCATCATTGGTTCAGAGCTGTCGACAATTTTACACCCAATCATCAGAGTGAATTATACCTCAACAAGCTCCAAACAGGCAAAATGCGTTCCAACACATAAATTATCGGCTGGAACTTGCAAACTATATATCTACAGAAGTTAAGTGATACATCTACTCTAATCAACATAAGGACAAAAATGACCATAATTCCTAAGAGTACATATTCTTCCTGTTACCCATACATCAAGAGCTTTATAAAATAAGCCATGCTATAACCTCCAAAATTTGAACTTGGATTAGAAACCATGATCTCATTTTAGTGCTACATTATAAGAGAGCATAAGAGCAGCTAATTTCCTGGAAAATCTCAACTAACAGACTGTTTTCATAGAATTTTAAGCAGCATTTGGTTAGCCAATCTTTCTAGCGAAACTTAGGCTTTAAAAATTAAAGCATATGAAAAGCAACATAGATTAAAAAAAAGTTACATGATTCATCAATTCGAATCCTACAGAACAAACTTGAAACTTGTCATTTCCTGCTTGAATTAGTAAAAGAAAATATCATTATAGAATATCTCATTTAAAATCAAACATAAAAAACAAGAATTTGAACTAAGGCAACAAAAGAAATTAAATTATCAAATTTTGAAGCCCTAAGGTTGTTAAATGCTGCTGGTTAAGTCCCTTCTTTATCCCTTAGATCTTCATCCATAGATTTCATTTGTTCTTTAAAAAACAAAACTACAGGTAAATCCCATCTCTGTTTCCTTCTTTTAAACTAGAAAATATCTCCACTTCCTCTTCATACTTCGATATCCACAAAAATAGAGGGGAAAAAAAACCAACGGAATTGGAATCAGTACCAATGTAGAGCATAGACAGTTTGACAGCTAGATTTGATGAAATGATGCTACTCAAGAAACAGTAGGAGAATAACAAATGTAGGGAGGAGGGATAAAGGGAGAAAAAGATGGATAACCACAAATCAGTTTCCAGAATTGATTCCAATGACAAAGTGAGCATATAGTGTAATGGAGGAATGGCTGTGCTGAAAGACAGACACTTTTGTGGTGGGAGGCAAAGATGGAATTTTAAGGCTGCAAGAGTCTGAACATAACACATTTTACTGTGGGTAGCCTTATCAAGCAACAATTTGGAACAAAATTTTATGTATCCTAACATAAAATATACAAAGTATCCAAAACAAACTAACAATACAGACTGAAGCGACTCATTTGATATCATATAAAGAATTGCATTATCAATTCACAGTGCAGCAACCATAATATTTCACTAGTGCAGTTTTTCACTAGCATTATACAATATATTTAGAAAATTATTCACATAACAATCATTCATATAAAGAAACTAACAAAGTATCCAAAACTAACAATCACATACAAAGTATCCAAAACAAACTAACAAAACAGACTGAAGCGGCTCATTTGATATCATATAAAGAATTGCATTATCAATTCACAGTGCAGCAACCATAATATTTCACTAGTGCAGTTTTTCACTAGCATTATACAATATATTTAGAAAATTATTCACATAACAATCATTCATAGTTCATAGCATGGAATCAAATTTTGGTTGGCACTACCAGTCCAACAATTTGTTTCTCTTTTTGTTTTTTTTTTGATACGGCATGGTACAGGTCAGTGTACCACAATAACTACTGATATAAAACTGGTCTGACCGGTTACAAAAAGTGGTATTGAATCGGGATTGAAGTCCTTGGTTCATAGCAACATTCACTGATTAGAATCGCATTGGTAAAGTCATTAAGCATGCAATGGTTAGTTGACTTTATTTATTAGACCTACCAACTATCCTTCATGGACCATTGATGACTAGATATAATACAGTACTCCCAAAAAGATCAACCTAAGTACAGCAGAAATCAGAAAACATATGCATTGTAAAATTTTAACTAATACATTCCATGAAGTAATGCTTAATTTCACAATAACCAAGCATGTTAAATACAAAGTAGTTCAGAGATGGAAGTGCCCAACCTTGGATAAATCAATTGGAACATCAAGGTAGTGATCAAGAAAATTTATATTTTGCTCAGGGTCAAGAAGCTCCAGTAAAGCACTTGCTGGATCACCAGCATGTCCCCTTCCCAACTGTTGCGACATTTATTTAACCACATGAATTTGTTAGAAGAAAAGTTCATCTCAGCAACACCACACACACACACACACACACACACACACACACACACACACACACACGCAGAGAGGAGAGAATAATACCTTGTCAATTTCATCAATCAGAACAAGTGGATTAGCTGTTCCTACACTTTTTAGGCATTGCACCATCTTTCCTGGCATTGCACCAATATATGTACGGCGATGACCCTGGGGAATTTGAAGAAAATATATAGAGGTGTATCAATAAGCTTGATGTTGGATTTTTAAGATTAGCTAACAATGTTCATATTCAAGATATAGTTGATTTTCACCTTGATTTCAGCCACATCAGCCAAGCCTCCAACAGAAAACCTGTAGAACTTGCGGTCTAAAGCACGTGCAATTGAGCGGCCAATGCTTGTTTTGCCAACTCCAGGAGGCCCAGAGAGACATATAATTTTTCCTGAAGTTCAAAAAGGTTGGATCTCTTAAATAATATTATAAACAAAACAAATTCAGGAACAAATTGCAGTTTCATACTATAATGACACCAAATAGTAAACAACCATTGATTCCCTGCAACAGCCAGGGTGAAGCCCAAAGTTGTAAGTAGATCATAGCCAGAATCATTATTGATCCAAAAGAAGTGCCATAACATGATGAAATTAATTATTAAGAATTTCTTCAGTAATCCATCCTAAATTCGCAATCCACTACTTGTAACAAAAGTTCTGAAATAAAAGCCACTAAAAAAATTCAATAAAGTATAAAGAGTATGTTTTGTGAAAAAATAGGGGCATGCTCATGAACATTACATACCATGGATGTCAAAGACAGACATGCTATAGTTTTGTAGGAAGCGTGAAATGTACTACCGTCAACCACATGAGTCTAACATGATATTTATAAAAAAAAACATAAAGACAAAATATAACCAATCTGAATCCAGAGACAAAAAAAGCAATCAAAGCTCTGCCACACAAACTAAATCTCATTATTGGAAAAAATTACATTTCTTCTTACCCAAAATGTCATGATGAGGTACAAGGAAAACAAGAACCAAAGATAAACTGGCATGATAAGTAAATACTACTTTATTCAAGGAAAAAAAATATTTAACCTTGTGAGGCCCCTCTCAATTTTCCAACAGCTATGAATTCCAAGATCCTCTCCTTGACATCTGATAAACCATAATGGTCTTCATCCAAGATCTTTTGAGCTCGATGGACATCAAAATTTTCAGTACTGCAAGTATTAAGCAAGATAGAGTTACATATAAACATCTCCAAAATTATATACCAAAATAAAAGAAACTCAAAACGGAAATTAAGAGAAATCAAAGTGCTAAGTTCTACAGTTAAATGCTTTCAGTTCACTGAATTGACACACTGATCAATTGCAAAGAGCTACAGAACATAGCATAAATTGAAGTACCTGCTAAAAAATAAGAAACACATGTATAAATATAATCATATAAATTAATTGATTACCACATATCTTTTTCAGTCAATGAGAATTCTACATCATGATTTGGGGATACGACATCAATTACGTTGCATATACTCATCCCAACAATATGCCTGGGCGAGCACAATTAAAAAAGAAGCATGAAGGTTCGTAGAGTGATCGAATAAGTTCAAATGAGTAGATGAATTTGTGATGTCGGTGGCAAGGCAAGTTCAAATAAGTATACTACTGAAAAAGCAGAAACATCAAAGCCTTTGGAGAAGCCAACAAAGTTGATGTGGTACTAATCCTACTGATCTTACCATAATGGTCTGACCACATAATGGTACACAGTACACCATAGTATCTGGTACCAAGATACCAATCTGGTTTGAGAGGGGGCCAATATAAGGTTGGTAGCAAGATTTAGTTCCATGCAAAAAGCATCAGGGCCCAAGGATCGTTTCTAAATACCACACCTTGTACTGCTTACAGTTGGATCATTACAGTTTTCTGGTGTCAAGCTCTAATCAATTAATGTTGGAAATGAAAACAAGAAAAAGGAAAACATTAAAATGAAATAAATTATTAGGTTAATTATTCTTCCTCTTCTCATAGTGCCTTCAAACACAAGCCCTAATCGTGCCACCTTAAATGTCACCACAGCCCCAGTTGTGGCATCTCAAATTCAGGAAAGTCCTAAAATCTTGGAAGATCAAAAAAATCAAAAAGTTTCAAGTTTCAACCAACATTTGGATATCGATTGAGACCAGTAAAAACTGCTTAATCTATTTACTTCATTAAATAACTGGAAACTGGTTCCTAAGAATCAGACTGGGATGAATCGACTGATACTAGCAACATGCTGCAACACAAGAAAAAAAATTTGGCAGGGCCTATGATCAACTTAAATGAGTGACAATGACAACAAATAAGTATGAATTAGCATTGTTCATTAAAAATTGTCCAAGTGAAACAAGAGGAAAGTTGACCAAACACATAGATAACAAGAAAATGGCTAAGAAAACAACCAAGTATAGCAAGGATTGTCATGCCAACTAGAACAGAATGGTTCGTTCCCAAAGAAATGTATCAGTATGCTCCCATTTCACAGAAAAATAAATCTTTCAAAATAGCACATAAAACATGATATGTCTCTGCACATGAAAGAGCTCAAGTACAACCAATACAAGGAATGTATGCATAAGATGTGGCATGGATATAGGATTTGTCTGAAATATTAAAATGCTTTGTAGTGAAACCTGTAATTTCCCCAAGGAAGCGATGTCAGCCAATCAAGGTAATTACGAGTTACATTAAACTCGCTAGAAACAGGCTCCAACATCTGCAATTTTGCGAGCTCTTCTTCTATAACTTGCAAAACATTGGGAGGGCATCTATCTTTATTTGGTTCAAGCCTTTCCCTGAACTTTGCTGCAGATAAATAAGAAAAAAACTATGGTTCAATAAAGTACTTGACAGTAAATGAAACCTAGTCAAAGTTGAAACATCTATTCAAGTACAGCACAGTGTTGTTTATTCTGAACTAACCAGTCAGTGCTGTTTTATCATCTTTCTCCATGCCAAGCTCCTATAAAGGCCAAATAAGTTTTTTAATACATCATTAATTGCAGATGAAGATATATTATTACACATTCAACGACACAAACAACAACCATTTTTTCTCTAACATGCTCACAAGCCTCACTTTGACGAGGGAGATAATCACAGTATCAGACAAATGTCCTCACCACTGAAGTATCTATCTATTTCAGATGAAACATACAACTTTCAAGAACAATAGCAATCAAAATAGCAGAAGGTACAAATTGAGGAACTAAGAGATGAGATAATCAAGTCTAGCATATTCACAGGTAACCGTTAAGCAAAATTTTGGTCTATAATATTCAAGTGGTTGGATCAATCTATTGGCAGACTCATGCCTGCTGTTGACATATGGAGTGGGACATTACATATAGCAGATAAATGTTTCTGAATTAATCAGAAGCACAAATTGTGTGCTGGAATGAGAAAACAGAAAGAATAAATTATAAGCAAAATAATAGAGAGTGATAGAATTGTACAGAAGAATAGGAGCAATATTGTCCTTTTCCTAAAAATCTGTATCTTCATTAATTCACAATAAAACACACAAATAGTTCTACACCCAAAAGGACATTATCAGCTACAGGAGACTAATTATTTGCTTTTAATAAACTACTGATATCTCTAAACAAGAATATTATTTTGTTCAGGATTAGGAAAATGGAAACAATAACTTATTACAGAGACCAAAAAATTAATGCACACCAGTGTTGCCTAAGAAAAGGATGGGGGGAGAAAAAAGCTAGCCAGAATCAAGCAACCAGATACGCTCAATCCAATGGTACAGCATGAAAATATAACTCCAGCAATCTAAGAAAGAGAATATTTTAACTCATCTGAACTAACTGCTATAACTGACCAAACCAAAATGACCCTGATCTGAAGTTTAAAAACTACACAAACCAAGATCTAAGCCAAATTATTTGATATCTTTGGCTTGATCAGAGCTTATTATTGCCTCAATTGGGTGAACTGTTGGCACCCTTCTGCTGAATCATCAAGGAAGTAGCAACCTACCTTCTTTATTGCTTTTAGTTGCTCCGTCAACAAATAGCGCCGTTGCTCACGACTTACTTTTTCTTCAATAGCTTTTGCAATTGATTCCTAGAACAAAAGCATTTGAAATGGAACTTAGACTTCTCTCTACAAGAATTCAGAATTCAATTACAAACACAGATGTCAGATTAACATGCTGTACCTGTATTTTGCTTATCTCCATTTCTTTCTTGACTAATTCCAGTGTCAGCTTCAAGCGCTTGTATACCTGGCGAGAATATAGTTTTAAGATATTGCAACTCAGAAGAAATGATCTCTAGATAGTGACATATATAGAATGCAGACAGTACTCAAGCCATAAACTGATCCAAGTATGTGACAGTTTTGGCCCTCGGAAGTTTTCATTTAGCAATTCTACAAGACAGCCCTGGCAAGAGTCTGAAGGCAATGTCTAAAGGCAGTCTCATACTTGGATCACAATATTGTACTACTAATCCAACAACAGTAAGAAAATTTTGGCAGCAAAATTCTACATACATTTAGCTCCTCAAGAACTTGCTGGCACAATAGTTTGTTAGCTCCAGATATGGCAGCTCCAAAATCTGCTAGCCTTGGGTAATTGAAATCACCAATATGCTGAAATTTTTACAAACAGAATATATCAATTACAACTCAGTGTTGTCATAAATCCTAGTCTGTAGGAAGCATAACACCCAAGCCTAAAAACTCAACAGTATATAGTTTCTAAGCCAACTAAAATCATATAACACAAATGGGAAACTACTAGACCATGTTCAAAATAATGACAGTATACGTGATTACTTTAAATAAGGTTCACCATTTCGGGCACCAAACCCATCTCGGAGATTTATCAGTACGGTACACGTACTGGTCTGTACCGGGGTACCAACATATGGTACACTGACCATGCCAATGGAGACTTGGGCGAGCCACGTCTCGAAGGCGAGTCGGACCGGTATGTACAACCCATACCGTACCAACTCAGGTGGTACAGCAAAACTAGACTTTAATAAACCTTCACCCAATAAGATGTGCCTAGCTGTGGAACACAACTCTGATCAAAATCCAATAATCCATGAGATTACATAATTTTCTACTGCAACAGACTAAATTTTGCAAGATTGTGAAGACAGACCATATGGTACTCTATTGCACAAATTTCTTGTGACCCGCTATCCAGGTTATGCTGCTGACATTTTCATTCTTTAAAAAGCAAAATGACTTATATAACTTGTCTGATGCAAAGTGCTATGGAATATAGTGGTTGGACATGAAGTTGAAACTTCTATAAGAATAAAAAGCAGCAGAAAAGCTGAAACACAGATATTGAATAGACCTTACCTGTGTATATGTTTGGACATGATCTCTCCAAAGGGAACTTGTTTTTAGAACATCTCTCAATGTCGATATAACTTCAAAGGCAGTTGCCTTTATAATGTCATCATCCTTATTATATGCTTCCTCCTGCCGAAAGAAACACATTTACAACAGAAACTCAAATTTTGTATCATGTATGAAATAGCATATGACATCAAGAAGGAAAATGTCAAGTGGAAGAGCAAATTTTGATGGTTTCTCTTAGAAACATCAGAACAACCAACATTGTTGGACTTGCCATCTTGCTTCGATAAAAAAGAAAAGATCAAAGTAAATCAGAAACCTTACTACTACCAACAATTTCTGTATGATTCTGAAAACAGTCGAGGCAACAATTGCAGGTTTCAACTTTCCACAGCATCAAACAAGAAAATTAAAAAAATATAAAAATTGCATTGATGCTATCAGATGACTAGCTTATCCCAGCAACGATTATCAGCTAATAAAAAAGATTAATGAATTAGCCAAAGAAAGAAGAATAACGAAAAGATTACTGAATTAGCCAAAGAAATAACAATAACGAAATGGATGTTCTCAAACGTACATATACTTTTCTTGACCAGAGTTTCAAACTATGTAATACCTATAAACCAAACCAACTAGAGACCAAATGCCACTGGCTTTCTTGCTTGATGTTAATATAGTAATGTTCTTATTTCATTATTTAACAGCAAAAGCAATGTCTTTTTTCCTTTTTTTTTTTTAAGCAGGAAACCCATGCTTTTGCAGTAAAAAGATAAGATAAGATACACACCTATGTTTTGCTTGCAGGATTACTAAGTCTAAGCAGTTTTGGCCTTCCGTAATAAGTGTAAAATCTCTAAAATGCCAACTGAAAAGTGTGATCAAATGATTCTGAATGTAAGAGGTTAAGATTTCTGAAAAAAAAAAGTCCAGCTAAATTGAGAATTGAAGTAATGTGAAAGTAAGCTAGAACTAATAAATGAACACTAGATGCCATTACGACAATATGAAAATGTCATCATGAGAGCAACAAATATCACTATTAAGTTCCATCCAAGATTAAAAAACAAATACGAAGCTAATTGATGTACCTTTAGATGATCAACTTTTACCGTTAGTGGATCCTCATCAACCTGCATAATGTGTTTTTTTTATAAAAAGTCATAAAACTAAGCACCCCAAGCATGATAGACAACCTGTCAATTTTACAAAAGGAACTCACCATCTCCGTGATCCGCAATCGCCGGTGACCTATGAGCACTACTTGATCCCCTTGTATGCTAGTTATCTGTGAAAACAAGTGCCAGACAGCAAGAACATTAGCAGATGGCAAACAAATTATTCCACTGCATAGTCATATATACGTGTTCAAAACATATATACCTGGGCAAGGGTCCCAACTTCATGCAGACGCTTAAACAGTTCCTTTCCCTTAAGATCATAAACACTTTTGTCTGTTTCGCCTGATGCAACATTCACATCAATTTCTGGTTCATCCTTAAGAAGAAAAGCACCAGCATATGCCACTGATCTTTTACGATTTTCCACTAAAGCCGCTAGCAATTTGGGATCCTGCAAAGAAACTTAGAAAAAGATCAATGAGCGTCTTAAATACATGAACTATCATCTACTAGCTATGATAAGACGACAGCAAATTCAAGCATCTAGGCATCGGACAACTTCAATAAAATCAGAGTTTGAGGTTGTCAAGGTTAATATAGGTGGCTTTAACACTTTGGTAAATAGTTAGTTTTTTGACAGATTTTGACCCTGATTGAAAAGCACAAATATCCATAAGCACAATTTTAAAAAATTGGATAATCAAATTCAGATAAAGTTATGGATATGTGATGGATAAGCATTTATATAACCAAAGTCATTCCTACTTTAATAATAAAGACAAAGTTGGCAATATAATCTGGCTAAACTTCAGCCCCACTTGCCACAACATGCAATAGCAGAGTAAGAAAATACATGTTGATTTGAATACTTGATGACTGACATCATTCCAATGTTCCCGTGACCTTATGACCAGCAATTGTTCTCATTTCAAAAGCAGTATTAGCTATAAGGTGACACACTGAGAGCATTTTCCATCCAGAAGGTGCTCAGCAGAACATCATTTCCCATTAGGAAATTTTTGATATTAGCAAACATAGCAATTCCTTGTTCCATCAGAAAAGGGAAAAAGACAAGGCTCAACTTTTTAACAAAAATGAATTATTTTTGGTATAAATTTGACACTAGTTGCAAGGTAGGCATTGTTCAAATATCAACCTTATTATTAGGTATAGGAATACTAATGTTGGAAGATTAATATCTTAATGAGTGGCAACTTATGAGCCGCTGACTCACAGAGCTGGAAGTAAAAATGTAAACAAATTAACTATAATTACTGAAGATTAAAAAAACACTTATCATGCAAGTGTACAACTTGCATAGGGAGTCCACAGTTGAAAACCTTGTCATAGAAGCATATCTGCTTTCAGTTGTTTCATTTTTTTTATTTTCTTATCACAATTTGAAATAGTCTAAGGTAAATTATATGCAATACATGCCCATATTTACAATTACATATATCATATCAAAGCAATACAAGCCAAATTTACTGATAGAGAAAAAAATTAAGGCAGGCTGGAAACCAAGCAGCCAAAAACAACCAATCTATTTAAATAATAGATCAATTAATCTAATCCAAAAAATACACACATTAAAGATAAACAATAACCACTGATATCAAGAGATGGAATCATGGAACTGCTAAAAAATAATTATTTTCTTAACTGCAAATGCACCATAAATTATTCATAACAAACCAGACTATATAGGCAAAGAAGCTAAATTATTAGTCCAGGGACTCTTATAGTTATCCGAGGAGAAACTGCTGCACCTTGACGTAAATTGGCATATAAAACCCAGGAAACAATGGTCTGTGTGGCAGTGGTAATGCTATAACCTGCTTCACAAAATCATCAATGAGAAAATTTGTTAGTCTAGCCATCTAGGCATGCACCAGTACAATTAGTAAATAAGATGATGAATTCTGAAAATGAGCAGATACAGGTATAAATTGTGATCCACGCATAAATGCCAGGAACTCAGTTTCAGTATAGGGCACAATCAATAAATCACCATAGGAATACACACATGTTAAACAAATCAAACAATAACAATCAAGGATGATAACAAAACCATGGCATCCTTAATTGGCATTATAACTTCAAGACAACTGCCTGTTTCTGTGCATATAAGTTGAAGAAACACGAACAAATTGACCAAAAAACATCCCAAACACAAAAGCATTTCTTTTTTCAACAAGACACATGCAGCTCAACAAAGACATGATTGACCTAGTCAACATTATGCACAGGTTCATTTCAGTAGATACTCCATTGCTTCAGGTTAACAAAAAAGGCTGATACACTAGTCAAGGTTAGTTTTAACCTATTGTTTTTGGCTTAAATGAAACTTGTCCAGACTAGGTCAGTTTCATCTTATATGAGCATGAAAATCATCATTTTGGTGACACATGCTGGTAGCAGATTTTGCACACCCATTCATACAATAGATAAGCACTACAACATTCTAGATCAAGTTCAGCCTTGTATAAGTTGATTGGGTCTTGAGTATGAATATGAAAATCCAAATGTCAAAAATGGCACAAAAAAATGATAATTAATCCTTTTTTGTCTTTATTGACCATCGAGATTCAAGAATTTGAAAAACTATAAGATAATAGGTATAAGGGTGGTGTCTTTAGTTCTCTTACTGAAGATGTGGTGGTTGCACTAATGGAAATACCATCATGTTGGTAATAGCGGTCAGTGTTTAACTGTTTGGATGACAATAATGATCCGGTTATTGCTGGCCATGGTGGTGATGATGGCAGAGCAATGCTAACGATGGAACAATATGAAGTGGCCTTGGTAGCACCTTAGCAAATTCTTCCTCTCCCATTAGTGATCCTTTAGTATCCTTCTTATTGCTTCCAAAGAAACATCTTGTGGTGAAGAAATTTTCCAAAAAAAGATAACTACAGCAAAGAAAGAACTTCCTTTATTTATTCTTCTCCACATGTAAAAAGAACCATGTAATTATAATTATCTCCTTTGTTAATTTGTTTACACACTCAGGCAATGGGCTGCTTTTCAATAGATTTCTTGACATAGTTTGAATCCGGACTACAAATCCTGTCAGTGCGTTAATACAACTACAACCCTATAGAACTTTTTAAAGATTCCTAGGATTGTCAGGATATGGAGAACATATTCTAAGAATAAAACCTAGCGCAATCCACCCATATCCATATCATAGGACAAAATATCTCAGAGGGAAAAAAAATTCGAGAAGTGTGGCAGTCCGTGTGAAACGATGGTAAGATATAAGCAAACAATACCGGCAACCAAACTATTGCCAAAAGAATTGCAAGAATTTGTTTCTATTTATTGGAAAAACACCGACCGACAAGTAGTCCTCAGGCCGTGGATTCATTGAAACAATGGCCGATGATGCTTTGGAATCAGCCTCCTCTGCGCCACCACCTTCAGCAGCGACGTTGGCAGTAGCCTCAGATTCCTCCTCGGCCTTGGCCTCTGCGGGCGGCTCCGAACCATCGTCACGTTCGGAGCAAAAGAACGCCTTTCTCCAAAAAACCGGGCTTCCACCGCGCGGACTCGTCAAGGACCCCAGCACACGAAGCAGCGGCGACCTCCCTTCGCCGACATTGACAGCGGCCGCCGGAAATCTGGCCGAAAGCCTCAATCGGCCTTGAAAGCAGGAAGAAGAGAGCGCCTTCAACATTGGGTCACCGCGGATCCACGGTCCCAGAGACCAAGATCAACGCTTTCCTTCTTCTCGGGCGTTCTTGCGACGGATTGAGCCGTTTATTGATAGATTCCGCGAGGAATCATTATAACAGGGGCGCCGACCCTGTCAAACTTCTCGGCCAAGAAAACCCTCGTTAAACCCTTTTGTTGCGCGCGGCGGCCGAGCCGCAATATAGGGAAATCCAATTGCGATACGGTCCGACAACTTCCTTGAAATCACAAACGTACCCGATTTTAGTTACCGAAGCGAATCGCCGAGTCAGTTGTTCTATCCCGGGTCGGAACTCTCTGAGTCGGACTTCGACGGTTGGGTGCACGGCACCGAGTTCAGAGGCCAATCTCAAAAATCGCATAACATGTGAGATATTATGTTTGGCGTCCCGGCCTAGGTGGCGAGCTCGGGTTGGCCGATAGAGTAGAGCTCGCCAGTACTGGCCAGTTAAAATCGGGTGAGGATCACCTGTTCTGCTTCAGACGGGTTCTAACTCACGCCAATGGTGGATCCCACCCATAACGGGCTTCTACGCGGATCGGTGGCTCTGGAATAGCTCGAACCCTGTCTGGCATCGCACAGGGAAGCCGAACCCGATGTCCACATACGTTACGTACCAGTAGACGAACTATGATTGGCTACAAGTTAGGAAACACAATAAGTAGCAGTTGAGCCATCACGATGTGGCCGATGTAAGCGGGTGTCCAATTGACAGGTGTCGCAAAGACGTTGGTAGATACATCAAAGCTAACCCTGTTTGATCCATGCGCTGGCGGCCGAAGCTGCACCTCCTTACAGAGAGCAGGTAAAGCATATCCTCCGGCGGATTATGGCGGAGGAGAAGTACAACCGGAAGACCACGGCGGTGAAGCGGATCCTTCAGGAGATGAAGGAGATGCAATCCAATGCCTATGATGACTTCATGAACCTCCCGCTCGAGGTGATGATTCCCAGTCCCCGACCGGAACGCTAACCCTCGGTTGCCCTTCTTTTTCCTAGGATTTCGTGGTCTTGCGATCCTTGGTTTTTGTTGCCACTCGCTGTTCCTAGGTTTTGTCTTGCTCCACTTTTAGTGACTTCTTAGGTCACAATCCCATGGTAGGAAGGCACTTCTAGTTCATGGTATTGCGTCTTAGTAAATAGATGTTGTTGGTCTTTTCATTCATTTGATATAGTGATGGAAAGGGTCTACATTTGTCTGCATTTAGTTTGAATTCGTTTTATGTTTAAAAGGTTCTTGGTGCATTCAAATATTTGGGGACATGGACACTGTTACATTTGCCTTCAAGCTTCGCTGAACTCTTGGATTTCAAGACAATATATTTGGGTGGCAATTTGCTATGTTGGGTCCTCGTGATTCAGAGTTCGAGGGAAGGGTATATCATGTGAGGTTCCAATTACCGGCAGATTACCTTTTTAAACCTCCTGCGTTCATGTTGCTAGCTCTAAGCTTTGTTCTTAGCATATCTTCTTCATGAAATTATGTGTATTTTCATATTTGCGTCCCTCATTCGTTTAATTGGTTCCCCAGTCTTCGTCTCAGCCGAATGACCGATTTGAAACACAAACGAAGATTGGCTTAAGCATATCAAATCATCATCCTGAACACTGGCAACCATCATGGAGTGGTCTGTTCCACATTTTTATGTGTATTTCCTTGCATATTTTTGGTGATTCATTCTAAAATAATCTTGTACTGGAAGCAAAGATGGAGTTTGAAACTAAACAAGATGCACAACCAATCTTAGTTCAATCGTGTTTACACTATCTCCTGATCCATGACATGTTTGTGGTGATTCACTCTAAAACGGACTTATCCTGGATGCAAAGATAGACTCAGAAATCTATGTTAATTGCATTTGCAGCATCTTCTGATCCATGACAATAGAGGCCTATGATTAGGTTGCCGGTTGCACTTCATAAATTATTGTAGAAATACCACTTTTGGAAACTACAGCATATGTATACTACATATCTTTTGGTTATTGTTGCAATAAATTGGTTCACTTTATGGAAAGGAAAATTAAAATTTGCCCGTTTGTTGTTTTATTCAAATTCATACTGCCAGCACATGGTTTAAGAAATGATTTTAAATCCACTTGAGCCTAGGTCTTTCCACTCAAAGGCTTGTCGTTTCCTGCTTGCTGTTATGCCTAAATACATAAAAGGCACATGGAGTTGGGTTTGGAGACCTAAAACAACACCAATTCTTAAATATGATGGGATCAAGCTCCTTGTAGTAGTAATTAGGTGCCTTGTTCCATCAGATTTGAGATTTGCTACCATTTTAGGGATTAAAAACCCAATTCAGGTGGATACTCCCGGTGGATACTGATGAGCCATGGCGTGGACAGACCTAACTACAGGTGGGTTAAGTGCTCTTTTCCCAAAACCAGAAGTGGGTGGAATTGGCTTTGATCTCAACCTGGTTTCTCCCATATATTTCCACACCCTATTTTGTTGCTTGGCTCTAATTTCCCACATTTTTTGTTAATCAGAACTGTATCTGTTGCCTTATTTGCAAATGTTTATGTACTCATTGTACTCCAGCTTACGTTATTATTAGGCAGCAATTGATGCAGTTAAGCACCAATTTTTCGTAGTTTGCTCTTATTCCTGGTTAGTAGACTGCACAAGCTTGGTGCTATAGTAATTTGCTTTTGTTTATAAACATGTCATTTGGCATTTTCTTGTCTAATGATGGCCAACAAAGGAGCTTACTGTGGATAATAATTATTCTGTTTAAGGAATTTTTGTCTAGATTATGGATCTACAGTTCAAATTTTGGTTTGTGGAATGGACTTATGCTCTTTTCATTTGGACAAGTGGTTGATCTTGCTTCATGAAAATGCTGCAATCATATTCTTCATCCCAAGTTTTGCATAGGCAGTGATATGTGAAGTTGAATGAGCTTATGTGTCGATAAAATTATTGGGTGAAACAAGGTTTCAAGTATTGGTGGACCTTTTGGTTGGTACTTTCAGACCACATAGGTAAATTTTTATTTTTTTTTTTGTTAATGCCAAGCAGTACATGTGGATATACCACATGACATACTGGCATCATGTCAGTCTGATCGGTTGTTAAAACTGATACTGGACCAAGATTTTAATTTCTGGGCAAATATTTACATCATGTTGATTGTCTCTTGCAACTTGTACATGAGCCAGTTTGTACTACCAGTCATTGTTAATTCTTTTTTTTTTTTGGATAATAACTCTTGGAGACAAGAGAAGAGATTTTTACTTTCTTTCCTATTGGATGCAAGGTGAGAAACAAAGGGAAATAAAATATTTTCTCATGTTTAGTTTGATAAAATTAGAGAACAGAAGAGGAGAGAAATTTGAGGTAAATAATAAAAATAAAATCTTTTCCCTCCATATTTCTCCAATTTCCGAGAGTGGCCAAAGAAGTGCTAAGGACCTTTCGAGAAATTAGATTAGATTTTTATCACTTCATCTGATGTTAATGATCCTTATGTTGAGTTAGATTTAGATTCATCAGTACATGTTTAGCAAACCACCAATTGTTCCTCCGCTGTCGTTGCCATTAACCATCGATGAAAAACCAATTGCTCCATTAAGTGAGGACCCTCAAACAAATCCTACTAGTTCAGAAGCTGTAGCACCAGTTGAGCAGCCTCTAGTCCCAGAAACAGATAGAACTGTAGAAGATGTGAGGGAACTCCATTTAAATGCAGCAGCTGTCCACATCCAGTACCATGGTAGTCTTAGTATAGAAGTTTCTCAAGTCAAATGGGCATGCTCGATGCATGGATGCATCATAGACTTGTATGTCTCCTGGCACGGCTTGGTCATGATAATAATTTGCAGTATAAAAAGTTTGTTTCCTTTTTCTTCCTGCTCTTGTTTGGTTAACATTGTTTCTGGCCATAGATGGCATGCATATTTTGTTCATATTCCACGAGTCAGTGGATACTCTTGTTCTCTACTGTTAGGTTTGGCAAGTCCTTTAGTCCCACATCGGGAAAATCAGTTTTGCTATCCCCTATTGATGCTATAAAAAGGGGTCTAAGCTTCGAAGACAGATGCACGGATGCACCACAGGCATCAAGAAAAGCGCTTTGGACTTAATTTCATTAAGTCCATATTAAACTTTGGGCTTTTCTTGTTTAGTAGTTGAAGGTGTTTTATGGCCTAGGAACAATTTCTAAGGCATTTGTAATTGTCTCTGTTAGTAAAGATTTGCTCCTCCTTTCGTCAGTGGGCGACGAGGTGATTGAGAACCACGTAAATTCTCGGTGTCCTTGTCTCCTCTTTTATTTTTCTATTTATTGTCTTTGTTGCGTTGCCAAATTACCGTGTGGTAATTTCGGGCTAGCTCTAATGTGTATCGAGCCTGGTTTTGGGATCTTTTGGCAACAATGACAATAACAAAATTGTTGTCGAGAAATTGACGAAATGTCAACCGGCATGTGGCAACTCAAGATGGAGGCCATTACGGTTCAAGACGAGTTGATTTGGCACTTCAGGAGCCGAGAAAATTCGGATGGTATGTGGGAGGAAGTTTTTGCGGTATGGATAAGAAGGCTCGATCTATCATTATTCTAAATCTTTACGGACGATACGGGAGGTAGCTACGGAGACTACGGCTAAGAGCATGTGGGACAAGCTTAAAGTCTTGTATATGAAGAGGGACATGAGAACAGTCTCTACTTAAAGCAGAGCTTGTATATGCTTGGATGATTGAAGGTACATCTATAATCTCACATCTTGATAGATTTGATTCCTTAGTTATGGATTTGGAGAATATAGATCAAAGATTGATGATGAGGATAAGGCCACTGTTACTTTTGTGTTCTCTCCCCAATCTTTTAAGTTTTTAAAGTGATACAATGATTTATGGAAAAGAAATAATTTATATCATGAAATTAAATCTGCATTAAAATCTAAGGAGCAGATTGATAGGGATATCATTTGGGGAGAAAGAGGAAATCGGTAGAGTCCGGTTGTCGAAGTAGAAGCGATAAAGAGAATTTGTGATAGTAGATCTAAATCTAGATCTAAATCCAGACATAGAAATTTGGAATCTGAGATATTGTCATCGTAAAATGGGGCACATTAAAGGTGATTGCTTTAAATTGAAAAATAAATTAAAGCAAAAGGAAAAAATTGTTGAGAAAACTACTTGAGTCATTGAAGCTAGTGTTGCGGTGATGAGAATTTTGGAAATATTTTCTTTGCTCTCGATTGAGGACAAGTCTAAAAATGAATGGATTTTAGATTCGGGTTGTTCTTATCACATGTGTCAGATAGGATTTGTTTTCACATATGAATCTTGTAATGGTGGAATTGTTTTGATGGGCAATAATGCCGCATGTGATGTTATTGGTAGAGCACAATCCGAATTAAAATGCATGATGGTATTGTGAGGCGCTCACTAATGTTAGACATGTTCTGATTTAAAAAAGAATCTCATCTCTTTAGGCACCCTAGAGGCTCTTGGGTGTAAATACACATTTGAAGGTGGAGTTATGAAAGTTTCTAGAAATGCCCTTGTTGTTATGAAAGCTTGTAGGTCAGGTAGCTTGTATATTTTGCAGGAACTCTCATCACAGGATCGATTGATCTCATCATCATCATTGTATCGATTCGACATCACCAAATTATGACATATGCGTTTGGGTCGTATGAGCGAAAAAGGTTTGAGTATATTGAGCAAAAGAGGTCTTCTTTGTGGCCATGATCTTGGGCCACTAGACTTTTGTGAACATTGCATTTTGGGAAGCGAAAAGAGTCACTTCAATTCTCCATTCACAAAACAAAAGGTACTCTTGACTATATTCATTCAGACCTTTGGGGTCGGCTCGTGTTCGATCTAAAGGTGGTGTCGGTATATGTTGACTTTCATTGATGATTATTCGAGAAAAGTTTGGGTTTATTTTACAAGCATAAAAATGATGTTTTTCTAACCTTTAAACAATGGAAGGCTTTGATTGAGAAGCAAACAGTAAGCAGATTAAGCGGCTTGAATGAGATAATGGCATGGAATTTTGTGAAGGTGACTTTGATGAATTCTGCAAAAATGAAGGAATTGTTCGGCATCATCTTTGTTAGGATGACGCCTCCAAAAAATGGTGTGGCGAGCGTATGAGCAGAACACTCTTAGAAAGAGCAAGGTGTATGATCTCAAATGCGGGGTTAAAAAGACTTTTGGGCGAGAGGCGATTAATATGGCGGATTCGTTGTCAATAGTGCTCTTCTGCAAACACTTAATTTTAAAACTCAGAGGAAGTTTGGTCGGTACTCTGTTGATTATTCGATTTTAAAATCTTTGGGTGTCAGCGATACATGCATGTAAATGAAGGAAAATTAGAACCTCGAGCTAAAAAGTGCATTTTCTTTGGGTATGCTTAGGGGTGAAAGGATACAGATTAGATCCCAAATCCCCAAAATTTATAATCAGTAGAGATGTTACTTTTGATGAATTATCTATGTTATCTTCTAAAGAGGAATCTACTAGTTGTGAAATGATAGTGTGCGAAGCAGGTGGAGCTTGAGATTGGTAGTTCGAATCTCTTGATCAAACTCTTTACTCAAAGAATGCCGGTGAGGCGGTCCTTAGAGTCTCGGCGAAGATAATCAGAGGAAGAGCAATATTCCATAGCCAAGGATAGACCACGGAGAAATATTCGACCACCACAAAGATATGCAAATTTGGTTGCATATGCTTTGTCATTGCAGAAGAAATAGGTGGAGTTGGTGAGCCTACTACCTACTCAGATCGATTTCTTGTGATGATTCAGTAAGTGATTGATTGCGATGAATGAAGAAATTGAATCTCTCCATCGAGAATAAAACTTGGGACCTTGTGAAGCCGCCGCCGGGTAAGAAAATTATTGGATGCAAATGGGTCTTCAAAAGGAAGGAAGGTATTCCAGGGGTTGAAGATCAAGAGTACAAAGCACGATTGGTTGCAAAGGGCTATAGTCAGGTACATGGTATTGATTTTAATGACGTATTTTCACCTGTTGTTAAACATAACTCTATTCGTGTTTTGCTTGCTTTAGTTGCCATGTATGATTTGGAATTAGAGCAACTTGATGTCAAAGACTTTCTTACATGGTGAACTTGAAAGAGCAAATTGCGTGGAGCAACCTCATGGATTTGAAGTTGACGGTAAGGAAGACCATGTTTGCTTATTAAAGAAATCCTTGTATGGATTGAAGCAGTCTCCAAGACAGTGGTATAAGAGGTTTGATTCATTTATGTTGGGTCATGGTTACACAAGGAGCATGTATGATAGTTGTGTCTACTTCCGGAAGTTAAATGATGGCTCTTTTGTGTATTTGTTACTTTATGTTGATGACATGCTTATTGCAGCTAAGAATTTGTCAGAAATTCATACTTTGAAAATGCAATGAATAGTGAATTTGAAATGAAAGATTTGGGAGCAGCTAAGAAGATTCTTGGTATGGAGATCAAAAGAGATCGAGGAGTTGGAAAATTATTTCTGACCCAGAAAAATTACCTCAAAAAGGTCTTGGAGAGGTTTGGCATGAAAAACGCCAAGCCAGTGAGTACTCCTCTTGCTAGCCATTTTCGGCTATCTGCTGCTCAGTCACCAAAATCAATTGAAGAGGAAGAATATATGGTGAAAGTTCCATATTCGATTGCTATCGGATATTATGTATGCAATGGTATGTACTCGTCGGATATTTCACAAGCGATTAGTGTGGTTAGTAGATATATGTCTTGTCAGGTAAAACACATTGGCGGTGTGAAGTGGATTCTTAGATACTTGCAAGGACTTGGATGCTTGTTTGGAGTTTGGAAAAATTCTAACACTTTGATTGGTTTAAATCGACTCGATTATGCGCAGATCTTGATAAGCGAAGATCTCGACAGGCTATGTATTTTGCGTTGGCGGTTGTGCGATTAGTTGGAAAGCTTCTTTACAACTCCTGTCGTGGCTTTATCTACTACTTGAGGCGGAATATATGGCGAATGAGGCGATCAAAGAAGTTTTATGGTTAAGAGGTTTGTTTAGTGAATTATGTCAGCATCAAGGTGTTACTACAATTTATTGTGACAGTCAAAGTGCTATTCATTTGACTAAAGACCAGATGTATCATGAGAGGACGAAACATATCGATGTGAAGTTTCATTTTATTCGGGATACCATTCTTAGGAAAGGTCCTTGTTCGAGAAAATTCATACGAAGGACAATCCGGTGATATGCTTACGAAGTCTCTTCCAGTATACAAGTTCAAGCAGTGCTTGGACTTGGTTGGTATTTATTGTTGATGATTGCTCGTTGGGGCTTTTGTGAAAAAGGTGGAGCAAGTTTTGTTGGGATATGCCAAGGTGGAGATTTGTTAGGTTTGGCAAGTCCTTTAGTCCCACATCGGGAAAATCAGTTTTGCTATCCCCTATTGATGCTATAAAAAGGGGTCTAAGCTTCGAAGACAGATGCACCAGATGCACCACAGGCATCACAAGAAAAGCCGCTTTGGACTTAATTTCATTAAGTCCATATTAAACTTTTGGGCTTTTCTTGTTTAGTAGTTGAAGGTGTTTTATGGCCTAGGAACAATTTCCTAAGGCATTTGTAATTGTCTCTGTTAGTAAAGATTTGCTCCTCCTTTCGTCCGTGGACGTAGGTCAATTGACCGAACCACGTAAATTCTGGTGTCCTTGTCTCCTCTTTTATTTTTCTGTTTATTGTCTTTGTTGCGTTGCCAAATTACCGTGTGGTAATTTCCTGGGGCTAGCTCTAACACCTACCAACTCTGTTCTACCGAATGTCATCAATGCATCATGGTGGTAACAATGTTGATACAATTTTACATGGTCTGCTTAATATGTGATGGATTTTCCAGCTAATTTTACAGCTTGGCAATCATAAGTTGATTGATGGTTCAAATTGCTATTCAGAATGTTCAGTAAATTCCAACCAGCACTGAGAATAGAAGAGAGCACATTGCTTTGCTTTCTTTCCCTCCAATAACACTGAGAGGATCAAGCTGACTCCATAAAAAACATTATGTAAGTGTTTCAGTATGAATTAATGCAGAGATCAGGCCAAAAATTAGTCATTGAGGTAAAGTTGAATTTGTTTTCCAGTACACATCATGAGCTATTGGTGAGCAGTGATCTTCCCTTTTCTTTACCCTTTTTGTTCTCCTTTGTAATCAGATCAGTGTTTCTTTTTAGGTTGAAAGAAACTTTGTGGATGAAGAAGCCAACTTGCAATCATTGGCACAGTCCTCGATGGGCAATAAAAGACACCTCCAGATAGGAGCAGCAATCATTCAAGCCACCAAGCATCATGATTTGCTCACAGAGAGCAACTCAAAGAGTCTCTGATGCCCATCACCTTAATATTATCATTCTCTTGGGTTTGCTGCTAACCATTTTGCAGGTTTCTGCAAGGCCAAGTCTTTTCCTTCTTGTAGCTATGGCTGACCGTCACTTGTTGAACAGCAGTGACATCAAACAATCTGCAGTTCGCATTCTTAGATCAATATAACAAAACATTCTTAAAGTCCAAAAATTATTATGTTGATTGCTCGAAACATATGTAATTCGCCTGTATAGTGTCTCCATTTTTTTGAAGACAGTAACACAGTATGTTGGTATGATACAAATAATGTCTAATCTGGTAGCTCTCTCCAGCACCAGTTGCTCATGACCAACAAGAGATCTAGGTTCATCAGTGTCAAACCTTACATCATGAGCCTTGTTTCACTTGGATACTGTGAAAGAAGATGTTCTTACATGCATTCTATTTCAGAATTACTCTTCAACTTGGCTCCTACTTCATCTGTTTTTTATTGCAGAGACCCTTGCTCTGTGTTTAACTAAGCTTCATTTCCTCCTCAGAGTCTGGCATATCCTTTCTTGCACCAGACAATGGATTAGAAGCTTATCTTTTAGGGGTTGAAAGCTTGATACTTGTCACAATTCGGTCTCAGCAGTGTGATATGAAGTGTTATTCCATGTGTTAATGCGACCCTACAGATAGTGTGAAGTGTTAGAATCTAGAGAGAGAGAGAGAGAGATCTGGTTAATTAATAATCCACGTCCAACAAAATACTAGACTAATTTCATTGCTCATATACTTCTTAGTCATCAAAACATTCCTGAGTTTATCACCTTCTCAATAATGCAGACATGAATATAAATGATCTTCCCCTGTCATGATTGCTTGGTCCATTACAGTCCTCCCCCTAAAAGTAATATATTGAGCAGTGACAGCCACAAAAGCTTCTACAAGCTGCTACATCATCATACAGCTTGATGTTTAAGAAATCTCAGAGAAGAAGAAACAAAGGAGTCGCACATCATCTCAACCTTGGTCACAAGGGAACATCCCCTCATCCTTATCCCCAGTGAGCAAGATTTAGGCTTCTTTCTTCCTTGTTTCCGCATACATCAACAAACATGTACAGCGGTGCTGCAACATCTTATATCTTAATCATTCGAAACCCATCATGGTCCCCCGTAGGAAAACACAAGGTGATGGTGGCCGACGACCCAAGTAGTTCTCCTTCAACAAGCCAACCTAGCTAGAAGAAGGGAATCCTTTTGTCACCTCCAACATTGAGCTGGAACGGGGGAGGAGAAGAAGGCTCATCAATCAGAATACAGTGAACCGAAAGGGCGAGGGAATAATCCAGGGTGTTCTTGCGAGGTCACCGATGTGGGGCGTGGGGAACAGCGGTGGCCGATGCCTCACTGTTCCCCTCATTTTATCATGTGCATGCATGTGCAGTACGTTCGGAGAACATGATCTTTGACGCAAGCAAACCCTCTGCTCCCCACCTCATCTCTCACGCACATAGTTACATATAAGTTTCCTTGTGTGTTACTGGGTCGTGTAGCAATCCCTCCTCTTCGCTCTCTCCATCCTTCTCGCTCGCTCTTTCTTTCTGCATACATCTCGCCGATCTCAAGAAGGTTTGCTCTTGGTTCTCCGGCCATGCATGCCCGAGTGCTCGGAGGAAGGAAGCAGATGGCCAGAACCAAGAGGGTTGGTGGTGCAACCGTGAGATGGACCGGGAGGCCATTGATCTCGAAGAAGAGAACCGCACGAAGCAGAAAGACCGTGAGCTGCATCGAAAGGAAGCTCGAGGTGCTGCAGGAGCTGGTGCCCAACGGCCCCTCCGTGCAGGAGCTCGACGGGCTCTTCCTCGAGGCTGCCAACTACATCGTGTGCCTGCAGGTGCAGGTGAAGGCGATGCAGATCCTGCTCGATGAACTGTCGCCGAAGGTTTCCGAAAACTAGGCGATCCTCCTCCTCTTCCTGTAAATTTGCAGTGGCAGTGGCGAAGAGCATCATGCTGTGAGCTCAATGATTCATTTTTTGGGGGAATGTAATTAGACGTTCGTCGATACATGTCTTCCAATTAAATCATGGATTGTTGCGTATAGAATGAGAGTTGGCTGTGCTCTGGTCATGTATTCTTTGGATTCCAGTTGGGAAACCATGAGAAAAGATCTAAGAGTTCTATGTTTGCTTATCTATGTGCATGAGATTATAGAATCCTCTTATCGGTCCACATTTGCGAATGTAGGGTTCTTAATGAACGCATTAATTAACTAACACCACGATTAATCGACCAAATCTCGCTGTCAAATATCCCTCGGATAAGCCGCGTGGGTTTCCGGTTCGTGTTGGATTCGATGTCGGGTCGGGTTAGGCTTTTTTGTAAACCGGATCAAGTCCATGTTATGTTCAGTTGAAGATTCGTGATTCGAACCCAACCCAATACAACTCGACCCGGCTCGATGGGATTGGAGACTCGGGCCACTCGGCCGAATCAGAATCTAACACGATTCGTAAAGCGTGATGGACGCAGATTACGCGTTGTATGAGCCGTACAGATCCGGATTCCAGATCAAATGGAGGCTCGACATCACGTGCTACAGAAGAAGAGGGTTTAGGGTTCCTCGGTGTCCGGTGCTTCGGAAGCGAGCTCCCCGGTTGGATCCCGGATTCGAACTAAGAATAGTCTGAATCCGGTCAGTTCCAATCAACATCCCCGAAATTTCTTTCGATCTCTTCGTCCGATGGGTTTCCTCTACAACACACCTCTTGATTTGTTACTTAGAAGGATATCTTGATCACTCTGTTTCTTGTTGAATTGAAAGGATATGTTGGTCCCTCTGATTCGTGTTGAATTTGCTGATGTTTATGCTTGTCTGGGATCATGTCAAAGGAAAGCAACAGGATCTTTATTAGTTTCAACTTTGTTATTTACATTCCAATTTGATGGGCTTGCGAGACGAGAGGATTCTGACTGGTGTTGGCTCATGCTTTTTAGTTGAGGGCATGATAACATCCTCAAGTTTCTAAAAATTATACCTTGATTGGCAAAAGAATTCATAATTAGTTGTTCTATTTGGTTTGCATCTGAAAAATATCTGACGAGTATCATTATCTGATTCATATATGATATTGGATTCCAAATGCATTTTGATTTGTGGATGTTCTGTAGACTGCTCTGAAGCTGTATATTTGTTTTGTGCATGGGATCAACTGATTATTTCCACATGGAGTTTGGGCTTCTCTTTGGAGCCTCTCCTTCCCTGCTCGCTTTATCATGCCATCATGTTGCTGCTCTGTTTTTCAGTATTGTTGCAAGAAACTATTCCTGTCTGCAGAATAATTTGATTATCGTTGTCCTTTTCCTATCCTTCTCTTCTTTGGAGTTTGGGTTTCTCTTCTTTCCTTTTCCTATCATGACATTTTGCTCTTCAGCTTTCATGTCAAATTATGTAACTGATTGAAGAAATGCTTCAGTAACACAGTATACTGACCAAAAGATTTTGGCAGTTGAGAGGAAGTACCTCGAGGGGCAATACAAGCTGGTGTATCAATTTGAAGATAAACCTCATTTGTTGGACTGCGGATTTCCTTACCTTTTCAGAAGTGTAAGCATGACAAAGTCTTCCAGTCTTTACTGATCAGGTTCACATGGGTGCCAGTGATTCGGATTTTGGTTCAATAGCTACCATTTGCATAGTTAGCCTTAACTGACACTGTTTATTCAGTTGATAGCAATATAAATAGATCTGCTGGATAATCTCATTTCCTCTCCTCCATGATTATTTTTCGAGCTGAGAATTTATATATTATCACTTTGGCTTGATTCCATCTCTCCTTTAAACATCCCTCCATCTTTCATCCAGCCATCGACTGGGTCATCGGGTTAGCCTTAACTGACACTGTTTATTCAGTTGATAGCAATATAAATAGATCTGCTGGATAATCTCATTTCCTCTCCTCCATGATTAGAGCTGAGCATTTATATATTATCATTTGGCTTGATTCCATCTCTCCTTTAAACATCCCTCCATCTTTCATCCTGCCATCGACTGGGTCATCGGCTTCAGCTGATTAGAATCTTGGCTTGAAGTTTGTCATGCTGTATAGATTTCAAAGTCATGGGCAAGGTAGGTTTATTGGCACTGAAAAAAATCAAGCAAATTGGTCATCAATTTATATGCATGAATGGCTTTGGCACATTAACTGGCCATCATAAATTCATGAAAGGTTTATTGGCACTGCAAAAAATCAAGCAAATTGGTCATCAATTTATATGCATGAATGGCTTTGGCACATTAACTGGCCATCATAAATTCATGATGATACATTTCTTATTTGCCACTGCAACAGGATCATGAGTTGTCTCAATCTGAAACTGAGCTTTTACCAACTATCAAGCCCCCAAGAACAGGCTGTTGACCTAGTGTGGATCTATGCAACAGAAGCTACCACATGCAAGCGCAGTCCCCATCGAGCTTCTCAAGAGGTCTACGTTTCATTTCTCCCCTCCAAGAACATACTTTTCTGAGTCTACAGTGGGGTGCAGAGCCTGCATTGACATCCACATCCAGTCTCCAAATCATTATCATGTGTTTTTTGCTTTGTGCCTTCCTTTTCTGGTGAGATTATGGTTGATTGAGATGTGCCAGCTGATCGAATTGGCTCATCTGTTTCATCTTATGGCAGTCCAGGTTTCTGGTGGTGGTGGTTTTGCCAAGTACATAGGTTTTCTGCTGCATGGAAGCCATCCAAAGAAGCCATATGGTAGCTGCATTGCCAATTCAAATCCGGCCTCATGGAGTTTTCCTCATAATCAAGGATACAAGTTGAAAAGTCTTTATGCTGACTCAACTAGAGGATGATGCAAAGAGATTCCTTGTGTAGTGGGTAGATGTGGTTTACTAAGACTAGCTTAGAGGCCAAATGTAGCTGTCAAAGCTAAACCATGCAACACGTATCTGGTGGCTACGAGCAATGAAACTCATTCACAACTTTTTAAGGGAAAAAAGACTTCCAGGCATCATGATTGGTAACAATGATCGGTGATCTGTTTAACTTCATGTTTCTGAATTGCTGATTTTCTTTTTCTCATAAGGAAACTGTGAACTACGGATATTATCTCAATATGGATTAGTTGCTAATCTGCTTTATCGTGGCTTATTGTTACATTGGATTAATTTAAATTGTGTGTGATATGGAGATTTGAACACTTAATTTCAACTAAAAACTTAAACTTATAAATGTGAGAATATCTGCTCATAGAATTCATTTATCTAGGAAATTCTTAACAAGCCACATCCTGCAGAAAGATTGTAAGCCTATCCATGACATTAAAATGCCAGCTAGTTATTGGACTGAAGAATTCATGGACATCAGTTCCCAACCAATAACATGCATTCTTGTTTGATTATTTAGTTTGATGTTCTAAACAACAAATATCGTGGAAGTGCAATAAACAATCTTTTATGCATTCCTATTTTTCTGTTTTGATCTGTCAGTTCTTGCACACCACATTGCTATAGAGTTTGTGGATTCATTTATTGAGCATTCTGTGGACAGCAGCAGCAGCATCTTATTTAGCTATTTTCAATCATATTCTATTTATTTATTTATTTTTGGTTGTTCTCCTCTGTAATTGGCATGATTATTTTACATCATTTCCTAATCATCATGATTCTAACCTGACTTTTTATTTATTGATACGATCAATGAAGTGGACTCCACCTATTCAGTGAGAGCATTTATGTATCAGTCACTTGTCTCATTTAATATTGGCAAGTCTTTTCATTTAAGTTCATCTACTTTTCTGTCCATCTTCACAGGTAAACCTCAACTTGTGGATGAAGCTATGTAACCTGATGAAGATGGACCATGATCATGGAACATATCTACAATTACTGATTTAAAAAGTTCATCAGCAATCAGCATGGGAGCGACATGCATTTGGCTATTTTTTTAATAATAACGGCTGATATCTAATGTTGTTCGAGATAATTAGGTCAGTACTATGAGATATATCACAATAGAAGATGAATGATCTGAACTCTTCCAAGGTCTAGGTTTGTACTGGCATCAAGATTCAGATCCTCTACTTACAACAAGATGCGGTGAATCTGACTTGCCGGAATGCTGGAGAATAGAAGATGCAAATAAATGCTTGTTTGTGCAAAATTGGCATAATTCTTCTTGTTTTCTTTTCCTTTCGTCAGCTGGGAAATAATGGCCAGTTCTGAGCAGTTGACACTGGGATCATCATTGAAATGCCTCGACCATGTGCATCAATACTGGATGGATTGGAGGAAAAATCACCATCATACTGAAGCCTGCCTTGTCTTCTATAAAGATTCCAGGTAAAGATTGGTACCAAGGTATTTTGTCCTTGGTCAACTGGACGACAACCAAGTATTCACTCACAGTGGAGCCCAAGCAATAAGTGATCAAGGTTAGGTTTCTTTCAAGTTGCTTGCAGGTTATGCAGTGTGGAATGCTGCTATGATAAAATACTGACTATTATGATATTTATATTGCAAAGTGTGTGGCTTATGTCACACTGTCAAAGAAAAATGGTTCATCTCTTTCAGAAAGTTAAACAATTTTAATCAGTAGCAAGGTTGTTTGTAGTCATTGACTAAATCCTTCATTCTTGAAAGACACATCTTGTGACAAGGTTTAGACGGTTGTTTTTCCACCTCTTTTCTTTGTTCTTTACTCTCTCGTGGCATGACCTTCAGATAGTTGTTATGAAAGTATTTAGTGAGGCTATGAACATAATTCTGAACTCAGCAGGAAAATGGCTCCCTCACAATTTCCAGCTTCACAAGTCAACCAGCACAAGAGATGAAGATAGTACATGATGGCCTGATGATGAGAGTAGCAAGCATGATCCGAGAATCCAGCGCCAATACAGCCCTCAGATTTGTTACTGTGCTTTAAGTTCAGGACTTCAATGTCTCTCTGTTAGCCAAATTCCTGTGCTTTGGAAAGAACTCTGCATTCCAACTACATTTGGGCTCCAAATCATAAAAGCAGAACCACTTTTTTGTATTATTGTCAACATGAATGATGGAATAAATTCCTTGGGATATCTTGTTGTGTAGTAGATTTGAAATATCATGTAAACGGTAGGACAACACAAGGGTTGGATGATTGCAACAACTCATGGCTCAACAAAGAGTCATCCTTTGAAGTTTCTCATCCTCCTCTATATTTATCTTGTGAACAGGCTTGCCAGGCTACTTACAGTTACTATCAAGAATTCATGTCGACGCTACAAACTCATAATACATAATTGATGTATTATATATATATAATACATATGAGCCAAAGCCTTCATCTTTTTCTTGTTCTTATGCGCAATATCCCCCTCCATTTAACAGTATCTCCCTCTCCCTCCCTTGCCTTCAGCCATTAGGCTTTCCTGCGAGATGTGGTTGATCAAGAGATAAATTACAGTAACACCACGTTCTCCACGTTTGAACTCCCATGGAGGTGTCTTAACGCCAACGCCACGATCATTTGATGTGCCCGATTCATGGCGGACGTCTCGCCACCGAGACTTCCGCGGATCTGCTCGCCATCAATGTCCGAACTAGAATTAGGTCGGGGTGGGTCATGTTCAACAGATGACTCCGTGGATGATCAACGGATGACTCTTCTCGCTGCAGCTGTTGCGGGAGAAAGGGCCCTGGAGAGAACCGCGATGGCCAGTGTTGATATGTTTGAACTAGTCGCCAGCCATTTGGTCCGACTGGCTCTATAAATGCCAGCCGCCTCCTTGTCAATCTCATGCTAGATAAGACACAGAGAAAAGAGGAAGATGGCATCGAAGTCCTTCTCCAAGTTCTTTGCCTACTTCCATCGTTTTCTTCTGAGGAGACTCAGAAGTGCCCATGCAACCCACGTAAGGTTTCAGAAGTGGCCTCCGCTACCCGATAAGCTCTCTGGCCAAACCGTCGTTTGTCACATGGAGGGAGGCCTTCTGAGGTCTTCTTCCATCTTCCCATACTTCATGCTCGTGGCCTTGGAGGCAGGAGGGTTCTTCAGGGCCCTCCTCCTCTTGCTATTGTGCCCTGTGATCGCCTGTCTCGGCCATGAGATGAGGCTACGGATCATGGTAGTGGTCTGCTTCTGTGGGCTGAGGAAGGAGAAGTTCAAGTTAGGGAGGACTGTGCTGCCCAAGTTTTTCTTGGAGGACGTCAGCATGGAAGGGTTTGAGATCCTGAGGAGGAGCCAAAGGAAGGTGTGCGTCAGCGCCATGCCGACGGTTATGGTGGAAGGGTTTCTGAGGGAGTATTTGGAGGCGGAGGTAGCGGTGGGGAGGGAGTTGAAGGTGTTTGGTGGGCACTACACCGGGTTGATGGAGAAGGACAGTGAAGACCGGGTGGCCTCAAAGCTGTTGTTGGGAAGAGAGGAGGCGAGGGAAGCCGATGTTATTGGATTTGGAGGCTATCCGAACTCTGTTCATCATCCCCTCTTCTCCCACTGCAAGGTCAGACGAAGCCCATAACCTCTTCCACGAAGACACAACCGGCACAGCCTATTACGTACTAAATCTCATTTGTTGTGTTGCAGGAAGTGTACCTGGTGAGCGAAGCAGACAAGAGAAAATGGAGTGTTCTACCAAGAACAGAGTACCCCAAGCCCCTCATCTTCCATGATGGCAGAATAGCCTTTAGACCAACCCCAGTTTCCACCCTCTGCATGTTCCTGTGGATGCCCCTCGCCTTCCTCCTCGCCATCGCGCGAGCTGCCGTCTTCATCTTCCTCCCCTACATCTTCTCCGTCCCCTTACTGGGCTTCATGGGCATGCACTCGAGGGTCATCACCTCACCGCGGAGCCATCAAGCCGCGCGGCGCCAGCTCTACATCAGCAACCACCGCACCCTCCTCGATCCCCTCTACATCTCCGCTGCCCTCGGCCACCATGTCACTGCAACCACGTACAGTGTCAGCCGTATTAGCGAGATGCTGTCCCCGGTAAGGACCGTCAGGCTGACGAGGAACAGGGAGCAGGACAAAGGACTGATGAAGAAGCTGCTCCACGAAGGGGCGCTGGTGGTGTGCCCCGAGGGGACTACCTGCCGCGAACCGTACCTCATCCGGTTCAGCCCGCTGTTCGCGGAGGTAAGCGAGGACGTCGTGCCGGTCGCACTGGAGTCCCGTGTCAGCATGTTCTACGGCACGAGCACCAGCAAGCTCAAGTTCTTGGACCCCTTGTGCTTCCTCATGAATCCCTTTCCTCGCTACGTGGTGGAGTTCATGGAGAAGGTGGCCACCGGCTGGATCGGTGGGAACAAGTGCAGCAGCTGCGAGATCGCCAATCATCTCCAGGGAGAGATCGGGAAGCGCTTGGGTTTCGAATGCACTAGCTTTACCAGGAGAGATAAGTATCTGATGCTTGCAAGCAACGATGGGAGTCGTTGAGAGGGACGCCAAGGGCCGATGGAGCCTCCACCTCTCCCCCTCTCACCAGTAGAAAAGAAACACTGGTACGTTGACCAATGTGCAGACAAAATACATGTATTCTCGAATCAAAACGATATAATAAAGTATCAAAATCTTCATCATCTAAATTAATTATCATCTTGTAAAATATATCGGATGAACCGAACGTCACACCCCGCGTTGCTTATTAGAAGCACGTTTCCAGCCTCGCACCTCATAATTCCATCGGTCAAAGCACGAGCAGCTCATGTTTGACTTGCGATCCGTCTCCATCGGACGACTGATAGTTTGTCAACGCTTGCTGACTAATTTTACCCCATCGCGAATCTTTTTGAAGCCCAAACGTGCGTATAAAGTGGTCGGTAAGAAAAGCCAAGCGCCGTGCGGGAGCACAGCGAGAGTGGACGCTGCAAGATGCCGTGCTCTTGTTGTTCAAGTGTGTGGGGGACTCGTCGCCACTTCCATCACATCCAAACGTGTGGGAGACGATGCGAATGCAGGTGAGTCATGCGGCCGACAATATGACAAACAGGCGGAGGCCATGGTAGACTTCCTGCTAAGTCTAGCGACGTTAAGCAAACATAAAACTGCTCCGATGATTGTCTCGTTCGATCATCAGCTCCGTAACGAATTGAAACGATAGATCCAACTAGATCTACTGCTTCATGGACCAATTGTCATCCACGGTCCACAAGTAATCACCGCTCAACAAGTCCGACGATTCCCATCCGACGTTCCCAAGCTTGTCATAATTTAGGGGACAAGGCAGCTGGAACTCGGCCCACCACCCACCCCCTCCGCCATCGACACCGAGCATCTCCTCGCCACGCTCGATCATCCCGCCGCCCTGTGCAATGGTCGGAAGCGAGTCCTTCGACGACGACGACGACACAGCCGTCTCCGTGCATGCCGCGATCGCCTGCTCCGGCTGCCCGAACGAGTAGAACGGTGGAGGACGGCCCGGGGCGGCTTGGATTGGCTCGGGAAGGCAGGGCGTCCACCGACGCCGCGCTGCGCCGCCGACGTCGCGTTGCTTGGCGTGCTTTTGCACCCGAGTCCTCCAGTAGTTCTTTATTTCGTTGTCAGTCCTGCCCGGTAGATACCGTGCTATTTTGGACCACCTGTTCGGGCATAGATATACCATATGAGTGCATAACGCATAGCGTATAGATGTACATACAGCGTTTATGTACGCTGTGTGTATTAGGTTCGTATGGCTTACCGATTTCCCCAGCGAGAGTGGAGGTCGAGGATGAGAAGATGCTCCTCCGGAGTAATGTTACCACGCCGGACATCCGGGCGGAGATAGTTGAGCCATCGAAGCCTGCAGCTCTTTCCTGTTCGCTTCAGACCTGTTCCCAGCAAGGATGGCAGATCACAACAGTACAAAGAGTTAGACGCCATTCTACCATCATTCACCTTCGTCTTAAAGCTCAATGAGCACAACACGAACACAAATAGGCTCATCGAGGTACGAACCTGCACGACGAGCGAGGGCATTCCATCGGCCCTCGCCATGCTCGGTGACGTGTTCGACGAGCACGACGTCTTCTTCCACAGTCCACGGCCCTCTTCTGAGCTCTTCTAGCTCCATCTCCTCGCTTGCTGGTGGTTCTGCGTCCCAAGAAAGCAGCCTTTTATGGACCTCCATTCCTCATTCATGGTCGTTCTGCTTTGATAGCAACGTAGCAATGAATAAGTTTTGACTGGAAGTTCAAGGATGAACAGGAGAGACGATGGATGTCCGTCCCAATGCATCAGCCGAAAGGACGCAAGCATGGGAAACGAGGTGTGTGACGGACGTGCGGTAAGCGGCAACGGGACGAGTGTTTAGTCAACAAGTAGGCCTCAGTTCGACAAGCTAAACAGTCTCTAACTCTGACTTCTGTTTGGCTCTTTCCTTTTGCATCGTCATCTTCTTCTCTTCTCACCCCCCCATCGTTCCGCACATTCCATTACTGTTCTTGTTTTCTTTCACAATCCTACGTTTCTTCGAAGTGCAGATCCAATAAACATGATGGTTTTCCATGTTTCCACCTTGACCTTTCGAACAAAGATCGTGAAGGAACAATAATTCCTCCTGGCCTGTCTCTTTGGCTTCTCCAGTTCAATCAAACACAAAGCGAGTTACATGCAGTCGATCGCCACAGGGTTTTCATGAGACTTCGAGTCAAACATAGAGAGCTTGAACCCACGCTTCATGGTCCCACCACCTCCGAAAGCGAGTTGCAAGGACGAAGGTGACGGTGAGAATGGCTTCATGTTTTCCCTCTTACGGTAGCGAATGAACAATCTTATTGTCTCTTGGGAAAAATCTGGCTCTTCTTCTTTCCTTTTCCCAATTCACTTAAAGGATTGCTGTAGGAATAATCTTATTCTGATGCCGAAATTAGAGATCAAGGGAAGGAGACTTCTCTCTATGCAAAACTAGCACGAGATAGTAGTGTCATCATAGACACTGTTTTTGCTTACTTGTGGGGGACTGCCTCAAAGTCTCACATCCTCAAGCCATCACATAAAGCTGAGAACGATGGCCAGGAAATTGTGAGCGATAGGGTTCTTCAACTATGGCCATTGGGTCAAACATAGAGAGATAAGATGAGCGTACACATGCTCTTCAATAATATCCATGAATGATATTATTCACTGAATTCTAATGGTGCGTATATAGAAGAGTTGTTAGAATTGACAAATATATTATGGAAAGAATGCATTTTATTCAGGTGATAAATACTTGTGCATTTTTTTAATGAACACTCGAATCATAGGATCAGATCGATTATTTAAATATATAATTGATCCTCAAATATATATTATCATGATCTTCTATCAAATTTTGCTATCGAAAGAAAATTATGCTTGTCTTCTTCTCAACCATCACTGACCTAAGTGCACACCGTTTCAAGAGAGCACAAGCTTTCCCCATGCCACCGAGAAGAAAAAGAACTATTCTCAACATGCTCATTTTTGAATAAGAGAAAATATTGATGTTCAAATGATCACAATCATGATGCAATCGAATGCGACAAGTTGGAATTAGCAACCAATAATACGGGCGGCTTAAGCTTACTTTCTTGACCCGGGTTAGATTAGGACCGATGTCATCCATCACCGAAGAAAAATTAGTACGGTAATCATGCATAAAATAGCAGGCTTCAACATTTGTAATTGTCGGTAGATATGCATGCATAAACGGAAATCTACATGGATTTCATTCGTGTCTTGGAAGAGGCAAAGTTTTTTCCTCGTTCTTTTTCTTCCTCGAATTAAATGCGAAGTGTAAAGCTGACTTGTAAATTGTTGAATTCTAGTCGGAGAAAATTCCATCAAAATTTTCTTGGTTATTGATATGAGTATAACAACTTGATAAATATTGTTGATATCTAATCGTCATACAATCGGTGCATCATTTTTCACATGATTAACATTTTATTACTATATAACTCTGAGTATCTTATTGCAACATTGTCATCACCCTTCGAATGTTATAATCATGTTGATGATCTTATCATGCTTTTCAGATTTGATACTACGTGATCATTTCCAATGTTATGCAACCGTTATCAACATTAAACTATAATCTCGAGTGCAACAAACTCAAATATTACTACAAAAAGATTCATCAAGTATATTTTTCAGACTAGACTCTCTTCTAATACATTTGGTGCTTATAGTTTTGATAGCTAGTTGAATCGATGTACTAATTGCACAACCAATAAGCTTTTATCACCCACCATAAGATGTTTTTTTCACTTCTGCATCAAAAAATAATAATAATAAAAAATCTCCACACTGAACCGTAATCGAAGGGCTACGATCATGTGCATTGCACGTGACTCAGGTTCCGGTTGGGCCCTAAGCCCGGTTTCTTTTGGTCCGGTCCGGTCCTGCAATTGGCCCATCCGAAACATCGACGAGCTTATGAACGTCGAAGATTGCTATTTTAATTTGAAATAGATTTCCAATGGCTTGATATTTTCAATTGTTTAGATTATAAGACCTCACTATCAACTTCTATATTTATATATTTCTAAATGCCACACGTTGGAAAGTTTGTAGGTTTCTTTAATGACGATAGCATAAGTTCTACTATCTCTATTTTGTATTTCCTTTTTGTTCTTTTGTTTATATAGTAATGTATTCTTGAACAGAGCACAAAAGCAGCGATTTCTCATGAAAAAGATCATATTTTACTTTTTCTTTCCATATGGTGTTTTATGTTTTCACATTTTGTGCATAGAAAATCTATATTTTCATATACTATTTTTTATAAAACAATTTCTCAAAATTATCATAATTCGATCTTATAAGATATCTTCGTTGAGTATGGACCACTGATTTAAAAATAATAATACATCGCATAGCTCAAACCTTATATAAATAGGCTTAGGCTCCTTTATCAATTATCGTGATTCGATCTAATGTGATAATTTATGCATGTTTTAATCGAGACGTAATTAAAATTTAATAATAAGAAATCAATGTCTTCATCCGCTTTGATGCAAAAAATTATTCTTCAATGAAATTATAATCTCTTGGTTTAATGATAAAAACAGATTCGATCATGTGGATGTTGGAAATTTCGTGGGCCAATTCAAGATGAGATAGGTTTAATGAAATTATTGCATATGCTTTCTATTTATTTATTTTGTTAGTTTATTTAATTCGAGCTTTTATTCTTCTTTTTTTAATTCAAAGATTGAAATGTCCCAACCCACATCATGGGCCATCGAGTACGTGGCAATCAACAAGGTCCGTAGGATTCCCATCATGCGCCTCCCGTGCGCCTGTAGAAAGCAGACAGGCCCTCTTATGATGCCTCATCGCGCCGGTACATGGTGATGCACCACTAAATGGATTCCACGTGCCCGTCCGCCCTTTTATATGTAGCCCACCGTGCCGTCGTCGCTCCTGCCCGCTTCCTCTTTCTTGTCCTTCCCTCGTCTCCGCTAGCCCTCGTCCGGCGGCGATTCCGGCTGTCGGCTGCGTGTTCCCCCCCACCCCACCCCCCCCTGTGGATAACTCGAGTGGCTCTCGCCGTCTCGAACGGTTCGACAAGGTATGGGTCGCCGATGCCTCTTCTGTTCTAGGGTTAACGGTTCGTTTATGAATTGGTTGTACGATTTAGGTTACGAAGGATTGGACTTTTGTTTATCAGCTTTTATTGTCGATCTTCCCTGTCGCTGTCTTTTGGTTACTGTTTGGGCAGGGGAATTTGATCGCGTTTGATTGTGTTTGTCCTACCGATCATCTTCTGCGATGCCGGTTGTTCTTGACGAGATCGTGCAACTGTGGTGGCGATGTCCCTGCAGTGATCAAATTTGTTGCAGATTCAAAGTCCTTTTCTTCAATTTATTATTTCGTATGAATTTGAATCATTTATCCTTCAGAAGAGTTGGGAATTTCTCGTATGATCTTCATCCCTTCATCCGAGGCTGTGTCTGTTAGATCTGAGTCTAACTTACTGTCGTGGTAAGTTCATGTAGTTTAGGTCCTACTGCTTTTGTCAGGAAAGAAAAGATCCTCCCACTAAGACAAAATTCCCATAATATTTCTAACCAGTAATTAGGCCTTTTGAGCCTACTTGTCTTGAAACGAGAACTTGTTAATAACTGATGGAGGGGGTAGAAATGCGGTGGCAACAGTTCTCTTGGTGCAGATCAGGAGATACTGCATACAGATATTCCCCCCAACTTCCTGTTTCTTTTCTTCTTTTTAATTTGTTGTCCTATCGATCAGGAGATAATGCACCTCCAGGTGTGCATATAAATCAATCTTTCATTTTCATATTATGTATACCAATCTGTACAATTAACTTTAGCTATTCAGGGTTTTTGTTTATAAATATCTTTAAGCTCTAGTCTTTGGAAGTATGTGCAAGTTCGCTGTTTCGGGTACCGGACTCGTGATATGTTGGATTGGTACAATACCGGTCGGTACCGGTGTTTTGATATATGGTATACCAACATGTATCCGTGTATCGACATATGGTACACCAGTATGTGCCAGTGTTTTGTAGAGGAAGAAAAAGAGGGATAAGAGGAAGGGGCTGTGGAGGAACAAAGGAGGAAAAAGGAGGAAGGAAGAAGGAAGAAGAGGCAGCGGTGGAGGAGGAAGAAGAAACAATGGAGAAGGAGAAGGAAAAAGAGGAGGAGAAAAGGTGGGAGCATACCTAAGAAGAAGAAGGTACAACTGCGTGGCAGTGGCGTCGTATCTTGAGAAGAGGGCTTATGTTCGTGAGCCCTTATTGGGCTTATTTTTTTTTTTTAACGGTGAGTTGGATGGGCCCCACTACCCAAGGTTCGTCGTACCATAATGTACCATTTGATATGGACAGTATGTACCGATCTGATAGGGGATCGGTATGGGTGAGACATTGGTACGCCCCCATATACCATGTGTCGGTATGCTTGGTACAACTCAGTACAGTTTGTTACCTATCATACCAACAACTGATCGGTACGCCGGTACAGATCAATAAGACGAACCATGCTATTACCTTTCTGTTTTTTTTATTATTTTAACTGGATTGCCTGAAAAGGGATAGTCCATGTACTGGCCCATATCTGGATTGGTATGTACTGCCCGCACCATACCATTTCGGGCGGTACAGTAGTCTTTGAGTATGAGTGAGAGTTGATTTGATGGTATCCACATTACCCTATCATCCCTGGAACTAGATATGGTTATAATGTGTGTCCATCATATACCCATATTTTTATCCAAATTTTGCTATCAACATTTTCTATGGATATATGGGCTCGATTTCAACTGCTTCTTTAATTTTCCTTTCCATTCTTCTTTGATTATTTTTTTCTCTCTTCGAACAGAATGGCAAACAAACTTGTATGCAGACCATTTATGATGAACCATTTTATAAATGACTCTCTGATCATATTGTGGATCCACAACTTGAATGTCATAAGGCAGATTCTTTCCCACTTTTTTTTTGTGCAGATTCTCGTAAAAGATAATTTGCATATATGAAATTAATCAAATTGCCATCTTGTAAATGTATCTAGATTTTTGGAAACCGAATGGAATAATTCTTCTATTCTTTTCACTCTTTAATATTATTGACTTGTGCTCGATCGTTGTTGGCAACATATATCATTGATGAATCTATATATGCCTTAATCTTGGTCCAAGTCCTTATTTGTTGTACATTTTATTTTTTTATTATCTGCTTTTGAGCTAGTTTGAATGAAACTAATACTCATTTGATTTTTTGTATCTGAACTTCCATCTACTAATTAGCATTTATATGGTCATGGTTTGTGCAACGTCCAACCAGTTTCACTCCTATAAGACTAATATGCAACTATTAGAGTTGCACACATTGGATTATCCTTTTGGGATCCATGCTTGCCTGAAGTTTTATGTTTCCAATGGTTTATATATGAATATGCAACTATATATGCTTGAAAACTGCTTTTCAAATTTTTTAGGAGAGCAGCAGAAATTTAATGTTAGATTGGTTGATCTTACAGCCAACCTAGAAGATTTAGTTTGCTACACGTTTTGAACATTAAGGAATAATTTTTAGCTGTCCTTTATGATTTGATTTGCATGTCAAATTGAAAATGTTGATGATGTAAATTATCTTTAAATAAAAAACAATACTTGAACAAGGGGTTTTGTTACATAAATTTTTTTTTTTACTGTATCCTCTTAAAAAATTTGGAACATGTTACTAGGTTAGCTAAACTTTGAAGCTTTATTTGACTTTTCTTTATTTTAATAAAGCTATATCAAGTATGTGATTAGAGATATTCCTATGAGTAAGGTTGAATAAATACTTCAGTTTGTTTATCTTATCAGGAAACTTATTTTTACAGGTAGTGATTTGCATATGTTTGATATATTATACTAATAACAAAATTTTTATTTATTAAATTAATAATATATTATTTTAATTTTAATACTACTAATTTTCTTAATTTAATAATATATTTTTATTTAAATAATTATATTTTTAATTATATTATATATTTTATATTTTAGCGCCTCGCACTTGCTCTTATCGTCTATATCAAGTATGTGATTAGAGATATTCCTATGAGTAAGGTTGAATAAATACTTGAGTTTGCATCGAGTATCCTGGCAGGAGAACGAAGGTTGATGTTTTACTTTTATCATCATCATTTTCGTTTATATTTGATTATATATTGCATGACATTATTATCATGTATTGTACATTACTAATTTACCAACAAACTCCATGATGGTTTCTTGGATAATTTTAGCATAGCCGTTTTTCAGTTTCTTGCATTCTATTAATTTGTTATTAGTGAACCTTTTCTGCTCATGCAAATGTGGACTTTTGAGTCACGAATTATTAAGAGAAGCTCTGTAGACACATTCATTTGGATATTTGGTTTTAAAATATACAGCAACAAGGATAACATGTTTTGGTTTGGGTTTGGTGGTATTGTTTGGATCAGTTCAGTTTGGCGAGGTTGGTTTTGTGACTCGAACTATGGTCAACCAGGTCACAAAAAAGGAACCTTACCACGACACTAGGCCTCACCCTCTAAACATGTACATTTCACATACATACAAAGTTACAGATCTCCATTTGCCTACAGGGGTAAGGATATGTATGTTGACCCTCTGTAGACTCTTTGTTGTTTGGGCCTTGTTCATTGATCTACCCTTCTATTAGATACTGTACGTGTTTCTACTCATGCCATATGGATGTGCATTTGCATTTCCGCTCATAGTATGTTTAATGGAGGTGTGTTATCTTGGTCACTGAAGTTTACATGATGAGACCTTGAATGGTTAATGCTTGGTATAGTGCTCATGCATTTGAACCTTTATATGCTATTTGAAAACCTGAACTCATAAGTACACATTTTTCATGTTACTTGGTACTGTACCTGGTCTGAATATAGTCTCAGAGCATGACCATATGTAATATCTTTTTTATGCAACCTTAAATCAGCATCAAATGTTCAACTGACTTGTTCATATTTTACCTCTGACTTATATTGTCATCATGGTACCAAAATGATCTTGTTTTCTTAAAATACATCAGCCGAAGCTTGTGATGTTTCTCTTTTTCAGTAATCATTATAAGTGAATCTGTTGCTATGGTTCTTATTAAATGTGAAACTCTATGATTATTTGTTAGATGTGCTTCCACTCGAAAATCAGGCATGACAATTTTGGGTAAAGTACCAAAACCCATCAATTTACCAAGTCAAAGGTAAAAGTTTTCTTATTGCATTTGAGACAAAAGCTTTTTATGCATCTTGGTGGCATTTGATTAATCTTGTTGATCACCTTTGAAGGTTGGAGAACAATGGTGTTGACCCAAACGTGGAAATTGTTCCCAAGTTAGCCTATTGCCTCATCACATTGAATTCTTTTCGTATTCCATGTTGTGGCCTTTTTGTAAATTTGTATACTCAATTGAGTTTTTCTTAATAGTTTATTGACCTGAATAATGACTTCTGTTGCACGCTTTAGGGGTTCTCTTACTTGGGAAACCGACCATCTTCGGCAAGTACAAATGTGTGGAGTTCATCAACTCTACTATCACCTAAAACTGATGGAAGTAGTGGATCATCAAGTCATTATAGTGGTCGTCCATCATCTGGTGGAAGTGGTACGAGGCCATCAACAGCAGGTAGTGATAGGTCCCAAGACCCTTCCCCCAATGCATGGGGTTCGAATTTACGTCCACTTACAGCATCTGGATCATTGCCATCAAACCAAACACCAATGGCAGCTCGTCCACAAAGCGCAGAGACGAGACCTGGTAGCTCTCACCTCTCTCGATTTGCAGAACATTCAGCAGATCCTGCAGTTGCATGGGGGCCTACGAGAACTGCTGAGAAATTCGTATTCCCCTAACAGCCAATCTGTTTAATACTTAAATTTCTGATAGGCTTTTTTCTGCCACATCTGCATATGTGCTTTAAAGATGATGTTAGAACTTAGAAGCATCATCTTTTTTCTGTATCCTGAATTCAGACTTGGTCTTTTTGCTGGCACATGACTTTTTTTTCTGGTACGTAACTTGGATTTGTACCTTTTAGGGAGGTGCATCATCAAAGACTGATAAGTTCTCCTTGAGTTCTGGCGATTTTCCAACACTAGGCTCTGATAAGAAGTCTGAGACACACAGTCAGCAAGGTGATTATTTTTTTATAGTCTTTCAAATCTTATGGAGCAGAAGGATTGGTGTTGAAAGTGTATTAAATCTTAACCCAACATTGTGTATGCTGTGTCTTGTTAAATTGAGTTTTTTTGAATGCACTACTGAATTCTTTGAGAGTAACAGTTGCGAAGCTTGTAATGATTCTCATGTCATCTTAGGACTGCTTCTTGCAACATCTGGATGCATCATCGTAGACATACATCTTGCCTAAAATTTTTTATAACTTGTTATGCAAAATTTCTGATATCGCTCTTAAGTCTTAACAAATCTCAATGGTGGAAAAAAAAACTCCATGTAGACTCCAAATAGCCAAGACATAAGGTTTGTTTTCAAGGGTAAGATAATGTATGATGACTCTTCCTAGGTCTCATATTGGTGGGGACCTCATGCATGAGGCCTTTCCTCATTTTCGATTTTGTAAAGTACACTAGAGATTTTTGTTTATACTTTCTTTCAGGTCAGAATGTGCTTGAAAGTTTTTAATTTAAGAGAGGTCATTCCTTTTTGTGGCTTTCGTTTAGGCAACTTCATGTGTCGTCTAAAAGGTAAAGAATTCAAGAATAATAACTTGACTATGTGATTTTCTACTTTCAAATTTCAACTGATAGTAAAACTAAAGAAACATTGAACTAGTTTAAAAATTATATTAACTTTTAGTTGAAGTGAAGGAAGAATGAAAAGCTTGATTACGAATGAATCAACCAAGAACAAGCTTTCCTACTATATTGCAACTACAAATGGAGAGTATGATGAACTCCTTAAGAAAAGGATACTTTCTTGAACTCATCTACTTTGCAGCTAAGGTTTGTTGTACCGATGCATACTGGTTGGTACAGGCGGTACGTACCGGTATGATAGGATAACGGTGTGTGGACCATTCTCTGTCAGGTGGTATCGGTCACTTGACCTCGTATCGGGTGATACGAGGTCTGTACTGGTCGATATCGGTCATTTGATCGTTATCGACCTGTACCGGTCAATTTGCCTTATTTGAGGCTTAGGAAAGGGTTTTTAAACCTTTTCCTCCCTCTTTTTTCAACTCATTTCACCCAATCATCATAGTTGTCTGCCCAGCATACAAAGACAAAGGTAAAGGGGAAGGTAGTAGCATCAACTGCACTATTGGAAAGAATCAAGTTGGGCGGCGAGACACCTTCGTAATCATATTCAACAACCCACTCGGTCCAAAGACATGGCAATGGCGTGGATAGTAGTGCCTTGATCGATGATGGCGCGTATTTGACCGGGAGTCGATCGTCATGTATACAAAATTTGAGGGTGGTACATGGATCGAGGAACCGTATTTTACACATGCCACCTAAGATTCAAATCATGGAGCTTGACGAGGTACTAGTCAAGTTTATGCATGGAAGGGAAAGGGAAGCTAGTGGATGATTTTGGCGATGTGACAGAGCCTATATGACGTAGACAGAGCAAAACTTATGCTCTCCACCAATACATGCCACATTTGTCATTGGCTCAGGGGCCTTCTCGGACACGTGGTTCACGACGATCAGCCTATGACCATCACCACATTGATACATCGAACGATGTATCAGTACAATATATCATGGGATCAATTTCAGAATTGAGTCCAATAAACATATCATATTGATATGCAGATACATAGGATCAAGGTCCTCGATCCATCACCTATGGAGTGCCGTTGTTCTTTTTTGGTGGTAGAACTAGGTATATCCGTCGATTGATTACTTAATTTGTTTGAATCTTAAAGTTTAAGTTGTATAAAAAATAATCTAACAATTCATTTTTTTTGTAGATAATTCAATATTAATGGAAGGACGATCCAGAATGTACCATAAGACTACTCTTCAAAGCTTGAAGAAGATATGTGATACTATTCTTTTTTAATTTACATTATTTTTGCTAAAATTATACTAAATTTATATTTATTTTCAACTTAAAAATCTTAATCTAACTTTTTTTTATTATTCAGGTATTTTTGAAGATTTTTTTTTGTGATTTTGGGTATACTGTTGGTATGCCTTGTAACGTACCATATGGAGCATGGCTCATTGCATTTAATGCATGGACCAAAATTACAATCCTTGTTTTCAGCAATAACCTGATTCATCAGATTTTAGTGTTTTCATTCTATTCTTTTACCAAATTCAACCTTGATGTAACTGCATGAAGCATTTTTCTTTTATTTGTGAAAGGAAGATCTTTGTGTAATGTTCTGTTATAACTGTTATATGTTTAAAACTTAAATAAACTTCTTAAGTTGTCCAATATTTGTTTCAGCCAGTTCTAATTTGACTACTGATCTAAGCACTTCATAAATCATTGTTCTTTTTTTTGTTGGGTGCGTTCCACATATGCTGTGCTTTGCAATGGAAGTTCGCTACTTGCTTCAGCAACTACGTAAAAGCATGTTGATAAAGACCTTTGCTTAGTTTGTATGACTTACAAGAATTATTTTGAACTCAGAGAATTAGTGTGGTTAAGAGGAGTATCCAACTATCCACAGTATGAAGTTCTGATGAAGTACAGTGCTGAGGAACAAGTTTGGTGAGTGAATATAAGTGATAGATAAAAGTCAACAGCCAGTTATATTAATGGTTAGTTCTGAATACTTCTTTGTCATCCAGTTCTTACTGGTGGTCCTATTAGAAATTTGGTACTCACTATAAGGTTCTATTGGTTAATGTTGTCTCTGGTGACTTGATTCAAAGAAAGAAATTTTGAAGTACAAATAAACTTTAACCTAGTATATCTAGGATAGTGGTATTATCACTACAACAGAGATTTCTGTATGTGTTTGCTCTAAAAAATTATAAAGCAACCAAGTAACATTTGATTTGACAGATACGAGTTAACAAAAAACCACTCGACTGATTGAAGATGTTGTTAGCTGTTTGGAATGTGCACTGTGCATAAGGTTACAAGTAAAAACAAAAATTTAAATTGCTGTTTATAATGTTGCCGACTGATTCGTGAGTTAAAAGGAGATTGAATGAACCATTCTTCATGGTTCTAATTGAATTTTAAAAGGCGATTGGTAGACAGTGTTTTTGAAATGAGAACATTGGGTAAAATTATTTTTGAAGTAAAATTGCAATTTGACCATTCATGAAGCATTGCTTTGTTTCCCACCCTTGAGTGCCCCTGTGTAGCACATTCCCATTTTTGTCAACCACCTCTTGTCAGCAAACTGCAGAACATGGGCATGAAGGCCCTTCGTTGTGTTTCAGATGCCATTGGAGCACATTTAGATAAAGGAAACAATTGGAAGAAGGGAGAGGGGGGTGGGGGAGATCTCAGTAAGATGCATTCCTCCTTTTGATTCTTTTGCTATTTGATGTCATGTTTTTGATAAATCTCCGTGCTGTAGTGTTTCTTGTCGCTATTTTCCAAATGGCCCTTTTTGGTGGTTAGTGACAGTCGCTAACTCATCTAATAGCAATAGAAGCAATTACAATGTCATGAAGTATGATAGAAATAGGAACTAATTGGGCTTATTTTCTTTTAAATTACTCATATATCTCTTATTTTTAAGTCTGATTAAATTTAGGGCGATTTGTTCTGTAGACCACAAGTAGGTGACTGGACTGCAACCACAAGTAGGTGATTAAATTACACTTATATCTCTCATGACAGAAACCATTATTGGCTTAGCTGCAAAGTTGCTATATCACGTGTGATGTAAACATCAACATTCTTTTTTTCATATAGAAATCTGGCAGAAATGTAATAAATAGCCACTATAGAGTGCACAATTGGAGTAGATATTGAATTGGGTAGTGACAAGGGAGTTTCGAGATGTTGCTGACAGTAGAATGAACGCATCATGACACTGGAATTGTTTGAGACTATAGCTACCTGGACATGACCAAGGACTAATTTTAAGTCCAAGATTTGTTATTAACTAGGTCACAACAATATTAAATCAAGGTGTATCCTGACAGTCTTTTATCTTCATCTTTTTACATCAAAATTTTGAATCAATTGTGATACATCCTCTTTGGGTGTTTAGTAGAACTGCTTGCATTTTTTTGGTTTGCATCATGTGTTCTGTTTGTGTTCTTTTCTATATTTGTTTGTCCAAAATTGAGCATTATGATGGGGCATACTTTGCTTAAATTTTTTGGTGCTAAAGATAATTGAATGAGTAATTATAAGTAGAGTGGCATAATTTACTCACATTGCCAATATGGTATTTTGATCCATGGTACTACCAGATCACAGTTCTCAAGAACATCATGCTGCAACTTCTGGTAAATTCAGACCCAATATAAAGGTGGAACTTTCTTCCAATGGTGAGTTCAGATCCTATAAGTGTTCAATTTTCTAAAAAGAACTGCTCTATTCATCCAATTTCATGTTCTTGTAGTTTGTTTACCCTTTTATAACAATGGGTATCTGCTTTGTGAATTCCAGAGGATGTTTTCATGGATCGTGAAAATGTTAATACTCTCAGGACAAACAGAAATTTGTATGCTGAAGGTGGTGCCCGACTAAATATGAATTGCCAGAATAACCCACAGCAGGCACAGCCATCCCAAAGCTTAAAAACGGAGTCTCATCAGTTTGATTCTTGGCATGGTCCTCCAGTCCACCCTGCTGATGGAATTTGGTATAGAGGTGGGACAATAGGTGGTCCATACCAGCCAGCAGCTCCACGGGGTAGTTTTCCCATTGAGCCTTTTGTGTGCTGTCCATTCCCGCCTAACTCTGAGGCTGTTTTAAGACCAGGAGCTGGACCAGCTAACTACTATCCTACCAATGGAGAGACATATCATCCACAAATGCTTCCTAATTCATACATGTTTCCTAGTCATCCTGGTGTTCCATCTGGACCTGGGCCTTACCAGGCTCCTCCCTATGATGGGTTTTATAATTATCATCAAACAAGCATTTACAGTTCTGGTGGACAACAGTTCCTTTCAGCGGGTATGGCTACTCAACCTAGTGTCTATAACCAACATTCTAATCACCTGCAAGAAGAGCAATTCACTCCAGCAAATTTTGATGTGAAACGCAAACCAGGAATTGCCAACTCCATGCAGAAGGGCGAGCAGTCTACAGTTAGCAGAAAGAATGAAACTGTTCAGCAAGCTCCATCCAAGCCAGCTAATAATTGTGAATGCCAGACTTCAACTCCAGTCATGACTAACTTACAAAAAAATCCATGCGGAACATCTAGTGGCATTCTGAAGAGAGAACCAGATACTGCAGTTCCAATGGTTCATGATCAGAAACATAATCCAGTCATAAAAAAGAATTCAGTGCTGATTGAAAAGATAGAAGGCTTAACTAACAAAGTTAGAAATGCTACTAGTTTCACTGAAATTGGACAGGTGCCATCCGGACAAGAGGGAGCAAAACAACCAAAGATCGTCAATGCCAAACCTGAACATTCTGCGGAAGTTAATGCTGCACATACTGAAAATGCTTCTACATCCATCATTGCTGCTAAGCCTGTTTCTTTTGAGGAGAGTTCTTCAGATTTTCCTACACCGAGTACTACAGCAATGCCTGTTCCCTCTAAATACAGTTCCTCAACTGTAGTTTGTAGCCCAAAGCTATCTGTTTACTCAGCAATTGTCTCTAGCCCTGAAGAATTACAAGATATTGATGTGGTGAAGCCTGACTATTGGGTACCTGATGAAGCAGCTTATTTTCGTGTTCCAAATAGAATCCATGTTACACAAAGTAGGGGTGATTATCCTGATATATCGAGATCAGATAATCAAGTTGATACTGGATCTGCAAGAAAACCATCCGGAAGAGGTTCTTCTGCTGTTCCCAAGAAATTGGCTGTGGATGGCCCAGTCACAGGGATTCTTGATAATAATCCTTCTAAGGAGGCCATTTTGTCAACCTCATCAGATTCAATTGATCACAAAGTCCAGGTACGTAGCTTTCCCATGGCTTGTCAGGGTAATTGTGTGGAATGTAAAGAAGGGGATAACCATCTTATAACAACTATCATTTTCCAAGTTGGATAGTTTTTCCATTTAATTGCCAAATGAAAGTTCATGTGTTGCCTCGAAGAAGATGTTTTTTTTTCCTCCTCTTTTTATTCCAACTGTGAGGTTTAGGCACCATAGAGAACATTCTCTTTCAAGCCTTTTAACATTTTTATTGTCGTAATTCATATATGGATATCCACATGCATACGTGAGATTTGCCTGCTTGAAGAGCAGCTGCCTTATTATGCTCTGTTTTATTAGAAAGCAGTTAATGCATATGGTTTTAAAGCACATCACTGTGCTAAAATAAACTTTGCATGTAGTAATATTCCTTGCAAGAAGGATATGTTCTTGGTCCTAATGGAATGAAACTCATTGCGATCAAGGTTGTAAGATTATCCTTGATATGCATGAATCTGATGGTAAATCGAGCTCAAGTACTGTGTTAAATTTTGTGAGAAAGAAGAAGCTTTATCATTTTTTTTAAAAACACTGTTGTTTATTTGGGCATTTTGATAACAAGTTTAACCTGATATAGGAAAAAAGTGGTTAAAAAGAAACAACAATCTGAACTGCAGTTTCTGGTTATATGGAGTCATGGATACTTTGTGCATGTTTTCTGGAAAAGCTAAAATACATTTTGTTTGCAGTAAGTTGACTAGTTTGATTCCACTGGTGACTTGCAGTTTGTATGTTCATGTCTGGCTTGTTCGTAATGTATTTATTGCCTGATTTTTTCGAAAGAAATCTATTGTAGCTTAAAGGCATTTAAAGAGGACATCGCATAGCATTTGTTATATAATAAATTTTAAATGCTGCATAGAATAATGTTATCTATGATGACAGTTTGGTTAAATCTGGATGAAAATGGAAGAGACATGTCTTCCTCTTTCAATTATTTTTGTTTCTTTATGGTCTTAATTGTTTGGGTCAATGATATAGTCATTTTTTTGTTTTTTTTCTTTTAGCATGCTAAAGTGAAGGAGATAGCTGTTCAGTGCACAAAACAGCTGCAAAAGGAGGAAGAAAGGACAAGGGAACAGAAGGCAAAAGCTCTTGCAAAGTTAGAAGAACCGAACAGACGCTCAGTGGCACAAAACATGAAACAAAAATTGAATTCCTTATCACGAAGAAGTAACGTGCAGCATCAAGAAAATTCTGGAGTTGATATTTCTTCTCAAACTAATGTTGTAACAAGTAACCCTCCAGGTGATATTGTGGGGAATACTGAGACATTGGTACTGGCAACTGACAGTGAGAACAAAAAACATGGAACATTAGTTGCTTTGCACTTGAATTCTGCTTCAATTACCCCAAGAGAAGTTTCCCAAGATTCTGCAATTTTTCATGGGCCACCACTGGATCTGCAGCATGAGACAAACACTACAGATGTTACAAACAAGAAATTTAGTACAGAGTCTCATGTTGGTGGTGTGTCCAAGCACAAGCAGATGGGCTACAGAAGAAGGCAGAAAGTCCCACTGGAGAAAAGTTCAGATAAGAAGCCAATCATGATGGAAAATGTGGACTCGGAGTATCCAGATGAGACTGTGCTTGAGAGAAGCTCAGTTAAGATGCCAATCAGTACTGGAGACAAAGTGATCTCAGAAAATTCTTCCGAGGTAATACACTCACCTGGCAATTAATAAGTTGCTGAACAATGAGGATCCTTCTCTTCAGCACAAGAAGAAAAGCAGTAGAAACCCAAGGAATAAGAACAAGGATGACATATTGATGAGCTCTAGTTTAATTTCTTATGCACATTCTGATGAAAATGTTGAAGAACATTTATGTGAAAGTTCCCAGCCTCGTTCCCCAGCATCGGTTGCAGAAACTTTATTAGTTCCTGCCCAAGTTGCTGCTGGAAATGCTGAAAGTCAAGACTCCAAGGATGGTATACATTCTCACCAAGTGTGTCCTAAAATTATTAAAGCTCATGGTAGGATGAGCAACCAATGGAAGCCTCATGCTCCCAGAAGACCAGCAAGAAGCCAGCAAGTCCATAGGCCTATGGATACGGCCCATGGAAGTGAGACTGTCATATGGGCACCTATAAAGCCTCAAACAAGAATGAGCAATATGAGGAAAGCAGCCAGAGTGGTATAGGAAGTGACCATCAGTCTTCAGAAAGGAATGAGCATGATATGAATGGCACAAGAACAAAGAGGGCTGAAATGGAGCGATATGTTCCTAGACCTGTAGCCAAAGAACTATTGCAGCAAGAAAACAGACAAAAATCTTCTTCTGATGTTAATCAGTCAGGTGACATGCCTGAGAAGCCTTGCTTAGATTCCAAAGGTGCTGGGATGAGTAAATCGGATGGGTCATCGGGTGGGAGAACAGACATCATTGCTGATAAAAGAACAGAGAGAATAAACGTAGCAAACAAGGCATGGCACATGCCTCTTGGCGATCAGAGAAGTTCAACTGAATCAACTTTACCTCTACAGAGTTTGAATGAAGGCTTAAACTCTTCTGATGCCACTAAGCTTTTGACAAGCCCTCTGATCAGCATCTACAATTACCAGAACAATTTGGACCGGAGAGTAGCAGGAATTCTGTGTCAAAGATTCAGTTGTCCTTCCTGTTGTGATCAAGGACCAAGGAAAGAAAAGCAGGCAAAGGCATCAGCAAGTTCACAGAGATGCAGGAAGCAATTATGTTGCTCTTGATCGTCACCATTTGCCGAGTGAAACAGATGATAGAAGTGGTGTCAATTCCCATCTTAGTTCTAAATGATACTGATGGAAGAACTTCTATGGCAGGTGATGGTAAGAATATAGGTGGTGAGCATCATATCAGAACTCATAGTCACTGGAAACCAAAATCCCGGCCTTATTCTTGAGAAATCAAAAGCAGGAAAATAGGGACAGTGGCGGACAAAGAATTTCTTGTCATAATGAAAGTACGACTGAGAGATTCACTTCTCCAGGCTCCAAAACTGATCATTCACGTGATGATGGTTCTCATGTGGTGATGCAGATATTGATGTACCTCCAGGAAATAGAAATTCAGGAATCTATGGGCATGTATTTTAACAGAGTGCAGGAAGCAATAGGGTAAGGACTTGCACAAGTTTCTGAAAATTAAATGCTCAGATAAATGAAGACAGGCCAAGAACAATGCACATCTTGAATATCAATTGGTCTTCTATTGAGCCAAGTGATTTATGCCGGTCGAGAGCTTCAGTATTGATCAAGGACTGACAGGTTCATCGTGTTCCAAACAAAGGTACAAGGAACAAGTTCAGAATCAAACAAGAAAGTTCACTTCTTCAAGCAGAATACTAGTGCAACTGCTCATGTTGGTCATGAAAGCTTGTGATGACTGCATGCCCACTTTAATGGGCTCCAAAATTTTCCACCCATATGCTTGTCTGTAAGCTATATTTTAAGCGGAAAACTCTAGTTTTAGTACATCAAAATGATGCATTCATGTTGAGAAATTTGAATGCTTATAAAGATTTGCCCGAAGCTTACATGACTGGTGGTCATGTTAGAGTAGGCGTATTGGTTCCAGCGGGAAAATCATTCTAGCAGCACGCCCATTGTTCCAGTATGTGCGAGCTGTTTGATGCTAATTTTATACAGAAGTGAGCCTAAATGAGTATTCTTAGCATTAGAACAGAGCTTCTTTTCTCCATGCTATGAAGATGCTTTTGGTTTGGATGCAATGGTGGAAAAAAATATGTTATTTGTCCAAATAGCCTGAAAGCTTTATAATCAGTAATATGAAATTTATGGTTTCTCCTTCTAATACCAAGTCACTTCAATATTGGTGGTAAAGGAAAATAAATTTGTTGTTTTAAAGCAAACTCATGTTTCTTAGACATCAATGTATCTTGGTGTCATTTGATTAAGATCAAAGGTTTTTTTGAAGTACAACTTCTTGGAGAAGAATGTGATCTTGACAAGTATTTTTTAATGAGCCAGATTCTATTTTCTATCAAAGGTTGAATCCCTCGAGGCTCTTGCAACTTCATGTGTGTTTCCAACGGCCAATTATAGTAGGTGACCATACATCTTGAGTTGCGTTATCAACATTAAACTATAATCTCGAGTGCAACAAACTCAAATATTACTACAAAAAGATTCATCAAGTATATTTTTCAGACTAGACTCTCTTCTAATACATTTGGTGCTTATAGTTTTGATAGCTAGTTGAATCGATGTACTAATTGCACAACCAATAAGCTTTTATCACCCACCATAAGATGTTTTTTTCACTTCTGCATCAAAAAAAAATAATAAAAAAAAATCTCCACACTGAACCGTAATCGAAGGGCTACGATCATGTGCATTGCACGTGACTCAGGTTCCAGTTGGGCCCTAAGCCCGGTTTCTTTTGGTCCGGTCCGGTCCTGCAATTGGCCCATCCGAAACATCGACGAGCTTATGAACGTCGAAGATTGCTATTTTAAGTTGAAATAGATTTCCAATGGCTTGATATTTTCAATTGTTTAGATTATAAGACCTCACTATCAACTTCTATATTTATATATTTCTAAATGCCACACGTTGGAAAGTTTGTAGGTTTCTTTAATGACGATAGCATAAGTTCTATTATCTCTATTTTGTATTTCCTTTTTGTTCTTTTGTTTATATAGTAATGTATTCTTGAACGGAGCACAAAAGCAGCGATTTCTCATGAAAAAGATCATATTTTACTTTTTCTTTCCATATGGTGTTTTATGTTTTCACATTCTGTGCATAGAAAATCTATATTTTCATGTACTAATTTTTTTATAAAACAATTTCTCAAAATTATCATAATTCGATCTTATAAGATATCTTCGTTGAGTATGGACCACTGATTTAAAAATAATAATACATCGCATAGCTCAAACCTTATATAAATAGTCTTAGGCTCCTTTATCAATTATCGTGATTCGATCTAGTGTGATAATTTATGCATGATTTAATCGAGACGTAATTAAAATTTAATAATAAGAAATCAATGTCTTCATCCGCTTTGATGCAAAAAATTATTCTTCAATGAAATTATAATCTCTTGGTTTAATGATAAAAACAGATTCGATCATGTGGATGTTGGAAATTTCGTGGGCCAATTCAAGATGAGATAGGTTTAATGAAATTATTGCATATGCTTTCTATTTATTTATTTTTGTTATTTTATTTAATTCGAGCTTTTATTCTTCTTTTTTTAATTCAAAGATTGAAATGTCCCAACCCACATCATGGGCCATCGAGTACGTGGCAATCAACAAGGTCCGTAGGATTCCCATCATGCGCCTCCCGTGCGCCTGTAGAAAGCAGACAGGCCCTCTTATGATGCCTCATCGCGCCGGTACATGGTGATGCACCACTAAATGGATTCCACGTGCCCGTCCGCCCTTTTATATGTAGCCCACCGTGCCGTCGTCGCTCCTGCCCGCTTCCTCTTTCTTGTCCTTCCTCGTCTCCGCTAGCCCTCGTCCGGCGGCGATTCCGGCTGTCGGCTGCGTGTTCCCCCCACCCCACCCCCTGCGGATAACTCGAGTGGCTCTCGCCGTCTCGAACGGTTCGACAAGGTATGGGTCGCCGATGCCTCTTCTGTTCTAGGGTTAACGGTTCGTTTATGAATTGGTTGTACGATTTAGGTTACGAAGGATTGGACTTTTGTTTATCAGCTTTTATTGTCGATCTTCCCTGTCGCTGTCTTTTGGTTACTGTTTGGGCAGGGGAATTTGATCGCGTTTGATTGTGTTTGTCCTACCGATCATCTTCTGCGATGCCGGTTGTTCTTGACGAGATCGTGCAACTGTGGTGGCGATGTCCCTGCAGTGATCAAATTTGTTGCAGATTCAAAGTCCTTTTCTTCAATTTATTATTTCGTATGAATTTGAATCATTTATCCTTCAGAAGAGTTGGGAATTTCTCGTATGATCTTCATCCCTTCATCCGAGGCTGTGTCTGTTAGATCTGAGTCTAACTTACTGTCGTGGTAAGTTCATGTAGTTTAGGTCCTACTGCTTTTGTCAGGAAAGAAAAGATCCTCCCACTAAGACAAAATTCCCATAATATTTCTAACCAGTAATTAGGCCTTTTGAGCCTACTTGTCTTGAAACGAGAACTTGTTAATAACTGATGGAGGGGGTAGAAATGCGGTGGCAACAGTTCTCTTGGTGCAGATCAGGAGATACTGCATACAGATATTCCCCCCAACTTCCTGTTTCTTTTCTTCTTTTAATTTGTTGTCCTATCGATCAGGAGATAATGCACCTCCAGGTGTGCATATAAATCAATCTTTCATTTTCATATTATGTATACCAATCTGTACAATTAACTTTAGCTATTCAGGTTTTTGTTTATAAATATCTTTAAGCTCTAGTCTTTGGAAGTATGTGCAAGTTCGCTGTTTCGGTACGGACTCGTGATATGTTGGATTGGTACAATACCGGTCGGTACCGGTGTTTTGATATATGGTATACCAACATGTATCCGTGTATCGACATATGGTACACCAGTATGTGCCAGTGTTTTGTAGAGGAAGAAAAAGAGGGATAAGAGGAAGGGGCTGTGGAGGAACAAAGGAGGAAAAAGGAGGAAGGAAGAAGGAAGAAGAGGCAGCGGTGGAGGAGGAAGAAGAAACAATGGAGAAGGAGAAGGAAAAAGAGGAGGAGAAAAGGTGGGAGCATACCTAAGAAGAAGAAGGTACAACTGCGTGGCAGTGGCGTGTATCTTGAGAAGAGGGCTTATGTTCGTGAGCCCTTATTGGGCTTATTTTTTTTTTTAACGGTGAGTTGGATGGGCCCCACTACCCAAGGTTAGCTGCACATAATGTACCATTTGATATGGACAGTATGTACCGATCTGATAGGGGATCGGTATGGGTGAGACATTGGTATGCGCCCCATATACCATGTGTCGGTATGCTTGGTACAACTCAGTACAGTTTGTTACCTATCATACCAACAACAACTGATCGGCACGCGGTACAGATCAATAAGACGAACCATGCTATTACCTTTCTGTTTTTTTATTATTTTAACTGGATTGCCTGAAAAGGGATAGTCCATGTACTGGCCCATATCTGGATTGGTATGTACTGCCCGCACCATACCATTTCAAGGCGGTACAGTAGTCTTTGAGTATGAGTGAGAGTTGATTTGATGGTATCCACATTACCCTATCATCCCTGGAACTAGATATGGTTATAATGTGTGTCCATCATATACCCATATTTTTATCCAAATTTTGCTATCAACATTTTCTATGGATATATGGGCTCGATTTCAACTGCTTCTTTAATTTTCCTTTCCATTCTTCTTTGATTATTTTTTCTCTCTTGAACAGAATGGCAAACAAACTTGTATGCAGACCATTTATGATGAACCATTTTATAAATGACTCTCTGATCATATTGTGGATCCACAACTTGAATGTCATAAGGCAGATTCTTTCCACTTTTTTTGTGCAGATTTCGTAAAAGATAATTTGCATATATGAAATTAATCAAATTGCCATCTTGTAAATGTATCTAGATTTTTGGAAACCGAATGGAATAATTCTTCTATTCTTTTCACTCTTTAATATTATTGACTTGTGCTCGATCGTTGTTGGCAACATATATCATTGATGAATCTATATATGCCTTAATCTTGGTCCAAGTCCTTATTTGTTGTACATTTTATTTTTTTATTATCTGCTTTTGAGCTAGTTTGAATGAAACTAATACTCATTTGATTTTTTGTATCTGAACTTCCATCTACTAATTAGCATTTATATGGTCATGGTTTGTGCAAATCCAACCAGTTTCACTCCTATAAGACTAATATGCAACTATTAGAGTTGCACACATTGGATTATCCTTTTGGGATCCATGCTTGCCTGAAGTTTTATGTTTCCAATGGTTTATATATGAATATGCAACTATATATGCTTGAAAACTGCTTTTCAAATTTTTTAGGAGAGCAGCAGAAATTTAATGTTAGATTGGTTGATCTTACAGCCAACCTAGAAGATTTAGTTTGCTACACGTTTTGAACATTAAGGAATAATTTTTAGCTGTCCTTTATGATTTGATTTGCATGTCAAATTGAAAATGTTGATGATGTAAATTATCTTTAAATAAAAAACAATACTTGAACAAGGGGTTTTGTTACATAAATTTTTTTTTTTACTGTATCCTCTTAAAAAATTTGGAACATGTTACTAGGTTAGCTAAACTTTGAAGCTTTATTTGACTTTTCTTTATTTTAATAAAGCTTTGACTTTTCTTTATTTTAATAAAGCTTTATCAAGTATGATTAGAGATATTGCCGCTGCCGCTAAGCCGCTCGCGTTTCCGAGATGTCAGTGGCGAATTCCGTGCCCGAGGTTTTAGGAATACGCGTTGCCCAAGCCTCGTGACGTCGCCGAGTTTTTAAAACTAAAAAATAAGTTTTATTTTAAAATTAATTTTTATTTAAAAATTAATTTTTTTCAGTTTGTTTAATACTTAATCTTAATTTAATAATATATTTTTATTTAAATAATTATATTTTAATTATATTATATATTTTTATATTTTAGCGCTCTCGGAAACTTATTTTTACAGGTAGTGATATTCAAGTATGATTGATATTTATGAGAGGTTGAATAAATACCACTTGTTTATCTTATCAGGAAACTTATTTTTACAGGTAGTGATTTGCATATGTTTTGATGATCCACTTGCTCTTATCGTCATATGGCATCGAGTATCCTGGCAGGAGAACGAAGGTTGATGTTTTACTTTTATCATCATCATTTTCGTTTATATTTGATTATATATTGCATGACATTATTATCATGTATTGTACATTACTAATTTACCAACAAACTCCATGATGGTTTCTTGGATAATTTTAGCATAGCCGTTTTTCAGTTTCTTGCATTCTATTAATTTGTTATTAGTGAACCTTTTCTGCTCATGCAAATGTGGACTTTTGAGTCACGAATTATTAAGAGAAGCTCTGTAGACACATTCATTTGGATATTTGGTTTTAAAATATACAGCAACAAGGATAACATGTTTTGGTTTGGGTTTGGTGGTATTGTTTGGATCAGTTCAGTTTGGCGAGGTTGGTTTTGTGACTCGAACTATGGTCAACCAGGTCACAAAAAAGGAACCTTACCACGACACTAGGCCTCACCCTCTAAACATGTACATTTCACATACATACAAAGTTACAGATCTCCATTTGCCTACAGGGGTAAGGATATGTATGTTGACCCTCTGTAGACTCTTTGTTGTTTGGGCCTTGTTCATTGATCTACCCTTCTATTAGATACTGTACGTGTTTCTACTCATGCCATATGGATGTGCATTTGCATTTCCGCTCATAGTATGTTTAATGGAGGTGTGTTATCTTGGTCACTGAAGTTTACATGATGAGACCTTGAATGGTTAATGCTTGGTATAGTGCTCATGCATTTGAACCTTTATATGCTATTTGAAAACCTGAACTCATAAGTACACATTTTTCATGTTACTTGGTACTGTACCTGGTCTGAATATAGTCTCAGAGCATGACCATATGTAATATCTTTTTTATGCAACCTTAAATCAGCATCAAATGTTCAACTGACTTGTTCATATTTTACCTCTGACTTATATTGTCATCATGGTACCAAAATGATCTTGTTTTCTTAAAATACATCAGCCGAAGCTTGTGATGTTTCTCTTTTTCAGTAATCATTATAAGTGAATCTGTTGCTATGGTTCTTATTAAATGTGAAACTCTATGATTATTTGTTAGATGTGCTTCCACTCGAAAATCAGGCATGACAATTTTGGGTAAAGTACCAAAACCCATCAATTTACCAAGTCAAAGGTAAAAGTTTTCTTATTGCATTTGAGACAAAAGCTTTTTATGCATCTTGGTGGCATTTGATTAATCTTGTTGATCACCTTTGAAGGTTGGAGAACAATGGTGTTGACCCAAACGTGGAAATTGTTCCCAAGTTAGCCTATTGCCTCATCACATTGAATTCTTTTCGTATTCCATGTTGTGGCCTTTTTGTAAATTTGTATACTCAATTGAGTTTTTCTTAATAGTTTATTGACCTGAATAATGACTTCTGTTGCACGCTTTAGGGGTTCTCTTACTTGGGGAAACCGACCATCTTCGGCAAGTACAAATGTGTGGAGTTCATCAACTCTACTATCACCTAAAACTGATGGAAGTAGTGGATCATCAAGTCATTATAGTGGTCGTCCATCATCTGGTGGAAGTGGTACGAGGCCATCAACAGCAGGTAGTGATAGGTCCCAAGACCCTTCCCCCAATGCATGGGGTTCGAATTTACGTCCACTTACAGCATCTGGATCATTGCCATCAAACCAAACACCAATGGCAGCTCGTCCACAAAGCGCAGAGACGAGACCTGGTAGCTCTCACCTCTCTCGATTTGCAGAACATTCAGCAGATCCTGCAGTTGCATGGGGGCCTACGAGAACTGCTGAGAAATTCGTATTCCCCTAACAGCCAATCTGTTTAATACTTAAATTTCTGATAGGCTTTTTTCTGCCACATCTGCATATGTGCTTTAAAGATGATGTTAGAACTTAGAAGCATCATCTTTTTTCTGTATCCTGAATTCAGACTTGGTCTTTTTGCTGGCACATGACTTTTTTTTCTGGTACGTAACTTGGATTTGTACCTTTTAGGGAGGTGCATCATCAAAGACTGATAAGTTCTCCTTGAGTTCTGGCGATTTTCCAACACTAGGCTCTGATAAGAAGTCTGAGACACACAGTCAGCAAGGTGATTATTTTTTTATAGTCTTTCAAATCTTATGGAGCAGAAGGATTGGTGTTGAAAGTGTATTAAATCTTAACCCAACATTGTGTATGCTGTGTCTTGTTAAATTGAGTTTTTTTGAATGCACTACTGAATTCTTTGAGAGTAACAGTTGCGAAGCTTGTAATGATTCTCATGTCATCTTAGGACTGCTTCTTGCAACATCTGGATGCATCATCGTAGACATACATCTTGCCTAAAATTTTTTATAACTTGTTATGCAAAATTTCTGATATCGCTCTTAAGTCTTAACAAATCTCAATGGTGGAAAAAAAAACTCCATGTAGACTCCAAATAGCCAAGACATAAGGTTTGTTTTCAAGGGTAAGATAATGTATGATGACTCTTCCTAGGTCTCATATTGGTGGGGACCTCATGCATGAGGCCTTTCCTCATTTTCGATTTTGTAAAGTACACTAGAGATTTTTGTTTATACTTTCTTTCAGGTCAGAATGTGCTTGAAAGTTTTTAATTTAAGAGAGGTCATTCCTTTTTGTGGCTTTCGTTTAGGCAACTTCATGTGTCGTCTAAAAAAGGTAAAGAATTCAAGAATAATAACTTGACTATGTGATTTTCTACTTTCAAATTTCAACTGATAGTAAAACTAAAGAAACATTGAACTAGTTTAAAAATTATATTAACTTTTAGTTGAAGTGAAGGAAGAATGAAACAGTTACGAATGAATCAACCAAGAACAAGCTTTCCTACTATATTGCAACTACAAATGGAGAGTATGATGAACTCCTTAAGAAAAGGATACTTTCTTGAACTCATCTACTTTGCAGCTAAGGTTTGTTGTACCGATGCATACTGGTTGGTACAGGCGGTACGTACCGGTATGATAGGATAACGGTGTGTGGACCATTCTCTGTCAGGTGGTATCGGTCACTTGACCTCGTATCGGGTGATACGAGGTCTGTACTGGTCGATATCGGTCATTTGATCGTTATCGACCTGTACCGGTCAATTTGCCTTATTTGAGGCTTAGGAAAGGGTTTTTAAACCTTTTCCTCCCTCTTTTTTCAACTCATTTCACCCAATCATCATAGTTGTCTGCCCAGCATACAAAGACAAAGGTAAAGGGGAAGGTAGTAGCATCAACTGCACTATTGGAAAGAATCAAGTTGGGCGGCGAGACACCTTCGTAATCATATTCAACAACCCACTCGGTCCAAAGACATGGCAATGACGTGGATAGTAGTGCCTTGATCGATGATGGCGCGACGCTGGGGAGTCGATCGTCATGTATACAAAATTTGAGGGTGGTACATGGATCGAGGAACCGTATTTTACACATGCCACCTAAGATTCAAATCATGGAGCTTGACGAGGTACTAGTCAAGTTTATGCATGGAAGGGGAAAGGGAAGCTAGTGGATGATTTTGAGCAGATGTGACAGAGCCTATATGACGTAGACAGAGCAAAACTTATGCTCTCCACCAATACATGCCACATTTGTCATTGGCTCAGGGGCCTTCTCGGACACGTGGTTCACGACGATCAGCCTATGACCATCACCACATTGATACATCGAACGATGTATCAGTACAATATATCATGGGATCAATTTCAGAATTGAGTCCAATAAACATATCATATTGATATGCAGATACATAGGATCAAGGTCCTCGATCCATCACCTATGGAGTGCCGTTGTTCTTTTTTGGTGGTAGAACTAGGTATATCCGTCGATTGATTACTTAATTTGTTTGAATCTTAAAGTTTAAGTTGTATAAAAAATAATCTAACAATTCATTTTTTTTGTAGATAATTCAATATTAATGGAAGGACGATCCAGAATGTACCATAAGACTACTCTTCAAAGCTTGAAGAAGATATGTGATACTATTCTTTTTTAATTTACATTATTTTTGCTAAAATTATACTAAATTTATATTTATTTTCAACTTAAAAATCTTAATCTAACTTTTTTTTATTATTCAGGTATTTTTGAAGATTTTTTTTTGTGATTTTGGGTATACTGTTGGTATGCCTTGTAACGTACCATATGGAGCATGGCTCGGTACACTGGTACGGACCAAAATTACAATCCTTGTTTTCAGCAATAACCTGATTCATCAGATTTTAGTGTTTTCATTCTATTCTTTTACCAAATTCAACCTTGATGTAACTGCATGAAGCATTTTTCTTTTATTTGTGAAAGGAAGATCTTTGTGTAATGTTCTGTTATAACTGTTATATGTTTAAAACTTAAATAAACTTCTTAAGTTGTCCAATATTTGTTTCAGCCAGTTCTAATTTGACTACTGATCTAAGCACTTCATAAATCATTGTTCTTTTTTTTGTTGGGTGCATTCCACATATGCTGTGCTTTGCAATGGAAGTTCGCTACTTGCTTCAGCAACTACGTAAAAGCATGTTGATAAAGACCTTTGCTTAGTTTGTATGACTTACAAGAATTATTTTGAACTCAGAGAATTAGTGTGGTTAAGAGGAGTATCCAACTATCCACAGTATGAATTCTGATGAAGTACAGTGCTGAGGAACAAGTTTGGTGAGTGAATATAAGTGATAGATAAAAGTCAACAGCCAGTTATATTAATGGTTAGTTCTGAATACTTCTTTGTCATCCAGTTCTTACTGGTGGTCCTATTAGAAATTTGGTACTCACTATAAGGTTCTATTGGTTAATGTTGTCTCTGGTGACTTGATTCAAAGAAAGAAATTTTGAAGTACAAATAAACTTTAACCTAGTATATCTAGGATAGTGGTATTATCACTACAACAGAGATTTCTGTATGTGTTTGCTCTAAAAAATTATAAAGCAACCAAGTAACATTTGATTTGACAGATACGAGTTAACAAAAAAACCACTCGACTGATTGAAGATGTTGTTAGCTGTTTGGAATGTGCACTGTGCATAAGGTTACAAGTAAAAACAAAAATTTAAATTGCTGTTTATAATGTTGCCGACTGATTCGTGAGTTAAAAGGAGATTGAATGAACCATTCTTCATGGTTCTAATTGAATTTTTAAAAGACGATTGGTAGACGAGTGTTTTTGAAATGAGAACATTGGGTAAAATTATTTTTGAAGTAAAAATTGCAATTTGACCATTCATGAAGCATTGCTTTGTTTCCCACCCTTGAGTGCCCCTGTGTAGCACATTCCCATTTTTGTCAACCACCTCTTGTCAGCAAACTGCAGAACATGGGCATGAAGGCCCTTCGTTGTGTTTCAGATGCCATTGGAGCACATTTAGATAAAGGAAACAATTGGAAGAAGGGAGAGGGGGGTGGGGGAGATCTCAGTAAGATGCATTCCTCCTTTTGATTCTTTTGCTATTTGATGTCATGTTTTTGATAAATCTCCGTGCTGTAGTGTTTCTTGTCGCTATTTTCCAAATGGCCCTTTTTGGTGGTTAGTGACAGTCGCTAACTCATCTAATAGCAATAGAAGCAATTACAATGTCATGAAGTATGATAGAAATAGGAACTAATTGGGCTTATTTTCTTTTAAATTACTCATATATCTCTTATTTTTAAGTCTGATTAAATTTAGGGCGATTTGTTCTGTAGACCACAAGTAGGTGACTGGACTGCAACCACAAGTAGGTGATTAAATTACACTTATATCTCTCATGACAGAAACCATTATTGGCTTAGCTGCAAAGTTGCTATATCACGTGTGATGTAAACATCAACATTCTTTTTTTCATATAGAAATCTGGCAGAAATGTAATAAATAGCCACTATAGAGTGCACAATTGGAGTAGATATTGAATTGGGTAGTGACAAGGGAGTTTCGAGATGTTGCTGACAGTAGAATGAACGCATCATGACACTGGAATTGTTTGAGACTATAGCTACCTGGACATGACCAAGGACTAATTTTAAGTCCAAGATTTGTTATTAACTAGGTCACAACAATATTAAATCAAGGTGTATCCTGACAGTCTTTTATCTTCATCTTTTTTACATCAAAATTTTTGAATCAATTGTGATACATCCTCTTTGGGTGTTTAGTAGAACTGCTTGCATTTTTTTGGTTTGCATCATGTGTTCTGTTTGTGTTCTTTTCTATATTTGTTTGTCCAAAATTGAGCATTATGATGGGGCATACTTTGCTTAAATTTTTTGGTGCTAAAGATAATTGAATGAGTAATTATAAGTAGAGTGGCATAATTTACTCACATTGCCAATATGGTATTTTGATCCATGGTACTACCAGATCACAGTTCTCAAGAACATCATGCTGCAACTTCTGGTAAATTCAGACCCAATATAAAGGTGGAACTTTCTTCCAATGGTGAGTTCAGATCCTATAAGTGTTCAATTTTCTAAAAAGAACTGCTCTATTCATCCAATTTCATGTTCTTGTAGTTTGTTTACCCTTTTATAACAATGGGTATCTGCTTTGTGAATTCCAGAGGATGTTTTCATGGATCGTGAAAATGTTAATACTCTCAGGACAAACAGAAATTTGTATGCTGAAGGTGGTGCCCGACTAAATATGAATTGCCAGAATAACCCACAGCAGGCACAGCCATCCCAAAGCTTAAAAACGGAGTCTCATCAGTTTGATTCTTGGCATGGTCCTCCAGTCCACCCTGCTGATGGAATTTGGTATAGAGGTGGGACAATAGGTGGTCCATACCAGCCAGCAGCTCCACGGGGTAGTTTTCCCATTGAGCCTTTTGTGTGCTGTCCATTCCGCCTAACTCTGAGGCTGTTTTAAGACCAGGAGCTGGACCAGCTAACTACTATCCTACCAATGGAGAGACATATCATCCACAAATGCTTCCTAATTCATACATGTTTCCTAGTCATCCTGGTGTTCCATCTGGACCTGGGCCTTACCAGGCTCCTCCCTATGATGGGTTTTATAATTATCATCAAACAAGCATTTACAGTTCTGGTGGACAACAGTTCCTTTCAGCGGGTATGGCTACTCAACCTAGTGTCTATAACCAACATTCTAATCACCTGCAAGAAGAGCAATTCACTCCAGCAAATTTTGATGTGAAACGCAAACCAGGAATTGCCAACTCCATGCAGAAGGGCGAGCAGTCTACAGTTAGCAGAAAGAATGAAACTGTTCAGCAAGCTCCATCCAAGCCAGCTAATAATTGTGAATGCCAGACTTCAACTCCAGTCATGACTAACTTACAAAAAAATCCATGCGGAACATCTAGTGGCATTCTGAAGAGAGAACCAGATACTGCAGTTCCAATGGTTCATGATCAGAAACATAATCCAGTCATAAAAAAGAATTCAGTGCTGATTGAAAAGATAGAAGGCTTAACTAACAAAGTTAGAAATGCTACTAGTTTCACTGAAATTGGACAGGTGCCATCCGGACAAGAGGGAGCAAAACAACCAAAGATCGTCAATGCCAAACCTGAACATTCTGCGGAAGTTAATGCTGCACATACTGAAAATGCTTCTACATCCATCATTGCTGCTAAGCCTGTTTCTTTTGAGGAGAGTTCTTCAGATTTTCCTACACCGAGTACTACAGCAATGCCTGTTCCCTCTAAATACAGTTCCTCAACTGTAGTTTGTAGCCCAAAGCTATCTGTTTACTCAGCAATTGTCTCTAGCCCTGAAGAATTACAAGATATTGATGTGGTGAAGCCTGACTATTGGGTACCTGATGAAGCAGCTTATTTTCGTGTTCCAAATAGAATCCATGTTACACAAAGTAGGGGTGATTATCCTGATATATCGAGATCAGATAATCAAGTTGATACTGGATCTGCAAGAAAACCATCCGGAAGAGGTTCTTCTGCTGTTCCCAAGAAATTGGCTGTGGATGGCCCAGTCACAGGGATTCTTGATAATAATCCTTCTAAGGAGGCCATTTTGTCAACCTCATCAGATTCAATTGATCACAAAGTCCAGGTACGTAGCTTTCCCATGGCTTGTCCAGGGTAATTGTGTGGAATGTAAAGAAGGGGATAACCATCTTATAACAACTATCATTTTCCAAGTTGGATAGTTTTTCCATTTAATTGCCAAATGAAAGTTCATGTGTTGCCTCGAAGAAGATGTTTTTTTTTCCTCCTCTTTTTTATTCCAACTGTGAGGTTTAGGCACCATAGAGAACATTCTCTTTCAAGCCTTTTAACATTTTTTTATTGTCGCAATTCATATATGGATATCCACATGCATACGTGAGATTTGCCTGCTTGAAGAGCAGCTGCCTTATTATGCTCTGTTTTATTAGAAAGCAGTTAATGCATATGGTTTTAAAGCACATCACTGTGCTAAAATAAACTTTGCATGTAGTAATATTCCTTGCAAGAAGGATATGTTCTTGGTCCTAATGGAATGAAACTCATTGCGATCAAGGTTGTAAGATTATCCTTGATATGCATGAATCTGATGGTAAATCGAGCTCAAGTACTGTGTTAAATTTTGTGAGAAAGAAGAAGCTTTATCATTTTTTTTAAAAACACTGTTGTTTATTTGGGCATTTTGATAACAAGTTTAACCTGATATAGGAAAGAAAAAGTGGTTAAAAAGAAACAACAATCTGAACTGCAGTTTCTGGTTATATGGAGTCATGGATACTTTGTGCATGTTTTCTGGAAAAGCTAAAATACATTTTGTTTGCAGTAAGTTGACTAGTTTGATTCCACTGGTGACTTGCAGTTTGTATGTTCATGTCTGGCTTGTTCGTAATGTATTTATTGCCTGATTTTTTCGAAAGAAATCTATTGTAGCTTAAAGGCATTTAGATAAAGAGGACATCGCATAGCATTTGTTATATAATAAATTTTAAATGCTGCATAGAATAATGTTATCTATGATGACAGTTTGGTTAAATCTGGATGAAAATGGAAGAGACATGTCTTCCTCTTTCAATTATTTTTGTTTCTTTATGGTCTTAATTGTTTGGGTCAATGATATAGTCATTTTTTTGTTTTTTTTCTTTTAGCATGCTAAAGTGAAGGAGATAGCTGTTCAGTGCACAAAACAGCTGCAAAAGGAGGAAGAAAGGACAAGGGAACAGAAGGCAAAAGCTCTTGCAAAGTTAGAAGAACCGAACAGACGCTCAGTGGCACAAAACATGAAACAAAAATTGAATTCCTTATCACGAAGAAGTAACGTGCAGCATCAAGAAAATTCTGGAGTTGATATTTCTTCTCAAACTAATGTTGTAACAAGTAACCCTCCAGGTGATATTGTGGGGAATACTGAGACATTGGTACTGGCAACTGACAGTGAGAACAAAAAACATGGAACATTAGTTGCTTTGCACTTGAATTCTGCTTCAATTACCCCAAGAGAAGTTTCCCAAGATTCTGCAATTTTTCATGGGCCACCACTGGATCTGCAGCATGAGACAAACACTACAGATGTTACAAACAAGAAATTTAGTACAGAGTCTCATGTTGGTGGTGTGTCCAAGCACAAGCAGATGGGCTACAGAAGAAGGCAGAAAGTCCCACTGGAGAAAAGTTCAGATAAGAAGCCAATCATGATGGAAAATGTGGACTCGGAGTATCTAGATGAGACTGTGCTTGAGAGAAGCTCAGTTAAGATGCCAATCAGTACTGGAGACAAAGTGATCTCAGAAAATTCTTCCGAGGGTAATACACCTGCGGCAATTAATAAGTTGCTGAACAATGAGGATCCTTCTCTTCAGCACAAGAAGAAAAGCAGTAGAAACCCAAGGAATAAGAACAAGGATGACATATTGATGAGCTCTAGTTTAATTTCTTATGCACATTCTGATGAAAATGTTGAAGAACATTTATGTGAAAGTTCCCAGCCTCGTTCCCCAGCATCGGTTGCAGAAACTTTATTAGTTCCTGCCCAAGTTGCTGCTGGAAATGCTGAAAGTCAAGACTCCAAGGATGGTATACATTCTCACCAAGTGTGTCCTAAAATTATTAAAGCTCATGGTAGGATGAGCAACCAATGGAAGCCTCATGCTCCCAGAAGACCAGCAAGAAGCCAGCAAGTCCATAGGCCTATGGATACGGCCCATGGAAGTGAGACTGTCATATGGGCACCTATAAAGCCTCCAAACAAGAATGAGCAATATGAGGAAAGCAGCCAGAGTGGTATAGGAAGTGACCATCAGTCTTCAGAAAGGAATGAGCATGATATGAATGGCACAAGAACAAAGAGGGCTGAAATGGAGCGATATGTTCCTAGACCTGTAGCCAAAGAACTATTGCAGCAAGAAAACAGACAAAAATCTTCTTCTGATGTTAATCAGTCAGGTGACATGCCTGAGAAGCCTTGCTTAGATTCCAAAGGTGCTGGGATGAGTAAATCGGATGGGTCATCGGGTGGGAGAACAGACATCATTGCTGATAAAAAGAACAGAGAGAATAAACGTAGCAAACAAGGCATGGCACATGCCTCTTGGCGTCAGAGAAGTTCAACTGAATCAACTTTACCTCTACAGAGTTTGAATGAAGGCTTAAACTCTTCTGATGCCACTAAGCTTTTTGACAAGCCCTCTGATCAGCATCTACAATTACCAGAACAATTTGGACCGGAGAGTAGCAGGAATTCTGTGTCAAAAGATTCAGTTGTCCTTCCTGTTGTGATCAAGGACCAAGGAAAGAAAAGCAGGCAAAGGCATCAGCAAGTTCACAGAGATGCAGGAAGCAATTATGTTGCTCTTGATCGTCACCATTTGCCGAGTGAAACAGATGATAGAAGTGGTGTCAATACTCCCATCTTAGTTCTAAATGATACTGATGGAAGAACTTCTATGGCAGGTGATGGTAAGAATATAGGTGGTGAGCATCATATCAGAACTCATAGTCACTGGAAACCAAAATCCCGGCCTTATTCTCGAAATCAAAAGCAGGAAAATAGGGACAGTGGCGGACAAAGAATTTCTTGTCATAATGGTACGACTGAGAGATTCACTTCTCCAGGCTCCAAAACTGATCATTCACGTGATGATGGTTCTCATGTGGTGATGGGTGCAGATAATGATGTACCTCCAGGAAATAGAAATGCTCAGGTTTCTCCTCTGCACCAACGTGGAGACCACTATGGGCATTTTAACAGAGTGCAGGAAGCAATACATAAGGGTAAGGACTTGGCACAAGTTTCTGGAAAATTAAATGCTCAGATAAATGAAGACAGGCCAAAGAACAATGCACATCTTGAATATAAGCCAATTGGTTCTTCTAATGAGCCAAGTGATTTATGCCGGTCGAGCTTCAGTATTGATCAAGGAGCACAGGTTCATCGTGTTTCCAAACAAAGGTACAAGGAACAAGTTCAGAATCAAACAAGAAAGTGCGGTCACTTCTTCAAGCAGAATACTAGTGCAACTGCTCATGTTGGTGAAGAATGAAACGTGTGATGACTGCATGCCCACTTTAATGGGCTCCAAAATTTTCCACCCATATGCTTGTCTGTAAGCAATATTTTAAAGCGGAAAACTCTAGGTGTTTTGAGTGATATCCAAAGTCTTAGTCGATCCTATTCGAAGGCTTGGTGAGTGACATGTGAATCAGAGTTCATAGGCACCAAGCATCCAGTTGGTCGTTCTTTCCCTGGATGCTTTATAAAGGTTGGTCTTGGTTTGGCATCTACTTTTTTTGACGTGGTTGAGAGTGCCACGAAGCTGGAGCAGGCTGTCTTACGATGACATTGCAAGGATCACTGGCGACTTGATTTTGGTTCTGCTACTTGTCGCCACTTCAAATCTCGTTGAGGTAAGGCGTATTCGTTTCCATGGGAATCATGCTCGACACCTCTACTGTTAATTACTGTTCGTCCAGTATGTGCGAACTGTTTGATGCTGAATTTTGTACAGAAATAGGCCTTTAGATTAAATGACTGGTTGTGTTTCCTTGTTTTGTATTCTTGGCATTAGAACTTGACTTCTTTTCTCCTGCTATGACTAGTTGGATTAAGTCTGCTTGTGTTGAAGATTGTCAAGCAGAACTTTTTGGTTGACGCATATCGATGCATGTGTTGTTGCTTGTCACGCATATGGTGTGTGTGTGTGTGTGTGAAGAGTAGGTTAGTAATCCTAGTTCCGAAGAGTAAGGAAGGAGGGAGTAATTGTTGGTATCACTTCATTTTCTTAGCTGTGATATGTAGAATACGAAAAGCTTATGCTTCGAATTCTGAATGCTGTTAGGACGGGGGCTACCTGATCGTACACCGGTTTGGATGGTTAGAACGTGCAATGCACGTGATCACTTTTCTAGTTAATTTTAGTAATCGAAGAAGGAATTTTGGTGATGCACTGCGGTCGAGATTTGTTTACGTGTGGAGGGCTATTGGAATTAGTCTACTCCTCTTTCAAAACCCAAGTCTTTTATTCTTCGAATTTTCTTTTTTCTCTACTCTATTTCATGAGTCCGACCGCGCCTTCCAAGAACCGCACCCGACTGAAAAATGCTAAAAACATCAAATATTAAATGCTAAACGACAAATCCAAGATTTTGAATGGGTAATTTGTTGTCGACACAGATAAGTGAATAACATTTGAGCTTTTGTTGTTTAAAGCAAACATCAGATATCATGTTTAGCATTTATGCATCTTCATTTTAGACATCATAAGCCACAGACGCTCGAATGCTATGCAGTGCATCACGAGGTGAATCCATGACACCAACTGTTGAAATTTCAGAAAAATATTGAATTGCATAGTGTGCTACGGATGTACCGAAAGGTTTCATGAACAACAATAAGATGACTACGTTGAGGTACAACAGATGTCTAATAGGTCATGTGTGGTGTAAAATGGAGGCTTCTTTTGCATAATTGACATTAATCACATTGCTCTTTTGCATCATCAAGCAGTAAATTTAGGCATCTGGAGTGCTGATCTTAAGAATAATCACAGTTTTCTAGTATTTTTGGATAATGGCTGTGTGAGAAACAAACTTCTACAACCTGAAGTGAAACAGGAGTATTAGTTCTCTTCAAAGCAATCAATTCTAAGAAACATTTCCCTTTTTCAGGAAAAGGTCACACATCCCTCGAGAAGCTAAAACCCTGTACACACACTGTTCAAAGTACTTGTGAAGCATCATACATACAACAACACAAATCTTCCCTTCAACAAAATATGAAATAAGGTGAAAATACATGGATAATACAGCTGCCTTGATCTGAATTCGAGGCGTTGTTGGCAGAGTGGTAGAAATGATTGGCTGTTGCAGCCTGGGGGAAGCAGCTGGTGAAAAGAATGTAAGCAATCGGGCAGAGACAATCTTTTCCGAGATTCCAGAATCTCATTTGGTCGAAGATGGTCTGTTCCTTCTGCTGCTGTATTTGGAGTCTGGGTTGTCACTTTTATCTGTGTCGGAACTCTCCCTCTGGGAATCCATATCTATGCTTCCAGCACGGTTGCGCCGATGTCTCCGATCCTGCAGATTCCCAAGTAAGTTCAACTAAAATGGTTCCATGTCATAACAAAAGTTTCTTAAGTAACATAAAGCAAATGCATTTCTGATTGATTAAATTCATGCCAACATCCCTACAGATCATTGTGCATCTTGATCATTCAACCATAAATTATCATTGAATACTGCCAGAGACCAGAGACCAGAGTCCCGCACTACCACCACTTGATATAGCACCAACCAACTAGGTAATGGGCACTCTTTTAAGACTCAAGCACCAGAAAGTAGCATGTTAAATCTTTTTAACACCACGCCTAATTTGAGCTGTTTAAAATGGAGTCAGAAAGCAACATGTGTTAGCAGCCTTACTCAAATGTAATTGTGGTAAACAACCACAAGAACCTGTGGATTATTCGCAGGAATACTATGACGTTCTCCTGTAATATCTTTGATGCATGAAAATGCACAATACCGCATTTGTCTCCTTTCAACAAAACTGCCATGGTCTTAGTTTTGCTTTTTCCGTATTGAAACTGCATTAATGCCTTTCAAGAATGAGAGGTACAAAAATATAAATCACAATCGGATCTCAAATCATCAGACCTTGATCAAACAGTGCTGTTAAATTCTCTTTCAGTAAAATGATATTTACAATATACAAAGGTCATTCTTCTGAAAATGTGCTTAGTCACACAAACCTCGCGGTGAGAGGTTTAGATTTCCACTTATTTTATCAAATTGCATAGATAATTACACTAGAAGCCATGATTTTGCTTTGCAAATGGTAAAAACTAAATCAAACATAAAGCCGACATAATCATACCTCACGTGGTATTGGCTCATCAGAATCCAGCATTCGGACAACCTGACCCATCTTAGGTCTTTTCTCCGAATCAGGATCAACACACCTCAAAGCTGTCAAAAGGGCACGTTTAAGTGCTCTTGTAGATGGTCTTGTCTCTATACTTGGATCCACTACTTCTTCTGAACGCCTACTCCCAACCATCATTTTTAGCCAGTCAACTAGATTTACCTGCCATAACAATAAGCATAACTTGAAGCGAAAAGTGCACAGTGAAAATAATGCCATGTATAAATGTTTGCATTGCCAATGCACATTTTTTTAAAATGTAGTTCTTCCAATCAACCATTGCATAATATGTGTATATGACGCTACACGATTTGAACTCTGGACCACTTTAATTGCGCACACTACACCTTATCCATCAGAAAATCTCCTTGAGATCCAATGCAAGCATAAAAGAATGATACTTTTGCAATGGGTCTTAAATTTGGGTGCACAACTAAAGGAGGATATCATAGGAAAAGCTTGAACTTCCATATTATGAATGAGTGCACTGGAAGAACTTAGTCATATTACAGAAGGCTAAAAATCAATTCACATATCCCTTGTTCAATAGGGTCTAATGATAGTTCAACCAATCCATTCATCTTCTTAGAAAATAGTAAAAAAATTAGACATAATATCAGTCAAATTTAAACAAGACCAGCAAGTGTAGAAAAGATGATCAATTTTTGTGAAAAAAAATTATAAAAACACATCTAGCACAACTGATTTTAAATAGAAGTGACAAAGGAAAGTTTGATAAATACAAAAAGAATTCAATGACTATTACTGATTAAGTGAAATAGCTGTCACATCCAGACATTAAAATTGAAGCAATTAGGTAGGCAAATCAGATTGATAGAGCCCCAGGAATGCAGATAACTGAAATGATCAATGAGTAAACTATCAGCAGCCTGCAGAACATGCTGGAGTTAACCCATCTTAACTTGTTCGTAATGGCTAAACATGATTGAAGTGACCAGTCGCCCATAAATACCTCATTTGCAGGGCGCCCATAATCTACAGGATCTCTCCCTGTAATTGCTTCTAGAAGAACAACACCGAAACTGTATACATCACTCTTTTCATTTAGCAGCCCAGTGTTTGCATATTCTGGCGCCACATAACTGCAAATGGGAGAATCCATAAGGCTAAGCCGTGAAAATGAATAATTTGGTGGCTTTAACAGTGAAGAATGCTTACCCAAAGGTTCCCATAACCCGAGTAGTGATATGACTTTTACCAGCTCCTAGAAGCTTGGCCAGACCAAAATCAGATATTTTAGCATTGAATTCATCATCAATCAATATATTACTGGATTTGATATCTCGGTGCACCACTTTTGGTTCAATGGCCTCATGTAAATAAGCAAGACTGTCACAAACATGTAAAATCTGACTAGATTAGAAATGCAAGAAATGGCATTTCATATTATGCCAAAAATCATAGTTAAGACAACCAGAAGGTTCTAATGTTCAAAAACTAAAAACAAAGCTTAAATAAAAGTCAAGTCCAATATGATGCAATAAGGAAGTAGATTTAGGACTCTAAAGTTATCCGGCATATTAAACTTATTCCCAGAAAGAAAAAAAAAAAACAAGGCCATGAGTCATCCTTACTAGAACTAGTCAATATTACTTAAAAGTGAAAGAACATGGTAGCAATAGCAGCAACTGAAGGAAAAAAGAAAGAAAAGAACTCACGCCTTAGCAGTGCCCAAAAGAATCTTTATACGAGCCTCCCAAGTGAGAGAACCCCGCTGACGCATAGCTCCATGAAGCCATTGTTCTAGATTCCCATTATTCACATATTCATAAACTAGCATCCTGAGTTGTTGAGAAATACAACCAAAAAGACAAGTTAGGATGATCATTCTTGATAAGTTTTACAAGTTTTAACATCCAATTCCAGACTCTGGCATTGTCTAAAATTGGGTAATTTAGCTACAAAATATTGACATTTAATGTGAAAAGTAAGTGGTGGCTTGTACTTGGCACTGACAAAAGTGAACCACATATGTAGCATGCAGCACGTAGAACACAGTACAGACCATAGAATAAAGGGTTTTAACAGAAATGCACCTCTGAGTACCCTCCACACAGTATCCAAGAAGGCGTACAAGATTCTTGTGGCGGACATGACCAATGGCCTCAACTTCCACTCTGAATTCTTTCTCTGCTTGTCCTCTGTCATCAAATACCCAAGAGGTAAATTTCAAGCTGTAACATAATATCAAAAAATGAAAAAACATGTTCAAATTTAAAGAGTATTATGCAAAGAAGGCGTACAGATTATTAAGAAGCTTTTTAACTGCTACTGGAGTACCATTGATGAGTTGTCCTCGATAAACAACACCATAACCACCCTCCCCAAGTACATTATCTTTTGAAAAACGATTGGTCGCAATTTCCAAGTCCCTCAAGGTAAACCAGTGACCCCAGCCAAGGTAAGAAAACTCTGGGAGGCCTGTCAAAGGTGATGGAGCAGTTATTCGGTAAGAAGATTGTCTATGTACAGCAACTGTTCCTGAACTTCCTTCATCACCAGAATGGCAACTACCATCTTTATCTATATAATGAAATGAGCCTGAATGACTGTTCTCATCAGCATGTCTTGATTTGCCCAAGCCCAAATGGACCATAACCTTGTCTGTTTCCTTTTCATTGGATTTATCATGAACTGTAAGCAGAATACCATCACGTGCAACAAACTCATTAGCTGAGACTTGTTCAACCCTAACTTCTTTAATTTCCTTTGAGACTGGTGGTATTTGGCTAACTGGAAGATTGTTGGAAGCCCTCCTTGACCTTCTTTGACTCCTAGCATTAAGGCATATAACTAGAATGGAAAGAACACCCAATATGGAGACCCCAACAATTATCCCAATTACAACCCACAACTTGAGGCCAAATAGAAATGTTTTATCATATAAATGTTCCTTCAGAGATGACATATTTCTGATAGCAAAGCTCCTGCAAGAGAAAAAAAAAAAAATCTGATATGAAGCATAAAACTCTAACCACTTCAGATAATTATTTGAAATAAATGAAAAAAAATGCAGGGTTTATACTTATGCAAATGTCCTGTCGAGGCAGCTGTAGAAGTATAATTGTTTATAACCACTGCAAAATATTTCATCCAACCCATAAATAATTTATAATACACGAATTCCAATTGAATAGTAATAAGAAAGAAGGAACTACATCATGAAAGTAATTACAGAAGCATCCTACAGCATCGTCACTAGGAGACTTCCAACATGGTCTGTGTAGTATCCGATAAACCCAGTACTAACCATGACAGTTCTCATGAATTCAAGTTGCACAAACTGAAGGAGAACATATGGATACTAAAAAATAAAAAAACCACATGCTTAAGCTATCCATTCAGTAGAAAATATTCAGGAACTCAAGAAAACACAAAACATAGGCTACCTATCACAACAGGACCTAAAATAGGGATGACAAGACTATCATTATTTCCACAAGATACGAACTTTTAAGGCAAACATTACAGTCATAGCATGGCAAATGCTCAGAAGATATCCATAATCGTACCGACTCTCTTATAAGAGACAATGACAAGCAAAGACACAAAAATGGAGACAGGCATATACAGAAGGAAACAAAAATTAGCAAGCACAAAAAACACGCATACACATAACTCCCAGCAGAAATAACAGATCACTCTTAAAATGTGAGCCCTTCCGCTTTTTTCCTATACTAAAAAGAAGCACACAACAATTGAGTGCACAATCAACTTCCAGAACATTTTAACTTGGTCAAAACGGACTTACCAGAATCTGCAAGTATTCCATACTGTTAAATTCAGAATTAAGAAAAGCGAGAAGAAATATTCCCTAATTAATTCAATGTACAAATTAACAATCTCCCGTTTTCCAGTCTTGTAGTCTCATAAAATCACAGATGGAGAAGCCTCTCCACCTTAACCAACTCCTGCATCAAATTTACCAGCAAGTTCAACTCAATAAAGAACTACCAACTGCTTCCAAGAGCATCATCGGTAAGGAAACAGAAAAGCCAAGCAGGCACTCCAAATCTAGATTTCTCGCACCACGATAACAAATTAACACCCAGAAGAAGAAAAGAACATGGTTTTATCCCACACGCGACATGCAATGATTTTTTTCCACGAAATCAAGCCAGGGCACGACAAATCTGGGTCCATCGACTCTCGTACATACCTTGTATCTCCAGATCTCCACCAAGATCGAACCTTTCGGGCCTTCCGGCCCTCGTTCCGCAAAGTTCAACCAAGAAGCGAGCCGACGGAGCGAAGCTGCGCCACCAGAGATGTCGAAAGCTACAGCACCATTTGCCTCAGGGAATCAGATCCGGGAGACAGAGAGGCTTCAAGAAACGATTCGCAGAGCTGTCGGAAAGAAGCGGCGACTCAGATCTAAGCCGGAATGGAGTTTTGGAAGGCCGCAGCAGCTCATACACTGAAACCCTAGCCCTGAATCTAGCAACAGGAGAAGCTACACAGGAACAAAGGACGCGCCTTGGATTTGTAGTTGGAAAGGGGAATGGTACACATGAGCGAGAGAGAGAGGAGGAGGAGGAGGAAGGAGGTGGGAGAGGGAGAGGGAGAGGGAGAGATGGAGTTGTCAACGGTAGGTGGCAAATGGAAGTTGAGGAGGAGGAAGAGGTGGAGAGGAGACTGGGGAGGAGGAGGAGGAGGCGATGCTTCTGGGTGCAGTAAAAGAGTTGGCAGAGGAGGTGACATGGAATTGTCATCCCTTTTTTAAAATTTATTTTTTGGAATTCATATATGGACGATTTTTTTGAAAAAGTTTATATTTTTGTTTTTCCATATATACCGTCTCTCTCTCTCTCTCTCTCTCTCTCTCTCTCTCTCTCTCTCTCTCTATCTATATATATATATATATATATATATATATATATATATATATATATTGATAGTACCTTTTATTTTTATAATTATATAAATATTTTTTTCCCATCATTTTTCATCGTCGTATAATTGGCAAAGGACAAGTGATATCATAGAGTGGATGTGACGAAGATAACTACTAAAAAAAAATAAAAAGGAAGAAAGAGTATTTATAAAATTATAAAAATAAAAAAATCTAAAAAATAAAAAATAGAGATAAAATTATCATGTATTATAATAATAATAATAATAATAATTTTTGTCCATTTCTAAGAGAAAAAATAATGACAAATCTTGTAATTTGTTTGCATGTGGATGATTCTCGAATCAAGTAAATTATTCTTGAGTTTAATCAATAACTCATTGGTTACATGAATTACATGTATGAAATGTTCCTCACGATTAATATGATAATTCATAGACGTGCCAAAATAAATACATCATTAGATAATACAGTCATGATTTGTTGATTGCTGTAATTTAGTATTAAAAAAAAGGAAGAGGAAATAAAAGATACAAAAATAATTAATGATCAGGGAATTTTTGTTTTGTCTACGAGGAATTAATAGGGGAAACATGAGAAGCTTAACAAATCAATAGGATGACATACTGAATTGTAAAATCATCATCTTAATGTTTTCTAATGTTATGTTTTTTTATAGCAGCATTAAACATAAACATTTAAAATTAATCAATTTAGAAAATTATTGCTTTTCCTTTTTTTTCTCTGTTATTTTATCTTTATTAAGTCATTGGAAGCCTTGAGGAAAAATTATACATATACAATGCATAAATGGGACTTAAACCCTAATTCTTCAATATAAGAGAGATGGCAAATTTTAATTTTAATTCGTTGTCATTATTGATAAATAAAAAACAATATTAGATGGCTCCACCTTAATTTCCCTACTTATTTTCATCCCTATCAATTTGTGGTAAATTATCAAACTAAATATTAAAAAAAACTCAAATAATGTAGCCCATTATGAGAGGGCATGCATGTTATTAATAATTGCACACGGAGATACCGAAAATATAAGACATATTATGCGCACATCTCAAGAAAAAAAAAAAAGATGGATCATTGTCATTTAATTCGAAGATCCCTTGCGTAATCCCCACTGGATATTGTAATTTCTCATCAATTAAGAAGAAATTAGTGTCTGATTTAATGAGGGATTTGATTATGATTTAAATTGGATCCTTCGAGTATCCAATTGTAATTGCCAAGGTTTTAATGTTAGCATTTGACTTTTCATATTATGTATTATTTTTCTCTCTTTTTTTGTGGGGGAAGTGAAGGGTGGAGCTAATAAAGGGAGAAGAGGAGGATGGTGAAAGATCGAGAAGTAGTACCAGCATATGACAGCAATGTACCTTGAAATGTCAGCTACTCCTTTTGAGTTCTTTCTACCCAACCCATATGTTCCACGCTCGCCATCTGTTTGATGGAATGCGTTGCTTGAAGTGCCGAGAGCGGTAATGAACTGGCTAATTAATCCCCAAAGGAGAAGAGTGTTGATGTTGGTTGGCCGGATGGGTGTTTTATTCAGCTGGGGTGGGGTAGATGGAGTTGATTAGCAGCAGAATGAGCCACTAGTCTCACCTAATCTTGCATATGAACTTGAAATGTAGAGCTGGTGAACAGGTCAAGTAGGTTGAGTGTGGCTTTCAGACAGGATTGTTATGGAACAATCTGTATGCAGTGTTGATGACAAAGAGCATTCAGAATTCTCCACCTAATCAGTTCAGGGAATTTGATTCAGATGCTTGATTCCAATAACAAGTGAAAAAAAAATAAAATCATGAGGTTCCATGCAGAAATCTCTGAGTGGTGCTGGATATGAATCATGAGAGACCAAATCATATGGAAGATGAATCCTTAAATGTATGCTTAGTAATCCATCTTATGAATGATTGGATGGGACAACTGCAAGTCTCATGAGTCAACAAACTCTGTTTCCTTCCTCAATTATAGAGAGAGAGAGAGAGAGAGGTATGGCTACCACTACAGTTTTCCTACAGAAGCATGGCTTCTAACAAGGACCAAGCTAACAGAGATACATCATGTCAACACACATCATAGTTAGGTCAGCCAGAGAGGATGGGGTTTCTTTCTTAGGATGATGTACCTGAAGAGATGTATTTGCATGCATGGAATACAAGAGACTGCAGTGTACCATAACAAAACAGCAGTTTGCACCTACATGAGCTATAGTTGTCATACTGTTGCCCACTGTGCAAGTGTTTAAGCAAACAAAACCACAGAGGATTGATCAGAGCATGATGTGTGTGGTTTTATCCTTCCTTCTCAAGAAGTTTCAGTGAGCTTGCTGTGGTGTAGCAGTTCCTGGGGCAGCAAAGTGTCATGCTTATTTAATCGATCCACTTTACCTTTCAGGGCCCTGAGAAAGAAGAAAAGAGAAATCATATCTCAACTTTGGAATGCAATCATTCTGTAGTAAAGATATGTTCACAATTGGAACAGCTTTACTCTATGCCATCATGGATAATGTTTCGGTGAAGAATAATGGTCAACCACCAGTGTGCTATGGATTAAGATGGTGTGGGTCTTTTTGTCCCTTGGATGTACCAATTGCAACATCTAAAAGTAAGCAATACCAAAGTCTTCTGGGTGCCACAAATCATGCCCTCTCTAAACATGCCTTTATCACATAGTGGATTCCAAACAGGCATAACAACACAATACTTTTGCCGTCCAGAGCAATGAAGACAGTGATGGCCCAGCATGATGGATTCCCATGATCTTGTTCTCCAGGTCGGAGATAAAGAGCCAAAATAGATGATGTGAGCATCTTCAGAAAAAGAAGAGAAAAGGATTGCTTCCAATCTTTAAACTTCCCATATTAGTATATGGTGCGTGACAAGTAAGCCATTGTTGACTTGCTGGCCCAGATTATGTAGTTTATATGGAGGCAGATCTTGATGTTGATATAAGTGGTGTTATCTCATGCTGTAATGGCACACAAGTAATGAGATCTGATGATTATACTCTTTATTACCAAGATCATAGGAAGAAAGAAAAAAAAAAACCATTTCTTTGTTCTCTGATCTCTGCAATTTTACAATTACAAATTTATTTTCTACTCAGACCTTCTAATAGTCCAATTCAAACTTGGAAACCAGATAGTTATTTAAGAAACAGCAAGCTATTGATGTCACAAGGCGATATGCGCATTCTTCATCTAACCAGTGAAAACTAGTCATCCAAAATGCATTCATATTTTCTAATCTTTTAATCTAATCTTGCAACATAAGTTTTACAAATTATGATGTCGAATTATGCAAATGCAACTTGTATACAAAAATATATGCATGAGTGAAGTTGGCTTACCAGAGTTTGTTTGACTTGGTCTCTGCTCACAGTGTCGGGCTTTCTTTGCTTTGTCCATCCATTTCACAATTTATGGGCAGAGAGATTCTGAAAATGATTACTGGAAGCAGATAGAGTTCATTTCACTGTTGCTGGCTGTTGAGCATTAGGTGGCACTCTTTATGGCTGTGGATCAAACCGAGCTTGAATAGTTATTACAGAGGACACCAGCTGCAGATTATACTGGAATCATTAATGGCTACAACCAACCACAGACCATGCAGCAAGAAACTGTCAGTGGTAGAAAAAGGATAAGATTTCAGGATGCAGTTCATTGCACACTGAGATTAAAAAAAAGGGGCTGTTATTAGCAACATCACTTCAGGCCAAGGACAGAGCAGCAGAAGGTCATCAAGACATGTACCTACTTCTTTGTGATTCATTCAGCCACCAAACTTTCAGTTTGCATACACAATATTTTCCAGCATCCATGAAAGTACAGGATGGGTTGTTCAAAGTTTGTCAGCCAGGAGGAGGTGCTAAATTATGAGCTTCATTGCAACTGCAGCAGCAAAGGACATGAAATTGTTAAGTGCAGTAAAATATAGCTGGGCAGCAACCATGGGGACCATTAGATTATTGACAATAGAGACAGAGCAAGAGGCCAACCAAGCTGCTACCATAGAGTCAGCCCATTTGGCTGAAAAAGAGGGGCATGTGCATTCCTGTTGATGAGTGCATAAAGCTGACTTGTTGCAGCAGCTTCTATCCTCCAAGTATATGTTGTCTTTGAAGTATTCTGGGAGAAGAAATGCACTGACAATACATCACCTTCAGTCTACAAGTAAGAAAGAGTAAAGCTAATCAGAGGCGCCATGAAAGGATCATGACATTGAGAGAAGAAAACAAGGAGACGGGAGAAAAGAGCAGTGCTACAAGACCTTGCCACAGTTCTCATGTCACAAGATTGTGAAGTGCCAAAATTTCAGCATCATGCTATAGAATCCGTGACACATGATTATCCTATGGTCAGTTCCAAAGGTAAAGACCATGGAGATCAAAGTTTTCTTCTACAGTTCAGATTAAAACATACCCTATGGACTTGAATAGGACAGTTCTTTAGCTTGATTGTTTCCCCCTTTTTTTAAATGGGTGTGCTTGGTTATAAAAGTGTGGAAAACTGGGACCAGAAGTGGCATGAAACCTGAAAGCATCTAATTTATGGACATCCTGCAGCTCTTTACCAGCTCATTTCTTTATTTTTTTTTTCCTTTTTTTTCTTGGTACAAAAAATCTGATTTAAGTCTCAGAAATTAGTGATGTGTGTTGCTAAGCAGCAGAGCACTACCTATTAGAAGCCCTCATCATTCAAAATCCTACCCTCCAGTTTTCTGGTATCAGAAACTTCGGAGTGTATTTTAAGTGTTTAACCTTCTATTTCCCTGGAGCAGCCTTGTATTAACCATCCAAAACACAGACATCAGGAGCAAGACCAACATGGAGGAAAAGAAAACTGAGTATTTCTTCTAAAAAGTTCCATCTGATAGAGTTACATCGAGCTAATGGTTAGCAGACGATCTACGTTATTAAACTCACTAAACAATACTCCATAGCAGTAAGATTCAGTCAGTAATGGCCAATTAGAGTTCATGAAAATCTCATTTCCAAATTAACATGAAGAAAATAAAAACCAGTGTCATCTTCATCAGTTGCAGCACATTTCAGGTAATGCAACATCTGTGTGGACCTTCTTTGACTCACCATTGAAGATCTCAAACTTGTTGATCTCGCTTGTGCCACTGCTTGCTCCATATCGTAATAGAGAGTATCTTTATCCAGAAAGAAGCAACAAATTCAAATGGTGGATAATGGTGACAACAGAAGAAATAGCAAGAAAGAAAGAACAATGAGTTACCTCATCATCATGCAAGGCTGGTTGACCAACATCCACAAATCAATTACCTGTGTAGCAGCGATAAATCACTTTCCATTATCTAGTTCCAGTCGGGTTATGCATTCATTCAAGCCATGAAGGACCACTGGAATGTACCAACTGTAAACAATACAAGTATAACACAAGCATCATAAGTGGACAGGAGCAGTATGATGGATTCAGAAAGTAATTCATGTGAATAATCATCCATAAAACTTCAAAATGGCCCATACTGCTGCTCATCACCAGCACAGACAGGTTCAACAACAAGCTTAGCTCGGTAGGTGGCATTATAGAGTGATGGTATGGACAACATATCATTACTCAACTATTGTGAAGGGTGGTTCGCAGGCTTCTTTATATATCTGCTTCTTCCAAAATGTTGAACTCCATTTCCCCCATCTGATCTGCACAATCAAGATGAAATACACTTACTAAAGTGGAATATTTTTTTTGGAAGCAGACTGAGGATCTAGCATCATAACAAAGTAGAAAATTAGTCATAAACCTTGTGAAAAATGGTTTAAGAAGTCCATTGGCAGCTGTAAATTCCTTTTCCACGAGATTTAACAACCAGATTTGGTTGGTATGTGCCTAGTTATCTTCTTTCCTTTCTCAAGGCACTCTCTGACCCACTTCTAAATTTGTAAAATCCTCCAGAATTTTAACAAGGGAATATGCAGCACAAAGTGTCCAGAATAAACTTGGTCTCATTTCTGCTAGCAGTTTCCCAGGAGCCTTATAGCATGCAGTGTTTTCTGTGATTGTCACATAAGCCCAGCAGAAGATTATTCTTGACTTGGGAACAGCAAATTCCTGTTCATCTACCAAAAAGATCTGAAAATGTCGAAAACAAGATCAGTTTGGTATCTGTGCCACCTTCCCCCACCTACTGCCTCCATAACCTTGCCCAATATCTTAAAAGGTCTGGTTAGCATTTCTTTTTACTTCATCAGAAGCATCAACTCAAAGAAAAAGAATGTTCCTCTTGAGCCAGATACCAGGAAGTCATTTATCATGTTTCTCTGCACATCCTTCCAGCTATCTGTCATAATTCCGTGACCTCTTGCAGCCCAAGAAGACCTAATTTCTATAAATGTATTAGTTTGAACTTCTTCTCTTTTGTTTTGATAATTGTGTTTGAAAGGACAGAACCCAGTAGGATCTGTGTCAATTGCAGTTCTGTACCACTTGTATCATTTCCTGTCAACCTTCCCCTGGATCTTTTTTGTATGGCTTTAACGGTAGAAGCATCACGATTACCAATTGCACATACTGCCTTGATCTTATCTCACATCCTCATTTCCATTGTCTGTATGCATACAACAGTTTGCAACTTCCTTGGTTTTAGGCTTTCATCCACTTCTTATAAGTTGCCATTGCATAGCCTGCATTCATTCGCCACAAAAGAGTTCGGAAAAAGAAGACTTGGTCTATGATGCGGTGGATATTGATGATGTCAAAATTAGCCCGACTCGATTCTAGGCTGCATGCCGCAATGTCACGGACTTAGTTGGTTTTGCCTAAGCCGTGCGGCACCAATGCGTATCACCGCAAAGGTCAACCTCCCGAAATCTCACAAATAGGACCACGAAACATAGCTGAGAAAGCGCTTCACACGGGATCATAAGCCACTCTTTAGCAAACACTTTATAGCAAATGCAAATTCCAACCATGGATATTACAAGCTCGTAACAGCTTGCACAACAAAGGTATAAAATTGGTCCACTTATTTCGAATCTAGTACAAGTGTCCATATGACACAAACTTTAACGCTCGACAATGGCTGCAAACTCACTCAAATTGGGCATTTAGCAAACCCTTTACAAGTAATAACAAACCAAAAGGACAGACACACAAAGTGTTACTTTAACAAGCCGTTTACAATTTGAATAGTGACATTCTCCCCACTTATTCCTTGACGTCCTCGCCGGCCTTTGTTGAGCGACTTCTTTTCTTTGTTGGATCTTCGAGGTGCGCGATGCGCCTTTGACTCCCAATTGTTCTCCGCTTGTTGTTGTTGAGTCGTCGAACTTTAATCCGCCATACCGCTAAACTCGCCAATGACTCGACTCTGTTGTGGGGTTGGCGAGTTATGCTAATCCTTGTTGGTTCTTGCGGATTGATCGATGAAGAGAAAAGACCATCTTTGACATGCGATCTTCAAATCCTTCTTGTCTCGAATCGGATAGATGCTTGTTGGAGCTTTGTGAGCATCGCCGCAACCTTTCAAGTTTTCGGTCCTTCCTCCGTAAAATTTGCCCATCGAATCTTCTTCCACTTAGTTGTCTTGCCCAAGTAGGCTCGCATCACTTCCGCTTTCGATTGGCATTCAATTGGGAAATGAAGCGGACAATCTACACAAATCGATCACCGTTGGTGAGGACTTAACAATGTTGTTGTCTTCCATTAGTCTCTTGAAGGGTCTTCAAACAGAGCTCCTCTGTGGATAACTAAAGAGTGGGATACTGTTTCACCCATTCTCTTGAGAGTTGAGAAGGTAAAGGTTACTTGTCTTCGCCCGCCTCCTCGAGTTTGTGATAGGCGTCGAGTGGTTACTAGACTTCACCTGCTCTTAGCTCACACTTCCAAGACTTGAAGTGTTTGCAATCTACTTGTTGAGTTAGCTACTATGATTCACCTTCATTGCCATTGAATATGCGGAATGCAAGAAGTTATCACTCGACTTAGAGTAAGTCTCCTTGTAGATCTGGTAAATCTTTGGGATTGTACCACCTTCTCCATCATTTTTCGCCGACTCCTCCGAGTAGCAAAGGTACAAAGATCGCGTCATCGCCTGCTCCGATCCTTGGTCATGCACTCTTGCATCGACCGAAGTCCTTCACTCACGGCTATCTTGATGGAAAGTCTGGCTGACACTAGTCTTACGAAGTTCTCACGCCCTTCACCTTGTCTTGGTACATGGAGTTTGCCAAAGCATTCTCCTCCTGACCATATCACGACCAAGTGCTCTCCCTCTAAGAGAGCAAGGGATTGATGACTCCGGAAGTCCCGCCTCGGCGGTACCATGGCACAACTATATGGCACTACTATCCGTTGTCTCGCATCGCATCCCTTCTTCACGTGATCGGTAGATCGCGCCCTGTGACATTGTGACACTCCTCTGAGTTCACCTTCAATCTAAGATGATTGATCTTGGGTAGTGAGTCCCTCTTGGACTCGTATTGCTTCCTTGTCATATTTCGACCACCGCCGACACCTATGTGTTCTCTGGGTAGTTCCACTTGGTCATTGGAAAGCGGACTACAACTCCCATGTATGGCCACCGCCACTCATGTTGCAGGACTTGCACCATTTCGCATTCTCTTTAGCTTCATGGTCGCGAATGTTCGCACTCGGCCTTGTCCTCGACTTCGGGCTCCCTTAGCGAATGTAAGCTCAAGTAGTTCCACTCTTCAAGATGCTCGATCATACTTATGTATGATCCGGTCCCAAATGGGACTGGTACTTGCATCCGAACTCCTTCCTCGATAGGCACGGCCCCATAAGGCGATGTCAAGGCTTCCATTCAATGCAACATTCGGTGCGCGACGGAAGACCCGCCTCTGCGGTACCATGGCATTCACTGCTTGAATCCATAGCTCTTCTTACCGTCGTGTTGTTCACCGACTTGGAGCTCCTAGTCGCGCTCCCGATCATACCTCTGCATGATCTAGTTCCCTCATGGGACTCACTGTGCGTGTCGACTTGCTGCGAACTTTTCCACCACGATCTGCTGCATCGTGTCGTCGCCTGGTGACAACTCCTGCACGATCCTGTGGTATGAACTTAACTCAATGCGATATCTCCATGTGTGGATCGCAACACATCGCAGGCCTTCGAACTTCGATTCTATTCGCTCCTTTGGTAATCAACCTCCGTCCACCCACTCTAAGGGTGAAGGCTAGCTCTAGACAATCCATAACTCTTACGAAGTCCCACGAATTTGAAATAGGTGCACCATTATGCGGATCTGACTCGACTGCCTCTACCAAAGACAATCTCATTGTGCACACGCTTTCTCATGGTAACTTGAATAGCAACACTATGGCATATTCTTCAAGAGTATCGCCTCTGCGATCCTCTTGCCTCGTGCTGAAGGCCTTCTAACACCAACTTTCGCCATGCAAGTTGTATCGCCTTAGTTCCTCCGTCAAATGCTTCACCGAGATAGGTGCATATGCCCAAAAGTTCCCTTCGTCTTTGGCACCATACAAGATGATCGCTCTATCGAATAGAGAACTCAAGGAACGACATGATCCTACTCTTGTCTCTGAAGAGTCCATGTGATGACTTCTATCTAAGGAAAGCTCAACGCCTCCGCTCCACATTCTATCTTCTTTCAACTCCTTCATGCGGTTTGGGTACCTCAACAAGTTACCCACAAGTTATTCCGCTTCTCGATTTGCAGTTAATGATGGCCCTCGCCAACCATTGATTAGCCCTCTGTTGAGTCGATCTCACTATCGGCTCCAAGTGTGCCTTACTTTGTGTTGCCTGGGTTGCTCCCCACTTGATCTCGTATCGTCCACCAACACATCACCATTGCGAGAATCATGCAATGACTCCTATACCGCTCACTCGATCCATCGAGCTTCTTTCGAGGTACTCAACTAATGCGTTCATTGCACGCGTGATTCTACTCAGTCAGAACGAGGCTTATCCCTCCGGGTATACCTAAGCAACTTCTCTCTTATCCTTCCCTTTGGAAGTTTAGAGACCACCATCTTCTTGGACTACTTCGCCTCTCTGAACAAAGCGTTTAGTCGCGCCTCAAATGTATTTGCTAGATTGTGACACTTCACCAATAAACTCTATTGCACCTCTCGGGTCTAGCAAAATCTTGAACTCTTTGACACTTGACCTCTTACGAAAGTATCCGACACGCCGAAAGAAAGTTTTAATGCTCCATGGCGCCGACCTTCATTCTTGGGATGATCGCGAACAATCCATCGTCGCGTCATGCAAGGCCATGCATGAGTATCGAATTCCATGAGTTTACAACTCTTTCGATCGTTGAACAACCCACTCCAGAGACGGTCATCCTTTGCCAAGCACTCGCTTGCCTCGAGCACCATCAAGATTGGGTGCTAACGCCGAGCCACCGCTTTCGAACTCGGCCATCCCGACCTTTGTGTGCTCCACAATTCTTTTAGCTTGTTGTACTCGTGGTGCCTCGCTAGGTCCCCACGTTTGCATGTTAAGTGTTTGTAAGTGGGCTTGTCCCGCTCGATACCATCCGTCACGGACTTATTTGGTTTGCACTTAAGCCGCGGCACCAATGCGTATCACCGCAAAGGTCACCTCCCGAAATCTCCTATCAATCCCTTAGGACCTACTAAAGAAAGCGGGACAGAGAAAGCGCTTCACACGGGATCCATGAAGCCACTCTTTTAGCAAACACTTTATAGCTAATGCAAATTCCAACCATGGATATTACAAGCTCGAAATGTTTTGCACAACAAAGGTATAAAATTGGTCCACTACTGAGATCGAATCTAGTACAAGTGTCCATATGACACAAACTTTCTGACGTTTGCTTAACAATGTTCGCTAAACTCACTTAAATTGGGCATTTAGCCTTTAGCAAGCCCTTTACAAGTAATAACAAACCAAAAGGGACACGGACACACATAAGTGTTACACCGAACAAGCCGTTTACAATTTTGTCCGTGACAACAAGGAGTTTGATGTGGCCGAGGAAGTGGCTTAGGAGTTCACTGAATTGTCACTAACATAGCTGGAATTGCCTAAGTCATAAGGCACCTTTACATTATTCTTCTGCAAAGAGTTAGCCTAATTCCCGAAGGACCTATAAAAGAGCAAATTGGTTATTTCATAAAACGAGTGGTGGACAAGTCCTAACGTCTCGTAAAGGGGGTAGCCTTATAAGCAATTTAGCAAACACTTGATGTACAAGTGAAAAAAAAAAGAGGAAAGAAAAAACAAATACTTTAGAAGGTAAATGAATAGTTGCAAGTCCACAAATGACTGCTCACCGGGTGTTGAGCACATTGGTTCTAAGGTGCAAACTTCTGAATCCAATCAACGCTCAACACTACCCTAAACCCCCTATCTAGCCTTGTGTCGAGTTGTTCTAGAGTGCTAAAATGGCTGATGTTTCGCACAGCACCGTAGCCTATAGAAAACAGGCCATGACATGCGAAAATTAGGCCATTTTGGGATAGTTTTGTCCATTCTGATGAGCGATTGCTCTATAGCCTTGTAAACTGTTCCTGCTCACATTTTTCGAGCAAAAACACACAAAAACAAGGCAAAATACATTGCCAAACATATGTATAAGTAAACAAAAGTTATGAACAATCCCTTAATTAAATTGTTGACGTCTTTATTGATGCTTACTGATAGGCTTTAGTGATTGCTTTTTCGTGTCGCAGGACGTATTTAGGCTCCCAATCGACTTTTGTCTAGGAAAGTTTTCACCACTTCACCAAGTATTTGATATGCCCCGCTCCTTTGGGTAGCTTCATCTTGCAATTCGTTAAAATGATTTTAACTCGTTTTTCGTAGGAGGCTCAGGTAGGGTACCCAAGTGGAAATATTTCGGGAAGCATATTGCGGATTTGAGTGGTAGATTTTCACGTTGCTCATGCAGAAGACATTGTGAATTTTAAGCCACACCGATAGTTGCAACTTATAGGAGACATTACTTACCCTATTGATAATTGGAAAAGGCCCTTCATACTTATGCACTAGTCCCTTGTGCACTCTATAGTTAAAGAACTACAGTGATATTGGTTAGAGTTTCATTAGCACCAAGTCATAAACTTTGAACTCCTATAGTTGCCTTCTAAGATCTACCTATTTCTTCATCTTTTTGGCCGCCTTCTCCAAGTATATTCGGGCAATATCTGTGTTTCGATGTCATTCTTTTGAAAAGTGATACGCTAACGAGCTACTTCTGGTATAAGCGATCATCAAGGTGTGAGGAGTTGATGACTACTGTCTAGTAATAATCTTGAAGGGGCTCTTATTGGATGCAGAGCTCCACTGTAAGTTATAGAAGAATTGGGCTATGTCTAACAACTTCACTCAATTTCATTGGTTGGTACTCACATAGTGCCGAAGATATTACTCAAGGAGTGAACTTATTCTTTCAGTTTGGTTATCCGTTTAAGGGTGAAGGCTTATGAAGAAATATAACTTTGGATCCCAACAATTTAAATAGCTTGATCTAGAATCAATTCAAGAATCGCACATCTCGATTGCTGATGATTTTATGTGGAACTCCCCAATACAATACTACATTCTTCATTATCACTTGGTTGCCTTCTCTGTTGAGCAGTGTAGAGGTGCAATAATAAATGTTATATACTTTGAAAACCAATCGATCACCACGAGAATCGATCTAAGTCCACCTATCGTCGATAAGCTTGATATGAAGTCTAAGGAAATGATCTCTCACGGCCTTTCTGGTATCGGCAACGGCTCTAGAAGTCCCATTGACTTTCATTGCCCTATCTTATTTTTTTGGCAAGGTATGTCTAAACATATTCCTCCATATCGATCCCTATCTTCGGCCAATAGAAGGCCCTCTTCACGAGAACTAACGTTCGATGAATATCCAAATATCCTGCTCAAAGGGAATCATGACACTCTCTCAAGAGTTCATGCCTCAAATTGTTCACTCGAGAAATATAAACTCTATTCCCTTTGATGTAGATGAGTCTCTCTTTTTGTTGCTTTATCTTCAAGTTCTCCCCCACTTAATCCCACAATGCATTCAACAAACATATTGCTCCTATCCAGGGTCCTTGTGACTCATCATCGTTGTTGGATTACGAACTACTCAAACTAAGGGCGATGACCTTGCCCTTATTTGATCTAGGTGGATAAATTGATGCTATCAACACATTGAGTGGTCGCTTTTGTAGGCACTCCCTCACCATATATAGTCCTCTACATAAGAAATATTCGTTAGGTTTTGCGGCCTTACCTTTTGAACTCAACACTTTATGAGAACTCTTTTTCATTTGCTTGATTACAGACTCCTTCCCTCATGAATACTTAGATGGGCAATTTTTCGAAGATTGTTTTTTCTTCTCTGAGTCCTCCGAGGAAACAAAGTTGGCGAAACTTTCTACAACTACGATTGCCCCGACCAAATCGATGACATTTCTTCATTGCAATTTTTGTTGTGCTCATGGCTTCAGATCATCGAGGAAGCTAAATAACTTGTCCTTCTCGGACATATTTTGTATGTCCAACATTAATGTTGAAAACTACTTTACATAGTCCCGAATAGAAGTGCTTTGACAGAGTTGTCTCAGCTTTCTTCTTGCAACGAACTCAATGTTCTTGGGTAGAAACTGAGTTCTTAACTCCCACTTCAAGTCCTCTCATGTGTTCACTCGACACCAACCTTGTTAAATCTTCTCCCAACGTGTTTGTCACCAAAGTTTTATATCCCCATTTATATATGTGGTTGCTATCAAAACTTTTCTTTAGAATCGAGCCTTATAGCTCAAAAATATTGTTCTATATCAAATAAAAAATTCTCATGCTTTTTCGCATCCTTGGCAACCTCGTAGCAATGCGGCTCAATTGTCCTTAAGTTTTATGACAGAGCAACGTGGGCGTTGTTCCCAACCACATTAATAGCCCTTGTGAACAATGAAATGCTAGATGTGAGTTTTGCCATGACTTTGTGCAGGTGCTGCATAAAATCTTCGGTGTTCTCCATCAATAGATTGACTTGGGACTTGACCTTATCGATCTGATATTTCAGCTCCTCTTGTAAATTCTCGATCTCAAGAAGCCTTCGTTAGCTTTGGCAGAGTTCCTTTAAACTCGCCTTGAGAACATCAAGACGGGTTTCCATAATTGTAAGCCTCTCTTGATGGCTTTTCTTTTCGATTGGTGCTCCGGATTGTGCTTCCTCTGCTCGCGGAGAATAACTAACTTCTCGCTCGTCATTTTCGTTGTCGCACTCTTCTTAAGCGGCTCCAACAACTTGAGAGCGAATTTGCACTTGCAACCCACCTACGATTGCTTGAGGCAATGGTCTGACTTACCCTGTTTTGCTCGATTCACCTTAGTGCTTCGTCATAGCGAGATTATGAACTTTCGTTGTTTGTTCGAATTGCTTACTTGTTTTGATATCAAAATGACACGAACATAATTAGAATTGCCTAAGTCGTTAGACACCCTTGCGTTATTCATCTGTAAAGAGTCAACCTAGTTGCAAACCTCGCTTAGGTCCCGAAGGACCTATAAAAGAGCAAATTGATTAGTTCAAAAAATAAGCGATGGACAAGTCCCAACGTTTTGTAGAAAGGGTAACTTTACAAACAATTCAGCAAACACTTGGCATGCAAAAGAAAAAAGAGACCTAGAAGAAAACAAAGACTTTATAAAGTAAATGAGTGTTGAGTGCATTGGCAAGTCCTTGAAGGCTTTACATGCGAACTTGTGAATTTAATCAATGCCCAACACTACCCCAAATCCCCCATGTAGTCTTGTGCCACTCGGGTGGTTCTAAGGTGTTGAGATAATTGATATTTTGCACCGCATCACAACCTACAGAAAACAAGCCATGACATGCGAAAACTAGGCCAATTTGGGGCAGTTTTGCCCATTTGATGAGTGGTCACTCTGCAACCCTGCAAACTATTCTTACATATAGTTTTTTAAGTAAAAACAGACAAAAATAAGGCAAAACATGCTGCCAAACATATGTACAAGCAAACAAAAGCGATGAATGTCACGTTGACGAAGGTGTTGCAGGTGCGCGACGACCGTCCATGACAGGATGATTGACTTACACAAAACTCTTGGTTAGGTGGGATGCATTGCTGGTTGGGGCCTACTCTCCTCTGTTGACTGTGTCGTCACGCGATGAGATATGATTGGCGATAAATATAATCCTAGTTAGTTTTGAACTCTTAGCTATACCGAACCACGTGCCTATGCGAAAAAAAAACAAATAAAACCTAAACCACAATAAAAATTTACATCGTTAACTTAAGCTAAGAATATTTAATTTTTTATTTATAATTTTTTAATAAAATCTCTTTAAATCTTTTCTCATCGCTCTATGTATTGTTGTAATTATTTCTTTTCTTCTAACTGCATCATCTACATAGTTACCCACATAATCTCCCTATCATATGTTAACACCTATTATAGCTCCACCTAATTATTTTATAAATAATTTTTGTTCTATCTTTCTTGCTAACTCTATATATCTCAATAAACCTTCTCATTTACCCAACACTCAGATGATCCATAAAGTATTATGATTAAACAAAACTCTTCGCTTTAACTGTCCAATCCTTCCTTAAATGTAAAACCAAATGAGACTTAGTGTCTACAAAATATTTTAGAAAACCATGAAAGGAATAACCATCTCTTAAACATACCTTTTCATTTAATATTAAACAGATTTAGATAAGAAGAATATACTACATCAATCCTAAACATCCAGATGAAGGAAGTCGATCCACCAGATCATACGGTCTATAAGTCAATCGACCTTGCATCAAGTGCCACCCACTCGAATGATGATCCCCTCAAGCCCTTGCTTCATCCACTTCAATCATGATCAGCTTCCTTACTGCTACTCTTACCCCAACTTGGGATCCCCGATCTCTAAGGACGCACTCTTGACCGCCACATCGGAGGAGGAGGATTGCCGGAGAAGACATTCTTTTCGATGGATCGAAGAACATGACTCTGACGAGCCAAAGAACATGAACTCAGACCCTCGAATAGAAGAAAATTCACGGAAGAAGTGGTAAGGAGAGGTGCTTTAAGCTACAAGACCTTTGTTCCTTGGGAAAAGAAAAAAAAAATCACACCCATTAAACCTATCGCTGCTTTTATTTTTCTCCCTCCAGTCATCGCGTAATAAATAATATCGAAACACAAAATAACGCACAGAAATCGCATCCGAAAACAAATAATCAGCCGACCAAGAAACAAACTCCTCTCCTTCCTCCGACCTCCAAATCGGCGTCCTCCTCAGTGGGCGTAGCCGACGAGGAGCGGCGCGTCGTTGAGGCCCCCCAGGTCCATCGACGACTTGGCCAACGCGGGCGGGGTGGCGTACCTGGCGGAGAAACCCCGCCGGGCTGTGTCGCCGTCCGAGTCGCTGCCCTGCCCCTCGTCGAAGTTGCGGGCGTAGCTCATGGGGTCGTACCCGAACCTGCCGCCGCGCTTGCCTCCACCGCCGTTTCGGGGCCGGCGGCGGAACCGGCGGATGAAGGTCTTCCACCGGGGGCCCGCCACGAGCTCGGACCACTCTCGCACCTTGAGGATAGCCTTCCATCCCCTGCACCACCACCGCCGGCTCGCCGCGGGGCAGACCCCGTCGGTCCGCTCCGACGCCGGGGGCATTATCCTCTCCCAGGCCTTGTTAGGCCAGGGCACAAAGAAGCAGCAGCAGCCGCGCTTGGAGAACATCTCGTCCGCCGTGGCCATCGCTGCATCGTCTGGACCCGGCGAATGGTTGGCCGAGCCCATGAAATCAGCGACGACGGCGGTCCACCCCTCTCTCCTCTCTTGAAGAGAGGGAGAGAGGGGGCAGGGGGGGAATAAAAAGAAGCGGAAAGGAGCCAAACGGGAGGGAGGAGATGGAAACAGCTGTAGGGGGAGTGATGGTGGCGTCGCAACGGGTGGATGGGGTGGAAACGAATGGAGGAGCGGAGGAAGAGAGGAGGGTGTTTTTATCGGTGAAGGCAGACCCGCGAGGCCTCCGGAGATTTCGCCAATCAACTATGACTAAATTTATAGTTGATAGAATCATAATACAAATTTTATGATTTTGCCTTGTTCTGTATGCGACTGAGACCGACGGACCGACCGACCGTTCATCCATTACGAGGCCACAACGAGGACATGGATGGGTACAGCACAAAAAATTAAAACTGTTTTTTTATTAGCTAAGATAAGACTCAGTCCAGGTTCCCCAAAGTGCGTTGTTTACACAACTCAAATATGGAACACGACTGCACCTGTGTTTGATTTTTACAGCAAAAACTTCTACTGTCTCTTTTGCTGGGTCATCACCTCTCGGATACACAGGTAATGGAAAGGCTGATTAAATTCTAGATTGTTTTGTCTAATTAGCTACAATGGATTCCGTATCTAACAAAGTTATATGTGACATTTGAGTCTGGATTTCCCGATGAGACCACCCGTTGATGCTGATCGAGTACAATGGTGATGAAAATTGTTTCCTACGTAAGTCGGAAACTTTGAGGCGTGAGGTAGCCCGGACGTCATGATTGAAGAATGAAAAAAATAACGTCTAACGAAAACATAAATAAAAACGTAACAGAAGAATAATATGTTTTCTCCAAAAGGATGTTTTTAAATACAATGCATTGTACCACGAGCTCAGACAATCAAAACCTCGAGACTGCAATGAATTATTACAACTAATAGCTAGATGGGAGAATAACAGCTCCCCCAGGTGGGTGTATCGTGTATTTTTCAGATCGATAAAGGCTTCTGCATAAGGAATGGAACCATAGCAAACGGGGGTAGCACGATAGATTGTTTTAGATCTTCTATGGCTTGAATCAGCTCAAAAGAATGCCAAAGCACAAAGGTAATTGCATTCATCAATGATGGATGGTATATCTAATCCCAATCACACCACCTGCCACTTAGTATCTATATGACGAACCACCTTGTGGTGGAGCAGGTGGCAACCTATTTGGTGTCCGACGGCTACCAGAGTTTGCGCCTGAACTTGCATCGCCATTCTGGGTTGGGTTTCCATGGCGTCGCCCGTTGCTGCTGCTGGATCTTGATGACCCAGTGTGTGAGCCATCAACAGATCCATTTGCTGCAGCATCAAATGCTGATCTCCAATCATCGCCTGAAGAAATGTTGGTCCTTGGGCTGCTTTCTGCAATTGATACAGACACAGCACATTTACATTCCAATCTCAGTCTCTGTCCAGTGTGTAAAGTGAATTTGGTAGTAGGAAATTAACAAATATCTGTCAGCTTAGGCAAAATTCCATAGGTACTGAAATTTGAAGCTAAACTTTCGGTCGTGATTCATTACAGCAAAAGATCAATTTTGCAGTGTTCTCTTTGATGCTGATTACAATAATCTTCATGATACATAATGAGTTAGGTATATTACCAGAAAATAAATTAATTAGGAAGAGCTAGCTACTAAACCTCTTCACAAATCAAGGCCTGGGACCCATAGTAATGAACTATTTTATGTATCGACTTGGGGCTAGGCAAAGCAGTTATTAACAGAGGCTATGAAAAATTACCTGTTCCAGTGCTACCATCTGAAGAGCTAGCTGCAGCTACACGGTTGTCGTGGATGCTTAGCTGGCGTGTAAGTTTCGAAAGAAGAGATGACTGCCTTTGGAACCTTTCTCGTCTACGCTTCACATTTTGGTCCTCCTGGATTAGTTCTTCAATTTTTGCTGTGCTTTGAGCACTAAACAAAGTAAAATTCCATTATTAAAGATATGATGAATAAAATGCCGGTCAAACAAAGGAACAATAACAGTGCATACAATTCAAATAATGCCAGGTAGGATTATTTTATTATTGTTGTTATTTCAGCATAATGGATGGTATAAGTCGGTATACAGTTCAGTGTAATAGCACCAAACCAGCCCAACCTACAACTAGTATGGTAGGCATAATGATATTTGAATCCATAAGTCTAATCTAAATCACCGAAAAGTTTGAATGGATCTTCAGATAACAGTCTATAGTTTATTGGTTTCAAAAGGGCTCCACCATATATAGATTGGCTACCCATTGTCAGTATTCCAAACTTTATTCCCATAGGGATAATGTAAGTGAGAAGTAAAAAGCATGATCAAAGATTTTGTGTTTAACCAGCTGTAAACTAGATTCAGAGTTGGCACCAAACTCCAATTCAAGCAAAAAATAAGCAGAACATGTTGTTACATATAGGAACCTACCTTATCAGTAACACACTCATCAAGCAAGTAGGGCGAAAACCTAAGAGGTTACCCCCTAAACAGGCAAATAGGTGTCATGAGCTTGAGAGTGTTGTAGAAGATACTAGAAGCAGGAAACATAATGATTAACTTATTGCATTTGGTAGCGTATGAAACCAGAATTACAAGGATCAATGATTCTTATTGTTGTTGTTTGCTGAATATGGCAATCAGAGTGAAGCCAAACTTAATAATATTTTCTTGTTTTTGAAAAACATTGATTCGACATCAAAATAGGCAACATAAACCTTTTTTAACAACAAACCAAAAGTCGTTAAACATCCAATTCTTATTATGATTAATTAAAAGTTGACTCCCATACTGTTTCAACTTTCAATCAAGTCGTAACTTCTGAAGCAGATTTGGCTGCATAGTAGAACTTAAATTGCCAACTTGGCAAATATGTCAATGAGAAAAGTTGTTCAACCAAAACTAATATGGTTCAAGAACCAAGACCTGCGGCATGTCAGGCTTCACTTGCCTGACATACCAAGCAGTATGGGTACATTGAACAACTTTTCTTCGTCAAACATACACCAGGTTGGCCGGTCAATCTTGCCACACAGCCAGGACACCTTTCCGTAAAGGATTCTGAGAACAAGCTGGCGGTAGAACTTAATTGTAACACTGGTTTAGTTTTGAAAGCCAAATAGCAAAAAAATGACATTCAGGAACCCAATTAAAACTAGCACCAGGGTTCATAGAGTAGTGGTATAATTTACCCCAATAATAATATATTCTTTCAATCTAATTGATGAACACATACTCCAAGCATATGCTAAAAGAACGGCAACAAACCAACCTTATAGAGCTATATAGCTGATTTAGCATATCTTCCTTAGCTTTCTCAACTTGACAAAGCACAACAGCCTGCTCAACACACACAAACATAATATAAAAATAAACAATGCTTTAATTTGTTAAGCTGGTGGACAAAGACCAAAAAAGCAATATGGTTACCTTCGGAACATTTGCGGCAAGGCTGTTCAAGACAGCTTCCACATAACCCCGAACTTCTTGAGACATCCATCGAAGTTCTTCTTCTGGATCAGCTGGCTTTCTAGACATTGTGTCCTAATATATCCGCATGTTAGTTTAAGTTCTAAACTAAACTACTGATGTATTGCAAAAGCATTTAAAGTACAAGATTAGGTTCAGGCATAACTTCAATTGTTTAATCAGCAATGAGGAAAGGCATTCAAATGACAGGCCAATAAGCACACACATAAGTACATGTTTGCAGGGGAGCAAATATGAAGGCACGCAAATACGCATGAAAACACTCAGAGAAATATACCAACTTTGACTATGCATTGTTTTAATGATTAAAATATAAAAAATGTCGATTTACCAAGCCTCCACCCACAGCATGCAAGAAAACTAAGTCTAAAATGCTGATATGGTCAGAATTATAAGTGTTATGCTTGTCTGAGAACAATATCATCATCCAACACATAAACCTTTAAAACATGGTAGCTTCACCATCCATAGATAGAGACACAAAAAAAAGTTGCTCACAGTAATTTAGCAAGTTTAGAATTCCCTGATAACAGATGTTTCACAGTTTGCATGGTGTTTGAATTCTCTATAGAAAAACTTTCTTCCTCCCTAATTGGGAAAGTAGGGATTGCATCCTTGGAGGACTTACTAGTGCACCATCAGAATGGCTTTGTCTTAGACCAGCTTCAGAATCACTAGCCCCCTTCAAGGGAGTTCCCTTGGAATGTCCAGTAATATTTCGTATCTTATTCACCCATTCAACTTTGTCAGCCATGCTCTCAGCCTTTAACAACACAGTGCTGTGGGCTGCAAACACAACAAAATCATGATTAGTAGCAAAAATAACATATATTAGGATAAGCACAACAAAGTTACCTTTTAAAACAGTCTTGTACGCAACCTTGGTAGTTATCTTAAAGATGAGACTTGGCTCTTTTTCTGGTCCATTTGCCTTTTTGGAGTCTTTCGAACTTTTAGGAGGTTCATCCTCCTCAGAGAACTCTTCAATGTTACATTCCTGAAGAGTATATTCACTTATTAGCAAAAGTAACATGTACAGGTATAAACCAAAAGGCTAATAGTACATGATTCCCTACACATATCTAGCATGAAGTGAAATGCGCTACATTCATGTTTATCAGAAACAAACAAGTAGTAAATTACTTGGAAAAACTGAAATCTTCCTTCCAGAACACGACTTGTGCAAGAGAGACCATGACTAGTCAATATTTTTTGAATCTAAGAAAATTAGATATCACATGTGCCTTTCCATACCAAATTGATGGTTATATAATGTTCAAGAAACCTTTCTTGCAAGGAAAATAAAAGTCCAATATTTTATGATTCTCAGATGATACATCCCAGGTAATTCTGTAATAAACTAGCTATTTACATTAATAATGATTGTTGACTTAAAGCCTTACACTTCACATCATTTAAGGGGTATTCAACCATGGTCAGCAGACTTGGAAGAGTATCAAATTTCTTCTTCCAGTAATTATCTCTATCTATGTATAGGAGTCATTGCAAATAATTTCTTTTGAATAAGTTCAAATTATTTGGATATTTAAGTTATTAATTACAATCAGGAATTTTTGTGAAAGCTAGTCACATATAATGCAGCATGTAATTGTACAAACACCAAACTCTTATATTGTAGCACTAGTCTGCTTCAAGTTTTTCGTAACAGCAATATCCTATATTATGCAAAAAAAATTCCACACATGTAATTACATGTAGAAAATGTGAATTTTACATTTTAAGCAACTGACATTACCAGTAAAGAAAAAAGACTTTAAACAACTAAAGATATTGAGTTAGTAAAACCAAAAAATAAGTGAAAATGAATTAAGAACACCATTCAAGTTTATTTTATCAGTAGTACCATGTAATTAAATGATAGAGCCAAACAATTAAACCTGACAGATAACTTGCACTTTCATATGTGGATTCTAGCGGTCAATTTTGTCAATGTTGATATTGACAAGCTTGCTTTTATATTTGAAATAGGAATATTATACAGACCAAGGTATGTAATTTTGAATGGTACCTCCCGATACGAGCGACACGTACCGGTCCAATAGGATACTGGTACGCGGACCGCCTGCTACTGGGCGGTATCGGTTTTTTATTTTTTAATAGAAAAAATCAAAATTTTTTAATATACGGGCGACGTCGCTGATTTTTTTTTTGTTTTTTTTATATGCGGGTGACGTCGTCGCGGCTCAGGCTACGTCGCCGAGGCTTGGGCGATGTTATCGAGGCGACGTCGTCAATTTTTTTTTGTTTTTTTAATATGCGGGCGACGTCGTCGAGGCTTGGACGATGTTGCCGATTTTTTTTTTTTTAATATGCGGGCGACGTCACCGAGGCTCAGGCGACGTCTCCCGAGGTGTGACGTCGTTTTTTTTTTATATACAATGTCACCGCTTTTTTTTAATTTAGACGTCGCCAAACGATATACCGAAACGTACCATTCGATATACCGTATCGTACCAGAGAAATAACGAAACTCCGATATGGTACGAAATTGCAGACACTGATACAAACAATAGTAGTACCTCCAATGTGATAACCCCACGAAAGTGCCTCTCCTCCTGCTTTTTAGTGTATCCAAGCTAAGACAGAAAATGTTGATCTAATCAGAAGAAAATTTTTACATAAAACTTGCAGATACATCAAGCAAATAGCAAAATATATAAAGCTCATAGTTGAACCTTTCCACTTTTCTCATTGAGGACAAACCATCGCCTGCTCCAGCCATTTGTTTTTGCACTTTTTTTCAGTAAGAACCCTATTAGATAGATGAAAATTAGTCCCTAAATGATTTAACAGAATTCAATGTAAAAAAAACCCACTTCAGGTTGTGCACAATTGGAAACTAGGTTGTCAATATAAAGAAATGCTAATAAAATGTAAATCGCATTACTGTGACCATCCAATCTATTAGGAAATAAATTGGGAATCTGAAGGCATTGGGGACAATGGCTGAAAGATAACTTATAATGGTGTATATACTAGTCAATTAAAGTTTAAGTTTCAAAAAGGTGATATATCAGCCATAACTAAATGAAGGCATACAAGTAACAAACAAATGTGAAATTTTCAAAATATTGGTTCATCCAAGATGATGAGAAATAGTAAATTGTAGAACATTTAGATCAATGAATACGGTTATAAAAAAGACATCATTTATTTACTGAATCGAACAACAATATAACCAAAAGAACTAATGGAAAAAAGAACAGATATTGTAAGCACTCGGCTACAATTTGAAACAAGATCTTGGTTGTACTTATATATCAAATATCTAAATATTAACTCATATATATATATATATATATATATATATATATATATATATATTTCAAATTCTTTCGGCAAAACATTCTATACATTTGGCAAGCAGCTGCAATATTCAAGAGGTATACATCATAGAAAAAAAAATCTCACGAAACTCATGAAATTATGTAATCTGTAAACGGACCAGATGTGAAACTATGATGTCTGTAAATAAACTGCAAAAAGTATTTGCCCAGACCAAGCCAAACATCCACAAAATTGTGAATTAACCTGCTGTTATTTCTCCAGAAGGTCCAGCAATCTGCAAGGCTGAGCCCTCTTTTGTTTCTTTTTCTGGTTGATTTGATTTGTCCTTCATTGATTTCAAGCTACCACCTTGATTTCCTGGTTGAGGGCTTGATGCCTAGTGGATGCAACAGAAGTAGCCATAATAAATTAAAGATGATAATTACAGCTTGAAACTTTTCAAAAATCACAAATATTTGAGATGCAAAAGTCCATAAGCCTGCATTAGAGGATGCCAACTTCAACAAAAAGATCAGAAACTAACTCTATTCAAAATGGCCTGCTCAGCTTCATTTGCTTTCTTTGATGATCGATTCTTCAACTCTTCCTCCCTGCGTTGTCTATCCATTCTGATTTAACATACTTTATGTTAGAACAATTCAAAAATAATTAAAAAAATTATGTGCAAATTTCAAAAAAATCTGTGTAAAAATGTTCAAGCATGATACTTACCAAGATGACAAGCTTTCTCATAAAAAAGGCTACTAATTTGCACTATCAATAAGCAACATCATCTACTCAGTAACTAATTTTAGAATGTAAAACCAGGCAGATTTCTCCAAAAAATAGAAGACTTGAAGATTTATTAAACAAGACTTCATAAGAAGCTGCAGAACCTATTACAAACAAGAAAGCATAATATATCACCCCTGAAAATTGGCTCCTCACTGAAGAACAAGCAATTAATTGAAAGAGAATTCAAATTGAGCAATTGAGTTTGACAAGCACTAATTAGCATTTTGTTATTTAAATGGTATTCTAACTGATAAAAGCAGAACATGCATATTATAACAAAAGTTAATAGATGTAATATGTAATACATAAAAATTGACATGCAAAATTGTTCAGCCAAGTGAAAGATCTTTGACATGCAAAATTGTTCAGCCAAGTGAAGATCTTTAACGTATTTTTTCTGTGTTTCACCAATCAATAATGAATAAATTATTGAAACAAACAAACCTCCGCTGGACTAGACGGATGAAATGTTGTGGGGGAACAAAAGCACGCTCCATGTCAACTAATGCAACAACCATCTTTTTGGCCTCATTTCTAAAAATTTCTAATGCAGTAGATGCAATTGCAACCACCTTTTAAGAAAGAACAAATAGCAAACAATAGAAAGTCAATGATAATCATGTCCATAAAGCATCGAGATTTTGATTATCACAAGGGCAAAGTAATAGCAGAGTACCTCTCTCTTAAATGGAGGATATCTCCCTAGCCCTGGGGTTGCATTCGCTGCAGCAGAAACTATATCCACTAGAACACGATGCACCTGTTCGACAACCATTTTAAACATAACATAGTAAGTTGCCATCACAATGACATGATATTAACTTATCAAGATAATTACATCTAAAGCAAGGTCAAGCATTAACCTATGCTGACGAAAAGGATTTCTTGATAACAAATAATGCATTAACATGATGATTAAAGAATTAAAGCTAGTCCTTCAAAAGTTCCAATAACAACTTATCACAAAAGATAAACTTCAGCTTAGACAAACTCAGAAGGAGAATGTATATGAAGAAAAACAAGTAAAATTAAAATCTATGCACATAAGTTCCTGCAATAAAAAACAAATAAATTTGCACAAAACTCAAAAGCATAAGCAAGCTGCAAACTCTGATCATGGCACGAATAGATTTGCCATGTAAAATCTATATGACCAAACCAACTAGAAAGACTATCCAAAAATATTGCTCAGTACCTCATCTACACAAAGGCGTGATGGTTCTTTTGCAAGTTCTAGAACTCCTTTTATTAAAGATCTCAAACCTTTCTCTGGAGATATCAAATATGGCTGATAACCATCAGCTTCCAACACAATCTAGAAGATACAATCGGATCATGCAGAGCAATAAGATTATATTCATAGAAGTAAAATAATCTTATAAAAGAATACCCAAGAGGTAACCTTACCCTTTTGACATTATTGATATCAAAATGTCTATCCAATGGAAGCTGTTTTATTCTGTTGGGAAAATTTCCTTCAAAAGTTGCAACAACTTTCCAACCTGCACCCTGTAAATGAAATGCAACATTTGCTATGTAATACATAGAAGAAATTACTTAATGATCTTATAATGAAATAATTGCATCTTTCTGTTTTGCTGAAATAGTGAAAAAAAACTCTTCTAAATAAAAAAGAAGATTTTAAGAGACAAGCTTAAGATAAACCATAAAAAATAGTAAGAAAGAAAGAACCAAACATATATCACAACCACTGACCTCACCAGTAGCAATGTGCTGCAGAAACTTATCCTCAAACTCCCGACAAAGCTCCAAGGCAATAGCCCTGGTACCTTCTGCACTCTGCACCATTTGTTCACCAAGCCTAAACAACTCATCCTGCACAATCTGGGACTTACCTTGTAATCTGCAAGAATTAAACTAATTAAATATATTTCATATACATCTATGAGACCTGTATTTACCTCAGCAAAAATATCTAGAAAATGCATATGTTTGAAAAATACTAAACTCAAAAATTGAACAAATCAACCAACAGCACTGTGTCTCATGAAGTCCACAACCAATCACATTCAATTATGAAAAACATGAAAGAAAAAAATATCTCAAGCTACATTTATATCATAAAATAGATTAGCTTGACGAAAAATAATGAGAATATGTCATAAGGAATGGATTTCATAGTTTCTTAAATGATACACATGGAGATGTAGCAGTCACATATCAACAGTAAGAGTATGACAGACAATACAGTACAGTGTCTTTCTGCATTAAAATTTCAAACTATTTAATATCTGTATAAATTAATATATCTAATACACTTGAAAAGTCTACCATTTACTAAGAACCCTAACAAGCTTTCTCTATTTATGATGTGTTTAAGGAAATGTTAGCACCAGCACAAAAGCAAAACAACATCGACACTGATTCACAGATTAATTTCAACAAAAATATTTGGTTGACAGACCTGAAACCATTGATTTCTCCACACAGTTCCACTGCTGTTTCCAATAAATAAAAATATGTATATTATCAGAAGAAATGATGCATGAATCTTGAACATTACTTCTCAACTTTCATGAGGCACTAAAAAAATTGTGAAAGAAAACTGAATCTGTGTATAAAATAATAAATTTATATATTTATTTCGCAAAAAAAAAATTTGTAACAGTATATCAAAGAAAGACTCACCCAGAGAGAAGATTTGGCAGCCTGATCTTCATTCTTTGACGTATTTGCTTTGCAAGAGTATCAACTAATGCTATTCTGCCAAGCTTATTTTGTGGAGCTCCAGTAAGAATGGTTTTAAGACTTTCAGTCTCTGCTCTCCATGCAGTTTCAAGTGAGCTCTCAGATCCAACTGATCCAGCTTGTGTTGAAGCAATAGAAACAGACTGACCAATCAGAGCAACCCAAGAAATATCAGCAGCACTCCTTGGCCCCTGATTTAACAGAAGAGCTTGAACTGCTGCAAGACTTTTTTGGTCCCCAGCAGATTGATCAATCTTGCTAATTACACCGATTGTTCTTGTCCCTAAAAGAAATGGAAGCAGATGAGATGCAGGTCAAATGTCTAAGACAGGAAAGAAGACAACCCAACAAAAGCCCTACGGTTAGGCTTTGCATACAAGTTCAAGCTCAAAATTTGACCACAAAAATTGAAGTTATACGGTAAGCAGTAGTAACCTTCTCCATCAAACTCCTTAGCCAGTCTAAGAGCACGAGTAGAAGAAATATCTGGTGCCTGAGCAGCCGGCACTACAACAAGCAATATTGCATCATTATGTGCCCCATAATCACTGACCTGAAACAAGAAATATTACAGCCCCATCGCCAAAAAGTTGAAAAGAAGAATTAGCACTGCCTTTTTTTTTTTAATGTTGCAGATACAATTTGAACTAGCAATTTACCACAGAATCATCCATAGCCCGCTGGTCTAAGCCTGGTAAATCAATCAATTTCAAAGAAGGTGCTGGCAGAAAAAAACGCATGTCAGCTGTGAGTATAACTTGCTGAAGAACAACCTATGCAATACTAAAGACTGAAATATCTTAAAGAACACCAAAAAGAATCCCCAAAAAAGTGCAAGTTGCAAGCAGACATTGTGACCCCAGTCATACAAGAAAATTACATTTAAAATGTAACCTGTCTGATCAAACAAGGAAAAGGTGTAAAAGTTATATTGTGAGAATACAATCAATGATGTCAAAATTTTGAGTTAAAGATGTTCACTCTTGCTTCTTATAATTGAAGAAAATGTTTCAAATCTTATATTATGTCACTAAATATACCCACATATGCAATCTTGTACATCAACTCGATTTATCAGTGAAGGCTGTGAAAAGTGGCCACATACCAATCCAAAGTAAACAAATTAAAGCAGTAACCATATCTTGAGCATTAAGAAATAATTCTTTAAAAGACAAATCATCCTTCAAATTCTACTCTCAACCTACAGCTGCATTTTCACTCAAAGTTCATCTAGAATTCTGATATACTATGCATTGAGCAAATTAAATTTTCTGTAAAACTATTCTGTCATTCACGGCTTCTGAGTGCCAAAAGTTGATATCAGTCCTAAAGTCACACGTAGATGAGGCAGAAAAATGCCCCTCTCCTCTCCTCTCCTTGCTAAACATGATATTTGATTATCAATCCAATCTTATTTCACACTAGCCCCCCCTTACTTTTACTATTTACTTTTTCCGTGTTACACTTTCAAGTTTAGTTATTCAAATACACCTGTGATTATAGATTTTTTTTTATTTGTAATTTTTCGCATATAAGTGCATGATATCATCAACAAAAAAATTGATATTTTCTAACAGACGATGCCCAAACAATAGCGATGACCACCATCCCAAAGTAGCACCATAGACCTTCTCCTGTTGATAACATACATGTGCAACTAATATGTATCATATCCTGTTTGTATATAAAAATTAATTCATATAAAGTGAAAGAAAATTACAAAAGCAAGATATCAAAATTAGATGCTTCAAGCTCCGTAGAAAATACAATATGAGATGAATGACGTTTAGAGAATCAAGGCAAAAATATCACTGGAGTTGAATGCACTGTGAGTACATCATAGGCAGCTTCTTCAAATATATTGAAAGGCTAAAACATATGCATTTATCAAAATATTAAAAAGAAAAGAGAGAAAACATTAAAATCTTGGAGGTAATTAACTAATCACCACATGAGCAAACAAATTACATGAACCATAAGCAGGACCACTTTAATAATTTTCACTAAAAGCAGAAAGTAAAAAGTGATGGAAAGAATACAGTAATACACTATGTTCAAGATGACATATAAACAATGGTAACATAAAGTGGTGCAACAATAAGAGATTGAAAATGCAACCATTCACCAATAGACCTAAAGAAAGTATTAAAACTGTTCTGCACAGTTAGTATAATCAAAACAACAGCAAAGGAAGAAGAAATTGGTAAACCTGTGCTAGTTCGAAGCTTCAAGTAGATTTCATCTGTGCGGCTCCTTCCTGAGCCCTTGCTTAGCCTGTCCTGGAGAGAATGCCTGAGAGCACCTAAGAATAACAAAATAAAGTGTCAATTTAAAGACTATATAGCTTAGCCTGTCCTGGAGGGAATGCCTGAGAGCACCTAAGAATAACAAAATAATGTGTCAATTTTAAGACTATATAGACGATCTGCAAATGAAGAAACTCCTCAAGTTGTAACATCAAAATTAATTAAGAAGTTCATTCAAGGGATTCAAGAGTTCTTACTTGCAGAAACCTGCTGGGATTTGTTGTCAATTTGTAAAACAATTGATTTACTGTTCAGTGAGCCATCTCTTTGCAGATCAACGCTTATAGGAGCCCGAGTTGCACCATTTTCTCCTGTCGGCTGCAGTAAGATCGTTTATTTGACAGCAAGCTGTGGGTAATAGATGATGAAACAAATAAAAAAACCCTATAATCCTAATTTCAAATTCACCAATACCAGGACGGGATGTCCGATTAAACTGTTCAACACTGCTGATTTGCCAGCACCCTGAAATCACGTTTACAAGCAAGGTAGAAGCAAATACAAAAGAAACAAGCAAAAAGCATACACTAAGATTGAACCCTAAAATTGGAATTCACCAAAGGATTGCCAAATTAAGCAAATAATTGTGCGTATTCATGGGAGATTAAGGTAAGAGTAATGAAGTAGGGCCAAAAGAGGAAAGCGACACAGATTAGGGTAAGAAAGGAGGACTTACGACATCGCCGAGAGCGACGACGTTGAGAAAGGTGGACGTCCTCCGCTTGGTCGATCCCTCGTCGACGTCCTCGTCCGCGAGGAGTGCAGCGGCCTGGATCATGGACTCCGCAAGCTGGCTCAACTCCTCCATTGCCTCCATCGACGGCAAGGCAAGAAAGGTCCGTATCTCGGCAGCGATGGGTCAAAGGCCAACCCTCGGCCCCTGGGCTCACGGATTTCGAGCTGGAATCCACGAGAATCCCCGATCGGGTGGCAAGATCCGGATCTGAAACTCGACTTCGAACCCCAAATCGAACGAAACGAGACAGACAACAGATATCGGGGGCGATCAAGATCTGAATCCTCCAGGCGTCAGGGATGGGAGATCGGGTGTTGGGAGGGAGGGTGGAGGGTGGCGTCAGCGTCACCGCCACACAACAGCTTCTTCCTCGATGGTGGAATCGAGAAGAGAGAACGGGAGAAGGGGGTCGGTTTTAGAAGCGATGCGCATGGTCGATAATAAACCGGAGCGTGCGACTAATTAGACGAAACGCGGGGTTTCAACGAGAAAACATGGATGATCCACGGCGTCCAATACGCTTTAAGTTTCGCAATTGAGCCTGATAACAACGTGTAGTGTTGTGGACGGAGAGATCTCCTTCCCTGGCCGTATCGAAGGGCGGAAGCCAACAAAAGCCGGGCGGCCACGTGGCAGCATATCATGTTTTTGAATGATTGAGCTAATATCGTGTCATAAATTATTGTTTTAAAATGAGACATTGCCATGAAACATATTATTTTTAGGAAAAAAAACTGATATCTTAAGTTGATGTGTCAGAAGATTTAGGAGATTTGGTTCGATATAATATAAAAAACTGCATCGAGTATATCCGATAAAACTCATATAATACTTAAGTTAATAACGACTTATCTAGTTGAAAAGTGTTTCTTTAAATTCACACTTGGACTGTCTTTATATCCTATGATGAATAATCATTGATTTAAGACTGTGTTAAATATTGAGAACAATTGTTTGCATCACTCAATCATCAATGAGTTATGAAATCATGTGTTGAATCATCATCAACCATTACCTATTGACAAATTAATTGATAGTAGGTTTTTATGTTGCGCTGATGTTGTATCAATGTCATATTCCATATAAGAGAGATTAAAGTCAAGTAATATTATCGGTACTTCCCAGGGTTATCTTAAAATTCAACGATTCCAACGTTGGTTGAAAACTTTAGTGTCATATAGTATATTAATATCATTACATAAAGTCAATTAACAATTAAATATCTGATGATTATATTATGCTGATATAGGACATCTATAACCAAAGACTTAGTTTTAATTATTGTGACACAACCAAAGCATCACTGTGGTCGGGGTCCAAATGTTCAACATCCTCCTCTTTCAAGCTGCATTAAACTTTGTAGTTTAATTGAGACTTATGATTGTGGAGATGTCTGGTGCACTCATTAGAGTTAGTGATCTAAATGCCTTCAAATGAGTTTTTTTAATATACTATTTTAGCTCATCATAGTCTTCAATATCATAACCAAGATCCTAGTGGAATCGACATTATTACAACTTATCATGGAGTTCTCATTGGTTGAACTTGCTCGGTGAAGACTTGGTTAGGAACATTAATGATAGGTGAAAATTTAAAATGTTACTCCCAAGCCATTATACAATCATTAAAAGGCAAAAGATTGGGGGATGGAGAATTCCCAATCATAATTCTTGAACTTAGGTTTGAAAGAGTTGAATCTTCCTAATTCACGCCTGCCAATATCTGAAGATATTTTTTAATCATCATTTCGATAGGTAAAGAGGTTCAAAGCCAATTAAGATTCACTTTTAAGTATGTTTTAGTTGAGACATCGACAGATTAAGGGATTCAATCCAATATTAATAAAAAAAATCATATCAAGAACATATCTAACGATGGAGGATGTTTATCTTTAAAAATGCATAAGGGAGTTGAGAATGATTATGTATCTCATGATCGTCAATAAACCATAAAATTATACTTCAAATCTAAAGATATAGAATAATGTCTTGTTGAATCAATTTTCCTATTAGCATTACGTGGTTGACCTCATGGAGACGAATTGAAATCCTTGTTGGTGTTACATTCTCAACCTTATAATGTTAGATCTCATGTGACGTATAAGCTGAATGAGATCAAAGTATTAGTCAGGTGAACATTGTATATTGACAGGATGAAAATATCATGTTAATGATCGTCCATCCATGTATCACATATTTTATAAAAAAAATCAAACAAAAAGTGATATGTAAGAATAATATTAGAAAACTATATTTATTTTCTAAAAAATAGTTTTTTAAATTTTTAGATTTTTAAAAATATTTTCTAAAATCAATGATTAAAGAATGAATGAAAAGACATATTTGCCAAAGCTAACGAATTAAATCCATCACCCAATAGTTGGCCAACTCTTAATGCCTGATATCGCTACCAAATTGTAATTGCCCCAATTAAATTTCTATTATTTAAATTAAAGCACACCGAGGAAAGATAAAAAACCATAAATAATTGCAAACCCTGATTTGAACTAAATTAGTGAGGTTGGTTTATTCAACTTGGTTATTCTTCGCCTATGCTGACGGCCTCAACCGGCCAAACTACTTCCCAAAGGCCGCCAAACCATTGTTCGACTCTCATTTCTAAATACAAAACAAGCACGCCCAAAACAATACCAAAGAGCGCAAACCGTACGATGTACCAAAAACCAGGATTTAACGGTTCGGATCGATTAAGTGTTTGTTTTCGTGATTTATTGCGGTGTGAATTGCGTTCTTGGCGTGACAGGACTATTGTTGACGGGTGAACTGCAACCGTCCGATGGCGCATCTCAACCTTTCCGTTGACAGACATTTGACGACGCCGTGTGCAGCGAAAAGCCATTCCACCTTCCATTCTTTGCGCCTTCCTCGCAGATCCTCCGGCTTCCATCTTCCTCCATGGCCGCCGCCGCCGCTCGCCGCCTCTCTGCAGCCTCTCTCCCCCTCCGCCACCATCACCTCCTCCTTCGGCCTTTCGCCTCATCCGCTAGCGGCCAGCCCCCGATCGCCGTCGAGACCAGCGTCCCCTTCACTGGGCACAAGATCGAGCCACCCTCGCGCCTCGTCGACACCACACCCTCCGAGCTCCTCTCCTTCTTCCGCGACATGTCTATGATGCGCCGCATGGAGATCGCCGCTGACTCTCTCTATAAGTCCAAGCTCATCCGCGGGTTCTGCCACCTCTACGACGGCCAGGAGGCCGTCGCCATCGGCCTCGAGGCGGCCATCACCAAGAAGGACGCCATCATCACCGCCTACCGCGACCACTGCATCTTCCTCGCCCGCGGCGGGTCTCTCGTCGAGTCCTACGCCGAGCTCATGGGCCGCCGCTCCGGGTGCTCCAAGGGAAAGGGCGGGTCGATGCACTTTTACAAGAAGGACTCGGGATTCTTCGGTGGCCACGGGATCGTCGGCGCCCAGGTGCCGCTTGGATGCGGCCTTGCCTTCGCCCAGAAGTACACCAAGGAGGGGACCGTTTCTTTTGCGTTGTATGGTGACGGGGCTGCGAACCAAGGACAGCTGTTTGAGGCCCTCAACATCTCGGCGCTTTGGGATTTGCCGGTCATTTTGGTCTGCGAGAACAATCACTGTGAGTACGAGATGACTGGGCGCGGGAGGAAGGAAACCGAGGTTTTCCTTTGTTGATGGGCTAATTGCGTTTGTATTTTTGCAGATGGAATGGGAACAGCGGAATGGAGGGCCGCGAAGAGCCCTGCCTATTACAAAAGAGGGGATTACGTCCCTGGTTTGAAGGTGACTTGGATGAAATCCTCGTTATTTGTTATTACATCATTCATCTCTTTTCATGAATCAAATATGCCCTTGGATGTCACTAGTTACTTGATTCTTCTTTTTGGTCCAAACTTCTTTGACTATGTTAGTTTACCAATCAAAATTAAATCGGTTGTAGATATATACGATTTCATTGCTCGATCAGAAATTTGTTTTATGTTGCATGAGATTCTACTTCTTTCTAAGAAACTAATAAATGGTGCAATGAGAACTAGCATTTTCTCTCACTTGTTTCCCATGTTTGGTAGAACGGCAGTGTATATATCGGGATAAGAAGGAAACAGGAGTTGGTGATGATGACAAATTGAAGATAACAAGAGAGTGCAAACTATCCAAAAAGGCATTCAAACAAATATAATGATGGTAATTGCTATGTAAGATCAAAGCACGGAGAGAGCTCCGTTATATGTCATCATAAGCAAGGATGAATGTGCTATTTCTTAACCATGCATGATTAGTGGTTGTGAAAAACATGCATGGTTTATTGATTTCTTTGAGCATATGTATTTTATACATTTTCAAAAAGAGAGATGAGCAGGGGCTAGAGTCCTGAGAGGATGGGGTGAGGTGACGGATCTCTATTACGTGTACCATCAAGTCTTGTTGTATAGGCCCATGCTGGTGCCTATTGTTCGCAGATGTCATGACACAAAACCGAAGAACATGATGGTGGTGTTGGAACTGCCAATTAAGTATATGACATCATTGAGCACACCAGAAATATCAGTGTATAATGTCCTCATTAGCGTCCACAGTGGTTCAGGATCAGAATACATCAATTTTTTGCACATGTTTGATTATGATTACTATACGTAGTCAGCACATTTTGTCTGTTTGGTTGACTTCAGTCAGATTCTACATTTTGCAAAATATGTTCGCCTTGAAATACAAGTGTCTTAGGTGCTGTGCAGGAAAATGGTATATCTAGTGTCTATCATCAAAGGGGCTGTCAGGATTCAAACTAAGAGTATATTACTTGAAAAGAATCAATGTTTTAAAATTAATTTTATCTTCTCCTAATACAGTGCTTTCCTGAACAGGTTGATGGAATGGATGTTCAAATTAATTTATCTTCTTCTAATACAGTGCTTTCCTGAACAGGTTGATGGAATGGATGTTCTTGCTGTTAAGCAAGCATGCAAATTTGCAAAAGAGTATGCTTTGCAAAATGGACCCATTGTGAGTGTTAGCCTTTTAAATTTAACTCTCATTCAGCTAGAAGTTTTCCACATGTTTAGAGATCGATTTCAAAAATGGTTTTTGTTTTTTCTATGACTTAGAAGCATCTTTAAATGTTTCAAATTGGACCTATTAATGCACTGAGAATGATGAGTAACTAAAGACAATTGCACTAATATTTCATTAAGGTGATAGATTCTGAGGCTTCCCGATACAACAATTATCTGTGTATTAGCATTAAATCTTCAGATGTCATATTCATGAAACTTAAAACTATGACGTAATCTCTCTGACTATGTATCCAGGAAGTTGGTCTGATGTTTGTTTTATTCTCTATGGTACATGTTTATCTTTCTCCCATTCTACTGCTTCATCATTTGAAGATATATTATATGTCAGAGACATGTTCTGGTCTTACTAGAATTTATAATTGGACAAATTAGTTTAGAAGATTGAAGGATGTGGTATGTAATTTTGGTCTCAAGTGCTGAGGAACTGGAGATACTTACAAGCCAAATGGAAATTTACCCCTTTGATATTCTCACCTACATATTTATACATACTGTTCCAATAGTCTATTCATACATACTGTTTCGTTAGTGCATCTTTTTCCTCTTTTTTTAGGGCAACTTCTTTAGGATTGAATAAGTAGTTGTTCCCATTTGGCTTTCAAGTATGCGAGTTTTCAAGCTTATATGTAACCAAGTTGCTAAACTTTTGTGTTGTTTATTTGAGACATCAAATCTTAATGCTGGCACCAACACAATAATGGTTTATACTGCCTCGTGGTCCTAACTGGGACTAGTTTGTTGGCATGCCATGTGGCACATGAACATCATTGAATATTTTAACTTTATTTTTGAAGCTCATTGACCACTACTTACAGGTTTAATAGATTGCCACAATCAATACCAGATTGGTATTTTGAACTTTTCATTCCTATTACTGGTATTGAAATAAGTAGTAATATTTTGATTCTCATCATAATCTTCCAAAGCCTTTTTTCCGATTTAAAAATAATTGTAAATTTGAAAAGGCATGAAAGATCAATTCATTATGCACCTTGTATAATCATTGACATCTGGTTGAGCTGCCATAAAGAGGAATATTTTGGTAATTTACATCTATTTTAATAAAGAATGAAATCGATATTTGTTAGATGGGGAAAAGAGCTTTGAAACAACATGAGAGAAAGAGAGAGAGAGAGAGAGAGAGAGAGAGAGAGAGAGAGAGAGAGAGAGAGAGAGAGACGATGTTCACAAGCTATACACATCATACTTCAAGAATTATCCCCGGCTACGTCAAAGTGCAACACCACTTGCTAGAACTGATACCATCTAATCAAAATGATACAATTATTTAATGAATAATGCAATCCATGAATTTCCATCATTTACATTGCAAGACCTTCAAAATATGTAATATTAAGTGATTATAATTTTGCTCACCTGATGATCCATCCTTGTACAGACTAGTGAAAGTATGTAAAAGTTTCTATATTCTAGTTCAGGATTCTCTGGTTGTGAGTTAGCATTTTGATCTAGGATGTTTTCTTTCATTTTTATTCTTTTTACTTGAACCCGAGTACCTAGATTTCCGTATTTTATCACTCCTTTAGTAGGACTGTTCGTGTGCCGTCCTCATAGACATAAAGCGAAAATCATGAATAAGACCTGATGTGTTGCCAGAAGCAAAGAACATTTAATGCTTGTGTTCTGTGAGTGTCCTTTATGCTCAATTTCAAATAATACTTAAGTATCATAGGAATAGAAGTCAGTGGTGCTACTATGTATTTTTGTATAACTCATGATTTTGCCTGAGATACTAGTGATGTGACAGTTGAGAATTTTTTGCATCAAAGGCCTCGATGAGCCGTAAAAAAAATTACATTTATCAAGATCCACATCACTTAAACTTCTTTGTGAGGAATCTTGCGCTTATTTCTTATGCACTTTGTATAGTCATGGACATGTTATATTTAACACCTGCTAGGGAAACAAATATGGATATCGTGTTTGTCCAGGGATCATCTGGATTCTTATTATGAATCTTAGTCACCAGTCAACAGTTACATGATTAACATACTTGGGAAACAAGTTGTCTCACATGATAGCATTAGCATATTAGAAATTTTGACTAACATTCCTGTATGAGATCATACCTTGTAAGACATGTACTGTAATCATAGAGGTTGCAAGGTTTTATGCTTCTTTTTTTATTCATGCATGGAGCTGATTTTTTTCTTTTTCTTTTCTCATCTGTTGTTTCATCATGCAGATTCTTGAGATGGACACTTACAGGTACCACGGTCATTCCATGTCAGATCCTGGAAGCACTTATCGCACCCGTGATGAGATTACTGGTGTGAGGCAGGTTAGTTGGATTCGATTTGTAGAGCCATCCATGGGATTGATTCCTCTCAGACAAGCTTTTTTTTACCAATATATGTCGATTATGCCACTCGTAGGAGCGTGATCCTATTGAAAGAATCAGGAAGTTGATACTGTCCAATGAGGTAGCCACTGCCTCTGAGCTCAAGGTACATATCCCCATAACATTTTTCTTAAGGAGCTTTTACACAAAATAAGAGCTAGCCATACTTCCTCTGGAATATTCAATATGTTCTTCTACAAATGTTTGTGCAGGATATCGAGAAAGAAGTCAGGAAGGAAGTAGACGATGCCATTGCTCAAGCAAAGGTGCCTAATAAATATATTGGAATTCAGCTGTAATGTTTGGATTAAGATTAAAATAACATTTTCCTACTGCTCATCATATTCTCTTACTCCAATTTTCAGGAAAGCCCAATGCCTGATCCTTCTGAGCTATTTAGCAATGTATATGCAAAGGGTCTTGGTGCAGAGGTGAGTGAGCATACTGTAGTTGTCTGAAGGAATTAGTTCATCTTTATATTCATTGTGGCACAAATTGGATCATTTAAACCTATTTACAAAGTACATAATCCATCTAGTAAGGTTGCTAACTTCAATATGCATTTTCTTAGCAATATTTTTCGGCTGCAAAGTTGGATTGACACCGTGTTTTGCTTACAGGTGTTTGGTGCTGATAGGAAGGAGGTGAAAGCTGTTCTTCCTTGAATCGAGCAACCATTGATACAATGAAGATTCTTTTGTCATGAAAGCTCTAGAAAATAAACAAGGAAACTGAAATTTCTGATTTGGTGTGCATTTCTGCATCCAACAGAGCTTTTCTAAACGTATCCATTCCTTGTGCATTTCTTCAATTATAACCCATCTGTGGATGTCAAGATTTCTTGAAACTGAGCTAATTTATGCTCATGTGCTAGATTTGCTTCCTGATGATCTTTTTACACTTCCAATGTACCTCCAACTATTTTTCCTATTGGCTTTGACGATCAAGAACAACAGTTAATTCTCTCAGTGGAAGCCCTTTCAGGGCAAGCAAGGTATCTTATATTGGTCTCTCTCTTTCCTTTTCTGCACTTTTAGAAAATATCTGTTAAATTAAGTATTTTTTTTGTTAATTTTGTATAAATTCCATGCTATGCATAAAAAAAGGATGGGTGCATTTTTGAAGAAAACCCCTAATTTTAAGAACCTTTTAGATATGATCTCAACTTTGAAAAACTTTCATAGAGTATCTTTGGCCGCATGAAAAGTTTTTATTTTCGTTAGACTTGTTGATGCCTCCTCGTTCTTGCATAGCCATCGTCCCTATACCCTTATCGAACACCATGGGCATCGTAGGCATCCATGCTAACCATAATCATCTCCATCATTTGCCGCGTGCCGAGGTGACCAAGGCTAACAAGCGATGGGTGCGAGGGTGGAGGGAGGCAACTGGTAGCAGTCGGTAAGGAGATCATTTAAAAAAATATATATCTAATAATTTGTTAAAAAAAATATCTAAAGAATCCTCAATTATGAATGTTTTTTTAGAGAGTTCACCCGAAAAGGATTGGTTCGTCATTTACATGCAGGCTTTCCGCGTGCTGGCGTCTTAGCTCGGTGATCGGCTGCTCCTTCGAAACAACGGTAAAATTGACACCGGCTCTTACTCCGGTAATTGATATAAATTTATTCCGGTAATTATTCAACCGACCCGATTTATCTCGTTCTTCCAGTTCGCATATACTTTTTTCCCTAAACAAAAAGGAAAATTCCTGCTTGGTTTTATAGAGACAAGTAAAGAACTTTTCAGAGACTCTCTCTTTCCTGTCACTTCTGAAGTATGTGGGCGTGGGAAAAAGTACCCTCTCGGGATGGAACTCGCGGAGAGAAGCCAAGCCGCAAGCATCTGCACCAATAAAACGTGTACGGGACACGTGCGACAGGCATACTTTACCAGACACACAAACATTAGTACCAAGAGTCGAAACACAGAGCATAAAGCTTCGGCGTCCTACCACATCACTGCGACGACATGGACATACATGGATATGGCAAGCCAGGTGACACGAACGGCAGCGACCGGAACGAACAACACAGGCATCCTGTCTCCTGGCACGCCTGCAGCCTACCTATAACTACCCAGCGCTGTAAGCGGCATACATGGCCTTGGGAGGCGGGGAAGGAGCACCGCTATCAGACCAAAGCTTGGCCCGAACCTTCGTGATGTAGGCCTCTGCTCTCCCGTCGACGCCGTCCCCTTCGTCGCCCGGCTCCATCAAGTAGTTCGCGCTGTGGTTCTCCGGCTCCACCAGCCGCATGGCCCTCGCGGTGGGAGGCGGAAGCGGGGCGCCGGGCGCGATCCTCGCGGGCGCCGCGCGGGTCGTCCCCAGCGCCATCTTGGCCAGCGCCAGGACCGAGGCCTTGAACACGTTGCCGGCGATGGCGGTCGATCTCTCGCGCACGGACGCGTGCTTGCGCCTGGCCATGAGTAGTGAGTAGCTCACTCGTCTGGTGTTTCTGGTTGCGGCTTCGGAGGGATATCTGCGGTGGAAGAGGAGTGCCGAAGGCTTATATATATCCGCTCTGTAGGAATCATTGATGGGGAATTGCGTTGCGTATGCCCGCGCCTGAGAAATAGTAACATTCAATGATGAGCGTGGGGTGCGCCGTTATCTGTCTCAACTTGTGCCGCAAGCCACGGTGAGAGCGCCCTCAAGGTGTTTGCTATTATGATTCCCAATTTTTAGTCGTACCTTGTACGTGAACAAGGGCCGCCTAACTGCTCCGGTTCACCTAGTGGCTTCGGTAGCAGGGGCGCAGATGGTGCCATTGATCACGACGTGGGAATCGGACATGATTGCATATCTCCTCGGTATGTTCTTATGGATGATCACGGATCGGCTTTAGATTGTGGCGTCCTCGGAGAAAAAAGAGACAGCTCGAGACAAACATCTGTAGAGATGCTTCACGAGTGCAACGAGAGGGACCCCATTCGGGGTATAATGACATATACATATATGAGCAGGTTACAAAAAAGCTGAGAGGTGTTGGGTGCAGTAACCTCAGATATGGAAGGAGGGGGGGGTGCGTTTTATTCCTACTCATGATTGCTTCGTGCAGGAGGAGTAACGTTTACAGGTCCATTAGGTTGGCTTCACGTTACTTGGGGTGGATTCCAGATGACAAATGGCCTACCTCAACAGGGGAATGTCTCGTGGGAGACAACGACGTAAAGACTACAGATGAAGCAAAGAGGTGGATTCGTCTGGTCGCTATCGTCTTTGGAGCACCTCCGGATCAAAGTGAGAGGTTCGTATTCTTCGGCCGCTTGATGTTTCTTTCTGTCTCTATGTAGCAAAAGATAAGCCCGTGTTTAGCGTCTAGTGATCCGATGATAAATAAAATAGGGTGCTGCACTAATTGTACTTGAATTCGAGCTTGGCTAGTGATCCGATGACTTCTCAGAACTTAGAATCATGGATTACCATGGTTTATTTTCCTCTAGAAATTCCATACCAGTATTGTTAACACCGTACCTGAGATTGCTGGACAATTCTTAGGCATAATGAATTAAGCTATTTAGATCACCTGATAGATTAAACATACATATATTTCACAACTGTGCTGCCTCAAGTCATAATCCGCTACATTATTATCTACAGCTCCATCATATCAAAACTATGCATATTTAATTTGTACTATTAACTGAAAGGGCCTATATCCTGTTCACATTTATTTTTCCCACCAGCATTTATGCCATGCACCATAAACACACTTGCAGAAGCCTAAAGTGAGCAGCCTTCTTTGGTAAGCACAAAGACACTGCCGGCGTCGCCTCTTGAGATTCTTAACTCCTCATCGAGATAGGTGGTTAGCAACCAGGATTGAGCATTAGTGTTGTTTATTGGTATTTTTAGCGGTGGTTGTCCTGAGATGGTCCGAGCCACAGATGCTGCTGCATTCTGGATGGAACTGATGACACCATTGAACGGAGAGAGGTCGATGTTCTGCCCCAGGAACTCTACTTTGTCAGGTATAACAATGTCATCTGTTAGCTGTGGGGTTCCAATTATGCCTTCCTCGAATTTGATCTGGAGACAGGCAGTAAACATGCCAACATGAGTCATGATATAACAAGGTGGAACTAGGCAACAAGAAAATAACATCCAAGATATCAGGTACAATCTTGGTTCTCTGATGGTATGTAAAAGTGAGTCAAAATTTATTGGTTGAAATCTTCAAGCTGCACACAACTGGCGTGTAGAGTTATAGGATTAGCATTGACCTGGGATAAGGAGAAAGTCCACATCAATCGTTTCACAATTTCTTATCATATAATCATGGTAGCAAGCAAAAAACTACATTTCAATACACATCCTATGATCTAACAAGTCAAGGCCTTCATCAAGAGTAATCTAAAACATTTATGAGAAGATATAATTTGCTTTTATTTTTTTGGCCTCTTGTATGTCCCAGGACATTCTTTTACCCTCCTATTTTCCTTCTTCGGTGTTGTTTTTGTTGTTAGGCGAATGATGTAGAAAACTGATCTAGTCAAGTGCTTTCAAAGAAAGAACATGGATCTCCATCCTATTATCTGAGGATTCACCCAATTAACTACAGGTGCTGCTAATTGCAAGAACATACTATAAAGCCAAAGAACACTAAGAACTAGTCATAAACAGTTTGATGATACCAACTTTACACAAGCAGTGATCTGATAATACAAAACAACCCTAATTTGCACTTCCTGACCTGAAGAAGGATTTTCCTAGAAGATGCAGGCCCCCCTTTTGTTGATGTAAATCACAGAGAGTTCAAAATTCTTCCATTTCTACATTTATAGTTCTATAGATTTATCAGCTACTAATTGATTGATTTCGTCAGAGAACCGGGGAACGCAGTGTTCTGCAACCATCACAAATAGAATCCAGCGAGCTGCCTGACATCTGGAGGAGGAGGAGAAATATAGTATGCACTCGATTTTATCATTAAATCTTGTAAGAATTCTGCTAGAGATCATTTCCAGTGAGATTTCTCCCGACTCAAAATCTCATTAGCAATTGGGACCTAAACGTTCTTGATTGACAGACATATCATTGATGACATGATTGAACTCTTGCAGATCATTAAGTAAGGAGCAATGTTTTGCAGAATTAGGAGGCATGGGGAGTGTCGGAGACACGATACCTGCACTCTCTTGGGACTACGGACTTCGAATTTGGCATTGGTGATGACAGAGGTTGTCGCCAGAGGCCCCGAAAACTTCACCGAGTTCTGCACCGTAAAGCTCTCCGAATCAATAGTCTGCGATATCTCGTCCACCTTCACCAGCTCCGGCAGCCGCCCCGTCCCCAAAAGGGGGAACAATCCCGAGAACGAAGTGTAACTGCGTCCGCGACCAAATTGATCGATGAGAATAAGCGAGAAGAAGGATTTCATCCAAGATCTGGAATCTCACGCGAGGATCCATTTGCCGTTGAGGAGGGCGAGGGTGTCGGTGGGAGCGGGCGTAGGGTTCTTGGCCTCGAGCTGGGTGATGAGCTCCAGGATCTCCGCTCTCGTCTCGCTTGACGCCTGTAGCCCCCGGTCCGTCCCGTACAGCAGATCAGTCAGCTTCTTCTTCAGCTCGCCAGCCTCGCTCACTGCCGGCGGCTGCGCCACCGCCACGCCGCCCTCCTCGCCCCACTCGTCGTCGTCGTCGTCGTCGACCATCGCGCGGGTTCGGAACCGGGCTGGGGTCAGCAGCTGCATCCCGATGCCCCTCAAGGTGGGGGCTTTCAGGTGGAGGACACTGGGAGCGAGGTGTGGGCGGCCATCGGCCACCACGGAGAAGGGAGCCTTAAAGGCCAAGGGATTCCAAGACGTCACCGCAGACATGGAGCAGCTCTGGAAACTCCGACCGCCTTTGCGCTCTCGCCTTACCGTCTTCTTCGTTGGGCGATTGATAGGGGTGGCTTGGTAATATTAACTTTTTAACAGCCACTAGCTGCGCAACGCGTGGAAGGAGGTAACGTGTACTTCAAAACAATTATTTCCTACACGTATTCCGTACCTGCTTTCTGATTCGTTGGAGCCTATGTGGGACCCAGCTATGACTCGAACTTCACAAGGGTCGGAGTGTCAACGTGAAGGAAAACGTACCCGAAGGTAATTTTATATTTTTCTTTGTTTTGGGTGGCGTGGCAGGAAGCTACGGAATCGACGGGGGCGGATATTTTCTGAAGTGTGTCGTTCTAGAAACATCTCCGGCGCACGTGCCGACGTGAGGCATCAACCCTGAGAACTGAGAAATACAATGAGGTAAGATTTGCGTTTGTTGTATCATGTTGATTATTTATTTATGAAACTTAAGTCAAATTAGTATATATCTATATATATTCAAATATGATCACAAAATTTTAGTGTCCATTTAAAATCCACATTTATATCTGTTGTTTTAAGTGGAGAGCAGACAGATCTCATCCAATCCACATTTCATCCTTATCTGGACTTGATAATGTGCATAAGTCCCACCCAGCCCAATGTTAACCCAAGCTTCAAAATTATATTAACAGTCAAAATTTTTACTAATTAAATTGGCTAACATTCTCTCCAATAAGATTCAACTCATTAATCTTAGTTAGATGGACATGATTTATCATTACTAAGACCAATAATTTAAATATAAATTTTATCGTGTGAGATAAAAATTCAACGATATTCATTATATACTAACTTACATAATTACCTAATAATTACTCTCTGCTATTCTCTCTCCATATAAATAACTAGAACAACTCAAGAACAGGAAGATTTTACAGAAATTTGAAAACTAAACATCAAAATGATATATGTATATCAGAAGTCGTAAACATAATGAGAAACCGGACAGCAACTCACAAGGAAGTGATCAACAGTTTACATATACAAGACCTTAGAAACTGTACACACACACAAAGAGGAAGACCAAGGAGAAGATATGGCTTCAGGAGATCCCAATTCTCTTGTCCAGAAGCCACAAGAACAGAGAAATTTCAAGCATGAATATGGTGTAAAGCCAGGAGCGATCCACCGTGAATCCAAATATGGTGATTCCTGCCCCATTGTTCTCCAGGTATGTCACTGCAACCAATCCAAGAAGAATGGAGTCAGATTTTTAGGTGATCAACCAACCCCACAAGAAGGATGGGACTTCAAAAAAAGCTCAACCAAGTGCTTGTCGCTTCTGAAACGAAATGGTGTGGACATGAGGATGGACGATCTTCGTGTCCTCCAATTCGTCCTCCTCGCTGTCCTCCTCGTCGTCGGAGTCACCGTCGCCACTGGTGATGACCTCAGAGGTTGCCTCGGGGTCGATGGAGAAAGACTCGACGGTGGCACAGCCATGCCACTTCGCGGCGTGGCTTGTGAGGGCTTGAGCTTTGTGGGTTATTTTTGCTGCACTGTGCAGGCAGATAAGCATGCCGGTCACAAGCACAATCGAGCAGGGCTGCAAGGAGGAACACCAAATGCACATTTAGTTTCCTCTCATAGTCACCGTGGAATTCAACTGCTTACATAAATTAATCAAACACTCACCGCCAGCTCTCCGATGTTAAAGAGGTTGTCGTCGGAGTGCGGTCGGGTGGTGACAAAGACGGCCGCAAAGTTGCTCGCTGTCACTGTTATCAACCCCCAGAGGATGAACCCGCGGAACCTGTGACTGATAACTTTGAGCTGCCTCCTCAAGCGGACGTGCTCGTCGAGCACCGCCACCGCCTCCGACTCCTCCTGGAACGCCACCGCGAACTCCTGCAGCCGCAGGATCTCCAGGTGACAGATGGACCGGAACATCACGCACACCACGAAGAAGCTCGCGGCGCGGTAGGTCCACGATGCTAGTTCCAGCGCGCACGCGACGCAGCTGGTGGCCACCCCGTTCCCCAACAAGGGGATCCGGATGGCGCTGAAGGCGTACCACCAGAGCTTGTAGGCGACCTCGGCGGCGAAGCATGGGGCGATGAAGAGCGCGAGGAGGCGGAAGGAGCTGCGGAGCTGGGCGGCGTAGGCGAGGCGGACGCGGGCGCACCGGCCGGGGAGCTCGTCGAGGAAGAAGAAGTGGCAGAGGCCGTAGCGGCGGGTGGCGGCGGAGAGGGTGAGGAAGGAGAGGGCGGCGGCCACGGTGAGGGAGAGCTGGACGACGAGGTCGTAGGGGCGGCGGTAGGAGAGCACGAAGTGGGACACGGCTGGGACGGCCACGGCGAGGACGAAGAGGGCCACCCACGAGACCACCGCGAGGCCGGCGTTCGACTGGTCGAGGCACATCCACCTGAGGCAGGACCGGAGGCAGCAAAGCTCGTCGTCGCAGCGCGACTCGATCGCCGGGAGGAGCGGCGCCGCTTGCTCCGACTCCATCGCTGCCGTTACTCCCAACTCTCGATGTTTTCGACGTATTGACCTCAGAGTTATGCACGGTGAGATACGATCGAAGAAGAACACGGGGAAACAGAACCCGATTTGAATCGTCTCGTTAGTAACCCCGGGAAGGAATCATGAGATAGGACACCCTTTAACGGTCATCTTTGATGCATGGAAGAAACAGAAAAGGATTAGGTAGTAATAATAAAAGAAGATAAAAACAAATCGAGGAAACGAGAAAACACGATTGAGAGAAATCTTAATTCTTGTAATAAAAGAAAAGGCTTTGCACATTTAATGCTTCCCGAGTCAAACAGGGAGAAAGACTTTGAATCGGCCATCTAATTAATTTATGTTGTTGAGAAGTTGAACCATGCATGCGTCTTTCTTGTAAGTTGGCTTTAAGTAGATTGTGCTTCGAATCCTTTTCAACTTATATCACGAGAAAATTATGGGCTCATAGTCTCTTTGTATCGACCCAAGTGCAAGAAAAAAAAAAAAAAAAGGACGAAAACATAAAGTAAATGATCTTTGCGCTTGAAAGCCTTCCTTCCATTCTTTCTCTTTATTATTTTATTTGTTATTTGTTATTTTTATAATTATTATAGAAATAAGAGCAGGATTGTATGAGATGTTGTCTATGGGGCAGTTCGAATATGTTATGTGAATATATAAATCTATATATTTGTCTTGTTAGATAATTTTCCTACTTGTTTGTATTCCTATTTTGTAGCTTAACAATCGTTTTCTCTATTCATTTTTTTAACTTATTCATAATCAATATAAGAAACTAAATATTCTTTCTTCATTTTATACCTTAAACATTAGCTAGGTGGTGATGTACTAGACTCACGTATAGGTTTTAAAATCTCATTCGGCATATTTTGAAGGTATCAATTAGCTTAACTAATAAAGATCTTGATAATTTATTCTAAGGTCATAGACTTAAATCTCATCTTCGATGTTTATCTTTTGTAAAAAAATAAAAAATTATAATAGGATTATACTGTATGTTGCTATGTGACAATGTGAATATGTTAGATGAACTCATTTATCACCACCCATCCACATTGATTCACGTCGACATTTTTTATTTCCTTGCCTGGAATAGATAATGAAATATATGGTGGTTTCAATCTACTCTCCCTAATTTAAAAGCATTCATCTCATACTACCACACGACATATTCTCACGATCATAGGATTGACTTGTCAAAGTTCTTTTATGATTCAAGTGCAATCTGAATTTAATTGTCTACATATCATTTAACAAGAGATCTTTGATGCCATATGTTATCTTTCCTTCTCATATGGTTTGGTACAGGTTGGGAAGACATTATAGGCGGTGGAGGTGAAAAAAAGAAGAAAAAAAAATGTTCGTATTAGAGAATTAAATGGAGTATTATTTTGTGATTCGTCTTTGATCGAATCTATTCACTTCAATGCTGATAGAGGACAAGAAGGACAAGTGTCCATCTTAGTGCATCAGTGGAGTTATTGCATTGATGTTTAAGAACAAGTGCGTACATTCTTGAAGAAACTCAACCCACCGTGTCCTGTTCTCGTCCTTTCAGTTTCCTCATGACTTGAATGCATCTTGGGGCGTTTGATGGCTTGAATACACGATGAGTTCATTTGACAATATATATCACATTCCGATCGACATTTTTTATTTCCAGACTTCGTGTAAATATGAGACATCAGAGAGTAGAAGATAGACGAGGGCGTGGCGTTGGAAGAGGCCCCTGGTGGAAGGGAACCAACTCACCGCCGTAACCTTCCATGGCTTGTTGCTTCAGGTGAAAGGGACGATCGACGGTCACACAAACCATCCAATACGTCGTATCATGTTGTTTGACATGCTGCGTACGCATAGAGACGCCGACAGTACTAAAAGTGCCCGAGAGAAGAGGGATTCGTGTCTGCAATGATCGAGAAGGACGCATCGCCTGCCGCTTTCGGCTGGCTTTCTTTTCGTGTCCTTCGATGGCGGTCAGCTACAGAAGCCATGCACCGAGCTTTATCAGACCGACCATGACCTCGCTGCATGCGTGTGAACTCGTGAGCTCAAAGAAAGGTCAAACACCGAGGCAATTAGCTGCCGTCACATCCGGAGATCCACAAAATGGAGCATACAGTATAATGTGGTTCCAGATTGATGAATGATATATAAATGTAGGTGAACGATTGTACTCGTATACGTTTCCACGTCGAAGCAAACCGGAAAAGGGCCTTCATAGGAACTCGGCCAAGCTAGTCCTCAGTGCCTGCTCCGCCATCATACGGTTTATCTTCTCCGTGGGGTGGAACGCGTCCCAGAAGATGTACTTGTTCGCGTCTTGACATGTGTATGGACTCCACTGGTCACACAGAAACCCCATCTCGAACTTCCCTGTGGCACAGCACCCCTCCTCCACATTCTCGATCCCTGAACCACACACACATCTCTTAGATTTGATTGCTAAGTCGATCCGACGCGCGAGCCGATCACTCACCGTAGGAAGAGGGGCTACGAATGATGCGAAGCAAGCTGTCGTAGACGGGGGAGTATCTAAGCTTCAGCCCGGGCAAGGACGCGCACAGCCGGGCGATCAACGCCTGCAGCTTCACGTTGAAGTCCCTGGCCACCTTGTTGTACTCCTCGATGCAGACACCACCTTGGAGGGCGTTGGTGGTTCTCTCTAACGGCAAGCAGCCGATGGCGCTGAGTCCGGTGAAGGATATCTTGCGGGCGCCCAGCCTGTAGATGGCGGTGAGGAAGTCGGCGGCGCGGTCGATCAGGAAATCCTCGAACTCCTCCACCGTGAACTGCTTGAACCTCCCCGTCACCAACAAGAAGTAGTTCTCCAGGAAGTCATTGGTGCCTATGCTCACGACGTACGCTGCCTCCCTTACGATGTTCCTCGCCCGGGCCTTCCCCGCGTGTCGTCGTAGCTTCTTCTGATACTCTTTGAAGTACTCCACCTCCTTCCACAATGGTATCACAGACTGCATGCAAGTTATCAGGAAAAGAGGCTTGCTTTACTTCATCTCCAAATGATAGAAACGGATGCGTTGTTGATCTACCAACTTTACTTCATCGAGGAAGCTCGACTTCATGGCCATTAAATGAGGCATGCATCGAGGCACATGGATTCCACCGACTCCGAGCACCTAACGGTACAGCCGACACTTATTTGCCTGGCGTCCCGATTCAAACACTTGCCGCAGGCTGCTCTCACAAAGGCGATATCCATCTACTAATTTGGCAACCATGTTGACGAGGATGGTCTCTCAGAAAGCACAAAAATAAGATAGATGGATAGATTAGGCAAGACTTAGAAAAGTTCTGCCGAAAGCATGCGTGCGATAGCTTAGACCTGAAGGCTACTGCTGCAATTGCTCTCATGAACACCACACTAGAAATGGTATCTGCCACGAAGAATGGTCTCCAAATTGATGATCTATGTGCCACAGATAGGCAAAAAAGAAAGAGGTAGGTTTTCCGAAGGATGGTTATCGGTTCAAGGACGCAAGCTTACCTTGCTTTTTCAGGATAACAAGGATAATGTTATTCTTGTTCTTTCGCCTGAACCCTCTCGCTGTACTTACTCCATACTCGGGGCACACGGTATAATCTCACGTTTTTGCGGATACTGCATTGAGATGTAGAAATCAATATGCCATGCACAAGTGGACGGACTTACTAGCACGTCGGAGGTGGCATTGTCGAGGCCGGTGCCGGCGGAGGCGAAGCAAACTCCCTTGGCGAAGTCTTGGATGGTGTAGGCCGGGTCGAGGTACGCGGGAACAAGCGGCGGGAGGCCGAAGGCCTCCGATATGAAGTCGGTGGCGAGACGGCCGTTGCAGAAGCGACCGGTGGGGCGGCCGCCGGTGAAGTCGCGCCCGTAGGGGAGGAAGTTGCTCTTGAGGACCGTCTTGATCTGGTTGTTGTTGCCGGCGTCGACGGTCGAGTCGCCGAAGACGATGACGGCGGGGACGCGGGCGGAGGCCGCGGCAAGCGAGGAGAGGCCGAGGAGGAGGTGCAGGAAGAGGTTGGGGAAGCTGGTGGTGGCCATGTCGATAGGCGCGGCAAGGAGGGGCGAATCGAGTGGCTTTGAGCTGGTAAAGAAAGGGCTGCTGCTGTTGTCTTAAGAGAGTGGTCGTTTAATGAAGCCGGGAATGCCACAACAGGGAAGATGGAGAGTACTGCGCCACAACAGGGAAGCAATTTATTGGACTGTCATGTTTCAGTGTCTCTCGTCGGGCTGGTGCAAAGCGCAAGCGCTTCGCTAGTAACTCGGTAAAACTCCAATGCATGGCACAGTCGATTCCATCTCTCGATGAAGCTTCAAGTCTCTTCAAGTCTGCCGTACTTGTTGGCACAGCGTTGCAGACGTCGACGTTTACAATCTCTAAGCTGACTGACACGGGAAGATCCAACTTATATCTTCGCTTCTAGCCTTCGAGATCAATCGATACTTCGAGATCAATCGATTAATATCTCATACGGAATCTACACAAGTCTCACAACATGACACCAAGAAGGAGATTGATTTAATTGACGGAAGGATAAGCCATTCCTTTGCATCTCTTGGATTCGACGTACGACTTCATGGTCTCATTTATGACTTGATGCATGTGCATAATTATTTCATGCATTAATCACGATCTTAATCTTACGATCGCGTAGCACATTATAAAAAGATCCCAGGCATATTTTCGAGGTGATTTTTCTTTTTGGATGAATTATGCATTTCTCTTTGACTGAATCCTTTAAGATCCATGCAGACGTAAACATAGGCTGGTTCTTCGTCGAGTACACTCCGATGTTGTTTTTGCATGATCCTCTATCGAGCACACTCATTTTTCAACATCAAGTTTTTTTTAACGGACTGTTGATTTAGCGAGATCAACACGAAAGCATAGTCAGCAAAATTGTAATACTTTACGTAGCTGATAGAAAGACAACTTTCATCCTTATTTGATTATTCAAGACTGAATTGTGATCTTATAATTATACCTCAGAAAGATTCTTTCAGTGTAATATTCTGTCCGTCTTCTTCCTCACTAAATCTTGAAGTTGTAGGAATTGGAGTCCGCAGGAGTATGCCCCCAGTGCAGCTATATTTACCGGTTTTAAATGCCAACTCCTATCCTCCTAAGAACAGGCCATGTGCTCATTCTCTGCTAGCCATGAAAGGAAGTACCTATAAACGCAGCAACAGTTGGATGATAAAGATCCGGCAGACAAATTTGACGGAGCCATGTTCCCCACAGAAGCCACAAGAATGCTCTCTCTCTCTCTCTCTCTCTCTTGCTCGAGGAGGGAGTGCGAGAATTCACCTGCTCGGTATATGGCAGCCAAGCACGCAGATGCTGCAGAGCCGACAGTGTCAGCGCCTACCTTTCAGCTACTATGTATAAGAGTGAAGGCGTCATCGGCATCTGACACATTCCAGATACGATGAGATGAAAGCAGCAATTATTTGGAGCATTCATCTTCCACCTACTTTGACAGCAGCTGCTGTGCCCAACTCTTTTGCTGCTCGTTTTCTTTAGTGGTTGATAGGGAAAATGTTTGTTCGATCATAGCTGGACATATGGCCGCATGGTCAGCAGTAGAAACGCATCCCGATCAATAATTTTTGTTGCATGAATCTTAGTTTTGTAATTTTTTTAAAAAATTCCATCTATACTGTTGAAAATTTCTTTAAGTCTATCGATAAAAAGTCTACCGAGTCATGATAATTGAAGTTCGTATTATATATTTAAATTACTTTGCCTATATTGGCTACAGTAGAATTCAGGAATATATTATGAAAGGATGAATTTTATTTATCGAGGTGACTAGTATTTATACATGTTTTAAAGGAGATATTTTCTTTAATTATATACTTCAATCGTACAATCGGATCAACTACTTAAATCTGTTATTGATCTTCAAATCATAGATTGATTGAGGATGTAAGGAATGCAAGGATGTTATTCCATAGGTGCCTCTATCATGATCTTATATCATGCTTCCGCAAGATTAAGCTTTTGTCAAGAATATCAATCTTAAACTGATGTAATTGAAATATCTTACAACCGAGAGACTTTGTGAGGAACTTTACTAGTTGATCAGAAGTATGAATGTGAGAAACACAGTTAATATCTGATAACTTGATCTCTAATGAAGTAAAAGTCAATGACAATATGTTTCATGCATGAGTAGAATGCTAGATTAACACATAGGTAAGTGGCACCGACATTATCACAGTAGAATGTAGGAGTGGATATGGAGGCGATATTAAGTTCCTATAGTAGATTGGTGACTCAATAGAGTTTTATAGCGGTGGTAGCAATGAGATGGTATTTATCTTTAGTGGTGGATATTGTATTTATTTTTTATTTCTTAGAACTCCAACCGATTGAATTTGCTCCAAGAAAGATAATGTTAGCTGACGTAGACATTCTATCATCAATATTACCTATCTAATCAACATTAACGAATACATGGAAATAAAGTGATGAGTGTTTACGAAGAAGAAGAAGTCTATAATTGAGAGTCCCTTTGAGGTACCGTAAGACTCATTTTATTATAGACTAATGCATTGTGGAGGGCGAACACATAAATTATGATAATTTATTAACTATAAATGAGATGTTGGGATGTGTGAGAAATAAGTAGGAACCAAGTACTTGTCGGTACTATGTGAGAATCGTAGTAAGACTACCATCATATAATTTGAGTGATTCAATAGTAGAGAGTAGGGTGGTGACTTCTTTGATATTTTGTATATTCGTCTTTGATAATAGATCATAAATATACTTTTTTTGAGAAAGAAAAAATCCAGAAGATGTGAATATTGCTTCCACTCCTAGAAAGTAGTTTAAGGTTCCTAGAGACTTGATAGAGAATCGATCTACAAATTGCTTAAGAAATTATTTGATCTCCATGGGATTATTACCTTTCATGATAATATTATCTACATATACTATTAGATATATAGTACTTCTCTTTTGTTGTTGTAAAAATAACGATGTGTTAGACTTGGAGTTGACGAAGCTAGTTGATGTCAAAAATGAGCCAAGTTTAATATACTAGGCTCTTGGAGCTTGCGAAGTCCATAAATAGCTTTTCGTAGTTTACAAACATAGTTTAAATATTAAAGGTAGATGAAGCTATGAGGTTGTTGCATAAAAATATCTTTAGCTAATATCTCTTATAAGAAAGCATTGTTAATATCTAGTTAGCGTATGTGCTAGTCGAACTCAAGATGAGTCAGATTGTTGTTAGTTTAACAATCAGAGTGAATATTTTTATGAAGTCAACACCTGATCGTTGGTGTAACCCTTTGACCACTAGACGTGGTTTGTATTTAGCAATGAATCTATCTGGATTTCACTTAATTCGAAAGATCCATTTACACTAAATAATATTTTGTCATGAAATGATATAAGGGCTTATGTGGCATTATGGAGTAGGATATCGTATTCTTCACTCATGGCTTTGCTCCATTGTGGAGATTTTTGTACTTATGTGATGGTTGTGAGTTTAATAGGTTCAAGCGGAGAACTTGTGGTAGCATGAAGGCCAAGGATTGACATGGTTTGAAGATATCATTTTTCGAGTATATTGTCATGTGATGTCCAAGCGTAGTGATATTATTGGATTATGTTGGAGATATAAGAATTGATAGAGTTGTTGACGCATGCCTAATCAGGCTGATGCACTTTAGTGTCGCTTGGTCGATAAGAGGATAAAGACATCATTTGTAGTGTTAAAGGTGTTGCTTCATCAAGGATTACAGGGTGAATTTGTAAAGAAGTATGTGAAGAAGTTATAGAGAGGGTGAGGTGTTGCTAAACTGGAATGATAAGAGAGTGTATGTCTTGAGGAGAAGTACTGGTTGATGTGGTGAGAGGTGTGTTTAAGGGGGTCTAAGGTGTGCTCATATAAATCCAGTGATATATGGTTGTTGGAGTGACTCGTATTGCTGAAGGCATATAGTTTTGGAAGGGAAAGATAGGCTCGATAAAAATATCATGACATGATATAAAGACTTTTTGAGTTTGAGGATCATAACACTTAAAAGTATTATGTTCAAAAGAATATTCAATAAAGATGCAAGGCTTGGATATTGGTGTTAATTTATGTAAAGCATAGGGGCATAGCTAGAGATATCATAAATAATCAAATGCTTTAAGTTTTTGAATATTTAAGATTTTTTAAAATAGTTTTTTAAATAGTGATTGGAGTTGTAAGATTGGAATGAACATATAGTTAATGAGGTAGATTGTAGTTTGAAATACTGCTGATTAAAAGATTGGTGGTATGGAGGCTCTTTATAAAAGGGTGAGATCGATTTTAACTATATGTCGATATTTTTATTCGATAGATCCAACTAGTCGAGATGTGTATGGTAGTAACTTGAGATGTTATTTAGCATAGAATGAGAGATAGGTTGTTAGAGCTTGGAATTCACCTTCTTCGTTAGAGTAAACTATTTTAATTATAGATTAAAAAAATTCTTGACCATCTTTCTAAATTGAGAAAAGACTATAATGACTTTAGATTTATGTTTGAGAAGGTATAACCATATATATTTAGTAAAATAATCTACAAAAATGACATAAAATCTAAAACTATCTATGATGTAGATAGTTTGGAGCAGGATATAGAAGACGTTCTAAAATGTAGTCTATGACTTTTATTACTAAGGCATGCATCATAAAGAATTACATTCTACTTGATCTGGAAGTTAAAAGAGACTAACGAGAAAATAAATATTATTAAATGAAAGATGATATATGACCAAGGCAATAATGTCACACATAAATTGGAGTAGTAATTAAAGTAAAAGGGGTTTATTGGGTGATTTATGAAGTTGATGTCCACTCATAGATATTATCTTTATTTTGGCCTCGAGTCAAGGATGTCTCCATGCTCAAATCCTTTGTAAGAAACAAGTTAGAAAGAACTCAATAAAGATATTATTTTGTTTATAAAATTAAGAAACAAAAATGGGTTTTCTTTTAATATGAGGTACACATAAAATATCATCAAGTGTGAAAGCATTGCTCGTCATAGAACCAATGTAAATAATAGAGATTCTGTTATGAAACCAATGATGATGTCTTCATTACCTTCATAGTTATTATACATGAATAAGTTCTGTAAATTAAAAGTAATATGATGAGAAGCACAAGAGTCAATAATCCAATTATTTGGATAAATAGTCGAAGTAGTCATAATGTTTGCTTGATGCCAATCGGATATAATAATAGGCTTAGGTTGAGACTGACGGACTTTGCTATATATCTAATTTTACCACAAAGCTAGTCAATGACTTTTTATTGATTATTATTATTGGGATGCTAGAGCTACTAGTAGTTGTAGTGTAAATTATTTTCTGAGTTACTATGATTGAAAAGTTGATAGTGTAATGGAGGATGATGGTTTTGTGTGTTACCCATATGCCTAAGCGGTATCTTGTTCGATCTTTTGTTAAAATTCTTATTACTTTAATTGCTCATTCTTTTAGATTTTTGACTAAATTAAACAATGATAATTGGTCCTATCATCCTCTTTTCTTTTTTCATATATGTTTCATAATCAATCAACTTGTCATATAGTTCTTCAAATGACATTAGTAGTCTTATGCCTAAATTGTTATTGCTAGTTCCTTATATTTGTCTTATATACCATTGAGAGTATCAATAATGACTTCTTCATCACTTTGGAGATAGCCTATTAAAGTTAAGTTATCTATAATAACTTTTATATTTTGCATATAATCAGTAGTAGTACTTCCATCTTATATTGTTTTCATTAGAATAAATAAGAGACTTAGTATACGAGTGCGAGAGCGATTGGTGAGGGTGGCTTGTAACTTTGACTATGCTTCTGCTATAGTGTTAGTAGTAGCAGATCTGCAAGCTGCTAGTCATATGTGCCCTGCAAGCCAATCACATGAGTGATGGTACTTGTGACTTGATATGCACTTTTTCTCTTTACGTATTATTAGGCATTTTATCACTTTATCTTGTGTGTTGCATATATTGCGATGTCTTTGGATCTGTGCAATGGGAATCGGATCATGATGAGATCACGATAATGAGATCGATTCACCTTTAAACACAGACCCTAAATTATCCTGGTCATAGGTTACTCGAGAGGGATATCGAGATAACCGAATAAACTAGTGTGCTATATACCCATTCATATGATGGAAGTGGCTGGTTTCATAGCTACTCATGTGGGGATACTAAGGGTACAGTGTAGGTGCTCATTGGAGAATGAGTTCATTGATTGATCCGCATACGGAATGCTGGATGTTTATTAATACCTCATGTAAGATAGCGATTCCGTAGTCCCAGTAGTGTATCTGGTCCTCAGACTTAAGACACCAAGGATGTCTTATATGAGTACTCCACTCTTTGATATCGGACTTATAGGTTTGGAAAGTTTCAGATCTAGTAGAGCCGATTATTGGGAGTGGTAGCCAACCTTACGAGGGCTATTGTGTATCAATAGAGGATCATCCGCTCTCGGTATCATAAGAGAAATATCTCATGTATTCTTGCTCGAACAAATCCTTGGCCAAGATTATTTGGATTGAGAGAGAAAGAGTTCTCCGGGAGAATCCAACGAGAGCAAGGCTCGAGGAGAGACCGTATGGGCCTGACAGCACCATGCCTAGTATAGGGTCTCTAGGATATTAGATGGATAAGGGACTATAGATACATGGTAACTGAGGACAGATAGGTCCAAAGGATTATATTCCCCTGTATCGTTTGGGGACTGCGACGTAGTGGCCTAGTACATCCGTAGTCGATGAATTGGATGAATTATTATAGAGATAATAATTCACTAAGTCAGAAGGAGTTCTGACAAGTATGACTCACGGCCAGCTCGATATTGGGCCTAGAGGGTCACACACATATGGTAGGTGTTGCGACGAGTAGAGGTTCGGATATGAGATATCCGCTAAAGCCCTTAACTTATTGGATATCCATTAAACCCCTGAATTATTAGATCCTAAGATGATATCCAATAATTGCTAATAAGAGATTATTAGGTAGAGACCCACTAATCCAAGAGGTTTGGATAATTGGATGGAGATCCAATACCCAACAGGGCAAGATCCATTAGGGTTTACAGGGGGCCTCTATAAATAGGAAGGAACCAAAGCTCTATAGGCTGAGGGTTTCTTTTGGTAGCCACCTTTTGTTCTCTCCCTAGAGAGATGCATCATCGTAGTCCCTGCTGTGTGGATACCACTAGAGAGGAGGGCGCTTGACCTCCTTCATCCTTCCTATAGATCTGTAGGAATTCAGGGATATATGATCTCCATAGGTATTTTCTTTTACATATGTAGTTTTCATGGATTTGTTTTGACGCACCGATCTTCGCACGACGACAGAATCTTTATACGAAAAATCTGGAGTGTTTTGTTTTTGTTTTTCCACTGCGCATGAGATGTCACTTCCCATAAGGATTCCCAACATAAGCATCATTGATGGAGGGTAGAATAGTTACCAGAGAAGGGGTAGCACTAAGAAGGGATATTTGCGTGGAAGCAAGATTAATAGGTAAAGAGGAGGGATTAACAGATCAGTAGATCAGCACTGGATAGTTGCGATAAACAGGATGCCGAGCAAGATGTAACGATCTGAGAAAGACCATTGAGAAAATGTGGCGATTTGAGAAAGACCGTCGAGCAGAGCAGCAAAATAGGCAATAACTAGATTAATAGAGAGGAGGGATTACTATCACCAGAGAGCGAGGAACAGAAAGTCTTGCTCAACACAAGAAGAGCTCGGATACCATATAGAATTGAGAAATATACTGTAAAAGAAATGTATTTTATTTATTGAGATAACAAGTATTTATACAGATTTTGAGGGAGAGATTTCCCTCAATTATGTAATAAGATCAATTACTCATATCCGTGGTTGATCCTCAAATCATGGATTGATTGAAGATGTAAGGAATATAGGGATGTCATTCTATGTGTGTCTTTATCATGATCTTCTATCACATTTAACCTCAATCTTTACGTAGGTCAATTGTAAGATAGTTGTTCAAGTCCACATTAGCCCTTGAGAGAGTGTTCAAGTCTTATGTTAAGTTGATTCAAGTATCACCAACATTCACCTTACCCTTTTGACACTAGAAAGAGGGCTCCCATAACACAATAACGTCATTCTATTGACTTACTCAATGGGCTAGCGATGGCACTTTGAAGCATTTTTTATGGTAGCAACATGACCAACATGAACCAAAGCACTCTCTACAACAAATAATGCAACAAACACGACCTAAAGCACTCACTATGACAACAACATGGGCAACACGACTCAAAGCTCTCTTTTCGATGATAACATGATCTACATGGCCCAAAGTGCTTTTTATGACGACAACACGATCGACATGAAACGAAGCACTCTCTACAACAATAGTGTGACCAACGCATCCTCAAAGTGCTCTATATGAAGAAAGTATGATTGACACAACCCAAAGTGCTCTTTATGATGATAGTATGACAAACACAACCCAAAGCACTATATGAGTACTAAATGGCTAACACAACCCAAAATGCTCATGATGATAGTGTAGTCAACATGACCCAAAGTACTCTCTATAATGATAAGATGGCGAACATGACCCAAAGTGCTCTCTATGACGATAATGTGATCGACACAACCTAAAATATTATTTACGATAATAATGTGGCCAATATGACCCAAAGTACTCTCTATGACAATAGTGCAGTTGACATGTCCAAAGTGCTTTATATGATGACAACATGATTAATATAGCTGGAAGTGCTCTCTATATTATTAGTGTGACCAACGTGGCCTGAATTACTCTATACACAATAGCACGATCAACATGGTCTCAAGCACCTTCTACGACAACAGCATGGCTAATATGGTTTGAAGTTCTTTCTATAATGGTAGCATTATTGACAAGGCCCGAAGTGCTCCCTTTGATAATATCATGATTTAAATGATCCAAAAGCATCCCAATGTCTGATAATATATTTGATGTGTGATGCATCCATAGACGAAGGTGTCTTCGATGCATGATGAATCCTTTGTGGACAAATGCATATGTAGATGAAAACATCTCAATTTTTGATGCATCTTTCACGGATGTAAGCATCTCTAATGCATAATGTGTCCTTCGTGGATAAAAGCAATCAAAGTGTATGACATATCCTTTGTAGACATAAGTGCCTCTAACGCATGATGCATATGCAAACATAAGCATCTTCAACGTGTGATGTGTTCTTCATCGGCGAAAGCATCAGAAGTGTTTGATATGTCCTTTTGTGAACGAAAACATCCTAATTTCTGATGTCCCCTTCACGAACATAAGTGTCTCTGGCACACCATAAATCTTTTGCAAACAAAAACATCAAATGTGCACTCCTTGGATATACGCACCTTTAATATAAAGCCAACTTGCATGATGTTGGTAGATTAACCAAATCAAATTCTGCTCAAGGTGAGTAGATTAACCAAGCAACGAGTGTTACTTTACGTGGGTGGATCAGGTCCTCAAGCTGTCCGACCCTACAAACCAATCTACTTGATGTGGACAGATCGAAGCACCTATTGGTGATCGGCCACACAAATTAAGTTTAGGAACACTGCAACGAGTAGGGCAGAGACAAAACTTCCACTACCTAATGTGAGTCCCTCGGCTCCGTTGAAAAAGATCAGGTGGAGACAAGTTTCTAATCTTTGATGTGAAATCAGATGATTAATTGATCAATTGATGTGGGTAAATCAGGAGATCTACGAGATAGATTTATTGCTCGATGTAGACAGATAAGAAAAATTATAATAATTTGCACCCACAAGATATCTACCCAATGTGAGCAGATGACTGATGTGGTCAGATGAGGAGTTGCCTGATGTGAGCAGAACAAAATACTACTCGACGAGGGTAGATCAGAATCACCTGACGTGGGTATCTCGACGATACACTATAAACAAAGCCTCGTAATCTCCACCTTGGGCATGGTCAACTTATAATCAACCAAGATACTCCACTATCCAAAATAATTTCCTCAACAATACTATAGCAATTCAACTAGTGTAGAAATAATATATCTACAAACAATAGTTGATGAGTTAGTTCATCGTCTATCAAATGCCTAAGCGATTCCACAAGCAACCATCCGAATTCAAGGATCATGCCTTTTAGTTGACCGATAAGGAAAGATCCCAACATCTCAACCATAAAATCACAATGATTTATTTGCTCGGATGAGCAATTATGCTCAGTGAACTCTGATCACTGGCATCAGTCCAACCACAGAGACAGACAAAGAACTAATGTCATGTGCAGCATCTAGTAGAGAGGTCTCCAAAAGAATTAGCGAATCACTCCGCCATTACCAGCCTCGACAAAACCCAAAAAAATTTAACTTTAGGAGAAAAAAATAATATTACTTCTCCCAGACAGGAGAAACGAAGAGCTGGAGATGCATCTTGCAATGTACACCATCGAGGGCCATTATTTCCATTGTGTCCACAACATGCATGTGGCAATCAGTTGACGACATCTATGACCAGTTTGCGCGACTTGATGACAGACCACTTCAACCGCCGATAATATGCAGCTTGGAGAAGAGCAAGCGACAGGACAAAAATCCATTTGAATCCCATCTACGAAACCACAGCACTAACGATTAGTGGAGCAGCGCTTGTAGGTCGAAATCACAAAAGAAAGAAACATGAGAAAGGTAAAAAAGACGAGTCACCAGTTTCCTCTCCTCCATCTCAGGCTCCGCTGCCCAAGACAAAAATGTAACAACATCCTTGCCCATCTGGAAATAAAAGTAAACATCAGCATCTGCACCTAAAACAGATATTATTGCAAGGGATCAAGTAAGCTACAGTGTTGGTAAGCTTTGTGGTGAATTACCTGGGCTTCAGTGGCAGGAGTACCATCTTCATATTCGACGGCACCATCAATGAGCATTTTTGGCATTGCTATTGCACCACCAGGAAAGTAAGGGTTGTAGTGCAGTCCCTCGCGAATCTGTAGTGTAACAAATAGATACATCAACTGGCGAAACAAGAAGAACGGCCAAACAAAATCAAATGATTGACCTATGGATATACATAATTCAACTTCGAGCTGTTTATCCCCACAAGGCATATGGATATATATACACAACTCGGTTTTTGCTGAGGTGGTGAAAATTTGTAATGTTATACAAGGCTAACAACCAGTGGGTTTTAATGTTCGAGGACCTTGTGTCGTACACAAGTCAGCAATGTAGAACTCTAATCACTAGCAACAAGGATCATATAGTACCTGGAACACCCAAGAAAGTATGGAAGATGACCTGTTATCCTAAAATATCAATTATCATATAAATTTTTTCTTAGGTTCTTTTATGCGTGGAAAGACAGGTAGTTACCGTGATAGCAAATAGATAGATACAGGATATAGTGGAAAAAAAAAATTCTGATATCAAAGAAGGATTTTAATCACACAAGGACCTTTGTCAATTCAAGAAATCAAGAGCAAACAAGATTTATAAGGCAAGTTTGGCTAGCAAGACAGCCTTTTTGGAAATCTCAGAATAAAAGTTTATTTACCACCTGTTTCTTTTTCTTTCTTAACTAGATAACCTCGAAATAGCAGTGATACATTAAGGTACGTCTCAAAAACGTACTAATAGTAGTAACTAGTAACATTGAAGAAGTTACATATTTCCAGCTCGCACAACAGAACAAGCAATACATGACTTAGAGCAAGAGAGTGGAAAAGTTGGGATTCGTAAATTATGCAACAGATGTAGAGAAGCAAATAGAGGAAAAAGAAGAACCGAAGAAAAAAGAAAAGAAAAGAAAAGAAAGGATGCAACTAACAAAGTAAACAGGTGAGTACAAGAAAATGTTGGGATTCATAAATTATGCAACAGATGTAGAGAAGCAAATAGAGGAAAAAGAAGAACCGAAGAAAAAGGAAAAGGAGAAGAAAGGATGCATCTAACAAAGTAAACAGATGAGTACAAGAAACACAATAATGTAGAGCTCTCTTTTGTTGAAAACAGAAAATAAGGAAAAACAGTAGAGAGAGAATATTAAAAGAAACAATAAAAAAGAAGCGAAAAAGTGCTAGCAGAGAACATGCAAAGAGAATAATTCTTTAAAAAGAATGTAACAGACCCCATACTTCCCTTGATGGGAAACAAGCATGTTTTAACTAAAGAATACCAGAATAAAATGCACACTGCACAGATTCATCATGCTTATATCTATATTTGGAAAAACAAGGGCACAAAATAAACTCTCATTTTTCAGCAGATTAACACTTGTAATATAGAAAGTTGATGCAGATAACAAAATGATGCACTTTACAAATTTGTACTTAAGTATCAACATTACATGTTTAATAATATATATTTTTTAAGGTGGAATATATGTCAGCAAACAAAAATAACCACAACTGACCGTAGAAAATTTGTTCAGAAGTTAATTTCTATTTTTGCAAATTTCAGTTGATACCAAAAGATTAATATGAACATATTAAAAAAGGTGAAGATGATATATAAAGGCCTCACTAGATAAGCCAATTTCAAGTATTGTAGCAACAAGACTATAGTAGAGTCATCAGTTATGTTCGTATTTAGTTAACATTGGTCACACAAGTAAAAGAATATTTCATATCATAACCAGAATATTACCGAAACACCAGCAGGAGGATCACGATAACCAGTGAGAAGAGCAAATACATAGTTCTGACCATTATGCCGTGCCTGGAAAAAAAGAAGAAAATGAACATGTTTGTCACAGAAAAGATGAATGTTTCGGATAACCAAAATAGACATGCAGCAGTGGTACCTTCGTTATTAAGCTCAGGTCTGGAGGATATGCCCCTCCATTTGCAAATCTTGCTGCTTGTTCATTTGTATATGGCTGAGGAAAACGATCACTTAATTTGCCAGGACGAGTAAACATTTCACCTTCATCATTGGGTCCATCAACAACCTCAATCTCAGCAGCCATTTCTTTAGTCTCTTCTTCAGTGTATGCCACACCAACAAGGTCCCGAAATGAAATCAGAGACATGGAATGACAAGAAGCACATACTTGTTGGTATACTTGGTGACCTCGCCGAATTCTGCTCATACCATATTGTACAAAATATAAGTGCTACATCAGTCATGGTGAGTAACTTGCAATGAAATTTCATTTAAAACATTATTCACATATTCCAAACAATATAATTGTATAGAAGAAACAAGGTTTGAACTCATAAGGACCAAGATAATTATTTGTAAGATACAAAATTATATAGGAAAAAAAAATGAAAGTCATCCGGCAAGGAATTTAAAAGGTAAACTGTTACAGTTATACAATGAATCTTTTCGAAGTTTGCCATATTACAGAACTCCAAGAACATCAATGGTTTACATTATCATATAAGAAAAAAAAAGGAAAAGTTAATCTTGAAAATAAATGAAAGTTTTGAAAAAAAATAAAAATAACTCTGCTGATGGCACTTACGATGCATGGTCATAAGAGCTAAGGATACCCTTGTGTGGCCATGGGTAACTCGGGGCTGCTAAACCATGCTCTGCTTCATCAGCAGACGCTAGTGAAGCAAAGGCTAAAGCACCAGAAAAACCAACTCCAAGTAATGCAAACACTCTTAATGGTTTGATACCAGCTGATCCAATAGCCTCTTCATGCTTTACTAATGAAATAAAAGATGGAACCTGCATAGAGGACAATGATTTCATAAAAAACAATGCTATTTTTTTAAAATCAACAAGAAAAGTTTGTTCAACGATACTTGCATCAAAATCTACATACATAACAAGCAAGCAGAAATCAGCAGATACTTCACTGCTAAGTAATATTAAGAGATTGTAGTTCATAATAAAATCATTAGCAACTATGAAACTATACAAGCGTAAATTTCAACCAAACTTAGGTTCCTAAAGACCTGTGTTTCAGGAACTACAGGTTTAGAGTTGATTTTCAGTTTTGGCAAAACAGAAAACTGTGAAAGAAACCCAGAGGGAACATCAGCTCCAGTGACTGGCTAGAAGTTTCTTCCCAGTGAAAACCAACCGAGAAAGTCTGCATATGAAGAGGGCATCTGTAACGTTAACAAAGGAGAACTTCCAAGTTGATGACTTTCTTAGGCAAACTAATGTAGAAAATTTTTCCAAGAACATCAAGCAAAGATAACTAATTTAATTGATTTTGTTCAACTTTAAATCCTGATCTGAGTTATAATTATAAAAATTAGCCACTAAAATATGTGTTCTCAGAACGCATATGTGAACCAACCATCTATGGACATCCCCTAGACCACTTTAACTCCTACAATAACAACAGAAGCTTAAGAAATAGTGCAAAAATATAAAATGACTCCTTTCTCCTGTTCATCATAGTAAACTTTTAAGGAATGATGGTAAGGATGGCAACAAATTACTTAAATCCTGCTGCAATTTGACTGAACCCTGCATCAAGCAACTAAACATAAAAGACTTGCCACTTTCTAGATACAGTTAAAAAAATGTGGAATTGAACTAAACTATTCTTCTTATAAGAACATGAATTTAAACTTAAAACTGTAAGATTTTTTTCATTTCTTTCACAAAAGAAACTGAAAAACTAATTAGAACTTCAAATGTAATGAGATCATGTTCAATTCATTTTATAAGCAAAAAGTTAATATCCTAATTAGTACATGATATGTGCAAGAACAAATTATGTGACATGGGAAATGTAACAAAACTAGTCTTAGTAAACCATCATATTTCACATGTCATATTTCTGTATTGAGTGATAATAGAGATGCATAACACCAAAACTAATCTCAGTCAGTGGTTTAAATAGGCGCTTGGGCGCTCGGGTGAGATGAGATGAGGCCCGAGGGCCACAAGGGTCAACCAAGCAGCGCTTTTTAATGAAGCACCACCTGAGAGCTTGCTTAAACGCAGGCAGTGAGTACCCGATTCAAATGAAGCAACCAAACCAAACTTTTAAGTCTGGTTCGATTGAACAATAGCTAGTTGGTTCAATTGAACCAACTAGCCACTTTCTTTTACTGTACCCACAAAACCCAAGCCTCGCACCCCTGCACAACCTTGAGCTATCAACCCTAGCGTAGTTTCTGCCTCCACCGCCAATGCTTCCTTTGCCTCCGCCGATGATGCATAAGACCGAGGCTTCCTTTGTCGCTAACGGACAAGCCCGACAACCTAGCTTTCATGCATAGCTCCTTTCACCGTTGTTGTTTCCGTGTGTAGCTCCTTCCACCATCGAGGGAGAGGATCATAGCGTCCTCCATCGACAAACACCTCTGAAGCTTCCTCCGCCCATGACGTCGCCGTTCATAGCTTCCACCGCCACCGCTGCTATCGTCCGGAGCTTCCGCCGCTGCCACTGCTATCATCCGCAGTTTCCTCTGTCATCGCTGCTGTCATCCACAGTCTCCGCCACTACTGCCATCTAGAGCTTCCTCCGCCACCATCGCCATCGTCTGAAAGTTTCTCCGTCACCGTTGCCCTCTCCTTCCCCACTTTCCACTATCGGTGACTCTTTTCTCCCCTTCTAAATACTGTTAACTGTTCTTTTATATTTTAACATCTCAAAGCACCTTGCTTATCTCGGGCGAGCACCTAATGCCTCGGACATTTTGGGACCTTGACGCATTTTAACGCTTAGTGCTTTTTAAATCACTAGTCTCAATAACCATCATATTTCACATGTTGTATTTCTGTATTGAGTGATAATATAAATGTATGACACCAAAACTAGTATCAGTAAACCATCATATTTCACATGTTATATTTCTGTATTGAGTGATAATATAAATGTATAACACTAACTGTTATACCATAAATGAATAAAAAATACTTATAGCTGAAAAAAGAAAAATTATAGGAGATACAAGATCAACACAACAGCCAATAATACTAGCTTATCTAATCTAACTATACTTCAATAAGTCTCAAGCAAAAAACTAGATGAACAAACTAAACTGACATTAAATAACTCAGCTAATATATAATTAAAATCTGAATAGTTGCAAGTTCCCATTCAAATGTTTGACACCTATATATGGTCTAACCAAGGAATGAAGCAACACATCCCTTTCTCATTAGACCCTCAATTTGGCACAGTTTGAAAAAAAAAAACGAAATGGCCAGCTAACATATGACAAACCTAATTGAAAAGGTAAAGATATTTAAAAATGAGTCTAAAAATAGATGATTACTGATGACTGGAACTGAAGGTGCTTCCTCAGCAGCTGGCTGATGCCTCTTCCAGCAGCCATTGATTGCCTCACAGGCTTGAAGCTTCACCACTGACAAATAAGAAAGCATAAATAAGAAGACTAGATATATGACAGACACATGAGATGAGACACACCATTTTCTTAAGGCAATATTGAATAAATCCACTTTGAAACCAAGGCATACTTAAGCAAGGGAAAAAAAAAAGAAACATTCAGTAGCATCATTTGTAATGCAAAAAATCATAAATTATGATATCATCTTTTTGTCCGTTGGACGTGTTGGTTTGAATAAAAAATGCCAAGATTTTTCTAGACTAATTCACCTACATCAGGATCATTCACAGACTTGCGTTCTTGGACAAGAAAGATGAGACATCAACATGATCACTAGTAACCTCAATACCCTGGTTAAAGTATGCAGATTAGTTTGAAAATTTACATCCATTTCGATCTCTTTTCTACCTTTTAGAGAGAGAACTTGTTTTCCTCATTTAGTAGCACTATTTAACTAAAACACGCCTAAACGAATGGTCACCCCAAGAATAGAAAGTCAACCAAACAAGCCAACTCTTCTAGCAGCAATCTGCAGTTCCAAAAGTTCTCCACTGCCGTCATTGGATTATCAGGAGTCTAAGTTAATAGTATATATACACAACAAAAGCGAGGAACCGTCACGAATCAAATCGCATAAGCAACATATATGCATAAACATGACGGATCAATTCTTGATCCCAATTCTTGATAGTATAATAGTATATATACTCCAATTCTTGATCCGTCTCTAATATAACCGTCACGAATCATGTTTATGCATATATGTTGCTTATGCGATTAGTTCTCCACTGCCGTCATTGCAATTCTTGATCCGTCTCTAATCGCATAAGCAACATATATGCATAAACATGAATCACAAGATGCAAGAAGAAAAATATGTTGTGGATCGTAAAGAAGCATTGGTATCTCGTGCCCAAAAAGTCGCAACGAAGACCATAAATTGGACGAACTAATAATCGAATAGATCTAGCAACAGCAAGAATAACAACATGAAGAAAATACCATCGGAATGGGCCAGGGAAAGCAAAGAATGAGACGGACCTGCAGGATCCGAGGGACGAGAAGGCCGGCTATTGGGGAATCGCGGACGGGGAGCAGTGGGAGGAGGAGGGTGTGCCCCTGCCCTATTTGGCTGCCGTCAATTTATGGCGCTCTTCGGGGACGCCGTGGAGGATGATTGCGATCCACACGCCCGTCACCGCCTACCGCAGGTTGACGCCCTTTCGGTCGACCGCCAGCTGTGGGTTGCGAATTGGGCCGAACCCGATGCCGATTCGAGCGTCCGAGCGTAACCCAATGCCTGAACTGGTCGATCGGGGTCCACTACTCCGGGTCGAATCTAACCCCAAACCCGAATCAACCGGTTCGCTGGGGTCTATTTCGAGTCGAACCCAAACCAGATATAAGGAATTAGGCAATGCATTTCAAAATATCTTTCAAGAAAAACACGTAATTTAAACTATAATAAAAACTAAAAATTTCGAATTTTCTTTCTTGGTTCAGAAGCAGACGACATTGGTCGTATGCTTGTAATTTAGTAGTAGTCATGCGGTAGAAAAATTAGAGATGATTTAGGGCGTGCATTTTGCTTGTTTTTTTTTTCTTTCCAAAAATCAATTTTTTTTTGCTTTTAAAAAAACGAGTTTCAGTGCAAATTATGTGGCAATGAGTTCTACTAAACTATGCAATAATGCATTAACCACTAAAATGTGTTGACAGATATATCAATAGAGCTTCTCAGATACCAAGAAGAGTATAGTAAACTTATTCAACCAAACAAGTTTAGCCCACAAGACTAGCAAAGGGACATCAATCATCTACTACTTACTACACATGAAGTTTGTTGAGCATGAAAGGATGCTGAAGGCAAGAATCTGATCGACCCGACATTATTTGATTTCTGATGGAACTTGTGGGAAAATAGTAATTATGAGAGTGGAGTTAAAACATTCAAAATGGTGAGTGAGGTGATAAAAAGCAATCTCATAACAAAGGCACCAAAATATAACGTGTAGATTTTATTCCAGGGCTCATAATTTAAAGCATTACCAAAACCATGGCAAGCATAATTCTCTACATCTAGTTATACACACTTATAAACCTCGGCTCACATCTGATGATTCGGAACAGGAGAAACATCCATTCGTTTTTTATTGCTTTTACTGGGTAACGGGCATCCCTTTTCTTTTTCCACTTTTTTTTTGTTTTGTGTATTTCTTCAACTGTTAGGGAGCTGAAATCTCCTGGATGACTGAAATGACTTGGCTTATCGTTTCAAACTTGCGCCTTTCCTTGAGAATTGTTTTGGCACAGTCCAGGGCACGACGCTCACACAATGCCCGCTTGGTTTCATCACTAATTGATTCGAAATCTTCAACATGAGCTACCCCAACGATTCTCCTGAAAGCCAGCCAATGATTAGTGAAAGCAGAAAACACCAACATTCCAACTTGAAGTCATCAATCTTCTACTTCTGAAGAATGCTGAAAGTAAACCTCGACTAGAGTTTAACAAGAAAGCTAACGTATAACTCTTCCAAATCTGTTTCCGATTAGTTATGACTATGAAAATGAGCTTTATTAGCAGACAGGATATATGCTTCATAACTGCATCTATTGTAATTGGAATGAATAGTATCATAACGGTGTGTTGAATCAGAAAAAGGACCAGAGAAGCCAAATATTCATGTAGCATTCTTCTTCAGGCATGAAGATTAATAGATATCTAGATCCTCCACCATTTACCCTAACAAAAGGTCTAAGCTTTTCGGCGTGCTGACTTAAGAATGACAAGAACATAAAAGGCATGGCTCAGAAGTTATACATTATCCCCTTGTGTGCGGTATATAACTACTTATATACTCATTTTGCTAACGTACTTGAGCAACAAATTACACAACTGAGAAACTTGAATTAAGATTTAAAACTTGCAGCCCAATAAGTTACCAGCATATAGCCACGTACAACCAATGTACCATGATTTCTCATCAGATCTCTAAACAATTTCCTTGTCGTGTGGTCACATGTCAAGCAAAGGAACTTGATGTTACTGGTTACAAAATTCAAATTTCACTATTCACCACAACTCTGAAAAATCCAAATGACCTAGCCATTATATATAATTCTAATAAAGACAATTAGCAACAAATCTGAACAATCAGCCATTTAACTTTTGAACAAGTGGAAGAAAAATTCTTGTTTAAGTATCATTAATTATGCATTAGTAATCATGAAACCGATTCTTGTGCTTTTAGTCCATGAAACTGGAATGCATAAACTAGTTTCAAGCTAAGCTCAACATATTTTAACTGTCACATTTTGACCTTAAGGCTTTAATCAAGTGGGAGAAAATTCCCCATGAAGAGTCATTGACCATGCATTAGTAAACATGATATAGTTTTTTCAACATTTAAACCAAGAAACTAAAATGCATTAACTTGCTTCAAGCTTAGCTTTCCGATCCTAATCACAGATGATAGAAGTATGACCCACTAAAATAGATCTCAACAAGAAGTACCGTATCATCTTAGCAGCACCAAATCCAAGAGCATCATGAAATAAATCAGTCATGTACTTTTTCTGGACAAGAAGCTGCAGTTCTGTCTTGTTATATATATCTACAAGATATGCCTCACCATGCCCATCAAAGTTTTCATTCCAGAGAGAGACAAAATTATGATGAAAAAGATTCCAAGTTTCTTCAATCGTCCTCAAAATCCACTGTTTATATACCTGCAACATGATATCACCATGAGAATAGTAATAATAGTTATAAAGGAAATATTGGTTGTCGCAGTTAAACTTTCATTTGGAAAGCAAACTGAGCAACCTATTAAGAGTCACAAGTATCAGAAAATGTCAATATCAAGGAGAGAAGATAACTGTGCTGCAAAAATTACCTCCAAACTACTCCATGATCAAAATTTCCAGCAGGATAGCTCACAAATATCAAGCCTAGGTATGCTAACTTCCTAAAGTTTTTCTTATTTTTACCAAAATTCTTAATGACTTTTCAGAACAACAAAACAACTGAGAAACTCACAAAATTTTCAGGGCCATGATCCCCATCAAGTTCCACCAACTCTGGTTTTTAGCCAGATAGCAATCAACTTTTCTCTGATCATCATAATAGCCTCTATACATCCCAAGAAACTCATCTATTTATCAGCTTACTTGATAGTAAAACAGAATTATGTTGAGACATTATTGATTTTCTCTCGCCCCTCTATTTATGTCTTTGTTGTTAGCCAATTGCTTCCTTTGTAGTTTCTTCTGCTATTTAAGTTCTCATATCATATGTCCACATGACAGAATATGAAAAACAAGCTTGCATATGTTGCTAAGATAAAATGATACTCTTATGCACTGCTACCAAACTCCTTCAAATATCTACTTGCCTTTTTTTTGTGTTTCTATATCTATAGTTTAACTTCAAAATTTACATCACAATGATCTTTTACTTCAGTTAAAACATGGTGTAAGAACCAATGATTCAATTGGTCCCAAAAATAATCAATAAGATATCAGCATTATTCATGATTCAAATATTAGCATAAATTTATTACCACATCGGTCATATCTGAGCATAAATATTAGCAAAATGATTCCAGGCAATATAATGCAAAACCTGGCTCATTATCCATAATATATTGACACCACATTTGAAATTGAAACATGGGTTTATAGCTCAAAACCTAATATAGACTGCAGATTTGGACACAGAATTGAAGGAAGAAAATAATGCCTCAGAAGCAATAAAAAGAAGGATGTTGAAGGAATTTCCAATAGTTGTCTTACTCTTACATGCATTTCTACTTCAAATCATTCTACATGCTACAGAAAATCTAGAAAAGATTAGAAGCCTGTAATAAATGAAAATATAAATATTTATAATCTTATCTCATACATACCGTGCGATCGTTATCTTTATCAGCATGTCCATCTTGGGAAAAGAAGGCCAAAATCAAATTTCCCAAAAAAGCCCCAATGTCAAATCCCATAGGTCCATAAAATGCAAACTCTGGATCAATGACCTGTGTTGAATCAATAGTCACCATGACAGAACCAGTATGCAGATCTCCATGAATTAAAGCTTGTGCCCTCTCACAGAACCTACATGACAAGATTTACGCGGCACTAAGTATACAAGGAAAAAGAAAACCAAATGAGGTTCTTGGACTAAAAACAAAAGGAAAACGTGATAAGAGATGCATGTTGAGATACAAGTATACATGGACTTCAATTCAGCTACTTCAATCTTTAAAATGTCGTCATGCCGAACTGCCTCAACATCATGGTCAAGGTGTGGCGAAGTCCACCGATTATATTGGGACACCATATATGGGTCTGAAAAGACAACTTGCTCAGTGAGCCTGCATAGCTCTGCATTCCCACAAAATTCCGCAACTGCAAAATTAAATTCAAAAGCTTGTCAACATAAGCAAATAAATGATAAAAAAGGAACAGCAGCATGTTATGCAATCAGTATTTGTCTATCATGCAGAAAATAGAAAAATAATATGTTATAGTTGCAAGACAGTATGCACATGGCAGGTGAGAAGCACCTAATTTCCTGGTTCTGCTCATCTCTATGGACTTATTGAAGCAAGAACACTAAAGGTCCTCGATCAACATATATATCACCAAAATAAGCAACATATATATCACTGTGCAAATGTTGACACCAAAAGAAGCGGAAAAAAAAAACATAGATGGGCCTTCAAAAATCTGTCAAGAATTTGATAATTACATCTAAAAGCATTGAAAAAGACAAGTTAATCAGGAGATAAAGAATCTCAAAATTTTTATATTCATCAACTTAAACATCTTGTTCCTAGGTACATAATGAAAAAGTTCTAAAGATCAACCAAAATAAACAATAAAATCTTGTTTCTAGATGCATACTTATGAAGTTATAAAGTTCAAGCAAAATGAACAGTATGAACTAAATAATAAAATACTTCAAACAATATTTGCTCATTATATTCACGATTTATAATTAACAATTGTACCTGCATGCCTATGCTCTAATGTGGCATGATAAAGAAGCGATGTGAAGAAAAGTGTTCTCGCCAAATAGTCCGACATGTGTTGTGCAAGCAGTGGATATTCAATTCCAGCAATTAACCCTTTCCGCAAAATTATGTGCGGAGGCTCCAAGTAACGCATAGCAATCAAAGACATTGGTCGGTCAAAATGGTAAACTTGTGGCACATGATTTGGGCACAGACTACCATGCTCTTTTAAGGCTAGTGACTCAAAATAAGCACGCTCCTTCGTCAGAGGCCATGAAGTACCAATGCAGCGAACATATGGAATAGCCTGTTTGCAATGCAGACAAATGAGATCAACTTGATTCAGCATCGGAAAAGTAGAAAGGCAAATACAGCTAATATCATATAATTTTTAAACAAAAAGCAAAATTCAATATAAGTGATATATCATGCAGAAGAAAGATTCGAAGAAAAAAAAATCAAATACAAGAAATGGTTTTGTTCTTACACTACAAAGGGAGGAACAACAATGTTTGACACAGAAAAACTGAAAGACTTTTCACTTTCAGTTCTAAGCAAGCCATGTCATTCATATAAAACCAAATAAAGTAGTCACTAAGTAGATACATTTCAAAAACTAGCACGTCCACGCCATGTAGCATCTTCAGCAACATGCATATAAACCATTATTTTGACATGAACATTAACCAAGAAATTAAATCTTTATAAGAAAGTCAAACAAATGGATATAATAGTATATAATAAGTTTTAGGAGTGTGGTTGCTAGAAACATGAACGAACAGTCTACCAATCATCGACCACTACGAACCCAACAATGTTACTCGGACTCTCATCTTGATGCAACACATTATATTACCATCTTTCAAGAATATTATGAATGGATTTTCCTCCTAATATAATTCCTGGCCTCATGCTTGGGACTTCTTTACTTCTCTAAATATATGACATTAGCCTTAAACAAATAAAGCAGTTTCCTTTCTTGAAATTTCAATCTCTCGCAAGTTTCTTGTTTCCTATTGCCTAAAAATAATGTTTTGTCATTCACACTAAAAAACACTTTCTATTCTGCTGAGAATTGAATATTGTTCCCATAGATCAACCAAGAATTTCATATCTTAGAGATCCTACGAACGGAATATCTATGGAGTGGAGAAATTGATGTTAAGAAAAATATTCCAGTTAACAAGCATGGTTGCAACTTAAGTTTCCATTTTCCCTTTCTCTCCATCTCACCAACAAGTTTCAGCCACCCAGACTTTCATAGGAAACTTCTCTGTTTTACACACCAACTGTAATTTTTGATAAACTAGCAATCTCAGCGTTGAATATAAGGGGCTGGATCTCCAGAAGAATCCTGCATCTATATTGTGCAGAAGTTGTAGTATTCAAGGAAACATCTCTGTGCTTTGCCTGTATCCTACGTGCTTTTCTTTTATGCATTTCTTCTACTTCAACATACATTTTCCAACACCATACCTTGCTCAATGAATAAGTGTGAACAAGCAATTATTCATACCATCGAAAACCTTATCTTCTCAAGCATCAGTCCCTCTTCCTCTCAGATCAAGCCACGATCATACGGTCCGAAAGCGAAACCCCAGTAGCCATGAAGTCCACATACAGCAAACAACGCACAAAAGCTAAATCAAAGACTCAGAAAAACTACCTGCTTGATGACAAATGATCCGGCAAGGCCAGCGACGATGTAGACGAAGTTGAGATTGCCATCGCCGACTTCCTTAATGGCGAGGCCCTCCAACTGTTCGCCCAACTGGGCGCGGAGAGCCGGCGTAGCCTTGATGTACTCCACCAAGGACGCCTCGTCCAGAGCTCGAAACGCATCGGCTGCCGCCGCCATGGATTACACGAAGAGAGAAGAATGATTAGCAGCCGATCAAAGAGGCGACCGCGGAGGGCCGATTCAGCGAACCTGACCGGGTTCTTGGAAATGATGGCCGACAGTAGCGGCATCAAATTAGCTTAAAACTTGTGTTCCACGGTCGAGGAATAAAACTTGATGTTTTAATCTACCCCGTCTAAATTCTCCCTCAGAGCCGGTAGTGTACAGTCGGGCCCACAGCGCGATGTCCAATCACGACGTAGGCAGAGGTGGAGCCGAAAGTGGATTCGTGCGACAGAGATAAGCCCCTTTTTTTGGGAATTGCCCAGCACTTCCCCATAGGCGATTCCATATAAGGTGGAAACCTGGACGAGAGTTGACCGGGACCCACGTGCCCTTTTTTTTAAGCAAAAAAAAAAAATTGATTTTTGGATGATATGCATATCAAAATTTTCGCTTTAAAAAAAAAAGTTTCAGTGCAAATTATGTGACAATGAGTTCGACTAATTATGCAACAATGCATTAACCACTAAAATGTCTTGACAGATATGTCAATAGAGCTTCTCAGATACCAAGAAGGTTTAGCCCACAAGACTAGCAACGGGACATCATCAACCATCCACTACTAACTACACATGAATTTGTCGAGCATTAAAGAATGCTGAAGGCAAGAATCTGATCGACCTGACATTATTTGCTTTCTGATGGAACTTGTGGGAACGTAGTAATTATGAGAGAAAGGGTAGTAGAAACGTTCAAATGGTGAATGAGGTGATAAAAAGCAATCTCATTACAAAGGCACAAAAGGATAACGTGCAGATTGTATTCCAGGGATCATAATTCAAAGCATTACCGAAACTATCGCAAACATAATTCCCTATATCTATTTATACAAACTTATAAACCTCAAGTCACATCTAAATCAACTTGGCTTTTTACCCAAATGATTACATGAGTTAAATGGGGCAAGAAACTTTCAGGATATGACAGCAGGAGAAACATCCATTCTTTTTTTATCGCTTCTCTGGGAAACAGGCATCCTTTTTCTTTTACCACTTTTTTTTTTTTTTTGTTTTTTGGTGTGTTTGTCTTCAAATGTTAGGGAGCTGAAATCTCCTGGATGACTGAAATGACTTGGCTTATTGTTTCAAACTTGCGCCTTTCCTTGAGAAGTGTTTTAGCATAGTCCAGGGCATGACGCTCACACAATGCCCGCTTGGTTTCATCACTAATTGATTCGAAATCTTCAACATGAGCTACCCCAACAATTCTCCTGAAAGCCAGCCAATGATTAGTGAAAGCATAAAACACAAACATTCCAACTTGAAGTCGTCAATCTTTTGCTTCTGAAGAATGCTGAAACTAAAACTCGACTAGAGTTTAACAAGAAAGCTAACATATAACTCTTCCAAATCTGTTTCAGATTAATTATGACTATGAAACTGAGTTTATTAGCAGACTGGATATATGATTCATAACTGCATCTATTGTAATTGGAGTGAATGGTATAATGACGGTGTATTGAATCAGAAAAAGAACCAAGGAGCCAAATATTCATATAGCATTCTTCTTCGGGCATGAAAAATTATAGATATCTAGATTCTCCAACATTTACTCAAACAAAAGGTCTAAGCTTTTTGGCATGTTTACTGAAGAATGACAGGGCTCATAAGATATGCATTATCCTGTTGTGTGGTACATAACTACTTATAAACTCACAATCTAAGACACAAAAGTTCTACAACCTCTAACATACATGAGCAACAAATTACACAACTGAGAAACTTGAATAAGATTGAAAACAAGATTGAAAACTTGCATCCCATTATATTACCAGCATATAGCCATATACAACCAATGTACTATGATTTCTCATCAGATCTGCAAAGAATTTCCTTGTCGTGTGGTCACATACCCAGCAAAGGAATTTGATGCTACTAAATTCTTTGTTAAAGTATCATTAATTATGCATTAGTAATCATGATACTGAATCTTGTGCTTTTAGTCCATGAAATTGGAATGCATAAACTAGTTTCAAGCTAAGCTCAACATATTTAAACTGTCAGTCATTTTGACCTTAAGGCTTTAATCAAGTGGAGTAAATTCCCTGTGAAGGGTCATTGACCATGCATTAGTAAACATGATATAGTTTTTTGTACATTTAAACCAAGAAACTAAAATGCGTTAACTTGCTTCAAGCTTAGCTTTCCGATCCTAATCACAGATGATAGAAGTCTGACCCACTAAAATAGATCTCAACAAGAAGTACCTTATCATCTTAGCAGCACCAAATCCAAGAGCATCATGAAATAAATCAGTCATGTACTTTTTCTGGACAAGAAGCTGCAGTTCTGGCTTGTTATATATACCTACAAGATATGCCTCACCATGCCCATCAAAGTTTTCATTCCATAGAGACACAAACTTGTGATGAAAAAGATTCCAAGTTTCTTCAATCGTCCTCAAAATCCACCGTTTATATACCTGCAACATGATATCACCGTGAGAATACTAATAATAGTTATAAAAGAAATATTGGTCATTGCAGTTAAACTTTTATTTGGAAAGCAAACTGAGTAACCTATTAAGAGTCACAAGTATCAGAAAATGTTAATATCAAAGAAAGAAGATAACTGTGCTGCAAAAATTACCTCCAAACTACTCCACGATCAAAATTTCCACCAGGATAGCTCTCAAATGTCAACCTTAGATATGCTAAATTTCTTAAGTTTTTCTTATTTTTACCAAATTTCTTAATGACCTTTCAGAACAACAAAACAACTGAGAAATTCATGAAATTTTTAGGGCCATGATCGCCATCAAGTTCCATCAAGTCTGGTTTTTAGCCAGATAGCAATTAACTTTTCTCTTATCATCATAGTAGTCTCTATACATCCCAAGAAACTCATCTATTTATCAGCTTTACAAGATGGTAAAACAGAATTATGTTGACATATTATTAATTTTCTCTCACCCCTCTATTTACGTCTTTGTTGTTAGCCAACTGCTTCCTTGTAGTTTATTCAGCTATTTAAGTTCTCATATGATATGTCCACATGACAGAATATCAAAAACAAGCTTGAATATGTTGCAAAGATATAAAATGACACTCTGATGCACCGCTACCAAAGTCCTTCAAATATCTACTTGCCGTTTTTATTGTGTTTCTATATCTATAGTTTAACTTCAAAATTTTACGTCACAATGATCTTTTTACTTTGGTTAAAACATAGTGTAAGACACCAATGTTTCAATTGGTCCCAAAAATGCTCAATAAGATATCAGCATTATTCATCATTCAAATATTAGCATAAATTTATTACCACATCAGTCATATCTTAGCATAAATATTAGCAAAATGATTCAAGGCAATATAATGCAAAACCTGGCTCATTAGCCATAATATATTGACACCGCATTTGAAATTGAAACATGGGTTTATGGTTCAAAACCTAATATAGACTGCAGATTTGGACACAGAATTGAAGGAAGAAAATAATGCCTCAGAAGCAATAAAAAGAAGGATGTTGAAGGAATTTCCAATAGTTGTCTTACTCTTACATGCATTTCTACTTCAAATCATTCTACATGCTACAGAAAATCTAGAAAAGATTAGAAGCCTGTGATAAATGAAAATATAAATATTTATAATCTAATCTCATACATACCATGCGATCGTTATCTTTATCAGCATGTCCATCTTGGGAAAAGAAGGCCAAAATCAAATTTCCCAAAAAAGCTCCAATGTCAAACCCCATTGGTCCATAAAATGCAAACTCTGGATCAATGACCTGTGTTGAATCACTAGTCACCATGACAGAACCAGTATGCAGATCTCCATGAATTAAAGCTTGTGCCCGCTCAGAGAACCTACTTGATAAGATTTAGGCAGCACTAAGTATACAAGGAAAAAGAAAACCAAATGAGGTCCATGGACTAAAAACAAAAGGAAAATGTGAGAATAGATGCATGTTGAAAAACAAGTATACATGGACTTCAATTCAGCTACTTCAATCTTTAAAATGTCATCATCCCGAACTGCCTCAACATCATGGTCAAGATGTGGCGAAGTCCACCGATTATATTGGGCCACCTTATATGGGTCTGAAAAGACAACTTGCTCAGTGTGCCTGCATAGCTCTGCATTCCCACAAAATTCCGCAACTGCAAAATTAAATTCAAAAGCTTGTCAACATAAGCAAATAAATGATAAAAAAGGAACAGCAACATGTTATGCAATCAATATTTATCTATTGTGCAGAAAATATAAAAATAATATGATATAGTTGCAAGACAGTATGCACGTGGCAGGTGAGAAGCACCAAATTTCCTGGTTCTGCTCATCTCTATTGACTTATTGAAGCATGAACACTAATTGTCATTGATCAACATATATATCATCAGAAGAAGCAACATATATATCACCGTGCAAATGATGACACCAAAAGATGCAAAAAAAAAAAAAAAAAAAAAAAAAAAAAAAAAAAAAAACATAGAAGGGCCTTCAAAAATATGTCAAGAATTTGAGAATTACATTTATAAGCATTGAAAAAGACAAGTTAATAAGGAGATAAAGAACTCACAAAATTTTTATATTCATCAACGTAAACATCTTGTTCCTAGGTACACAATGACAAAATTCTAAAGATCAAGCAAAATAAACAATAAAATCTTGCTTCTAGATGCATACTGACAAAGTTATAAAGTTGAAGAAAAACGAAGACTGAACTAAATAATAAAATACCTCAAACAATATTCGTTCGTTATATTTAGATTTATAATTAACATCTGTACCTGCATGTCTATGCTCAAATGTGGAATGATAAAGAAGCGATGTGAAGAAAAGTGTTCTCGTCAAATAGTCCGACATGTGTTGTGCAAGCAATGGATATTCAATTCCAGCAATTAACCCTTTCCGCAAAATTATGTGCGGAGGCTCCAAGTAACGCATAGCAATCAAAGACAATGGCTGGTCAAAATGGTAAACTTGTGGCACATGATTTGGGCATAGACTGCCATGCTCTTTTAAGGCTAGTGACTCAAAATAAGCACGCTCCTTCGTCAGAGGCCATGAAGCACCAATGCAGCGAAGATATGGAATAGCCTGTTTGCCATGCAGACAAATGAGATCTACTTGATTCAGCATCGGAAAAGTAGAAAGGAGGATACAGCTAATATCATATAATTTTAAAACAAAAAGCAAAATTCCAAATAAGTGATATATCATGCAGAAGAAAGATTCGAAGAAAAAAAATCAAATAAAAGAAATGGTTTTGTTCTTACACTTCAAAGGGAGGAACAACAATGTTTGACACAGAAAAACTGAAAGACTTTTCACTTTCAGTTCTAAGCAAGCCATGTCATTCATATAAAACCAAATCAAGTATTCATTAAGTAGATACATTTCAAAAACCAGCACTTCCATGCCATTTAGCATCTTCAGCAACATGCATATAAACCATTATTTTGGCATGAACATCAACCAAACGATTAAATCTTAATATGAAAGTAAAACAAATGGATATAACAGTATATACTAAAATTTAGGAGTGTGGTCGCTAGAAACATGAACATACAGTCTACCAACCATCGACCACTACAAACCCATCAATGTTACTCAGACTTTCATCTTGTTGCAACACATTATATTACCATCTTTCAAGAATATTACGATTGGATTTTCCTCCTAATATAATTCATGGCCTCATGATTGGGATTTCTCTACTTCTCTAAACATATGACAATAGCTCTAAACAAATGAAGAAGTTTCCCTCTCTTCAAATTTCAATCTCTCGCAAGTTTCTTCTTTCCTATTGCCTCTAAAAATGTTTTGTCATTCACACTAAAAGACACTTTCTATTTTACTGAGAATCGAATATTGTTCCCATAGATCAACCAAGAATATCATATCTTAGATAGAGATCCTAGGAATGAAATATCCATGGAGTGGAGAAATTGATGATAAGAAAAAAATTCCAGTTAACAAGCATGGTTGCAACTTAAGTTTCCATTTTCCCTTTCTCTCCATCTCACCAACAAGTTTCAGCCACCCAGACTTTCATAGGAAACTTCTCTGTTTTACACACCAACTGTAATTTTTGATAAACTAGCAATCTCAGCGTTGAATATAAGGAGCTGGATCTCCAGAAGAATCCTGCATCTATATTGTGCAGAAGTTGTAGTATTCAAGGAAACATCTCTGTGCTTTGCCTGTATCCTATGTCCTTTGCTTTTATGCATTTCCTCTACTTCAACATCCATTTTCCAACACTATACCTTACTTCAATGAATAAGTGTGAACAAGCAATTATTCATACCATCGGAAACCTTATCTTCTCAAGCATCAATCCCTCTTCCTCTCAGATCTAGCTACCATCATACGGTCCGAAAGCGAAACCCCAGTAGCCATAAAGTCCGCATACAGCAAACAATGGACAAAGCTAAATCACATACTCAGAAAAACTACCTGCTTGATGACAAAGGATCCGGCGGGGCCAGCGACGATGTAGACGAAGTTGAGATTGCCATCGCCGACTTCCTTAATGGCGAGGCCCTCCAACTGTTCGCCCAACTGGGCGCGGAGAGCCGGCGTGGCCTTGATGTACTCCACCAAGGATACCTCGTCCAGAGCTCGAAACCCATCGGCTCCCGCCGCCGCCATGGATTACACGAAGAGAGAAGGAATAATAAGAAGCCAATCAAATAGGAGACTGCAAAGTGCCGTTTCAGTGAACCGGTCCGGTTTCTTGAAATGAGGTTCGACGGTAGCGGAAGCAAATTAGCTTAAAACTTGTGTTCCACAGCCGACGAATAAAACTTGATGTTGTCATCCACCCGTTTAAAATCTCCCAAATTGCAGGTAGTGTAAAACTCGGGCCCACAACATGATGCCCAATCACGAATTAGGTAGAGCTGAAATGCCGGGGTCAGGCAATTACAATCCCAGCCGGATATTTGTCAACAGGTAATGCCTATGCATCATATAAAAATAGTCAACGGTCACACTAGATTTTTTTTTTTTTGGGAGAATTCTTGGAAAAACCTCTTTTTTTAATTTTTCCGAAAAACGTTTCTCATTTTCCAAATTTTTTTAATACCTTAAATACTTTCGCCACTTACCTCATATATATATATATATATATATATATATATATATATATATATATATATATATATATATATATATATATATATATATATATATATATATATATATATTATATTATATATATATATATATATATATATATATATATATATATATACATATATATATATATATACATATGTATATATATATATATATGTACATATGTATATATATATATATACATATATATATGTATATATATATATATGTATATATATATGTATATATATATATATGTATATATATACATGTATATATATATTTATATATATATATATATATGTATATATATATACATATATATATAATACATATATATATATATATATATATATATATATATATATATATATATATATATATATATATATATATATATATATGTATATATATATATATATATATATATATATATGTGTATATATATATACATATATATATATATATACATATATATATATATATATATATATATATATATATATATATATATATATATATATATATATATATATATATATATATATATATATAGAGACATACACTCACATACACACACTCTTATTGATAGGGTGAATTAGTTCAGTTCAAATATATTTTATAATACAGTTAAAAATATAGTATATTATAATATTTCTTAAATTGTGTTACAATATTTCATTTTATTTAATATTATTATATTTAAAATATTATATTATTATATTATTTTTAATATTATCGAAAACATTAGAACATAATATTATATTATTGTTTTTTTTTATAAAATTTGTATAACATAGTACAAAAGTGTTATAACTAAATTAGTCAACAAGAAAAGAAAGAAAAAAAGATATTCCATGTATTTTGGAAAAAAAAACGGAGATGATGTTGATAATTTTGGAATTGAGGATGCTTCGCAGAAAAAAATAAAAAATATGAGTTTTTTTCTGAAAATTTATTCTTCTTTTTATCGAAATACTATTTGGATAATATTTAAAATAATTATATTTTTGAATAGCTTCTTCTACCTCGTAGGAAATTCCAGACGGCTCTAAATTTTAAACTCTTTATCCATTCCTTGGAATATTTTTTGCTCCCTTAATATAAAAAAAATAACAAAGAAATGAAAAGATAATTAAAAAACTTGGTGTAACGGAGAAGAGAAAAAAATAAAAACAAATCAATAGATGAAAATAACAAATATATTATAAATAATTAAAGCCTTAATTTGATCATCGATAATTATGAGTAATTATGATTTCGTATAATTCAATGTGAAGATGCCGGCACATGTAAGGTGCAATAGTAGGAAGGATACGTGTCCTATTTAACGCATGTCTGGGTTATTGCTCCTGGAGTGTATCTTTTTCCGGAAGTATTTGGTTTAAGTATATTTCTGATACATGATTAATTAATATTAATTTTAATTAGTGATGATTTACCTACTCATACCGAGCTTTAATCCATTTAACAGAAATATGAGTTCGATTTCCAATATTGCCTTCCAACATATTCTTAATCAAAGCGATAGCTTTGTAAATAGACTATTTGTAAATGTTCTTCTAATAATTTAAAGAATTTGTTTGGCTGATTACATATTATTTCCTTACCTCTTTAATATTTTGATCCTTACACTTCAAAAATTTACATTGAATCACTATAGTTATAAAAATAAAATATGTAATTCTATTTACGCCAACACTATCAATTTTAGATAATGATCTTAATGTCTTAATTACGTTTTTATTAATGACGAATGATGATATTACTAAGAGCCATGGATAGTTATTATGGATGATGAGGGAGAACGATGACGAGAGACGAGACAAAAAAAAAAAAAGAGAAAAAGAACAATGCATATGACAATACTTTGCATTTGCATTGGCTTCACTCGGCAATTGTGTTGGTGTTGATGCAGATGTAGAGCAACGAAAAAGCGATGGTCTACTGCAAACAGAATGTAGTTTTTTTTTATTGGGCCTACGACATGTTTGTCCATGGCGCTAACTTCTTCATGGATCGCCATGTCTGCAGGGGCACTTGTGTCGCTTGTCACTCCCTCGACATTGGTTGTCATGTCATGTCTTTAACATAAGTCTATGACAATTTCACCCCCTTTATGTTTCTTGCGATCCCGAATCTTATTACCTCCCCTTCGCATTTTATGGCATCCTCATTCTTTAATTATTATTTCTCTACCTCTAAGTCCATGATGACGTCTCAACAAAGAAGCTTGAAGATTCTTAACGAATGACAATGAAATGACGATGAGGGGTGGTTGAGGAGAGGCTAACAATTGTCTTACTAAGCTTGAGTTAGAGGATGGGGTTGCGGAGCAACACTGATATAGTTGTCGAGCTACATTAATGTAGTTGTTGAGTTATGCCAACACAGATGCAAAGTGACAAAGGGCTACTTTGCATATACGTCAATGCTGATGCTAAGCGACCCTTTCGTCGCTTTGCATCTGTATTTATGTTGGTATTGCTCGATAACTATGTCGCTGTCGATATAGTTGTCGGGCGATGCCGATGCAGATACAAAGCGTATGCATCTACGTTATCCTCTTTCACCTCTCCTTTTACCTCAACTCTCATTATTGTTCTCTCTGCTTATCTACAACAATCATCTATAGTCTCAAACGATGTTATCGTTTGTCACCATCGAAAATATAATTAGAACATTAAAATTTTTATTAATTAATTTTATATTTCTATCGATAAAATCAATAATATTAGAGTAAATAAAGTTATATATTTCGCTTTTATAATTATAAAGATCTTAATTTAAATTTTATAAATATAAGGATCACTAACGAGTTCAAACTATAAGTCAACGTATGCTGTTATAACTATAAGTCAACATATGCTTTGATGCTCACCCCAATCTTTTGGTGACTGCAATCCTTTGTTTCCACGAATTGGGGACGATCCGTTTCACGACGGTGTGCTCACTCAAACAGGGAACAGGTTCTACACACAGCCAAAGAGACACCAGGCGCTTCCAATCCCCGTTGCTGGGTACGCAAACGCCACCACTCCACGCCACTTGAGAGCCTGAACCCTGCCTTGGTCGTGAGAGGCGAGCCTCACCCACTTTTCGCTTAGAAATCGCGACGTTGCCGAGAGGCAACATAAACGACGAGCAACGGATTCCGACGAGGCGCGACGAGAGGGAGAGGGAGAGGGAGAGAGTGAGTTCGAGGAGATTCCATTCGCTTCTCTCCTTTCAATTCTTCGCCACTGTTACAAGCCGAACTCAAAAACCCTAGAAGAAGCCATCCCGATGGCCGCCGTGCAAGATCTCGACCGCCCGTTGGCTCCGGATGCGCCTCCATCCGCTGCCTCCTTGCCCCCTTCGGGCCGGACTCGGCGATCTGTGCACCGTGCCCTCGGCGGCGGCGCTGGTATTGCCTTTCGCCCTCCACCTCCCCCGCCTTAGGTTTTCGCATCGCCGCTTCGCTCTGCTTCCTTCTTTTCATCTATGGATGTTATTGCTTCGTCCAGTCGCCGATGTGCTTCTATGGAGGCAGAGGAACGCGGCAGTTCTCGCGGCGGTCGGTGCCACGACGGTGTGGTTCCTCTTTGAGCGGGTCGGATACAGCTTCTTGTCCGTCTTTGCGAACGCCATCCTCCTTCTCGTGCTCATCCTCTTCTTCTGGGCCAAATCTGCCTTGCTCCTCAACAGGTTTGCTGTCGATATCCTGTTTGTTCCAAATCTTCTTGGGATGATTTCCTTGCTAAGTCGTGCAAATTCTTCAAACCCTCAGGCCTCTCCCGCCCCTTCCTAATCTCGAGATTTCGGATGAGGTAGTAGGTACGGCTGCCGACGGAGCTCGGGTGTGGATCAATCGGGTCTTGGCAATTGGGCACGACATAACCATCCGGAGAGATAGGAAGGTTTTCCTTCAGGTGCTCCTCTTGCACTTCATTAGCTGTTCTAGGCTTGGTTTAAATGTCGCTTGTTTGACTTGCCTTTATGCTCTGGTGATTCCTATGCTCTATCTCATCTCAAAGGTCATTTTGGTTCTGTGGTTCATCGGCTACATTGGGAGACTGTTCAACTTCCTTACCCTTGTTTACATAGGTTAGTTTTGCAGAACTTGTTTCGATAAAGGGGAGGATCGTTTAGGTGAATTATCTCCTTTTGCATTCTATTGGTGCATTAGTATAAAAGAATTTATCATGTTGCAGGATTCCTTCTGTCTATCACAATTCCTGCTTTGTATGACAAGTATCAAGATCATGTTGATGAAAGGTTTGGTGTGGCACATGATGCTGTCATGAAGCAGTACGGGAGCATCTTAAGCAGAATACAGGCACAACCAACCAAAGAAAAGAAGACTCAATAACAGAATCACTGCTGTATGTACTGACATATGAACATTTAATTTGTAGGATTTCACTCTAGATATATTGCATGAATAAAGTTCATGAGTTTGGTGCCATCATGCTAAGACAACAAATTGGTCCTGAATCAGAAAAATCAATGATGTTTGACTTTGGCCTATATAATTTAAACTTGAAAGAAAATTATTGCTGTTCCTGAAACCATCTTCCTTTTTTATACATTGGTCTACTGTCGAATTCAGATCTTGGTCTCTTATGATCATTTTAGGTGGATGGCTTATTAATTAATATGTGTTTGATTGTGTTTTCATTGACTTTATATCTTATTGGCCGATTGCTTCTTGTCTCCATGTCCATCTATAAACGTATACACTCATATGTACACTTGATGTGAATATATGGCATCTGCATATGGAGAGATAGGGTTTGCATTGTGGTTGTATATGCCATGTTGTCTATACTATAATAAGCACGTTTGTGGCATTTGATGTGACCTAACATTTCTGGAATGAATCTGCAGCCATCACATGTATTGTTAGATCCTAATGCTACATGCTTTAAATTTGCACGTGCTTTTTCCATTTGAGGTCTGGCATTGCAATTCAGTTTCCCAGATTGTGATTTTTTTAGCACCTTTCTAACCACTGTCTGCCTTAGTTGGAGTGACACAAGCCAAAAAGTTCACAAAGTAATATGTCTACCTTAGGTTAAAAATAAAAAATAATAATAATTCAGCTGCTAGGCCTTGGTGCTAATTCTTTCAGCAAATGGGGCCTCACTTTGCCATGCCAGCTGCCACATCAATAGTGAGGCGGAAGCTCCTGAACAAGCTGTTGAACAGCCTGTTTACTTGGCTGCTCAATTGCCAGTGGTGTGACTTTAGTTAAACAAAGAAGCAAGCTGATTTATGACTGGAATGAAGCACCACTGGTCCGTTTACATGTTGAACAGCCTGAACAAGCTGTTTCTTGAGGCGGAAGCTCCTGAACAAGCTGTTGAACAGCCTGTTTACTTGGCTGCTCAATTGCCAGTAGTGTGACTTTAGTTAAACATGGAAAGAAGCAAGCTGATTTATAACTGGAATGAAGCAAGCTGATTTACAACTGGAATGAAGCACCACTGGTCTGTATACATGTTGGACTATTGCTGAAATTCTATAATTTCCTATAGTTGATAGATCATCTGCAAGAACTTAGTTTGGTTGGAAATGGTCCATATTCTTGCTGAACTAGTTATTATTTTAGTTACAAATGGTCCATATTCTTGTTGAACTAGTTATTAGTTTCCTATAGTTGTAGATTAGATCATCTGCTAGAACTTAGTTTGGTTACAAATGGTCCTATAGTTGTAGATCATCTACAAGTTATTAGATTCTGTCACACAGATGTATATTCCCTTTGTTTTTCTCATCATCCACATTAAAGAGATAATATATCACCCATGTTATGGCAATAGTAGAGGGTGTGGCTTCATAATTAGGTTGCTCCTTCTGATGTGGCGACAGAATTTGAGACAGTCATGTTCTTGGATAGTAGTGCTATGTTGGTCCATGCTCAAATCGGTATAGTATATGGAGAATAGAGGGCATCAAGGGTAAGAGACCATATAATATAGAGAGGAAGAGAAAAAGATGTCTCATGGTCGGGACTCAGGAGAGAGGGGTGAGTGTGTGTTGGTTGAGGTAACACTAAGTTTTACTTATTGCTCTTGAGTGATGCACTGCACTTCTGGTGCCTTCCGAGTTTCAGTCTTTATGGTTCCGTAACAAGCCAAAACTCACTAGTTTCCGCCAAACTAGGCTAAGCTAGTGTCTTTCGGTTGATGTATGCTGGTCCTCATGCTAAATTGGCCACAGACTCCCTGCTGAAATTGCAGTCCTGAATAGTCAGTATCACCACTCTCTCTTTGAACTGGGTGTACCGTACCACTAGAAAAGGAAGATGCTTGTGGTATTGATATGGTTGTTGATCATCTCAAAGAACATACCATAAAGTGCTTCAAAATTTTTGATGCGTCTTGAAATTGCTGGATGAACCTTTTTCCTCTTTTCTGTTCCCAGTCAATATTGGCTATTTAGAAGATACTCAGGGATGTAATGGCTGTCATCTGGATTAATTGCTATGCATTCATATAAGATTCTGAGCCTAGTCAAGATTAGACTGTACATCTGATTTAGTGAATTATTGGATATCTGAGAGGTAGGTGATATTGTGTGCCTTCTCTGAAATATTTCAATGTCATTACTAACGTTGTTTGCTTGCATTTGTCATATATTTATTTTTTGCACATTCTTTTTTTTTCCAAAATCGGGATCATTGTTGAATATTGCTATCTTGCTTTTTTTTATATATATATTCCGGTCCAATCTTTTGCATGATATGCATCAAATCCATTTGGTAGCCTACTTAAATGGGCATGCCTGCTAAAATGAAGATCTGGTGGTAAACGTTGATGCTTGTCGATGCAAATCACAGTGTTGAGTTGCCTTTTGATGATACTGAGTTTTGGACTGATAATTATATTAACATATTCACTGAATCATCCTGCTTGCATTGTGTACCCCAGGCGTCCGTATGCATCGGCAACGATTCCTATCAGCACACTACCATCACATGTGTTTATGGACGTCAATATTAATGAACCAATTTATGGTCTTTTCTGGTGGAGCTCTTGTTAGTCTTTTCTGGTATGTTGATCAAGTTGACTGTGAACTAAAATGCCTTCTCAGTAAGCTGTGTGTTAAAATCTTTATTGTTAGAGCCATCTATGTGATGGGATGTTTGATAAATTCTTCGATTTTAGATCAATCGAATGGAGGCATGAACGTGTGTGCTTGTCTTCGATGCACACTCAGATTGTATCAGAGTCTCATTCTTAAGTTAAATTCATCCCCACGTTTCACATGATGCATATTGCTGCAGAATTACAATGTCTTTCCTGAGACGATAAAAATAGTATTAAAATGTGACATCGTTGCGAAGGACAATAACGAAGGCATATTATGCTCTACTTGTTGTTACAAGAGATTTGGTACCAAAAAAATGGATTGGTAGATCCTCCATGCTGCACCATCACTGTCCGATGACTTGGTTTGGAGGTCAACAAAAGCCCTTTAAAACACACAAGTCCTCTGGAGGTGGAAGAACCTTCACAGGTATGCCGAGCACAAACACCATTCTTCTCCATGAACGTCACATGTTGTGTATGCTACTGCTTCTACTATGTGCCAGAATGTATATCTCAACTGTTTGTTGTTTCTTAAGATCTGCTAAAGTGAGGAGCAGGTAGACATCATGTGTTGGGCATGTCAAATCTCGGTATGCTTTTCCCACTAGAGTTTGATTTAACATCAGATTAAGATTGTCAAGATGTTTATGCACTATTAGGTTTAAGATCATCCATCGCCTTGGGTTCATGTTCAAGTTTGTTTCCATGTGCCTGCTGGCACAAGAGTTTTCTGCTAAGATGTTTTTAGTCAAACTTTGGAAGTGAAGACAATGTGATGTTTCCACGCAGTGGCTGAGCTTGATGATTGAGGAGGTAATTCCTAAGCATTTCATGACATGTTTGTCGAACCATGTGATGATAGATAGATCTTAGTCTAGTCTGTTGTTAATCTTGCTTTTCTTCTTTTTCAGATGAGAACATGATGGTCCACAGTGGAGTTTTGTTGTCAGAGGGTCACATTTGTGAGGCTTATTTGACAAAATGGTGGCCCGAGTGTGCACCAGTCGGGACCTTCTATAAAGCCTTCCAACTACCCTTGCAGTTCCTTTCATCCAACCAAGATAAGAACAAAGTTTGGGATCAATCATTTGTCTCAGCCAAAAATTCAAAGCTCGTATTCATGAGGAAGCAATCATACCTTCCCCCAGGAGTCATGCAAGGCATGCAAACTGGCTCAGAGCAGGGCTCAGAGCCCCATCCACATGCACCAAGTGCTGCTGGTGCAGAGAGAGAGAGAGAGAGAGAGAGAGAGAGAGAGAGAGAGAGAGATCACTGCTGCCCTGATGGAGGTCACGAAAGGCCTATGACCAGCTCATTTATGAACAGTGGTTTTTGGAACGGGACAGCAGAGGGAGTACATACAAGTCGTCAGGACACATTAAGGCTTTCTCTTCTACTCTGGAAGGTTGCCAACAGTCGCATTATTTGCTATTGAATGAGGTTTCCTCGGAGTCTGCGGTGGTGCAATTATCTGTGGCAGCCATGGAGGTAACAGTAGCTACTCGTGGCTCAAAACCCGTGAACAAGATGAGCCTCCAAGCCAACAAACCCCATCATCATCATCTCATCACCATAAATTGGGCTCTGGAGACGTCTCGAAGCTGTGGGGAATAACACACCTGTCTATGGGCATTATTTACTCTTGCAAAGTGAAGGTATATAATTTAAAGTTTCTGTCACTTTCTTATCTTTTTCTCTTATATTGAGATATGTCGTACAGTCGTTAGATCTTTTATTTGAGTTGATATAAACATATTTTATACGTAGTTTCATATAATGAACCAAGAGCATGGAAGACCAAGTCAAAAAAAAAAAGTGTTGGTCATGATGATATCATTCCATAATAATTGTGTGGGGTATAGGTTGATCTTTTGATGCTTTGTGAGGCCAAAAAGAAAGTCCACACCTTGGAAAAGAAGACGAGGGAAGCTTAAAGAAACCTGGAAGAGCCCTCTCAATTCAAAGACCACTAGTGCTACTACTTGACAGCTCGATTCCCCCATTGGACTTGTTGCTGCAGATCTTTCCCTTCTTGAATCCGCCCATACTTTTTGTCTTCTCAACTTTGATCAGACTTTTTGTGGATGACTGTCTTCTTGTCTCCTATGCCTCCTCAGATCCATTTTTCGTAATGCAGCAAAGCTTCGATGTTTCGCAAGATCGCAGTGTTGGTCATGGATTACCCGCTTCATCCCGTCTTAATCCGGAGATCGCAGTGTTGTCAAGGAAGTGCTCGATCATGTATGCAGAAAGCTCACAGAGGCGGTGACTGCAGAGAGCTCAGAAAGCAGTCCCCGTGGTGCAGGCGACTGCGGACTCCACTCGCCCTTTCACATCCCATCTACCGTGGAGGAGGACGAGATGGTTTGGGCTTAGTGGCCGTCGTCCATCTCCCTTTTTCGTCTCGGTAGGAGCTAAAGCTAAGAACGCAAGGACACAGGACTCAAGGGCACGCTCATTGGTCCTTCGCTCCCCTCGCCTCTTTTCCATTAGAGGCCTATGGATGACCTAACAACGGAACAAAGGAGGCTTTTAAGTTTTACCTAAGCCAGAGATGGACGACGATGTGTGTTGCCTCGGAACAGGCGAGGAAAAGTTGAAGCGAAAGCATCACATGCAGGAGGACTGGTGGGTGTCCCCTTGCAAGACCGAGAAGCTGCTTAAGAATACTGCTTCACGGCTAACAGTCTTTTATAGTCTCTCATCAAGGTCAAAGCTTGTGAAAGACCAAGAGATCCTGTACTCCTCCTTGGTTGAAATCCCACTCCCAAGTCCTTCTTCCCCTTTCTCTCTCTAGTGAGCGCAGCTGAGCTGTGAGCACTAGGCACGCATGGGCTGGCCTAGTGGACACTGACAGCCTTCTCTCTCTCTCCCTCCTCCCTCTATCTTGGTCTCTGTTTAAGCCTCCTGTCCATCATGCTCCAAGAGTTCGATGCTTCTCCCCCACCCTTCCTGTGATGAAGAATGTAGCATAACAAAGGGGATACAGTCCACCAGTGTTTGTTACTGCATGGTAGACATGAGGAGCAAACTTCATGACTGTTCCAAGATGCTGGCACTCGAAGGAAGAGGAAGGCAATGGCATTGATGAGAGAACAGAAAGGACATGAGCTAGCTAGATGAACAGTAGGGAACAACTACAGCAGTGCAATAGTTTCTTCTCCATGTAATTTAAAAGGCGAAAAGAACAATGCCACCCATCTCTGCCTCCTTTTTTCTGCGATCAGGCGTTCTTTTCAGAACCCTCTCCACCTTCTTCAATTGCTTCCATTGGCAACCAAAACTGCTCCCTGGAGCTCCCAGCCATGGCCTCCTCAATGGCAGAGATGGAAGGCAGTCTGCTTCTGCGATCCATTGCCGTAACTTTTTATTGATACTACTTAGATTGACACAGAATCCACACCGTCAACGACGAAGGACTTGGTGGTGTTCCCACTGGGTCTCTTGAAGGGAGGAGCCGCCCCGGGAGAGGACGGGGAGGATGACGGCGGCCACGCTGCCCATGAGTCGCTTGAACTCTCGCAGCTGAAGCAGGATCCGATCACCCCGCTGGGACTCCGTGGCGATGAACAGTAACATGAAGCGGAGGAGAAATGCTTGCGCTTGCGGCCGGTAACGCCGGCGTCCACCGACTCCACGAGTAGCCGATAGCATTCTTCCACCTTTTCCTACAGAATGCCTCACCCGATTAGCATCGGTGCATTAAATGAGACGGATACAAGGAAGAAGGAAACAAAAAAGATCGAACCTTTGGGGCGTTGAGAAGGGCAACGAGGTGGTGGATTCCTTGAGAATCTACAGCTGCGACGTCTCCGTCAACGGGCACTGTCGCCCGGAGCAGCGCAGCCGACGCCCAGACCGATGCAGGATGTTGGACCCATCTCCTATCTTTTCGATGCACAAAGCAGGGTTTCAAGGACATGGCGGCATGAAGAGATCGAAAGCTTCATGTAAAGCTCGCATTTTGATGACAACCTACCGGCTATTACGGACAGAAGAGCCGCTTCGCACCTCCTCATCACCGTTTGGATTCGGACGGCAATGGCGGTAGCTTGGGAGTCGGCGTTTTCGGCCTTTGAGAAGAGCCGAGGGAGGACGTGGTGGATGAAGGAGAGGGGGGTGACCGGATTCATCCTCCAGCCGAGGGCGGAGAGCACCACACGCTCCATCCGCTTGATGGTCTTGGACTCGAACACGAACTCGCCCTCATCCTCCTCCACCGCCGCCTCCCGCGGCGCAGGCACCTGTAGGTCGAGCAGGAAAGGGTCGCGCGTCTCCTCCACCTTCGCCGCCAACGAAAGGCACGCCATGGCGGCAAGCCGGCCCATCCACGGCTTGCCGTCCCGGAGCCGGAGCAGCCCGCCGCCCGCGGCGCAGGAGAGGAAGCACCGGTCGAGGTAGTTAACGGCGAGCACCGCCGTGAGGGCGGAGAAGGCGTAGGTAGCTGCGGAGCGCGCGACCCACTCCACCGCGGCTTTCCTCGCCGACGGCAAGTAGGAGTCGCCGCCGCAGCCGTGAGGGACGAGCTCGCCCAAAGCCTCCCCTTCTTTGGCCGCGAGGGAGCAGAGCACCTCCGCCCACTCCTGCTCGTCCTCAGCCTCCGCCGCCAAGAGGACGTAGCGCTCGGTCTCACGGTCCTCTGCAAGTGGCAGCACCGACTCTATTCGCTCATCTTCTAACTCCAAGTTGTCTTCTTGGCAGTAGAGATGATCCAAAAGCGATAGAAGAGCCATTCTTCTTCTGCTACAAACCGGGAGGCTCTGTTCATGATACTAAAACGCTACAGAGGAGAAGAAGAGGAGGAGGAGGAGGAGGAGGGAAGAGGAGAGAGAGTGGAGGCGCAGTTGGCGGTGGCTCCTCTTCTCCATGCTTCTCTGATATCCGTTCTTCTAGTTTGTCTCAACGCTCTGCTGCCGCTGTCTTCCGTTCTCGCGACGCGGAGAATGAGGTTGGGGTGTGTGGTGGAGGTGGTGATATAAAGGGGGGGTTTCACCACGCCATTTGGCGATTGCTTGCTTGCTTTGGGTCTTTGGTCGGTTGCTCTTTAATTTCACAGCCTCAATTTTGGCATCATGCGTTTAATTTCAAAACAAGTTAAAGAAAAAGGAGGCGAAGGGAAAGAAAGCAGAAGCTTTTTGCTCGTTTGGTTTGTCTGTCTTACTCTTGCACGAGATAAACAAGGCGTTAACGCCGCCGCTAGCCCATCGAACATGACGTTGCTGATGAGCCCAAAATAAGAAGCCGGTGGGTCTTATTCAGCGTGATTGTATCGTTTTAAGAGTTTACTTGGATATCATCATGTAGGGGAATCATGCCTTCACTCTGATTCTTTTCTTATTAACTTCCCTTTTTCATCTTCAAAATTATTTTTTTTAAAAAAAAATTATAGAGAAAAAGATTGACCTAAATATCGAAAATATTAATTAGGGTGTTGCCGTCTTCAACTTTAGTAACATATTACTCCTTCTTTCAAGTCTCTCTCCTCCGCCTAGGGTTCGGAAAAAGCTACAAAAGGGTTGGGAGCGGATTCCCACCGAGGAGTCTCTCACTCAAATAAAGGAGGTCACAAAGGAACGGAGTCTCATTTTAAGTAGCAAACCACGAACAGGTCAACGAAACCAAAACCAAGTCCATCTCTACCGTCGATACTCGCCTCCTAAGCACAAACTCAGATCGATCCACCAGAGTCAAGAGACCACATCATTCAGTGTCAGGGCGGCCAACCTATCAGTGGGCGAAACCGCCTGGTGCTGCTGCTGAGCGACACTCCTCAAAACCTCCATAGCCTCCGCTACTTTGGCCTTCAAAGCCTCCGGAGATTCCAGCAGATGCAGCACTTCAGTTTGGTCCATCTCAAGGAGCATGCCAGTTACCTTTGCCGAGTAGTCATGCTCCACCTGATCCACAAGTGGGTACAGACTCTCCCCGAGCATCTGCAGGAAGGAGAAAAAAAAAAGAAGAAGAATAATAGACGAACCCAAAACACGCAATTACTTCCATCATTGATCCGATGGTGCAACACGCAATTACCGTTCTCTGCTGCTCCGGTGTTGCATTTGCAAGAGCTGAAGCCAATTCCCCAATAGGAACAGTGGGCTGAGGCATCCCACCACCCATGTCGTATGGGAGAGAGAACATACCGCCAGGAATACCAGACATGGGAACCTCCGGCATGCTGCGGCCTGGTGGGTAGCGGTACGGACGTCCGCCCCTTGGGAGCATCTGCAGCATTCAAATTCTCATCATGGGCTTTTGCTTGCATCATGACCAGACAGCGGTTTTGGAACGAGCAAACAGAATCCTCGATACATGAAAAAGGAGTGACCCCCACCTGCTGCTGAATCATTTGCATGGGGTGCTGCTGCGTCTGCTGCACCGGAGGACCCCCTCCTGCACGTCTACTCCCAGGGCGTTGAACCTGCTGCTGACCTTGTTGAGCCATCTGCATATAGAAACTGGGGAAGGGTCCAGGTCTCATCCCAGGAACAAGTGGCTGCTGGAAGCCAAATCCAGGCTGTAAGAACAAAGTAGTCATTGGAACACAGATATCATCAACTCTGTCATGCAATGGAATGAATCCATGGATGGTTCTTGGAATAAAAACATTGCTCGGAATAAGCTTCCAGCAAGATGTCAAAAAACAATTGTATAGATAGTAACAGAACATACTAGTTTGATAATTTAATTAAAAGAAACACAAGAACATAGAGAAGATGGCAACTGTTTAGTCATTATGGGCACAAGGTCCAGAGCAAATCAAACTGCAACTCATCAAGTTTTCAAGGAAAACAGTGACAGCACAACCTGAACAGTCAAAAACTGGCACAAAACCTCATTCAGTTCTAAAGGGCCCTTAGCCCAACCAATTCAGATTATAAATTCTCATATTACTCTGAAAACCAAATCCAATTTCTTCTGTGACCATGAAAGCACCTTAACACTTGCACCATCCAATCAAACTTTGATCACACGCTGGAAATTCTTACTAGGTAATTGACCGATTAGAAAGGATTTTACAACAGAATCAAGATTAACATGATGCCAATCTAGCTCAAGTAACTTGCAAAGGATTCTAACCCATCCTAATGGAATTCGTTTTACTAACATGATTCAATTAAAAATAACATAGGGAGTTATATGAAAAGATTATAATTTGCACTCCACTATGTAGATCTTCTAATATTGGTATATTAATAGAAAAAGAAGACACTGGTTTCACTACATAATAATCACTTCTATACCTGAATTTCTGGCAATACATGAAATTATAGTATAGCATTCCATTAAAAAGCATGCCGTTTAATTTTGTTTAGATAGTAGGTGCACTACCTGAGGAGGAACAAGTGCTGGTGGTTGGCCATAGAAAAGTGGTTGTCCTAATCCAGGACCACCAGGAGGATATAATGGAACACGAGGAGCAATTGAAGGTGGCATTGCAACAGGACGCATTTGTGAAAACTGAGCCTGACAAACAAATATACAGGTAATCAGCAAAAGCAACCACACAAATCGTGTGACCATATGAAAGGTAGCACAAAAATGTACAAGGAAACATGTACTGGAACATGCATAATGCTACAGTGAACTTTGTTATCATTATATATAAACATTTTTATTGATGTAAAAGCATGAGACTTTGTTTGAAACATTCAAACAAGTCTTTGTTGTCGTTTGCTGCTTAACCAAAATTGTTGGAACCGTGAGGTGGTTCTTGTATACCATGGAACAAGACCAAAATCCATAGTAAAACTGGTCTCCAAGCATATAGTTCACAATGATTTAAAAAATTGTACCTGCAGTCTTGCTCTCCTATCTTCCTTGCGTTGTGCAAGAGCAACATAAAGAGGTTTATTGCCAATCATCTTGCCATTCATCTCCAAGAGCTATATCAATTTAAATGGCATATCAACAAACAGATTGCAATAACCAGCAGTGAAAATACAACTTTGAGATTTCAACTTACAGCTCGAGATGCATCTTCAGGAGACTGAAAAGCAACAAATCCAGATCCCTTACTCGCACCATTCTTGTCACGCATAATCTATAAAATATTTTAACTACATGAATCAATAACTAGCAATTATAGTATATTAAGAGAACAAATATTTTTAAACTAAACAAATCTAAAAAGAACCTTGCAAGAAGCAATTGCCCCAAACCCAGAGAATAGTTCCCTCAGATTATCATCCCCAATGCTATCATCCAAATTCTTCAAGTATAAGTTAACCCCTTGAGATTTTTCAGTAGCCTCTTGCTTACTCTGTTCAAATCTCTCTTTTAATTCCTGTTCTCTTTCAGATTTTTTTTGTGCTTTTCCAACATACCATTCCTTGTCATCAAATTTCTTCCCATCAAGTTCCTGAACAGCCCGAGCAGCGTCGTCAGGATTCTCAAAATTGACAAAGCCAAAGCATTTCGATTTTCCATCTCCCTCCCTCATTACAATACAGCTAGTGATCTTTCCAAATTCACCAAAAACTTCTTGTAGTGTATCCTCTGTCATCGATTCCGAGAGATTTTTTACAAAAACATTATTAAATTTTGTGTTGCCTGCAGCATTCTCTCTTTCTTGTTTGCGAACAAAGGGCCCAACAAAAACTTTCTTATCATTCAATAGCATGCCATTTAGCTTCTCAATTGCATTTTGTGCTGCCTCCTCTTGTTCAAACTGAACAAAGCCATAGCCCTTCGATGCACCAGATGCATCTGTTGCAACTTTGCAAGAAAGAATGTTCCCGAACGCAGAAAATGTATCATACAGTGCTTTGTTGTCTATAGACTTGTCCAAATTCTGTAGAAAACCATACACAAAGTCAAAAGACACAGAAATATGAATGCACAAGTAACAAACACTGGAGCACATAAAAATCATAAAAATTCCACTCATAAATTCATGTTTCAATGAACCAAAAGTAGACCGAGTATTATACCTTAATAAATATGTTGGCAGTCCCACTTCTACGTGTGCTGGGGTCACGATTTGAAATCATTATCCGAATAGTCTTTCCATTAAGAGGTGTAAAATTAAGCACTTCTATTGCCCTTGCCGCTGCCAAAAGAAAAACCACAGTTAAAGAGAGCAATGCATGATTTTCTTTAGACACAACATATGCACTTCAACTTGCTTATGTAAGTAGGCATAGCTATAGAAAACACGGTATATCCAAAATACTCATTATTCTACTGGAACAAATGATTTGTTGCACATGCAAAAAAACCAATATCTAACCACCAATGAAGTTGCAGAAAAATATACTTTCATTAGGGGTGTTCAAACCGGTTCAAACCGAAGCCTTAAGGGTTGAACTGAACCAAACCAATTTTTTGGGTCAGGTTCAAGTAAGGTAATCCGAATTGGAACCGATTCAGATCTACCTACCAAACCAATTCACAACCAGTTAATCCGATTCAATTAACCGATTTGTAATTTCAAATAATTTTAAAATATATATATATTTCAAATAAACTAATTCAATTCTGTTGAACCGAATCAGAATCTTGGACTAATTGGGCAACATAACAAGATTTGTGAAATGGAGCTCATGTCTTTATAAAATTGGGCCTTTAAGCCGATTTGATTAATCAATTTGAACTAGTTAAGGGCTTAGGCCAGTGAACTCAACCGTACTGATATCTTTTAAATTAAAATTGGCTCGGTTCAAACCAGTTAACCGAACCAAAGAAGGGTACCCCCGAAAAAAAACTGTTTATAACCTTCAAAACCGAACCATTGATGAACCGATTCAGATCGAACTAGTTTTGAACCAGATCAGTTTAGGTTTGTTTCCGATTTGGTTTTCTGGTTCGATTTGAACGCCCCTAGCTTTCATAATTAAGATTGTTCACGAATTTGAGACATGTAGAATCTAATTATTTAAAGATATATACACCTAGGTAGACTTTCTTTGATTCAAGGTACAATAAAAAAAATCCTTGTCACCATCACTAGTTCAATAATAGAGTAAAAACACAAAAAAAAAGAAAACAAAAAATTAATTTTTCAAGTATCTGATGCATAAAATTATACATCAACAATACTTTCGTTCAAACATAAATATCTTGTCTTTCAAAATAACCTTATTAAAGATCAAAAAAAAATTTGTCCCATAGCTTAGAATATTCAAACAGTAAATTCCAAAATTAGCTTAAGAGTTGCACAAACACAATTCTATTTAGAAAACCATATTCCACTTCAGGTTCCTCAATAATGAGTAATTTGATCCAAATGACTGCCAGTAAATCAGAAATCAGACAGCCTAAGTAGAACTGCCTGCTAAATTACTAAGTTGTCATGCCTCACATTATACAGGTCCAAATCATCACATAACTTCCACAAGCTCATCCTTACAGTCATATGACTCAGAAAGTAAATGGTAGCAACTTTAGAGTGCAACTGAAATACAGGGATCCACCAGCTGATCTTTTATGCTTCACTGGTTCGTCTTCTCTCTTCTTTATGTACCCAAGGAACATCTTGTCATTATTTTTAAGGTCAAAAAGACAGCTAGGCATGCCAAGATGAATGTGTGAACAATGGATGAACATTTGTCTTTTACGATGATAATTAATGGAGAAATGAATAAATTGTTGTTGCTAATAACACAATAATGTAATAACTACTCATCCACCACTCTTCAATGGTTTCATAGTTCAAGCTCCACAAATATGAATTTGATGATTCTTTTAAAACTGCATGAAGCCACAACATGATATAGAACAAAGCCTCTAACAAGTATCACTCTAAGAATATGCTTACATCAACAGAATGTGTGCTGTTAGGGGAGAGAGTGTCATGGCCGACACCTGAGTGCCATGTGGTCGACACTTTGATGCTAGGTGGCCAACACCTCGGCATCAGTTTGGCACCTAGTGATTGAGACTTCGGCAATTGTTTTAGAAAGAGCTAGACGCCAAGGTCTTAAAATGCCCAAGGCACTAGGTTCTCATTTGAGTGAAGCGAGTCACTCCAAAATATTAGAATATAAAAAACATATATATTATAATTAATAAATATGATCAAAAAAATAAAAAAAAGGTTACATCAAATTGAAATCACATAGCCGACTTGAAACATATATATTACAAGATGTAATTCTTTGACTATTGCGTCTAAGTTGACTCATAATTTGAGCTCAAACCCATTTGATGGGATGATTTCTGACCCAAATCTAGAAATGAAGGAGTCTATTGGCATCTTGACGTAATGAAATTAGAACAAGAGTGCTATTTATTGCGATTTAATACTTAATGTGCTACTTATTGCTACTTAGTGCACTACTGATTGTTTTTATACAATGCACTAATTACCACTTATTGCTACTTAGTGCACTATTTATTCCTGCTCATAGTGCACTAATTGCTTCTCACATCCTTCAAGCATGGCATCTTGGGCATGAGAAAATGTATACCATGAAAGAGAAAGAGAGAGGAGAGAGATCACATTTTCCAACGAATCTTCTATCCTCCCATCCACCATCTTCAAAACCTTATCTTTTCGTCTTCCAACAAGATCACTTCTACCCTCCCATCCGTCATATCTTTTGCCCTCCCATCCCTCCTTCAAAACCCTAGCTTTTTGCCTTCTAACGAGATCACATCTTCTGCTCACCCATCCGTCGCCGAGCAAAGATCAATTTTCCATCGCCAAGCGCTGATCAATTTTGTTGTATTCGCCTTCAAGTCAATGTCCCTTCTTTTTGCTTGGACCCCTTTCTCTTCAAATCTCATCATTTCTCTCCCAATTTCTTGTGCTTTGCCACTTTCACTCGAATGCACACCTGAGACGCTCAACGCTTGGGCTCAAGCGAGCGCCCAAGCGACGCTTCAATGAATCGCATCACTTGGAGGTTGTGCAAGGCACTCAGGCCTCGCCTCGCCTCGCCTCACCTAAGCGCCTATTAAAAACACTGACTTAGGCACCAGATAGCCGACACCCAATTTCCAAGAGGCCGACTCCTTGGTATTAGGTGGTCGATGACTCAACGCCGAGTGATAGATGCCTCGGGGCCATGTAGCAAGCGCCCCAATGCTAGGTAGCCAACCTCGATGCTAGTTGGCTGACACCTCAAAGCCAACATTAGGTGGTCTAGTCCTAGTCAACCAATTAATCTTCCCTCATCGTCTAATCAGTGTCACATGTCTAAACGTTAGGCCAATCCAAACTCAACGCAGAGTGACAACATTTGCACACAAGATCAATGCCCCACGTTCCCCATGAGCAGTGTATAACACAAAGGTAATGATTTCAGAAGGCCACTAAAAAAAGAGCCCAACTGATACATCCCGAACCCCAATTCTCAAATCTCAAGAATTATCAGAATTGTCCAACCTGCTTACTGACTTAAGCATTGGAAGGGCATTATTGAGAATGCACCTAACGCTTTTTTTTTTTTTGCAGGGATTCAGCTCGAATCAGAAAAGTTCCGTTTGTGAGCGACTCGGAGAAAGGTCCAGGTTGGATCCGATTAGCCTCCACCATGGACAACCAAAATCTGACCTAACACGCATAGATCTAAAATGGAGTTCAAAAACGATGGTGCAATGTCAATACAGTCTAAATGTAAGGTGTTGACTCGCAAACGATCGAACTGCTATATATAAATTCGTCACAGGAACAAATATGCACGTTAGGGTACAATGACCCAAAACAAATAAACAAAATGGACGCATACCAACGAGCTAAAGAAAGAGAGCGAACAGTTGAACGTACCATCTGCCGGATCGTTGTAGTTGACGTAGGCGTAACCGAGGGAGCGGCGAGTGTTGACATCGCGGCATACACGGACCGACACCACCTGCCCGATCTGGCTAAAAATATCATACAGCTGCGCGTCAGTCACGCCCAAGTCCAAGTCCCCGACGTACAAGGACGTCGATGGGAACTGGACCCCACCACCGCCCGCCGCCGGACCAGAGACCGCCTGGGGCTGAAGCTGGATCTGCGCCATCTCACCCTCCGGATCTGGACAAAAGCAAAAACCCTTGCTTCCGGCTCTTCTAAGAACCCTAATCGATCAAGAACAAAAACAACAACAACAATAAACAAAGAGAGATTCCGTTTGATGGATAAAAAGGAACGGAGATCCGATGATTAATCGATAGATAGATAGATAGATAGATAGCCACAACAAGTTTCTCGATTAGGGTTTCTGTTTTTTTTTTGGAGGAGTAAATTTTCTAGGGAAATTTTGGTAGTCCTTGATATGGGTTGGAGAGGGAGAACAAGAAGACAAGAATTGAAGAGAGAGAGAGAGAGAGAGAGAGAGAGAGGAAATAGGAGGGCAGCCTCCAAAACTGCACCGCACCGGCATCGTGGCGGCCGCACGGGGTTTTAAATAGCAAGGGCGACGCAAACCCTAATCAGAACGAAGCGGCTCTCTCCGCCGTTAGATGAGACGGGACCCGAGGTGACGTTGTCGGTGGGCATGGAGTGGTTACGTGTACGAGCCGCAGGATCGGAGTTACGACTCGAGGTGTAACGCGTTGAGTCGTCGGGCGAAACCGGATCGCCTGTACGACAACGGACAGGGTGCAGGGTTCGTCAATCACGAGCCATAAGGTGCGGGTCCCGTTCAAGAACACAACGAGGCCCTTCCGGACAAGAATAAGACGCATGCGACGCAAGCGCCGGCAACGGGTTGCAAGCGCCGGCGACGTTACCCGTTGCCGAACCAGAAGAGGCGCCCAGGTGGGTCCCGCGGAAGCCGCGTGTTGCGTTCCCTAGACAGCCTGACGAAGGCAATATTGCGGCAGGAGGATAACACGGACAGATGTGGGGGATCGGCGGAGCCATCAAGGTGGAATGTGGTCCATAAAAAGCCAGTACAATCTGTGAAACATTTTCACAAGCTCACAGGCATCTAAAGAAACAATTGATATAATACAATGTTATCTTTAGCATACCATAATGCACTGGTCACGGTCACAATTGGTTACTAACCAATTCATAGTCATTGTAATTGGGAGCAGCCCGGACCATATTAAATAGATTAAAATGATTCTTGTGGAACTAATGAAAAGAAGCAGCTCTTGAGGATGTCATGTGAAAACAAAGGCTTCACTTTATTTAGACATCAAGGAGCATGTTCAAGCATCCCGGACCCAAAAGAAAAACAATGGAGTTTAACAAACACATTAAACCATATACACAAGTCCCAAAAATGCGTGGGCCTTTAAACTAGTTTAGTGCAAGATGGCGTGTGCCAAGTGACCAGCAGCTACCTGATCTTGTCAATAATAACTGCAACTTACTTGATTTCCATCTTAGAATCATGATTCTCTCTCCATTTCATGCTTTATTTGGAGTGCTGCTCTAACTACATTTCCCCTCGTAATAATCCCGACCTTCGATGTTAAAAATCAATCATTAAGAATATACCCAAAATAGGAATGAGGTAGGACGCAGATATTTCACGTACCAATTTACCATCACTGTCAACAACCGGAAGCCTACGGTATTTTGTTTCAAGCAGTTGCCTGCGATCAGAAATGAACTCTGTTGTAACTTCACTTGTGATGAGAACAGCAATAATAAGAATTTAACGTGTGGCCGCCACTGGTTAGAACCTTGCAACATCTTCGAGGTTGGTTGTTTCACGGACCACAAGGGGGGCAGGAGTCATCACCTCACCAATGGTTCTGCCATTAGTTTTACTTAACAGCTTCTGGATTTCATTGAATGCCTGCAGAAGATGATGCTGTTAAGTTTCATCTGTCTGAATACATATTGATAGGTAGTGGTTTCTTGTGCATAACATCCTTTCTTTTAGAATATGATACGGATAAAGTTGCTTTCGTAAGGTCTATAGATAAGCAGTTTTCAAGGGAATACAATCCAGATACTGTTGCTTTAATAGGGTTTATATAAAATCATATTTTTAACAAGATTTTTCCTAATTTACTCGTTCCATATATAACCATTGCATGACAATGCACACCAACACTCCCTTGACCGTGGATATAATCTGCTAACCACCAGGATGTCAGACTAATTTAAAGATGCTGCGACCATAATAACTTCTAAGCAAATTATGTTTCAGGTTGATGAAGTAAGGTTCATAAAGAATAACCCACCATCACATACTATTTTATGAGCAAGCAAGTCACTTGCCTCTGAATTTGCACGTCACTATCTCACGAAATACCTGTCTATATTCGATCAGATGATATCATCAATGTTCTAATATCGCTCGTGATCTTTTTGGACCATCACACAGTATAAGACATTATGTTAGCTCTGTCTAATGCTAAAAAGCCCAACAAACACTGAGTCACTCTTCTTTTTCCCAAGACAAGTTTCAGACGTATAACGACAAAAATATTTCATCGTGAATGACATTAATATTTATTCTCGTAAAAGAAATAAGGAATCATACTTGTTAAAAGAAACAAAATCATACATACTTTCCATGTACTATCAACCTCAGGGAACATGCTAGTGTCAGCCCGTCCACTACCTGCGCAGAAAAGGAAAGTACAGGCATATGCTGTGTCAGGATAAATCTAATACATTAGAAGAAAAATCAATGTTCTTGATGCACAAGCAAAATTCTATTCATATCTTTGCAGAAGTGGAGTACAAGGAGGAGGAGGAGCACTAAAGATACCTTGAAATTAACAAGGAACATTTATGTATTTAGGTGTTGTAACTTTCTTCTAACATGATAACTAATAGTTCAAGCAATTCATTCATATAAGTGACATTCATCTTCTTTTGGGAAGCAAAACCTAGAATTTGCATTAAATAACAAACTCAAAACAGGAACCAACCACACCAACTAGAATCAAAATTATTGAATAACCTACCTCATTTCATCTTTCCTTGACTTACCATGTTTACCCAATATGGTATCCCTTGACAGAATTACTCTAATGTATATTATCAATATGGTCTAAGTCAAACCTAAAAGTTTTGCCCATAGTAACAATAACAAATAAGGTTCCAACTATCTGGGGATGGCCACATTAATCTTTTCATGCCATTAAAATCTATGGTGCTTATAACATTGGTCAGTCCTGAATATCCGAATAGCAATAAAAGCTTGCAGTAAATATAATATCTTTTTTATTTTGGGAAAGAGAGACATGACAGCCTAATTCAATATCACCAATACTGCCAATAAATACATAGTAATCAATCTGTGTCCCCTTCTAGAAAGCACGACAAACATAACAGCGATCACTTCACAAGTAAGGCAATTTGTCACTTAAAAGCTCAAAATTGGAGAAGAGCGAAAGGAAGAATCTAATCAACTAGAAAGCCCAAACATGACACTCTATGGAAAAAAAATGCTGCACCTAAGAGTTACATCCTAGAGGTTGTCCAGTTATCAATCTGGAATCAAAAGAACATCAAAGTAATTTGCAAGATTCTTTAAGAAGGAAAGATTAAGAGATAAAAATAAAACAAAACAAATGAAGGAAACCTGAAATGGAGTCTAGTGCTAACAAATCATAGTCTGAAACTACACCAACCTGAAAAATAAAAAAAAAAGAAATGGGTAAGCCATAACGACAAACATTCCAGCAAATATACATGAGCCATACATGATAAAATAAAAGAGATGCTAAGATGCATAAAAGAAAACAAATGCACAAGCTCTTTTTAATTCTTTTTTGGAGACAATACTAAAGCTAATCTTCAAAGCATGCTGCACCACAATATTTGAAATTCAGTTTTTACTTTATTTTAAAAAAGGCTAGCATGAAGATGCAAATGTGATCTTTTTTCAAACTAAAAAAAGACAGCATTTGGCAAATACTACAACATGATCTACAATCTTTTGTACAGTGACAGCAAGAATTTTGTTAACACTACAACATGATCTATAGTCTTCTGTGTCAGTGACAGAAAGAACACCACTAACACTAATTACTCACACCTGATCTGGTACCATTGAACTAAAGAACCAACTCCACTACTACCTACAAATCTCCACTACCAGATAAAAACTTGTTCTTCTTATATATATGAAACACAAGGTTCTGGAAACTCCAGAGGCGAGGCTAAGGATTAGCTAAAAACAATGCAAATGATCTCTCTGGGTTACCAGTCACCAAATCATAATGAGAAGATGATTTACGCAGTTCTTCCTCCTCGCTTCTTCTTTCTCCTCCTCCTTTCCTCCTCTTCTAGTATAATTTCTTATGCTTGGAATTTTTTATGTCAACATTTCCAGTTATCACAAAAGGAAAAGATAATTATGCATGAAAAATATATACAAGGAGCTTCAATCTTTGACATATTGCCTTAGAACGATAAGATGATATATTAAAAAAAAAGTGCTATTTAGTGAATAGAAGATCATATCAAATACTTAATATTTACAAACAAACATGAGTTTCAGTGTGCAACAAAAGAGATTTGATCAAGAAGAGAGAAAGAAAAGGGTGACAAGTGCATACCAAGTTCCAGTCATCATCAATCACAGGAAAGCCAGTGATCCTATGTTCCACTAACATCTCCAGTGCTTTTGACGTCACATGATAAATGGATCAGCTAAGCAGTTAGCCCAGTATATAAGAAGCAAAAATAAATAAATAACTATACAAACAAATAAATTATACTGGTAGTACCTTCATCAACTGAAGTGGTAGGCTTCACAACATGAAGATTTTCCCTTTTGGTCATAAAATCACCAACTGTATAAACACAATTGCTTTGCTGCAAATCATTAAACCAGGAATATAAACCTGGGCCATGTCATTGATGCTACTTGGAGAAGGGGAAAAAAGAAAATGAAAGAGAAATAGAAAGCAACTTCTAAAGTAGTACTTTTTCATAGTAAAACTTCAGAATATGAAGTAGCCCTTAGCTAAGAGGTCAAAATAGATGCAAACTAGATAAATGCACTAAGTTCAGTCCAGTACTTGTTTCAATAGAACCTTTTTGAAATTATTATATAAGAGATTTTAATAGAATTAAGCTAAACCTATTATCTGTCTTAGACACAATGCTAAATGGAACTGAGGGAATTTCATGGAACTAAGCCATCAGGAAATGAAATTAAGTCAAAATAAAGAAAGCAAAGGAAAAAAAGGGTCAAAATTTACCTAATGTGAAATCTATGCAAGTCAAACCATCCTAGCAGTACCCTGCATAATTGCTGTACTATTAGCTTCTAAATCACTATCTTTACATTCTCTACATGTATATGATCTTTTTCTTATAATGTCAAGTTAACATACCTCAATCAGTATCACTATTCCTAAGCATATAATCGGCATTTCAGGTAGGCCATCCTTTCATTGAAAATGGGTTTTTAATTTCAAAATTCATTAACCAAGTTAAATTAAGAATAGATAATGACAAATGACTTGTAAAAAAGCAAAAAATCATGCAAAAGACTCCAACCTTTTGTCATGCCGATTTTGTCTAAGAGTGAAGATGGTTGTTCTGCAACCACCACCAGCTACCCAAAAAGTAAGGCCCTCTACTGACATGATTTATTTTCCCTTGTACTCTTCTCAAGGCTCATTTGATTAGTCACAGATACTCAGATTACATAAAATGTAAATCACCTCACCCTACAACTGAAGACTTCCAACACTAACTGACAATAAGCACATGCACAACAACAGAATTGAAACCTCATTTAACTGTCTTCTAGGCTCTGAATCAATTGCAACTGTTGACTATATATCCTTTTTGGCAATTTCAAAGGAAATTCGAGAGACGCTGGTGCAAGCTCAATTAATTTGATTGATCACTATTGGTCAACATTTTGCAACTTATGACAAACATTTTGTATATGCCAATTCAGCTTGAATAATTGCTGTGTGAATGATCTTGTCAACTTCAACCATGAGCTCATGTTTTTCAGGATTCATCTAGGACATCATGTTTTACAAGGATTAAAAAGCAGAAGGTAATGACAATCCAGCAATTCAAGATGATGATAACAGTGCCTCTCCATCTTGCATGAAGCTCACAGCTCATCTAGAATATGAATCATCCCATCAATTGCCATGTGCTTGCGCTCAAACAACTGTCTCTTACAAGTTCTGCTTTTAGTTTTGAAGTTTGCAGTAATCTGTACTCTTCAAGACACCTTTAGCTAAATGGACTTTGTTCTAGATGATTGTACATGCAATATCAAATTGTGAAGGCATCTCTATTAATTTATGGCTTAAAAATATAACCACATAAGCTCTATACAATTGATGCTTCACTTCAAAGCTAAATGCAAATACATGAGTAATCCAATTCTGTTTTCTGTTATTGCAAGTTGCATATTCACATTGTTGAAAAAAGATTGCACAACGGCAGCAAGCATGGCATGAGTAGACTATATTCTACTTGCCACAAATATCTTACCATTCGTACCTCATCTTCTGGCTAGCATAACTCAGTGTCACCCCTGCATCTTTATTTTTGCTAGGTACTAAAGTTGAATCTGTTTAATTTGAGATAGTTTTGGATGGACCTTAGGGAAGCAGTTGGGTCTATTGGGCAAAAATAGGACCAAACCCTCCCATATTTTAGGGTTCTTGACGTGCAAGATATCATCAGTCTTTGTCAACAAATTATAAAACCTAAAAGGACCAGTAGCGTCATGCACCGATATCTGAGAAGAATCTTGAACAGCAGATAAAATAATTTAGGCATCAAGACTCTGATTCTTCCACAAAATTCACATTGGTAGTTGAAGCGTTCTCTCAGTTTACCCCTTTCCCAAAACATTTCAAACCACCCTTCTCTTTTGCTGAAGCATGCCAGCCACTAACTTCACTAAAAACGCGCAATTAGATCCACCATAGTACGATCTTAGTTGGCCAACGTGTTATGTTGAACAAGATCAAGAGTTCACCCTCTCGGGTTCGATTCCGGTCCTAAAACAACAATACGAGAAAAGGGGAAAGGAAAAAAAACAAGAGTTAGATTTGAAATGGGCGAGAATCTCACCGGCGAGGAATTGGTCGCCAAGGACCCGTTCCGCGCCACGGCGGAGGCTGGGCTAGTGGAGGAGGCGCCCAAGTCGAGGAACCGCCGGCGTCGTCGAAAGAGGAGGGGGCTGCAGCGGTTGCGGAGGAGGGGGATGGAGGGGTTCACTCCGAGGGCGGAAGAAGGGAGGCCTACGAGAGACCCCATGGTTAGCAGCATCTCGCCCTCTCTATATACGACCGGAGATCACAGCGAGAGTTACGGTGGAAGAGGGCGAGAGAGAGAGAGATGGCGAGAGGCAGTCGGATGAAAGATAGGAGGGAGGCGGAGAGAGTCGTCTGTTGGGAAGTGCTTTAAAGTGAGAGCAAAAGGAAGTGCCGCAGGATATTTTTGTCCACTTCGGTTTTCTGTCCAAGTTAATTGGTTTTTTGTAATTATTAAGACTATTGTTATTGTTTGATTTAATCTGTTCGATTCATTCGATTTGATTTCACTCTTAAATTGAAATCTTAATTCGAATCCTCTCTATTTAAATATTTTATATATGACATGTCCGCAATGTAATGTGTAAGATTATTCCGATGTTAAAATTAAAAAATATATGGCGTAAAAATAAAACACTTAATACAAAAAAAATGATGTTAAGTTGTAGATGAATAAACGCTTAATTATACTTAATATGAAAAATCGGTATATCTTCCTCTATACTGCATGTTATTTCAGGATTTTGTTACAAGAATTCTCAGATGAGATTGATATACTAATAGAAAATATATCCAAACGCTTTAACATTACATAATCGTATCCATTGTATGATTGATATTTTAACATTACACGAGACTAACACATTAATATTATGTGACGCTTTAGAATTACGTAAGTGACATCCTAATATCATGTGATCGACACTTCGATGCAACGTGAATCGAACCATCGTTCTCATATAACCAACACGTTATCAATACAAGATTAATAACCAAAAAAAAGAAAAAGAAAAAACAAGCTATCGTTCAAGATTGAATTGAGAGAGATCTCAATTGACTCCAAATCAATATTTATCTCACATAACTAATTTCTGATTTGATAAAAAAAAATAATTATATTTGCTAAGGTATTCTCGTGATTGTAATTACTGTTTCGCTCTCCTCTTCACAAGAAGATAGAGATGCCGTCATTTTCCTTTTTATCATGGCGTGTAAGCTGCACTCTAACGTCGCTATATATCAATCACATCACCAATAGCCAAATATGTCATGCTAATCTTTTCACACTCTCCTTCGAAGGAAATAACTCACTCCAAGGATTATAAAATCGATTTAATATGATTATATTTGAGACCAACTTGATACACAACATTCAGCTTCGGAGACATCATCCACATCATGGTCTCCTACGTCTACAAATCAAGTAGGGTTAAGCGTATTCTAAGGCATGGCAATGAAATAAATGCTACTTATAAATTATCCCTTTCCAGTTAGTTATACTTAGTATCTCGATCTTTATAATTAAAAAAATTATATTAAAATCTTTATATTTACGAAAGTGAAATATTTAATCAGGTTTGTCATCGTAACTTTACTAACGTCAGATATTTCATGTACTGTAATATATAGAAAATGATATTAAATCATGATTTCATACTCTTTTTTAGCTTCGCTATCCTCTAGAACCGTCTACCAAGAGGAGAATGTTAGGGATCGAGCGGTACTAAGAGTGGGGGGTGAATTAATGCAGCGGTAAAGAACGATAAACTTTATGCGATTTAAACACTTTCGGAAAACTTCGTACTATTGAAAGCAACATTTCGTTTGAAACCGTTTCGATTGCGTTTTAACTTTAAAGCATACGTAAGAAGATGAAGTGGAAGTCAAGCAAGTAAGGCAGCAAAGTAAAGATGGTTTGCAGTAAGGTAAGTTGCGAGAAAATAAATGCAAACCGATTTATAGTGGTTCGGTCATGCAACCTACGTCCACTCCCGATTCCTCTTCACTTGAGGCCACCGACTTTCCACTAGCTATCCTCCTTCTAACGGGCGAGGATGAACTCTCTTACAGCACCTCTCCTTTTGACGGACTTAGGAGATAACCCTTACAAGGCCTCTTATCTCTCTCTTGGACTAAAACACACTCAAAGTTTAGAGGAAAGATTTTGACACTATTTCAAGAGAGTTTTCCTCCTTTTTTTCAGTTCTAGACTCCCTTTCAACCATGAATGAGAGGGGTATTTATAGGCCTCAAGAGGATTCAAATTTAGAGCCCAAATTTGAATCATTTTGATTTTCTCGATGCTGGCGGTGCCACCGCCTATGCACTCAGCTACTGGGCGGTGCCACTGTCCAGCCTGGAGTGGTTCCCATCGCCCACCTCTTGGCCTCTGGACGATGCCACCGCCTTGATCTGGTGATGCCATCGCCAGCACTATTCTAGCACTATTTCAGCAAGACTGGATGGGCCCTAACTTGGCCCAAATTAGCTCAAATAAGACCCAGTTAGCCCCTACTTCGGTTACAGGATTAATACCTAATCATAACCCAAATTAACATACTAACTACGAATTTTAAAGATATTCCTAAGCTATTACAAAGTCCGACAAGTCAAGGCTTCTTTCTTCGATGAGCTTCCGACAGTCATCCGATGAACCCTCGAATACCATTCTGCAGATTTCTGATAAGCTCATGGACTTCACGATGATCTTGGTGAGTTCCGATGAGCTTCTTCGGTAAGCTCTGATCTTTCTCGGCGAGCTCCGTGAACTTCCGAAAACCCTTCGACAAGCTCCATACTCGTTCTCGGCTAGTTCCAACAGTACTCCCAATGAATCTTCAGACTTCCATCGAACTCTCGAACTCCCAACGATCCATCATACTTGACTTCCGACACTTTATTTCGCTTTACGTCTTCATCATTATCGTAGTTAATCATACACACACAAACCAAAAACTCTATTTTGATCTAAACAATTATTACAACGCGAATTGACATTCAGTTGCCCGGCACGTCATCGGTCTATCGGCGCTTCGTCTGATTCTTTGGCACATCATACTCTCTTGCGATCCGTTGCCCAATTGGTGGTTGACCTCCGCAATCCTGATATCCTTGGCACAACACGCTCTTCTTGGCTCGATGCCCGACATACGAAGCCTTCTGCCGATTGTCGACCGAACCTCTAGCTCGACATCCAATATCCTGATGTGATCACCCAGCGCAACGTCAATTCCTCCAGCGTCAACTATCTAATCCTGATCGATAGTAGACCTGCATAACTCAAAATATAGTTAAACAATAAACCACAATCAATTAGTTTTATCATCAAAATCCGAGATTCAATCATCTCCCCTTTTTTTATGATGACAATTAATTGATGACTGACGGAGTTAACCATAACTCCCCGGAGTTTAACCAAACTTCTCCTGTCAATATGTCATTGATAGAACACTTGGATTATCTCAAATCCAAGTAAAATTTATCACAAATTATGAGAAACGTCATGTAAATATATAAAATATTCAATTCAATGCATAAAGTCATCAATCTACTTCTCCCCCTATGTCATCAATAAAAAGGAGAAGTTGCATCATAGCTAGTTTAAAAGATATATAAGTTTTACAATACACTAGCTATTAATCACATCATACAACATTCAATCATAGCAAATTTCAAATTCTTTCTAAAGATAAGCAAGATAGTAAATTTGCACTTTGATTTCTTTATGATATGCGAAGCTAGCAATTTTCTTCCTCTCGAATGAGCTAGCAAATTTTTTTATTTGAGTGTGCAACCTAGCAAAAACTTTCTCCCCCTTTGTTAGTATCAAAAAGAAAGGGAGGATTAATACTTCAAATATTCTTGCATGAGATTCAATAATTTATAACAAAAAAACAAGCAATTTGTTGAGAAATTGAAGTTGAGCAAAATTTTTACTTCTCTTGATATAGCAATTTTTTTGTTTCTCAATGTTCAAGCTAGCAAATTTTTCTCTACGATACATAAGCTAGCAACTTCTTTTTATGTGATGCACACGCGAGTAATCAAACTCCCCCTTAAGCATTATCAAAATGAAGTGGAGAAAATACAAAGTTTTCTTTACATTCACTTTCAAATACATTTGTATCAAAATATACATTAGTTATCACATGATGCATACAAGGCAAAAATGTAAAGAAATCATATCATGAAAGGTATTAATATAAAAAATCAACAAATATTAATACTAAATGATGTCATTCATTCTTCATAATTATTCATTTTAGCAAGATTAAAATCATGATTTTAAAATAAATTCTAAACATATAGTTCTGAGAAATCAAATCATGATTCACAAATATTTTCTTTATCGTCAATTTTCAATTGATGATAAAGGGTATACAACCAAGAATCATGATACATAAAAAAACATAGCATTCTCATAGATCAAGTCATGATTCAATGATTCATCATAAAGAAAATTAATTTTCATCATCACATAAGGCATGCAAGCCAAAATAATCATATCATTTCTAAGTCATGACAGATATGACATCAAAGCTTAAGAAAATCAAAAGGGACAATTTATTTGATAAATCCTTCTAGTAAAAATTCATCATAAGAGATATCAAGATCGCATTTCATAAAGAAGGATTTCAATAATCAAGATATCAAAATCATGACTTGTATTATTTTTCTCTTTAGTAAATGGTAAAAGGAAGCAATCATAGAGGAAAGTATTTTGATTTGTAAAAAAAAAAATCTCAAGTCAAGAAATCAAGAGAGATCATGATTTGCTTGAAACAAAATCTCATTCAAGTCAATTCATCAACTCAAGACTCATTATCAAATTATCATTTTTGAGATTCATAACATGAATAAAGTCATTATCGTATCATCAAAATCTCACTCATAATTTAAGTGATTTACAAAATATCATAAATAAATTTATCACTTGTCTTTTTATTTAAAAAATCAAAAATTTCAAGAATCATATATTTCTCTTTTTTTATGATTAATTTCATTTGAACGTGCCTTTATCTTTTAATGTAAAATAGAGATAAGCATGGAAGTTCAAGACTTAAAAGGTAAAATCTCATAAAATAACTCATCAAACATGATTTTAAACATTCATTTTCAAGCCAAAAATGTAGCACATTACACATAAGGCATCTTTCAACAAATATTCAATTCAACATGATAATATGTTTCATTTTAAGTTGTATGTTTCATGTATGTGTACTCATGTTTCAAAAGATGAGTATCAAATTTTAAAACCAAAACATGAGTTTGTCATCAAGATATAACAACTTCAAGTCCTTATGATATCGTAAAATCATTAAGCATGGCAACAAACTTTTAATATTTTCATTTCAATGATAATTTCATAATATATGTTCAAACATTTATATGGAACCCATCATTGTATAAATTCAAAATACAAGTTTATTATTAAACCCATTAAGATCAAATGCATTACACATAAAACATCATGATAGTGCACTTCTTCAATTTTTGTGTTTCAATCTAAGTGAACATGTTCTGATTTTTATGCAAAGGCAAAGCAATATATCAAAAACTGAAATCATCACATATATTTATTATTTTCATTTCATGCAAATTGTATTCATAAGGTATGTTCAAGTTTTTTGCCAAATTAATGCAAATATCCATGTTTAAGTGAGAGAGGTGAACTTCATAAAAAAGATCATTGATAACAACCTTTTAACATTTTCATTTTATCATTGTCAATGATGATTTCATAACGTATGTTCAAATATTTTCATGAAAGCCATCATCATATAAATTTAAAAAATAAGTTTTATCATTAAAGTCATGAAGATCAAATGCATCAAACATCATGATAGTGCATTTTCTCATCTTTATGAGTTTCAATTTAAGTGATTTGATCTTTCGTAAGAGTGTTCAAATTTTTCATATGAAAATGTCATGCATCATATTTAAAAATGAAAACATCATCAAAATCATTTTAATTCTTTCTTTCATTAGTTATAACAAGATGATCAATGCTTAAATTTTTGTTAAAATCATGCATTATTTTATAAATCTAAAAAATAATTTTCATTATGAGAACCATTAAGTCTAAATATAACACAAGGCAACATCAAAACCACATTCTTTTCATTTAAAAAATTTATGGGTTAGGTCTTTTGGTCTTATAATTGATTTCATGAAGACATGTATTATCTAAAAATTTCATCATAAAAAGGGTTAAGACCGATTAATCCAAGATGAAAGTTTTCAAATTATAATTAAGATACACACATCTATCATCAAAAGACTTTCAAGAAATTCATACATAGATATGTATCATGTTTAAGATCGAAAACTGATATGGAGAGTATACATGAAATTTTATCATCTCAAAATGTCATCTTAATTCGTCATGAAAACAATTAGACCAAAAACATGTTAATCCAAAACATAGAGTCAAATCAACATTAATTCAAAAACTAATGCATGTTACAAAATCATCAAGCATCATGTTTAGAAACGAAACGCAATATAAAACATCAAGATACACATGCATGGATTAATCCTAAGCATTATCACAAATCATGCATCATTCATATTTTTAATTTTTAAAAATTACTAGAAAGAAAAAGCATAAAAAAAATTTCTACCAATTATATCAAGAAACTCATGAAAGGATCATGTAATTTCAAAATAAGTCAAGGGAGTTAAGTTGCTTACCTTGTAATCGAAGCCCGTGAAAGTACAATTCGCCATTTCGTCATTTAATTTTTCTTTGTGCTTCTTCTTCATGGTCTCTTCCTCCATTCAAGTTCATTGTTTATTTTAGATTTTTGTTTAATGAACTTATTAAGATTTAGTATTCAAAGTTCAAAGTTCTCATTGTCCTCATTACTTGAGTTATCACTCAAGTGGTATTTCATAGTTCGGAGTTTTAAATCCTTCTTGTTCTTTAGAAGGTGGTTCATATGTTCATCATGTTCCAAATATTCCAAAAAATTATTTCATAGGTAATTAATGACCCGATTAGTTCTTCGGAAAGTCATTTAAAATTTTTGATTCTTGTATCACCGTTACTTTTGGATCCCACCTTTTGAAATAGATATTAAAATCTTATTAGTAAGTTCAAAATTCGAAAAACATTTACTAAGACTTTTCAATCTATTGACGACATCCATGAAACGGGTGTACATGTTGTCGATAGTTTCGCTTGGTGTCATTTGGAAGAGCTCAAAATCATACAATAAGAGGTTTACTTTCGAGTCTTTTAACTCTACTAGTTCCCTCGTGCATGATTTCAAGTGTCCACCAAATATCAAAAGTCGTTTCGTATATAGAAATCCGATTGAACTCATTTTTGTCTAAAGCACAAAATAAGGCATTCATAGCCTTTGCATTTAAAGAAAATGATCTTTTCTCTAAATCCAACCATTCATTCATCGATTTAGAGGGAAGTTGAAAGTAATTTTTGATGATGTTCCACAAATCCAAATCCATTGAAATAAAAAAAACTCTCATTCGAGTTTTTCAATATGTATAGTCTGAACCGTTAAATAACGGTGGACGAACAACCAAAAGCCCTCTTAAAAGCCATGAAGAGCCATTTCTCATGGGTGCAAATCTGAAAGAGAAACAACGTGCTCTGATACCAATTGTTAAGGATTGAGCAGCACTAAGAGGGGGGGGTGAATTAGTGCAGCGGTAAAGAACGATAAACTTTCTACGATTTAAACACTTTAAAAAAACTTCATACTATTAAAAACAATGTTTCATTTGAAATCGTTTCGATTGCGTTTTAACTTTAAAGCATATGTAAGAAGATGAAGAGGAAGTCAAGTAAGGCAGCAAAGTGAAGATGATTTGCAGTAAGGTAAGTTACGAGAAAGTAAATGCAAACCGATTTATAGTGATTCGGTCATGCGACCTACGTCCACTCCCAATTTCTCTTCACTTGAGGCTACCAGCTTTTCATTAGCTATCCTCCTTCCAACGGGCGAGGATGAACTCCCTTATAGCACCTTTCCTTTTGACATGCTTAGGAGATAACCCTTACAAGGCCTCTTACCCCTCTATTGGACTAGAACTCACTTAAAGCTTAGAGGGAAGATTTCGACACTATATCAAAAGAGTTTCCCTCTTTTTTCAGTTCTAGACACTCTTTCAACCATGAATGAGAGGGATATTTATAGGCCTCAAGAGGATTCAAATTTGGAGCTAAAATTTGAATCATTTTGGTTTTCTCGATGTTGGCGGTGCCACCGCCCAACCTGGTGTCACAGACAAAATTGTAAACGACTTGTTCGGTGTAATGCTTGCTTGTCCGTGTCCCTTTTGGTTTGTTATTACTTGTAAAGGGCTTGCCAAAGGCTAAATGCCCCATTTGAGTGAGCTTGGCAGCCATTGTCTGTACAGAAAGTTTGTGTCATGTGGACACTTGTACTAGAATTTGATCTGTAGTTGACCAAATTTTATACCTTTGTTGTGCAACTGTTCTGAGCTTGTAATATCCATGGTTGGAATGTGCATCGGCTATAAAGTGTTTGCTAAAAGAGTGGCTTCGGATCCGTGTGAAGCGCTTTCTCGTCCCCGTCTTCTCTTTCGTTGGTCCTAAGGGATTGTAGGAGATTTCGGGGAGGCTGACCTTTGCGGTGATACGCATTGGTGCCGCACGGCTTAGGCAAAACCAGCTAAGTCCGTGACAGTTGGTATCAGAGTGGGACAAGCCCACTTAGAAACACTTAGCATGCATACGTGGGGGACCTAGCGAGGCACCACGAGGACAACAAGCTAAGAAGAATTATGGAGCGCACAAAGGTCGGGATGGCCGAGTTCGAGCATGGCTCGGCGGTGGCACCAAACTTGCGGTGCTCAAAGCAAGCGGAGTGCTTGGCAAAGGATGAGACCGTGCAAGGTGGAGTGGGTTGTTCAATGATCGAAAGAGTTGTGCAAAGCTCACAGAGGTGAGGGGAGTTGCAAACTCAAGGTCGATACTCATGCGAGGGCTTGCATGCGGACGATGGATCGTCGTGGTTATCCGAAAGCATCAGAAGGTCGGCGCCATGGCATGAAACTTTCTCTTCGACATGTGCAGGATACTTTCGTAAGATCTTTGAAGTGTGCAGCGAGGTTCAACATGTTGCTAGACCGAGGGGTGCAAAGCAAGTATTGGTGAAGTGTCACAATCTAGCAAGTGCATTTGCAATGGCGAATTGGGCACATTTGTTCAAGCAGAGGCGAAGTAGTCCAAGATGATGGTGGTCTCCAAAACTTCCTAAGGGAAGGATGCGAAGAGAGAAGTTGCTCCAACGGGACTGATACCAGGAGGGATAAGCCTCGGTTCTACAGACGTAGAATCATGTGCAATGAACCGCATTAGTTGAGTACCTCAAGACGAAGCTCGATGGATCGAGTGAGCGGTAAGGAGTCATTGCATGATCTCGCAAGTGGTGATGCATTGGTGGGCGCATAAGCGAGATCAAGTGGGGAGCAACCCAGGCAACACAAAGTGAAGGCACACTTGGAGCCGATAGCGAGATCGGACTCAACCGAGGGCTAACCGTGGAATGGTTGGCGTGAGAGCCACCATTAATGCAATGCAAATCGAAGCGGAACAACTTGGGGTAACTTGTTGATGTACCCAAACCGCATGAAGGAGTTAGCAAAGAAGATAGAGCGTGGGAGCGGAGGCGTGGAGCTTTCCAGGCAGAAGTCAGGACATGGACTCTTGCGAGAGACAAGAGTAGGATCATGTCGTTCCATGAGTTTTCTATTACGATGAAGCTGGACTCATCTTGTATGGTGCCAAAGACGAAGGGAACTTGGGGCATATGCACCTTATCTCGGTGAAGCATTTGTGAGAGGAACTAAGCGATACAACTTGCGATGGCGAAGTTGGTGTTAGAAGGCCTTGGCACGGGGCAAGAGGATGCAGAGGCAGATACTCTTGAAGAATATGCCATAGTGTTGCTATTCAAGTTGCCATGAGGAAAGCGGTGTGCAGCGGAGATTGTCTTTGGTAGGGGCGAGTCCCGGGATCGCACAATGGTGCACCTATTTCAGCAAGTCGGGGACTTGGAAGAGCGCTAGGCGATGGATTGTCCTAGAGCTAGGCTTCGTCCGAGTGTGACCCAAGAGTGGGTGGACGAAGGTTGATTGCCAAAGGAGCGAACAGAATCGAAGCTGGCGAAGGCCCTGCGATGTGTTGGCGGAGTCCACACATGGAGATATCGTAGTTCGAGTTCATACCATAGGGATCAGAATGCAAGGAGATGTCACCAAGCGATGACATGATGCAGCGGATCGTAGTGGAATGGTTCGTGGCAAGTCGACACACACGGTGAGTCCCATGGGGGGGACTAGATCATGCAGAGGTATGATCGGGAGCACGACTGGGAGCTCCATTTCGATGAACAACACGACGGCAAGAAGTGCTATGGATTCAAGCAGTGAATTCCATGGTACCACAGAGGTGGGTCTTCCGTGCGTGCATCGAATGTTGCATTGAATGGAAGCCTTGGACATCAGTTTATGGGGGCTGTGCACTATCGAGGAAGAAGTTCAGATGCAAGTACCAGAGTCAGGGAGTCCCATTTGGATCATGAGGTATGATCGGAGCTACTAAAGAGTGGAACTACTTCAGAGCTCACATTCGCTTAAGGGAGCCCGGCAAGTCCGAGGACAAGGCCGAGTAAGCGAACATTGCAGCCATTGAAGCTAAGAAGAATAGAAATGGTGCAAGTCCTGCAACATGAGTGGCGATGGCCATACATGGGAGTTGTAGTCTGCCTTTCGACCAAGTGGAAGCGCCCAGAGAACACATAGGTGTTGAAGCGGTGGTCGAAAATATGGCGAGGAAGCAATAGCGAGTCAAGAGGACTCAGCTACCCAAGATCAATCATCGGTTAGATTGAAGGTGAACTTAGAGGAGTGTCACAATCCGCAGAGGCGGATCTACCGATCACGAAGAAGGGATGCAGACGAGACAACGGATAGTAGTGCCATGGGCATCGCAGTGCCATGGTGCCGAGGCGGGACTTCCGGGAGTCATCAATCCCTTGCTCTCTTAGAGGAGAGCACTTGGTCGTGATATGGGCCGTGGAGGAGGAGAATGCTTTGGCAAACTCCATGTACCAAGACAATTGAAGGGCGAAGCTTGAGAACCGTAAGACCGTGTCAATAGACTTTCCATCAAGATAGCCGTGAGTGAAGGACTTGGTCTATGTAAGAGTGCATGACCAAGGATCGAAGCATAAGACGTGCGGTCTTTGTACCTTTACTACTCGGAAGAGTCGCGCGAAATGATGGAGAAGGCGGTACAATCCCAAAGGCGACCAAATCTTATCGGAGACTTACTCCAAGTTGGAATGATAACTTCTTGCATTCCGAAGTTCAATGGCAAAGAAGGTGAATCACAAGATGGCGACTCGGCAATAAGGATTGCAAACACTTCAAGTGCCTTGGAAGTGTGAGCTAAGAGCAAGCGAAGTCTAGTAACCGGCTTGACGCACGAAGTACAACCTCGAGGAGGCGGGCGAAGTCAAGTAACCTTTGCCTTCTCAATTCCCAAGAGAATGGGTGAAACAAGTACCCACTCTCTTAGTTATCCCAGAGGAGCTCGCACTGATTTCAAGACCCTTCGAAGAGACTAATGGAAGACAACAGTTGTTAAGTCCTCACCAACGGTGTTCAGTGCTACTGAGAGTAGATTGTCCGCTTCATTTCTCAATTGAATGCCAATCGAAAGCGGAAATGATGCGAGCCTACTTGGGCAAGACAACTAAGTGGAAGAAGATTCGATGGGCAAATTTTGTGGAGGAAGGATTTGAAAACTTTAAAGGTTGCGAGGTGATGCTCGTTAAAGCTCCAACAAGCATCTATCCAGTTCAAGAGACAAGAAGAAATTGAAGACTGGCGCATATCAAAGATGGTCTTTTTCCTTCATCAGAGGTATCCGCAAGAACCAACAAGGATCAAGACAACTCGCCAACCCCACACCAAAGTCGAGTCATTGGCGAGTTGAAGCAAAGATGGCGGATTAAAGTTCGACGACTCAACAACAACAAGCGGAGAACAATTGGGAGTCAAAGCGATCGCAGTTAGGAGCGAAGATCGAAGATCCAACAAAGAAAAGAAGTTGCAAAGCGTCAACAAAGGCTTCAACGAGGACATCGAAGGAATAAGTGGGGGAGAATGTCACGGACAAAATTGTAAACGACTTGTTCGGTGTAATGCTTGCTTGTCGTGTCCCTTTTGGTTTGTTATTACTTGTAAAGGGCTTGCTAAAGGCTAAATGCCCCATTTGAGTGAGCTTAGCGACCATTGTCGGCTTGCGAAAGTTTGTGTCATGTGGACACTTGTACTAGAATTCGGTCCTGTAGTTGACCAAATTTTATACCTTTGTTGTGCAACTTTCGAGCTTGTAATATCCATGGTTGGAATGTGCATCGGCTATAAAGTGTTTGCTAAAAGAGTGGCTTTATGGATCCGTGTGAAGCGCTTTTCTGTCCGTCTTCTCTTTCGTTGGTCCTAAGGGATTGTAGGAGATTTCGGGAGGTCGACTTTCTGCGGTGATACGCATTGGTGCCGCCGCACGGCCGGCAAAACCAGCTAAGTCCGTGACACTGGGCGGTTCCACCGCCCACCTCTCGGCCTCTGGGCAGTGCCACCGCCAGCACTATTCCAACACTATTTCAACAAGGCTGAATGGGCCCTAACTTGGCCCAATCAGCCCAAATAAGGCTCAGTTGGCCCCTACTTGGGTTATAGGATTAACATATAATCCTAACCAAAATTAATGTACTAACTATGAATTTTAAAGACATTCCTAAGCTATTACAAAGTCCGACAAGTCAAGACTTCTTTCTTCGACGAGCTTCCGGTGAACTTCCGACGGTCATCCGATGAACCCTCGGATACTATTATGTAGACTCCCGACAAGCTCCTAGACTTCAAGATGATCTTGGTGAGTTTCGATGAGCTTCTTCGGCAAGCTTCGATCTTTCTCGGTGAGCTCCGCGAACTTCCGATGAACCTTCCGGTGAACTTCTGAAAACCCTTCGGCAAGCTCCCTACTCATTCTCGGCCAGTTCCGGCAGCACTCCCAATGAATCTTTGGACTTCCATCGAACTCTCGAACTCCCAACGATCCATCGTACTTGACTTCCGGCACTTTGTTTCGCTTTACGTCTTTATCATTATCATAGTTAATCCTGCACACACAAACCAAAAATTCTACTTCGATCTAGACAATTATTACAATGTGAATTGACATTCAGTTGCCCGGCACATCATTGGTCTATCGGCGCTTCATCCGATTCTTCGACACACTGTCCTCTCTTGCGATCCGTTGTCCAATCGACGATTGACCTCCGCAATCCCGATATCCTTGGCGTAACACGCTCTTCTTGGCCCGATGCCTGACGTACGAAGCCTTCTACCGATTATCGACCGAACCTCCGGCTTGACATCCAATATCCTGACGTGATCACCTAGTGCAACGTCAATTCCTCTAGCGTCAACTATCTAATCCTGATCGATAGTAAACCTACGTAACTCAAAACGCAATTAAACAATAAACCACAATCGATTAGTTTCATCATCAAAATTTGAGATTCAACAGAGAAAACTTCAATTAAATCTCAAAAATTTATTTATCAAAATGAGCTCATTGAGGGTGGTCGTCATCTTACCGATGTTGCTTGGAAGGCAACCATGGATTTTGTTCTTGGTGATGATGATGATGATGGAGGCTTTTGAGTTACTAGAGTTATTGGGCATCAACATTTGTAATTCAAGAATATGGTGTCGAACTCCTTGTCAAAGAGCACTGCAGCAACACTCCCTCGAAGTCATTGAATTGAACGTTGTGATACTTAAACTATGATAAGTGAAGAGTAACGTCCGAGATTAGGCTAACGAAGCAATTGTTGCTGATGTCGAGCTCGTGGAGGAGTTTGAGACGAGAGATATTTTGGGGGGATGATGTTGCTAAAATGATTGGAATTGATGTTGAGGAGGGCGATGTCAGTCAAGAGGCTAAGCTTTGCGAGGAGGTACCTGACAATATCGGTGTCGTTAAGTTCGACGCCAACAGTGACATTGATCGAAGGGTTGTCAAGCGTCACAATGTAAAAGATGTTGTGACAGTCACTCATATTGGGGTTGACCTAGTTGCCTGTGAAGTTATGGAGGTTGAAGCATGTGACCTTCATCCATGCCCTCATAATGACATAGGTGCAATGGAGGTGAGGATTAGTACGACAACGTCGATCTTGACATCGAACTCAAAGTCATCGAGGAGGTCTCCCTTCTCCAATAGGGCTAGGAGATGACAATGTACGATAGAGGTAGCCTTGGTATTGGAGAGGGCTGAGGAAAGATACGAGAGGGAAAAGAAGCAGAGTAAGATAGCGAAGCCAAAGGAGAGGATGAAGTCGGAGAAGAATAACGAAGTTTTTACATAAGGGTAAATTATTTTTTTAGTATAATTTTCTGCATATACCAATATATGTGATATGTTTCGCTAGTAGAGTCGATGACATGAGAAGAAACATAGTTAAATTTTTTTTACTTTGATAAGTATAGAAATCATAATATAATTTTTTTAAATATAAGGTCTAAAATACTAAATATAACTAATTACAAGAATAATATATAAATAAATGACTAACAGCACGATTGCCCCCTCGACAACTTGCGGAATTAATCTACAGGGTGAACCTCATCAATCTTGTTCGCCTGCAAAGCGAAGATAGATGATGGTTCGGAAGGGAAATGGAAACCAAATAATGTATCATCGCAGCTCTTTACATCGAACAGATTTCGCGTCAAAGAAAGAGACCATTTCATGTTCCACTACGTATGTACAAATCTACTGCAGTAAGCCGCTGCTCCACTCGTCATCGGAGCTCTCGGGGGTGGGCTCCCGGTTGAGGTCGGGGTTCTTATACCGTTTCTCTTCTTTCCGACGCCGGTATTCCTGAGAGCGAGAGGAGAAGACGGACGCGCTTCTCAGCTGGAGCGCATCGACCTTGGTGCCCACCTCCGCGGCCTTCTTCCTTATCCACGCGGCCGGCATGCCGATGTCGGTGCCGCGCCCAGCGTCGTCGACGGAGACGTCGTCAGGGAAGTTGAGGCGGGCGGCGCGGCCGCGGAGGTAGAAGAGGGCGGTATCGTAGGCCTTGGCGGCGGCCACGGGGGTGCAGTAGGACCCCAGCCAGATCCTGGACCGCTTGTTGGGCTCCCTGATCTCCGCCACCCACTTCCCCCACTTCCTCATCCTTACACCCCGGAAGAGCCGCTCCTTTGGCTCCGTCCCCGCTTTCTTCGGTGGCAGCTGCCCCTCCATCTCTCTCTCTCTCTCTCTCTCTCTCTCAAACCTCTCTTCCTGGAGAGCTCCCTCTCTTCATCACCTCAACATGGTCATATACTCGGAACGTGGCGGGGATTTATAAGGGCGTGTGATATATAGCGCGTGCAGGTACGCGGCAAACGCGCCTATCCCGGCGCTGTTGGGAGGCGTACCAGAGAGCAACTCGACGACGGTGGCTAGGGATGAATTATATATATATATACATATATCCTAACACCGTCAATTGTATTGATTAAATAGTCACATCATAGACCGAATCAATATGGAGTAATAAACAAAATAATAATTTTAACATTTTTTTCGTTTTTAATAATTTATCAGATAAAAAAATATTTTTTGTTAAAAACAAAAAATATTAAAACTATCTTTTTCCTCATCCTATTTTTACTAATCTAACAGTCATATGTTATGTTTTTTTAAAAAATTAAGATAACTAAATTATTTATTTTAAATAAATAAATTATTTTTTATTTTTAAATGTATAAATAAAAATAATATAAGATTTTTAAATACAAAGATCACAAGGATTTCGGTACAGTGAATTAGCCCGTGGGAAGGGGAGGAAGGGACGAACCAATTTTGCCGCTAGCGCGGTCGTAGAAAGGCCAAAACGTGTTCCGGAGAGAATGATAATACGGACAAAATGGAGGCGGCTCACAGAGGGTGCCACGTAGCAGGCCGACACGGGGAGCGGTGTGATGCACGCATCAGATGCGATTAAATTCTTTTCGTCGTCTAGCGGGCGTCGGAAGTCACGTGACTACGACGTCCACGTTTCCGCCCCGGTCACGAAAGCACGCAGCGGGGGACCGCGACCGCCGACACGGGTCCAATCCGACGGCTGAGAGTGAAGGCCGTACCACCGAGTTGCTGCCGATGTCGACACGAAAATAATAGGACGGGCGTCTGGTGCTCCTCCAGAACAAGTTGTTGCCATGAGTCGTTGCACGGATGGATGCCACGCGTGACGACCGGGATCAGGCGGGGTTCGAACACGATGTCGGGTCACGTAGGGCGGCCGTGCATTTTGCGCGTAATTAATGAACGCTACGACTTTGCAGTAGCTGATGGGGAGACGTGGCAACAACTTTGTTGGCTCACACGACTATGGCAAGGACAGACGCAGGGTTGCCGAGTGAACGCGACAGGGACGATGAACGCACCAAGTCATCGCATGGTTGGGCCATTGTCGACGACTAATTAACGGCGTAAGACGCAAGCGAGGCTGACTTTGACTTGGAATTTGGCTGTCATCAACCTTGTCCCAGGAGACAATTCGTTGGGTCAGTTACCAGGGCCGTCATTTTTACTGATATCGACGATCCTAATGAGGCCCTAAACCATTGTTTCAACCAAGTTCAGATAATTTTTGGTTTCTCTGGGAAGAAGAAGTCACCAAGAGTTGCTTGCTAACAAAACATGCGAGATCAAGTCATAACAACAACCAGGTTCAACCTTTGCAGCCAAAGGTGAAGACTGCAACACCTACTTATCAGACACGAACTAAAGATGGTGTAGTGCATCAGGTTTTGGCTGCATCTTAAACCAAACTATGATAAACTACACCACCACCAACAACCGGCCTAACTCAGAAGACATCTGGATTGAAGCGTCCTGGAATGGAGCTGCTCTGCTGCGCCTGCCTCAGATGCACGGTGAGTGCGTAGTTGTTGATCTGCCAACCACGTAAGAACAATGGTTACTCCTCGACATGGGAGATCTCGGCAGGGCAATCGGTAAACGCAAGAACAAATCTACGTCACCATACCTCTAGCGTTCGAACTTGCTCCTGGTACTGAGACACCAGCTGTTTCAGATGCTGCAGCTCTTGGCTTCTCTCTTCGTATTCTTTTTGGCGATCATGCTGGATAGCCACCGCACGCTTTAGAACAGTGTTTTCGCGAACCAGTACTTCAACTTGTTCTTTCAACATCATATTTTCCTATTATTAAGGAGGGCGAAGGAAAATAAGCAATCAACATCTACCTTTACGAAAACTTGAAAAGTCCCAAAGTGCGGAAAGAATTCCCCTACGAACGGCTGGCCTTGAGCGCGTAAAGAATATAGAATGATTCACTCCACCTATATGCTTGCAATGTTGGAGAGAAGAGAAGCCTGAGGTACCTTGTGTAAGTTTCGCAGCGCTTCACCATCAGCACGAGCCATAATGGATTTCTCTAAAAACTCCAGTACTCTGGAAACACGAGTTCTAGCATCATCCACATCAGACGCATTCATCATTTCTCTCACAAATAGTTCTACCCATTCAGAACCATCTGTTGGAAAAACGTCAATACCAGCAGCATCAACACCATTTTCCTTCACTGTACCTGCCCAGTGTTCATATATGTTAGTATGCATGAATCAATAAATTGCCTGGAGAGCTAACATATAGGTTGTTCATATACTGCATGCATTTAAAAAAATACCTCCCCAAAAAGATCAACCACATGCAGAAAATAGCAAATGCCCATGGTCAAGCCAGGTCTGATCGGTTGTGTATTTCTAGTAAAAAAATGCACTAACGTCAACTCAGGATTGACCAATCCCAATGCCTTCATCACGAAAGACTCTTCCAGAATTAAACTATCAATCAGTGTTAACTGGCTTCTCTGAAAACAGGAGTCCATTATAGGAGGTATTGACATTGATAAAGTCACAACCATGAAATGGACGAGTAATAACAATCATAAAATAGATGAAACTTTGATGTCAATGATACATTATTGGAGGCAAGAGCTTGTTGATGATAATATGAAAATCAGATAAAAACAAACAATTTGGTCACGTTAAGTATATCGATTGCGATAAGGTTAGCACCAAAGCAATTGAAAAGCCACTCAGGGAACGTGCGTAGGAGTAAGTCTGAAAGATCAAATCAATAATCAGCAGCTGAACATAGTCCAATGGCAACTTAAGACCAGACCAACTTATTCTTTCTCGTAAGCACTAACAAGATCTAATGACCAATTGCATAAATTATTGTCCGGATTTAGCACACAAAATTCCATCATCTTTCTCTCCGGTGCCCACCAAATGGAAACAAGATATTCAAGCCCACATTTCCATCCATCATTTGTCAACTAAACTATGAATTAGAGTAGAAGTGGCGATTGATTGACTCCAACTGTAGTACTCTAGGCAATAAAAAATGAATACCCCTATTAGTGCATTTGACCACTTCATTCACTCGTGCACATATGACTTAAAAATAACCTGTCTACTACATCTCTAGAACTCTTAGAATTCTATTATAGGCAGAAAGCAGAAAGCAGTAAACATTACAATTATCTTCTGGTCTTAGACATATAAAACTGGAAACAGCTTTTTCGTGTTAAATTATTTTTTCCAGTGTCATATGTCCCGACCTCAATGAAGATCATTTTGCTTTAATCAACTTAAAAGTGTCCCTCATGATCACTCTCATGTCTCCACAGACCATCTATCATTTCCAGCCACCACCTCCATCAATCACTCATCACAATCGATCAACTCCACAACCTCTTGTACCACTACTATTTATCAGTCTCGCTGGTTACCACCCACAATTACAGATCAGCCACTGGCCAGCACCTGTTACAGATCAGTTGTTGATAGTTGCACCTCATAGTCACCACAACACCTACGCAACCCAACATTTGTCATCTCCAAATAGTGCCCACCACGCCCACTGGCCCATCACCATTTACCACCCTATTCTAGCTGATGCTCCTTTTCACTAGGCACAGACACATCTATTCTCCTGCCTCCTCTTCTCTCCCTTTTCCCTAATCTTTCATGTTAGCTCTTCGAAACATATTTTTACATTAAAAGGATATTTATGGAACATATACTTCAAAATAATTTTTAAAAAAAAGCAAAATAAGCACCAGTATTCCAATACAAGAATGATGATTAAGAAACGGAACAGAAAACTCATATCTTCTCAAAATTGAATATTTTACAAAATATTTAGGCCCACATCTTCTAGCAGGATATGGTTTCTTTCAACATGGTATTTGATACTACTTGGTACTTCTCTATCAGCTATACATCATACTTGACAAACATAGGGAATTCAAAGAAAAATAATTATGAATAATTCTTGAAACAGTGTTCATCTATGGCAAATAAGAAACTGACTAGCATCACCATCAAAGATATCATATGGCTAATGATACAAAGATTCCTTCCTTTTCCTGCTCAAGAATCATGTATGAAATACAAGAATTCTTACTGAAATTCAATCTGGAGTAGATATTACTTGACAAAACATCAATGTATCTACCCAATGACCTGCACACTAAAGTGATCCTCTACAAGTTCTTTACATATGGTTGTTACTTCAGAGTTATAAACATAAAATCCATCTCAAGGGAATCCAATATCAGAACAAGCAATGTGATTTCTTTCATCAAAATGTTTAAACAGATCTAATACTGCAAGAATTTGAACAAATTAATGATAAATAAAGAAAGAAATTACAAATACAAGAACTCACACATAATTTTCAATGTCCCACATGAAATCTTAAACAATCATTGTAATAGGTCACTAAGAAACCTGAAGGAAAGAAACATGACTATGCAAATTTACGATATTTAAAGATCAAAGCTTCACGATAAATGAAGTGCATAGTGGAATGTGAATCTACCTTCAGTTGGTAACTGAGCATTCATTTCGTTGCCATTTTGAGGTTTGCTTACACCAGAAACCAAGTTGAAGTCTGCTGACTCTAATCGAAGGTCATTCAAACTCTTTATTGTGGAATCTAGATCATTTCCAGACGCTTCAAGAGCGTGTTCAAGAAGCTGGAGGAATTAATTACCATTGTTAGCAAAAATACAACATGATACACTCATATACTATACCTGATTTAGAGGGATGCAGAAACCAAAAGGAAGTCAAAAATAAAAGGCATTTGGGAACTCTTGCCCATGGATGAACATGAATCATATGCAGCTGGGCAAAAAAGAAAAAAAATCATCGAGCTAAAATGCTAAAATAATTTAAAAAAAACATAAAATGCAAAAACATAAACAAAATGATTTTAGGATGCATTATGCATAATTCTAACTGGAAGGTTACTGAAAAGGTTATGATCACATTGGAATAATAACTAAGGGAACCTGCATCCTGTTCTTCAACATTGTCCTTGTAAGAAAGTTAAAACACAATCAGATATGGAAGAGCAAGCCTATTTTACAATCCTGAATGGTCAGTCCCTTTAAATGGAAAGTGAAGGAATAAAAGGCACTGTTAGAGAATAAAAACCATTACTCAAGAAATAGAAGTTACTATCTATATCTATCCAAGATCTACACATGCTTGCTCAAAAACAAATGCATGGAGAAGCATCATTTTATGGGGAACAAAAACAGAAGTTCACCAGCAGACATCCAGAGAGATGTCATACAAAGCCTTCATGCACATCTAATGTAGATGTGTCACGTAATCACTATCTTTCTGCCAGTCACTCATTAATGTTATACACTTAATGACAGATATAAGAAAAAACTTCAGTCTTATGATGCTTACCACAATAACCAATTAAGCTTTTATAGGCTTAAACAATCAATTCAACCACTGGCTTCATCCTAATTTGTTCCTAAGTACAAAAAGTAATGACGTACTTTGCCATATATCATCAAAACATCACACGCTACTAGCAGTCTTAACAAGTTACCGCAGGCAACTGGCATGGATGACAAAAAAAAAAAAATCAAAATTGGTCAACCTAAGGAAGACAATCTAGGCCTAGCAGCTGTGGACCCCTCACAATGATCCGAACCAGTTGAAATCTTTCCTTAAATAGTAAACAAAATCATAGACATCATGATGCAAAGCATTGACAGCTTAGAACCAGCTGGGCTGGGGCACGTGGGTGTGTAAAATTAGTCATGCCCATATGTAAAACTGAGCACATGACTTGGACAAGCATAGCACATGCATGTTTTTTTCAACTAAGGACCAGAATTATGAAATACTTGGCATGGCAATAATTGACACAACCATAAATTTTTCCATAAGAAATTCAACTTTCCATACACTTTTGCTTTTGCTATCAACAAAGTTGTCAATTTTATTGGTAATGAGGACAGCTTCCAAAGAGGACAACCCTATTATCTTATGCAACAAAGTTACTATAATCACATGAATTAATAGCAACAGAACATTCCATTAGTAAAGAGCATACAGCAGTTCCAAGTTCCTAAAAATTAAATCCAGATCCATAAGGAATTGTTATTAAAAGAAGCAGCAATCACAGAAAGTGTCCTCGTGCAGGGTAACCAATCAAAACCAACAACAATTTCATAGTAGGCACATACTAAGGTACCTAATTTAGATGCTTTACACAATCTTAAAAAGGAAGAACCCTTTCCATCTTATACTACCATTACAAGCACCAAAGTTTCTGGGATGAGAGGACATTATGAATCCATCAAATACCTTAAAACCTAACAGCACCGGCTTATGAAACCCCATTACCACCCCAAGGCCTTGGGACACAGTCTTTCTAGAGCTACCATGCTCAAAATTTTTCATTGCTCTACTTTGTAATTAAAATGTACAATTAATATCATTCATATACATAGAATTAGTATATATCTTCCAATATTATCTTGATCAGCCATGAGCGCCTGCCTCTCAAGAAAAATTAAATGAAACAAAAACCATCCTAAATGCACCAATAGGCCAATATAAACCTAGATAATAACCATATTGTGATAAAAATAGACAGAATCGGTGTGCATGACCAGCTAGTCAAACCAGATCGTTCCAGGATTCATCCGAAGATGATGAAAGTCCCAAGTTTGTGTATAAACTTAACCATCCTAAACAAACATTAAAAAAATATCTTAAGAATGAAATAACCAGCAGCTAAAGACAAGAGAGACAGAGAGAACGAAAAGTCAACCCGCTGATCCATTTCGGGGAACAGGGACCTCAGACGGCCAAGATAAGCCGCGATCCGTTCACCGTCGCAGTGGTCGAAGGAGGGGGAGGCCCGAGACGGCGAGACGCGGAGGGAGGCGGTCGGGGAGGAGGCGCAGCGGGCCCTCTTGGAGGCCGGCGGAGGGGTGCTGTGGAGGAGCTCCTCGAAGATGGAAGATGACCTCTTCCCGCAGACTACGGCAGACATGGTGGCCTCCACGCCTGGTCTTCGATGGCGTCCTCGATCCCTTCGCTCGCCGCCGCCGCCTCCCCCTCCTCTCCTCTAGGCCGCTCCTCCCATCCAGCGGCGGCGATCTCGGCCGGATCTCGGGCAAGACCGTCTCGGGATCGATCCACGGCGAGGGCGGCGGCGTCCTCCAAATCGAGGGTTCGACGGAACGGGAAGAAAGGGATTGGGAATTTGAGCCTGCGGCTTTGATGCTTTGCTTGGAAAACGAGGGGTGGTATTTGGTCACATGGAACGGGTAGGGATATGGGGACACGTACCGGGGTAAGAAAAGAAAATGGTAGAAAATGAGTCCGTTGCTCCAACAGACCTTTTTTGGTCTAGTGATTTATAGGGATTCTTTTTCTATTTTTCCCTTAAAAATATATAATTAGATTTTTTTTCTGCACCCTCTGACCAACTCTAATACCTTAAAAGATCTAATTAGGCACAGATATTATTAACACTAACGCTGATATCTATTTTCTCCCATAACAATATCACTTCCAATAAGTATTATTATCATTTCTATGCTTATAGAGCATATCAACTTCAACGTCTTTATCCCAATTCCCATGTCCATCTAAACATATAGAAATTGACGTCCATAACTAGAAATTATCATCAATCATATGGTAAAGAAATAACCTTATTATTATAATATCTACAAGATATTACGAACAAATTTTGCATCACCACCTCATTAAGTTAAACTATGAGAATTCAAATGACTGCAGCAACAAGCACAAGTAACCAGAAACAAGAGCATCACACACCTGCAACCATGGCCTAGTAGCAAAATTCTATAGCAGCAGTTCCAAGCTATAATGTAACTTTGCATGACAGTGACAGTTGATATCCAGTCACGGTGCCATCAACCAAGCTGTATCCTAAAGCACAATAAGCACACACAGGAAGACCAAAATGCTCCTTCAAAAGATATGGCTGATTCAAAATTAGCCTCCATACACCTATATTTTTGTTTTCTTCTGTCGTGTGGTGGCTCGAGTGGATTCTGACAGCTTCTTTGATGTGCCTTTCGCAGCTTCGACTTGTTTCTGCATTGTTCCTTTGCTTGGAATACTGTCGCTCTTGAGCTCACTGGTTTTTTTCTTTTGCCGCCCCACGACGGCTACAGTTGTCTTGCTTCTCTTGGAAGTTCTATTATCATTGTCTTCCTCGCTTTCTGATTCTTCCACATCGGACCTGGCTTTTCTTGACTTCTTTTTCGGAACCTCTTTTGACTGGTTTCCAGTTAACTTCTGCAACTCCGGCACGTATGCTGAAGTCTGCCCACAGATATGATGAGTTAAATGAACATACAAATTGATAAGAAGAGTCTCCTAAGTAGCAAGGACTTACTCTGCCACCTACTGTAATGAAATTGATCTTCTTCCCTGTCAAAAAAAGAGGAATCTATAGTTTTACATTCCTTTGTTTCTCTGGATATCCATACAGGGGCATGCAATAAGAAGAGCAAGCATCCAAAAAAGATGAGATATGAAGATACCAATAGGTCATTAAATTTGCCACTGATGTATGGAAATAATCAGATAAATTCTTTTTCTTCTTTCATCACATGCAGTAACATTAGCCGCATAATCTCCTAGTTCCCGCATCTCAAGGAAAATCCATCTCCGCCATTTCACAAAATCAATCCATTATCGCACATCTCCTGAGGTCTAATTCCACTAGCCACAGTTCAAGTAACATGCCAATCAATATTCTACCATCAGTACATCAGAAATTCATTTGTAGGAACTAATTTCAGAGAGTTGGGAAGAGTTGCACTCATGTTTACAATGTAGGAGACACCAAAGGCTTACATATTAGCTATGTAAATCGCTCCATGATTCCATTAATTTATATCACTGTTTTAAATTTGGAAAGCATATTGCTATCCTCATTATTAGAAATTTGGGCGAACAAATGGGCAAAACAAAGTTTGTGATATCTTTGTAAAAGCTAAATAAACCGCAAACAAATCCTCTATTGTTAAACCATTGGCATTGCCCAAAATATGACAATTTAAAGCTACATTAGAATTCTCAAACAAAGCCAAAATAAATTAAGCAAAATAAAGCTATATTTCACCACTCTCTAAGCATGAATATTATCACCTACAGTTAGTTTATTGTACAGCAATTAGAAAACTGTAATAGCTTCCATTTGAAAGAACAAAAAACCTTGGTTTTAGTAAGCACAGATCTACTCTTAAGTTCAAACAAAAATTGGAAGCTGATTATGGTTACAATGTGTTCAAAATAAAGAACCAAAATTCAGGCGAGTGCTGATTACAGATACTTAGATGACCATAAATGTCAATAAATTGAAATAAATGCCTAATGCTTTAGAGAAACCAATCTTTGACGTTGAAGTAGATGCATTCAATTTAAGGTCAGAAAACGAACCATTTACAAAGGCCTTCCCAGATTTCTTTTCACGAGAATGAAAAATCCACTCTTTAGGGAACTGACTGCTATCAGCTCCGACTTCCAGGGCCTTGTCTATTACCTGTAAATACAGACTAGTGGGTCAAAATGATCATAAAGGGGTATTTTATTTTGACCTTCTCCAGACGTTTCCCCATTGAGAAATGAAATAATCATTATATTTCTAAAATGACTGGTGTCAACATATCTTCAACCACATGTTCAATAATCTACAGATATCCCTTCCATAGTTTTTGCCTAAAGAATCACAAGTGTTTCTTTCACATACTCAAAATTGTTAAATGATCACAAAAGTTTCTTACACATACCCAAACCATCAATTAGATGATTGTTTATGCTACTCACCTCTCTGATGCATCTGTGCAATGACTTGCAACTCTCTTTTGACAAGCTTGAAACAATTTGAAGGGGATGAATCTTCGCCTACACATTGTTAAAACCATGAGTGTCACACTTAGAGGAGGCATCTTTAAATGAAAACATATACATTACTGTTGTACATGAAAAAGATACTTTACATAGAAAAGGGATTGTAGTTATCCAGGAGTGGACTATGGCTGTGATAGGTAGAAAAAATAACAATACGCAACACTATGCACAATTTTATCAATGAGAAGCAAACACACATACAAAATCAACATGCATGGAAGAGAAATCAAGTGCCTGAGGTTTGACTTGGTCATAATTACTTAGGTTGCTTCCAATCTAATTTTGATAGTTCCGCTCAGAAATAGCTGGGTGGCTGGCCCAACTACTCAAGGACCCTCTTCGAATGATTTGTTCCATTTGAAAGAAGCAAGCTGGATGGTAATCCAGAACAGACTAATCACAGAGTATCTTCCAACAATTTCAAAGAAGCAATTCTTACCGTAAATAAGGTAAAGAAGAAAGAGAAAAAAAAAAAAGGTTGGAAGCCACAATAGAAGGTCTACGAAAGTCTGTCCATTTAGCTATACATGGTAATCGTTTATGTTGGAAAATGACAAGCAGGAAAAATAGCAAAACCTATATGCAGGAACAGCTTATGTAGCATATGCAGAAGATAGAAGCTTATAACATTACAACACAGGCCAGCATAATCCCAAGGAAAAGGCATATTAAAGAATAGGTAAATAACACGGAGCATGTCAATGTGTGAGAAAGTTGTAGTTTTATTCAAGTTGCTCAAGGAAAAAGGTTAATGAATCTGCCTAGACGTGTAAACGCATATGAAAGACAAGAAGGCAATGCAGATAACCTGGTAAAGCACCTCATCTGCTATCCAGTTACCGATACCTGAAATATAACTCTGCAGCAAGAGAACAAAATTCTGAGAGAGTTGGTATTAATCCAAAATTCAAGGTATGCAAAGAAAAATAAACCAACCAATATGTCCTCAGACTTAACAGTCATATTGTTTCAAATATGGAGTAAGTCAAATCTTGTGTAAAAGTTAAAGGCAACAAAATAAAGATATAGACAAATAATACACTCCAAAGTATCCCAACTTGTGCTCTGGAAGACCAAGATCTAATGCTTTTAAGGACTTCTACCAGCTATTAAAGGAAACTTTGCAGCATTTAGCAATCTCAGCATCTATTCTAGCCAACATTTTTGTAACAAATTATATTAGAGCTAATCATTAGCCACCTTGACAGGCCAACAAAACTACCTCTAAGAAATTCAGTTGATGTTGTTGTGACATAGGAGTAATCATCGCTTGCCTTTGTGCCCAGAACTAATTGTTTGAACTTAATTAACCATCACATAAATATTCAGCAGTTGTTTTGATAATCAATGAGCACAGACTTGACTGATTCTCATAAATAAGTCATGAATTTTGATACGCTTAACAACATCATCAGGATAACTGTATTACAAGAATCCTGCAAAACAGGAAAGAGGCTCTCATGAAAATCAGTAGTGAGCTAAACAGAACCACCTTATGTCTAACACCTTCACTCACCAAAAAAATGAAAAACTTGAGTGCTAAAGCAATGTACCAAAGTCTAACGATACAGATCTTTGTATGAGTGAGCACGTCTTTCAGCTAGATAAAGTATTTGTAACCAAATCAATTCCACAAACAATGTACTATACCACACCTCTTAGGTGATGAGAAAAGATCAAAGGGCATTCTCAGATTCTAAAACATTTAACTACCACACAGAAGTAGTTCCGATAAGGATATTTCTTAACCTGATCAAGTAAGAGAGACTTTATTGCAATCTTCTTTTTGCTTAGTGAGTCCACAAAGTCATCAACTGGCATAAGCTCTAACAGGGCATCTGGCCCTAGCTCAGAAATTGGAGGTACAGATTCTGGCTGCATCAAATAAAGCCTGTAAGAACTGGGACAATGTTTGCAATGACTGCAATCAACATGGAACAAGAAATGCTGGAGTATACATCATCAAGCAAGCGAACTCGGGCAAAACGCCTCTTATCAGTAAAAGAAAACTCCAGCCCATCATCTAGCTGCAAATTCAATGGACAAAAGTTAGTCAAATCAGGAAAAAAAAAAAAAGATGTTGTGTCACTGAGAGAACAAAAATTCCTGCAGGTATATTCAATGACAATGCAAAATTAACTCAGAACACAAGGATGACTACTGGTATTTTTATGTAGGTCCCTAACCCTTAAATTGTAACCTCAAGCAAAAATATTATCTTCTAAACATAATGAATATAGAGAATGCTTAGAAATAGTTGCGTTATGAATCTGACATATTCAGACTGTTTGATTTTACTCCCTCTCACATCCATTCAACATTGTTTAGGGTTCCACTCTACAGATTGAGACATGAAAACCCTGCATCCATTGGAGGATGAGCATTTAGCTCATCTATGAGAAATCCATTATACCAGAAACGTTGATTCTAGATTCTTGCAGGTTTCAATCTATAATTTTCCTCACACTGTCATAAATAATGGAAGCAAAATCCGTTATATCAGAAATTTTTATTCTAAATTCTTGCTGCCTTTGATCTTGTATGATTTACTTCAGACCATTATAATTAATGGAATGATGTTCAATGACATTTTATCAGAAAGCACAGGAAGTAATTGTTCTTTTTCTACAGAAGTCTAATCGGATACATCGAGTTAGTGCATTAACCAGCAAATTACTTTGTGCCTAATTTATTATAAATTAGGTCCCTTTTGGTCTTAATGTGCAAACTCCACCGGTACCATTTCACTTTACAGTCCTCTAAGTTATTTTTATCTTTTCAACTACTTCAAACCAGACCATCTTGACTGTACAACATCCAAGCTCTAATCTGCATCAAGCATTTTAATCTTCTTGTCATCTGCTTCTTTGTATGAGTTTTCATAAAGTAGTTACTTCACATACGACAAGACATTTCAGCAACTTCAAATGAATAACTTGATCTTGTTATCAAGCAACCATGTCTCCATTTTAAGCAATAGCAAGCTAATTTCATTCCCAAAATCCTCATCACGACACTCATAAACCAAGCGACAGGAGCACGAACGGAAGAAAAAGGGCATGGAAACAAAACTCGTACTTTGACAAACACCTTCGAGTATTTCGAAGGCCATTCATCTGTATCGTTCACCGCAGCCCTAGAAACAACCAAAGTAGCTTTGAGAACTACAGAAAGCTAGGATTCCTTATTTGTATAAGATCATCTGCATGAGAAACAAAGACAACCTTCTGTACTTGGTCAAGGCCACGCCCTTGATATAGACCGCACCCGCCATCCCTAGAACCCAAGAAGACGGGTCAAGAAACTTTAGGAGACAATTAAAAAGCGGGGATTTTAATGAGCGGGGGAGGGTGTACCGACCGAACTGGAAGGTGGGAAAGGGCGGGGAGTCAAGGCGGAGCCACAGGTTCTTCCCCTTGCGGAGAGCGGCGACGATGCTCCTACCGACTAGGGCGGACTCGAAGTCAGCACGGGATACGCCATCGATGACCTTCGGATCCTCGGCCACCGAACATTCGGTGATCTTCTTCCCGACGCAGTGCTCCTCGATCGCCCGCCGAGCCACCTCCACCTCCGGGAGCTCCGGCATCCTCTCTCTCTCTCTCTCTCTCTCTCACCGTTGGGGCATCCTTCTCTGTTCTCGAGTTGTTTCGTTTCGCAAGTGGCCGACACCTCGATAATTGAGATTTTGCTTAACGGGTTCGGGTACGGATCCTAATATCCGTTAGGTATCTTTTGATATGTATGAGATTTTGGATGTGCACTTCCTTGTTTGACATTGTAAGACATCAAAAAAATCTATGTATTAGATAAGAACTACGTCGGGCGTGTATTTAACAAAAACTCTTTTAATGCTTAGGTTAATAAACGATTCAAATGATTTAATAAAATAATAAAAAATAAAAATCACTCATTTTGAGAACGCACCAAGGAGTTTTTTTTTTTATATATAGTGTATTGAAGTGATTATTGATTCGAGGTCATGCTAAATATCAAGAAGAGTTATACGAGTCAATTCGACTACCAATGAGCTGTGAGATTATATAATGAATCCTTAGGTCATAATTCTAAGTAATGACTCATCCTGTGATTGCGACTTTGGTTATGTTGACGTTTTTGTCGACATCATATTGTTGACCGCATAGGATTGAAACTTGGTTGACGTGCTAGTTAGGTATGTGTAAAGTGTAATCGAGCTACATATATGTCATATTCCCCATATCACTTGCCCTTCATCGTGTTACAATATATGAAAGGGATCGATGCATGATGTTAAATCCAATGGTTGCCAATCGCGCCACTTATTTTTGGATGATGCTTTATAATTAAATTCGATCGTGTCATTATTGATGAATACTTTATAGTCGAGTTCGATCACATCATCATTGAGATGCTTCATGTTTAGGTTCGACAACATTGTTGCAGCTCTTCATTGCATATGCATAGTCTTATAGCTTTTGTTCTTTCTTATATAACAAACACTGTAATAATTTAAATCCACCTGCATTCGTTTTTGTCGGGCATGCTACCTTGATTGTGATATTTGATTTGATTTGATTTATAATCATTCTCAATAGTTATTTGATGATTTACACCCTTTGGTCAAATCAAGGAGCTCTAGGTTCACTCTTGTTGTGGAACGGATGCTGCCACCGAGTGACGTGTCGGGCTGGCCTTGTTCTGTCTCCGATGTCCGGGGGTGTCCGATCGTTGCTTTCTGCCGGAGCGATCCTCGGCGCGCCTCGGGCTCAACTCCTGCAAAATAGACCTGAGTTGAGATTCTCCCGATGTGGCCCCTCCGATGGTTAAGTCAGCCTTTTGTCTCCCTTTCTTTCCCCCCACCCACCCCTGGGGCCAGGCGGGGGTCATATATAAGCGCGTCTCGAGGCGTACCTTGGTTCAGGCGCTAGTTGGGTCGCATCGAGTGACGTCGAGCGACGCTGAATAGACCGATGCTGCACGTCGCTGTTCCGGGGTCTCGAGGCCGAGCGACGCCGCCACGGGATTGCGGGATTTGCCTGCTTCATCCGTCTCCATCCCGAGGTCTCGGGTACGGTTGTTCTACGAGTGCCGTCCCATCCATCTTGATGCTGAGGCGCGACCTGGCGGTACACGTGGGTCGTCCTTGTGTTGATGTGGGTGGTCTAGGAATTCCCCTATCACTCCCCCCCCCAAACGAGGCGTGCCCCAAGGTTCTCTTGGGGGAGGCTCGAGGCGCGCTTGGCCCGTTTCTCCGGCGTTGTCGTCTGTTTGGCCTGGGCTGGGGTAGGGGAATGCCGAGGGCGATGGACACGGAGGGGGCGGTGTTGGGGCAGATGATCTTGAGCGTAGACGGACTGGCGCCCGAGCTGGTGAACTCGGGCACGAATGGACTGGTGCCCGAGCTGGTGAACTCAAGCATAGATGGACTAGTGCCCGAGCTGATAAACTCGGGCACGGGTGGACTGGTGCCCGAGCTGGTGAACTGAGGCACGAACGGACTGGTGCCCAAGCTGGTGAACTCGGGCGCAGATGGACTGGTGCCCGAGCTGGTGAACTCGGGCACGGATGGACTGGTGTCCGAGCTGGTAAACTCGGGCACGGATGGACTGGTGCCCGAGCTAGTGACCTCGGGCACGGATGGACTGGTGCCCGAGCTGGTGAACTTGGGCATGGATGGACTGATGCTCGAGCTGGTTAACTCGGGCACGGATGGACTGGTGCCCGAGCTGGTGAACTCGGGTAGACGTCTTTTCGTGTGAGTGCCAGTGAGGTGATATCACGTGATTCCGGGGTGGAATCTTACGTGTGACAGGCGGTGACATCATGGGCACGGTGGGTGCCGCTTCTCCAGATAGAGGCCTTGAGTTGGGTGAGTGCACCGTTCGAGGCGCCCTTTGATAGCTGTGCTCATTTTCTCCTTCCTCGGGGAGTCCAAACGTCATCGAGCTTGGGTGCTGCTTCCCTATAAATCCCCCATCTGCGGGGATTGTCATTGCGATCTTGCTAGTTGCTCCCTCACTACCTCTCTCTTCGATCCTTTGAAGGTCGGGATGTCTTCTTCCTCTTCCTCTCCTTCGTCGAGTCAGTCGAACCTCGAGGACGTCGGGTCGTCTTCGAGAGGGTCAAGGGTGGAAGTCTTGAGTTCGTCATCGGGCGGGTCGCCGCAGGTGGATTCGAAGGCGCTTGCAACCCTTCAAGTCATGCAGGCCTGGCACGACATCGACTCGGTTATGACCAACGAACTGCTAGGACTCGTCCGGGATCGGTACAGCGTCCCGAGGGAATATGAGCTGCTTGCTCCGTCTCCCGGGCAACGTCCTTATGACCCCTTTTCCGGTGGGTTTGGCCTTACTCTAGATGCCCTTGAGGCGGGGTTAAGATTTCTGCTCCATCCGGTGATCGTGGAATGCCTCCGGGGATGGGGGATCTCGCCGTCGCAGATGGCGCCCAACTCGTGGCGCTACTTGGTAGTTTTCTTAGGAGAGTGTCACAGGGCAGGGATCGAGCCAACTCGAACGCTATTTTTAGCGTGCTTCCGACTTTGCAAGGGTCGGGGCGGGTATTACCTGACCGCCCGAGGTGGGTTCAAGATTGGCGGTGCTCCCTCTAACAACAAGGGTTGGAAAGGGTGCTATTTCTTCGTGTGTCGCCGCGGGGAATGGGGGTTCGGCTTGTCATGGACTTCCCGAGTGATCAACAATGTTCCCCCCTTGCTTTCTAATGAAGAAACCGAGCGGGTGGGACGCCTGAGCAGCGTCCTGTCCTCGTCTCGGGCCATCAGGGGAATGACCGAAGGATGGTTGGTCGATGCAGGGCTCAGCCCGGCTCGTAGGGGTATGGTCAGATATGTTGTTTAGACTTAGGTTCGCCAATCTTTTTGATCTGTTCGGTATTTGTTTTCAGACATGGTGAACTTCCACGCATTGAAAGGCATTCCCCGTCTGCCAGCATCGGGGAGGTCTTCCCGAGGCCCGGAGCGACGACCCGATGGGAGCCCGAGGGGGGCGGAAGCTTCGACCCGGTGGGAGTCCGAGGGACGCGGAGGTCCGACGGAGGAGGAGGCAGGTCGCCCCAAGAAGAGGGCAAAGATGCTAATCCGGAAGTCGTCCGAAGGGGCGGCGCTTCGGGAAGCCGGCGTGCAGACTGCTCACGGGTCGAGTGGTGGCTCGCTTGCGGCGGCTCGCCGCTCCAAAGGGAAGAGCCGAGTTGGTTCCAGCGGGGACGAGCTGACGTCCAACCGGGGGGAACGCTCGAAGTCGATGAAGGACTTGTGTCAGGTCCGACCCTCGAGCAAGAATGAGCCCTTTCGAGCACTGGAGGTCGCGGATCTACCCAACGCTGCACCGGGCGCATCGTTCGGGACCCGATGGCTCTTGCTAAAGGCGGACAACTGCGTTTGGGCTGATGGTGCAACCGCGCGGGAGTACACCCGTGGTTCACTCCACGCGGGTTTGGCGAAGCAGCTGTATTGCTCGCCCTCCGTCGTTCTAATGGATCGGGCCACGAAAACAGCAGTCTGGGTGAGTATTGTTTCCCGATTTTGATCCTTCTTGTGCTCGGCTTGTCCTGACTTTCGGGTTTCTGCAGAGTCACCATTACATGACCGCCCTGATCGACCAAGTGCATGATGCGGGCCGGGTTATCGGGCGCCTCATGGACTCCAACTCCGAGCTACGTCGGAAGGTAGAGGAGCTGAGGGGCGGGCCGAGTCCCGAAGCGGTTGCTGTGGCCGAGGAGCGGGCGGCCGCCGCTGAGACTCAAGCCGACCGACTGAAGGGAGAGCTGAAGGGTAGTCGCGACCGGGTTCGCAGCCTAGACGACGAGCTACTCGGGCTAGCGGGACTTGGAGGTTGTTAGCGGTCGGCGACTCGTCTTTGCCGAGAGTCAGCCCATGTCGCAGAGGAGGCCGCTCGCACCGCGGGAGAGGCGCTGCAGCAAGAGCATCGCAGCGCTGAGGGGCGGACGAAGAGGATTCTTGAGGAATACAAGAAGTCGCCTGGCTTCGAGCTCGGGTTGCAGAGGTCGGGGCAAGCCACCTACGAGTTCGGGTACCGGGTGGCACTCGCCCGCTTTCGCGCCAGGTACCCAGATCTGAAGGTTGAGGCCGACCCCTTCGTGGACTTCCCTGAAGACAGGACGGTGGACATGCCCGAGGAGGTTCCTTTCGATGATAGCCTATCGGAGGCGCCTCTGAGTTAGGTCCGTTAGGGGTCTTGTTTTTTGGTTTTGGTCGGGCAGGGCCGAAGTTTTGTAAGGCCCGACCGAGCATGATGTACTAGTTTTACTCATGTGAATGCAAGGCTTCTCTTTTGCTCAAAACTTCTTGGAACACTTCAATCAGGGTCAGGGGTAGAATTTCTTCAAGTTCAACGTGTGCCAAGTTCTTGGTAGAGAGTCCCCATCCATGGTTTCGAGGCGACAAGTACCTTCTCGGACCATGCTGCTGACTCGGTAAGGGCCTTCCCAGTTTGGGGACAGTTTTCCCCGGGCATAGGTCGAGTTGCTTACCTCGGTCTTCCGGAGGACCAGGTCCCCGACTTGGATCCCCCGCGGCCGAACCTTCCGATTGTAGGCTCTGGCCACTGCCTTTTTGTAGGCCAAAGCACAGAGGTGGGCTTCGGCTCTTTGTTCGTCGAGGAGGTCAAGTCCTACCCGGAGTCCGATCTCCGAAGTCCCTTCGTCGAAGTGCTCTACACGCAAGGTCGGGAATGTGATCTCGGGTGGTAGGACGGCTCCGGTTCCATACACGAGGCTGAACGGGGATTTGCCCGAGGCCATTTTCGGAGTGGTTCGGAATGCCCACAGGACGCTTGGAAGCTCTTCCACCCACGCCCCGCGCGCCTCGCCTACCCTCATTTTCAACCCTTCGAGGATCGCCCGATTTGTGACTTCGCAGAGGCCGTTGGTCTGAGGATGGGCGACCGAGCTGAACCTCAATTGTATCCCGTACGAATGACAATAGGATTTGAACCTGGGGTTGTTGAACTGCGTCCCATTATCGGTTACAAGGGCCTTCGGGATCCCGAAGCGGGTGATGATGTTTTTCCACATGAAGCTTTTGACTTGCCTTGTGGTGATGGATGCTAGAGGTTCGGCCTCGACCCACTTGGTGAAGTAATCGACCCCAACTATGAGGAAACGCCGCTGGCCTAAGGCCGGGGGAAAAGGGCCGAGGAGGTCCATCCCCCACTGGGCGAAGGGCCATGCCACGTCGATCGGGGTGAGGGGCGCGGTCGGTTGACGTTGGATCCGGGCGTGCGCCTGACATCGGTGGCAACGCTGCACGTAGGTCATGGCATCTCGCCGCAGCGTCGGCCAATAGAACCCTTGCCTGAGTAGCTTGAAGGCGAGGGTTCAGCCTCCGATGTGCTCTCCGCAAATGCCCTTGTGGACTTCGGCCAGGGCTGTCTCAGCTTCGGGCGGGGATAAGCAGCGGAGCAACGGTTGGGAAAAAGCCCACATGTATAACTTGCCGCCGACCTCGACGTACCATGCTTGACTTCGCTTGAGCCGACGAGCGGCTACCGGGTCGTCAGGGAGCTCGCCCTTCTCCTTGTAGCGGAGTATCTCCTCCACCCAGCAGGGGGCCAGCTCGGTCGTGTTGACGTCCGAGGCACGGCAGGATGGCGCGGAAAGGACCTCGACCCTCCTCAGGGATCTCGAGGATGGTCGTCCGGACGCTTGGCGAGCCAGGGAGTCAGCTCGGGTGTTCTAGTCGTGGGGAATCCCGGTGATCACCAGGTGGTCGAAGCGGGCCGAAATCCGTCGGGCCTTGGCGAGATACCGAGCCATGGTCGGCTCCCGGGCTTCACTGGTCCCTCTGATGTGACCCGCCACCAGTTGGGAGTTGGTGAAGACTTCCAAATTGCGCACTTGCATCTCGAGAGCGATGCGCAGTCCCGACAGTAGTGCCTCGTATACAGCCTCATTGTTGGTGGCCTTGAATTCCAGTCGAAGCGAGTGCTCAAAGACCTTGCCGTCCGGGTCTTCGAGGATTATTCCTTGCCCCCTCCCCGATGTGGCGGATCCGTCCACGTGCAGGGTCCATACCAGTGGGTCCGACTTCTGTACATTCGGGTCATCCTTCGGGGTTAGCTCGGAAATGAAATCGACTAGTACCTGGGCCTTTATGGCGGTTCGGGGCGCGTAGCGGACGTCAAATTCTCCGAGCTCCACCGTCCACTTGAGCATCCGACCCAAGACATCGAATCTGGATAGGATCTGGCGGAGGGGTTGGTCGGATATCACCCTTATTGGGTGAACCTGGAAGTATGGCCGTAGCATTCAGGCAGTCACGATCAATGCTAACGCCAACTTTTCTGTCGGTGGGTACCGCTCCTCGGGTCCAGCAAGGATGTGACTGGTGTAGTAGACCACTCGTTGTGAGGCTCGATCTTCGACATTATATAACAACCCAAAAGGGACACGGACAAGCATAAGCATTACACCGAACAAGCCGTTGACAATTTTGTCCGTGACATTCTCCCCCACTTATTCCTTCGACGTCCTCGTAGAAGCCTTTCTTTCGACGAGCTGCAACTTCGTTTCTTGGTTGGATCTTCGATCTTCTGCTTCTGATGCGATGCGCCCCTTGACTCCCATTTGTTCTCCGGTTGTTGTTGTTGAGTTGTCGAACTTTAATCCGCCATGCCACTTCAACTCGCCAATGACTCTGACTTTGGTGTGGGGTTGGCAGAGTTGTGCTGATCCTTGCTAGCTCTTGCGGATTCATCTGATGAAGGTAAAAGACCATCATTGATATGCGCCAGTCTTCAAATTCTTCTTGTCTCTTGAACTGGATAGATGCTTTGTTGGAGCTTTAACGAGCATCACCTCGCAACCTTTGAAGTTTTCAGGTCCTTCCTCCGCAAAATTTGCCCATCGAATCTTCTTCCACTTAGTTGTCTTCGAAGGGTCTTCACATCTGTGCAGAGCTCCTCTGTTGGATAACTAAGAGAGCTGGGGTACTGGAGTTCCGCCCATTCTCTTGGGAGTTGAGAAGGCAAAGGTTACTTGTCTTCGCCCGCCTCCTCGAGTTTGTACTTCGTGCGTCGAGTGAGTTCTTGGACTCGCTTTGCTCTTAGCTCACACTTAGAAGCACTTGAAGTGTTTGCAATCCTTGCAGCTGAGTTAGCTACTGTGATTCACCTTCTCATTGCCATTGAACTTCTGGAATGCAAGAAGTTATCACTCCAACTTGGAGTAAGTCTCCGATAGGTTTGGTCGCCTTTGGGATTGTACCGCATTCTCCATCATTTCTGTCGCCGACTCCTCTGAGTAGCAAAGGTACAGCACCGCGTACTGCCTGCTCCGATCCTTGGTCATGCACTCTTGCATTGACCCGAAGTCCTTCACTCACGGCTATCTTGATGGAAAGTCTGTTGACACCGGTCTTACGAAGTTCTCTGGCCTTCGCCCTTCAGCCTTGTCTTGGTACATGGAGTTTGCCAAAGCATTCTCCTCCTCCACGGCCCATATCACGACCAAGTGCTCTCCCTCTAAGAGAGCAAGGGATTGATGACTCCCCGGAAGTCCCGCCTCAGCGGTACCATGGCACTGCGACGCCAATGGCACTACTATCCGTTGTCTCGCATCTGCATCCCTTCTTCGTGATCGGTAGATCTGCCTCTGCGGCATTGTGACACTCCTCTGAGTTCACCTTCAATCTAACCGATGATTGATCTTGGGTAGCTGAGTCCCTCTTGGACTCGTCATTGCTTCCACGCCCTTTTCCGACCCCCTGCTTCAACACCTCTGTGTTCTCTGAGCAGTTCCACTTGGTCGATGGAAAGACAGACTGCAACTCCCATGTATGGCCACCGCCACACATGTTGCAGGACTTGCACCAATTCTGTTCTCCTTAGCTTCATTGGCTGCAATGTTCGCTTACTCGGCCTTGTCCTCTGACTTGCCGGGCTCCCTTAAGCGAATGTGAGCTCTGAAGTAGTTCCACTCTTCACAGCTCGATCATACTCTCGGCATGATCCAGTCCCCACATGGGACTCACTGGTACTTGCATCTGAACTTCTTCCTCGACAGGGCACAGCCCCCATAAGCTGATGTCCAAGGCTTCCATTCAATGCAACATTCGTGCACGCACGGAAGACCCGCCTCTGCGGTACCATGGCATTCACTGCTTGAATCCATAACTCTTCTTACCGTCGTGTTGTTCACCAACTTGGAGCTCCTTGTCGCGCTCCCGGTCATATCTCCAGATGACCATGTCCCTCACGGGACACACTGTGTGTCGTCTTGCCACGAACCATTCCACCCCAATCCCCTGCATCATGTCGCCTCCTGGTGACTTGCATTCTGATCCCTGTGGTATGAACTCGAACTGCGATATCTCCATGTGTGGACTCCGCCAACACATCGCAGGGCCTTCGCCAGCTTCGATTCTGTTCGCTTCTTTGGCAATCGACCTTCGTCCACCCACTCTCGGGTCACACTCGGACGAAGTCTAGCTCTAGGATAGTCCATTGCCTAGCAGCTCCTCTGAAGTCCCCTGACTTCGCTGAAATAGGTGCACCATTGTCTGGATCCTGGGACTCTGCCCCTACCAGCACAATCTCCGCTGCGCACCGCTTTCCTCATGACAACTTGAATAGCAACACTGTGGCATATTCTTCAAGAGTAGCTGTCTCTGCATCCTCTTGCCCCGTGCTAAGGCCTTTTGACACCAACTTTGCCTCAGCAAACTGCGTCACCTTAGAATCTCCACCAAGTGCTTCATCGAGATAAGATGTATGTGCCTCGAAGCTCCCTTCGTCTTTGGCACCATGCAAGATGAGTTTGCTCCATCTGAATATGAAACCCATGGAACGACATGATCCGATTCTTGCCTCGGCAAGAGTCCATGTCCTTGACCTCGTGTAAGGAAAGCACCAAGCCTCCGCTCCATGTTCCGTCTTCAAAGCCAACTCCCTTCACGCGATTTGGGTACTTCACCAAGTTTTCCCCAAGTTGCTCTGCTTCTCGATTAGCATTGGATTAATGGTGGCCCTCACGCCCACCATTCCACGGGTCAGCCCTCTGTTGAGTCCGAACTCACTGTCGGCTCTTAGTGTGCCTTCACTTTGTGTTGCCCTGGGTTGCTCCCCCACTTGATCTCACTATGCGTCCACCAACGCATTGCCACTTGCGAGATCATGCGATGACTCCTCACCGCTCACTCGATCCATCGAGCTCTGTCTTGAGGTACTCCTCAAGCAGTTCTTTGCACCGATTCACATTCGGAGAGCGGGACTTATCCCTCATGGATATCCCCCGTTGGAGCAACATCTCTCTTCGCATCCTTCCCTCTGGAAGTTTTGGAGGCCACCGTCCCTTTGGACTACTCCGCCTTTGCTGAACAAACTGTGCCCAATTCTGCCTTCGCAAATGCACTTGTTAGATAGTGACACCTCACCGAAACAGCTCGCACTGCACCCCTCTGGGTCTAGCAACATGCTGCACCTGTTGCACATTTCAGCTTCATACGAAAGTATCCTGCACATGCCGAAGAGAAAGTTTCAATGCTCCAATGCACGGACCTTCAGCCGCCTTGGGATGGCCACGGACAGTCCATCGTCCGCATGCAAGACCTTGCATGAGTATCGAATTCCTTGAGTTTGCAACTTTCCTCACCTCTGTGAGCTTTGCACAACTCTTTCGATCATTGAGCAACCCACTGCAACTTGCACGGTCTCATCCTTGGCCAAGCACCCCGCTTGCCTCGAGCACCATCAAGTTTGGGTGCCACTGTCGAGCCACTGCTCAAACTCAGCCATCCCCACCTTTGTGCGCTCCGCAATTCTTCTTAGCTTGTTGTCCTCGTGGTGCCTGACAAGGTCCCCCACGTTTGCATGCTAAGTGTTTCTAAGTGAGCTTGTCCCGCTCTGATACCAACTGTCACGGACTTAGCTGGTTTTGCCTAAGCCGTGCGGCACCAATGCGTATCACCGCAAAGGTCAGCCTCCCCGAAATCTCCTACAATCCCTTAGGACCTGCAAAAGAGAAGACGGGACGAGAAAACGCTTCACACGGGATCCACAAGCCACTCTTTTAGTAAACACTTTATAGCCAATGCACATTCCAACAATGGATATCACAAGCTCAGAACAGTTGCACAACAAAGGTATAAATTTGGTCCACTACAGACCGAATTCTATTACAAGTATTCCCTCGACGCATACTTTATGGACAAGCCTACAATGGCTGCCAAACTCACTCAAATATGGGCATTTTGCCTTTGGCAAGCCCTTTACAAGCTTTACATTATATAACAACCCAAAAGGGACACGGACAAGCATAAGCATTACACCGAACAAGCCGTTGACAATTTTGTCCGTGATGAGCGGAGCTTGCGGCACAAGTCGAGCGTAAGCCGGGGCGGCAAAGGCCCAAGATCGCCCTGTTATCCAAAAGCCCCATCCAGCCCGTGCACCCGGCCTGTTCCAGGAGCTTGAGATGACGAGCGTTTTGCGCCATGAAGCATCTGCGATCGCGCGCGATGCAGCGCTTAAAAACAGAAAAACGGCCAAAAACAGGCCAAACGGCCGGGAGGGAGCAGGCCATTTTTTTGGCGCGGCAAAGCGAGCGGAGCGGCGGCGCGGCGGCGGCGGCAGCGGCCCCTGTTAGCCCCATATCGAAAGCCCCATCCAGCCCTGTGCCACCGGGGTTCGAGTCTTGAGATGGTGACGTTCGCGCGCCGCTTCGCGCATCTGGTCGCCGCACGCGAAAACAGCCCAAAAACAGCCCAAAACGGGCCAAAACAGGCCACTTTTGGCTATGCGAGCGAACGGGGCGGCAAGCAGCGATAAGCGGCGGCAGCCGTCCTTCTGTAAAGCCCCATCAGCCCTGTGCCGTTTTTCCGGAAGGCTTGAGATAGCGCGTTTGCGCTTTACGCGGCGCAAAACAGCCAAAAGCAGGCCAAAAGCCGGGCCAAAAGCAGGCCATTTTTTGCGCGCAGCGAATGACGGCGGCAGCGGCCAGCGAAGCGCGGCGTTCGCTCGTCGCAAAATCCCTGTCTATCCGAAAGCCCCATCCAGCCCTGTGCCCCGGGGTTCAGTGGGCTTGAGATGACTGGCGTTTCGCGCTTCGCGCATCGCGCGCGCGCAAAACGCCGAAAACAGCCTAAAAAGCCCAAAAGCGGGCCAAAAGCAGGCCATTTTTTTGCTGGCAGAGAAGGAGCGAAGCAGCGGAGCTGCGAAGCGGCGGCACACCGGCATCAGCCCGAAAGCCCAAGGCAGTTCAGCCCCTGCCAGCACCAGCCGTGTGCTGAGATTGCTGAAGCGTTCGCGTCCATCGAGCCATGTTCGCGGTTCGCCGATGCCAAAGCAGCCGGCCCAAAAGTGGGCCAAAACAGGCCAGCGGCTTGTGGCGGCAGCGGCCAGCAAAGCGCGGCGAATCGCACGATCCGTCCTTTCATCATCTGAAAGCAGCCAGCCAGTTCCAGTCGAGATAGCGTTTCCGCTCCGCATTTCGCGACAGCCAGCAACAGCATGCCAGCCCAAAGCAGGCATTTTCGCCTTGAAGCGCCAGCGGGTGCAAAGCCGCCTGGCCATCGCCAGCCCATTCCGGCTTTAGGAGTGAAATTTGGTGAGAACGGCAGGCTCGCCCCGTTGACTGCGTCGGCATGCCGAAAGGCCAAGTGGGCCATTTGCCGAAAGAAGGAGCGCGCGGGAGCGAGCAGGAAGCATGGATTATTTGGCGGCGAAAAGCGGCAACAGCGCCCATCGTGCGCCATTCCGGGGTCGATTCAGCAAGCCCTTCCAAGCAGCCCGTGTGCGAAATTTCGTCAGTCTTGGAAGTTCCATAAGGGTGTGTAAAACGGCGCTCACAGCGAATCCACGTTCGAAAGCAGCCGCCAAAGAACCCATTATGCCGCGCGAGTTCGATGGCGAGCGTGCGCTTCGCCCGCGCTGATGCGCCGCGCTCGCAAAACGCCAAAAAAAGCCCAAAAGCGGGCGCGCAAAGCAAAAAGCCCAAGCGGGCGGCGCGTTGCCATCCAAAGCCAGCAGCGTGCAATTTTTGCTTTTTTTCAGCCCTTTGCGTCAAAGCGACAAGCCATGCGAAAACGGAAAGCTTAATGGTTTAGCGCAAAGCTGGAGCATCATTTTGGGACAGCCACAATGGGCAAAGCCAGCCGGGCCATGATGGAAAGCTTTGATCCAGCCACAGCGCTATAGCCAAAAAAGTCAAAAAAAGCCTCCCAGCGGCCAGAGAAATCTCCTACAATCCCTTAGGAGACACCAAGTCAAAAGAGACGAGAGCGGAGCAGCTTTTCAAACACGGGATCCACAAGCCACTCTTTTAGTAAACACTTTATAGCCAATGCACATTCCAACAATGGATATTACAAGCTCAGAACAGTTGCACAACAAAGGTATAAAATTGGTCCACTACAGACCGAATTCTATTACAAGTATTCCCTCGCGCATACTTTATGGACAAGCCTACAATGGCTGCCAAACTCACTCAAATATGGGCATTTTGCCTTTGGCAAGCCCTTTACAAGCTTTACATTATATAACAACCCAAAAGGGACACGGACAAGCATAAGCATTACACCGAACAAGCCGTTGACAATTTTGTCCGTGACATTACTGTCACGGACTTAGCTGGTTTTGCCTAAGCCGTGCGGCACCAATGCGTATCACCGCAAAGGTCAGCCTACCCGAAATCTCCTACAATCCCTTAGGACCAGCAAAAGAGAAGACGGGACAGAGAAAGCGCTTCACACGGGATCCACAAGCCACTCTTTTAGTAAACACTTTATAGCCAATGCACATTCCAACAATGGATATCACAAGCTCAGAACAGTTGCACAACAAAGGTATAAATTTGGTCCACTACAGACCGAATTCTATTACAAGTATTCCCTCGACGCATACTTTATGGACAAGCCTACAATGGCTGCCAAACTCACTCAAATATGGGCATTTTGCCTTTGGCAAGCCCTTTACAAGCTTTACATTATATAACAACCCAAAAGGGACACGGACAAGCATAAGCATTACACCGAACAAGCCGTTGACAATTTTGTCCGTGACATTCTCCCCCACTTATTCCTTCGACGTCCTCGTAGAAGCCTTTACTGACGCTGCAACTTCGTTTCTTGGTTGGATCTTTGACTCCCATTTGTTCTCCGGTTGTTGTTGTTGAGTTGTCGAACTTTAATCCGCCATGCCACTTCAACTCGCCAATGACTCTGACTTTGGTGTGGGGTTGGCAGAGTTGTGCTGATCCTTGCTAGCTCTTGCGGATTCATCTGATGAAGGTAAAAGACCATCATTGATATGCGCCAGTCTTCAAATTCTTCTTGTCTCTTGAACTGGATAGATGCTTTGTTGGAGCTTTAACGAGCATCACCTCGCAACCTTTGAAGTTTTCAGGTCCTTCCTCCGCAAAATTTGCCCATCGAATCTTCTTCCACTTAGTTGTCTTCGAAGGGTCTTCACATGTGCAGAGCTCCTCTGCTGGATAACTAAGAGAGCTGGGGTACTGGAGTTCCGCCCATTCTCTTGGGAGTTGAGAAGGCAAAGGTTACTTGTCTTCGCCCGCCTCCTCGAGTTTGTACTTCGTGCGTCGAAAGTAGTTCTTGGATTCGCCGCTTTGCTCTTAGCTCACACTTCCAAAGACTTGAAGTGTTTTCAATCCTTGCTTGTTGAGTTAGCTCTGGTGATTCACCTTCTCATTGCCATTGAACTTCTGGAATGCAAGAAGTTATCACTCCAACTTGGAGTAAGTCTCCGATAGGTTTGGTCGCCTTTGGGATTGTACCGCATTCTCCATCATTTCTGTCGCCGACTCCTCTGAGTAGCAAAGGTACAGCACCGCGTACTGCCTGCTCCGATCCTTGGTCATGCACTCTTGCATTGACCCGAAGTCCTTCACTCACGGCTATCTTGATGGAAAGTCTGTTGACACCGGTCTTACGAAGTTCTCTGGCTTCTGCCCTTCAGCCTTGTCTTGGTACATGGAGTTTGCCAAAGCATTCTCCTCCTCCACGGCCCATATCACGACCAAGTGCTCTCCCTCTAAGAGAGCAAGGGATTGATGACTCCCCGGAAGTCCCGCCTCAGCGGTACCATGGCATTGCGACGCCCATGGCACTACTATCCGTTGTCTCGCATCTGCATCCCTTCGTGATCGGTAGATCCGCCTCTGCGGCATTGTGACACTCCTCTGAGTTCACCTTCAATCTAACCGATGATTGATCTTGGGTAGCTGAGTCCCTCTGGACTCGTCATTGCTTCCTCGCCCTTTTCGACCATCTGCTTCAACACCCTCTGTGTTCTCGGAGCAGTTCTACTTGGTCGATGGAAAGACAGACTGCAACTCCCATGTATGGCCACCGCCACACATGTTGCAGGACTTGCACCAATTCTGTTCTCCTTAGCTTCATTGGCTGCAATGTTCGCTTACTCATCCTTGTCCTCTGACTTGCCGGGCTCCCTTAAGCGAATGTGAGCTCTGAAGTAGTTCCACTCTTCAGCAGCTCCGATCATACCTCGGCATGATCCAGTCCCCACATGGGACTCACTGGTACTTGCATCTGAACTTCTTCCTCGACAGGGCACAGCCCCCATAAGCTGATGTCCAAGGCTTCCATTCAATGCAACATTCGGTGCACGCACGGAAGACCCGCCTCTGCGGTACCATGGCATTCACTGCTTGAATCCATAACTCTTCTTACCGTCGTGTTGTTCACCAACTTGGAGCTCCTTGTCGCGCTCCCGGTCATATCTCCAGATGACCATGTCCCTCACGGGACACACTGTGTGTCGTCTTGCCACGAACCATTCCACCCCAATCCCCTGCATCATGTCGCCTCCTGGTGACTTGCATTCGATCCCTGTGGTATGAACTCGAACTGCGATATCTCCATGTGTGGACTCCGCCAACACATCGCAGGGCCTTCGCCAGCTTCGATTCTGTTCGCTTCTTTGGCAATCGACCTTCGTCCACCCACTCTCGGGTCACACTCGGACGAAGTCTAGCTCTAGGATAGTCCATTGCCTAGCAGCTCCTCTGAAGTCCCCTGACTTCGCTGAAATAGGTGCACCATTGTCTGGATCCTGGGACTCTGCCCCTACCAGCACAATCTCCGCTGCGCACCGCTTTCCTCATGACAACTTGAATAGCAACACTGTGGCATATTCTTCAAGAGTAGCTGTCTCTGCATCCTCTTGCCCGTGCTAAGGCCTTTTGACACCAACTTTGCCTCAGCAAACTGCCGTCACCTTAGAATCTCCACCAAGTGCTTCATCGAGATAAGATGTATGTGCCTCGAAGCTCCCTTCGTCTTTGGCACCATGCAAGATGAGTTTGCTCCATCTGAATATGAAACCCATGGAACGACATGATCCGATTCTTGCCTCGGCAAGAGTCCATGTCCTTGACCTCGTGTAAGGAAAGCACCAAGCCTCCGCTCCATGTTCCGTCTTCAAAGCCAACTCCCTTCACGCGATTTGGGTACTTCACCAAGTTTTCCCCAAGTTGCTCTGCTTCTCGATTAGCATTGGATTAATGGTGGCCCTCACGCCCACCATTCCACGGGTCACCCTCTGTTAGTCCGAACTCACTTGTCGGCTCTTAGTGTGCCTTCACTTTGTGTTGCCCTGGGTTGCTCCCCCACTTGATCTCACTATGCGTCCACCAACGCATTGCCACTTGCGAGATCATGCGATGACTCCTCACCGCTCACTCGATCCATCGAGCTCTGTCTTGAGGTACTCCTCAAGCAGTTCTTTGCACCAGATTCACATTCTGGAGAGCGGGACTTATCCCTCATGGATATCTGCCCCGTTGGAGCAACATCTCTCTTCGCATCCTTCCCTCTGGAAGTTTTGGAGGCCACCGTCCCTTTGGACTACTCCGCCTTTGCTGAACAAACTGTGCCCAATTCTGCCTTCGCAAATGCACTTGTTAGATAGTGACACCTCACCGAAACAGCTCGCACTGCACCCCTCTGGGTCTAGCAACATGCTGCACCTGTTGCACATTTCAGCTTCATACGAAAGTATCCTGCACATGCCGAAGAGAAAGTTTCAATGCTCCAATGCACGGACCTTCAGCCGCCTTGGGATGGCCACGGACAGTCCATTGTCCGCATGCAAGACCTTGCATGAGTATCGAATTCCTTGAGTTTGCAACTTTCCTCACCTCTGTGAGCTTTGCACAACTCTTTCGATCATTGAGCAACCCACTGCAACTTGCACGGTCTCATCCTTGGCCAAGCACCCCGCTTGCCTCGAGCACCGTCAAGTTTGGGTGCCACTGTCGAGCCACTGCTCAAACTCAGCCATCCCCACCTTTGTGCGCTCCGCAATTCTTCTTAGCTTGTTGTCCTCGTGGTGCCTGACAAGGTCCCCCACGTTTGCATGCTAAGTGTTTCTAAGTGAGCTTGTCCCGCTCTGATACCAACTGTCACGGACTTAGCTGGTTTTGCCTAAGCCGTGCGGCACCAATGCGTATCACCGCAAAGGTCAGCCTACCCGAAATCTCCTACAATCCCTTAGGACCAGCAAAAGAGAAGACGGGACAGAGAAAGCGCTTCACACGGGATCCACAAGCCACTCTTTTAGTAAACACTTTATAGCCAATGCACATTCCAACAATGGATATCACAAGCTCAGAACAGTTGCACAACAAAGGTATAAATTTGGTCCACTACAGACCGAATTCTATTACAAGTATTCCCTCGACGCATACTTTATGGACAAGCCTACAATGGCTGCCAAACTCACTCAAATATGGCTTTCCACCAGGGACCGTAAAGTCTGGAGGGGCGAGCCCCATTAGGAAAGCCTGCATAACCGAGACGATGAGCCTTAGGCATCCCTCTCGCTTCAGCAGAAGGTGTAACGTATCGAGTCGAGGCTCCTCGCCCGGGCCGGAGAGAGAAGGGGCGCCACGAGGGCCTCGTTGCTTGTTGGGGAAGCCCGCCGAGTCCCCGAGCCATTGTTCAAAGAAGAAATGGAACTGGCCGCACCGATCGAACCACATCAGCGAAAGGGTCCCTTAGAGTGGTGGGGAATGCCTCGCACATCAAGGCGCTGATGTGCCGTAGAGGGCCATTTGGGCTCAAGGCGGCGACATGCTTCGTAGAGCTAGGCCGTGACGCTTTGGGAGTCCAAGTTGAGGGGACCGGCTTGTCTTGTATTTCGGGAGTGAAGTGGGATGCACCCAAGGTGTCGTCCCCGACCTCACCCTTGGTCCGACGGAGTTTGCACTGGAACTCATCCAGGCGACGGTCCATCGAGTTGAGTTGGGCCATGAGTTGTCACCGAGCAGGTGGACACGGGGTCGTGCTCGGGCGACGCTGGTCGGGGGAAACTGCGAACGCTGGGTTCGGGGGTCATCTCCCGCCTCGTGGGGTGTCCTTCGGCCTCGACCTGCTGCTGATTACGCATCCCGGGGCTGGTTGGGAGAGCGTTGAGAGGCTCTGGAATGTACATGGATAGGCTCGGCACCTGGTCGCCAACGAGGTGCATGAGTTGGGGGATGAGGGGGACGACCGTCTGGAACATCCCGGCGAGAGCTTGGACCTGCCTTGATAGATCAAGGAATGCCTCCGGGGAAATGATCGAGGGCGTCGGGGCGTTGCCGGGCGGGGACAGCCCGGGATCATTGAACAATTGCCAGTAGCGTTCTGGAGTCTGGGTGGGAGCTCCCGCCCTCGGTTGATGGGCGGGGACCGATCCCAAGTCGGGAATAGTGAGTGAGGGCGGCCCCTCGTGGGGGAACAGATCTTGGGTTGGCCATGGGACACTCCTGGGAGATCGGGCCCTCCTTCTAGTGCCAAAAATATTATGGAACGGATGCGGCCACCGAGTGACGTGTCGGGCTAGCCTTGTTCTGTCTCCGATGTCCGGGGGTGTCCAATCGTTGCTTTCTGCCTGGGCGGTCCTCGGCGCGCCTCGGGCTCAACTCCTGCAAAATAGGCATGGGTCAGGATTCTCCCGACGTGGCCCCTCCGATGGTTAAGTCGCCTTTTGTCTCCTTTCTTTCCCCACCCCTGGAGCCAGGCGGGGGTCATATATAGGCGTGTCTCGAGGCGTACCTTGGTTCAAGCGCCGATGGGGTCGCATCGAGTGATGCCGAGCGGCACCGAATAGACCGATGCTGCACGCCGCTATTCCGGGGACTCGGGGCCGAGCGGCACCGCCGCGGGATTGCGGGATTTGCCTACTTCATCCGTCTCCATCCCGAGGTCTCGGGTACGATTGTCCTGCGGGTGCCGTCCCATCCATCCTGATGCTGGGGGCGTGACCTGGCGGTACATGTGGGTCGTCCTTGTGCTGATGTGGGTGGTCCAGGAATTCCCCTATCAACTCCCAATCGAACCGTCAAGGACTCGAGGAGATCATGATCTTGACTATCAACATTGCCAATCGAATGTTTCCATGATGCCTATCCAATTCTATCGCTATGTAATCAAAGAGTATAGCAATGGAGTTCAAGGGTTGCTCAACCTTATAAATAGAGGATGCTCTTCCTCTATTTATTTTATGCACTCTTGTAGATCTTATATCGGTTCTTCAAATATTTAAGTTTGAGAATACTTAGTGGACTCCCGAACCTTTGAAGGTTCGATATGTCTTCTTCTTCCTTTTCATTTTCTATGAGCTTTGATCAGTTTCTTGTCCCCTCATCTCCTTTGATCATTGCTTATCTCACTTCCTCCTACTCTTAAGAAGTTGGAGATGTCACAATGAGGTAGGCTACCCTTTTGTAGGGTGATTCATTCTATTAGTGAAGTCAATAGTCTATAACTTACTTATTTGAATTTATGTCATGCATTGATTATGAAGACCTTGGCTACATTCAATACAAGTATTTCATTCTATTTAAATTTGATATTATAACTGTTGAAAGATATGGGCTTTATGTCAAATCATTATTTCTATATTTATATTATGCACTACGAGTAGAGCTCCAGTTCTCCTCATTCCTTTTGTTTATTTTTTTTTGTTAAGATCTTCTAAGCTTCAGAGGTTTCACCTATTTAAATAGCATTGAACTCATGGCACTATCTATAACATTTGTCGAGAAATATTGTAGTCTTGGCATCACCTCAACACTAGCCCTGTATCATACATGTTATAATGTGTGCTTTAGGGCTTGACTACTAATTTGATTCTTAGCATTTCTTTTTATATAAATAGATTTGGCTAGAAAACTCTCTCACACTGTCGACAAGAAAGGGTAAGAAGTCGGGTGGCTCCTCACGGGTAACAAAGAGATAGCAACGAGAATGACATTGGGAACTACAACATGGACAATGACAACAATATAAGTTGTCACACAAGCCATTATAAGTCTCATCTAATCACCAAATCGAGCATCTCTCTATGCTAAGAAGAGGTGGGGCCTTAGTTTGGGCCAATAACAAATGGCAAACAGTTCAGGAGTCCTCTCGATAGAGCAAGAGGAGGAGGATAAGAAAAGACCTTAGTTCTCAATTATTGGTTAAAAGAAGTGATAAAAGATCATCTAATACTCACCTTTGACCTAATTGTCTATCTATGAATTATGTCTTATTGATTATGAGAGGTTCATGTTTGAGGCTTCGAGTTACTAAACTGAGCCCAGGGAGGTTTCTCTTCATCCAACATAAGGGCTCTTGGCAGATTCATGCTTGTTGGAGCTTCCATTACAAGCCATGCATAGAATGAAGGGATGACAATTTCGTCTGTGAAGCTAGCAAGCATGGAGGACATTGGTTTTAAATCTTTTATAGTTAGATTAATATTTTAAAAGGCATCAAAGTATAGTACATATATCAAACTCTCTATACTGATTTAAGATCTATTTTAATAAAATATTAATGATCTTAAGTGACACTACTAGCGCGTTATGTTTAGGATCCATTTTACCAAAGTATTAATGATCTTCTTCCCTGAAGGCGATTACAGATCATCATTTGGTCAATGTCTTATAACATGAGTTTATAAGCTTAAGATATATGGACTATATTATTATCTTCTCCCAAGAATGGTCCTCCGATTATAACATCATTTTATCACTAAGTCGGGCTTTGAGGATGTGAGGATGTCTCTTAAACCTATTAAAAAATAATGGTAAAGATGTTCCCTCATGATAAGCTCTTCAGTCTGTTATTTTTTATTGTAGCAATCCTTGATGTCATGATTGTGATCATGATAAAATCAATAATATTTTGTTTTATTCTTTCTTACAAACTGGGTCCTCATTGGCCAAGGCTTCTACTGAGGTCTGTTCTCTCTAATTTGAAGAGACACTTGTGTATAGGAAGTGTTCAAGGGAGTGAACTTTCTTCGTGATGGAGCACCTCAAAAGTCATTCACCTCACGATTGATTGTTGGAAATCGATTGAAATGGTTGTTCATCCTTGACTAGCTTCTTTGCTTTTGCCTTGTTTCTCCAATTACCAAGGATTTGACTATAATATATTGATTGATCTTTTTAAGCAACTATAGGTATGTAATAAGTAACTTCTTAATTATTGACAAAAAAAAATAAGAGGGGCGAAGGCCGCTAACGAAGGCATTGATGAGAATCGACGGGTTTAGGCTTGACACCACCCTTACTTTCTCACTGAAACTTTTAGTGTAATTTGTTGGAGGTTCACCTTCCTCTTATTATATGGTTATAAAATATATAGTAGACTTTTTTTTTTGGAGTTTATAACTTATAAAATTGAGCTCAAATCCTATGACTAATTCATCAAACAATATCATAAAACGAGGAGGCAATCACGTGCACCATTTTTGTGTTGCCCTTGAAAAGGACACATATATGAGTATATTCGTTGTTGCATATTAAGTTATCTAAGCTATGAAAATTGTAATATACTTATATGAGTCTAATTTTCCATCAAAAGTCTGTAGGATGAGGAGAAAGGATATCGATGAATTAATTCCTCTTTGGTACAAGGAGTGAATGGAGACTACATATTGGATTTAGATATAATCGACTGTTTTTACTATTTAATCTTTCACCTTATGTCCTCGAGAGACTAGTCCATATCAAAGAGCTGATCCTTGGCTTTAAGTGGGTAACATCATCATAGAGTATGCCTATGACTTTAAGTGGGTAACAACATTATAGATAATTAATCTTCTTAATTATCTTATAATGATTCGATATGTTTATCTTAAAATATTTTAAAATATCATTCTTTTTATGTATAAGCCAAATTTTAATTATCTAACATACAAAGATGATTCTAATAAATCACAAAGATGATTCAAATGTAATAAATCACAGGCTAAGATATCAGGGATCAAGAATTCAAACAGCCTCATAATAATTGCATCAGGATATATCAAATAAATATCTCTTCAATATTTAAGTTAGTAGATTATTTAGTAAAATGACAAAAGCTAGAGAGGGCACAATAACAAGTCAAAAAATAAAATTTTATAATATATTAAAGTGACCGGTGAGTCGAGATCGCGATAGATATCGAAAACGATACGCGAGATCGTGTGCCAAAGTCATCAGACTGCAGTAGTAACCGTCGATCGTCGATCACCATCATCTACCGTGTGGGTTGTGTGGTGGAAGGGAAGACATGACGTGTCCGTAACCGTCGGAATCATCTTCAACTGCTCACTTCGCAATCTTACGTGTGCACTGACGCCGACTCGTACTCGAGGCAACGTTTAACCGCGACAACTGTTGAGCTGACACGTAATCGCGCCGCACGACGTCGACGCGGTGAGAGCCCACCACGACGAGTACTTGACACCAGAACAACCGAATGAGGCCAAACCCTCCACATCGAGGACCAACTCGCCCTCAATTACGAGGCGTTGCGGCCGCAAGCGGCTTGTCGGCTCTGCGCACGTAATTAACTCTTACAATAAAGCAAGTACAATGTAAGCGAAAGGAAATGTTTATTACTACCAAATCCAACTCCCTCACAAGCGAGCGACGGACGTGGCCGAGTTCTTCAACGCACACGCAGTCACGTGACAGTCACGAGACGTGGCAGTCGGCAAGGCCGAGTCCCCATCTTACCGACACGTCACGATCTCACCCCGTCCGTTTCTGACTGTTACGCGCCGTCCAGATCTCCCCTCGGCATCGTACGCGATGACGCGCGGAGCTCGCTCGGCGCGTTGGATCGGACGTGGCAATCGGATGCACGTCGAAGTAGGAACAACGCGTGCAGATCCTTCGTAGGAGTAGCGTGTGACCCCCACCGTCGACCAGAAGGCCGCACGCATCGACGAACCAAGAGCGCCCCATCACATCGATGGAGGAGGAACCCTAGTCAAGACATCCAGATCTCCCCTCTCCTCCCTCCCTCTGCCGTCGTAGACTACCGTTGCCAGATCGGAAGCCCGCGGCAGGAGCTCCGCCAATGGGGTTCTTCCTCGGCCTCGTCCTGGGGGTCGTTATCGGCGTCGGCCTCGTCATGGCCTTCGCCCACTCGGAGAACGCGCGATCCAAGCGCCGAGGCGAGCTGGTACGCGTTCTTTTCCCTTGTCTCATCTGGAAACCAGGTTGGAACGATGTGGGTTATTTTTTTGCATTCGCCAAATGAATTGAAACGTGTGGAGATTATGCACTTTGGTCTGTTGAGAGAGATTGGAGATCAATTCGCGGTAGCGAGACAGTAGACTGTAAACTCATGCATCTCTGTGATCTAAAACAGGACAGAACAGAGGATTATTGTATATGGATTTCTAATATGATGATTTAAGCATACTAGTAGATCTAGGGTTTAGAAATGCAAATTATATGTTAATTATCCTATTGTTTTATCAAACAGTAGCTTTTTAATAGTACAAATTTTCCACAGCGTGCTGTAAGGTAAGAATGTAATCCTTTCGAGGTCTTTAGGGACGAGCTGAATGTGAATTTTCTTGCTACAGGCTGCTACTGTGGCTGCTTTCTCAAAAATGACAGTAGAAGATTCACGGAAACTGCTGCCGGCTGAATTTTACCCTTCATGGGTCGTTTTCTCCCAGCGACAAAAGTTTGGTTACTTTTTTCCTTCTTGCTGAACCTTTTTTATGTGTTCCCCTTGTTTCCATATTCTGATTCCTGTTTTGTAATCTTTACAGTTGAACTGGCTCAACGTTGAACTTACCAAGATCTGGCCTTATGTCAATGAGGTGCTCGTCATGTTCTTTTTCTTTTTTTTAGCTTTACGTTACTCTTTTGAAACTTTGTCAGCTTGAGCTCTATATATTCTGCTACTATGAGAAACTATACATAGTTGGAACTGCTAGCGTAACATTGAGAAGTTGGTTTGAGTCTGACAAGTCAATTGCTACAGGCTGCGTCCGAGCTGATAAGAACTTCTGTTGAACCAGTGCTCGAACAATATAAGTCAGCTGTCTTAAGTTCGCTGAAGTTTTCGAAGCTTACTCTTGGTACCGTTGCTCCACAATTCACAGGTGAGATTTGGCACAAAGGCATATTTGAATAAGAACCAAAAGAATCACAATACGCTTCATAGTTGAACTTTATGATTTACAGTAATAGAATCTGCATACATTTGCACATTTTTTCTTCTTTTCTTGTCCTTTCTTTTGGATGGTGGAGAGGCCAAGGAACCACAGTAGTGAATCAAGCTTAGGATGGCAATATGTTTGTCTAGAATTGTTTTATTTGTTCAGCATACTTAATTGTTTTTACTGAAACAGGCTTTTCGTTAAAAATTCTGTTTGTGAACTTGGCAGAAATAATGCTTGGCATTCTTAGACCACTGTCTTGCAGGCATTGAAATTCTCTCAAGAAGAAAAAAGCCACCAAGACTAAGCTGCTGATAATTTTTCTGATATTTCATCAGCCAATTATTCAATTAAACAGGCATCTTAAATCGTTTGAATGCTTTCAAGTTGCTGATACATGTTTAATTCACCTGGATTCTGCACAAGGCATATTTTTCTTGTTCTCTCAGAAAATCAAATGGATTGTAGCTAAATTTGCTCTCTGTTATCATTGAAATATGTCTTTATTATTTCAGTCTCCATTTTTTATGATAAAGGTTTCTGACACTGTAAATTGCATAACTTAATCCAGAATGAATGTAGGGATGCATGGCGCTTTACACTTTTTCTTATTGATCTTACCGACATTATGAGTTAATTTGTTGATTTTTGTAACTGACTATCCTGCTATGAAGTTCCTTTTTTTTAGCTTATGAAACTAATGGTCATAAAAAGGTAATGTATTTTAGGTGTTTCATTAATCGAGGATGATAATTCTGGGATCACAATGGAGTTGGAGTTGCAGTGGGATGGTAATCCAAGTATCATCCTTGATATTCGAACAAGACTTGGTGTCTCACTTCCTATACAGGTAATAGAGCAAATAGTTGTTGCACAAGATGTTGCTTTTCATTGGTTCTCTGTACTATTGTTCTTGAAGGATAAACATTGCTCCATTCTTCATCCTATGAAGCTAATACTTCTCACCCAACATGTTGTGTCATTGATTCTATGGTTTGTCATTAGTTCAAGATGACATTACTCCCTATACAAAATTTCTCACTTCCCTTTTACTTTATATAGTGAATTCGGTGAGTAGCTTCTAGATGCATGACCCTAAACTGCAACCTATAAGATGCATTTTGATCAAGGGTTAAAATTTTCATCAAAATCTTATTCACTTTGTGGAAGGACCGGTACGTTACCCGATATGGTTGGGCATACCAACACATAGTATGCTCCTGTATGGGTCTGTCTAGCAGAAGAGGAGGAGATGCAGGTGGAGGAGGAGAGGAGGAAGATGAGGAAGAGATGGAGACGCACATTGGTAGGAGAAGGCGGTGTCGGTGATGCCATGTTGTCACGGACTTAGCTGGTTTTGCCTAAGCCGTGCGGCACCAATGCGTATCACCGCAAAGGTCAGCCTCCCCGAAATCTCCTACAATCCCTTAGGACCAACGAAAGAGAAGACGGACAGAAAGCGCTTCACACGGATCCGCAAGCCACTCTTTTAGCAAACACTTTATAGCCGATGCATATTCCAACCATGGATATTACAAGCTCGAAAAGTTGCACAACAAAGGCATAAAATTGGTCCACTACTGATCGAATTCTAGTACAAGTATGCACTGACGCAAACATTATGTGCAAGCTTCACGATGGCTACCAAACTCACTCAAATGGGGCATTTTTGACAAGCCCCCTTTACAAGCTTTATAAATTACAACCAACGAAAGGGACACTGACAAGCACAAGCATTACACCGAACAAGCCGCTTACAATTTTGTCGTGACATTCTCCCCACTTATTCCTTCGACGCCCTCGTTGAAGCTTTTCACGACGACGCAACTTCTTTTCTTGGTGGATCTTCGATTTGCCGCTCACGCGATCGCCTCTGACTCCCATTTGTTCTCCGGTTGTTGTTGAGTCGTTCGAACTTTAATCCGCCATGCCGCTTCAACTCGCCAATGACTCGACTTTGGTGTGGGGTTGGCGAGTTGCGGCCGATCCTTGGTTGGCTTGCGATTCATCGATGAAGGTAAAAGACCATCATTGATATGCGCCGATCTTCAAATTCTTCTTGTCTCTGAATCGGATAGATGCTCTGTTGGAGCTTTAACGAGCATCGCCCGCAACCTTTGAAATTTTCGTGTCCTTCCTCCGCAAAATTTGCCCATCGAATCTTCTTCTACTTAGTTGTCTTGAAGGGTCTTCAATGGCAGAGCTCCTCTCTGTTTGGATAACTAAGAGAGCTGAAGTACTCGGTTTCACCCATTCTCTTGGGAATGAGAAGGCAAAGGTTACTTGACTTCGCCCGCCTCCTCGAGGTTGTGAGTGTAAGCCAAGTGGTTACTAGACTTCGCGCCTCTTTAGCTCACACTCCAAGCACTTGAAGTGTTTGATCCTCATACCAGTCACCATCGTGATTCACCTTCTCATTGCTATTGAACTCGGAATGCAAGAAGTTATCACTCCAACTTGGAGTAAGTCTCCGATAGATTTGGTCGCCTTTGGGATTGACCGCCTTCTCCATCATTTGTCGTCGCCGACTTTTCCGAGTAGTAAAGGTAAGACCGCAGCATCGCCTGCTTCGATCCTGGTCATGCACTCTTACATCGACCAAGTCCTTCACTCACGACTATCTTGATGGAAAGTCTGCAGTTGACATTGGTCTTACGAAGTTCTCTCGCCATCGCCCTTCCTTGTCTTGGTACATAGAGTTTGCCAAAGCATTCTCCTCCTCTACGGCCCATATCACGACCAAGTGCTCTCCTCTAAGAGAGCAAGGATTGATGACTTAAGTCCCGCCTCGGCGGTACCATAGCATCGCAACGCCTACGGCACTACTATCCGTTGTCTCGCGATCTGATCCCTTCTTCGTGTTCGGTAGATCCGCCTCTGCGGCATTGTGACACTCCTCGAGTTCACCTTCAATCTAATGACGATCGATCTTGGGTAGCTGAGTCCCTCCGACTCGTATTGCTTCTCGCCTTTTCGACCATCCGCTTCAACACCTCTCGTGTTCTCGAAAGCGATTCTACTTGGTCGATGGAAAGACAGATCGCAACTCCCATTATGGCCTCTCGCCATCATGTTGCGGTTTGGCTCGCTCGTTCTCCTTAGCTTCATTGGTCGCAACGCCGCTTACTCGGCCTTGTCCTCTCGACTGCCGCCGCTCCCTTAGCGAATGTGAGCTAAGCGATTCCACTTTTCACCGCTCCGATCATACCTCTCGCATGATCCGGTCCTCAATGGGACTCACCGGTACTTGCATCTCGAACTTTTTTCCTCGACAGGCACACCCTATAAGTCGATGTCCAAGGCTTCCAGCAATATTTGCACGGAAGATGGGTACCATGGCATTCACCGCTTGAATCCATAGCTCTTCTACCGTCGTGTTGTTCATCGACTTGGATAAAGTCGCGCTCCCGATCATACCTCTGCATGATCTAAATGGGACTCACTGTGTGTGTCGACTTGCCACGAACCATTCCACCACGATCCACGCATCATGTCATCATCGCCTGGTGACATCTCTCGCATTTCGATCCTCGTGGTATGAACTCGAATCTGCGATATCTCCATATGTGGACTCGCTAACACATCGCAGGCCTTCGCCGACTTCGATTCTGTTGCTCCTTTGGCAATCAACTTCGCCCACCCACTTGGTCACACTTTGACGGACGAAGCCTAGCTCTAGGACGATCCATCGCCTAGTAGCTCCTCAAGTCCCTCGACTTTTGAAATAGGTGCACATTTTGCTCGATCCGGGACTCGCCTTTACCAAAGACAATCTCCGCTGCGTCATCGCTTTCCTCATGGCAACTTGAATAGCAACACTATGGCATATTCTTCAAGAGTACCGCCTCGCAGATCCTCTTGCCCCGTGCAAGGCCTTCTAACATCAACTTCGCCATCGCAAGTTGTATCGCCTTAGTTCCTCCACAAATGCTTCACCGAGATGAGGTGCATATGCCCCAAGTTCCTTCTTTGGCACCATACAAGATGAGTTTCTTTATCGAATAGAGAACTCAAGGAACGACATGATCCTACTCTTGTCTCTCGCAAGAGTCCATGTCCTGACTTGCCTAAGGAAAGCTCCACGCCCGCGCTCCACGTTCTATCTTCTTTGCCAACTCCCTTCATGCGGTTTGGGTACATCAACAAGTTACCCCAAGTTGTTCGCTTTCGATTTGCATTGCGTTAATGGTGGCCCTCACGCCAACCATTCCACGGGTTAGCCCTCTGTTGAGTCCGATCTCGCTATCGGCTCCCAAAGGTGTGCCTTCACTTTGTGTTGCCTGGGTTGCTCCCCACTGATCTCGCTTATGCGCCCACTAACGCATCACCACTTGCGAGATCATGCAATGACTCTTACCGCTCACTCGATTGCTTCGAGGTACTCAACTAATGCGTTCATTGCACATGATTCTACTCAGAGAACCGAGGCTTATCCTCCTGGGTATCGCCCGTTGAGCAACTTCTCTCTTTGATCCTTCCTTTTGGAAGTTTTGGAGACCACCATCCTCTTGGACTACTTCGCCTCGCACAACAAATGTGCCTCAACTCTCGCTTTGCAAATGCATTTGCTAGATTGTGTCACTTCACCAATACAAATCAGATCGCACCCCTACGGGTCTAGCAAAATGTCTGAACTCGCCTGCACACTTCACCTCTTATGAAAGTAACTCGCATACGCCAAGAGAAAGTTTTAATGCTCCATGGCGCCGACCTTCTGGCCGCCTTGGGATGGCCGCGAACAATCCATCGTCCGCATGCAAGGCCATGCATGAGTATCGAATTCCTTGAGTTTACAACTCTTTCGATCGTTGAACAACCCACTCCACCTTGCACGGTCTCATCCTTTGCCAAGCACTCCGCTTGCCTCGAACACCATCAAGGTTGGGTATTAACGCCGAGCCATCGCTCGAACTCGCCATCCCGACCTTTCAGGCGCTTCGCAATTCTTCTTAGCTTGTTGTACTCGTGGTGCCTCGCTAGGTCCCCACGTTTGCATGCTAAGTGTTTGTAAGTGCGCTTGTCCCGCTCTATACCATCTCGTCACGGACTTAGCTGGTTTTGCCTAAGCCGTGCGGCACCAATGCGTATCACCGCAAAGGTCAACCTCCCCGAAATCTCCTACAATCCCTTAGGACCAACGAAAGAGAAGGCGGGACAGAGAAAGCGCTTCACACGGGATCCGCAAGCCACTCTTTTAGCAAACACTTTATAGCCGATGCACATTCCAACCATGGATATTACAAGCTCGTAAGCAGCTTGCACAACAAAGGCATAAAATTGGTCCACTACAGACCGAATTCTAGTACAAGTATGCACTCGACGCAAACATTATGTACAAGCCTACGATGGCTACCAAACTCACTCAAATGGGGCATTTTGCCTTTGACAAGCCCCTTTACAAGCTTTATAAATTACAACCAACGAAAAGGGACACGGACAAGCACAAGCATTACACCGAACAAGCCGTTTACAATTTTGTCCGTGACAATGTGGAGGAGAAGGCTGCAAAGTGGCAGTAACGAGGCATAGACAGGGAGGAAGGGGAGGAGGCGATGCAGGGAAAGAGAGAGATAGACCTGGAGAGTTGGAGGGAGAGAGAGGAGTGAGAAGAGGGAAGTTGATAGCTATGGCAGCTGTCATAAATAAAAAAGGATCCTAGTAACAGCCGGTAAGCTCAGGAACTTATAATTGACACTTATAATTGATACTTTTAACTGATGTCACGTTGAAAGTTGATCATAGAGTCTTATAAAATCCTCAATGGAGACTCTTGAATCTGAACCATTGTCTACACTGAGCTTGTTTGATAGGAAAAAGTGAACACGTTCATGATAATTTTTTGAAGTAAATGAATTTGATATTCCAGACTGTCCGGATGGGTGATTCTCTTGTTGGATAAAGTTCTGCATTGAAAAGATATTTCACCCTATACTAATACACTTCAGATAGCCAATTTTTGTTTCTCTTTTCTTTTTGCTGCTTAACCCAATTTTTTGCTTGCATGTTTCATTTTTGTGGTCAAGGAAACTTAAATTTTAAATGATATTGTCATTTTTATATGTTTCAAGATTAAATGGAGTCAAACAGGTAAGGCTTATTTTGATGAAGATTATATAACAATTCTGTTCTTGCCATGAATTTATGTTCTTAAGGTGTTAGATAGGTTGACTTTGTTATGTTCGGCAAGATATGGATACACCTTGGGATTGACATGCCATGTGACATGCAAATGCAAGCTTAGTGCTGATTGGATTCCCTCTTTTGCCTACTTTTGCTGGTTTATTGTCTATCCTAGTGCTAGTGATTTAATTTCTGCCAGTTTCACGTGACTGCTAACAACATGCACCGAGTTTTAGGGCATATGCTGAGTGTCTTTTGTGCTGGCATAGTCAATACCTTGGTAGTCTTGGCACTTTTGTTATGCATGCTAGCTTTCAGTGGTATATAAAAACAATGTGTGGCAAGGTATGCATGAGCAACTCCCGTGTCATACTGAAACCCGTGTCAGGGAACATGGAGTACCTGTTGCGTAGCTATCGGTAAATATGGCACCCATATGGATGTTGATTAATTTTAATGGCGGGTTTGAATTATCTTGTTTGAAACTTGGACAATGTTGACTGTTGGTGCTTTTTTCACTTCTCAAAGCTTGAAACTGAGTAATATTCATAAAACTGTAATATAATAAGAATCATCTAAAATAAGACTTCAACATGAGGTCCTTCATCTTGGAATGATGGTCCTAAGATAGACTAGAAATTGTTCACTATGGAATTCATCTTGTGCCTGCACAAGGTGCTGAGCTAATATAAATTTTAGGGCTATTTTGGTTGCCCTAAATTAGAAATAATTGTAGTTAAGATTGCATCATAATAAGTTGCTTCATTTTGGAATGTATTTGGACTTTTTGGTTGAACTACTGACATTTGTAGGCATACTTATTTGGTTTTTTGTGTATGCACTTGTAAATTATTGTTTAGTGGGCATTTGGAGGAGCTGCAGAAGGGTCCATGATATTGTGAAAGGTTATTTATAGCCGTAGGTATGGTCAGAAAGAGTGGCAGGAGGATGATGATGGTTCAGAAGATGTCAGGAAGGTTGGTTCTGTGTTACAACTGGCCTATAATTCCACAGATAGGCAGTTAGTCACATATGCAAATACAAATTAGAGAGCTACATTGCAACAAATTCCATTGTTAATGTGCTGATGCATAAGATTATAATCAAACACTTCAATCAATAAATGTGTCTGGAATTGTTGTTGCTCTTAATTGCTAGCATCCAAAAGGAACTTCTCCCCTTTGTTTAATGAAATCTTTGCTGTTCCAACAATTTGAATTGATAAAATTGAAAAAAGGTTATATGGAGCTTTTAATTGTTACATAACCTTAAACTGATGACAATTCTATTGATTTTTTTTAAACTAGGTGAAAAACATTGGCTTTACAGGGGTATTCCGTTTGATTTTTAAACCGCTAGTGGATGAGTTTCCATGTTTTGGAGCTGTTTCTTATTCTTTGAGAGAAAAGGTACAATTTTAATTTTAACAATTCATGATTTTCCTTGTTATTAGTTTTTTGTGTGTTCCTTATCATTGGTTTTTGTTGTAGAAAAAACTGGAATTTACACTTAAAGTTGTTGGTGGCGACATATCATCTCTTCCTGGAATTTCAGATGCAATCGAGGTTTACAAATCTCCAGTCTACCACATCATGTCTTTCGTGAGAGAGAAGCATAAGAAAGAATAGAGAAAGAAAGGGTTTGTAATTACATATACATTTTTACTGACTAAAGAACTTTGTCATTGTTCAGGGAACGATTCGTGATGCTATTGAAGATTCAATAACATGGCCAGTACGGAAAGTTATTCCTATTTTACCTGGAGATTACAGGTATGTTATATTCTTTCTCTTTTCATGAAAAGGTGCAGCTTCATATATGTATTACAACATCAATGACTTTCATATTGTTGTGTAGTGACCTGGAACTGAAACCTGTTGGTATATTGGAAGTAAAGCTTGTGCAAGCTAGAGACTTGACAAATAAGGACATAATAGGGAAGTCTGATCCCTACGCTGTGTTATATATACGCCCGTTGCGTGACAGAATGAAGACCAGCAAAACTATTGTAAGCATAGATAAGGTTTTTTACCTTTTATTTTCTTTCTGGATTTGACTTTATATTCCTTGCAGAATAATGATTTAAACCCTATCTGGAATGAACATTTCGAGTTTGTAGTTGACGATGCATCTACTCAGAATTTGACAATAAAGGTATATGATGATGAAGGGTTACAGCCATCCGAACTTATTGGTTGTGCTTATGTAAGTTTAAAGGACCTTCAGCCCGGAAAAGTGAAAGATGTTTGGTTGAAACTCGTCAAAGATTTGGAAATTCAGAGAGACAAGAAAGATCGTGGTCAGGTTAGCTCGCAGATTATAAAATTCAACCTTCTCTAAGTTTTTATATCAAAAAATACAACCTTTTATATTGCTGACTAGTGATTGTCCCTTCTTTGTTTGTCTTATGTGCTTTTACAACTTAGCCTTGATAAATTTAGACAGAGAAGGGCTCTCCCATAACCCTTTTGGCCTTTTTGGTTGCGATTTAAGTGCATGCAATAATAGCTAACCAACTTTGATACAAGAAAGTTCATATAGGAGACACTATGCCAACGAACAACTCCAATGAATTAAATGAAACCCTTATAATGTTTCTGGAAAGATGCAAGGGGAGCAGAGTAGATGCCATTGAATTAGTCAAGAGTAAAAGGGAGACAGATACATATCTATTGCTATTTCAGAAATAACAAAAACACTTTGTTACCTGCTTTTCTTATTTTAGAAATACATATCTTATGTAGAAATCCATAAAAAGAAATTTATACTTTCTCACCTGCTTTTCTTATGCTGTGTTTGAACGTCGATAGAATGTGTTCAACTTGTGCTTGAAAAATGTTAATGCAGGCTAATGCAAGTCTAACATGATGACCACCTTAATTTTTTAAACCAAAATAAAACATCACATACTTTGTCATTTGCTTCTTATACACACCTGTGAAAACTTGAAAAATGCCAGTGCATGTCTGAACATATTGTTATACTTGGTATCTGCTAACCGAATAGTGCTAGTTTAATGATGCATGATCTATTGGCATATGATGTGAGGATATTTTAGGAAATAAAATTGGCTTTGCTCATTAGCTCTCTCTCTCTCTCTCTCTCTCTCTCTCTCTCTCTCTCTCTCTCTCTCTTTGCTCCCTCCCTACCCCTTGATGCCATAGCACCAAATCCCTTGACTCGTAAAGTAATAATATAACACCATCCTGTCAGTGTATGTGGCAAAGTCAGGATCAGAATACTAGTCAATTATCTAAATCATCTTAGAGTTGTCAGAGTTCATAGAATGAGCCAAATATGGATTATGACATGTTGTGATTTAGTGCTGATCATATCAGTAGGAAATACTTGCTTACTGTAGCTGTTGGTGGTCCTTGATGTCTGCCTGATATGCAATTTTCTGAATTATTCCTGATGTTTGTGGTCATTTAGACATCACAGCATGTTGAACTATATCTTTGCTTTGTTGCATCAGGTTCACGTGGAGCTTCTATTTTGTCCTTTTGGGATGGAGAATGACTTTTCAAACCCTTTTGCTGTTCAGAAGTTCTCTATGACTTCCTTGGAGAAGGCTCTCAAAGGTACCACAAATGGAACTGATACTGGTAACTTAGACCGGACGGTAACTCAAAGGAAAAAGGAGGTCATAGTGAGAGGAGTCCTTTCTGTGACAGTAATTTCGGCTGAAGACTTGCCTGCAATGGATTTAATGGGAAAGGCAGATCCATTTGTTGTGGTCCGTATGAAAAAGGCAGAAACAAAGAACAAAACAAGGGTAACTTCCTAGCACTCTTGGAAATTAAAGACCTCGTATATGTTCCAAACATTAGATGTGATATAATCCTTTCCAGGTGGTAAATGAAAGCTTGAATCCAACTTGGAATCAGACTTTTGATTTTGTCGTCGAAGATGGTTTACATGATATGCTTATGTTGGAAGTTTATGACCACGACACATTTGGAAAGGTATGTACTTTTTTCCTTAATCTTCTCAACAGTATGTATCTGCATGAGGAACAAATGATGAATTCATCGCATCATAGTTCCTATCTCATATTTTTCATGTTTGTTAGTAGAAATTAAATGTGTTAACAATCTCATTCACGATCGTAGGACTATATGGGGCGATGCATCATGACGCTGACGAGGGTCATAATGGAAGGGGAAGTGAGAGACGGTTTTCCCTTAGAAGGGGCTAAATCTGGAAAGATCAACCTGTACCTCAAGTGGGCAGCACAGCCCATATTCCGGGACACATAACGGACTGAAGCCGAGCTTATTCTTCTTCCTTTTAAGGGCTGATCTTTTGGCCTCTTATGTGTCTTTGTGCAGGTAGTACAGAAAAAAAATATTCAAGCACTGTCTCACCTATTTCATTGCTGCTAAGGCTTCCCCGAGTTGTAGCAATAGAGGTTGTAAAATGAAGTCTCAACTCAATCCATCGTCTGTTGTTCCCCATAGCGCTCCCATTTGGATTGTAGATTACACAAATGTAGACAGACAATTTGTTCGTTTTTGGGATATTCTCGTCATAAGACTTGTTGTGCAAGTGGGTGAAGGGTGTAATAACTTGAGCTGTGCCATGAAACATGCGGCTGTTCGCCATATGTGCTGTTGTAGTTTTGAAGTTCGAATTTTGATGGAGTTACTTATTGTATTGGCCTTTAAATCCCAAGTTATTGGGAGAGGATCTAATTGTGTTATCTATTTACCAAATTTCTTGCCATGAGGGAATTAAAGACTTGCATTTTTTCTTAAAATAATGGCGTGGGTTATCGATCATCACCGATCAATTGCCTAAAATACATGTAAGAGGATTTAACAGACTAATTAAACTTCTTAGTATTTTTAAAATTATAAAAATAAAATATTTTGATCTATTTACCTAACGTTATTGGTTTTATTAATAAAAATAAAAAATAAAAATATAATTTTAATATTTTAATTTATGATGACAGATGACGATATCGATGGAGGTCATGAGCAGATAACGATCGTGATGTACAAATACAAATATAATGTGCGAACGATATAGATATAATTATATTTTTGTTGATAAAACTGATGATATTAGGATAAATGAATCTAATTATTTTATTTTTATAATTATTATAGGATATTAATATAACCTTTTAAAATGTATAAGGATATAGGTAATATTGTAGTTAGCCCAGATTTGACACATTATTAGCTCCAAACTTATTTCGGAATACTTAAAAAAAACGTGGTTAATTAGCATCTTTATAACTGTTGGCAAGTATGCATCGAAATCAAAGCAATAAACAACATTACAGAAGGATAAAAAAATAACCTATTTGTTTCGATAATAACTACAAGACGTGCCGATGTCGGAAGGAGGAAGGCATTAAAGCCGACAGCCCGTCAATCCTTCCGTTCTTCCCGCCGAGTCCAGACCAAGTACGTATTCAACCATTTGGGCGTGGGAAGAAAGGAAGGCAGTACAGCCGCCAACCCGCCCGATCCTTCGATTCTTCCCGCCGAATCCCGGGCGTGTGAAGGCTCGCTCCGGCGGGCCCCACCTATTCGAATTATGGGACCGTCTCACCGGTCCCCTTGCCAACAGCCCCTCCGAGGCGGCGGCCCCCTTTGCGGGGCCCACTGCGGTTGGCTGGCGGTTAAGCTGCTGGGGACTAAAAAGTTATTGCTGTCTTGGAAATGTGATCCATCGCGCCACCAAGACAACAGCTCGCCGGTTTGCCGGCGTTTGTTGTGCTGTCGGCCTCCTCCTCCTCCTCCTCCTCCTCCTCATCCTCTTCCTTATTAATCCGGTCGATTTAATTTTGCTTGATCTTTCGCACCTTTCCTCAATTTTGGCTCCCTCACTCCGCCCCGGCGCGACGATCCAAGCGGAGGAAGCGGAAGACGGCCCTCGTGAGACCGAAGGAGGCAGACGAGATTTCTCACTGGGAAAGCTCGATTAGGTGATCCGAATATGGGCTCAGATAAGTCGTCTTTCGATTTGAAATGTTCTTTTCGGCGTGTTGTGGCGGCTTAGACGCGGAAAAGTGGGGCTTTTGTTTCGTGCTCTAGGGTTTTCCTGGCCCTTTTCATTGATCGAGAGAAGACCCATCAACCCAATCGCCTCCCATTTCACTGTCTTTGCCCTTTGTTTCTCTTGTAAACAGCTGATTTGTTCTGGTTTACAGATCACATATATAGCAATCAAAAGAAAAGAAGTGATTTTTCTTTTTTGTCGGGAAAGGTTTTAGGTTTAGATTGTACTTGAAATAGAAATGGGCAAGCCGACTGCCAAGAAGAAAAGTTCAGGAAGTAAACACAGTAATACAAACTCGAAGCACAGCAAATCCAACGAGCACAACCCAAAAGTCTACGATGAGGATACGACAATCTTCATCGACATGGCTCGGGATTTAAAAGAGGAGGGCAACATGTTGTTCCAGAGGCGGGAGTTTGAGACAGCGTTGCTGAAGTATGAGAAGGCCACTAAGCTGCTTCCGAAGAACCACATTGAACTTGCATACCTCCACAGCAACATGGCAGCTTGTTATATGGAGATTAGCCCTGAGGAGTACCACCTTGCAATCAACGAGTGTAATCTCGCCCTCAAGGTCTCACCCAATTACAGCAAAGCCCTTCTGAAGAGGGCCAGGTGTTTTGAAGTCTCAAACAGGTTGGATTTAGCCTGTAAAGATGTCGATCTTGTTTTGGGTTTGGAACCGAACAATCTCACAGCATTGGAGATTTCGGAACGAGTGAAGAAGGAAATGAAGAAAAAGGGTATCGAATTAGATGATAAGCCACTTTTTCCACTGCCAGAACCCTTGACAGTGAAAGAAAAGCCAAAGAAGAAGAAGAATAGCCACAAGTCCATGAAGAAGCTAGTTGATATGGGGGAGAAATATGCTGAAGTTAAGGAGAAGCCTATGAAGATCATGAAGTTAGTTTTTGGTGAAGACATAAGATTGGCTCAGATACCAGCTGATTGTACAATGTTGCAGTTAAGGGAGATTGTTGGCAGCAAATTTCCAAGCTTGAAAGCTGTCCTTATCAAATATAAGGATAAAGAGGGTGATTTGGTAACAATCACTACATCTGAAGAGCTGAGGTGGGCGGAAGAATCTGCAGACCTGCAGGGGTCTGTTCGGCTGTTTATTGTTGAAGTTAATCCTGAGTTTGAACCTTTGCTTGAAGAGGAAAAAAACAGCTCTTCGAGGAAGCTGGACAGAGAAAATAATTGCATATCTGAAAGTGGGAACACAAGTCGTGATGATGACAGGGTCTCTTCAGTTTATGTTGATGACTGGATTGTGCAATTTGCTCAGCTGTTCAAGAACCATGTTGGATTCAGTTCTGATGCATCTCTGAACCTTCATGAATTGGGAATGAAACTATATTCAGAAGCAGTGGAAGAGACAGTCACAAGCGAAGAGGCACAGGAAATTTTTGAACTTGCCGAGGATAAATTTCAGGAGATGGCAGCTCTGGCCTTGTTTAATTGGGGAAACGTGCATATGTCTCGAGCAAGGAAAAGATTGTCCTTACCAGAAAATGCCTCAAAGGAGTCACTGCTTGCACAGATGAAAACTGCATATGAATGGGCTCAGACTGAGTATGTTAAAGCGGGAAAGTGTTATGATGAAGCCTTGGAAATTAAGCCTGACTTCTATGAAGGTCATCTTGCGCTTGTGCTGCAACAGTTTGAGCAAGCAAAGCTTTCATGGTATTATGCAATTAGAAGCAAGGCAGATTTGGAGAAGTGGCCATCATCGGAAGTCCTAGAGCTATTCAACCATGCCGAGGATAATATTGAAAGGGGAATGGAGATGCGGGAAGAGATAGAAGATCAGCGGTTGAAGGGACTCTCTAAACCCAACAAGGAAAATACCTTATTGCAAAAGATGGATCTTGAAGACTACTTCACAGAGCCCTCAACTGATGAGACTGCAGAAATTGCTTCAAATATGAGATCTCAGATAAATATATTATGGGGAACCATTCTTTATGAGCGGTCTGTTGTGGAATTCAAATTAGGTACTCCAATGTGGGAAGAGTGCCTTAAGGCAGCGGTAGATAAATTTAAACTAGCAGGTGCTTCTCCAACTGATATTTCTGTTATGATAAAAAACCACTGTGCCAATGAAACTGCCCAAGAAGGTACAAAATTTTGTCATATAAGTGCTGCTCTTGTTTCTTCACTCTTTAACTATAGGTAGAATGAAAAATTCGTTACCAAACTTGTGAATGAGAACAGCTAAAATCCTCTAAATCTTACATATTATGTGCTACTGGTTTATGCAAAACTTCTTGAAGCGTGGCTTGCTTATTCTTTAATTCTTTAATCCTTTGTTGCATCTGTATCATTAGTGCTTCAATCACTAATAGGACTGTTCATGTTATGTTTTGTGCTGTTAGCATATCTCTCTCTCTTTCTTTTTTTTAAATATCAGTGCATGTATCAAGCTAGTAAATAATGCTTTGTGCATATTTAGCAAAAACTTTTCCAGTTCTAGCGCTACACAGTAGCTGTTGTTCCAAGTATAACCATTTTCAGAAACCTTAAGATAGCATCCATTTTGAGTAGGTGCAACACTTGAAAGTTTATTATCAAGAGAGCATTTGAGGATATTTGGCATGGACAAATATTTGATTGACTGTTATAACACAAGATATTTTTGTCTCTCCTGATTTAGCATATTTCCTAGAATCCATGACCTGTTGCTTGATTTATTTGTTTTAGGCATCAGTATTCACCTAATTGTTTACATTATATCTCTATCCAAGTTTTTCTGGCACTGCAAGTGATTAGAAGGAACGCTACAATTGGTTCAAGTATCACCTTGATAGCCAAATAAGTCTCTCTTCTCTGTTGATGTTTTTAAAAATACACCCAAGCAATGATCTTTCATTAAACTTTGATTATCTACTTAGACTAAAGTTGGCATGGAAATGACTATGTTAATAGTTTTTCTTTATTTGCAGGATTAGGCTTCAAGATTGATGAGATAGTTCAGGCATGGAATGAGATGTATGATGCAAAAAAGTGGATAAGCGGTGTTCCATCATTTAGGCTTGAGCCTTTATTGCGGCGACGAGTCCCGAAGCTGCATGATACATTGGAGGCATCAGATTAGAATTTATGGGCATTATTGAGAATATCAAACCGTATTTTGCTCTGCTGTCTGTGTTTTAAATAGGTACTATTCTCAATTTTCATATCTAAAATATAAGAGTTTTCATATATTTTGTTGTTAAGGTATTGTTATTGAAGTTAGCTCTTTGCATATATTTTGTTGTTAAGGTATTGTTATCTAAGTTAGCTGTAGAAATTAACATACTGGGGCTATTAGGACTTGTCTTTTAGCGTTATCCATCTTATTTTGTGTATACTGTTTTTTTATCTGCTTGATTATATTTGCCTTGTTAGTTTTGAATTTCTTGAAATAATCTTAACATCAGTGCCATTTGGTGTTACTATTTTTTTCTTTCTTTTATGAGATCACAATATTTGTCTTTCAGTTAATTTTATGATTTCATTATTTATCATCTTTGTTCTTCAAGGTTTTTCCTGATAAATTATTCATGAAGAAACCAGGAGAGCTATTCGACAGCATTTAAGATCAAAATACATACAGAAGTATAGCTGAAAGTTCACAAGAACTATTTATTAAATTTTGAACTAGTTTGCTCTAGCTCTTGCTACTTGTTCCAGCTGTATAATGTTTTAGTAACGTTGTGGTAGCTTTTGACTTGACCATCTTACACAAACATTACATTGTTCTATGAGTTGCACACAGTGTGGTAGAAATAATATAAAAACTCATCATGGATCGGCAAGAAAAAGTGCCTAAAACTGCATGATCAATGTTGATTGACATATTAACTTATCGAGAATGAGTAGTTTTGGGGTTTTAATTGGATGCCACTCTTTTTTGGCTCCTTTGTTCATATATACATCTGTCCTATATTTGGACCACTAGCCTGCAATATATGATGAAGAACTTTCAGGACAAATTTCAATAGGTAATGGCCTGTATTGCTGTATCTTAAATAAGATAAACCTGTAGAGCAATGAACAGTTTGTCAGAGCATGCCAGCTTTGCTATTAGCCTACCATCATTATTTCTGCAGAAGAATTTTTACCGCTATGGCTAATACAAACTCTTGCCTGTTCTTTTTTTGTAATGATACTTTGAGAGACATCTCCTAACAAAACCTGGTTGCTTTCCTTGCAGGTATGTTTTAGTTCTTGGGCTGGTGCATCGAACTGTTTACTTCCTTTTACCTAGAAGAGTTTGTTTCAGAGTCATATAGCAAAATTCTTTTTTTTTTTTCCCCTCTCGTGTACCGGTCTGGCGATGCTTGTAGATCGTAAACTTCTTCTGTGTGGGAGTGCTTTTTACTTCCTTTCATGCACCAGGCTGGGGATCCTGGTGCTATATATGTTTTGATACTTGCTCATGGAGCATGAACTTCTTTGGAGTTGGGAGCCCAACCAGCCCTCTTCATGTTGGTTGCAGAATTTTGATTCCTTGTTTCTAATGTTTTCCCTAGCATATTGTATGTTAGTGTTCATTTGTCCTAAATGCTTGTTCTTCATCTGTTGTATATTCATTTTCTTGACCATTATGCTTCCAGTCTGTATCGAACATACAGGTTATTCGTTTCAGATAAAAATAAATTGAATAAATTACTCTGGTAATTTATGGTCTGTCTATGGCTGCCCTGACAAATGCAGGCCTGGAAATATTTGAAGGAAATAATGTGACTGAAGTTTTTGGTAGCTGACTAATACTGTAGTTTGGCATGAGCTGAATTAAATGGAATTTGCATTCCAAATTGTCATGGTGCACACATCGTACAGTTCCTTTTTTTTTTCGCCTCTCGACAGCAGAAGACATGCTTTGTGTAGAGTAGTTTCTTTAATTTTTTTTCCTTAACAATTTTTAAAGGACATTGGATTTTGTCAGGCCGCTGGCGAAGACTGTTCGGTTCAATGTACTAAAAGTCATCCCAGCTGGATCTACGAGTGGAGGTGGGAAGAAGGCCTTCTCAGCAGTTTTGAGTCTTGCAAAAGATACCCAGAATTTTTGTTCCTTTTTTTTTTTTTTTGTAGTTTGTGTTAAGACTTGTGTTGGATAATCACAGCATGAGAGTTTAATGGGACTCTGTTGAGACCAGTGAAAGGGTTGTACTCTGTCTCCCCACAAAATTGATTTCTCCGTTGAAGGATTTGAATTTTGTTTAGTTATCAAGTCCGCAGCGTTACGTTGTGCCAAGCTTGTTTATAAACTGTTTTGAGGCCCCATTTATTGGTCGGGCAATATTGATTTATTTGAAGGTTTCAGGCTGGGTAAAGATTTTTGTGTTTTGAATTTGCTTTTCGTTTTCGTCGCTTAGACATTAATTTAATTGATATATAATCATCACTCGACCTGATTCGATTCTTTCCTCTCATTACAAGCCTTTAAAGATTTAAGAAGAAAGCGGATGCGGGCATGAATCTGCATTCGTTATGCATCAAGATCTGCGCTGGGCCCTTGATAAGCATCATTAGGGTTCGGCCTAATTACATTTTACATCTTAAAGTTAGGACTATTTAGGTTGTTAAGGTTAAAAAATTTAAATTTATATTAAAATTTTTATAGTTATAAAAAGTAAAACATCTAACTCAGTTTAATTTAACATATTTATGAAAATGATAAAAAAAAATATAATTTTAACGTCATAATTAAATTTTCGATGATGGTGGACAATGATATTATTAGGATTGCTGGTGACTACTATAGATGAGGAGGGAGACGAAGACGAGATGTAAGAGCCGTTTTATATTTACATCGATGTTGATATAATTATTAAATAATTTTTTTTTTATTTTATATCTATGTCAACATTAATGTGGTTGTCGAGTGATGTCGACACAGATGCACATCATCAATATCTTTGTCTTTCTCTTTTTTTTTTTTTCACTTTATATCATTATCGAAAGCATAAATATGATGTTAAAATTATTTTTTTACTTATTATTTTCATACTTTCATCATCGATAAATTCAATGATAAAAGCAAATGAAATTGAATATTTAATTTTTATAATAACAGATATTTGAATATAAATTATATAAATTTAGGGGCGGTAATGCCAAATGGGTCTTGCTAACCGCGGCGGACGCTCTCTTTTTCCTCGGACGTCCATGAAACCGTTGGATCTGCGACCTCCTCCTCCGTCTGCCGTCAGATTTGAGAGATCCGGGCCCACGATTCCTCCCACGGCTCAAAGCAGGACCTTTTTTCTGGTCGGCTCGGTGACCAAATACTGAGGGAGGACGGGGGTTCTCCCATCTCTCGGCGCAGAGCGGTAGAAGGCATGGAGAAGGGCAAAGGGTTGGCGAGGCGATGGGCAGTGGAATTCGCCGAGAATTCTTCTTACGCTTCATCGACGTCTGACGTTCCAGATCCGATCGGTTTCAACCGATCTGCCTCTGATCCCGTACTCCCCTCGCTATTCCTCTCCCTTCTCTTGATCTTTTCGCACGGTTCCGAGGATCTGTTCCGATTTATTTATCTTTTTGGGATCTTGGATTCTTACTTCAGGACGACGCAAATGCAAGTCGGCAGAAGAAGGACGCTGAATCGGCCTGGAAGGCGCAGGTACTGATGCGTTAGGGTTTTGATTTGTCATGTATTTGATTTTTGAGACCTCCCAAGTCGATCGAGATATAGGTTTAGATTTCTTCCCATTTCCAGGTCCGGTTGCCGATTTCCCCCTCTAGATTTAGATGAAAATTGTCTTTGGAATTTGCTGATCAAGTCTGGGCTTATGATTATGATATTTGCTTTATTATGAAATAACAAGGATCAGTGATGGAGATCTGATGATATGGTTTTTACGTGATTTTGTGAACCTTTTGGGAATTCAGTTGGAAAAGTCAACTGATGAAAATGTCTTTTTTTGTACTAGTCTCAGTGGTAAGTCTCACTAGATTGATAAGAACAAGTGCACTACTAAGTTGTCAAGTTTCAATTGAGAATTTGGTGTGATCCCCTATTATGGTGATTGCAAGGGTGAAAATGGATTGGATGTTGGGAAGTTATTATACATATCCACTTTTACTCAGTGGAATATAAATTCAGATACAAGAACTTTTGCCAATTTTTGAAAGTATATGAAATGGGAGGATACAAATTCGACTAGGATTTAGGTGGTTGAAGATGTGAATTTTGACTGAATCGTATATTTCATGGGCAAATGATTAAGGCACTACATTAAACCCATCTTTGACAAATTTGGGCAAGAAGATGAGAAGACTTTAAAGCAACTGTGAAAAAGAGTTTAAAATGAAGAAAAGATAATATATTGCGCCAAAAAAATCAATTGAATTACACATTTCTTTAGGTTAATGTAGGTGAATTTGACACTATACAACATATGCTTACTTTTTTCTGAAATGCAATTTTTTATTCTGATATGTGGTCTAAAGAACTGATACTATATTCATACTCATTTATGGAAGATTTCTGGTTGCAAGTTTTAGACGTGAATATGGATTTGTGGTGCATAACAATTTATGTAACTGATTTTGGCCTTAACATGATACAGAAATGGGTCTAAATAGATACATCTGCCCCAGTTTCATTTTGACTACTGGTAGCTTTATAACAATGTGGTTGCTGGACTTCTTGTTTTGTCTGTTTTTAGTTTATTTGATTCCTAGACGAAATTATGAGCTGATGTGGTTGCACTAAAGTAACATGTCCATGGCTTATATGTTGCACTTTTTGAAGTGGCCTTACAATTACTTCAATCCTGTTTCCAGTTGTAGCTTGTTGTCTCATGCTCATTGTGATATCTAAAGCAATTTGCCATTATTTATTAGTTCGGCACTACTTTGATACCAGGAATTGTCCATTCCTTTTAAACTTATCAGCCAGCTTAATCATTGTTGTGTCAACTAAGTATCTCATTTGATAGATGTCTAGGATCTTTTTGCTGATTCAGGTCATGTATATGATTAGTTTCTGTATGTTTATTTTGCTTCTACTAGTTTCATGTTGTCCATTTGCCTTTGCCAGTGTCTGTTTCATGTCTACTATGCTTTCACTAGTATCTTGTTGCCCATTTGTGTTTGCTGCCATCATTTTTCTAATTTCTATGTAACCTGTTTCTTCCCCTCCTTTCTTCCTCCCTCTTCCTGCATGAAGAAAGCTTGGGAAGTGGCTCAGGCCCCCTTTAAGAACTTGTTAATGATGGGTTTTATGATGTGGATGGCTGGAAGCACAGTGCATTTGTTCAGTATTGGCATCACATTCTCAGCCCTTTGGCAACCAATAAGTGCTCTTCAAGGAGTTGGAAAAGGTATTAATTGTTTGATCTCGTTATTAATTGGTTATGCTCGCCTAAGACAGAACGTTTACATATGTCTTTGATTTGACTCATATACATGTACCTTAGTCTTGGCCTCATTGGAGGAGGTGGAGATAGTGGACAGAACAGTAACTCAGGAATGAGAAACCTAGTACTATATGTAGGCAAGTTTTTTTGCATTCTATTTACTTCATGGAACACCGAAGATGTATAGATACTTTCCATCTGTATAACTTAGCAAGATTCCATGCCTTATAATATTATTGCTATATGCAATATAATAGGTGTCAAACAATTCTGACAAAATAATACTTATTCTTCATTTGCAATTAACTTTATATGAAATTTAACAGATAGGTGCACTGCACATTTGGCTTCTCCAAGGCCAGTGTTTTTTCATTTTTCATTTTATCTTTCTATCAGAGGGAAAAAATAAAATTTTCTTTTTGGCAGAAGATGGTCAAATAATCCTAATTAGTACGTGAAACTTTATTAGCCTCTCGCAATTGTTTTTTCCATCTAGCAGTTGAGCCTATTATATAATTAAGCTGCGTTCAATTTAACTCTTCTTAAATGAGAAAAAATCTATTAAACTTTTATCTTTAATCTATATTCTTTTGTTACAGTTACTATTTTGTGACAACACTAGCTTGCCATTTTATGTATATTTTGCCCACTTACTATAGCCATTTAAATGGGTAAGTTAGTATTTACTACTATCAAGAGAGTGTCTATATTTGGAAGAGAATGGATCCTTGTCACAGTGGTTATTCTTAGAATGAACCATATGGATCCGGCAGGCAAGTCCTATAAAAGCTGCTGGATAGTGGGAATTAGCCATGAAATTCTGAAAATAGTTGCAGTCCAAAATCTATTGCTCAACAGGACAATCACATATAACTTGTGAAACCTATTAGGTCACTCTCAAACTAGAATCAACTATATCTGATTACGGCTTATAATGGGAAATGGATATTTTTAGAATAAAGTAATTCTTTTGATAATAAGGGTACATGATGAACAGTGCATTAAACTTCGAGTTACTATGGATCTTAATGCATGGAAAGTATTAATTTATATTAATAGATGTTGTTTTCTAATGACATTGGTTTAATTGATGAAATACAAGTTAGGATAAACTCTATAGTTGTGACTTGTCAGATTTGTTTGATGGAAGTGGGGTGGCTCAATTAGCACATAATGTCAAGGAAAAAGGGGATGAATTGAGAAAGGTGTTTGGAGAAAGCTAGATGACTAATCTTTACCTTTCATTCCTCTGTTCGAGTTGGAATCAGACTGGATTGTCTAGTCGTGATGATAATTTTTGTGTTCCACTCATTCATTGATGTTCAGCTTGGATATCTGTCCTACCAATCTCGTGTTGGTCCTTATAGAGTTCTATTATTATTTTATTTTGTTGTGTACTATACCCCAATCGGAAGAGACAACTTTCCACAGGGTGAGCATCATCTTATAAATAGCAAATTCCAAATCCAGTATGGCTATAGTTAGAGAGCATCATCTTATAAATAGCAAATTCCAAATCCAGTATGGCTATAGTTAGAGACTAGTATTTGGCTATTTGCTTTTAGAGAGTAATTATAAATCTTGTATAGCTAGGGGTTTCAAGTTCATTCTTGGAAACCCTACATTCTTCTACTAAATAACCTGCATTATATGGATTGTTTTAGTGAAGGATAAGAAGCTTTTGCTTCAGGATGAATTATCAAAGTCTATCTCTTTGTGGAAGATCTATTAGGAGTAAAATATTATGTGAAGATAGCGTGGGGCTAAGGATGGGAATATAATACAAAGCTTCAATTAATTTTATGCCTCTTTATTAACATGTGGACAACAAAGAACCTAATGGTTGGCTTAGATGCAAACCGTACCATCTTGAGGGATTAGATCAACAGCCAACAGGGAGTAAATTAGTGACTTGGATCTGCAACTTTTGATCGACTCCTGCTCTAAAGATCTGGTCCAACATGATTGATATATTGACTTGGGTTACAACCTACTAACCTACAGGTCCTGGGTTGGTTGCTGCATCAGTCCACATGGTTTAGGCCGATTCAATCAAGTGTGAGGTCATGTGTTAGGCTGGTTTCCCAAACATGTTCAGCATGGTGCAAGCCAGAATTTTGTGGGCGGGTCCACAACTTATATAATCTGAAATACAACCTTCTCAATTTCTCTTTTTAAATCATAAGAAAAGATCTTCCACAAATCTTGTTTTGATTACAAGTTCACAAATCAGGAAAGATAAATCAATAGAATAATACAGATAGACATAAGGATTAGAGGTTAAGCAAAATAGAAGTATAAACTAGTATAAGAGGAGATCTCTACAAGCAAAGGCGATGCCCACCATCCGCCCCTCTATCTCACCATCAGCATCTTCTCCGTCACCGGCCTCACTCCCATGGTGACTTGAGAGAAGAGGGAAGGTCACAGTGTATTTATAGGATGAATGTCCTACCTCTCCAAGAAATCCTAACCTTAATCTAATAAGGAATCATAATCCAATTAACTTAACTTGTACTCCTAATTCAATCAGAAATTTCTTTAAATATCTAACTCCATTTTAAGCAAGATATATTCTTAACCTAATAAGTTAAATTACCAAAATACTGTTAATTAATTTTAAACTAGATTTAATTAAGAAATCCCCAATATAGCCTTATGCCAAAATCCAGGTATAACAACTGATTTCTCAGTAGTGATCAATCTCAATTGATTTTAAGCCGTAGCTGATTTTAAGTTATAGTGATCAATCTCAATCCGGGTATAACAATTGGTTTGCTGCCTCTTGATGCAAGAACATTTTGATTTATTTTTCTCTTATTTTTTATAGTTTAGAGTTTTTTTTTGAAAATATCATAAATTTGTGTGATATCCATTTTTTTTTTTGCAAATTGGATTTGCATGTCCTTTTATGATATTATGTTACTTTAGTGTTTGTGCTTAGCTGTGCATGTACTTTTCATATTATGTGGCGTTATTTTGATTGTCAATATGGTTTTGCCTTAATTTCTTCCAGTTAAGATTTTCAAGTTTCTTTGTGTTTTGAAATACTAATTCTGTTTTTCTTTCAGTCTTTGAACCTTACAAGGATTCGAAGGTTGATATTCTTGCACCCAAATTGCTCTTTATTGCCCTTAACTTGGCTGCACTGGCCTTAGGTGTCTGGAAGGTAAAGCTTGCTGAATATAATATTGTGGAAAATCTTACAAAATTGCTGTGTATGATTCATTTTCTTGTGGTTTGACAGCTGAACACATTGGGTCTTCTCCCAACGCATGCATCAGACTGGGTTTCTTCTTTACCCCCTGCACCGGTACGACCTCCTGATTCTGGATCATTTTTCATGTGTTTCCACTTTTGTCATTTGTTGATGTGGCCCTTGAAAGTATTCTGGGCATGCTTGAAACAGAAATCCTTAATTCTTCTTCTAGCTGATGCTTTTGAATCGCTACTATTGGTCCAGGAAGTGGAATATTCTGGTGGGGGCCTTCCAATCCACTGATGCTTTTTGCCCAGTTCATAGTTTTAGGAATCAATTCCTGCGTGGGATGCAAATGCTGGCACCAAAATGTTTGATGATGGTGAAACAAGCATCAGCACAATCAATTTGGGTTTTTGGATGCACTATATGACATGTTTACGTGTGACCCTTTATACATAGCCCCATGTTTTTGGATGTGCCTTACAAGTTATCTTTCCTTTGAAAACGTTAAATTAAGATTTCTATTTTACTATGAGCTTTTATTGTTAATCATCTTTTGTTATGTAGAGTTAGTTGCCATCCTCCATTTACACCAGCTGTGATTTATACACATTGACAGATGCATGAAGTAGACACGGACTCCATTGGGATGTGGTTGTCTCTGCATATCATTTGCGTTCATTACTATCAAGAAAGAGCAGGTCTTACTGTTGTGTTCATGATTACATACACTTGGTTTGGTCTTTTGTTGCTTCGGAGGCAAGCACTTCAACTTGGGTTAGAACATGATGAGGGCATGTTGGTATTAGTCAAACGTGGTTTGACCCCGGCTTTACAAGTTGTCTCTTTACCATCACAGTGTTATTTATTATTTGATTCGAATGACATTTCTCAGCTCAAGATGATGGTTTAGATGTGATGATTGGATGAATGGATGGATGGACACGAAGGATTTTAATTGTGTGTGCAAATTAAAGCATCTTTTTCCCAATGTTTGGTTTGTCAAATCCTAGGACATGCATCAGTCAATTTCATAAATGTTAATAAAAGATGTTTTACATGGCAGTCTAAGTCCATGTGGATGTTTAAATGTGAATGTCAATAAATGTTAATATTTAACATCAATGTGGCTTTGAAATTAAACATATCAAAGCTTGCCTTTTCTTTTTTTTTTTTTTTAGTTAATATCGAGTTTATGGTCCTGGAGAGTAAGCTTTGATATGATTATCAGTTGTTTCTTTGTGACCTAATGACCAAGATTTTAATTACAACTTTTTTTAATTTATAATAAAAAACAATGTATTATTTTCTACAGTTAGGTTGTTCTTTAGAAGGTTACTTGGAATAGTAGTGCAAACCTAGATGGAAAGAAATGTTGGTTGTACAAGTACTAAATGGAGTAAGAAGGGTATATATATATATGTATATGTGTATATATATACGTATATATATGTATATATAATTTTTTGCAACTCTTAAAGCTATTAAATTATGGTATGAACTATTAAATCTTAATATCCTTTTTTTGCCTATCAAATCTAATTAAAGCAACCCCTTTTTTTTTTTTTTATCAAAAATGACATAAATCAGAAATGTACTCGAAAGAAAAAGCCATTAGAGTCGGTCGTTATAGTCTCCCTCTCTCCCTCCCCCAATCCAACGCCAAAGACGTGATTTTTGATCCGCCGCCGCCATCTTTCCTCCTCCGATCCCACCACCGCCGCATCAAATCCCCACCCCACCGCCTCAAACCCTCACTAATCCAAGCTCTATTCCCCCTCCAATCTCCCAAATCGAGGAAAGAAGCCATCTTTTTTCGGCTCCAAATCGGAACAATCCTCATTTCCCGTGCCATTTCTCCTGTGATTCTTCGATTTCTCGGTCTTCTTCCGCGTCAAATTGATCGCCTTTACCTCGAATTTCTCAGCCAGAGATAGTTTCTTTTCCCCGATGAATCTCGGGAAGCCACTGCCCTGTTCCCACCTCGAGGAGTACAGGAAGCACCATGGCTTGCAGGGCTACAGCTCCCTCCAAACCCACTTCAGAACGGCCCCCAGTGGCCGCACGGCGGTTGGGAAGTTCCAATCGTTGATCCCGAGATGTAGCCTCTGCTCCCTCCGCCGCTGCCGCCTTTACCTCTGCCTGATCTGCTCCTCTACTTCTTGCTCCGACCACGCCGCTGCCCATTCTCAGGTGAACCCGGGTCATGAGATCGCGGTTGATGTCGACAGAGCTGAGCTCTTCTGCTGCGTCTGTGCCGACCAGGTCTATGATCCCGACTTCGACACCGCCGTCATGGCGAAGCAGTTCCTGGAGCTGCCCAAAGGTAGAGAGAAAGATCGGTGTCGGAAAAGGAGGGCCGCGCCAGCTCACGATATCGAAAGGGCATCATCGAGGGAGACTATTCTAGTGCTCGACTGCGGTGTCAAAAACCGATCCTGCCAACCTTTGAGACTGAGAGGATTGAATAATTTGGGAAACACTTGTTTCATGAACTCCGTGCTGCAGACGCTGCTTCACACCCCGCCGCTCAAAAACTACTTTTTGGGTGATTGGCACAATCGAGAGTTGTGCCGGAAGCAGAGGAGTAGGAGGAGGAGGAGGGCGATGGAAGCCGGGGAACTGTCTTGTTTGGTTTGTGATGTCGACAGTGTGTTCTCGGAAGCATTTTCCGGGAATCCCACTCCGTATAGCCCTGCAAGGTTTCTCTTCAGGTGAGAGGTTATGTTGACTTCGGAGAAGATCAATTTTGAATTGCATTTTTGTTGGATCACTGAATGAGATGATAATCTACCGAGTCGGCATTCTGTGTTTGCAGTAGTTTTTTCAAGCTTTCTGCCGAATTATAATCGTCGTTTTTTTTTTACGGATCTTTGGTTCAAATCAAGATATTTCCTGATGTGATGTAGCAATTGGTAGATGATTAGTAGATTTCTTGTTTCTTACTTTTTTCTTCATAAATTTGCATGAACTTCCAAGCTGAGATTTGTTCGATATTTGTATCGCTTTTGAACACAAAATTTCCGGAAGAATATTAAGTTTTGATGATTTTACCTTGCATGCTTTTTTCTTTTCATCACATGAATTCATCTTACTGATCTCCACTGATTGTCGTTGCTACTGGTCCAAACACTCTGTTGTTTGACACTCATCAAATTGTAAGAAAGCATGCTAATCTCTTTGTCGTACTCTCTCCTTTTCTACTTACCTTTGTTTGGGAAGCTTTAATAATGTGTCCTTGTTGATAGGATGCCTAAAAGAGTCTGTTCCTTTTCTGTTTCTTTCCTATTGACTTGTTGTTAGCTTTAGATACAATGCATAGTGTGATATATAGACACAATTCAAGTCTCAAAAGGACTACTGGATAAGGTTGCTAAGGACAACACTTTCTGTCAATAGTTCGTTTGATGCATCCGCCATCTGTAAATTCGTTAATCTTTTTTATTTCATTTTTGCCTGTTTCCTGATCATTAACGTCTGTACCAGCTAGCTAAAGATGATATCGTCTGTATCATATCGTTGCCCATTTTTGCCTTTTAGGTTTCAGATTATACTATAATTGGTTGATGCTAGTTTATAGGTACAACGATCTAGTATAGTATGATAAATGGCAACAAAGAAGACACTGAGATTTTTTAGGGATCGGTCACTGTCTGTCTCCATTAATGTTTCTTATTAAGGAAAAAGTAATTTGTTTGGGGTGTTCAAAATTTTATATAGTGAATCAAACAACCTGATCATATTTACATTCTCCTAAGTATTGGTAGTTCAAGAGGATGGAAACAAAAATGGGGGCATTAAAAACCTTGAAAGTTGAGCTCATTTGGATAAACTATATCCATTTTCATCAGTTTGGTCTATTAGATTACCCTCCTGTTGTATTCAGATATCAAATTTTAAACCTAATAGTTCTGCAACTTTATCAGGCTTTCTATGAAAGAAAATATTTGTTTACAGACAAAACCCTCTGGTAGAAGCTGATGGTCTTGAGCTTCTTCTATGTATTGTTCCTTAAGATGTAATCAGTGAATCTCCTTTCTGAGTAATTATTTTGTTGTGATAGGAAAACAGGTGGTGGTTGGATCGTAGCTTTCTTCTCTCCATCCTTTTGCTATAATCTTTCATCCAATATTTCACTCATGTATGAGTCTTTCTACAATGCTTTAAGCAATGGGCTTACACCATTATTTTGCAATTGAATCCACATGGCAAGCCCATCAATTCTTCATTCAGCTTGCACATGAGAAGAGTTGCTGAATGTTGTCCCCTTCCTAAAAGCTTGTGCTTTTGAGTATAGTGGTCATCCTATCAATTAACATAACGAGGATGCATGTAGCTTAATGGATCTAGTTGTGCCATACTGTGTTGTATGGACTTTGCTGCATTTCCCACTAGAAAATCTGGATGGTGTAAAATGACCAAAAAACAAGAAAGAACCAGTGAAAAATAAGCTCGCTGGAGTATGGTTGAATAAGAAAAAGCAGAGACCGAAAAAGTGAGCTCAATGTGGAGCTTATATGTTATCTCTGATTAACCAACTCTGGCTATTTTCTGATTTTGGCATGCTTTTTATTTTGAGATGACAATGTCTTTTGATGCCTTTAGTCATACATTAACTATAAACATGAAGAACAAATACCTGAAATGTTTTATGATTGTTTTGCAGTTGGTGGCAGCATTCATCAAACCTTGCCAGTTATGAGCAGCAGGATGCACATGAATTTTTTATCTCGATGCTCGACGTGATTCATGAAAGTGAGAGGTCTACCCTTCAAAACAAAGGTTGGTTGGACCTTTGTCAAGTTTTATGTTATCTTTACTATTCGTTTGACTTGTGTGTCTTTTATTCTGAAACCATATCTGGCACACGTTTTACTCTGTATCCTTTAAAGAGTTTAGCTTCTTACTATGTCACTGCTTTCTACAGTAGGGTTTGGAGATTGCCATTGTATTGCACATAGAGTATTCTCTGGGGTGCTGAGGTCCGATGTCACTTGCACCATCTGCGGCTTCACTTCAACAACATATGATCCTTGTGTCGACCTCTCTCTTGATTTGGAGCCAAGCACTGACTCGAAATCCAACAAAAGTTCCAGAATATCTACTCTAATGGGATGCTTGGACCTTTTCACAAGGCCTGAGAGGTTGGGACCTGACCAGAAACTCTACTGTCAACACTGTGAAATGCACCAAGACTCCGTGAAGCAGATGTCCATCAGGAGGCTCCCACTGGTCCTCTGCTTCCATATAAAAAGATTCGAACATTCTCTTAGACGGGGAACATCGAAAAAAATAGACCAATACTTGCAGTTCCCTTTCTCACTGGACATGACGCCGTATTTGTCGTATTCCATCATAAGAAACAGATTTGGTAATAGGATCTTTGCTTTTGAGGGTGATGAGTCAGATGTGTCCAATGATCTTTCATCGGAATTTGAGGTGTTTGCAGTAATCACACATACTGGAAGGCTGGAATCAGGACATTATTTGACCTATCTTCGGTTAGGAGAAAGATGGTACAAATGTGATGATGCATGGATTACCCAAGTAAGTGAAGGAGCGGTACGAGCTTCTCAAGGTTACATGATGTATTATGTGCAGAAGCAAATCAAGTGATTACAAATTACTTCTTCAGCTTCACGATGTTATCGAATGTGGTGTAACCCAGTATGGCCAGTATCTTGTCGCTGCACGCAAGGCGTGACAAGGGAACACTGTCAAATGGAAGATGGCTGTGTTCAGACAAAAAGAACGGTCCTCATGCAAACTGATGATTCCTTGATCACTAGCGCACGACCGAAGGAATCTTAAAAAGAAATTGTTATGTTCATTTCCCAGAGATCTCATTCCTTCTGCTTGAATTGGATTTGGCAGTCTTTCCTGATGTTACTAGATAAGCAGCAATGAGACAGCGGAGGAGGTTGCAAAGAAGACACCAATGTGATCTGCTTGGAATCATGCATGCAGCTTGAGAAACTAATTGTACTTCTAGAACTCTTGAAGCTTCACATTCATATTCATTCTGATCCAAATCATAACATAATAATCTAATTTGATCTGCTACTCCAGAGGCACTGGTCGATCGCGTCATTGCAATTATCTTTTATTTGGCCACTTATTTTGCTGTATGTTTAAGAACATGTGGCTACATCCAAGCAGATAGGAATTTGACATAACTGCTTGTGTTAGTAATAGAATGATAATTTTTGAGAGCTTGTGAGGCAACATTTGCTATGCCTCTGTCAAAAGTTATGGGGATACTAGTTTGAGAAAATATGATGTATCCATTATTCCATATTGATCAATTCCGACATTTGTTTTTGATAGTGCATGGCCAGTATTAAGTATCAAAATCCAAAGAATATGATCATCATGAACTAAAACAGGAAGGCACAGAATTGCAGTATTTTCCTTCAAAATCAAAGGTGTTTCCATGAATGGAATTGACAATTGATTTCTCAAATAGAACAAACTGCTTTCATTCTCATTTCTGATCCCAGGGACCAAACATAACAAGAATCAAACAAACACTTTGTCATAATATTAATAGGGCACTTGGAGAGATTAGGATGGGCATCTTCCAACCCATTTTTATTCTTAGATGCAAGCTTAATCTCTAAGCTCTGCTGTTGTTTGGACCATTACTGCACTTAAGCACTGCCTCCAATGCTTTTGCCCGATGGTGAGACCACCAAAGAAAAAGGAAATCAGCAAAAGAAGAATTGTTGGCAGAGGTGCTTCTACCTTCTAGATTGAGCCACACCAAAGACATCCTCTGTTCTTGCATCCATCACAGGGTTCTATAAACTGGCATTTTATTGCTCATGAGTGGTTGTCAAATGCAGAAAGAGGAGTGCAGTGATTGTAGTGTTATTCTCCCTACTGAATGATAGTTGAATAAATATGTTGAAGGTCTCAATTCGAACAGGGTGATGAACAGATGCTTGTCTGTTTCATGGATTGTCATGGAAACTAAGAACAGATTCATCCACGGAAAGAGAACGATCTCACGCCCAGTCATCATAAAATGCCTAACAATGCTCGCTTTGAGATGTTTCAAGATTGTACGTGCTGTACGCTGACGAACTGGAGTGGTCTTGGAGTTGCTTTGAGATGGGAGGCTACTGCTGGTAATGTTAAAAGGCTAAGCGAACGAAGAATTTGTTGTCGAAGGAATGATTTTATTTATTAAAATAATATATATTTATATAGATTTGAGGAAGATATATATTTTTTTCAATCATATGTTTAAATTATACATATATATTATGTTGATTAATTCTTAAATCATATATTGATTAAGGATTATGTAGTGAATATAAAATTATTATTCTATATTTATCTCTATGGTAACGTTCCATCATATCATTACAAATTGAGTTTCTATCAAGAATATTAATTTTAGATTAATATAACTAAAATATTTTACGAACAATAAGTTTTAAGCAACTCAACTAGTTATCCACACGAGAAATACGTAGTTAACATATGACAACTTGATATCTAATAAAATAAAAACTAATAATAATATCTTTTATGGGAAAGTGGAATACCGTGCTAAAATATAGGTAGGGAATACCGATATTATCTAGTATATAATAAGAGTAGATTGAGAAGTAATGCCTAATTCGTGTAGCATATTAATGACCTAGTTGAATTCTGTAGTAGTGATAGCGATGGCTCGATATTCAACTTCAGTGATGGATCTTGTAATTATGTTCTGTTTGTAAAAACTTTAACTAATCAGATTTGCTTCAAGAAAAATAACATAGGCTTATGAAGATATTCTATCATTAATGTTATCTACCCAATTAACATCAACGAAAATATAAAGATGAAGTGCTGAGTGTTTATAAAGAAGAACTCTATGAATGAGAGTCCTTTTAAGATATTATAGAATACATTTTAATATGAACCAATGTATAATGGAGGGTCGATGTATAAATTATGATAATTTATTAATTATAAAAAAATTATTTGGACATGAAAGAGACAAATACTGCAAGAAACCAAGTATTTATCGGTATTATGTGAAATCTATAATAGGGCAACCATCATATAATTTGAGTAACTCAATAGTGGAGATTAGGATAGTGACTTCTTAAGCATCCTATATTCGTCTTTAATAATATATTTTAAATATAATTCTTTTGAGATAAAAAAAGTCCAGAAGATGTGAACGTTGTTTTTACTCTTAAACAATTGCTTAAAGTTCTTAGGTCTTTGACGGAGAATCAATCTATCAATTACTTAATGAATTGATTTTCATAGAATTATTGTCTATGATAATAATGTCAATCACATAAACTAGTAAATATATAGTATATCCTTTTTTTTGTTGTAGGAATATAAAGACATTAGATTTGAGTTAACAAAGTCGGCTAACTTAAAAAATAAGCCAAGTTCAATATACCAAGATCTTGGAACTTAACAAAGTCTATAAATAACTTTTTGTAGTTTACATACATCATTTGGATACTGATGGTAGATGAAACAAGGGGATTACTGCATAAAGATATCTATAATTAAGTCCTCTATAAGAAAGCATTATTAATATCTAGTTGATGTATATACCATTCCTGAGTGATAGCCAAACTTAAGATAAGCTAAATTATCATCGGTTTAATAATTAGACTGAAGGACTTTATAAAATTAACACAAAGTCATTGATGAAACATTTTGGCTACTAGACGTGTTTTGTATTTAGCAATTGATGCATTTTTGTTTTGCTTAATTCGAAAGATTCATTTACACCTAATGACATTTTATGTGAGATGAGATGATACAAGGGTCTATATGACATTATAAGTAGGGCATCATATTCGTCACACGAGACTTTATATTAGTATGAAAAATTTTGGACTTAGGCGATCCTTATGGGTTTAGTAAAATTAGGTGAAGAGTTTATAGTAGTATGGAGATCAAGAATATGACATGATTTAAAGATATCAATTTTGGAGCCTCTTGTTATGTGATGTCCAAGCTTAATGGTATTATTGGGTCATGTTAAATGTATAAGAATCGATGAAAATTAGTGATATATACTTGATTAAGCTGATGCACTTTGATGTCACTTAGTTGAGAAGAGGATAAAGATATCATTTATGGTGCCAAGGGCATTACTTCGTTAGGTGTTATAGAATGAGTCGGTGAATAAATCGATGAAGAAGTTGTAAAGGGGGTTAGATGTTGCAAAACTGGAGTAATAAAGGAGTACATGTCTAGAGGAGCACTACTAGTTGATGTGGTGAGAGGTGTGCTTAAGAGGGTTTGTAGTGGCTCACATTACTGAAGGAGCAAAATTTTGAATGGAAAAGATAAATTCAATAAAAATAAAATGACATGATACAAAAACCTTTTAAATTTTAAGGATGATAACACCAAAAAGTATTATGATCAAGGGAGTATCCGATAAAAATGCAAGACTTAGATCTTAGTATTAACTTGTCTGAAGCATTAGGGCATAGTTAGAGATAATATAAATAATCAAATACTTTGAGTTTTTAAATGTTTGAGATTTTATGAAATAATTTTTTAAATGGTGACCAGCGTTCTAGGATTATAGTAAGTATACGGTTAATGAGGTAGACTGTTATTTGAAAAATTATTGATTAAAAGGCTAATGGCATGAAGGCTTAGTGTAGAAGGGAGAGGCCAGTTTCAATTATGTGTTGATGCTTTCATTTGGTAGAGCCAACTAGTTGAGTTGTGTGCGATGGTGACTTGAGATTTTATATAATGTATAATAAAAAGTAAATTGTTAGAGCTTGGTATTTATCTCCTGCATCAGAGTAAAGACTATAGTGACTTCAAATTATTAAGGGAAGTGATTGAGTAGTGCGTTAGATATTAGTATAAATAAAATTCAAGTAGTTTAGAGAAGAATATGAAAGATATTCTGAAAGGAAGTCTGAATTTTATTACTAAGACAAGTATCAGAATGAATAGCAATTCTAACTTGATTTGAAAGTTAGAAGAGAATAATAAGAATTTAGCTATCGTTGAATGGAGGATGACAAATGACTAAAGCGATAATATCACATATCGATTGGAGCAACAACCAAAGCAAGAACAATTGAGTGGATGATTTGTGAAGCTGACGATTACTCAGATATTATTTTTATTCTGACCTTGGACATAGGATGTCATTATGCTTAGATCATTTACAAAAAATGAGTTAAGAAAGTACTTAATAGAGATATTATTTTGTTTATAAAATTGAAAGATAAAAATAATTTTTTTGATATGAGGTACACATAAAATGTCATCGGATATAAAAATATTTATATATGAATTAAGTATTATAGAACTAATGTGACTGATAAGGATTCAATTATCATCATCAATGATGATATCTTTATTATCCCTATAATGATATAAATAGATAAATTCAATAAATCAAAAGTAATATAATGAGAAGCACTAGAGTCAACAATCTAATTACTTAGATAATCAATCGGAGTAGTCATAAAATTTGCATGAGGTCAGTTGGGTATAGTAGTAGTCTTGGGTAGAGATTGACAAAATTTTGTTGTGTCCAATTTTGTCACAGAGCTATTAGATAACCTTTTACTAATTACTATTGTTGGGATGCCAAAACTATTAATAGTTTGGGTTAAAGTTGTCACCTTAGTTGAAGAATTAATAGTGCAATGGAAAATGTTGATTCTCTGAATTACCCATGTGTCTAGAAAATATCTTATTCGATTTTTAATTAAAGTTTTTATTGCTTTGATTATCCTTTCTTTTAGATTTTTGATTGAATTGAGTTGTAATAGTTGGTCGTGTCTTCCTCTCTTCTCATTTCAGATACATTTCATAGTTAACTTGTCATATAGTGAGTCACATGCTTGAATTACTAATACTAATTTCTTATATTTATCTCTTAAACCATTGAGAGTATGAATAATAATTTCTTCATTACTCAAGGGTTTGTCTATTAAGGCTAACTCATCTGTAATAACTTTTAAAATTTACACATAATTAACAATAGTACTTTTCTTGTATTATTTTCATCAAAGTAAATAAAAGACTTAACATGTGAGTGCAAGAATAATTGATATAGTTTGTAACTTAGATTATATTTCGACAGTACTACATAAAGAGATTAGTGTTACTATGGAATTAGTAACCAAGGCTTGTCGATTGTGAGAGGGTGACAATGAGATCTGATGTTGATGGGAAGACTAGAGATGTGAAAAAAAAAAAAAAGGGGTAATGAGTTAGTGGCGAGAAGTCCTAAAGGAGAGTTATGGTGATGAGATTGAGACTAACCTCTAGCGAGATATCGATATTTCTAGCTTATGAGGAAGACCGTCGAGAAGACCTTTGGCATGTGAAGGAGATCATTAGGCAGAATAACGAACAAATATGAGTAGATAATGTCGATGTGAAGAGCAGGTCATGATCAAGTGATAGTCATGATGGCCAGGAGAAGAATAAAGAGAGAAATCCTCTTAAAAATAGCGAGATGATCGAAGATTTTTCTGGGAAAATCATTGTGATAAGTAAAGCATATTTATATAACTTTAAGGAAGAGGTTTTCTTAATGCACTCAAATTATGTATACTTATTATGATAATTGATCCTCTAATCATAGATTTATCAACTAGAATATATAAACAAATATAAAATTATTATTCTATATTTATCTTTATTATGATCGAAAGTAATCGTTATATATTCCATGCTGATGAATCGATCCACCACGATCCATGCGCTATGCATCTCACACAGTCTTAAATCATAGGATTTATTTAGGCAAGAACTGTTGAATGACATTACATGCCTTGATGACAACAAGCACTCTCATCATCATCTATCGTCTTGTTCGACTTCAGCCGCAGGAGTGCAGGAAGAGGAGGAGCAACCCACCGACGAGTAAAGTGAGAGAGGACCGCGGCCACCGCCTTCTGGACGCCGAGCTGTTTCGCTGGTCCCGTGGTTGGCGGAGCGTCTGTGAGCCACCGCCGGCGCCCTTCCCACCTCCTTTCGCTGCACCACTTCCCTTCCCTGAGTGGCTTATGCTCGTCCCCTCATCCAAGTGCTCTTTATTCTCCCCTCTTTCCTCCACAGTCACATTTAAGCCTGCATGCAGCTCAGTTAATGAGCATCCAAATATGGTGAAGGCTACAGAAACAAGATCTACTACATCATGCAACCCACCCGGAAGTGGTTGAGCTTTTAGGAGCTGAGGGAGTCGCCGGGCCTCGTCATTTCCACCCAGAGTTCTTTGATCAGCTGAACACCAACAACAACAAAGTTGAAGCAAGAGAGTAAGCACAAAATATAGGAGATGAGAGGCCTTCATGGATCTGACGAAGTGATTAGCTGCACAGTGACAAGCAGATGCTGATGGGGGTTTATACGCATGAGATCGATGGTTTTCCCTTTGTAGAGAGGTGGTGGGAAATGGGTTCCCGTAAAGCGTGGATTCTAATCGCACATGAACTCTGTGCAACAAAGTAGATTGGAGCTCCACCTGCTCGCTGTCATATGTTCGTTCCCATGCAACTGGAAAGAAGGAAGAAAGCATCTTCCACAGAGTTATCCACAGCAATGCTTTGCTTGTATGCCACGACTTCTTCCCACAATGGCTTCCATCCATGTCATCAAACTTCATTCTTGCTCAAGTCTACAATGGAACATGAGATAATAGATCCACATTCCAATGACCCATCAATGTGAGCACCATATCATATCATATCATCTGTCTAATCACCATGAGTGACTATTCACATCATACCATCAGAGATATATATATATATATATATATATTCGAGAAGCGTGATGATTATGTGACGTGGAAGTGATTTCCATGTTTTAAATGAGACGTAGAGATCATCCATGTTTGAAGCAGACACAGAAATTGGTACCACATCTGATGTTATTGTCCTCCGGTGTACCAAATAACAAGGATCGATACCGTTCTATGTTGCATCCGACGCATCACTGACGTGTATTGGGCGCGGAAGAAGCCAACCAAATTGCTCGATCAAATCGCTCCATAGAATTGTGCACCAACCACTAGATTCCGAATCGTACGCGTCGTTATCCGTTTCCTACCTTGGCGGGTCATGCTGCCGATCTCCTATCTCAGCCACAAGCAAGCGAGGTAGCGGAGTGGGTACGGAGATAAGCATCCAAATTATTGGACATTTTTATATATGTTCGACCACGTGCTGCCAAGTCACCAGGAAACGTACTCAAAAGTTTACCACTTCTTCTGGTCCACTTGTAGTCGACACTTAGTTGGGGTGTTTGTCTGGGGACGATTTGCGAGTGCATTCAAATTATGATGTGACGTGGAATATAAATAAAAAATCATAATTAAATAAAAGTGGATAAAATGTAGAAAGATAAGGAGATAGATTTTATGTTACGGTCCCGTGCTATGCACGCTGCCTCGCGTTGCTTTGTTTCCTTTATAATGGTTACCAGCGCTGTTTCTTGGCAAAAGGTCGCACTTTTTGGGGGGTTCTGGGCTGGGGGAGTCGCGCTTTGGAGGATGGCGATGGCGATGGCGATGGCGATGGCGATGTCGATGGGGATGATGGGCTCGATGGTTGCGTCTTCGTCTTCGATGGGGAGTTGGGCGAGGAGGGGTGGGCTGGCGAAGGGGAGGAGGAAGGCGGGAAGGAGCAGAGGCGACGTGAGGTGCGCCGCCGCCGCAAGCTTGGCGGATCAGTATCGGATGCTTAGGGTTCAGCCGGGGGCGCCGGAGAAGGAGGTCAAGAAGGCTTTTAGGAAGCTCGCTCTGCAGGTTCCCCTCTTCCCTTCAATCTATCTCCCTCCCTCTTATTCTTTTCACTCATTTAATTATGGTGAGTTGTTTGGGGGATTTTTTTTGGGTCGAGATCTGTTAAAAAGGAGGGATTTTTGTCGCAAAATGGGTTGTCTGGGATTAGTTTATAGCTTCTGGGGGAAATCTTGGAAGAGATCTCAAGAAGAATGACTTCAGAACACCCTGCAATAAGATCTGTTTCTGGGTTGTAATTGCTTTCTTGGCTCTTGGCCTGTGGCCTGCATTAAAATTCTCAAAGGTTCCTTTTTGTGTCTTGTTTTGTGATCGTTCTAAATGCTTACGTGGGATTGTTTGCAGTATCACCCAGATGTTTGCAAGGGTAGCAATTGCGGCGTCCAGTTCCATCGCATCAATGAAGCCTATGATGTAAGTATCACCATGCATCATCCTGTTCCATTCTTTGAGATGCTTTGGATCAAAAAGAGAAATTGCAAACCAAGCTTGGCACCTGACAGAGTTGATCCACAACATCTGCAGATTGTAATGAGCAGCTTGAGACAAGCTGATCAGCAGCAGAAGCAAGAGCAATGGCAGCGGCCAGAATGGAGTAGTGATGGTTTCTCCGACGAGGGGATGTACGACTCAGGCTGGGACTTGTGGGAGGAGTGGATGGGGTGGGAAGGGGCTGGCATCAGAGATTACTCCTCCCACATCAACCCTTACATCTGATCAACCACAAGGCCAATTTTTGCTTCAAGATGACTGTACTTGAGAACACTGTCTAGTATCAGAAATTGGATGGGTGTATATGATTTCTCGGCTGTGGCAACCTTCCTATTTTTTTGTGGGAATGGTGTTCATTGTTCCCAGCAACTTCTGGCAATGAAATGTTTGGTCAATTCTTCATCATATATTTTCTGCACACCAGACTGAAACATCTTTATTTGGGTCACCAAGAAATGCTATTTGTCGATTTGGAAGTTGTTCTGAGTCCACATGATTTTGGAGGTGAAGTTTGATACCTAAGCTTAACTAAAGGGGGAGAAAGCAGATATGTCAAGAGTGTTTGGGGCAGCTTCAATTTAATTGGTGTGTGTTCATCTCTATCCTATTGCCTCTCAGTTGCAGCACCATATGCTTCCTATCTTGAATGCTTGTGGCTTTTTTCTGGTGAACTGTGTTTAGGGATTCTCAATGATTTGAGGCTTCACAAATTCTACAGATACAAGAAAAATTAAAGATTTCTTTTCTCAGTTCAAGTTGTATATATCAATCGCTCAGATACCAGAGGGTGGTTTCTGTAGAGCTAAGTTAAATCTTTCCATGCCATAGGATAGAACCTTTCTTCAGCATCTTCTTATGTTGGGGGAGACAATCATCCAATGTCACAACATGATGCAGCACAATTGATCAGCAAAATGACATATGATTATTAGACAAAAGAATTCTCACTCAGCAATGAACAGCATGTACCTACAATCCATATGATTATTCTTAATGCTTAACCAACTGCTTACAATGTCAAGTCCACTAAATTCAGCATAAAAATCTGTATTGTGGTTAGCAAACATCCCAACATGTTGCACTCTGGACCAGATCAAGTCGATATACCTTGAATACAAAGTCCAGATTAAAAGTGGTATCAGGGGAAAACAGGTAAATTATATATAAGCAGCTTGAAGCTCTGATGATGGATCCAAAGGTGACTGATGAGGGCATATTGAAAGATATCTAGATGAGGTAGCTTTAGGATCCATTTAATGGATAATACTGTGGAGTATCAAGGCATTCCATCATTCATAATGTCAACTCTAATGACAAATATGTAGAACTGCTTATTCTGATTGATTCACCAAATTCATACTAGGAGCACCAGTGGCATTAATAAGGCATAATATTTTGAAGTAATTTACCTCTCAATAAAGGGCATGGCTTTTCACCCTTTATGACATAGATTAACCTACACCCTCAAAGCTACCTGATCTTGCCATGTGATCTTTCTCTTTGCCACCCGGTTTGATCCACGGCCGACATCTCGGCAAATCGAGGGCTTGAGATCATTAGCCACATCATCACAATCCATCAAACTCTTCCTCAACTTATCAGCTTTAGCGGGCCCTAAGCTGACCTGTTGTTCATCCAAACCTTCTCCAATCTGCCATGAGGACGTTCAGAAAATATTATTTCTCCTTTTGTGATTGTCAGTCACTTAGGCATGTAGCTTGAGATTGCATTACTTACCGACGAGGAAACCTGGTTCAAGTCTATTACTGCTGGGGTGCTGCGGAAAGCAGCATCTCTGACTATGGAACTCTGGTCTTTGACAGGGAATTGAAAAGATGAATTTAGCGGTTGACCGATCATGAACAATTGGGATGGGATACTCTGTGGTTTCTTGTTCAGCCTAAGTGGAGCTTGTCGTGATGGATTCATCGATAGATTTTCATATTTTCCCCGCAAGAATCTGTCGGATAGAGATGAACAGGATTAGTTATTGCAATGGCAAATGTTCTTGAACAAGTTTACTCACAAACCGAATGAATATTGTTTGCAACTACCGATTTCTCACTAGAAACTTTTGAATTATTTGGAAACATAAGGCAAACACGGAAAAAGAATATAATGTTGAAAAAGCCAAAAGGAAGAGATTATAACTTGATTTCAGCAAGAAGCTTCAGTTTCTTCTGATCCACCTTCTGCAATTTCCTCCTTTTTGCTTCAGTTTCCTGAGATACAGACTTGTAAGATTTTTGAAGAAACAAAGATGCTGGGATGAGTATAAACTGTACAGGAATTATGGTGCCCAAGAAAGCTTATGTTCTTCTAGTTCGTATGCCTACACCAAATGAACTGATAAATTGTTCTTAACTCATACTTAAACAAAAGCACTCTCCATAACTGAAACAGAAAGGATAGGCAGATCTTTCAAAACTCAAAACCAAGAGTATAATCCGTCGTGACCGATACGGAGCAATGATTTAAACATCTAGATCTGAAAAATCACAATTTAGAGAAAATAAAACAACAAAAGGTAACATCACGAGACAGAGATGTAGTGATTCAAGTAGACTGGCTCGGAAGCAAGAATGATGAAGAAACCTAACACATAATTCTTGGTTTTTATTTTCTTGAGAAAACTCATCTTAAAATTTTGATTAACAGATGCAACCTAAAATTAATCATTTTTATGTGATACCAAACCTTAGCTTTTATACATCTAAAGTGCTTCATGCTGAAAAAACATAGGGCGTTTTAGATTCTTGAGTCCAAAATTAATTCAAGTCCAAGCACGTTAATATGAGATTGCTCCATCATACAATAAGCCAACTAAAAAGAAGCCCTAATCACCAAGATCAACGAGATAAGAAAAACCCTAAGCACAGCTCTCCCAGATTCATACACGGACCACAAATAATTTAACCAAGAAGAAACCCAAAGATCTTACCTTTAGCAGGTTCTCGTAATCCTGCAGGAGACTCTGGTGCCTGAACCTCGTTTTCGCCTCCCGGCTAACGGGATAATAAGTGGATGGCGGAGAAGACTCCATGGCCGATCTCTTCCCCTTCTTCATCAACATGGCCGCAGAATCCCACCTTTAGAAGGCAGAAGAGGAGAGAAACCCAGATGGAAGGCACCGGATGGGAGAAGGTTCCAACTGTGCAAAGAGAGAGGAGATGGTGGAGAAACAAAGGTGGGGTTTCTTCCTTCCCCTGTCTCCTCCTGAGGTCTGACCAAGACCAAAAGGCCCATATGAATTGGGAACAGGAGGCGGGTTACGGTCTTCCTGCTTGGCGGAGACGGGTGGGGAGTTCTCCTGGCTGCAGAGGGGCATTTCTGGTAAGCCAGGGCAGAGAGAGAGAGAGAGGTTTGGTTGGGTGATGCATATCTGAGGACACCTATCTTTCTTGCGTTGTCTTCCCCCTTTTTTCTCACCTCACCTCTTTCCTTTTCGGTTTTGGCTTCGGTTGTTCTCCCCTCACACAGCTCCTGGTCCAGATGGGCCATCGGGAACAAAGATGGCTAAGCGAGGGCATGCACTCTTCCTTGGAGGGTGGAGATTCTTCTGTTTTGCTTCCTTGGCTTGGTTGACAGGGAAGGGTAGAGAGAGAAATAGAGAGCCAGGGAGGGTAAGATGGGAAGAGGAGATGAATGCGCTACATAGCGTTGATTGGGTTGCACAGCAGCGCGTTCCTCGATCCTTCGATTTGAGGGTTAATTCGGTGGCACAGCAGCTCATTCCTCGATGCTTCTGGTTGATGATTGATTGGGTTGCTGCAACGTTACAGCACAGCAGCGCATTCATCAGCACCGGGTAACGTGGTGCATAAATAGAAGATCCCGGGATTCTTCTATTTGATAACTTTTTACCTATAAAAAGTTGGTCTAAAAGATCCTTCATGATCTAAAAGATGAATCGTGACCGTCCATAATCAATCTCCTTCAAATATATTAGATTCAATTCCCGATCGAATCAGATTCGAATCCAGAAAAATTCTATCGATCCAATCAACCAATTCAACGCCGCACCTGATGACCTGTCCCAATAAATCTACTCGACCGTTGATCTCCAACGGCTATTCCCTCTTCGTCTTCCACCTTTAAGTAGCGCCGGAGTGGCTCGACGAGCTTCCCAACCAAGCCATCAAACCAATCCCTCTTCTTGGCGTCACCCATGTCTCCATCATCGCTCGTCTGCCTCACCCTTCTCCTCGTAAGCTTCACTATCTCGGAAGCAAGAGACTTCTCGGTCGGTGGCGACGACCGGGCCTGGAGAGTCCCACCCACCCCCGCCGACTCGCTCAACCGGTGGGCCGAGAAGAATCGGTTCCAAGTCGGCGACTCCCTCGGTAATCTTCGCTCATCCTTCTTGCTTCCCTCTGTGTCTACTGGTGAAGGCCGAACGGTCGCTGACGCGGCTCCTGCATGCAGTTTGGAAGTACGACGCCGCGAAGGACTCGGTGCTGCAGGTGACCAGGGAGGCGTACTTGAGCTGCAACAGGTCGAGCCCGGTGGCGGAGCACAGGGATGGGGCGACCGCGGTGGAGCTACACCGCTCGGGGGCGTACTACTTCATCAGCGGCGCGGAGGGGGCTTGCGAGCAGGGTGAGAAGCTGATCGTGGTGGTGATGTCGGAGCGGCACTCGCTTCGCGGCGGTCTCGCTCCGGCTCCGGGTCCGACGGAGTTCGAGGGCCCGGCGGTGGCGCCAACCAGCGGAGCTTCGACGACGGTGGTACTGAAGAGCGGAGTCGCGGCTGCTCTGCTGGTGTTGGGGATGACACTGTGATGGTGTGGCGATGACGACGCATGCGTTTTAAATTCTTATATTCTTTTATTCTATACAGTGCTTATTATTTGGGATTATGTGTGTTATGTGAGTCTAGTTGGTAGCTAAATTTCACATCGAAATGTCGATTCGATTCACATTAAACCACCGAAATTAACACTCATAGGAGCAGAAGCATCAAATTAACAAACACCAAACAATCCGATCTAAAGAGGACAAAGAATGATGACGATGACATACGAGCATACCGACCGAGAGTAAATCGATATCAAACATATGAAGTCGCCGCCTTGGATCAGATCCCGACACCAGATCCGATAACGATCGAAGCCGCGGCGGCGACGAGGAGAGCCACGGCGTTCGACGGCCACGGACGGAGCCCCGCCGGGGCGGCGGATCCGGCCGCGCCGTGGGTGGAGGCGTTGGGTGGAGCGGCGGAGGAGGCGTTGAGGGGGTGGACGGTGACGGAGACCTTCATGCCGCTGAAGCAGAAGCCGTTGCCGCAGATGAAGTAGTAGGTCTTGGCCTGGTCGAGGGGGATGAAGTCCTTGCCGGAGCTCCAGTTGCCGGCGAGGCCGTCCATGGTGCAGTTCTCGTATCCCGTCTTGTTCACCTCGAACACGTTGTACATGTTCTTCTGGTACCTGAAGGCTGCGGCCACCAAAAGGTCAGGGTGGGGATGGAAACGGGAGAGGGATACGGAGGGCTTACAGATGAGGTCGTTGACGTAGAAGGTCTGGTTGTTGGCCCACAGCGTGTAGTTGATGTTGGGGTTCCACCCGAGGTGGCCGCCGACGATGTGGTCGGTGGCGGAGACGAAGGCCACGGCGACAGAGAGGAGGAGGAGGAGGAGGAGGCGGAGCCGACGGAAACCCATTTGGGCGAGCTGAAGCCGTACACAGACAGCAGAGCACAGTGAGGTGGCATAGGGAAATAATGGCAGGAGGAAGCAGGGAAGTAGGTGTAAAATTACAAACATAACCCTGCATGTCATCGGCATGGCGAACGGCTCGATGGTAGCTTTAATTTGAAACGAACGGTGGATCTGTTGTGCCAACCTGTCACTGTCTTACCGGCTTGATTTCACGGGTCCCACAACAATCTGTGGCGATCCGCTACATCTCGGGCTGTAAAGCATACACTTACAACTCATTTCAGGCTGTAAACATACAGAACTCACAAAGTCCAATCGCCTAAACCACATCCATATCTCAGTTACATAAATTTGAAGTTCATTACCGGATCGATGATAAAACAGAGGAAGAAAACAGATGAATTCAGGAATTCAAGGACTGGAGGAATCAGTAGCATCACAAGAGGCTCCTTTATTCTGTATTCGAAACAACGAAATCAGCAACCACACCACTCGAAGAAGAAATTGGATGCAAAAACATCAATCAAGACGCTCGAAGAAGAAATTGGATGCAAAAACTATCAATCAAGACGTCGGAGAAGGTACTCCACTTCGACGTCCTTGGTCAAGGGTATAACCCACTCGTCATAGAGGCGAGCAACGACTGCAGGATCCACCTTGTACTTGGTTTCGTCATCGAAAGTTTTGTCCTCCAAGGTTACGGTTTGCCCGAACACCATGGCCTTCTTCAGCACCCTTCTTTTGACCATCTCTTCAACAGCCTCGAACGTTAACAACTTCATCAAAGCATCCCTATCCTGCACAAGCAGCAAAGAAGATGCAACTTCGTAATTCTAAGTGCTTTTCTCTTCGAACAGCCAATAGAAGGTAGAACCAGCCAGTCTCAGTGAAAGGCAACTGATACCTTGGCACAAATTGCTGTCATATAATCTTGTGGAGCATCTCTAAACTTCACCTCCGCAACATACTTGCCGTAGTGGATTCTTCGGGAGAGGGCCTAGACAGACAAAATATTCTGCTGAGTGCTCGTCAGATGTATATTGTTCACAGTGACAACAGGCACAAACAGAAATTGATTTTCACCTGCAAACACACAAGATCCGCTGCCGCTGTCGATGTGTAGTTGCCATCATCTCCTTCGACAGTGAATAGCGGGAGCAAATCATTAAAATACATGTTCCAGATGGCATTATTTTCTGTAACATATGCAGATGCTGGATGGAAGACCTACAATTGGATCATCCTGAGCATGAGTAGAACAGGCATCCTAAAATGTGAGACTCAAAGTTTGATGCTCACCTCTGGGAAGTTGTAAGGAATCACGGATGGTGCAGGAAGATCATCTGGGAAGAAAGGTACCTCTTCTGGGTTTTGATATCGACCAAACTGTGACACATCTAAGTGTCATTTTAGCTCATACAGATTATTAGTAATTGTGAGAATGAAGATGAAGGTTTACCAATTAGATTAGGATCAGTATGTTGGACTGTCTACTTGGATCATTGCATGCGAAAACTAAACTGTATTTGGATTACCAAAATTTCTTGACTGCAAGAACAAACTAGCACACTGAATACAGTTGATGCAGTAATCTAACTTTGTTTGCTCTTGCACTCAGGAAATTTTGGCCATCCAAATACAGCTCATTAATGCAGAACGTGATGCAGGGAAAAAGATAGACCTCACGACGAACCATAAAGGGATCATCAAAAGGCCAAAATAATGGGTTTCGGATGACATTTCAAGGTATCAGAGGGGTAGATGTTTCACTTATTTATACATAAAGAACAAGATATTTGGTAGGAAAAAGAACAATTAGTATCTAGTTGTAGTCCAAATGCTTAAGAATCATGAAGAGAAGTATGAGCTCCTATCTTTCTTTCAAGCATTGCTGCGCAATCACCCGTGCAACATCAGATAAAAAGTTTGGATAGCTTGTTCTTCTAAACAACCGAGGCCAGATGGCATGTTTCTCCAAACAACTCGATTCTCCCACAATCGCAAGATCAAAGTTTGCTTCCAACAGGGACCAAATTATCCTACCGATTTCTCCTTAAGAATATGCCTAAAATTCAAGGACCCAATTCTGTAACTGATAAATTTCCCCGAAAGAGGATGCCCAAATTCAAGGACTAAACAACACCAATTTCTCCTAATGATAGCACCCAAATCAAGAGGTTGGATCTTTTCATTAGATTCTAACAGTGACAGATTTCTCATACTAATGAGCAAATTTCCATGGAAGAGAACCAAATTCAAGGACCAACTTCTTCTATTCTAGAAGGGACTCCCGGTTGGAACCAAAGCCCACAGGCCTCAAATCGTCCTTGACCATATGTAGATGACAAGATGCTTCGAATCCAGGTTAACCCCCAAAAGCGTGGAAGGAGCTACACAGGATCTGATCAACTGACAAAGGATCCCTCGAGTGGTAAGCAATTGACACTAAATAGAAGATCAAGTGACTTCAGAAATGGAACAATTATTACCACTAAAATTCTTTCTTATGGTATGCGTATCTTGATCTCTTCTTTGAGTCGATAGTCGAGACGGTCTCGTTGGCGAGCACATGACCTGTGCGCATGCGATTCTACAGCAAATCGTGAAGCGGGTGGCCAAAAGAATGAGAAAAGAGAGCTAAGACGGGACCTTTGCCTGAAGAACCTCCGCCCCTCTGGCGAAAGCCTCGACGAGGGAGCGGCCCCCCTGTTGGGGGAGCAAGGACGGGTCGTACGCGGGGGCGTTGTAGGGGAACCTGGCCCTCTCGATGAGGGCGAAGACGATGGAGTCCTCCTGCCGAACCAGCGCGTCCCTCACCCATCCCAGCGTCAAATCCTGCGGCGGTGGCGCCTCCTTCTCCTCGTCCATCTCGCTGCAACGGAGGAAGGAGAGCAGAGAGTAAAGAAGAAGAAGAAAAGGAGAAGCGGAGGCGGCGGAGCGAGAAAAAAATGTCGTCTTTTGAGAGAAAGTGGGGCGACCTGGTGGCGGTGGTGAAGTGTTCCGTGGAAGCCATTAGCGCGTGCCGTCGGGGTCAGAGTGGCTTTCTTGGAAGCGAAGGCGAGAGACGCCGGGATTGCGGGAAGCAAGCGTTGGATCCTTCTCTTTTTGTGCCCTTCGTGCGGGACCCGCAGGCGGGGTTCTTTCAATCGCCTCACGGGTATACGGAGACCGGTACGTTCGCGGGTACTCTTCACCTGAAATCATGGGATCCTTATTACGCGCGCAGTATAGCATATAAACCAACTCAAATCATACGGGACATATCACAGCGCGCCCTCAAATTCTAAAGCTACGATGTTGTATTAATATGTAGAATAATTTGAAAGGTCGATCTCTCTGACAGGAGAAGGCATTTAGGTAATAACAACAAATTTGTCACAAGTGAAAACATCAAATGATCTGTAAAAACAAATCATTTGTCTTCACAGGTAGAGAATCCAAGGAAAATAAAATAATAAGTCTTTTTTTTTACGTCCAATTGCTAATTGACAAAAGTGAAAACTAATTAATATTATATCATGTTTTGATTCTTATAATTAAATATTTATATTGAAATCCTTATAGTTATGAAAGTAAAATATTTAACTCTATTTATCCTAATACCCTCATTTTTACTTATGGAAGATATAACAAATGCATGAATAACATGAAAACGATCGATAAAAAAGATATCTTCAACGATGATGATGGATGGTGGTGATACTACGGTGGTTGTCATAGTAGTAGTCGACAAAAGCGACGCGATAGTCGACCTTATCAATGTCAATCCAGACTTCGAGAAGGAAGATAAGGTAGAACAGTGAGGCATCTGCATCATCAAAGGAGGAGGAAGAGAAGGGAAGCAAGACAGCTACATTAGCAACGCACCGCTCAACCTCATTTTTCTCCTCTGGTGTCGCTCTGCATATGTATCAGCGTTGAAGGAAAAAGAGAAAGAAGAGATTGAGAAGGCATTTGTGATGCTAACGACAAAGAGAGAGGAGGAACAGGCAGGTGAAGTAAAATGATGCGATGCTCTGCACCGGCACTGTATCGCTGTGTCTCCTCTGGTGTCGCTCTACATCTCTGCCACCGCTATTAAAATTATCTTTTTGCTTAAATCTCCACCACCGCTGTTAAAATTAACTACTGATTCGAAATTGGCCCTATCTTGTTCTCAGTCTTTTCTTCCTTAATAGGATCTGCATCGTCAGATTGGCCCTATCTTGGTTTGCTTCACATGTCGACATGTTTATGTAGGAAAAAATGAAAAAGATGAGACAAGGAAAAGGATCCAAAGAGTAGGGGAAGGTAAGGATGAATCAGAAATTTTTAGACAGTGCCAACCTACTCCTCAGAAATTATGAGGTCAAACCACACAGCATGCACAACAACCAAGCCACTAGCTAAATCCCAAACATTTGGTGTGCCACCACGAGGTCTCCCACCTAATCCTTCTCAAAGCAGACGACAACACATCATACAGGGTAGGAGGAGAGCATCTTCCAGAATTGCCTACAAATCAAGAGCAGTTCTGCATTGACTGCTGAATCACAGAGAAAACAGTATACAAGCTGTTTGTTGTGTGGAAAGACTAACATATGATTTGCAACCATAGCCCGGTATAAGATGTTTAAAGTATGCTGATCAAGCTCTTGAAACATTTTTTTTATTATTAATTCATGACAAGTGTCGACATCTCATGTGCCGATAAGGGACATTTATTGAACAAAAGCTAGCAGCATTGCCACCTAACCATGTCAAGATTAATAGTCAGCAGCTCACACTTGACGTCGAAGCAGCAGTGTTTCATTGCCAAAAGATACGAAGGATAGTACAGCAACTCTGCAAGATACGAAGGTACCGAAGCTAATTTGTATGGTTCTAGAGAGAAACCAAGTCATAAGAAGTCGAGAGAACATGACCTGAGCATTTCCATCTTACTACCTTATCGTGATGTACTGAACCATATTGGCCAGGAGTTAGCTCAAGACCAGTATACACCTGAACTGAATTCTACGATTCAATGCATAATAGTGACAGGTTCGATATCCTTGAGGAGACCAACAATCTGGTGCATGGATGGCCTCTTTGGTGGCAAGTCAGCTGTACATAGATAAGCAATTCTTAGTGCTTCCTCCATTTGTTTCTCTGGTCCTGTTTCGCGAATCTTTGGATCAATCAATCTCAAGTACTCATTTCTCCTCACCAGATCCCTTGCCCAATGGACCAAAGTAATCTCCTTGTCGTCGGAGTATTCATCTCCGATCGGTTTCTTCCCTGTAATAAGCTCGAACAGCACAACCCCAAATCCATAAACATCGGTTTTTGTAGTTGCCAATGTGTTTTCTAACTCGGAGAATTCCGGAGGAGTGTAACCCGGTGATCCTGGCGACGTATCACCCTCCGTGCAATTCCCCACTATCCTTGATAATCCAAAGTCCGCTAACCTAGGCTCCATCGCCGAATCAATATAAATGCTACTTGCCTTCACATCTCTGTGAACTATTTGAGGGAAGCATCCATGGTGAAGAAATGCCAATGCCCTTGCAGCACCTATTGCGATTTTGTGTCTGAATCTCCAAGTTGTCATTCCTTCAGTGGTAATACTCTGTATGCCAGCATCATCTTGTTCCCATGTATCACTGGTCCAATCTTCGGTCGATTGCAGGCCCAGTGGTAAATCATGGAGCAGATTCTGCAGGTTTCCGTTCTCCATATAATCATATATGGCAATCCTTTGATCCCCAGCCAAACAGTAACCGGTTAAGGACACTAAATTGGGGTGCTTGATCTGACCAAGTCGCTCGAGCTCTTTCGCAGCTTCCTGATCCGTCACCATTGATCCATGAACCAAAACCTTCATGGCTACATGAATGCCTCCAGGTAGAAATCCTCGGTAGACAGGTCCGTACCTTCCTTCAGCCAACAAGGTTCCTCTGTCGAAATGGGATGTCGCACTCAAGAGGTCAGCAAAGGTAAAGTTCAGTAATGGCTTCTCGAAGATGACAACAGGGACAGAGGTAGCAAGCTTGACATCGGCAACCCAAGTCGTCGAATCCGTCTGAAAGTAGAAGGGGCCAGAAATGTTCTGCTCCTCCCGGTATGATGGTTGCTTGACTGCCCAGGATCGCGTCCTCTTTCGAAGAGCCAGGGTGAGGCTGATCAACCCCGCTAACAAAAAGAACAGCGACAAAGCCAAAGCCAATCCTAACTTGAGATCCTTGTGTTTGTCATCCACAGATCCAATACCATCCGGGTTAACTGCAATGGGGCAGTCACTCTGTGACCCGATGAATGATGATTCCAGTGTTTCAGGTGAAAATTTCATACCACAATAAGTAAGATTGTTGTAGGAGAAGTTGAAAATTTCCATCACGGGTAGCTTCTGCTGCAGGGACTTTGGGATTTCGCCTGTGAGATTGTTCACCGAAAGGTCTATCCCTTGCAGGTTCTTGGTGCTTAGCTCAGGTATGTTGCCGGTAATATGATTCCGGGAAAGGTCCAATACCTTCACGTTAAGCAACCGAGAGATCCGAGGCGGAATTTGGCCGGTGAGATTGGCTTTCGACAAGTTCAGGTACTCCAGGGAAGATGGCATTTCTAGGAGATGAAACTCCTGGCTAGAGAACTTGTTAAATGCGAGATTAAGATGCCTTAGTGAACTCAAGTCCCCCAGACCAGGGAAGAAGTCGCCGGTGAGTTCGTTCATCGACATGTCAAGATAAACCAGAGAAGACCAACCGGAGATGGAGCTGCGATGTACCTGAGAGATGAGGCCATGAAACTGGTTGCGGCTCAGGTCCATCACCTGCAGTGGATCCTGGAACACCCCGAGGGCCAGTTCTTGCAAAAGATTGCCGGAAAGATTGAGATAGGTGATCGAGTCCAACCCGGATAAATCCGGCATCTTCCCATTGATCTCGTTTTCGGCAAGATCCAGAGTGCTCAGGTTCTTGAAGGCAGCACCGAATCCACCGGGCAAACTCCCACTTAATCGATTGTGAGAAAGATCGATCGCGACCAGAGAGGAGCATCCAAGAATCGCAGTGGGAAGGCTCGCCTCCAATAAGTTTCTGCTGAGATTGAGGACCACCAAGCTCGACAGCGAGCCCACCTGCGACGGGATCTCGCGGGAGAACCAGTTGTGCGAGAGGTCGAGGCTCTCCATGAGCTTGAAGTTGCCGAGGTTGCTCGGAAGCGGCCCCGTGAACTTGTTCCGGGAGAGGTTGAGGCTCCTGAGCGAGCTACCCAGTTCCGCGAAGTCCAAAGACAGCCCGGTGATGTTGTTGTGGCTGAGATCCAAGACCCGGAGCACGCTGAGCTTGCCGATGGTGGATTCAGGGATAGGACCGGAGAAGCCGAAGCTGGAAGCCACCAGGCTGACGACCCTCTCCTGGCCGTCGCAGGAGACGCCTAGCCATGAACAGACTCGGGAGGAACTGCCTTCGGTAGAGGAAGGCGCCACCTTCATCTTCCGGAAGAAATCAGAGACGAAGAGGGCATCCGTGTTGTTCGGATGCTGCGAGGCCAAGCACCTCAGCAGCAGAGAAACGATCAAGGAGAAGGCAAAGACGCCGGTGCCCATCGGCGGGAAAGGCTGACAGAAGAATCTGGTTTTTGCTCTCCTTCCTTCCTCCTTGCCTCAAAACTCTCTCTGCGAACTCAAAGGAGGCACACCTTCTTAGGACGATGAAGCGACACCCTTCAGACACAAAAGAAACTCCATCTTTGAAGCATGTCGAGGTCCCAAGCCTCCACTGGCGCCTCTGAGCTCGGAAAAAATGGAGCTTTTTTGTTCTTTTGGGCAGAGCGTGGGAGCTCATGGCTGTCTCGACATGGAGGCTGATGCAAAGACGACAAGGACAACACGGGCAACGCTGCAGTCTTTTGTCCTGCGAAAGAGCACGACAAGTTATACCACTGTCTTTCTATCACATGAGAGAGGAGAGAGAGAGAGAGGGGGATCAGCAATTATAAGCAAGAGATGGGTAATAAATCGAGGGAAGTGAATCTAAAGAAGGTGTTTATGTCGGAAACTATTACTGCAGTTGGGATTTTGAGGCACAAACAACAAACAGTCAAGTTAGAAGCTCAAAGCATGCGGTCGGAACAAGTAACGACGAATGGGGGAAATCTAAGACACCCAAATCCAAACATTCTGATTACTTGGCAATGCAATAGAACCAAGACGATCCAAGTCTCCCGAGACAAGGATTCCGGTTGCGTTATTACAACCGATCCATGATCCAAACAAATACCAGAAAGTGAAGTAGTCCTTGCAAACACTACGATCCTACCTGCTACATGAACGTCTACTGCATTCAGCAAGAACACAGGGCGTTGAACGGTGATGTGTTGATATCTTCCTGGTAAGTGGTGTTCAATCTTCTATGGACCCAACCGCAAGGAGGTGAGTGAAAGGGGCGTACCGGAGTTGTACCATGGTGTACGAAATCCAAACAGCAAACAGTGTTTCCCGCCCTCGCGAGCACCGTAACCTAGCTTCCGCCGCCCGCTTCGCAAACATCAAACGCGCCATAAAAGTTCTGAGCCCGACCGAGTTCACCGGACAACCCAAACGTACGTACCTGCGTGCTCGCTCAGCCTACGCTTGGCCTTCTTCTCACCCACGACACTTTGAGGACCAGAGTTGAACGCTGTGCGATCGGTATTCTCGTCGATAGAGCATTTGACATCTCCACCGTCCGCCGCTGCAACAATTCAAAATCAATATATAGTTACTGCAGGAGCCAAAGAACACTACTGGCAACAGATGCAAATCCTAAAAGAGAGTGGGGGGAGGAAGAAGCTAAAGATCAACACCATTTCTGTGGGGATAGACCAAAAAGAATCAACCAGCCAACACACCATGTTTCCATCCATCATCATGAGTTTGTGCTAGATTGTGAATTCAAAAGTTCCAAGCCACCAACTGGAGAAAATTTTGACAATCTGCAAATGGAACATGTCATGTTTGTGATTCTCTGATTTTTAAAACCATATTCAGAAAGAAAAATTTTAATCCGATAACCAAATGTAATCATACCAAGTAATATGCAACCGCAGAATTATGCTTCAGAGAAAAATAGAGGTTGGATATTCCAAGTAACATTCAAACATGAGCAAAGTGGAAAAGTGATCTGAAATGCATTATCCAGCGATTTCAAGAATGTAGTTTTCTCCAAATCTACTTTTTATAAATTCAGCAAGATCGGGCAATAGAATTCTTTGGGATCAATGTCAAATCTACAATCCTCGGAAAATTTGTGAACCATCGCATGTTACCATTCACATACGAGATGACCGAGTGCTGGGAAGAGGTAGCATATAAAAGGGAAAAGGAAGCCTAGAGAAGGCAACATGTAAGAGCAATATACTGGCAGAACGAGCTTTACCTGCAGAAACCATGTAGAAATACGGAGCACTGAAGGTAGGATCCAGTGAGAATTTTGATATTGCGCTATCTCCATATCTGGGATTTCTGATGCTTCCCTTGTTCTTCAAGCTGATGCTTGACAGCACTACATCTGAAGAAGAGGACACAGTGAAGAGAAACACTTTGCCAGGGTAGTGAACTGACACATAGAATTGGTGTGATTTAGTTTCCTCTGATAAATAGCTACAACAATGATTTTGGTTGAGTTGCAATTCTTTTTTGCAATTTGCATATTACGACAGATACAACAAAGGTACAAAAACAGACGCACAAGTGGCAAATTTAAACATCCCAAAGAAATGCAAAGTCATGACAATATCTATGGAGGGTGAATTCAGTCTAGCAAAACTAATCAGAACAAACAGAACTAAATCCAATTTGATGAATGAAACTGATCATAATCTCAGACTGGCCAGGTTTTGGAGTCTATAATGATTAATTCACATTGTTTTCTGTGGTTCACCGATAAATCAGAGACACCAAGACACTCAAACTGATTCCTTTTGCAAATGTGAAATCGTTGGAAACTCAAATACAAGGAAAAAAATTATCTACATTTATGTAGATCAAGCGGTTGCTCGGTTCAAAATCTTAATTTTACCACAAGTGGCAAGATTTGCAACATGAATCGCCAAAACAGAAACATAAGCAGTCAGACTTTATCCTTATGATCACAAATAGAATTTCTACTAAAACTTCATGAAGAACCATCCAACTTGTTCTTTAGGTTTGGCTCTCATAACTGTGCCAGTATATATTAATGTTATGTTTTAAGTTAACTATCAATAGGATTTACTTCCTTGATGACTTTAACATGTTCGGCAAGTCCTAGCGAATAACACAATTCTACTAAGTACAGAAGGTCGGTTGTTGGTATAGGAAAGCGTACAGCATATAAAGGATAAACGGTCGGTAGTTACCTGAGAGGATCAAGTTTCCAGACAAACCTATAAGTTTACTCCCTTGATGTCTTTCTTATATCCTGCATGACCCAGTGGAGAACTCAATCCTACAAAGAACAAAAGTTCGGTAACTTGTATAGGAAAGCACATAGTGGTTGGTATAAGCACTTCAGAATTTGAAAGTCCTCAGGCTTTGCATGTACATACACAGAGAAACACAATAGCCATATAATGAAAAGTAAAAAATTAGAGATCTAGACAACAGGTAAAACTTTTCTAAAATTAAAATGCTGTACTCATGCCAAGCACTTGATGTAGCTTCCAGTGATATGCTAACATGCAATTAGCATAATCTTTTTCTACTGAGGACATCCCAATATACCATTCATAATGACAGAAAGGCACCAGAAATTGAACCAAATGAATTATAATAGACTGACAAGTGCATGTTAAATACCTATATTGTGTCCCTGAAATCACTAGCACGGTAAATACCTACAGCAAGCATGAAAGTTTGCATACAAAACGCACAGGCACCGTAACTAATACAGTATGGTAAAGCCCTAAATGTACGGGATGGTATTGTAATGAACTAACCGTCCGAAAACCCTAATCACTGTAAATACAGATTTTTCATATTAGAAAATGGCAGGTGATTGCTGACAAAACAGATGTTCAAACAAAAAACAAGGATTATCCGGAATGATTATGCCTTCTGCCAATTGGGCACATATTAGAACTTCAGCCAATGATGCTTAAACAATAGATGGGTTGGCTAACCAAATAAGTTCAGAGGTACCATTGCTCGATTATATTAGTGAAATACTATTTTAACATTACTACATTAGAATGTTCAAACATGGATTTTAGCATTGATCCAGACATGATGGTTAAAAGTTACACCACAAATTTTATTGGAACAGGATTTATTTTGGATCTCAGTGCCAGAACTTACATAATTCTATTTTTACCTCCACTGGACTTGGGTAATGGCTAGATCTAAACCTACAGAAGATAAAGTCTTCAATGTCTTGTTGAAAATAATTCCTTAATTCTTGGTTCTAGACAATAGGTACTTCTCCTTCCTGATTCTGTCATACTAGTATATGGAAGGTTGACAGATGGAGACTTGTGATTCCATCTAGAATGAAAGAAAATTTTAAACCTTTTATGTGACCGCTACATAACGCAAGGTTGACAATAAATTGATAATATACAGTGGAAATGAATTCCTATTTCATCGATCCGATAGCTGTGCAACTTGAACAATCAGACTACAAATCACCTTTCCTCAAATGCAAGTTTATAAAGCAAGGGTGGAATCACAAGCTCTGCATCACCAGCCAGTTCAATTGCATGAACATAAAAGCTGGCCACAAAGGTGGATCTACACCAAGAGCCTTGTGAACTTCTCAATCTTCACAAGGATAGAACAGACTGGTCTCACTATGTAGAATAATACTTGGTTTCGTTTAATATTTTAGGAGTGAATATGACCAGTATTAATTCCACCTCTGATACTTGCAGTATAAATTTGTTATGATAATGTCACGCACTTAATCAGTATGAATTGGACACCTAAAACCTTTATGGAATGACAAAAAACCATTATAGGGTGTTGAGATTTTTCTTGGGGTAACTTTGGAGATATGCTGATGCATAGAGTGCTGAACCAGGGCAGATGAAACAAGGAATTTGTTTGACTGCTAAAATTTTATATTTATACTTTATATCATTTGTGACACTTTTGACACCAAACTCACAATTGAAATCCCAAATATTTATAGACATTCATAAATTTTGGAAAAGAAAAACACAAGAGAAGAGATTTAACATATCAGGTGACACTATTGGTTAATAATGATGTACACACAGTTGCCATGTCTTCAGAAACTAAGATTATGGATTGATAAATTTTGTCATGAGATTCCGACTACAGAATTAAGAATTGAAACAAGCAACTTAACCCTTCCATCGAAATTGATAATGCAATATGCATTAAAAATATCATCAGACTAGAATTGCAAAAGACTACAGAGAATTGTATAGTTTAATTGGTGATACATATTGACAAAAAAGTTAAGAATGCTAGAGAACAATGAAGAAATAAACTTAAAACCAGGAGAGTCATAAGTGATTAAAAGTAGGATTCGTGACTGAAAGAAACACAAATTGGGATGTGAATACCAAGATCTATAGCTCTCTAATTAATATCGGCTAATACAATCAAAACTGGTAATTTTCAACCATAACCAGTGAAAGGTACTGAGACCAATGAAATTGATCAATATAAACCGCCATACACAGGTTAATCCATAATAGCACATTCAATAGAATAATTTAAACCAATATTGTTCAATAGTAGAAGTGGATGTCATATGAAAGAAAAAATAATTTGAGCAATTCGAATGAAACTCCATAACTGATGACAAGAAAGTTGCACATGATGTCTGGATCTGAAGCATTTATATAACATCTCTAAAGTTGCAGTGATTTGAATTCATTGTTTAGTAAAGAAGTTCATGTTTGCTTAAAACAGTTTTACTACAATTTACATGGGCAAGATTTGAGGAGTTGATACTCCTCCAAGTCTATCAAATGCCTGGATGATTGGATGATGCAGTACATGATGCGTATTTAATGCTGCTAAATTTCAACATAATAAATTCTCGAATTAACCAATTAAATTTCAAGAAGATGTTTTGTATCTTGTAAAAACTATTAAAACTCTCAATCACTAAGTACAAAGCATCAAGAATTATTTATGTATTATAATTTGTGCTTGACTTTTAAAAAATTATGATCAATTAATTAGGTGGCTGAGTGATTTAATGTACAAACCATCTATAAAAGGGGAGGAGAGGAAAATTAGTAGGGTATTTTAGTTTTTGAAACCATATTAAACTTTTGTATCTTTGAACTACTAATCTTAGTCATCTCTTGAAAAGAGAGAGTTCTCTTTTATTCTCTCATATTTCATTTCTTTTTCTCATCCTCTTCCCTTTTCTTCCTCTTGATTCACATCATTTGGTGTCAGTAAGAGGCAAAGGGTGACACGGTGAAGGAATGATGTATCCAAATAGAGATAAAAGGGATGCACAAATTGAAGCACTACGAAGATAAGTTGAAGAGCTTACCATGCACCTCGAGCGTCAAGAAACCATTGGCTCTAGAGGTTCAAGCTACAGGTGATAAATTCAAAGACATGAATCATTTTCCATCTAGAGAAGTTCTAGGAGACTCATCCATCGAGAGATTTCTTTGTGTGAATGACAACATTAAGATTTACTTATCGAAGTTTCATGGTCAACTTCAACCTGAAGATTTTTTTAATTAGCTTAGTGTCATTAAGAAATTCTTTGAGTATGAGAACACCGAAAAATAACATGAATTGCTATAAGGCTTTGAGGTTATACTTTAATCTAATGGGATAAGGTGCAAGAGATACATCTTTAGAAAGGGAAGATAAATATTTTTGTCTTGGACGAAGATGAAATCTCGTCTCTGTGAGAATTTTCTTCCATTTGATTATGTTCAAACTCTTTTTTTATAATTTAACAATCCATAACAAGCTAGCAAAACCATCATCGACTACACTAAAGAATTCTACAAATTGATGGCTTGAATAACATTAAAAGATGAAAAAATAACTCACTATAATATATGTTGGTAGCCTATGAACTATGATTCAGGATGTAGTGAAGATGCAACAATCAAAGATTATATGATGCAAGGATTGAAATTTTGAATAATACCGTCCAGTACGGGCAATATGTACCGGTCCGACAATACATTGGTACGCGGACCGCCCTCTATCAGGCGAAACACTCTATACTGCCCGATATCCAACGATACGGGGCTATATCGGGTGGTAACAGTCGAAATTTCGATCGTTACCACCCGACACAACTCAGTAATGGTCGAAATCGACTATTACTGATTTGTAACAATGATCCAATGGTCAAATTGACCATTGGAGCCCTTTCTCATGGGTTTTTAAACTCATCTTCTCTTATATTTCACTTCATTTCACTCTCTTAAACTATCTCAAACTCATTTTTTCTCACATTTGTATTCTCTTAAACTCTACATTATTTCTTCGAGCAATAATATAATATAAAGCAGCAGACCAATAACGAAAGTAGAAGCTCTGACATTCACCAATACATGTCTCAGAAGCCGCCTCGGACAAATGTGATTCATGATGATCAACCTACGATCATCACCACATTTATGCACCGATAGTATACGGTGTATCAATACACTATGTTGTGGGATCAATTTCAGGATTGGATCCAATAAACATATCATATTGATATGTAGATGTATAGGATCAAGAATCCTGATCCACTACCCATGGAGGCCCGTCATTCGTTTTGGTGGTACAATCAACAATCAAGCATATCTATATATGTGATTATTTAATTTATTTGAATTTTAAAGTTTATATTGTAATAAAATAATCTAACAATTCAAATAATTTTTTTGTAGATATTTCAATATTTACAAAAGGACAATTTGTAATAGACTAAAATACGAACCTTACACAAGCTTATTTACATTGATTTTGTTAAAATTATACTATTACTATATTTATTTCTAACTTGAAAACCCTATCCTGACCTTTTTTATTTTTCAAGTATTTTTGAAGGATTTTATGCCTAAATTAGGTGTACTGCTCGGTACGCCCTAGTGTACCACTCAATACACTAACAATTTAAATATTTTTTTATAAATATTTCAATATTTACAAAAGGACAATTTGTAATGGACTAAAATACAAACCTTGCACAAGACTATTTACATTGATTTTGCTAAATTTATACTATTACTATATTTATTTCTAACTTAAAAACCCTATCCTGACCTTTTTTTATTTTTTAAGTATTTTTGGAGGATTTTATGCCTAAATTAGGTGTACTGCTCGGTACGACCTAGTGTACCACTCAATACACTAACAATTCAAATATTTTTTTATAAATATTTCAATATTTACAAAAGGACAATCTGTAACGCACCAAAATACGAACCTTGCACGAGGCTATTTACATTGATTTTGCTAAACTTATACTATTACTATATTTATTTCTAACTTGAAAACCATATCCTGACTTTTTTATTTTTCAAGTATTTTCAGAGGATTTTATGCCTAAATTAAGTGTACCGATCGGTACGTCCTAGTGTATCGCTCAGTATGCAGTACTGCACTGTACCGAGAAAATCTCGAAACTCCAATACGATACGAAATTTCAATCCTTGATATGATCCTTAACAATTAGTACTAAAAGTTAAAACAATACTTGTTATAATACTAGTGGATCAAAAACTAACATAATAATAAAAAATGCATCTAAGCTAACTCCTAGTCATGGAGGATAATCTATTTGCACCAGTCACCTTCCTACTTGCTTCATATGCAAATAAGTGAGACATTGGAGTGTCCAAATAGATAAGCTGATGCACACGTCAACTTTGCTAAAAAAGAAATGCCAATGAACAACTTGAAGATCATAGAAAACCAAAATATGATGAAGACCCCGAGGAGGCTTCCGAAGAAATTACACCAAAAGAAAATGAATGCTTGGTAATTTATAGAGCGTTTGCTACTCTAAGAGATAATTCTAATGAAGAATGATTATGAAATAATATGTAAGACATACTGTAAGTCTCAAGGCAATTTTCTTGTTATTGATGGTGGCAGTTGTGAAAACATTATGCCTCAAGATATGATAGACAAGCTCAAGCAAAAGATAAAACCACTTTCAAAACCATATCAGATTACATGGTTCAAAAAAGGCAACAAGGTACAAGTTAGTAATTGATGCCTATTTTCCTTATCTATGGGCAAAAATAAAAAGATAATGTGTGGTGTGATGTAGTACTAATGGATATTAGCTATATAATCTTGGGAAGACCATGGGAACATAATAGGTATGTTATCCGGTAGAAAGAACACTTATACTTTTAAATTAAATGAAGTTAGAATTGTGCTTTTGCTATGGAAAAAGGAGTTTGCTCCCAAACCTTTAACCCCAAGGCAGGGAAATAACTCCCTCACCTTAAATAAGTTTAAAAGAGAAAACGAAGAAAGTGGAGTTGCATTTATGTTAGTTGTTATAGAACAAATGTAGAGCCAAAATTCAAAGACATTAGCTTTGAAGAATTTCCTAGTGGCCTATCTCCTCCTTGAGACATTCAACATTGAATTATTCTAATTTCAAGAACAATCTTGCTAAACGAGTCTCACTATCGGATGAGTCCTAAAAAATATAAAGAGTTGAATAGACAAGTTATAGACTTACTATCCAAAGGTTATATTTAGGAAATTTTGAGCCCTTGTGTCATTCTAGTTCTATTAACTCCAAAGAAGGATGAAACTTAGTCAATGTGCATTGATAGTCAAGCTATCAACCAAATCACCATCAAGTACAGATCTCCTATGCCACATTTGGAGGATATATTTGATATGCTTGTCGGTGCATAAATTTTCTCCAAAATTGTTCTTAGAAGATGTTACCACCAAATTTGTATTAAACCAAGGAATGAATGAAAGACTACTTTTAAGACTCAACTACTTTCAAGATCCAATCCTCAAATTGATCTCCCAACAAAGTATATTGATACATTGTATGTTATTGGTACATTAATGTCGTGATGGTCTTAGTTTGATCATCGCGAATCACATGTGTCCGAGAAGACTATGAGCAATGATGATTGTCACATATATTAGTACGGAAAATAGAGAATATCATAACTTCTATTTTCGTCATTAGTCTACTGTTTCATATCATAAAATTGATCATTATACTACTGCTCGGAGAAGAGTGACCAACTGTTACCACATTACTATTGGCCGTAAGATTATCCATAATACAACGATTGTGAATATGATGAGCTTTGCTATATGTTAAAATGAGTTGAAATTGCTAGAAATAAGATAATATCGGCCCTTAATAAGTAATGGTCAAAATCTGACCGTTACCAATAGATACAAACCCCATATCACTTGATACAGGATTATGTAATGTGAAATACCCAATAAAGGATGATCCGCATATCGATCTAGACCACTATATACCGTTTATACTGGGCGATGTACCGAGGTACGACAAACCCTATTCCTATCAACCTTGAAGGAAAAAAAAAAGCTATATGTAAATCTTAAGAAGTGCTCATTCATGATAAGATCAAAGCTATTCAAAGTTGGCCAACACCAACAACCATATAAGATGTTCGAAGTTTTCATAGGTTGACATCCTTTCATCATCAATTTATTCAAAATTTCAGCACTATTATTGCCTTTTGACTAGTTGCATAAAGAAAGGATTGTTTCAGTGGATACAAAAAGCAAACAACAATTTTGAACTATAAAGGGTGAAATTATTGACTGCTCTCATTCTTGCATTATCAGAATTTTTAAAAATATTTTAAGTTGATTGTAATGCCTCTCGTGTGAACACTTAACCAAGAAGGCAACCACTTGCATTCTTTAGTAAAAGCTTACAATGAACTATTCAACTTATGATATTCAATATTGTGCTATTGTTCAAACACTATGACATTAAAGACCTTATTTAATTCAAAGAGAATCTTAAATTTTAATTGTGAAATTCTTAATATATAAATTCTTGTGCGAATCTCAATAAATGATATGCAAGATGAATAATATTTTTACAAGAGTATAATTTATTTTGGAGAATAAAAATAAAATATATAATAAAATAGTAAATGCTCTTAGTCGGCAATTGGTGCATCTTAATACTATGTGTGCTCAACTAGAAATGATTTAATACAATAAAAAATACCTACTTTAATGATGAAGATTTTAGAAAAATATGAAAGTTATGTATTAGGAGCCACAATAAAGATTATGTTATCGAAGATGGTTTTATCTTTCGTGAAACTCAGCTTTGCATTCCTAAATATTCTCTAAGAGAACATATTATCAAAAGACTATAATATGGTGGATTGAGAAATCATTTTGGGAGAGACAAAATAGTCCTTATCTAGGCGAAATATTTTTTACTTACAATTTACTGAGAAGTTGCACGTTATAAGAAGAGATGCAAAAGGTGTCGAGCCTCAAGCGGACAAACTCAAAACCTTGGTGCATAAACACTTTTACCAATTCTTAATACTTCCTAGAAAGATAGATTCTTGGGTAATCTACTACAATGTCTTGTTGCAAAAAGGTCAAAACAATGGAATATTATGCTATCTAGTGTTGAATTTGCTTATAACACTATGGTTAGTTGTTCTACTACCAATAGTTCATTGGAGATTGTTTATTATCGTATTTTATCTCACTATCTAGACCTCGCAAAAATACCTGAATGGCTTTTATTAAGTCCAAAGAGAGGATTTAATTATTACCATAATAAAAATTCATGAAGAAATAAAAAAGAAAAGCTTAAAGCTAGCAACCAAATTTATAATTAAAAAAAAGGCCAATAAGCATCATCTTGTGAAGATTTTTGAAGGAGGAGATCCTGTTTGGGTCTATTTGAAAAGAATATTTTCCAACAAGAACTTATAATAAACTCAAAGAGAAGAAAATTGGCCCCCTTTAAGTCCTCAAGAGAATCAATGATAATGACAATACTTACAAGATTGAACTTCCTCCAAATGTTCACACTTACACCGTATTCAACATCCAAGACTTATCAATTTATCATGAAAATAATAATGACATCATATAAAAGAATTCTTTCTCACCTAGGAAGGATAATATAGTGCATAATGAGCATTGAATGCTCTCAAATTCTAACATAATAAATTCTCAAGCTCAAGCCAATCAAATTTTAAGAAAATAATTCATATCTTATAAAGACTCTTAAAACTTAATTATGTATTACAATTTATGCTTGATTTTTTTAAAAAATTATAACTTATTAATTATGTGGTTGAATGATTCAATGTACAAACCATCTATAAAAGGGAAGGTGAGAAAGATTGATAGGACATTCTAGTTTGAAACCATATCAAATTTTGTGTCTTTGAACAAATAACTCCTAGTTGTCTATCAAAATGAGAGAGTTCTCTTTTATTCTCTCATATTTCACTTCTTTTTCTCATCCTCTTCTCTTTTGTTCCTCTTGTTTCACATCAAATTTGCATCTGTCAAAATATGATATCAACAAAAATCTACAAGTCAACATGTGCACATGTCAGATGATTATAAAAAAAAAATCTTTCGATCTAACCTTGTCATCAATATAACAAAGAGTGGGGACTCCTTAAGATAATCCACATAGACTGACAAAGCCGATCATAACTGTTGCAATAAACTATATCTTCCAAAGGACAAAACTATGAATATTGGCAAAAATAAAAACAAACCATCGCCTTCACTACGAGTAATATTATAGGTGACTTACTATGTAGGCTCCTACTTAGTGCTTTCCTCAGGAATCATTTGGGATGTGCCCAATATGGAACCAATCTGTCTATAGAAGCACTTTTGTCTACAACACCCAGGAAAATTATTAACTGAAAACTAAAAACAATCACGTCAAGGACTATCATGCACCCATGATCTCCAATTGGATATGTCATATAGTTCCTAACATTAACATATCAAATTTAGTTTGTCTGGCCTCCTTTTCTGAAAAGAAAATGTTTGTTCAGCAAACATTGTCAAGAAGATAATAGATCATTGTAATGGCAATAACCAAATGCTAAGTTTGTCTAACAGTAACCAAATGTAATTACTTGTGGTTGCTGGATGAGCTTCTGTTGAGTCTTCGTTTAGTGTCACCACCATCCACTGGAAATTGTATTCCATTAGTACAGCAGAAGAAAGCAGATATGCCAAAAATCTGACTTTGTGCATATAAAGTAACTCTAAATATCGTGCTAGTGTACCTGTAGATGGTAATAACAACAATGCTGTCACAGGAATTCTACTAGCCATTTCATCATTCAGAGTGATCCATAGGCCTCACATTTTGGTAGAGCCATAACCTTGGACTTTATATCCTTTAATTTAAGGTACCCTGGTGCTTTTAAACTCATTTAAGCATAGTATGCCCGACTCCACCACTGTTAACATCAACAATCACTTGGATGTTGTAGGATGGAAAAAAGCGAAACTAGACCATGGAATAGGGGATTATATCTTCAAAGTAATCATATTGAACCAATATCAAGTCATTTTAACTGTCTTATGGCTTAGACTTCACCTCAGGTAAACAGTGAATCACACTGAACAAAAGAGAATCACCACCTTACCGGAAACAAACTAAACTATCAAAGACATGATCCAAAGTAGATCATAACCAATGATGTCACAAAAGTTGAGATCATTCTGAGGGTAACATGAAAAAATATATATATATATGATGAGGGACAACAGTTTAATATAGGATAGTCCAGAGAACACCTACAGATGGCCCGGTAAAATGAGGCGTGTCAAAGAAGATTAATGGTGCGAGGCCAGATAAGATGAGCACCTAAAAGAAACTTCATCATAAACAAATAAAAATACATTACTGCTCTTAGTTTAATTAGGATGTTGAAATAAGCAAAGCTCAATGGCACAAAAAGATCAATTTAACTAACCCAAAAAAGTATAAAAACTATGGCTTGTATTCTTAATTCTTAAGTGAAACATTGGCAATATGACCTCCATTATGTTAAGTCCTGTCACGACGAAGATTTCTTTCATGTAAGGATTTAGAATCAAAGGCACAATCATGTGGCACCTTATTGGCTTCATGATAAGCATAGCCCAACTAAAGAAATATTGAGATGGAGGTTGGATGCACTAAGTGGTCCACTGCAGGTTCATTTTGATAAAAGACACCATGAACATCATTCTTCATGGGATGGACTGTATCAAGACACGTTAGATTTTATCCACCATAGCTGCACCTATGAATAGCAATTATCCACTCACAATATCCAAATTATCATGACGAGGTGCATCCCAGCTACCAATAATGGCATCCAAGCAAGGTAATGCAGATATCTAAAAGAAGAGAAGGTTCAATTGTTAAAGTTCGATGAGAGCATATGAATGTTTGGCCTTGAATTCACCTTATATATGCCTCTTTGTTTTACAGTTACAGACATAAACAAGGGATACAAGTGTGCATTGGTACACTAACCTATCCAAACTAGAACATTGCTTTCCATTTGTCATGCCATCAAGAAAAGATTATGGCAAAAAGAGGACAAGCTCCATGGTTCTTCTCATAGATAGTGATGAGAACCATCGAGCATACCCTAAGATTCTAAAACTCCTTCGGAGGTATATGTTCCATATCATAGGCATGGAATTTATAGATATCAACTCTATATTTCTGGGTTGCAACCAGGAGTTTTATAAGATACGGTCAGGCAGGTCCTGTTATATTCGAACAATTCCTATTACATTTCTCTTCCACCTCGAAATTGCTTGCTGCTAAAGCATCCGGTCAAGACAAATCCAGTTGAATAATTTGCTTTAACGATCATATCTCGTACCTAAAACCCTGATCCAATAAACACATACTTCAAGATCCTAAATTTAGCTTCTTCACCCATAATGCGGAAGGTCCAAGAACTGCACCATTTCATGATGAATCTTATGTTGAAATCTTTACAAATTTCATGTTATCATAATCTGAGTCATCGGACTAAATTGCTGACAATAAACCATTTTAAGTGGCATAACAAACTGAAGCAACAAGAGAAGAAGAGAAGAATGTTTAGCCAGAAAACCTACCACCAGAGTGAAGAAAGCAGTAGAAAAGTCATCTTCTTCCATTGTTTCAAAAGAATCAGTCAACCTACCTCGAGGAATTGTAGACCACAGGCAAAGGTGATATTCCAAAACAAAAACATAAAGAAAAAAACTTGTGGGGCCAGAGAAAACACTAAGCACAAAGATGTTTTGTGGTAACAGCCTTCCTAAAGGAGAGAGAGTGGTGGGCAGAAGGGAGAACGACAGCCAAGAAAAGGAAAAATATCGACCACAGATTATTTCCCGTCAAAAGCGACACCTTCGTGGAGTAAGCTGGTGCAGCGATGATGCCACCGTCAAACTGGGATTCAACGACAAAACCTAAGTGGAGATCAAAAGCGCCTACAACATGCCAGATATGGGAATGCCAAGAAACACCGCTTGTGGAGAAACAAAGACGAACATGTTGAACATGAGCAATACTTCCCAAACCAAGCATCCACTACTCATCGGTTGTGATCATCGTGAACAGCATCATCAAGAAGAAAAGCAAGAAAGAAAACTCTAGTGCGCCAGTATCCGAAATAAGAAACAGTTCTGTCGGAAAAGATGGAATCTTTATGCGCTAAGGTAGTCATAACAGGGAAACATCGCTTACGGATCATGGCGTGTAATGAATCTTTCTTCAACTCAGCAAAGCAACGACCGATGAGTGCGGCGAGGTAATGGTCTAAAAAAAGGGGGGGAAAAGTTAGAAGGAAGAAGAAGAGACGCTCGGAACTCATGGCGTGTCATCAAGACTGAACCTTTCTCCGACGTGGTGAAGCAACCGTGGAAGACGGCAGAGATGAACTTCCGAGCGCACCTTCCCTCCACAAATCCCTACAGCTTCATCCCATCTTCCTTTCCGAAATACTCCAAATCCTGTCCAAAACAGGCAAAAGGAAAAAAAGAAAAAAAGAGACATGGAAGAGGGAGAAAAAAAGGGAAAGCAAACAACAAAGAAGACAGAAGAGAAAGAAGAAGGGCAGGACATGTCAAACAGTGGCTCCCGTCAAGGCCGCACAGTCTGTTGAATGAAAGGCCTAATGTACTCTCTCTCTCTCTCTCTCTCGCTTGAATCCAACCCGGGCAGAGACGGACAGTCCTCTCCCTCCAACCCACCTGCCTTCTCAAAAGTCACGCTTCTTCCTGCACAATTTCCTTAATTATCCGAAAAATCTGACCAGCAATTTCTTGAACAAAGGCAAAGAATTAAGAAAAGAAGCCATTTAGGCACGCAACGCCAAGAGATTTAACGACATCAAGCATCGCTCTCACTTCGCCCGGAGAAATCCGACGGGCGGACAGGCAGATAAGATAAGACCGACAGCAAAGCGAAGCACGGATCAAGCTGAAGCTCCCGAGAGGAGATCGGCGACGGATAAGCACGGAAGGGGAAAGGGATCGCATCTCCAGGCATGGCTAAAAAAAGGAACATCAAAAGGCTGACAGGAAGAGAAGTGAGCACGCAACGGAAACAGCACCGTCGCATGCCATTTTCCCCCGCTGTGTGCTCACTCTCTTCTGTCAACCCCCTCGCATGAAATCTCCTCCTCCTCGAGATCCCATCCCTTCCTCCTCTCTCTCTCATCTACCTGCAAAATATAGGGTTTGGGGAAGGCTGCGCTCCTCTCTCTCTCCCTCTCCCTCTCCCTCCGATCTTGAGGTAACCTACTGGATAATAAAAGGAAGCGAAGACGTAATTTGAGTAAATAGGAGGGTTGGGAGTTGTGGGATGGAGCAACAAAGGGTTTTAATTTGATGATGACATGTCATATTTATATATTTAAAATTAAATTTTTAAATAATATATTTTTTATATATATCTTAAATATTGGTCTGATAATAATATATTATTTATTCGATATATTCTAATTTTAGAATGTGCCAATTAATTTAGTTAATAAAAATTTTGATTATTTTTAAATAAGATTCTGAACTTAAATCTAACCTTCTTCATTTATTCTATATAAATAAAAGAAAATAAAATTTAAGAGGCTTGTGGATTAGGGGGACGCAACGATGGTTCCAGAGGGCGGAGATGCACGTGTCCATCAGGGAAGTAGCGGGTGTCGATGGACCCCGCTATGCCGGTGTCGTGATGAGCGGATGGGACTGCGTCACTGTGCGGGTTACAGGTACGAATTGCTGGTCGCTTGTTATTTGTTACCGCTCTTCCGCCGTTTCCCGTCCCCAATAATACTAATTAGGAGTCCACGGGGGTCCCACCATTTGATTTGTTCTTTCGTCTAACGTTGACTTGGTGAGCTGACTTTTGGTAACGGAGGACGTTATTTCGAAACTACAGATATGGGCAATATTACTTTTTAAAAAAATATATGAGATTTCAACGAAGTTACATTATCAAGAATATCTATTTATTTTTATTTATATAAACGTATTCTACTCATAACTATTATCAAGAATAGAAGGTTTAAATAGATGGGAAGATATGAAAATAGAGGGTTTTAAATAAACATAAAATTATCAAGAATTCCATGAAAATATGGATGGTTTTCTAATTTTATTTTTTATTTTAGTGAGATATAAATATTAAAATATAGTAAACTATGCAACTATAACAAAACTATATGATCGATCGACATTTACTGAACTAAAACAGAGTCAGAATAAATAAAATAATTTTTTCTCTCATTATTATTATTATTATTATTATTATTATTAGTACTAAACTATTGATTGCATGCTTAATGTCTTAATTTGCCTTAAAAATAATATATATTTTTATGTTTTGAGTTGAAAATCCATGTTTCATGCGCAAACAAGAAAACCACCATGGCATGATATTAGTATGTTAATCATCATGTTGGTCCCTTTCTTTGTTCAACCACAATTAGGTTTTCAGTGCTCATCAATATAACACATGTAAAAGCTTTTATGAGTTACCTAACCAACATTATTTGCTTGCCATAAATTTTGTCTCTCAAGTGGTCATACAGCCAAGCAATCTTCAGTTTTAGACATTGATGGCATATCAGCCTTAGTAATACCAGCTATTGAAACTAATGCTAGCAAACCTCAAGAACAACTTAAACAAATAATGTATACATAATATTTATTCCACTCAAGACTAAGGCTAGCATGTTGATTTATTTCCTCCATGAAGATTCTAATATTGTTTTGTTGATAGTTGGATGATAGAAAAAAAAATTAATATGGGTGATCCAAAATTTCTATTTTTGTGCAGAGTAATTGTGATTGTTGGACTTATCCATTTGTTGTTCAGCCATTGCTTTCACCAATGCTTAAGATTCCAAAAGATAGAAAGAGACCAAGACATCCATCCCTAAATTATGGAACTTTCTTTTTATAAATAATCATGAAAGTGACCATTATTAAGGTAGATGGCTTCCCTCCACCACCCCAAAAAAATGAAAAATATAAAATAAAAGACAAGTTGTGTATGATAATTTCATTTTAAATTTTAAATTAATAAATATAGACAAATATTCTTCTTTTTTTTTGTTTTGCTGGAAGGACAATAGCTCATGAAAGAGTTAATAATCATAGTAACCAATTTGGTGACCAACATAGCAAGACAAATGATGAAAGATAGATAAATGATTCTTCTATTCCTCCAAAGAGTTGGAAGGGAAGAATTTAGAGTGTTATTTGTCTTCTCTTTTTTTTCCATCTAAAGAAAGAAAAAAAGGTGTTTTTTTATGTATATATTTTTTGGAGTGTCATTCCCTTTTTCTTCTTTTTGTTTCTCTTGGGCTCTTTTCTACATTATCATGCCTTTACTCCTCTCATTTTCCCTTGATGTGATCAAACATAATCTCTGAAAGGAGATGGTGCACCAACCACATTGTATTGTGCTCATGTTGTTGCATAGAATCATCCTTATCTTATTTCTAAAGGATTGTGAGACTCACCACGGTTTCACATCACCTCTTATAAGAATTAGGATCGATCAAGAGAAATTTTCTCTTGGTAGCATTTTGAGCAATTTATCAAGAAAAAAAATAAACCTAGCTTCGACAAATTACCAAAAGATACAATCATTTTCGATAATTACCGAGGGATGCTCTCTTTTTCGGATCGAAGAAACATAAAATAAAAAATTTAAAATAAATTTCTCACAAAGAAAGCATTGCTTATATTTAAAATAGACTCATTTTTACTTTTTTTTTTGTTTATAACCATGAGCACGAGAGAGGCCGATCACATCGATTATGCTTGCCATAATGAGTTATGGACCATGATATATTTACGTGGATCGAACCACTCCAACAAAGTTTGGTTGACAAGGGAGACCCATAAATGTAGGTCACATCACAACATGTTTTCTTGTTGGAATTCTTGAGTTGACAAACTCATCAAGAAAGGTTATTACTTCGGTGGAATGCTCGACCGACGGTACTGACATACGACTAAAGAACTGCCTCAAGTGCTCGTTATGTCCATCCACATCCAATTTGGTTTGCAGCAGAGATGAGACGTCTTAACTGTTCATTAGTACAACCATCAGATTATTGAGTCTAATCATATAGGAATGTTATGGAACGAAAATGATAATCGGATGACGTATCTGGTTGGCCTGATTTAGTTGTCGAGGTTGATAGAGAAAATAAAAGGATAGGCAACAAACAATAACTTTCTGTATAAGAACAAATACTAGCAGGTCAGAATGTTGAGAATTCAGAAATCACAATCAAATAGAACACCAAGATTTACGTGGAAAATCCCTTCAACGTGAAGGGTAAAAACCATGAGGGCAAACCAGAGAAAATCCACTATAGAAATAATGAATGTACAATCTCGAATCTCTTGCCCTGGCAAGCAACAATCACAAGAGAATAAGCGGGATACAAGGATCACGTCGATGTGCACAACATCCAAAACCTCCTCAAGCAATCCGAAGATGATCTAAAAACTGTTTGGATGAGTGAGAACAATTTCTAAGTTTTCCTTGTCTTCTTCCCTTTCTTTTCTCTTGTTTTACCTGCCCTTTTCTCCTCTCTTTGAATCCCTAATGTCATTTTGCCAAGTTTTGCCCTTTCTTTGCGATGTTTTGATCTCTTAATTTCAGTAGCCACCTAGCCCTATATATAATGAGATTAGGTTAGGGTTAGGGTTAATAAGAGAAGGGTTATGGGCTATGGGTGCTAAAGCCCATATGGGTCGATGGGGCTTTATCGGCCCAACAACCTCCCCCTTGACCGTAAGGGAGGTGTCCCATGACTCCTAGAGTGTAAATCCATGCCGACCAACCTGTCGACACATCTCCCGCCTCTCTTCTGCATAGCAACTAGCCACATTTTGTTCTCGCTCACTTTCAACTACTTCACGATAACCCTCGGTTCACTGCATCGATAAGCATCACATACTCATCTGTAGAGTATCTTACGGAAGGTCGCGTTGTCTAGAAGATCTTCTCAATTGAGGTTCTGCGGGAAGCGCTCCTCAACTTCTTCTTGCTCAACATGTCCTGCGGGTAGATTAATATACGGCTCTACACTATCTTCTGCACATCTCCCCATCACCACGATATTTGGAGGAACAACTGGGTCACATCGCTAATCCTTGCGAGAAGTCTTGGTGGTGCCTTCTTCTTCAAATCCTCAAGGGTTTGATCCTCAAAGAAGACCACATCTACGCTTCTAAACACCTTCGCTTTTACGGATCCCAAAGCTCAGTAACCAAATTGATGTGTGAGTAGCCAAGAAAAATACATTCTTTTGTCTTACCATCCGGCTTAGACCTTTCATTATCGGAATATGTGCAAATGCACGACAACCAAATACTCTCAAATGCTTATAGGAAACATCTTTCCACGACCAAACATGCTCTACAACATCGGCATCTAGGGTCATGCGGGGAGATAAGTTGATCACATCAAGCTAGATTACTCAAAGCCTCATCCCAAAACCTTTTGGGTAGCTTTGCACAAAGCATACATCCGATCTTTTCCATGATGGTGCGGTTCATCCTCTCTGCAATTGCATTATCTTTGAGGTGTACCGAGGAATCATCTCATCTTTGGATGTCATGTGACTGCAATAATCATCAAACAATCTGTATACTCACCACCATTATCGATCTTATGCATTTCAATTTGTCTTCTGTCTGACTCGGCATGGAACTCTTTGAAGACACCAATAACTGATCTTTGGTCTCAAAGCATAAGCCCAAACTTTCTGGAAAAGTCATCTATAAAAGTAACAAAGTAAAGTGCACCACCGATGCCGGGAACATTAGTAGAACCATTAGGAGTTTTTGTCCTCAAAGGACCACATACATCTGTATAAACACGGTCCAAGGCATGCATTTTTCTAGACAAAGCAGGACTAGCAAATGAAACTCTATGTTGTTTACCGGCTAAACAATCAATACAAGGGTTCAAACGTATACCCTCGAGGTCGATGCAATACCTCTCTCTTGGAAAGAGCTTGCAGTCCCTTCTCGCTCATGTGTCCCGATCTCTGCTATGCCACAACTCCATGCTAAAGTCTTTCTCTGTGGCATTTAAGCTGATTCACCATAAGCTTTGGCTGCAACCTGCATAAAGTATGACATTTCTTTCCATTAGCTATAACAAGAGAACCTCTTGAGTTTCCATTGCCCTCTGTGAAACCCGCTATCATAGTCCTCATCATCTAATCTTCCAACTGAAATTAGATTCAACCTCAAGTCAACCACATGCCTCACATCCTTAAGCACCAACTTGCATCGAGGTTGGTCTTTATATGGATGTCACCCATGCCAATAATGTCTCTGCTGTGCCATGGTTGCCCATCTTGACAACACCAAAATTTCGGACTGCGTGCAAAAAACTCCCTCCGTGGTGTAGCATGATAAGAAGCTCTGTGTCGATTATCCACTCGAGATCGACACACAAGAAAAAATATCATCGAAGGGGACAAAATCAAATAATCACCAACTTTGCCTTTGTATTTGTGGTATTTTCTTTTGACTATGTAGACTCACTTCTTTTCCCTTTTTCTTGCTCTTCAGTGCTTAATGATTCTTATAATGTCCTTTCTCACCTGTGATTATAGCAAACAATATCTTTCCTTGATCTTGACTTGCTTCTACCTATCGTGGCGCTTCTATCTTTAGACCTTGACCTTCCTCTGTTCTACGAGATAAGTGCTCGTGAATCAATCGAGATATGCTTGAGGTCTTTCTTCTCAACTCCTCATTCAACAAAGCGCTTGTTACTTGACTCATGGTAACAATGTGAGAAGTCGAGGAAACCACGGTGTCTCCCAACTTTCGACAATGAAGCGAGAAGTAACAATGCTGCAACTCATCATCAAGAGACATTTTCATAGAAGATAAGCTGGTTAGTAATACTTTGAATTTCATTCAAATGCTCAGCAATAGAAGCACCCTCTTTATATTTCAGGTTCACAAGTTTTACGATCAAAAAGCTTTGTTGCCAAATTGCTTTTCTTTCATAGAGACCTTCTAACTTTTTCCAAAGAGAATATGCAGAACTTTCGGTAGAAACATGATGAAAGACACTATCATCGAGCCACCTTTGTCGAATAAACCCAACCGTTTTCGATCTAATCTCTTCCACTCATCATGCGTCATAGTTATGGGTTTTTCACTATCCCCCTGCAAAGGTCCATACAAATCTTTGCAATACAAGAGATCTTCCATTCTTGGTTTCCATATCATCCAATTGTTTCCGTTCAAACTAATCATGCGAGAAACATTACCAGCCTCCATGTTCAAACACAAAAGTTAAATCACCAAAACCTTGCTCTGATACCAGTTGATAGGGAAAATAAAAGGATAGGCAACAAACAATAACTCGTATAAGAATAAATATTAGCGAGTGTAACACATAGCGGAATTAAAACAGAAATCACAATCAAATAGAACACCAAGATTTACGTGGAAAACCCTTCAACGCGTGAAGGGTAAAAACCACGGGGCAAACCAGAGAAAATCCACTATAGAAATAATGAATGTACAATCTCGAATCTCTTGCCCAAAACCCAAGCAACAATCACAAGAGAATAATGGGATACAAGGATCACGTCATCCTTTGTGCACAACATCCAAAACCTCCTCAAGCAATCACGGAAGAATTCTTGAAGATCCGATCTAACTTTGAGGCGAAAGCTGTTTGGATGAGTGAGAACAATTTCTAAGTTTTCCTTGTCTTCTTCCCTTTCTTTTTCTCTTATTTTTCTGCCCTTTTCTCCTCTCTTTGAATCCCTAATGTCATTTGCGCCAAGTTCTTTGCCCCTTTGCTGCGATGTTTTGATCTCTTAATTTAAGTAGCCACCTAGCCCCTATATATATAATGAGATTAGGTTAGGGTTAGGGTTAATAAGAGAAGGGTTATGGGCTATGGGCTGCTAAAGCCCATATGGGCTGAACTGGGCTTTATCAGCCCAACAGAGGTCTCGGGAGGCCCGGTTGAGATCTGTGGTTGAGATGAGCTCTCGGTGTGCTGCGGGCGTGATTCCTATAAGAAGGTCTGGGTCGGATTTTTTCTGACCTGACCCTTCCGATGCTAAAGTTAGTGAATATTTTTCCTCCCCCTTTCCTTGAAGCTAGGTGGGGGTTATATAGGCATGTCTAGGGGCGTACCTTAGTTCGGATGACAGCAAAGTCGTACAGGGGGGCACTGTACAGGTCGGCGCTACACGGCGTTGTCCCGGGATCTCGGGGATGGCCTGCTCCATGCGTCGTCATTTCGGGATTTCGGGAATGGCCTGCTCTGTGCGTCGTCGTCCCAGGATTTCGAGGGCGATTGTTGTTTGAGTTTGGGCATCGTGGCGGTGTGGGGGCACTGTCACATATGACCCGAGGTGGTGGATCGAACGTGGCGACGTACAAGGGGCATCTTTATGTTGATGTGTCTGCTGACGGTGTGACGTGGATGACACCGTGGAGGATGCTGGGATATCCCCTATCACTTCCCCCCTCCCCCAAACAAGACATATTCTGAAGTCCTCGTGGAGGAGGCATATTCTGAAGTCCTCGTGGAGGGGCTCGGGGCATGTCTGGCTTGCTCTTTACACCGCATCGTTTGTTATGCGGGGGTTGGTGAGTCGCCTTGTGGCGCTATTGCTCTTATGTCGGAGGCAGAATTTGGAATGGCGATCGGGGTCGCTTGAGTGATTGGGCGAGCAGGAATCGTGGTGGTCGGGCACAAATGGACTAGTGCCCGAGTGGTGAACTCGGGCACAAATGGACTGAGACTCGAGCTGATGAACTCGGGAACGAATGGACTGGTGCCCGAGTGGTGAACTCAGGCACAAATGAACTAGTGCTAGAGCTGGTGAACTCGGGCACAAATGAACTGAGACCAAAGCTGGTGAACTCAGGAATGAATGGACTAGTGCCCGAGCTAGTGAACTTGGGCATGAATGGACTGGTGTCTGAGCTAGTGAACTCGGGCATGAATGGAATGATGCTCAAGCTAGTGAACTCGGGCACAAATGGACTGAGACCCGAGCTGGTGAACTCGGGCACGAATGGTGGTGCTTGAGCTGGTAAACTCAGGCACGAATGGACTGGTGCCCGAGCTGGTGAACTCGGGCACAAATGGACTGAGACCCGAGCTAGTGAACTCAGGCATGAATGGACTGGTGCCCGAGCTAGTGAACTCGAGGCACAAATGGACTGAGACGAGAGCTGGTGAACTCGGGAATGAATGGACTAGTGCCCGAGCTGGTGAACTTAGTCACGAATGGACTAGTGTCCGAGCTGGTGAACTCAGGCACAAATGGACTGAGACCCAAGCTGGTGAACTCGGGAATGAAGAGACTGGTGCCCGAGCTGGTGAACTTAGGTAAGAAAGTGCTGAGCTGGTGAACTCGGGCACAAATGGACTGAGACCTGAGCTGGTGAACTCAGGAATGAAGGGACTGGTGCCTGAGCTGGTGAACTCGGGCACGAATGGACTGGTGCTCGAGCTGGTGAACTCGGGCACAAATGGACTGGTGCCCAAGCTGGTGAACTCGAGCACGAATGGACTGGTGCTCGAGCTGGTGAACTCGAGCACAAATGGATTGGTGCCCAAGCTGGTGAACTCGGGCACGAATGGACTAGTGCCCGAGCTAGTGAACTTAGGCACAAATGGACTGAGACCTAAGCTGGTGAACTCGTGCACGAAAGGATTGGTGAACTCGGGCACAAATGAACTTGTGCGAGTGGTGAACTCAGACAATGAATGGTAGTGCCCAATTTGGTGAACTCGGGCACGAATGGACTGGTGCTCAAGCTAGTGAACTCGAGCACAAATGGACTGAGACTCGAGCTGGTGAACTCGAGAATGAATGGATTAGTGCCTGAGCTGGTGAACTTGGGCACGAATGGACTGGTGTCCGAGCTAGTGAACTCGGGCACGAATGAACTGGTGCTCGAGCTGGTGAACTCGAGCATAAATGAACTGGTACTCGAGCTAGTGAACTCTGGCACAAATGAACTGATGCCCAAGCTAGTGAACTCAGGCACAAATGAACTGGTGCCCGAGCTGGAGAACTCGAGCACAAATGAACTAGTGTCCGAGCTGGTGAACTCGGGCGTGAATGGACTAGTGTCCGAGTGGACATGAATGGACTGATACCCGAGCTGGTGAACTCGGGCACAAATGGACTGAGACCCGAGCTGGTAAACTCGGAAACGAATGGATTAGTACCCGAGCTGGTGAACTCGGGAATAAATGAACTGGTGCCCAAGTTGGTGAACTCGAGCACAAATGAACTGGTGCCCAAGCTGGAGAACTCGGGCACAAATGAACTGGTGCTCGAGCTGGTGAACTCGGGCGCGAATGGACTAGTGTCCGAGCTGGTGAACTCGGGCACGAATAGACTGGTGCCCAAGCTGGTGAACTTGGGAACGAAGGGACTGGTGCCCGAGCTGGTGAACTCGGGCACGAGTGGACTAGTGCCCGAGCTGGTGAATTCGAGCACAAATGAACTGGTACCCGAGCTAGTGAACTCAAGTACAGATGAGCTGGTGGGAGGATGTACTAGTACTTGATACTTGGAAGCACTTTCTAATAGTATATGTGGTACTGAGGGTTAACGTCACGTGCCTTCATTGGGGTGGGCATGTGCCATCCCATAGGCGGGAAAATGGGGGTGTGAAATTCCACTAGGTAGGTGTGTTAATCGAGGCAGCCCTTGGTATGTGCTGTCATTACTCCCCATCTCGGGGAGCTCAAACGTCGCCCTAACCGGACACCGCTTCCTTATAAATCTCTTATTGCACGGAGGTGAGTCATTATGAACTTCTTTGGTTGCCCCCCTGTTCTTTCTCCCTCAGTCCATCTCTCTTGGTGCCCAGCCCTAAGGTCGGAATGTCTTCTTCTCCCTCCTCATCGAGTCGGTCGAATCCCGAGGCCAATGAGTCGATCTTAGGAAGTTCTAGAGTAGAAGTCCTAAGTTCATCATCTGGTGGGTCACCCCGAATGGATTCGAAGGCTCTTGCGACCCTTCAAGTCATGTGGGCTTGGCATGATGTAGACTCAGTCTTGACTGAGAAACTGTTAGGACTCGTTCGGGATCGATATAGCATCCCGAGGGAGTACAGGTTGCACGCCCCGTTTCCTGGGCAACGCTCCTACGATCGATTTTCGGATGGGTTCGGGCTTACCCTAGATGCCCTTAAGGCAAGGCTGAGGTTTCCACTGTACCCGGTGATCGTAGAGTGTCTCCGATGGTGGGGGATCTCTCCGTCACAGGTGGCGCCCAATTCGTGGCGCTACTTGGTGGTTTTCTGGGAGAATGCCAGGGGGCGGGGATCGAACCGACTTGGATGCTATTCTTAGTGTGCTTTCGGCTCTGCAACGATCGAGGTGGGTATTACCTGATCGCCCGAGACGGGTTCAAGATTAGCGATGCTCCTTCCAACAATAAGGGGTGGAAGACACGTCACTTCTTCGTGAGCCGTCGCGAGGAGTGGGGGTTTTCCTTGGCGTGGACTTCCCGAGCCATCAACAATGTTCCCCCCTTCCTCTCTGATGAAGAGGCCGAGCGGGTGGGGCGCTTGAGGGATGTTCTGTGTTCCTCTCGGGCTGTTAGAGGGATGACCGAAGGATAGTTGGTTGATGCGGGACTTAGCCCGGCCCGTAGGGGTATGGTCGGATTCGTCATTCAGGCTTATCTGTATTTCTTTATGTCTTGCTGATTGACTTATAACTTGCTTTGCAGATATGGTGAACTTCCATGCGTTGAAGGGAATACCCCGTCTTCCGACGTTGATGCGGCCTCCTCGGGAATAGGAAAAGGCCAGTGCCGATCCTTTGGCTGAGGTCCTGAGAAGGCAGAGGTCCTGAGAAGGCAGAAGCAGACCGCCCAAAGAAGAAGGCCAAGGTGTTAACTCGGAAGTCATCCGAGGGGTTGGCGCTCCGGGAGGCGATCGCACGGACAGCATGCGGGTCGGGCAGTGGCTCGCACGGGGAAGGTTCTGGCTCCAAGGGGAATGGCCGAGCCGGTTCAGTTGGGGACGAGGCCCCATCTAAGTGGGGGGAGCGCCCTAAATCGATGAAGGACTTATGTCGAGTCTGATCTTCGAGCAAGAACGAGCCCTTCCAAGCTCTGGAGGTGGCGGATTTATGGGGAGATTGTCGAGGAGCTCTGGGACGTACATGGATGGGCTTGGTGCCTACGGGCTCACAAGGCGCACGAGCTACGGGATGAGGGGGACAATTGTTTGGATCATCCCGGTCAGAGCCTGGACCTGCTTCGATAGGTCGAGGAATGCCTCGGGTGATACAGTCGAGGTTGCTAGGGCGTTCCCAAGGGTTGATAGCCCGGGATCGTTGAACAGTCGTCAGTAGCGTTCCGGGGTCTAGATTGGAACGCTTCCTCCCAACTGAGCAGCAGAAGTTGGTGCCGAAGTGAAAATGGGGGCAGCAAGCTGCCCCTCGGTCGAGCAGACTCCCGGGTTGATCATGGGACTTCCAACGAAACACCCGGTCAGACCCTCCTTCTAGCGCCAATATGTTATGGAACGGAAATGGCCATCGGATGACGTGTCTGGCTAGCCTGGTTCACTTGTCAGGGTCTCGGGAGGCCCAGTTGAGATCCGTGGTTTAGGTGAGCTCTCGATGTGCCGCGGGCGTGATTCTTGCAAGAAGGCCTGGGTCGGATTTTTCCCAACCTAGCCCCTTCGATGCTAAAGTTAGTAAATGTTTTTCCTCCCCATTTCCTTGAAGCAAGGTGGTGGTTATATAAGCGTGTCCGGGGGCGTACCTTAGTCCGGATGACAGCGGAGTCATACATGGGGGCACTGTACAGGTCGGCGCTGCACGACGTTGTCCCGGGATCTCGGGGATGGCCCGCTCCATGCGTCGCCATTCTGGGATCTCGGGAATGGCCTGCTCAGTGCGTCGCCGTCCTAGGATTTCGGGGGCAGTTGCTGTCTGAGTTCGAGCGTCGTGGCGGCATGGGGGCACCGTCACATCTGACCCGAGGTGGTAGATCAGACATGACGACGTACGCTGATGTGTCTGCTGACGGTGTGACGTGGATGACGTCGTGGAGGATGCTGGGATATCCCTTATCAAGATAGAAGAAGAAGAAAAAGACAAATCTTGATGGTTCTAATCTATGAGCGATACAACCTAACAAGGTTTGATCTGCTTTGGTAATTAAAAGAATATGACCGAAGAATGTCATGTTATATTCTATTCATTATTGATGTTAGTTGATGAGAATTTAAATAAATTAATCATAAATTTGTGTCATGGAGATAAATATAAAAAAATAAAAGATTTAAATTAAGTAGCATTAAGATCAGATATAGGAGATGTGATCTCAGTGATATTAGGATTAGAATAGAGTACGTGGCTAAGAAAGATCGATAAGAAATTTTTTATGTAAAATAAAATAAAATATATTAGGGCAAATATTTAATAAGATGAAGATATGGATAAAAGTATCATTCATAAAGCGGCTAAAAGTGATAGAGGTGTCAATGTGATCATCAAGTTATCTTCGTGTTTAAACGAATCTTTTATGAAATAGTTATTAGATCAAAAATATTTTATTAAGAGAACAACATATATGCAGAGCTTATGTTGCTGAAATTAATATATAAGCTTAATAAGAAAGATTCAGAAGAAGAAAAAAAACAGAATTGTTTTAAATAATATGAGTGTATGTTGCGGTTAGAAAGGTTAAAAATACCATGATTAATGGTACGAAGAAAAGTAAAAGAGCACGTAATTTTTTTTTATTAAAAATGATAAATAAAAATATTTAATTTTTTATTTAACCAAAAGATATGACTTCATGCATAGTATAATGATGACAATAGGAAATATATGTAGCTGACATCAAATAGTTGAAATATTAAGATGAAATAGTATCATTCCATTCCTAAACCCATATAATCCCAAAAATAATATTGTTTAGGATATGCATAATTAATATCTATATGACATTAGCTACATTTTCATGATGTATTCATATCTATTTTGCAAATCGAGGGTTAGTCAGATTTTATATCCCAACTTTTAGTTTGAGTTGGAGGAGGGCAAAATAGATATTATAAGCCTCTTTGCCTAAATCTCGTGCGCATTCGAGTCCATTAATGGGCTGACTTGTTGTAGACTTGGGCTTCTAAGAATTCATTGACAAGACATGGGCTTATAAGCGTTAGTGATGATTTAAATGATTCGACTTGTACTTTTGATAGATATGGTTTATTCTTCAGAATATATTTGAGAAGTCCTTTTATAGTAGATTCTGAATACCATTACTCCCACAATAGACGTTGATTAAGAGGAAGATGGTATGTTTATTCTAGACATAATTACGATCGTGATGTGTTGAATTCGGATTGTGGTAACTTTCAATGTATTTAATGGCATCGACCATATGACAATGAGGTGGATGTCTATCACTTGATGTTGAGGTACCATCTACTCGTATATCAACATTGTGTGAGAAAAGTAAATATAAGAAATAAGTGTTTTAGTCAAATAAATTAAAATACATGAGATGTTTATAAAATAAAAAAAATCTTAATTTACTAAAAAATATATTTAAATTCATAATTCTTTGATTAATTTGATTCTAATCAGAACTTTAAAAACACTTAAGCAAATGAAAATTCTTATTTTGTTGGTGCATATTCTAATTCATATACAGAACCATGGATTCCCACCTGTTCTTGTTTCTTCTATGTTTGCCGGAGAGATGCTGTTGTTTGCTTTGTGGTTAAAATAATTGAAGCAGTGATACCGAAAAGTAGACTAAGTGGAACCATTTCTACACCAGCAGATCATCTTCCACAACCACTTAGACACAGCAGAAGGAGCACGAGAGAGAGCTGAACCAGTCGCTTACAAGAACAAATCATGAAACGAGAGAGAGAGAGAGAGAGAGAGAGAGAGAGAGAGAGAGAGAGAGAGAGAGAGAGAGAGAGAGAGAGAGTTCCCATACTTCCAGCTACAATTAAGCTGCAGCAGTCTGGCCATCGGATGAAGCCCACATGATATCCTTGAGCGCAGGGCGGAGCTCGTCGCTGCAGAACTTCTGGTACTCCAGGGTGTCGCCGGCGTCCTTCCTGACCGCCACCACCAGAACCGACGAGGCCACGCTGAAGATGTCCGCGGCGACCGCGAGCTTCCCCTTCCTGCCCCGCCCCTCACCTTCCAGCCTCACTCCGGTCGCGCTGCTCTTCGTCACCCGGTACTTCCCTGCTGCTCTCGCCGCTACACCCTCCAGCCTCGACACTACACCGCTCGCCGGCTCCCTCGTCGCGAACCTCATCTTCTCCTCCCTCCTTTCCCCTCCCACGAACAGCGGCGAGAGGTCGAACCCCTCCGAGAACGATATCAGATGGAACGCGTTCAGCCGCTCGGGCTCCTCCCCTTCTTTCCCTGCACATTCTTTGTCGCCGGTCTCCTCTGCCGCCCCCGCTGCCGCTGCCGCTTCCGGCGCACGCACCCCCTTGGGTGGGGAAGACTTGTTGAACCACGGTGTCTCCATGAGCTTCTCGACGGTGATTCTAGAGTTGGGATTCGGATCGAGCAGCCTGGTCATGAGCCTTCGGGCGTCGGACGAGAACCACGGCGGGCAGCGGAAGTCGCCGCGGCGGATCTTCTTGTACATGGCGAGGAGGTTGTCGTCTTGGAACGGCAGAAACCCCGCGAGGAGGACGAAGAGGATGACGCCGCAGGACCAGAGATCGGCCTTGGCTCCGTCGTAGCCCTTCTTGCCGAACACCTCCGGGGCAACGTACGCTGGCGTGCCGCAGGCGGTGTGGAGGAGCCCGTCCGGCCGAAGGTGGTCGGCGAAGGCGCTGAGCCCGAAGTCGGCGATCTTCAGGTTGCCCTGCTCGTCCAGAAGGAGGTTCTCCAGCTTGAGGTCACGGTGGTAGACGCCTCGCCCGTGGCAGAAATCGGCGGCGGAGACGAGCTGGCGGAAATAGTGGCGGGCAGCGCCCTCCCGGAGCCGCCCGGTGCAGGCGACCTTGGCGAAAAGCTCGCCCCCGCGGACGAGCTCCATGGCGAAGTAGATCTTGGAGCGGGTGGCCATCACCTCGTGGAGCTCCACGACGTTGGGGTGGCGGACCATCTTCATGACCGAGATCTCGCGCTTCACCTGCTCCATCATGCCCACCTGCACGATCTTCTCCTTGCCCACAACCTTCATGGCCACGCTCTTCCCGGTGCGGAGGTCCCGCGCGCGGTGCACCTTCGCGAAGCTGCCCTGCCCGATGACCCGCCCAAGCTCGTAACGCCCGTGGAGAACACTGCAGCCCTCCGACGCCGGCAGCGGCGGCGGCACCTCCTCCATCAATGTGTACCCTTCCAGCTACTACCACCAAAAGCAACACAGAAGCAGAGGAATAAGTTGGGGGCGATGACGACGATGGGTGGCGTCTACCCGTCCTCGACGTGTTTCCGGTGGCACCCTCTTCCGGCGAGCTTGTTGGGCTTCCGGCCGACTCCTAGCTCAGAGTACGATCTCCGCATCATGCTTCTGCATTGCCTGACACGGAGGCAACACCACTCGATCTCGTTCATCGAACAGACCGAGGAAGAGGCCGGGGAGGCTACTTCATAGCAATTAGGCGGTGTGGAAACATTAAAAGACCAAAATACCCTCAATTACTTTCCGTTGAGCCCGACTTGTCGGGCCCAAATGGAGGGGGTACAATGGTCTCATCAGGGTGACTAAATAGGGTTGAAACGATCAAGACCGTCGCTGCCTTCGATCGGTGTCATCATAGCCGTCCGATAGACCGACGCGCGTCCGTATCGAGCGAGTGAAACCCAATGCAGTAATACCGTGTGCATGGAAAGGATTTATTCTTCGCCTGGCAACGTTTCATTTCTCCGGACAAAAAGGGCTGAGATGGTGGCCTGCCATGTAATGCTTTCTATGAATGCAATAACTAAATTTGATACTGAATTACCAAAAAAAAAAAACTTATTTTCGTCAGAAATATTAGATAAAGAGAGCCACGGTTTTAGTAAAATTTTGAATTATAATGAACACTTTGTATGGATGAAACGAATGGCATTATAAAATGCCAATAAGATTAATAATCCACAATACAGTGTATCTGCTCATCTTGATTTAGCTCATCCTTTTGTAGCTTCATCAATGTTGCCACAGAAGGAAGCCAAATGTTGGTGATAGATCACAATTTAGCCACGTATCGATTTGAGTCGGATCTCGACTAGAACCGAAACTAAATCTGGAATTTTTAGAAGACACGATTCATGATTAATTAATGTATATGGTTTTTAATTTTAAATTGTAACAGCTAATTGCGATCTCGGTTGCAGTATCATCTCCTATATGATTCGGTTCTGACTCTCAAAATTTAAGATTTGAAGCTGTCGATTTAGGTCGACGGCATACAAGTCACTGTTCTCAACCATAGTCAATAAAGCCAGGTGCAGTGGAGGAATCCAAATTGTCTCCTATTCAGTGCAATAAACCTGCTAATGGATGCTAGGTACTGATAAAGAATCTAAGGTTGTGGAATATGCAGTTGGTTTCCTTGTATATTTCATGATAATATAGAAGAAGAGCTACATATGAGCTGAGTTGCAGGCTACGTACAGCCGCTGACAAGGTTGTGGCAGGAAACTGGGGGAGGCTCTACCTGGGGAAGAACAACTGAGATATCAACAACTGACATACTTTCAGTGGCTAATCATTCTGTCTCTTTATCAATGATTGATACAAATAGGCAACCGGTCGATTCTTACATTTACTACACCATTTTATGTTGAGTTCCTCGACACTCAAGATCGCTCAAGAGACGGAATGACAAGAAGACAAAACCCGAGTCGGAATTCAGACAATTATTGAGAAGAAGACATAATTCTGTGAGGCCAAATGTTTGTGGTCAGAATCTTCTCAGTGTGTAGTTCCATTCATGGCCCCAACTCTCGAGAGCGTGCAAAGCCAAAGAAGGGCTGAGATCTTCTTGTTTCCTGGTCTTCTTCAAAGAATCCAGTGTGGACTGTGAAGGTTCCGCTGAAATCTTTGCTGTGATCGAACTGCATCATCAACTTTGTGTGTGTGAGAGAGAGAGAGGGAGAGTCGAATATGACTCTATTTAACATAAATGATAGGACAAAACGAGAAACGAGATTCCATTGCCTCCCATCTTCCATTCGAGAAGGAAGCAGCTTGCTCGCTTTGTTGCTCGATGGTTGGCATTTCGTGGCAGATTAGATGAATGGCATCGAATGGGGTGTTGGGGGACCAAATGGTTGGGAATCCTGTGTCTCAAAAGAGCCGATGCCTGCCATGTGATGCTCGAGCTCAGAAACCCTACGTTCTTCTCTCGCAATGGACTTTTAACAGACAGCTGGTGCAACGCTTTTGTCAGCTTTCTCAGCCTCCACGAGAACAACACATGCAGGCAATCTGGTTTGGGATGCTTGAAAGCTACTCCCATAGGACAAGGGGTCACGAGGCCAGACTGCCTTCGCCAAAGTGTTCCTAATGATAGGATCCGGTTTACTGCGTCACAATAACTTGAAGAAAAGGTGCCGAATCCATGGTTGACCAACTGCCATTTCCTTGTGCTTTTGATCCATTCATCGTCTCCTTCCGAGTCTCTTTGGTCGATGGATGCATGGATTGATGAGAACAAGAGCACAAGTTGGTCTTGTTCTCGAGGGCAAACGTCATAGAGCGAGTTTTCTCGTCAAACAGACTGCCTGAAGCCTGGCTCTTGCTGCAACCCTGAGGTAGACTTGATCAAGCATATTATTGCAGCATAATTAATGTGATATGACAGCCACGGGTTGATTAGTAGCAGAGCACAAGTTCGTCTTGCTCTCTGGGCTGCTCAATTCCTGCAAGAAACCTTGGCGTGGGTTTCTCTTTTGATTAAATGCCTGCAACTACTGCATGGAGCAGCATAGATGACGCAGAAGATCCATCGCTCAAGATTCTACTATTGCTGACTTCCATCTCATTACACGTCGATACCTTCATGTTTCCGGGCTGTTGAGTTGTATGGAGAGCGTCTGTCTGTCTCTGTATGTGCGCGCGCAGGATTCACAGCAGCTGGGCACGTATCAGCCTGTAGCAGGTGAAGAAGAAGAGGACGCAAATAGGTAGTCTCAATTGTTGATGGTGCAAACTTGGGTATCCGAATCATTAAGACTGTTGCTTCTTTTTCCTGTGAACAGCACAAGAGGCTAGGAAATCAAGCAGATGCCTTGAAAGAAAAGGTCTTAGAGAGATCTGCTGAGAATGGTTATCTCGATGCCAAACTAGTCATCTCTCGACATCATGTCACTTGTTGACGATGAGGCTCGAAAACCTTGAAGCCTGTTCGAGCTCAGATCACACATTGTACGGCCATTCGCAGCCCAAATTGGCACTCCGAAACCCCAACACACACACACACACACAAGCTTGAGATTCATGGGCTGCGTGACTGATTCGTGAATGGGTGGTAATTACCAGATGCATGCACTCATGCATGCACGCGGGTTGACCGCTTTTACAGTCACACCATGAATGATGACTTCATGGCTTTTGGATTGAAGTCTCGATTACGTTTCTCTACGTTTGATTATTTCTGTCTTACCTAATCCACGTGCTAACCCAGCCGCCAAGAAAAGTAAAATTAAGCTCACATCATCTCTCATTTAGCGTGACAAACACCTCATAATGAGACGGTCGTGATGTCGAACCAATTAATTACTTTATTTTTTAATATATTTCATACATGTAATAAGAAAAAGAAACTAAATATAGAAAAGACAAAAAAAATCATATTTATTTTTGATTGGATATTAAGAACCTCGACTGATTCATCCTTGTAGAGGTAGAAATCTATCATGTTTATATTATGTCTCTACTTAGCCACTGATTTTGTTTTCAATGACAGCAGAGTTTATTGACTTACCGCTATACATGCATACGAACTTGAAGCAACTCCACTTATAGTCAATGCATCGATTAAATAACATTGAGAGAGAGATTATTTTTAAAAAAATATATTATATATTTGATTCGTTATGATTGTAATGCATCAATCAAAAATGCATAAATGAATTGAGTTTTGTTTCCTAAATAGAGCAAGGAGACCCATGAAGGTGTGAGGACTTCATTCTAGGAGTTCATTATTTGATCCGAAGCAAACGTGTGTGATAGTTATTTAAATTTTTTTTCTATCATTTTTTTCATTATTTTTTTCTCTCTTTTTTTTTGTCTCACTATCTTAAAGAAGAGACTCTTTGTTGCTCGCATATATTTTAAGTATCTTTTAATTAATTTTGAGAAATAAGTGACTTAATGATATTTAAATATAAATAATTAATCATTCGAATTTATTTATTTTTTATTCCGATGATATTAATAGATATCATATCCATTTCTTCTTAGAATGGCTATAATTGCATTCACTTGGAGGATGACTCATGGTCAAGATTCAGGATAGGCACACGTTGACCTCACCCCGACACGAGGGTGGACTCACCATGACCTTTTAGACCCATCGCTACGCCCATGATTTTAATTTTTCCTCATTTTAGCTGCACCAAACCATGCCAATTATCTATTTTAACCGAGGAACAGATTGTGCACGTGCGAGATCCCACTTAAAGTTGCATTCCATCGATCGATTTTGACTTGTTATTTTTCCTACACACGTGTGACCTTCCTCGGATTATTGCTACACTTAAAGTGGTGGTTGGTTCGTGCAACATCATGTTTTTTTAGCTTAAATTAAAGGCACAAATGTAGCTCTTTATCTTGTTTTATAGCTTATTAGTTGATCTACCGCAACACAATGAGTCGAGCTGGCAAAACTGACTTGGCAAGGGTCAACTTATATTTCATCAGAGGAATGCATCTATGTATGAGGAATGCATCTATGTACGATATCTTGCGGTACCAAACATCAAAGCCTACACCAAATGCTGATACTGTTTGCAATCCTGCGATGACCTCCGTCGAGGCTTTGTCGGCCATGAATGGGTGGAGGAGGAAGTCAACAAGTCTTCGTTCTTCCCCTCCAATTATTTAGCCTTTTGTGGATTGACTTCTTCACTTGGCAACGGCCGACATCCCACCGTCTCCCTTTTATCTGTCGGTATTAGAAGACCCGTCCTCACCCGTCCTCCAAGTCTTCCACCCATTCATGCATCCCCAGTCAGTCATCCTCTCTCCCTTTCTCTGTCAACCCCCAACGGGGCCTGCCCATGACGACGAGCGGGCACGTTTCATGGATGATGATGATAGCTCCGACTCTTGACCGAGTTCTTCGTTCTGATTCCAAGGTGTTTTATATCTATATATAGTACTCGATCCATCCCCTCCCACTTCTCAGACCTGTTATCATTCATAGAAGCACAGCTTTATTAGTTAGTCACCACCTCACCTTGCCTCCTACTCTTATTATGGGGTCAAGTTGGTTGGATCACCCCTCTCTCAATCTCGACCTCAACGTCGGCTCGCTCCCGTTTCCTGTCGATTCTCCGGTGAGTGCAATCGTCTTTCATCTGCTTTCTGAACAGTTTTTGATTCATTTTGTTGATTAGTCTGTTCTTGATGGGTTGTGCAGAAAGCTGTTTTGGCCATGGAATCCAAGCATGTCGACAAGAAGGTGTCGATCAAAGACAAGAAAGCTGTAAGTTCTTATCGATTAGCTGCTGAGTTTATATATGCTACGGAGTTCTGATGATGTGCCACCTTCTGTCTCTTAGATTAAGGCTCTTGAGGTGGAGCTCGTTCTGGCAACCGAAGAGAACAGGAAGCTGAATGAAGTGCTCACGGCCACGATCGCCAGCTACAGCGCGGTTCGGAAACAGCTGATCGAGCTGATGAACACCCCTCACCCCGAAGGAGGGTCTCGATCTAACTTGCCGCCGGGAAAGAGGAAGAGCGAGAGCCTCGATGCTAATATGGAGAGCACATCGAGCGAAGGCTCCTGCAAGCGAGCAAGAGATGACTGTAAACCCAAGGTCTGGAAGCTCCATGTCCGCTCCGACCCGTCTGATACAAGCCTCGTAGGTTCCACAACCTTTCTTTCTTCTTCTTTCTTAGATGTTCCTGGATCGAAGCCGACATCTTCTTCTGGTCTTTAGGTCGTGAGAGATGGGTATCAATGGAGGAAATATGGGCAGAAGGTAACCCGAGACAATCCATGCCCAAGAGCTTACTTCAGATGCTCCTTCGCCCCTTCCTGCCCAGTTAAGAAGAAGGTACAGAGGAGCGCGGAGGACACGTCGATCTTAGTGGCGACGTACGAAGGCGAGCACAACCATGACCTGCGTTCTCGGCCTGGAGCTCCCAGTCTGCTTCCCATTACTGCAGCACCTGACCTCAACTCATCAGGATCGCAACCGGAGATGGCGTCGCTGGGGTTCCAGCGCAGTTTGGTGGAGCATATGGCTTTCTCGTTGTCGGAAGATCCAGCCTTCAAGGCTGCACTGGCCACCGCCATCTCCGGGAAAATGCTTCCCCTGCGAACTGGCTAACTCTCTGCTCCTCGAGATGACCGAGGTGATGCCAAAAGTTCGGTTTCTGTTCTTATCAGTTGAAGTAGACGATCCACGAATCCACGGACCGAGTTTGATTCGGAAGAAGAAGTTCCGAGTTGGACACACCGATCGATCGATCCCGAACGAAACTTCCTCACGGAACAATGGTCAAAAACACGTGGTGTGGACTTCTCGGTCAACGGTGCCAGCCAAGGAAGTTTCGTAGCCGCTTATCCTGACGATGTCGTTGTAAATGCTTTAAAAATGGTGTCGGTATGATAATGGACATCCAGCCATTGATTTGTGTACGATGATTACGAATACGAGTACAAATGTGATACGCAATGGATATTAGTTAGTCAACATAAAGTGAAATCTAATTAAACAACTGTTCTATTAAGTTCTATAATATGGTAAATATATGCAAGAAATATAATGATTTAAGGGCTTACATTAATAAACCCAACAGATAAATTTGGGCCAATCTGCCCAATTACCACCCAAATTTCCCACTGTTCTCTCCATATAAAAGGAAAGGCGCGTCCATACATCCCGCCACTTCGTCGTCGCGAGGGATTGCGTTGCGCGGCATTCACTGACCGGAACACCAGATGCCGGAAAGATGGTGTCGCTTCCCCTCTCTTAGGGCTTCGATTACTTCTCTATGGATTCCATCGCATTGTAATCCTTCTCGCCTTTGGTGATCTCTGTAGCCGAAACACAAGCGATTGGCCAGAACCGCCCTATCCCTCGATCGATCCGTACGAGGAACGGCAACACCGTCAGGTGCCTCCTTCTTGAGCTTAGTTTCGACTGGCCTTATTTCTTCTTCTTCTTCTTCTTCTTCTTCTTGTAGCTTTTGGTTGGTCATACTCGTCGTCTTCCTTCTTCTTAGGGTTTTGGGGACGCGTGTTCGTTTCCTTTGGTTGGTTGAACCAAACAAAAGAGAGAGGGACTAATCGCACGATTGGACAATCACTTGAAATGAACAGGGAGGTATTCCTAAACATTTATAGTTACTACAGTCTTTTTCTTGGTTAATTGCCCAATTGCCTATGCACTGGACTGCAACTTCAATCGCATAAATCATTAAAATGGAAATAACAAAAACTATTGGATTATGTCAATAGCCAGCAAATAGCAAAGGCTAAATAATTATATTGACCTTCCAAGGAGCTAAATCATCCCAATCTTTTGAAGCTTAAACTAGATTAGCCATTGAGATTCATATGAAATATTTCCTAATCATCCTTACATGACATTTGAATCATAATATTCAGGTATAACCTTTATTTATATTGGGATAATTAAGAACTCAAACACACTTCCATCTTTGTTGGTTCTTTTAATTTTTCTTGTACAGGTAACATAAGGAGTAAATGACAGGATGAAAAATGCACTTACTTTAAACTTATAATGTCGCCATATCTCTCGTTCTTTTTTTTCCAAACAGAAAAGTTAATGCAATGCTTCACAAAGAAGATACAACCTGTGCTTTAGAGATCAACACACACACACACACACAAAGGTAAATCTCACCCTTTACCCATTCATTAACTAATGCATTTAGAACTGTCCTTTTCTAGCATTTCAACCAGGTAGTCAGTTTAAAGGTTGGCACACGTGTTTTGATGCCGGCACTTGACTACTATTCAAGCAGGTGTGGGGATACACTATGAGAAAAGCACTGCTTTTTGTTTTGTTTTAGTGCATGAACCTTTAAATTTTCCAAAGCCAATCAAGTGTGCCTGCCTTCACCTAAAGGGGTCCAGCACATTGTGGATGTCGGACATAAACTACATCTGAACAATAGGGGACAATTGTCTCAACCAATCAGACCCTGTATAGTGTCTACTAGTAATATGATTGAAGGTTCAATATGAATACATGGCTATCTTTCGTGATTCTTTGTGCCAGCTATTTTGTGACTGTGACTGCTGAATTATTCTCTGCAAATTGATACATATGGCACTGTCTTTGCCTCACTGATGAGGGACTTGTTAAATCTAAATCTGAGCAATATTTTATAATAAAGCAACTAGCTTAGCCAATTATTAAATTTCAAGTATCAAGATGAATGATACAGAAGTTCAATGTGATTACATGTTTTCCCTCGGACATAACAAAATCAGTACGTTAAGAGGAATCCTAAAAGATAATTATCTTCCCATTAATAGAAAATTGTCACAAAAAATATAAAATAATTGGTAACTTGGAGCATTAACCTTCCACATCTCAGAACTTGCTAGACTAGTAATTTGCTGTTGTTTTCACTCACAGCTGCAGTGAGCACAGCAAATCTTAAATGGTTGAGTCATGGATACTATCAATATGCCTATTGTAACACACTTGGTCCAAGATTTCTAGTTGGAGATTACTAAATGTCAAGATGCCAAATAGAAAAGATTCCAACTTCTGAGTTCAGGTTAAATTATCTCACTTGTGACTTTGGGAGATTGCTCGATGGGTGTTTGCCTAATTCGAAGCATATGCATGTGAATTGCTAAACTTTTAATATGAGACTCTTTGATCCAACAAATCAAGAATGTCGAGTGCGATAGTTTGACCTTTCTTGAGTTTTGTTCTGTGAAATTCATATTCAAATTAATGAGATCTGGCAGGCACCAGTTTGTTCCTGAGTGCAAAAATTTAAATCTACATTGGTTTTTACAACACATCTCAAGGAAAAAAAGACTTTTCCTCTCAAGCTGTTCCCTCTGAACTTTACCACTGGAAGAAGTCAAAAACTGAAAAGCTTTTTGCAGGTAATCGAAGACACTTGAACTGGGAGAATAGTGAAAGAAACCCATGGTAGAAATTGCTGTTGGTAGCAGGATTGCTACGTCCAGGTGATTGCCGTGCCAGCGTGTTGATACGTAATCAGATTATTCCTGATTTGTAGTCAGCATTGGCTGTATAACTCTTAGCATTCCACCAAGCTCTACTGGCACCAAAGGAATGAGGGAATGAAGCACATCGGTGATCAACGGCCTGTAACTAGGTTCCTGCTGGACACAGAGTACAGCAACGGCAGCAACCTGATCCATGCCACCATCTTTGTTAGAGGAAACAAAAATCTGCTAATGGGCAGTATGAATCAAGAGGAAAACACACCTGATATAAGTGTTTCAGATCCATTGTATCCCTGATAACTGGATCTACTATATTTGGAACTTTCGATCTGTCAGTGAGCTGGGGCATGGCCTGAAGACAAACAAGTAAAACCATTGAGCACTGTCTTGGAATAGATGCAAAAACTTGTTGGTTTTTCTGCCATACCCAAGTCACTATTGACTGGCACTGAGATGATTCCAGCTTTTCAACTGGTTTTCTTCCCATCAGAAGCTCCAACAGCACAACCCCAAATGCATAGACATCACTTTTCTCAGTGAGCTTACCTGAAAGAACTCAGAATTATTTCTGTCCTACATCCATTATGTAGCTTCTGTTTTCTTAGTACGATCACTAAGAATATCAGTTGCTATGTTTTGACATCAAATTAACACCGGTGGTTAGCAGGAGAAAGGAAAATATACAGAACAAGAGGAATCGAGTACCATCTAAAAGGTACTCTGGAGCTACATATCCAAGAGTGCCTGAAAGCTTTAAATTGCCTTTGTTATGGTTTCTGCTAAGCACTGCAAGGCCAAAGTCCGAAATCTGTAACCAGAAGCAATTCATTAGTGAAACATGGCAGATGACGCAGATGCTAAGAAAAATTGTTTAAAGATTGCATTTACCTTGGCATTGAAGTCCGAATCTAGGAGTACATTGGATGATTTCAAATCTCTATGAATCACTGGTGGGTTACAATGCTCATGAAGGTACTCCAATCCTCTGTTTGCCAGATCATATGAATGATTAATACATGGGAAAAGATGATACTTAGAAGCCGTGTTGAGATCTAAACCTTGCAATGTCAAGTGCAATCTTCATGCGAAGGTGCCAAGTTAAAGCTGATCCATGGGATGGTCCTGCAGATATAAGGCAAACAAGACACTCAAGATTTCTGCCTTCATGCCATTCCAACTGGAACACAAGAAGAAATGTACCATGCAGCTGTGTTTCCAAAGATCCATTTTGCATCAACTCGTAAACGAGCAGCCGGGTTTCTCCATGAACACAGTAACCCAGAAGAGGAACTATATTGGGATGCCGAACTCTTCCGAGCAAATCAATTTCATTCTGGTAGAAGTCAAGGCATATAATCAAACTAGAGAACAGGAACCGAGGACGAGAAAGACGAAGGTGCTTGAGATTCTAACCGCGAATTCTCTCTCGCAATCCTGCCCGCTGCCATCTAGTTTCTTCACTGCAGCAAAAACCTCCCTGTTGAAGGTAGCTTTATACACATGGCTGAATCCTCCTTCCCCCAAGATATTAATCACGCTGAATTTGTTGGTTGCCAATTCCAGTGATGCAAAGTCGATGGTTGGCAGTAATGTTTTCTTGCTTGTCGTCTTGAAGGAGCTCAACTTGCTCAAGACTGGGCCAAATGTGAGTCCACCAGCAGCATCTGTTGCGTTGTGTGAATGCTGGAATTGTCAAGAGTGCAATACGCATCCAAAGAGAACAGTTTCCACGGTTTCGTATATGCCAGTGATGTCAGAAAGCAAACCTGAACTCTCAATGTCTTTGGAGTCGAGCATTTGGCGGCTCCGCCGCCAAAAGAACCAAGCACAAAAAGTGGATGATATGATTGCTATAACGGCGACGGAGGCGAGCACGATTGCTACGGTCAATTCTTTGTGGTAATGGTGATGGTGGATCTGCATCACTGCTCTCCAAAAATAAGACCATCATTGAAGGTTGATCTCTAAAAAAAACTTAATTTTTCGAGTCGGATGAGAAAAAAACACAATCGAACATCGAGAGGATGAAGGAACTGAGAAGCCAAGCAAGAAAAGAATGGCACTTGAACACTCTGATGCAAGATGCAGGAGAGAAAAGATGGAATAAATTCCAGAATAGCATCACAGAGACAAGATCTTGAAACGCCATGATCTAAAGCTGCCAGATCACAAGGAAAAATGGCATCTTTCTCAGTAGAGAAGGGAAAAAAAGATGGAGGGAGTCGAGGCCGACACCCCGTGAACTCCGAACCAAGTAAACCTTAAGCACCAAAATGACCACAAACGGGAGTACCTGCAGGAGCTGGCGCCAGGAACGAGGAAGACAGAGGAAAGGTCTGGTTTCGAAGGGAGGAGAGGGGGGACAGCCCCAGAGACCCTTCGGCGTCGGCTTCGGCGAGAGACATGAACAGAAAGAGGCCAAGGATCCAACTACAAGGAAGAGGAAGAGGTGCCGGCGGCCTCCCCATGTCCCCTCTTCTGCAAGAAAGAAGTCTTGAGGAGGTCTCCGACGGAAGTGGGGAAGATAAAGCAGCGGCAGGATGGGTAGGAGATCCAAATCACGAAACCAAGGTGAGTAACCCAGTTTGAATCCCTTGCTTCCTCCTCCTCCTCCTCCTCCTCCTCCTCTCTCTCTCTTTCTCTCTCTTTCCCTGTTTCAAAAAATTGGATCTTTATTGGTAATCTTGGTTGATTTTCCTTTTTTTTTATCTTAAAAGTGGGAAGGATAGGGACACTTTTCACGGAGAATGGGAGACCAGTTACATGTGTGGGGTTTAGATACAAAAACCCAGATCATATTGCAGTTACATAAGGAAAGAACAAGAGGAAGGGAGAGAAAGCACCAAGGTGAGGGAGGTTAGAGGGAACACTATTAATTACAGGAATATAGAGAACCCATATGCAGGTATAATGTTATTTAGCATGTCAATTCACATTCATGTGGCAGATAGAAAACCTTTGATCGTGTAGCAGTTACAGGAGGCAAGAGCAAGAGAAAGAGAGTAAATTAATATGAAACATTTTCTTTTCTATGTGAAATCCTTAATTAATTAATTTTTTTTTTCAAATGCAAGTTCTAATTTTGGCAAATATGAGTTGGAACAATAACAAGAATATTTCTTTAGAAAATATATAATTAGACTCATTCACATGTAGATCATGAATGTTTTAAATCAAAAACCTTCATGTGGATAAGAGTAATGCTATATTTCAGCATAGCTAGTATTTGTTTTATATATGCTAGTAGATTGATTCATAGAAAATATTGAATGTTTGATTTTGTTTTTTCACATCTTACCCTTACCTTGTATCTTAACCATTTGTCAATTTTGAAATGAATGACATCATAAAATTGATTTGACCAACATAAAAAAAACAAAGGATGTGAGGATGTGATAAATAAATGATTGAGATGTGAGAATCTGAAAGCTACATCCTACATATTATCATGTAGATGTAGAGATTAGCACATCACTTTAAAACTACATGCATGCCATTGAGCATCATTTTATCCTTCAAAAGAAAGTCATTTCTACTTATTGATTGGTTTTAGTTGCATAAATAAATAAATATAGCCTACATATCTGTCAAAGAGCCTTTTGAATATACACACATGCATACATAAATTTAACTATACACAGGCAAGAGGAGCAATGTTGGCATCAACATGTTCACCTGTTCAGCAGCCTTACTAGCTGTGTGTTTGAAGATGACACTGTCCACATTGGACAAGAAATGCATATATTCCTTGTTTTATGGCTCATAATTTTCTTTTGGGAATCTGCTGAGACCATTTGGCAACAGCAGGCTGCCTTGATCATTCATGGTACTCTGCATTCACTCAACAACTGTTACTTTCTGAGCTCTGGTAACAGTTTGCACTCACAGTTCCCACGAGTGTGTCTCCTCCAAAAGAAGGCCACATAAATTTCTTCTAAACTTTAATCCCAAAAGTTTAACCTATTTCCACTTTTTGTTTTAGTCTTGATTGGTAATCTGTTTCGAATTAGGAAAAAGGTACATGCCATAAGATTAATTTGACTAAAACAAGCAGACAATTCAGATGAGAAAAAATTGAGGGTAGGATGGAGTTATATTGTTTTGAGACAAACAATTACATGCTCTTATGGAGGCATGTAAGTTTGGAATCTTCAATAGATAAATAGTGTGTCGGATCAAAATGGACCCAATCAATACAACTATGAGAGATAATTGAGCCAACTAAAGTCCAAGGCTCATTCCCAAAGCAAACCCTAATGATTTCAATGCCATAGTTTCCATCCTTCCTCCTAGGAGAAACCTTGTGCACACATGTCAACACCACTATGCCCTGATCTGAATATATATACATATATATTAAGGAGAGAAAAAAAATGAGAGAGAGAGAGAGAGAGAGAGGAAAATGAACACCATCACCTACCTGGTTTGATATTGATACTGCCAACTTGATGACAGGCCACATCTGCTATTATTTTTATACACCATCACCTACCTGTTGGCCTAAATCATCATCATCATTTTTATTTCTATTATTGTTCTTATTGATCTGCATCACACATGACATGAATCCTTTAATCTACAATGCAGCAAAAAGGTCATCAGGGGCTACCTTCTCGATCCAAATCTTTTGATCTGTTCATGGCAGCAGGTATCGAAAGGAAGGATTCACGCATCAGCAAATCCTATAGCTGCTTTTGGACACGCATATGGAGCCTTGGCATGCAAGAAACAACGATCCCCCTACGTCAGTAAGAACCATTATTTCCGCTCCATTGTAAGTTAGGATGATGCTTAAGAGACTCGACATTTATCATGTTAATCTAATGCAGAAGCCATATATTTTGTGATGTGAAAGAGGTGGAGAATGAAGCATTGGTGATACAAAACTCAGGAACAGGTATTGGGCACATTAAACAACCATAATGATTTGACTAATTTACAAGACGTTTGGTTAAGGCACTAATCCTCCTTTTGGCTTATTATGTGTCTGCTTGCTCTCTTCCGTCACGGCGGATGACCATCTAAAGTTAGAAACAATTAGATTATCTCGTCTAGAGGAGTTTAATATGTATTAAGAATAAAATACATGTCAAAGGACACACGTTCTTTGCTGATCCAAACAAAAAGCAACCGACAAGGAAACGCAAATTAGAATTAGCAGGTTAAGTAGCCTAATCTAATTCACTATTTTTTTTTACTCTCTAACGAAGGTCTTATACTAACTAATTACCGTTGGCATGGACTCCACTGATAAAGATATTGGGGGAAGAACGCGCTTTGCCCATAAGCAATAGAAACTAAAGGAAATGAACTATACAAGTCCTAGTAGGGCTAATTCCATATTAACCCCATATAGTTAGTTCTCCTTGATAATTCGATTTTTAGATTTAAAAATTTTACATTTAAATTATAAAGTGAAATATTATCTCATTTATTCTAATATTATCAATTTTATCGATAAAAGATATAACACTTGCAACAATAACATGAAAATGATAGATAAGAAGGTAATTTTAATATCCTATTTATATTTTTTATTATATCATAATTAAAATTTCTTAATTGATTATTGTGGTGGTGGCGGATGATGATGGTGTAGTCGAAGGTCGCAAGTGGCTACTGTGGTAGTGGTCGGTAAGAATGATGCAGTGGTCAATCTTGCTGATGTCGATTCAAACATCAACAATCGAGGAGGGGGTGGCGATTACGACAACAATGATGGTTTAATGATGGTGGTGGTAGATTTATGGGGTGTTCTTGGAGATGGACAAGGTGGAGTCCAAGAGGTGGAGCTTGAGGGACTTCTGTGGCTTCTTGCGAGAGGATGAGAAGGAGAGAAGGGAGAGCGATGACGAGAGATGAGGTAAAGGGAGAGGAGGAAGAAAATGAGGATGATGGTTGCTCTGTATCATCCTCTATCTACATTGGTGCCGCTCTATATCTATATTGGTGGGAGATGAGGCAAAGGCCTTGTGTAGCGTCGATGTAGATGTAGAGCGGCATGGTGCTGACATAGATCTCTCACCTCTCATCGATGTAGATGTAGAGTGGCACCGATGCTAATGCAAAGCAAGCACGATGCATGTACAAGATGGTGCAGAACAACTATCGTCCTCTTCCTCCACTCTCTTTGCCTGACCTCCCATCATCGTTCTCCCTCATCTTCCTCCTCCTCTCCTCGCAAGAAGGTATATAAAAGTCTCTCAACCTCCACCTCCACCTTCACCTCCAAGATTCCACATTGCTCATTTTCAAAGATATCATCGAGATCCACCACCACCATCATCAAACTACCACTGTCGTCGTGGCCGTTGCCCTCGCCTCGATCGTCGATGTTCAGATCAATATCGATCAATATCGACAAGGTCGACTACCATATCATTCTCATCAATCACTATCACAACAGTCACCTATGGCTCTCGGTGACATCATCGTCCACCATCACAACAATCGATTAAGATGTTTTAGTTATAACATAACAAAAGAAAACATAATTTGGATATTGAAATTATCTTTTTATCCATCGTTTTCGTGTTATTCTTATATATGCTATCACGTGCTGTATGTTTTGTCGGTAAAGCCGATGACATTAGGATAAATCAGGTTAAATGTTTAACTTTCTAGAAGAATTTCAATATAATTTTTTTAAACCTAATGATTGAAATAATAAAGAAATCTAGGATAACATGTGTCGTAATATCACTCTATTCTCATTGGAGTTGTGTCGAACGAGATACACGTTTTGTTTGTTCTCTCTAATGGATTCCTTCATGATCAAAGTTGGTGTTAAACTGATAGGTAGATCATGCACTTATGCTGAATCTTACCCTTGAGAGCTTATTAATCCTGCTTCGAGTCACTAAGCTTATCCCTAATCATACCAACAGCATGACCATGCCTGTTGGGGTTGATAATTTTGCCGAAATTGAGAGAGATGCTACTAGAAAGTACCACAAGATCACTGATGGTTGGGTTACCATCAAGGATAAAACATCTGAGAAAAAAAATAACTAATCTACATTCTGATTTATATTTAAATATGAGAAATTCCACATACTGTAAGAAACATTGTCAGAACACAAACACAGAATACTTGGAAGGTCCTAATGCTTCCTGCCCCTGCTAAACATTCAGTTGCAAAGTCTCATCTCATCATCAGAATTCTGTAATGCCTATGCACACAAAAATTGCTCATTCATCGCCAAGCAAAATTTTCTTGTATTTTCAAGCAGTTCACCGAATACAGAAATAAGAAATGAGGGAACAATCTATCTCCCTGGGAAGGACGAACTTATCCAAAACATTCACTCGAAGAAGGAAAGGAACGATACAAAAACTGTTTTAAGTAGGATGAAAAATTACAGCCATAAGAAAATCGTGCCTCGTACTCAGTCAAGAGAAATGAATCCCTTCTTTGTTGAACAGAGACAGCAGACACAAGAAATCTACTTGTGTCAGCTTGGCTGCCCTCTTTTCCACAAAATCCCCTTGCCTCAAGACCCCCAACACTTTGTCCTTAAAACTGGAGCCCTCGCTCGCTTCCCCCACCATATCTGTGTCTTCTACCTGCATTTCTTCATCATCCTTCTCATCACTATTATTACCCATGCCAAGGTCCTCAACCATATCGGCCAAAACTGCTACATCTTCTGAAGACATCTTATCCTCCTCCATTTGTTGCTTCTGGGTAAGTTGCAAAGCCTGCAGTGTCTTGTAATTCTTTTCCAGCAATGAAAGAACACTCTTCTGTCTAAATATCGAACCCAGGGTCTTGTTTTTCCGATTAAAACAAAGGCGCATGAGTCCATCCCACTCCTTGAAACTAACAGGCGGAAGTGGTCGCCTAGGTTCTATGCGCACAACAGAGGAGTCGACTTTTGGCGGGGGCCTAAAATTGTTCCGGCCAACTTTGAGGAGATGGAAGACTCGCGCAAGGAGCTGAGTGTTCACAGAGAGTCGACAGTAGAGATTATCACCGGGATTTGCAACCAATCTCATAGCAAACTCACGTTGGAACATTATGACGGCACATCTGAAGGATGGACGATGGGCTAGCAGCTTGAACGTTAGAGGGGATGAAATCTGATAAGGGATATTCGCCACACAAATATCAAAGTACGGAAGCTCACACTTTAGGACATCTCCTTGAATTACCTACATGATTCAAGATAGATTAAACACAATTGTCTGCTGATATAAAACAATTATGTCTGCTGATTAATAGTATAAAAAAAAATTAAGCAGCAAACTGCAACATACTTTGTCCATACTTTGGATGTATCAACAACATGATGTTTGACATTAGTTTAATCTTTCTTAAATCAATCTTTCTCTAAGATTGAATTCTTAGAGAATTCAATCTCCAGTACTAGAGATGAACGATTTTTTTAACAGAACTCAAATCCATGTATGATCATTTACTTATAATGCATCCTAGATGAAGTGTGAATAACAAATCTGGACTATATAACTCGAGCTTGGGGCTCCCATATGTAGGCCTATTCTTCAACAAACAATCAAACTTGTAAGTACCTTGTTTTTCTCAATTGCCTACAGAACCACTATGCAAGGAAGGAAACATGATGCACTGAACCGCTCATGCTCCAATTCAAATGGGTGATAAGGATGTGTTAACCTCACAGGTTTTAGACAGCCCAGATCATCAGAAAAAAACAATTTTTTTCCTTCATAAGCATCACATTCTTTCCTTTTAAGCAGAAAATAAGCAGTCGATGATCACATTACAAACTCTCTCTTTTTTCAATTAGCAGGCCTAGAACTTGATGTCTAAAGAATTTTGCGCTTTACAAGGTGCAACCTTTAGGCAATTCTAACCCAATAATGCAAAATTGTGGTCTCAAATGCAAAGGACTACCTTAAGACCCCAAACGCATAAACAAAACTCGAACAAATTTGAGCATGCACGATCCAAAAAACTCCCTTAAGGCGCTAGGGTATAAACATGAAAGGGTAGATTACACTGAAATCGATGATACCTTGAGGCGGCTGGAGTGAGGGGTACCCTGGAACCGGCGGTTGAGCTCGAGGACCATGCGAGGGTCGAGCTCGACGGCGACGACGGACTTGGCAACCTCGAGCAGCTTCTTGGTGAGATTCCCGGTACCAGGGCCGATCTCAAGGACGACGTCGGTGGGTTTGATGCCGGACTTCTGGACGATGGTCTCGACCAGCATGGGGTTCTTCAGGATATGCTGGCCCTTCGATTTCTCGAAGGGGACGCCGCCGCCCCACCTCTGCTGCTGCGGCGCCTGCTGATGCCGCTTCTTCTGGATCTTGCCGCCCGCCATGGCCGCGCCTCCTCTCTTTCGGGTTCGTTGGCCGTAACCTGGTCTTCACCAAGGGTTAGGGTTTTTAGTTCGGCCCTTATCGAGATGGGGCCGTAACCTAAGTCATGCATCTCCCGGGCCCAGTTTAACTGCTGGGTCCCACACCAACATCCATCGTGTCATCGTTACACGACCATCAAGTCCCTAACTATAGTTATATTCAATTTTTCGAAACATATTTTCCTTATTGTAAATAGTTAAAATCTCATCCGATAAATCATATTTTAGTTATTCGACATATGATCATATTTTAGTAATGATATCACGAGGATATTAGAGTTGATAGAGGATATTGTATAAATTTTGTTGGGCGCGTCCAAACCAAAAACACTCAAAACTTAAGTTTATGAAAGATTTTGATGATTCAAAAAGTTATCAGAGTTAAAAACTTTTCCTAAGTCAAGAACTAATCAGGAAAACCATTTTAAAGAGCATCGATGACTACTGAGTTAATATAGAGAATGATTATGTAAAGTTACAACTCATGTTAGTACCAAGTGTCACTAACTAATATTTCAATCAAATAGACCATCTTATCCGCATCAAGTTACCATTCTATTGGTGTCGAATTATTATTCCTATATGACGAGGCCTTAAATGATATTTTGATTGAACATGTGTGATGTGTCATCAGATACGATGAACTCAAATGGATCCCTCGTAGGATATGAACTTCATCTCATTCTTTAACTCAAAAGTCTATTACTCATTTTGAATTATTAAATTAACTTAGTGTCGAAAATATTTCATCATATGGAAGTTCGGTCTAGGAATCAAGTCTCATAGGCTTCATCGACACTCCCTTAAAATCTTCAAGTGGAGTTAATTGCATATTTGGATTCGATTAAAAGTTCTCGAGCAAAACTAGTCATAGATTTCGATTAAATTAAATTAAATTTAGCTTAGCACGCACAACCATTAAGGGATTGCTCCTTGCCGATGGTCTTTTTCGATACCAGATCAATCTTTGTCGAGGTAAACTTGACCCTTCTTTGAGTGTGGATATCAATAATGATGGGGATCGATTTCCCAACCTTTACAAATCGATAGCTCTGAAAAGGGAGGCTTGAGTTTCCGAACCTCCATACCTCAGGCAAAGGAGGGGGTTAAGTTTCTCGACCTCACTTGCTCGGTGAGTGCCGTAAGCAAGGGGTGCGAGCGCTGATGGTGATGATTCATCGTCGACCTACCCCTACCTATCTTGAGCGATGAGCTATGTTAGGCAATGGCCCTACCCACCTCAAGCAAAAGGTCAGTGCTCAAGCACCATGCTTCCGGTATTATTTCTCTTATATCTTTCATCGTGGTGAGTTTTTCTTACATGGGTTAAGTTTTCATGACTTATGTGCTTCAGGTACATTTTATCTTGTACGTCTACCATCGTGGATTCTTTATTACATGGGTTAGGTTTTTTTGACTTATGCATCTCGGACAAATTTTATTTTGTGTCTCCCGCCGTGATAGGTTCCTTTTTACATGGGTTAAGTTTTCCTGACTAATGTGTCTCAAGCATATTTTATCTTGTGCCACCCATTGTGATAAGTTTCTTCTTACACGAGTTGGGTTTTCTTAAATTATGTGCCTCAAATATATTTTGCCTTGTGCCTCTCACCATAGTGAGTTTTTTCTTATGCGGGTCGAGTTTTTTCGACTCACACACCTCAGATATATTTTATCTTATGCCTCCTATCTAACAGGTTTCTTTCATACTTTTTAGGATACTCTTTGCATATCGATCACTTTTATACTTTCTGAGATGGTCTTTGTACATCAATCATTTTTATGCTTTTCGAGATGTTCTTTGTACATCAATCATTTTTATGTTTTCTGAAGGGCCCTTTCTCAATTATTATTTTTTTTAAATTTGATTTGAAATGATACTTATCTTGGACGAGAGAGATTAATCCCCTTCTTATAAATCCCCCTTAACCATCGGGGTGAGGCTTATTCTCTTTTTAAAGCTCCATAACGCCCTTTAGGAGCTTTTTCTTCTTAGCCTCAGTTCTCCCCTATAAGATGAGTTAGTTGTTGGTTCTTTTCTTGAAGGCAAGTCCTAATAGAAGATCATGATAGAGCCACATATGGAATAACATTCTTATTTCCTTATATTCTCAATCAATCATAGAGTATATTCCTTAATTCAACATGATATCAGAGCTCTTTTTGCGAGCAAGAATTTCTCATCCTTAATTCAACAACTATTGATTTACTGCTAGTCAATAGACTCCAAGCCACTATGATTACTGTACCTCTCCTTCGTTCCCTACAGCATCAAACTTCAACCGTTGTTGATTTTCTCTTTTGTCAGATGGCCTTCATCGACCCTTAATGATCCTCTTGCATTTGCAAAATTTTTCCTTCTTCTCTATCTGATGATAATAATCTCTCATCTCCACTGATTTGTCGCTATCGATTTGTTCGACGATCCTTCGGTTGATTCCCGTCGCTTCTTCGATCATACCATGGAACGAAGGATGATCTCTATTTTTTAATCTTAAATATTATATAAAAATTATATATCAAATAATAATTGATTGATGATGTTGTCTTTATCACGATAAATTTAATCGATTGCAAAGGTCAAAATAGAAAGTCAACAAGGTACATTGAACATCCATGCTAAATTACAAAAATACCATATCAGCTTGTATACATTATTATATAACACATATGTCCTTTATATATATATATATATATATATATATATATATATATATATATATATATATATCCCCTTATGTATTAAATTTTAATTACGATCGATATTATTTCATTCAGGTCTCCAATTTCCAACGTTAGTCAACCAACTAAGGTTAATTACAATGACATATTAAAAAATATTTATATAAAAAACAAGAATATATAATTTTACCTATATTTTTATGGCAGAATATAATACCTGTATGGGCGTAACAGAGCTTAAGGACACCAAGCAACGCTATCTCCGTTATCCACCTCACAACTGATCCAAACCGCATCAAAAGTTATCGTGACTTAACTCGAGATTTGAAAAATCCTTACTCAGGCGGCTTCGTTTCCCTTTCTTTTGGGAGCGTTTCCCAGTCAGCTCCCAGCCCCTTGATACCCACGCTTTCATTGGGCGCCTATAAATACGATGACGAGTTATCTCCGAGTCATCCTTCTCCTTCCCTCTCTTCGTCTCCAAGTTTCTTCCCCGTAGGGTTTTCCGGAGCTCCATGGTGGTCGACGGCGACGACGAGGACTCCTGGTGTCGCCACGCGTTGAGTAATCATGCTCTCGTCGCCGACGTGCTCCTCAGCTTTCGTGACCCGCGGATCCTGCTGATTCCATGGCAGCGCCGCCTCGATCCGGATCGGACCACCGCGGCGGCCGGGTCGCTTCCTTTCTCTGAGCCCTCGGATACGAAGACGGCGGACTCGGAGAAGGACGACGAGAGGCCGTCGACTTCGTCGCCGCCGCCGCTACCTGCGGAGGAGTTTCCGGACTGGGGAAGGCGGATCAGGCGGTCGTGGACCGTCAAGGCCTCGCCGATCCGCGGGGCGACGGCGGATGCGGCGGTGGGGAAGAGCAGGAGGCGGCGGCGCCCAAGCCCGCTGTCAGCCCTGGATGGCTACAGCAGCGCGTCGACTAGCTGGACGAGCCGCGATGAGGAGGAGGGGTCGAGTTCGCCGGGGAAGGCCGGGAAGATGCCCAGATCTTTCGACGCCGCCGCCCCCGGCGGTGGTCTTCCGTCCCAGGTGAGCTCTGCCTCATCTCTCTATCCCTCCGCATTCTCTGATGACAATATTACCCTTCCTCATGACTCATCGATTCCGATCCCCTTATTCTCACTATTTTTTCATTATTTTCCATGTTTTCTTTTTCTTGTTTCCCCATAAAAATTGAATTGTTCCTCCGACTTAATTATGTGCAAGTGTAGACCGATCATTTAAATCAAAGAAGTCCGTTCATACGCGAGATCGGTCTCCACTACATTGCCCAAATCATCCCTATTACCGTACCACTCACCGGGCATCATTGTCCATAAGAGGTTACCGATGCCTGCTCTCTTCTTCGTCCCTCCGCGTCGAAGCGCGCGAGAGAGGGAAACCACTCGCTGTAATTAATTTGGCTCGAGGGGCGGCGGTGGCTAGTATTAGTAGATTGGGATCTGGGAAAACGATAAATGGCTCCGGTCCATGTGAGAGGTTGGCAGTGGGTCACGTGACGGGTCCTCTGAGGGAGTTCTAGTCTTGGGCATGTACTTTATTTATGTCTACGTCAGTCGCTCCTATCTCTTAGGTTGCTTCGGGAACATATTTTATATTTTTAATGTATTCTTTAAAAATATAAATAAATATATAATATTTTAAGTATGTAACGAATAAAATTATGTTTTAAATATATATTTATGTAAGTATTATTTGGTAAAATTATATTTCAAAGTTTATTAAATATTTGAAATATTTATATTAAAAAATGAATATATTTTTAGTAAACAAATGAAATTAAATAAATGAATGCATCTAATCTTATATAAAAAAATTGTATGGTCTAAATAAATATAAAATAATTTTTTTAAAAATAAAAAAATTGTATTTTAGAAAATATAATATTTTTGGTTAAATTATTTTGATAATATTGTAATTTTAGATAAAATTCTAGGGTACTTTTGAAATTAAAAAAATTATGTTGCCATTTTTTAAATGCTGAAATGTTATCACATTAGTTTACATCTAAAATGTGTATTGAGGCCTCAATGCACACTTCGAATGGTTCTCAAACTCACCCTTAAATCCATGATTTTTATTGATAGGGGGAAGCGATGCAACGGCTGACACTGGTTTTAAGAATCCAGGGAGCCATCGATGACAAATGTTGAGTCCAATCCATTTATTCTTCATCTTTCGTCGTGGTGGTAGTGGTGGAGGTGGCGTGCCACCGGGGTTCGGTGGGCAGACGAAAGCCGAGCTTCACGCCGTGGAGAAATCTTTGGTGGAAGAGAAACACAAGATTCTAACAGTGAGTCTACTCTTACATTGGGATGGTCTTTTGCTGATCCAGTAGGCACGGTGTGGACTGGTGGTTGTGGGATTCTAACGAGTAGGAGTCGGAAGATTTGAGAAGGGCTGCTGAGGAGCCGAGAGCGGCGAATCGGCAGCTGCTGGTGATTACATCATCCCTACCACCTTCCCCAACCTCCCCCTCTCCTCCACCTTGTTTCCAACAATGATTTCACCGGATAGAGAAACACTTGGTCAATCTCCCGTGCTAAATCTCATATAGGAAACAAACATGTGGGAAGAGAAGAATTTCTTTCTAGCCTTTATTTGGTTTAATTCTGCTTTTGTGTTTCGAGAGATTTGATCCGCTTACAATTGACAGATTTTAGCAATTTCCTTATCCTTGTTAATTGCTTTCCCAGTCAAGCTTGGACCGGCCGAAGGCTCCAGTAGCAGATGCAAATGCTGCAACGGCACTCGAGCCACCTCTTCCTGTATCTCGTCAATCTGTGGGCAAGAAGTTCTTATTACCAGATCTCAACGAGCTACCGGATTGTTTAGATTAACATGTCGTGATGTGGTAAAGGGTGATCACCTTTTTTGTTGCTGCTGGCGAAGCCATGGATGGATCAACCGCACAGCAACGTTTAGTAGAGACCAGAGAACAGTGTGCGGTGAAAATGTCTTTTGGGTAAAACCCTCTTTATCTTTCACTGGTTACTTTATGCGTGTAGGACCAGTAATTAGTGACAGTTTATTCTTTCTCCAGTTGAAATCTTTGTAATGTAAACTTGTCAACACAATGACATTTATGTGTCGATCGTGCTTTGAGATGCATTAATGCACAGATCTCAACGACTCAATAAAAAAAAGATTATAATTGGGATGTTACCGATTGCTGTTGTCATTGTACTTGTTTGTTATATGCGTGCAGTAACGTAGTTCACTTCCAATTGAAGTTTTATGAACTGAATTGAAATTGTATCCAAAGTTCGATGATTTATAATAGTTCATTGTGTATTCTAAAGGTGAAAGAATGACCAACGCTCACCCACCCTTGTCAAGATCTCCATCAGCTTTTACAAACCGTGACGTAGATGGACGGTTCCAGATAGTTTGCGGCCACACCGACGTCGAGAACGCTCCAATCCGACCCGACGCCGCCATTCATTTTGATGCAACTAATTGCACGACTTCCCCATTCCCTGTCCCGCGTCGATTAATTACCCTCCTGCTCTCATCCTCGCGGCCTCCCCGACCAACTCCGATCGCGTTCCCCACGATGACACCTCGTCGGTCTCGCCCAGCCTCCGCTCGTTAGAGAGCAAGGGAGAAGCGGATCTCCGCTTCCGCTCTTTCCGTCGCCGTTGGCTTTGTTTTCTTTTTTCTATTTTCCTTTTCGTGTCTGAAGTAAGAATCATTCTTCTCGAGGCTAATGTCGGAATCGTCTTCGTGGTATCGGTGCTTCTGTTTTGGGCTTGATATGCTTATTTTTGGTTGCGATCTTGTTCCACAAGATCGATTTCTTGCTTGGCTGGAGATGAGGAGGTATCTTTTTATTCGAAGGCAGTGCATTAAGGGCCATTGACATGGAGTATCTGATGGAACAGACTGATTGTAGAGACGGATATGTACGAGGGTTCATGCGTAGGGCCATGTACCTTAATATTGGATTTCTATCCATGGGCGATCTATTAGGGTTATGTACCTTTAATCTTGGATTTATTATATCCCAAGGCAACCTGCTAGGGTTATGTGCCTGCAGATTGAGTTAATCTGAATGCTGAAGTGGGTGAGGTTAGCATATGGACAGCGGTGGAAGAATGCAGAAACATCAGGTAAATTTCTTCAAGTGGTTTATGCTTCAGCTGATATATTTTTGTGAAGAAGTGGTAGTATGATGGCTGCGAAGTGATTAGAAGATATCACTACTATCATGGCCTACTATATACATGTGTTTGTGTGTGTGTCTACACACACAAACACCCACACTCTGGGAATTTTGTCGTCTGTGATATTTGAGCTGATTTTACAATTTGGTGTGTCCATTGGCGTTGTGAGAGTAACCGGAGGGCGTTGTCAGAGTTCACACAAATAAAGTGTAACATGACACATTCATCAGTGGATCTTTGTTTTTATTTCAGTAGATAAATTGAATAGAATAAGAAGCAAGTATCTAGGTTGCAACCATGTGATCTTTTTCACCTTTGTGCTCCTATTGATTCAAGAAAGCTGATAATCTTACTTGTTATTGCAGAGACAAACCAGAAGGTTTGACCTGCCGATATTTTCCTATTAGCTGCACATTGCAATGACAATCGTACCATTTAGAGGTGCTTCAGAGCCTTGGATGGGAATACAACCTCAAGCAATACTTGGGAACGCATATCCAGGAGCTAAGGCTTGTCATTTTGCTAATATGGTGTTGATGCCTCAAATTGGGTAAGCATTGCTATTTTTTCCACCTACATAATCTTTGACTAACCAAATTGTAATAAATTATCATGCAATCATTATGTTTTTTTTTTCTTTCTTTCTTATACATATTTAACTTTTCTATATTCGAATCATACATGTCAGTTCAGATACTTGTTTTTTTGTTGTGGTTTTACTTTTATCTCAATATTCGTCTGGTATTGAAGTTTTAAATATTGTATACATATGCGGTCTATCTATGGCACCGTGATTACTAGAATTCTGAAAGTAGACTCAGATTTCATAACTTCATTTAAGGTACATAAGTTTGGCTTAGCATTGTTATGTTGTTTAATGAATGAAATGTCTTTATCTATAACCATGCATTTAAAACAATTCGCAAGGATTAACATTAAAGGTCAATATTAGCTCTTAACTTCCCATGGCAGGTGTGCATGTCAGTAAATAACCAACATTTTACAGGCTACAACGCTTATGTTCTATTTGTTACATGCTCATGCACATCCTCATAAATAATTTTAGGGCAGAGGCTGTCTCATATCCATCTACACCTTTAGCATATTATGTATTAGTTTGAGATCTTAGCTTCAGCTGATGGTTAGAATGAAGCGTTTTAACAATGTTTCAGGTTGAGTTTTAGAATTTATGATCTGAACAATATTTAGGGACAGGAATAGTAAGGTATGTCTATAAAGATAAAAACATCTAAAAAGGAAGAAAAGGATTTTATGCTTAAGAAATGTTACATAGGTCGCAAATTACAACTAACAAGTACATGGTTAAGAACTAGAATGTTGAGTTTGTGATTCCCATTTCAATAACTTCTTTTTAAGTTGAATAAAATATTTGTTATATATGATGCTATTGAAATCTGGTATTTATCTGCAGTATTTTCATCTCAATATTTTTTACTGGTTATTTGCAGCACTTCAAGGAAACATATGGCTCATCACATGCAAGTTTCCCTGCTTGTAATCATAGGGCTTCATTGGTGGAGAAAATTTAGCTGAATCGTTTGTGATGACAAACTTGAATGGTCCTTGAGAAACTCTTCCAGAGACTGGGTCATCCATCATTGGGCCTTCATGTCGATGGGCTAGGAGCCCAGGCAACGTGGAAGAACTGTGATGATGCTCTGAGTAGAAGAACTGTGATGGTGTGCAAGTGATTTAACACCTACAGATGTAGCTATTCGACAAGGATTTCAGCCTCCTTCCTCCTTCCTCCTTCCAGCGTTATCACGTGCAATCTCAGGTTTGGATATCTGCCACTTCAGCACACTATTCAAAATTTGGCAGATTAGCTCAGCTGGTACGAGGCTTGGATATCAGATAAAAGGAGTGGTTGGATTGGAAGGGAGGGGGAGACGAGAGAGATGCCACTAGACCAACCCATATACATCCATCCAACCTTGGAAGCCATTCGATCCAATTCACTGTTTCCTTGTCTCTGTTTGGCATACCAAACAGGCATTCCTATTGAAGCAAATGGTGGGAAGAAAGATTCTTATCGAGTGGGGCCATGCTCCATCTGTAAACAAATGGATAATAGCTTGAGCACTGCTGCAGCGTGTGGTTTCAGATAAGGCGACAAGGGCTGGTCATCAGAACTCGACAAAGGTGTCATGTCATGGCCGGTGTTGCCTGAAAGCCTAGGCGAGGGACCTGCTCTTGAAACAGAGGAGGATGATCACAAGCCAACAAATGGATACACACCAGGATAGACAAAATGGATCGAGATGGTGACTGCCTTAATTTCCAAAGATAAGGGGGTGTCAAGCATCCCATGATACTCCATTGCTTTCTTTTTCTCTCGGGTCTCCGTCTTCAGCACACAACTTGGCTGACTTCCGTGGCTCGGTTTGGAAAAAAAAGGAAAGAAAAGATAAAGCAGATGGATTAGTTCCGAAACGGTGACTGTGTTTAGCATTCGGTGTTTATACTGTTGAGGGCGTGATCATAAACCATTCCTTCGTCGCTTGGCGCACAGCAAATCGAGTGTGAAGATAGATTGCTATAAATAGATTAGAGAAGAAACATCCGGTAAGATGTGATAATGTTTGCATGCCAAGAGGCTGTGCCAGTAGTGAGATGGCCTCGTTGGAGACGGCACAAGGAGAAATGAAGTGCGCAGTCGTGCATGCTTCTTTTTGACTCACGAAAGAGCGATGGCAACTGGAGACACTGACGAACGGGGTAATGCATGAGTCGCGATGAGAAGTGCTCCTTGAAAAGGTTGATTCTGTAGCATATTCTCGGGTACGTTAAAACTATGGATGGTATCACCGTTTGCAAACACCCCCATGGCAATTGCTAGCTGTGAGAAGCAGCGCCAGCAAAGGTCACGAGGGGGACCTCTTCCGACCTCTGCTGCCTGGAGACCTTAACAGATGACCTGTCCTCGAGGAGCTGCTTTCGCCAGAGACCATACAAGGGATTGTCTCAGAGGGTCAGAGGTCCTTTTGTGCCACCCATGGGGGCATTAACCTGCCTCAATTATTACCCTCCATAGCTAAAAGCCCTACTAATGGGAACGGAAGAAGCTTTTCTACTGCATGCCGTGCCAGGGCAGGGCCCAGACAAAAGCGGCCTCTGGGGAAGAGCTTTAAGGTTTGGTCTCAAGTCTCCTCGATGACAAGACAGCAAGACCGGAGCAGTAATCAGTAGTAACAAGAGCATGTGAGAAGTACAAAAGGGCAACAGCAGCCCCATCTCCTTTCGCTTCTTCTTCTGTACTTGAAATGCTTGGCACTCACTGCTCACTACGCAGGCAGCAGGAGCCCACCTGCTTCAAAAGAAGAGAAAAGCTAGAGATTATGTGATCATTTGAGTCCCGATCCAGTTCCCTTGTGCAAGCAGGTAGAAAGGACTCGACTTGGCAAAGGATCAAACCAGGCATTTCAGGTCGATTCAGCATCACTCCTGGGGTTCCAATGGACGGCCGTGACCTAGAAAACCATGAGCCCCATGAACAGGTTAGCCGTGGCTTTCTAAATATTTGGTGCTCTGGTACAGTGCGTGGTTGTGGAGTAGGGTACGAACTACAAGGTGAGCAAATCTAGCTGAGTCAAGAAAAGGACTCGTAAGCTGCTGTCGCCGGCGACCCTCCTCCTATGGAAGAAGTCACAATAGCTTCAAAGAACAAAAGCAAATATTGGCCCATGGCTTTGCAGACTGCAAGACCCCAATTACATGAGATATATGTACACCCCAGCTAAAAGAATCTGTGGCTAATCTTATGATCACTGACATAAAGAGGGGTGAAAATAAAATGTAGCGGGAGACACAGGTGACGGGCGGAAGCTGGCGTTCTTTGGTTGGGACACGTGTATCCGGGGGCTCGGGGTTGGCGGATGCCGGACGAAACCCCAATCGAATCGGATCTTTTCCACCGGCGGAAGAGAGAGAGAGAGTGTGTGTGGAAAAGGACGGGAGCCACAAAAAATATATATATACCGCGATCTTTTGACAAGCGCGACACGCGTCGAGTGGTGGGCCGCAGAGGAAGAGGAAGAGGAAGACGGAAGACCCCTCGCCGGCGAAGACCCCGGAATTCCGGCACGCGCGCGAGGGGCCAGCGAGAGCGATTGACGCGCGACCGTTAACTGCCCGGTGGGTCCCGCGACCGGCGCCCGTGACCACCATTCAAACCTCACCCTTTCCAACTGTCCACCCCCACTATTCCAGGTTATTTACTGATTTGCCCCCACCAACATGAAGCCCTTTTATATTTATTTTGCCAAAATATATAAATGACAAAATTCCCCAAAAAATCTTTCTTTTTTCATTGTTTCAGAAGCGCTCCCAATTTTCAAAAACCACTTACCCCGTCTCTCTCTCTCTCTCTGGATCATTTCATAAGGTAAGCTTATAATATTTTTATAGTATTCTTAGTAATATCAGAAAAATACTATGTGACAGTACAAAAATATTGTGTTATATTGTATTGTTGAAAATATAAACAGTGTTATCGTGTTTTTTTTATTTCATCGTAATATTAATCTGGAATTAATGAAAATACTACAACATAATCTAGAAATAATATAAACATTATACTTTTTTATAAAATGTGTAAAAAACACTATACTATGATATTGTTATACTGCATTATAGTGTTTTTTAGTATTACTAGAAATATTATAACTGGATTAGTTTATCCCATTGATCGACCTATAAAAAAAATCAAGGGAAAAGATATTCTTGGCAATAAACCTAAAAGAGAGCACTGTTCGAAATTTTTTTGAAAATGGGAATGCTTCTCAAGAAAAATCCAAAGAGAGTTTTTTTTTTCTCAAGAATTTGTCATATATATAAATCACTCTAAATATAAGGATTTTTTATATTAGTCATTTTAGTTGTAATCCAACATATTTCAATAAAATCTGATTATAGTGAATCTTCATGATACCATAAAATGACAAGGGTAATTTTAGATATTTATTTTTTTTTAATTAGTCAATTTTGCATCAAGCTATGCTCATTAATAAGGGAAAAGCATCTTAATGACCACAAAAATAAATATTTTTTAGTGGTCATTAAAATAAATATTTTGGGAAAAGTATTCTAATTTTGAGTGTGAGCACGACAGTTCTCATAGCTTGATGACATAATGACTCGTTAAAACTAACTACCGGATTATGGAATCATCCATGACAAGGACGCATAGCTTGCTTTGACATCAGCTTTTCTTTATATTATCGCCATCGCATTAGCTCAATAAGAATCCTTCTTTGCCTCATAACAACAATAATAATTTAATGTGATGTTTCCTTTTCAGCACCGATCAAAATTGGAGTTGATGAATAATAATAATAATATTATTATTATTATGGAGCCAACCGATGTGTTATTCTGCATGTATCTTTGAACAGTATCGAGTCGAATCCTCTAGGATGTCAAATCTTATCAAAATATAACCTTATCGATTAAATATCATGGTTCTTAACTTTTCCTTCCTAGTAAAATGTTGTTATCAAATGAACATGACTCCAAGACATGTGATCGATTTAGCTACGCCTAATCCAAATATTACACGCTTTAGAGTCGTGTTTATTAGTACAGTCTTTTTTTTTTTCATTCCATTTATATAGGTTGTGTATTTTTTCACTCAAAAATAGTTCAATAATATCTATGGAAACCAATCGGAGGATAAAAAGTAATTGTCTAACATGGCTAAAAGTTTCTTCAGTTTGTATTAAACTGCTAAGAGAGAGATATGGTGATGGGATGATATCAATCACACAATTATTTGAGGTCGCTTGCATGTATTTTTTTTCCGATATCATATTAGGTTGCTTCTGACCAATTTAACATTGCTAAATTCTAAAAACTCAAAATCTCAATTCTTGCATAAATAAACTTAGATGTCCCTTTACAATATAATTCTCTTAATCATCCTGTCTTGAGTTGTGTCATACAATGGACAATCCTAATGAGAACCTCTTTTTTTTTTCCTTTTTCTTTCCCTGGTCACTATCTAAGACATGATAAAAAGCTACCCATTTCCTTTCATTCTGATGTGTAAAGTCGTGCAAGATGTTGGACTCTTTTAGTAGGTTTTGGACTTTGGTGATGATTCACATACTCTTTTCCAAATGATAGACATAATAATATGTCACAAGAAGTGACCATCTCTTATCTTTTTATGGTGGAATATATTTTCCATCATTGTGATGTGTGATTTTCTAAATCAAGCTATGCACTTGAAAAAAAAAAAAAAAAAAAAAAAAAAAAAAAAAAGAAGGCTATATGGACCTTCCATTCTAGTCTGTTTTATGTTGTGAGATAATAATGTCAAACAAACATTGTAGTAGCTTACAACCAAAAAAAAACAGAAAACCACAAGAAATAAAGTCAAACGATTTCTTTTTTTTACTCATTGCTTTATATATTAATATAAAATCCCTAAACTTTGTGTATATAAATATTATTATAAATTTTGTAATTTTTAAAGGTAGGAAATTTTTAAGAACCATTCCTCTAGTATTTTGATCGTGTATTATCACTTCTAATCTTCCTCGATCCTATGATAATTTATCATCCTTTTTTTCACAAATTTTTTTTTATAAAATTCTTATTTGATCAAATGCAACACTACGTTATACGACTAAAAAAATGAAACTTATCAACCATTTATTGAAAAAAAAAATTGATCACAGCAAGACGATTCACATGATTAGATCTCTAATATTCGTTTAGTCCATGCATAGAGCATCTAGAGGAAGGTTTACAAAGTAGAAAAGGAAAAAAAAAACCCTAGTAAAAAATCTTGAAGATTTTGAGAGAAAAAAAATAGTGTATATATATATATATATTTATATGCCAATTCCACCCACCAAAAAGCAACCTCGATCTAAATTGTAAGCTTGGTGGAAGCAAGAAGAAGAAGAAGGCTTCCATGCGCACTGATTTGGCATACTTTGATCCGATTGTTTCGTATGGGTAGTTGGCTCGTAATAATTCCTTTAAGCTTACGTTGTGACATGCATTAATTCCATTAAAATTCCCAGCGGTGCACCTCTCCATTGCTAGTGGATCACAGGATGATTCCTTGTTGATAACTCATATGTGGATGCAAACATTCCGTTGAAATCTGAGTTCCATTGCTTGCAATGAATCACATAAATTCCTCCTTTTCTCCCGCCAAAAATAATTCATTATCCATCATATTACTATTCTCGATTACATATGTATATATCTATACATATACATATTATTATTCTCATATTAATCACTTTTTTTTCTTAACAATTCGTTTTTTGTTTTATACTCTTTTATAATTATTGTTATTATCTTGTTTTTGGAATTTCTTTAATTCAATCATAGAAAATTCCCCGCGGGCATCGACTCCGTTCACCAACAGTCACTAACGGTATTCACTGGATTCCAAGTAAATAAAATTAATATAATAATAAATACAATAATAATAATAATAATAATATTGTTATTACATAAAAGGGGGAAAAAAGAAGCACATCGAAAGCCGTGTCCGAGCCGGCGGCGCCGCAGACCGACACGCCCGCCCGTACAGGGGACGTCGCAACCCACCGCGGGCCCCACGGCGGCCTCCCACGTTTCGCGCTCCCATTGGACGGTTGCCCTCGGGCGGTGGTCCACGCGGCTTCGAGCCGCCACGCGTCCGGCCGGTGGCGTTCGGGTAAATTGATGGCTCACCGTAATTAATGCGCCCCGCCTAATAGAACCAAGGCGGTGCTTTTTAGAGCCATGGTCTCGTGGGGACAACGTGGCCGTTTCAGAGCCGTCGGATGGGGGGAGGGTGGCAGCCTCGACGGCTCGCGTCCCACCTCGGCCCGCGTATTCGACATAATTATTGGAATTGTTGGATTTAGAGGAAGGCGGGATTAGGAATTAATTAAGTTTTGGTTAACGACAAAAGCTAACCAACAGCAAGCGATCGAGGAGTCTTCCAGGTGTGGCCTATCGTTTCAACGTCCCCCTCCGTCCCCGTCCCCGTCTCACCTGGTTTCCCCCCCCCTCCCCTTCTCTTCTCTTTTTTCTTCTTTGCCTTTGGATTTGATTTGCTTTGTTTTGAGGAGGAGATTGGAGTCGGGGATACGGGGGGTGGGGCGATGGCGTTTCACAACCATCTCTCCCACGAGCTGACGCTGCCGCAGTACGCGGAGCAGCAGCTGGGTGGGGACAGCCCGGCGGTGCTTAGAACCGCCATGGATCAGCTGGCCGCCCCTCCGCCTGATACCGCTGCGTCGAAGGAGGGGAAGCACTTCCAGCGCCTCATGGCCGACGCAGCAGCCACCGCCGGGAAGCCTTCGATGGCCGGAGCGGGCGGACCCACGTGGCTCAACAGCGCAATTCTCCGGCAGCAGGGGCACCACTACGCCGACGGCAGCTTCCTCCACCTCCAGACCTCGGCTGACTCCTCGGCGTCGCCGGTCGCGGCCAGGGGAGGCGGAGGGGGCGCGGGCCACTGGCTACCCCGGCCGCGGATCCTGCGGCGCAGCGGAAGCGAGGACGAGGTCCCCGTCTCGAGCGACTCTGCCATGGCGGCGGCCATCTCGGGGGAACCCGGCGGCAGGCGGGGCCACTCGGGCGGGGAGCTCGGGGAGGCCGAGGCGTTGGCGCAGGGGAGCGGAGGCGGCGGGGAGGCGGGGGAGGGGACGTGGCAGAACGCGAGGTACAAGGCGGAGATATTGGCGCACCCCTTGTACGAGCAGCTGCTGTCGGCGCACGTGGCGTGCCTGAGGATCGCCACCCCCGTCGACCAGCTGCCGAGGATCGACGCGCAACTCGCGCAGTCGCAGCAAGTCGTGTCCAAGTACTCGGTGCTCGGCGGTGGCGGCGGCCAGATGCTCGGCGACGACAAGGAGCTCGATCAGTTCATGGTAACACAAATAACAAAAAAGAAGTTCTTTTCCCCCCCTCAACCCAATGGTTCTTTCATTCAAATTCCTGCTTTTGTTTCTTTGGATTAAAAAACCCTCCTTTCGATGTGCTTTCTTGATTTCCGACCTCTCTTAGCTTTGATGTGCGCACGATTTGTTGGTCTCCCTGTTTCCTGTAAGGACAAGACGTGTTCTTGGATTGGTTTCTCGGCACCGGAGTGATTTGGAAGGGGAAGGAAGAGATGGCATTAGCGACGCGTATAGTCTATGCCGTCAAGATTACGGACGGAGAACTTTTCCGCCCAAATACAATAAGCGATCGGAAGACAGGTGTTTTTCCTGTGTTTTGGACTTTGGAGACGCTTTCTTGAGATGAAGATTTGCTTAGCTGCATCAAGGAAATTAGGCAGCACTCTCTCCGTATATTGGGTCTCCAAGTTGAGTTTGTCGGCTTCTTTTTTCTACTTTGGGTTTTCTTCGGTTTCATTATGGAGCGTCAGATAGAGAAAAAAAGGCCCGAGAAGGGCACAGGTTTTCCTGTGCCACCTTGCTGACCCTTCTGCCCATATTCTCTGTCTCTCTGTGGCGCATCCACCAAAAGTCAACCGACCCCAACATAAATTTTGACTAGAGAGGAGGATATTTCCTTGCTTTCTTTGCTTTTATGCTTTAGTCACTCCGCTTGCCAAACTTGTCACAAGTGGAGGAAGACCAAATTTTGGCATCGAGGTCAGGAGCTGAAATTTTGGTTCTCTGAAATGAGGGTTCAGCTACCAAGAACTGCTTGGTTTCTCTTTATTTGTGGCCTTTTTTTATGCTAAAACTCCTGCTGAAGAATGCAAAATATCTGTTGAATTCATACCGGCACTCCACTCCAACTGAATCATTCATAGATCGGTACGGTAGATAACCTCTTTCGACAACGGTTTCAGCTCAGCCAATAGGAGACATCCAAATTTTGGCCATATCCTGGGAGCTACATTGTGTGTATGACCTTGAAAACATCTTCTTGCAAGAGAAAGCTTATCTTTACTTTCATGAATATAGCAAGCACTGATCTTCCTTTTCCGTTGAAGATTTTGTCCCTTTTCTTCCAACAATATGGTGTGATTATTGCGGCCATGTGATCGACTGAAACATGCCTTCCTTTATGTGTTCTACTTGATAATGTCCAGTGCGCTTGTTAGGGTCAGATCTTTCCACAAATTGCTCATCTACTTGATAGAACATCTGTGCAATACATATTAACGATCAGCTCTTGCATACATAGGTTCACACAAAATCAATCCAAGCACCTTAATGTTATAGATTGTATATTAACCTTCTTCCAGCATAATGTCCAATGATTTATTTGTGTTTCTGATGGTTGTGTTATACGTAGCTACCGACTAATACCACATTTTGAGGAAAAACATGATGTACTAAAATCATCTTGCATGATTACTTTCATAAAAGGATCTTGGAGTACATTAACCTCTTCGGTTGCTCATTTTTCATACTCTGTGATAGTGTTTCATTTCTGAATGTAATGTGCTTTAGCCATTTATTGGCAATTATGAAATTGTTCTCATGCTTCAACTTGAATCTGTTTCCAACAATGGCGATTATCTCTGTTATCCAGTATCCTTCTTGTAGTAACATTATACTGGCTGGAATTTATCTTTATTTCTGTCTAGTTCATCAGAAGCCTCATTTTCTGCTACTGCCACACAATTTCTCGACTACATTTTAATGGTGCAAAAAAAAATTAATGTCCCTCTTTTCTCACAATTCTTAAGAACTGAGGTGATTTGTGGCATCATATGCGTAAAAGAGTTAGTGCTCCATGATTATTTTCATTGATGATTTTGCATGATTTTCATGGTTTTTTTTCTTAGATAAAAGGTTATCAAATTACTCTCTTGCAATGATCTGCTTGATGCCATAAAAGATGACTTTGAATAAACTGTTCATCAACTTGTACTTAATATTGCAAATTAATATATTGGATTCAGTCTTTTTCTTAAACATATTTACTTTACATCTGCCATAGATTGTGCTTATATACTGAAAACTTTGGGAGAAGTATATCCTATTGAGGAATCAAAGAATGATGCTCAAATAATTAAGACTAAAAATGAATCTGTTTGTATTTATTGAAGATTTTCAGCCAGATAGGTTAACTAATCCATCAACTTTGTTTGACCTAAACCACTAATCAAAATGTTTAAGCTAAAGTTGATAATAGTACATCATTTGTGTAAAAGAGTTAGTGCTGCATGATTATTTTTGTTGATGATTTTGCTTGATTTTCATGGTTTTTTTTCTTAGATGAAAGGTTATCAAATTACTCTCTTGCAATGATCTGCTTGATGCCATAAAAGATGACTTTGAATAAACTGTTCATCAACTTGTACTTAATATTGCAAATTAGTATATTGGATTCAGTCCTTTTCTTGAACATATTTACTTTACATCTATCATAGATTGATATCCTAGGGCTTGATGTCCTCGTTAAAGCCTAGCATAGCCAAGATCAAGCCCTAGCATGGTGTATGTAAGGTGTAGTCGAGTGGTGACTAGTCATTTGACTCTATCAACGAATAGTCCTTTCCTATTTAAGCAACTACACCATGCCCAAAGACTATGTCAGCTCTAATACCAAATGTCAGGGCTTGATAAGCAAACTGACTCATCAACTTTGTTTGATATAAATCATTGATTAAAATGCTTAAGTTAAAATTAATACTATTACACTCATCAGACCCTTAGAACTCAATTTTAGTCTTGTTCACTTCCAATGTGGGACTAATCGGGGTGTTATACCAACTATGTGAAATGTTGAGGTTTTGTTTCTTTTTGACATGCACGGGGTTTAATGTCTTCCTTATTCTTCTTGGTGTAATTTCATTCCTTATGAAATGATCCTTGAGTGGTCAATGCCCTTTTTTCCACTAGAAAACTTGAAAGAGTTCTTTTATAGAACTAAGAGATGGTCATGAAACTTGCGTTGCTATGAGACCCTTAAAGAACAACCACAACTTAATTAAGAGTGGCTCTGAGTGGTGGTAACATTGTGTTATTATGGAACATGACAATACTCCTTAAACAGAACTATGTTATTGAGAATTAACAATGGCCACAAATTTTGAAGAGCGTGTCTCGCACCAGATTCCTTGACCTTGTGTAGAAAATGGATACATTTATCCGTGCCAAGTGCCAATAACTAGATGAGATTGGTTGTATCTTGGGAGATGGATATGCATCATTAACTGCATAGTGCATTTTAGTCATGCAATATACTTTGAATATTGTACTGCCAATTGATAACAAGATACCAGATGTTTATTTAACCATATCTTGGATGTGCCAAGGAAGATTTGTTAGCTGGATCTGAGAATGAAAATTGTAGGGAAGCTGCATATTATGTGTTCCATTTGTATTTGAAAAGTTCCTCATTCTTAGGTTTCTGTCATTGATACATGAACACACTATTCTATCAATAACCAATGATGAAGCGATGCCGTCAAAAAGAAACTAGTGCCATGATATTCAAATCAAGTATTAGTTGATATAAAGATAATTGTCACCAAGGCATGCTTAGTAGACCCAACAAATGAGTTTCATGCTTTGTGTATGAGGGTTCTTTTGGTCGGTCATTGGCACACACAAATGTAGGAAACTAACCTTTGAAAAAGAACACTAGAATCTACGAATTGTGAGTTCATCTGATGATCTGTATGCTTGCCTCTTGCTGTTATTGTTGTTGTTATTTATGGATAATTGTCTAACGTGTAAAACATCTCATGTTTTGTTTAGACACATTATGTCCTTCTACTTTGTTCCTTCAAAGAACAACTACAGCAGCATGTCCGTGTTCATGCAATGGAGGCAGTGATGGCCTGTTGGGAGCTTGAGCAATCACTTCAAAGCCTAACAGGTTACCTTCTTTTTCTTTCTTTGAAATGTAATACATAACTAGTAAAACAGTTTATAGTTACTTAAGTTAAAAGCTCACCTTCATTATTCTTGTTTGGACAAATCAAAGTGGCTACAGTATTGTGATTCAGTTGTCACTGAGATTTATATAATTATATCTATGAATCACTAATAACAAGTAAACTTCATCTTGTATCAATAGTGTTACTTAACTAATACCAGTACCAATTCTTGGCCTGCATTTTTCAGTACAGTATCATGCAGTGCTAGAAACAACATTCTGGGGAAAAGACAAATAATTATGTTAATGAACAGTGATGTACCTGTGTACTCATAATAGAGATCCAGTGAAGGTTGTTAGTCTCCCTGTATGATATTCTTGTATGTTCCTTGGATTTTTAGTTTATGACAAAATTGGAAATTATGTATTCAAATAATGGGGAAGTAGGTATGGTTGTGCTCGGCAGAAAAAAATAAAAAAGGTTGTTTTTCTGTGATGTTGGTGCCGTACCCTATGCAGTGGAGTTGAATATAGGTCAGCATAACACTCATTCAACCTTGGTGAACCAACGGTTGAAAAGAGGAATATATTGGTACAGGAACATCTAGCCAAAAAAAAGAAGGGAAACTGGAACAAATATCATATTCAATTTGCTTGGGTTAGCTTTGATGGAAAGTGTTCAAGAATGTATTTTGGCCTCAAATATATCAAATTATGTTTACCAGACATGGTTGGTTGTAGATTCTGATGGGAAGCTTAGGAAGCAACATAATTTAGGTGTCTAAGCAAGAGAAAACAAGAACAATGATGATGGCGACCAACAATCTGTGATTTTCCAACTATTTCATGCTGACTAACTAAAAGAACAAACAAAAATATGATTGACTTTCAGATTTTAGAACCAGCATTGTATTTTAGATCAAAATTGTTCGGATTATAATTGTATCATAAATAGTACAAGACTAAGGCTGGACTGGATTGTGAATTGAACTATAGATCATAAGATATTTGATATTCTTTTAAAGTTTAAACATTTTTGGAAAGAAACAACAAAAATCGAGTTAGGACAATAAGAAAGCATCATTCTAATGATCATAAAATAGAAATGTTTTAGTTCTCTGAAACTAAAAGAACTTCCTTATGCCCAAATCTAACATGTTCAAGGAGCAAATGGATATACATTATTCTTTACCAAGAATTTTTTCAAAACAGTTGATTTTTATAAATATTCTCAATGTAATATTTAGCTTGTTATTCTTAAAATTTAAATAACATATTTAAAAAGGGACAAAGAACATTAGTATTATATTAGAGCAGTATCAGTGACATTACTACGATTATGTAGCATCTTTGACAGCTTTATGGTTCAACCTGCTAAAAGATCAATCTGATTTTAGTCATATGAAAAATTTTACTTTTGCAATTTGCAAGACCTGTGACAGAAAGCTAGACTGCCAACTATCCTGCCAAAATTACTTTATATTTTGGTAAGACTAAATTTGCGCAACATGGATGAAACATGCTACTAGTTTACACTTCATAAGTTGTGATTATTGTGTTTGCATGCATGTTCGACCATAAATGCTTTTATGGGATGGGATTCTCGAAGAGCATGGCTGTTCAATTATATTCATTTAACCTACCTAAATGTTTTTGGTGAGAGAGGATTGATGAAAAGCATGACTGTTTAATTGTGCCAAATTAAACAGGAGTCTCTCCTGGAGAAGGTACAGGTGCAACCATGTCTGATGATGATGATGATCAGGCAGAGAGTGAGACAAACTTGTTCGATGGAAGCTTGGATGGACCAGACAGCATGGGATTTGGCCCTCTTGTTCCTACAGAGAATGAGCGATCCTTGATGGAACGTGTCAGGCTGGAGCTGAAGCACGAGCTAAAACAGGTAGATGGAAATGTCTTCGAATGTGAAGTCATTGTATAGGCTGTTAATCGATCTCTGTCTCTTTGATGTACAAAGAAAGTTTTCTTGAAGTTAGAGGAGAGTATCTTTGTGAGCCTATGTATGGTCTATTAATCAAATCTTTGACTTTTAGGGGTACAAAGAGAAGATTGTAGATATTAGAGAAGAAATTCTCCGCAAGAGAAGAGCAGGGAAACTTCCCGGGGATAGCACTTCTATGTTAAAGGCATGGTGGCAGTCCCACTCCAAGTGGCCATATCCAACGGTATGTTATTTGGTCATTAGTTCTGCTGCATCTAATTGAGATTAAGCCCCTCAACATTGTACAATTGTATCCCTCGGTATATTCTCCAACTTTGTCATTTTTTATGGTGTTTACAGGTCACTGACCTTCCATGATTTATGTTTTTCGGTTTGCAGGAGGATGACAAAGCGCGATTAGTGCAGGAAACAGGATTACATCTAAAGCAGATTAACAACTGGTTCATCAACCAAAGGAAAAGGAACTGGCATAGTAATCCATCATCGTCGAGTACCATGAAAAGCAAGCGCAAAAGGTTTGCGATAAATGACTACTCGTGATAAGGTGTTATTGCTACAACATTCTTGTATTTATGATTCAGAAACAAATAATGCAGGTGACGACAGTATTTGCTGATTCACGTGGATGACGAGCCAGGAACGACGGACACAACAGCAATAGCTGAAATTATTGGCTGCTATGACGAACATTTTGCTGAAATTTCTTCGTAAGAGTACTGAATGAAGTGAAGCAATCTCCATACTCATCCTATGATCTAGTATTATACATAGGGAAATCTTATCTTAGTACTAAAGAAATCGGGTGAAGCAGCTCTTGGTCTGAACCATGCAGTGGCATCATCAGTGGCATTGGTAGATCTAGTAGTACATGTTATATTGCTAAAAGAGTGTGGGAAGTGGCTTCTTCTTTTGTGTTTGGCTCTTAAATTGGTAGGTTGAGTTTTAATTTCCATACACACATATCTCATCCAGAAGAGACATGTGAATATATAGTGCAATAAATACAATGTACTGCTAACTTTCTGACTTCTTGGTGGTTGGAGAAGCAAAATTGTGATGTACAGGATTTGGGTGGCAGATCACAAATTGTGGTTTGGTGGTGCATTTATACTGTTCTTGGTTTGTCGTCAAGGATTGTTCTCTGTTTGGCTTCAAAAAAGGCATGCTGTACAAGGAAGGAACTGGTCCATAAACTATTGAGTTCATAAATCTCACCCATTCGTAGATGAAGCATTTATTGTTCAAGCAGTTCATAAATCTCACCATTCTATTTATTGTTGTCATGCTTCCTTTCCAGTGAGATCGTCGAGAATCGGATTCTCCAAATTAGAAGACATCTTCCGGTGTGTTTCATGTTCATATGACATCCCCAACTAAATGCTCTATTCAAGACACAGCTCAGTAGATAAATGAAATATGAAGCAACACATTCGGCCAGAAGCCATTTGTCGAAGAGATTTCGGTAGGCTGCCTACCTTTGGCCTTCATGACAAACAGTTTCAACCAAAAGTTCACAAATTAATCTCAAATCTCCAGACAACTTATTTTGGAGCTGACGACACCCTGAAACTTTCAAGCCATCGAAATTTGCAGACTCTTATATTTGTGGCTAGTTACAAGTAAAGAATCAACAAACAGGAAAGACTAGGATATGCAAATCTTGTAAATCAAAACTAGGGTTCTATTCACAAAACATACAAACACAATCACATCTCAAACAACTAAGCTGCTCAAATGCTCCATGGAGGTCACAAAAAATCCAGTGAATGGCATCCGGCTGGGAGGAGCAACCATATTTTGTTTCGGTTGCTCCTGTGGCCTTACCCTTTTTGAGGAAGTGAAGCTGCCATTGCCCGTAACCTGCTAGCAATCTCTGTGAAGCTCGGCCTCTGTGAAGGTTCAGTGGCCCAGCATTGCTCCATCAACGATCTCCATTCAGCATCACAAGATTCAGGCACAGGCGGCCGCAGTGTGTCGTTCAGGATCCCACCTGTTGAAAGGACACATATGAGCAATCTCATGCCAAAGCATGCATATGATGGTGCTGGTTCCCACGTTTGCAGTGAAAATTCTGTGATAGAAGAGGCACCCACCGAGGCAGATGGGATTTCACACCTATTGTGGTTCTACCAAGCAGCTATTTTTTTGTTTTGCCGAACATAAGCACAATTGTTTTGTCATGCCATTGTCAATAAAATAGTCACAATGTGAAAAATAAAGATACCTATAATGGCCCCATAATGCATGTCTCCATAAGGTTCCTCTCCTGTAATGAGCTCCCACATAACAATCCCAAAAGAAAATACATCGACCTGAGGTAAAAGTATGAGTTGTATCGACGATATATTGTTAATCATCCACAGAGCTTCCGTAGCATGGAAAGGAATATATCAACTTGAGATCAGATTTTGAATATCATAATTAAAAAAAAATTAACGGCTTCAAAATTAAGATTATGCAGTACCTTCTCAGTATACTTGTTATCTTTGCCACCGAGAAGCTCTGGAGCCATCCAGGGCAAAGTTCCTCGCATGCCGCCAGACATTAGTGTCTCATATTTTACTTTTGAGAGACCAAGATCACCAACCTGCAAAAGGTGCTCGGAAACAAAAAAAATCGTTAGTTTTCCAGTGGCCCCGGAATAGCTTTAGGATCATTGCCTAACATTGCAAAAACAGCAAATGAAGTAATGGCACATGAACAAGCTCTCAACGGTCCATTTCGTGTTGCTCTTCCTTTTCATGTTTTTAGCAATAAAAAATTGAAAAATGATGAAGATAACACATTTGTTATTACAAGCACATTTTCTTCAAACTTTTCAAAGCAGAGAAATTTTAGTTTAGCATCAGAAAATTTTCAGCGATGCCTGCAGTATTCAGTCGTGTGACCTCCCAAAAACCTTAGCATCATCTATGATCATCCAAGATTCCCACTCCCTCATCCTTTTGCCTCCTCTCTTCTTTTTATGTTATTATCCATGTTAGAAAAGTTGACCACCAAGAATGTTAAGAAAAAACAAAAGAAAATAAAATATTCGTTTCTTGTTTCTAGAAGCACCAAAAGCAGAATAATGCTGAACCATTCCCAACAGCACCATTCAAACATTTCATCAAAGATAAGTTGTTAATAACATTAAGATCTTTAAAAGTGATAGAGAACCATCATTGTGGTAATACAAGGTGGTACCAAACATGCAGCAGCAGAGTTCACTGGACTCTCCAAAACTTAGGACCTCTTGGAATCTAAATCATAAGTAGAAGCTAACAGACACAGGTGTTGGATATGAGCATTTAAATCAGAATCCATGTCAATTATAGTTACAGAAAAAGATAGAAGTTGGAAAAAACAAGGAAAAGATCATATATATAGTTCAAAATATACATATATCTTGGAAGTTTCAGTCCTCCAAAATGTATTCAGCCAGATGAGAGCTATTTAGTGCTTTCAAATCACATAACTGTGTTTCACGTCAAGGTAATTTGCTGGTGACAATGGCTTGTATTCAAATACAATCCAAGAATCTGTCCACAATGCTAAATATTAAACGAAAAAAAATGATGCAAATATCAACTGTCAAAGAAAAGCAGAGGATGCAACATTTTTCATTGTTTAACCCAGGGTCCGCAATACCGTACCGTACCGGTGTACCGAGAGTTGCTCGATGCGTGCGATGGTGCGGGAGCGATCCAGCGATACGCCGGCGTGCACCGAGCATTACGCCGGGTGTACGAGAAAGGGCTCCAACGGTCAAATTGACCGTTGGAGTATCTGTTACTAGTCGATAACGGTCGAAATCGACCGTTACCGAGCTGTGCCGGCGGTAACAGTCGAAATCGACCGTTATCGAGTTGTGCCGGGCGGTAACGGTCGAAATTTCGACCGTTACCAAGCTAATGCCCGGCGGTAAGCGGTCGAAATTTCGACCGTTACGCGCCCGATATATCTCGTATCAACCGACACGGAGATACCAGCGTACCGCCCGGTAGAGGCGGTCCGCGCATCGCGGTACCCTGTCGGACGATGCACGTCGCCGCATCGATACGAGGCGGTACAGCTCGAAACTGCATACCTTGGTTTAACCAATTGGTCTTGTTTTGTTTTCTGTTCTTGGTTATTGCTGACACCCCTGCAATGACATGGCAATTTGCACCATGTGCCAGTGGTACATATCATGCCAATTGCTAGGAGAAATGGTGAACATTAGGGCAGTAAAAACATAGGTGAATGTTTTATGGTTATTACAATTTTTGAATTATTGTAAACTTAAGCTTACACAAAACCGACAAATCCAACAAGCAGTATTGGCGTCTTCATATACATTAAACTAATATTGTGAATAAGATAATGTAGTCACAAGAAATAGTAATCAGAGGATAACTATAAACTTCTAGTTCCCAATAGCAGCATCTAACAAAACAAATTAGACTATTTATTATCCTTTTTGGGAAAAGTTCTTGACATTAGAATTTGGCTTCTAGGTTTGGAAGTTCTTTGACAATGGCCGCTCAACCTAAAGGTTGTAAAATAGTTCACGAATGAGATACCTTTCCATTTCTCTTTTGTATTCAAGCACTCACAAAAAAAGCCGCTAGTGTTAATAGATCACAGATCATAATTTTAGAAGGAATGGTTTAGAGGTTTCCCAAACAAATCTATTGGTGTAGGTGCTCCAGAAAATTTAGTGCTTGGGAAGCACTCACAAATTTAGTACTTTTAGCATAATTGAAACCTGTAGCATTAACGGGTTTAGGGGATGCCTCCCTTGGTCCTCTTGCATCGTGCCGTGTGAATCACATAACAATTTTGCAATTAAGCATGAAAGATATGCTTTGTCTTGGATAATTTGTCCAAGTCAATGGGACATGGCAAAGATTTAAAGGGTTTATGGAACCTCCATTTGCCATATTTCATGTTCACTGATGGTGATGGGAACAGGAAAAAGAAAACAAAAGAATTACCACCATGAGATAAGAAAATAATAGCTGCCAAGTGGTTGACCATAGACAGGATCCCTAGAGGTAAGAAGCAGTATTGACAGCTGTCTTCTGCCATTTATAATTGTTTATGATGGATATCAAAGATAGTAGAAGACTTTGAGCCCATGAATGACTGACATTTCATGAAATTACATCCAAAAGTCAAGACTAAGTGTTGTTCACTGAGACTTCACTTTTCTGAAGAAGGCTATGAACACTATGCATCACTTAGTTGTCTTTTGAATACCTTCAATAATAAGAAGATTTAAGCAAACAACAGAAGAAAAAATAGATTTGGAGAGCCTATAAAGAGAAAATTCATGATTTCATCTTCTGACAAAAAATTGTATGGATGAAACACACTCAACTACAAAGAACATTATCATTTTCCTTTTCAAAACTCCAAAATTACACTCTGCAATTTGGTTTAGATTTATCACATTCTGTACAGATTTTTTTTTCATCTATATTGTCTATTTACAGATAAATAACTTTTCAAACAAACAAACTACCATAACATACATTAGATGTCAGTAATTGAAGTCTGGTACATGGATCTACTCCATCCATTGAGTATTCAGTTTCAACATGTGAAAACATGAGAAAAAATTAGAAAAGAAAAACTAGATATCAAAAGAATAGCACAAGAAGCAAAATTTCAACAGTCATTTCTTCCTGAACAAAATGATGACTTTACCAATGCATAAGCAAACAAGATTATGTCTGAAAGACACATCCAATAATCAGTCTTTCAGTAATGGATGCTATCTAAATATAATGACTTCAGTGGTCAAGACTCCTTGTTGAAGTTATATCATGCAAGGATCCAAGTCTCAGATGCATGTGAATTAAGCTGGCCCACTATCAAGATCATGACCAGCAAGTCTCGATAAGATGCCCAATGAACTCATGTTCAACCAGTCCAGTCCAAGCTCATTAAGTTGTAGAGATTTGGGGGGTTCAACCCAAGTTAAGAGTTCTCTCTTATATGACCAAATCAAGGCACTTCACTGAACCTCACCTTGCTGCCACACCTCCACCAGAGAGGCAGAGACAATAAAAAAAGATGCAACTGAAGTAAAGGAGACATTGCAGGATCATTGGGAGGTAAATATGTTTGTTTTCTCCTCAGGTTTTGTCCTTATTTTTTATTTCCAGTGAAAAAGTGACAGATTGGGTGAAACGGCATTGGACACCAAGGTTTTAAATCTCAACGAACTGGTTGGTATGGACCAATACTTCCTGGTTCGATCATGTATTGACACAAAAACATATGGCTTGTTTCCAGTAATGTACCATTAATTTAATTTTTCTTATTATTTAATTCAATGATATCTAGAAATATATGTTAGTATACCATCCAGTATGCCGATACTATATCTGTCTGGCAGAGTACTGAGACCAGTATTGGACCAATTTAAATCTTAGATGGATGCATCATTCCAACAACCAGTCAGCACATCTAGTGCCACCAGAAACTCAAACCCTTGATTGTATGCACAATTAATCACTAAGTACAGGAAAATTCAGAGCAACAACCAGTTATAAGCACTTGAATAAATTGACAGAATAGCGATCCATAACCACTTCCAAAGAAGCACTTAGAAGTATCCCAATTAATGATATAAACCATTAAAATTACCTTGCATATTGGGCGCTGAGGATCTCTCAAGTTGACAAGCAAATTATCACTTTTCAGGTCAAAGTGTATAATATTTTTACTGTGCAGGTATTCCATTCCAAATGCCACATCCATTGCAATAATAAGGCTTCGATATCTGTCAAGGACCCTGTTGAAAGCTGGTAATGATGAGTTAAGCTTTCCTAAAATGCTAACACCTTACCACTTATGACAACAAGTGCTATTTGCATAAGGAAATAACAAAGAATAATTAAAGAACACATAAGAAAATGGCAGAATAATTAAATCACAAAAAGAAGGGCAGCATTGAGAAAATACTTCTCATTCTTCTGTAAAACACGCCGAAGGGAACCATTGACCATAAATTCAGTTACTGTTGCAACAGATCCTCCAGGGCCATCAAGAACAATACCATAAAATGCCACAACATTTGGGTGGTGCAAGCTAGCAAGCTTACAAGCCTCATTCCAAAAGTCAGCTCTCTGAGTTTGTTCATGGAAACATATATAAAACAGAGATTCTACAGAAAGAGTACTATCTGAAGCAAATTATCCACAACGGTGCATACCGCACGTTCTTGCTCTGATGGCTTCCCAGAAAAAACCCTATCATTGATTCTTTTAATTGCAACATCTGTACCTCTCCACTTCCCATGATACACAGTCCCAAAGGCTCCTGCTCCAAGTTCTTGCAACTCTTCCAGATCACTATTTTTTATCACCTGGATTGAATAGAAACAGCAATCTCAACTTCATGATACAACTTCTACACAGCAGAACTGACAGATGAAAAGGAAAACTGAACTCAAGCTTCTACCTGAAGGTGTCCAATCTCATCTGTATTTGGAAAACCATTCTTTACCTTCTCCGACGGTTTGGCCTTTGTGATCTGCATTAGGATCATTTTCAGCACCAAATAAAATCAGACGGGCAAAAAACATAGAAAATTATGTCAATCACCTCTGTTTGGTCATCATCTATCTCTATATTGTTCTCTATGGTGCCATTCTCATTGCCAGATCTGGGATCAGTCTCTTTTATTTCATGAGAAATAATAACAGGAGTTGGAACTTCAGATGACTTAAGTGCTGATGCTGATGGTCTTTCTTCAAAGGTCTGGATGTCTTGGTTAATATTGACACCTTCTAAATCTTTAGCAGACAAAGAGATAATGATTATAAGAATGTGTTGTGCAGTAATCTAAGAAATACCAAGTAGACATTTCATGCAACATAAGAAGAGACACCTTTTAATAGACGTGCAGGCTCTGTGGGTGAGTCCATATTTAAAGAGTGCGGAAGACAGCAAGAAACCTCTTCGGCAGGAACAGTTATCTCAGACCTTGTGCTATTCACAGGATAATTCTTATTATTTAAGGCCTTCGTGGCTTTGGCCTCTTTGCTTGAAATGTTGCTGGGTCTTGGAGGCAGCACAGAACTACTCCCCAGGGTTTTCTGAGGATCCTTGTTGCTGATAAGTGGATCTGAGGAAACAGCTTGCTGCAATTGGTCCATGCTAGTAGTGTGGTGGATAGTGCAAAACTGAGCATTGTCATTTTGAAGGATGGTTGTGCCACCAAGTATTTCCGCTGGATGGGTATTAGGAGCCTCATCTTTATGTGCACTGTTGGGATTCTTATTGAAGGCACTATCGTTGTAGATGAGATCTACATACTTGGACATCCCTCTTGGTCCAACTCCTGCTTCAAGATGGTATGCATATGGCCCGTGGTTCCCTATCATATTTGGAACATGGCTAGTGTTGGCAGGTTTCACACCATGCAGATAGGCAACATCCTTTACTGCAGATGGTTGTTGATCAACCAGCACTCCAGCATTTCCTTCTGCAACAAGTACAGGACTAATTAAGGGATTACTAAGAGACAATTCATTCCCTCTATCTTGTGATCCAGTACTATTAGTATTTACTTCGATCAATGGTCGCTCAACAGGCTTTAAATCCTTGGAAGTGCCAATGTCAGGCATGACAACTGGTCTTGGCCAATCATTAAAACCAGGTTGCCCAGGAGTATTCGTGTAGATTGCTCTCGTCATCCCATCCATAGGTCTAATATAGCCATAAAAAATTGCTGGCACAGTTCCTCGGACCGATTGTCCATCTTCTCGAAATTGCGAATTTCCAACTAAGCTGGCATCAGCGACAAATGTTTTGGCGATAAAATCCTGATTAACTGGATACTTAGGGTATCCAATATGTTGTGCAAATTGTATCTGCTGCTGTGAAGCATTCTCTCCATGAAATTGCGGAGGAAACAATGTTCCATAAGGGTTGTGTGGAAGGGCCAATGAAGCTGGTGTGTGTACAACATTAGAATGGTCAAGATTTTCCATGTTGGGACTCAAATTTGGAGCAACCTCTTGCTGCTTTTGTGAAGAATCTTCTTGACAATATTTCTCTGGATTGGTTATGGTTCCACAAGCTGCTTGTGAGGTGCTCGGTAAACCCACAGGAACTGGTGGGACCAAAACCTTAGCATGATCTGGATTGGCTGCATTAAGAACTGGCTTCCCAGCATCCCGTGGCATCTCAGGGATAGTCTCTGCGAATTCATAGGTCACAGATGGAGCAGCAGCTAGCAAATTCTTCGCTTGGGTTTCCACCCAACTATCTACTGGTGTTCTTGCATCTACTATTTGTGGTGCTCGCATTCTTGTCAAATCCTCGGAGTGGTGACTTTGTAGTGCCATATTGACTTCAGGAATAGCAGCATTTTTTAGACCATTATCTGGATCATATATCAGAGTATCAGAATGGACATGGGGCAGAGCTCTCTGACATAAACTACACTCCCCCAATCTCATCGACAGCCTTTGAGATGCTGAAGGCACTTGGTGCAAGAAATTCCGTTCTGCATGTGGTACGAGCAAGTGAGGAGGAGGCAACGGAGGAAGCTGGGACAGAGGCTGAAGTTTTGCATCACCAGGAAGCTTTGCAGTCTTCCCACCATTAGGGATTTCGGTATGCGGATCCACTCTTGTCTGAACTGACATCCCGTTACTGACTTGGGAAGGTGGGGTGCTAATGTGGGCTGGTGGCACATATCCATGTGGTGGCACAGCAACAACATTGATTGGTCGAGGTGATCCCATTACTAGATAAGATTGGGCATTTAACATTAGGGCCTGTTGCGGATCTACAAAGTGCTGCGGCACATGCTGCATTACGGAAGGCAATTCAGCTTGAGCTGAATTCGCTATGCTGCTTTGATTTGGCAACACAGGAGGCGATTCTGACTGCGTGGAAATCAAGAATTGGGTTTGGTCCGTAGAACTAGTGGGCGGCAGCAGCTCCTGTACATTTTGCGCAGCAAAAACCGACTCCGATGCATCTTGAGCAGATGTAGCTCGGGGCGACACATGGTCCGGTGACGTACCTTCGTTGACGATGACTTCGGCGGCGGCCATCATTCCATCTGAATTCTGCGTGGATGAGAAGCTCGTCACGCTGTCCTTTCTCCTGATGCTCGAGTCCAATCCGTTGACAGCCTCAAGATATCTCGCGCCGGTGTCCTGAAGGTCAAGGTAAGGGTCAAGAGGATTGGCGGCGGCGCCAGTAACGTCAGAGGGCGAGAAGAGGAAGACTCGAAGCTTGGCCGAGGGGCTCTCGGCGGCGAGCTTGTCGCACTCCTCCATCATGTTCTCCAGGTCCTCAGAGGTGGAGACGGAGATGAGAGCGTCGAGGTCTTCCCCAGGGAGCTGGTAGCGGAGCACAATCGGGCCGGCGAAAGCCTCGCCCATCCTGCGGAGGATCTCGGGCAGGGTGGAATCGCGGCAGACGGTGATGATTCGGGTCTCCCCGCCGGCGTAGCGAAGGGCGCCGTCGCTGAGGCGGGGGAGGATCCTGCCGCCATAGCTGCAGAGGAGCTTGACCTTCCGATCGCCAGTCGATGAGGAGGTGGTGGACGGGTGAACGGCAGCGGAAGTGGAATCGGTGGGGCGGAGGGGTAAGGGATCCTTGGATTCCGAGGCCATGAGGGGGCGGGGATGGGAAAGCTTCACCTACGATTTGGGGGCGGGATGGGGATGGGATGAAACCCTACGAGGAGGGAGAGGGGAATCGAGGAGGAATCCAAAGATGGGGGATGCGGAAATAACCGTATCGATACGACGAGCACCAGATCAGTAATTACAGATAATTCATCATAAGTCTAATATATATATCTATATATATATATATACGTGTAGAGAGAGAGAGAGAGGAGCAAAAATGAAGGAAAACGATGATATTATTATTATAATTGAAAACACAAAATAGTAAATAAATTATCATTATATTATTTTTCTCTTGATTAATCAATTTAGTTATAATTATAATTATATTATATTATTAGGATTTTATAAACTTGGGATGGGAATGATTTTTTGAAGGCTAATTTGAAAGGTGATCGATCATGTAGCACATGAAGTAATTATCTTTCAACTATATTTTGTCTTCTAATCTAACGATATATATTTTTTGAATGTCGAAAGGTTTGAAATTTCTTACAATCAAAATTACAGATGTTTCTCGTAATTGACAATGAGAGTCGGCTTAGAAAGGATTAAGATCCTATTTCTAATATTCGGTGAGCCTTATTGCATATTATCTTTAGATGATTTAATATTTAGAACGACTACAATCGATATATCTAACATTGTTTCCAAAACAATCTCTTATTTTTATGATAGTTGTTCTCTTAAAAAATTTGAAAGGACTTATGAGAAATGTATCATATTCAAATTAATCTGTCTCAACTTGAGGAAGGATCGATAAAGCTCAACCTTGGTAGAGCATTTTAACACGGAACCGATTTCATACATCTTTTATTTAAATAAATTTGATTACTTTAGAGGTTATTTTGTATATATAAGTTGTCTCACGACAGCATACTAAATAAGTATAATTTAATTTTCTCAGAAAATATTTAAAAAAATTTAAAAAATAAACTATGATTGTGATTGTAGATTTCAAATTCTCATGGAAGATTTTGTAAAAATACAAAAATGGAAGCATATCGATCAATAATATTATCTTTTTCGAATGAAAGATAAAATCATACATTTAATTTGATTCAATTGTAAATTTTTTTACTATCATTTGCTTTCCAAATGATAGTAAATTTTTTTTACTATCATTTGATTCAATTGTAAAGATAATATTTACTATAATATTATCAAAGAAATTGGGGAAATGTTCAAATAAAAATAATAATTTGCTTTCCAAAATTAATATAATTTGGGATGGTTATAAAAAATCTTCATTATCAAGTATAGGCAAATGAATAAAAAATCATGTTTTTATGTTCCTTTTCTCTCTATTTGGAACACCAAAAGAAAAAAAAAAAGAAGAAAACTTTAGAGAAGAATGCAATGCGCTCCAATTCTCTCCAACTTTTTGCATCTAAATCTCTCTTTCTATGGCTAAAATTGGTGTTCTAATATTTTATTTATTTTTTATTTCATTAATTTTAATTTTTAAATAGGAGTTTGACAAAGTGACGGTTGACTGTTAGGTAAGAGAAGGCAAAAGAAGCAGTACCAGCCGTGAGTGAGAGATAAAGAACGGTGGAGATGTGAAGATCCCTGGGAGATCCTTACAAAAAGTAGTACGAACGGTCGAGATTTACAGAGCCGTGGGAGATCCTTACCAGTGGTAGCGAGCCGATCTTTCAGATTCCGACCCTATTCTTTACCATATTATTTGGGAATCATTTTATGATTCCAAAAAATAATAAGGGCTTCACTGCAACAATCTCAGGGAAAAATATGCTTACGCAAACAATTCCAAGGGCTTCGTTGCAAAACTGCATCGCTCCAACGGCTAGTTTTGTCTACCGTTGAGCCCCAAACGTTACAAAACTCCTCCCCTTACAACCCTTAAATCAACACGCTCTTCCTTTCCTTCTCCCGAAGTCGAATTCCCAAGTAAGAAGAAGAAGAAGAAGAAGAAGAAGAAGATGGCGTACGCTTACACTCCCACCTACTATTCCTCCTTCCACGACACCATCACCTCCCTGTGCAAGTCGATCCTGCCCTTCGGCCTGAAGGGCCGGCGGCCGCCGCTGCCGGACCAGAAGCTGGCCAAGTGCCATTCCGACAGCCTTAAGTGGCAGCAGGACTCCTTCCACAGAATCCTTCACCTCATGGGCCTTCACAAGGAAGGAATGGTGCCCGAGAGCGACGTGGCCGCCTTCTGCACCCATATGCTCGACACCCTCATCGCCGCCCCCAGGGATCCAGACCCGCCCGGCGTCATCCGCGACAAGCTTCTCTTCTTGCAGGTTTTCCCAAATCAGAACCCCTTCTCTTTCCTCCTCATCTTACATCTGCTTTCAATGTACGCCAAAAAAAATGATCTTTTTTCCTCGAGAGAGGGAAAAGGAAGAGCGAGGATCGAAGCAGCTGTTCATTTCGAGTGATTCTGAGCGCCTGCAAGTGATAAAAAAAGGGATTTTTATCTCCCCCTTCTCTTGCAGGAATTGTTGTATGCTAAATGCATCTCTGCGGAGGAGTACCATTCATCCAAGAGGCCTCTGCTGCAGAGGCTCGCGATGCACGGCGGGGAGCTCGATTGCCGCGACGTGATCGTCCGGTGCCCGACGATGAGCTCCGAGGAGGAGTGGTCGTTCATAGAGCTCGGGGACAAAGAGCCCCCTCCGGCTGCAGAGAAGGCGAAGCACCGAACTCCCATCAAAGCCTTCATCGGCAATGCGGCCTCGTGGACGACCGGGAAGGGGAAGAAGGACTCCTCCAAAACGAACAAGGGGCCTTTAGGCTTTGTGGACGTGAACGCGATTGACCCATCAAGGCCTTCGGTGGAGAACCCCTTTTGGGCCAGGAACCAACCGAGCGACAAGAGCTCGATCCTGATGCCGGAGGGCTCCCCGTTGATCCCCATCAAGTCCGAAAAAGGGAAGAGGAAGGCATTCCAAGAGCTGTTCCGGAGAGAGAGGCGAGATGAGAACGAGAACAGCGAGCCCCTAATTGCTGAGCCGGAAGAGAAAACGATGAGGCCGACGAAGAAGCATTGGGGACTTGACGTGCTGAAGAAATGGAAGAGAGGTGGCGGCAACGAGGACGAATCCACCACTCCCTACTTGCCCCGGGGGAAGAGATCGGATGAGGTTTCGTCCATCGCCTGCACCCTTGTCGCGAGCCCCGTAGGCGAAGGCCCCGACACGAAGCGGCTCAAGAAGAAGACGCACTCTGACGAGGTCTGAGAGATTGCATTCTGTAGACGGATAGATAGGTAGCCTCTGAACCGTAAATGACTTCACCGTCTTCTCTCCCTCTTGTTGAAGGTCTCAGCAGAGAAGATAAGGACGGAGCTCTGTCGAATTCAATCGGAGCTGTGCGCGAGGAACCCAAACCTTAATTTCTCGTAAACTCTCTTCCGAGAACCAACGTCTTCTTCTTCTTCCATCTACAGCCATGATCACAAGGAGCGTTTACCTCTCTCTCCACTGTGACAGGGACGAACAGATCGAGGCAATATCAACCAAGCTTCCCATCGACAAGGCCGACTTGAACGACTTCTTTCCCAGGTGAGCTCTGAGGAAACTCTACTCTGCGGCGGCTTTGACTCTGATGCAAGGAAACTCCACTCCATCGGTGCAGGTCATGGTGTGACAGGCACGGAGACGTCGTGCTCGACGTGGTGAGGAAGGAGTTCAAAGGCCATGTGGGGGAGATGGAGGCCCTCCGCAGCGCTGCAAGAGGCGAGCATGGCAGTGCAGAGAAATGGGTAGCCTTCCAAGAGAACGATGACAGCTTCCATCTCAATCTCTTCTCTCACAAGTCATGAACAGCCAGAAGACTTCACGTTGCTCTCTCTCTCTCTCTCTCTCTCTCTCTCTCTCTCTCTCTCTCTCTCAAAGCATGCATGTCATAGTTCATAGAATGTGTGTGATTCTTCTCTCTCCAAATTGATTTCTTTTGCTGTCAAAAGAAGGTGAGAGACGTTTGAATCTCTTCCCAGTTCGCATGTACTGCAGAGGATTCCTTAACATATTCATATAGTCTTTTCCTCGTTATATTTGGGCATATCTGTGGCACGTTTACTGCAATCAAAAGCTGAACACAGATTACATACTACACAAAGAAGTAAGAAATTTAACTCATCATACTAAATATATCATGTCCCAGAAAGCAAGAGAGTTCAGAAGTTGCATGACAAGAATGGCGACGATGGAAATGGCTTCCTTTTGGTTCGAAGAAAAAGGAATTGAAGATGAGATGCAGATGTCACATGTGAAGAATGACAATGACCAAAATGGATTCGAGGAAAGAGGAATTGCAGAGATCCTCTTAGGCTACATGTCACATAGCCAAAAAGAAGATCTAATTCTTCGTACAACAACACTATCGCCAAAGAAACATGTTAATATCTATGGCTAAGTTTCATTAACGCAAATATTCAAATACTTGCAGCGCGTTAATAGAAGATAAGCTATTGATATCTATGGCTAAGTTTCATTAACGCAAATATTCAAATACTTACAGTGCGCTAATAGAAGATAAGCTATTGATATCTATGGCTAAGTTTCATTAACGCAAATATTCAAATACTTACAGCGCGCTAATAGAAGATAAGCTGTAGCGATGGTTAGAGCAAGGAAGAAAGAGAACAGATTTCAGTCACAGGTGGAGGGTTTGCAAACATAAAAATTATAATTATTTTATTATATAAAAATTTTAAGATTAGAAATTAAAAATTAAATAATAATAGATCAAATATTATGATTATATATCTTTTGATGTTATTCAGAATATCTTTCTTCTGATTTACAAATATATCATTTTCCAAGATGATATTCTTCTAATTTACAAATATATCATTTTCCAAGATTCATCTTCTCCTCTCTTCATATCGTCATATCACAATAAATAAAATAAAAATCGAGGGAGATAAAGAGAAGATTTATATATATATATATATATATATATATATATATATATATATATATATAATGGAAAGATGGTTTGAGATAAGAAATTAAAATTCTCTTCCATCGAGATCATCTATGGAGAATTTTAATTAAATCTTGCATAATTAAATAGGGTTACATAATATAATATATTTCCACTTTACTCATTAATTAATAAGATATAAAAAATAAAATAAATAAATAAAATAAAATTTGATTTAAAAATAATTTTCCTAATTAGATTCTAAAAATTTTCAAAAGTATTTTTACACATGATCATAAATCTTAAAATAGACCAATAAATATAATAAATAAAATAATTCTATATTAATTTTGACTATCAATATGAGTCATAACAACTGTATGTCATAAATATCATACTTCATTCTATATTTTTCTCTTGTAATTTATCTTATTAAGACAATCTTATTATTGCATTCGGTCATAATATATACATACATAAATATAAATAAGATATTAAAAATAAATAATTTTAATTACATAAATAAAAATATCAATTATAATATTTACTAAAATATACATTATCATATCTTTTATAGGTTACTCATAAACCTAATCATAAAAATATTTTCTTTTAAACAACTTAGGTTCTAAAGTATTTCTATTGTTGATAACATAATATTGTAGTGCTTTATATTTTCCAATAAATTGCCCCCTTCAACTAATATAAAATATAAATTAGACTTCCTACTATCAAGTTAATTTACAGAATCAAAATATAAAAGTACTATTATTTTAAGTTAATCTAATCTTATATATGTGAGTATATAATCATTCATTTCTTTTAGATATTTTTTTTATAACCTTTTAGCATTTCATTCTTAAGTAACCTTAATATCTACCCAATATTCTAATTATAAAATTGATATTTGGTTTGGTGTAAGACTTGAGCATATAATATAATCTCAATTGCACATATATATATATATATATATATATATATATATATATATATATAATCTGATTAACTTTTAAAAATGCATATTTTGATTGAAATTTTTATTTTTGTCATGTACTAAATAAAACTGTTTACTAATTCTCTCCAAAACTCAATCAATATATTCTTCTTGAGACAATCCTAGCAATTCTTCATATCTATCTATAAATATCTTGATACCAATAAAATGAGTTGTTTTATTCATATCAATTATCTTAAAATTTTTGATGCAAAGTATTATCCATATATAAGACCAATATAATAAACTTGCTTTCACTGACATTTAAATATAAATACCGATCAATAATATTTTTATTAAATTTAAAGAAAATAATAATATTATGAAACTTTATATCCTATTATTCATATGTTTGTTTAAGATCATAAATAAATATTCTATTTGTGCAAGCTAAACTTTTCTTTCTTTCTTTGCTAATCCTTTATATTATTTCATATAGATTTTCTTATCTAAATCTTCATTCAAAAAATTTACTTTCATATTTGTAACTTAAGATCATAATAGGATACTAATATTATAATGATTCTTAATGAGTTTGTTTTAAAACTAAAAGAAAATATCTCTTTGTAGTCAATGTTTTCTTTAAGAGCAAAACTATTCACCACAAGTCTAGTTTTATATCATTCGATATTCTTTTTTAGTCATGTTTAGTCTTAAAAAACTAATTTATAAATTAATTCTTTTATAATTATTAAACAATTAGATGATTTTCAAACACCACTCCGGTTTATTAATTTTAACTCTTCTTTTATTGCATTATATCACTTTTGAGAATCATTACTTTTCAAAATTTATAAAAAAAAACAAGGATCCCATTTGGTTCTTCTGTCATTATATGATTCTTGCATATATATACAACATAATTATCAAAAATAGTAAGCCTACTATTTTATTAGATCATTATCTATCACATTAATATTATATGAGAGTTCATCAATATTATTTTATTATTCACCCTCATCAATTTGTTCAATGATAAGTAGGATAGCTATCTATCAAATAAAAGATAAAAAGAGAGCATCAATATATATCTCTTCAATATTAAATTTCAATATTATCACTCCCATTGATTCACTGTATAATAGGAAACAAGTAAAAGATCAAAATCTTGATCCTCATCTATATGATAATTTTTAATATTTTTATCTAATTATCTCCTAACTTTATTTATGTATGGCTCAAGAGTATCAATAACATGAGTGAATTATATATATATAGTCATATTTCAACAAATCATCTATAAAGGTGGTGAAATTTTCTTCTTCATACAATAAAAAATATGAAATGATCCACATATGTAAGTATATATAATCTCAAGGAATTTATGAATCTACGTTTTATTTCAAACACTTAACTATCGAATCATTACAAATTTAAAATTTATATTAATTTTCTATAGACCATTATACATAATTTTATAATCAATTTTTATTAATAATAAATATAATGATCTTGTTATGACTAAAATAGAATAATATCCTAATAATTCTAAATTAAAAATCTAAATCTTTAGAAGTATAGAAATATAACATGTATCCTTAAAATCCATCAAATGAGTCCATCGCTTAAGATGATTTCCTATAATAAAATCCTATCTATTATTTGTAACAAAGTTGAAGCACTAAGTATAATCCATCAAATATTAGAAGAGACTTCTATAATATTATATTTGAAATATACAAATGTCAATTTATACTTTTCTCCTTCAAAGCAAATCTCATAATCCTTCACATGACCTTTTTTTGTTGCAAAAGTAGTATTTTATTGTAAAGATTTTTTTAATGAATTTATATCATCTTTGTAAACTCAATTGATTTATTTAGTATATTATACTTTAATTTTATTTTATTGTTATCCACAACTCGAATAATAATCAAAATATCATGAGACTTTTCTCATTTTAATTTTAATTCTTCCACATATCAATCAGTTTATCTAAGTTTTATTTATCCTTTATTTGTGATGTAATGAAATTTAAATAAGCTAAACTAAGAAGGAAGAAAATTAAAAATAAATTGTAGGAGAAGGGCTCACTATGTCAAAATTTTGTTTATAACTTAGTCATCACAAGGTTATATCCTAGAATTCCGCAAATGTCATAATAATAATAAGCTGTAATCAGTTTTTTCTTTAAGATACCAAACAATGACTTGTTAACAAATTTCAATGAGCAAATTATATTCTATAATGAATTATAAATATTATCAGCAATTGTCATAAAATTAAGCCTAAATAATTCTTTCCCAATTATTTATTTCAATTATATGTGCTATAGAATTTTCAATAATTAAGTCTATAATCCTTCCAACTAGTCGGGATAAGATCTAGGTACTTAGTGTAAATTACATATGATCAAGTAATTTATAATAGTTTAATCTAAAAAATATAACGACATTAGAAGCATAACAATATAATGAGAGGTACAATTGTAAAAATAAAAAAATATGATATTAATGTCTTGAGTTTTTCAATAAATGTTAAACCATTGATATCATACCTATTTCATCTTTGGGTGAAATATTGACATATCTAGTATTCACATAAAATTTTACAATTAAGAAGGATTGATATCATCATTGTGGAATATTATTGTTACCTTTGGGTATATAACCTCAAACTACAAGGATATCTAAAATAATATTATTATGCCTCATCACGTAATTATTTAAAATAGAATAGATATTCCTTTAGGATCATCCAAACATCCTAATTATGTATATTATTTTGAATTTTATTTTTTAATATCATTTATAAATAATTCTATAATATAATTTTATAAATTTATTAGTCTAGAATATATTGATAGCTATAAGACTAATATAAAAATATAAAATATATCTTGAATATCATATAAATGATAAAATGTGTCTTATAATTTATACCCCTAAGTCTAAGACCACTTTAGTGATTATAAAACTTAGGAATATGAATTATAAAAAATATTCACATAATTTAGTTCAATATAATTCATGTAGAAATAATTGAATAATATAAATAATAATCATAATAATTTTCAAACATTAATCAACACAAATGAAAACTTATATGATAATTGTAATCATAATAAAGCAAAAAATTATACCTTTATGTGAAAAACAAATATTATTTTATAATTTTTAATATATATATATATATGTGAATAATTATATAAATATCCAAAAAGTAATAATTAGAATTTAAGTACTACAAGCAAATATAAATATCAATATTTAATATGAGAAAACTTTAAACGAACACTATAATTTATATATTTTTTAATTCTATAAAGGATCCTAAATTGGCTCGATCATATTTAATTGGGCCACCCAAACTGGATCCAATTAAAAGGATCCTAAAACATTAATCATAATTACAAGTGAACATAACGTTGACGAATGACCACGGTCCACGAATAAAATGACCAAGATGGCTGATGCGGCAGCCTGCAGAAGCGTGGACTGCCTCTACGTCAGAAGGCCAGCCCTTTTGAAGGCAAGCGGTCACCGGGTTGGCAGGGTTGACTTGCAGCTCGAGATCCGAGTTCCCTGTTTGGTCGATCAATCGACAAGGACAGAGTTTTGGCGACACGCGCGCCAGCAATTACAGCTCACATCTTATCACCAAGGATTTAAATGTTTAAAAAAAGAATGTTATGAATAAAATAACATATACACTGTCATGGCAGTCTCTCTCTCTCTATCTCTCTACGTTCACGGTACAGTTTTCTCCAATGATGATAATTTATCAAGTCACATTAAACTTCGCAACAGGTTTGATAAGATGGCCAGCTAATTCCACAAATGCAAGAGCGACCTTTTCCAATCTTCAAAGAGTCTTTGGTTGGCATCAACAGAGAAATCCATGCGTCTTTCACAGGTTGGCATACGCGCATTATCCCAGTTCCCTGGTCCAATACTACAATCAATTCTTTGTTAACAAAGTCAGCAATGGTGGCGGGGCGCAGATGCTAAAAAAATTTGCTGGAATCACACTGAGAATATGCATCATTAATCATATTAAAAACACAAGTTGACTGAACAAGAGCAAGTTCGTATTGAAGTACCTTCAATCCTCATCGCCCGCATGCTCCAATAAATAGTTTGCTGCCAACTGCTCGTTCCTGTCGCAAGCTAAAAATGCTTCGATAACGCGTGCTCGGTCAAAACCCATTGCTTCAAGCTGATCACCATTCTAAACATGTCAGAATGTCACGACAGAAATAACATACAAGAAGTGTATCAAGACTAAAGAGGACAAATCAGCATACTCGTCCAATTGCCTCCTGCTCTTCTGCGGTCACATTTATGGTATGTGGCATCTCATCTTGCTCAGGCTGATCAAACATATCCCTGAGAAAATTTAATAAGGAAACATTTGAGACTTCTGATATGGCGATGTCAGAAACTTCTAGGTAGAATAAGACCTTAATAAACAAAGCTACAAAAATTTAATTTTGTTTAATTTTGTTTAATTATAAGATTGTTTAATTAATATAGTAAAGAAGACAGTTGCAAGCCTTGGCAATTATGATAAAATTAAGAGAAGCTTTTCTTTGAATATTTTCTTTTTACGCTGGAAATTGTTTAAGCTTTTAGATTTCTTCTTTATCACACTAAAGCATAAATAGTTCGTGACAGAATGATTGAAATTTTCGCATGAAAACCAATAATGAATCTGCTTAAAGTTTCCATAGAGGACCTACATATTTATTAATCTCAAGGTTACTACGTTCTTTCCTTCAATATATCTAACTGACTTGGACTTTCCAATCTCAATATAGTTCAGATCTCTTCCTTCTATTTTGGTTCTTATTGTCGTGATCAAAAGTTTCATGCCATTATGCTCTAACTATAACATTCCTCTGAACCTCGATGTCTGCTCCAATTCTTAAGCATGAGTGCTTTAGCACAAGCACCAGATACTTAATCAGAAAGATTGTCATAAACAGAATAGGAGCATCCTAATTGAAACAAAATAAAACTATTTATCTAACCATGAGATAGTTTTGTCAAACAGGGGTCTGACAAGGAAAGAAATGAAATGCTGATTCATATGGATACCAATGGATGAAACAACAAACTCTAAGATTAACAAAAGCAATATTTTACTTTTGTTATTGCAGTATAACGTATCAGTTAACAAAATTAAGAAAAGGAATAATATAGATGACATAGATTTTACATAAGATGTATCAAGTTTTCTGTTTTATCTCCAAATCATCCCCATCTTCTACCTAAATATATCCTAGTCTCTCCATTTTATTTGCCATGCGCCTCCACCCTCATATTCACAATCCACCAAGAAAAACATAATAACAGTCAAACAAAATCTCAAGCTCCACTACCGCAATGCAGGCACCCTCCATGACCACTGTTTTCATAGAACAGCAACTCTGCCCCAACACAATCCTCGTACTCCTTCACCACCCTTAATGTCCTTGCTTATCCCACATTTACCCATGTCTCCCACTCCATTACTGGACTGTTTCTCCATAAATCCACTTATCCCATCCCTAATCCACTTGGGCAACATCCATTTCACTGCATCATCCCAATCAACTCCATCCTCGAGATTTTTTTCATCAGCTAGCGAACTGGCAACTAGAAGTTACAAACAAAATAGAAAGTTGGGGGAAAAAGAACGATTATGATGCAGAAAAGAGGGTGAGCAGGTTTTGATTCAATATGGGGTTAAAGCAGTGGGAAAAAGTCGGATGCACATAGTGCAAACGCAGAGAGATATATCAAGGATTTTAATTTTGAATAATACCATCCGTACCGGGCAGTATCGTCGATTAGGACTGTTTCCACCCGTTACCACCCAAAATCGATCGATGACGGTCGATTTCGACCATCGCTGCCTGCTACCAAGTGGTATAAGTCGAGGGAGAAGAAAGAAGAGAACAAAGAAGAGGGAGAACCTGGAGATCCAATGCCACTCTCCCTCCTCGTCTAAGGCGACAAGGCCTCGGCATTGTCGACAACTTCTCCTCGTCCGCACGGGGAGAAGAAGCCTCAACAACGTCGCAGGGAGAAGAAACCAAGCGTCGTCGAGGCGGCATTTCTTCTCCCCACACTGGCAGAAGAAACGAAGCGACAAGGCAACCTCGAGGCGGCGAGGTCGCCTTGTCGCCCTTTTTTACGAGAGAAGGAAAAGAGGTAGTGAGGTCGCCTCAATGTTTCTTGCTTCCTTCTCCCCACGCGGGCAAAAAAAGAAGCGAGGTCACCTCGGCAACGTCACTTCCTTTTAAACTTTTTTAACGAGGCGACATCGCCTCATTTTTCTACCCACGTGGGGAGCGAGGTTTCTACTCCCACGTGCAAAAAAGGGTGACGAGACAATCGCCTTTTTACATACATATATATATACATCGAGCAGTATACCGAAATGTACCGCTCGGTATACTCGTACCGTACCATACCGTATCGAGCTGAGCTCGATACTTCGGTACGGTACGAAATTACGATCCTTGATATCAAGCCTAAAGGTAGCAAGATGGATGAAGTTTTTCTTCCTTTGGCATACTGTATACAACATATAGGTCATAGGACTCCTACTGTATCACTCCTTAAAAAAGGACACCAAAGGAGGACAAATATAAGTACACTAATATCAGAAAAAGAGCTGTTACAAAGGGTGCAACAACACAACGAAATATTTAACTAAAAGATAGTATATATATCGACTACCAAGACCTTGGATTTAGCTGATATCTCAAACTAAACTGAGCCTCCCAAACTGTGCTATACAGCATCAATACCTAGATCTCTATTCAACAGAAATTGGAAATTTAGGATATTCATATCAACATCACTTATATAACTTGCATCAATATGCTCACCCTTCAAGGCCTTCAATAGGTTCATTTATTAACTGAAGGAACTCTGCATGATGCTCCTGTATTAGTCTTAAAAGCTGAGGGTTCTGCTTGCTTAGTTCCTGAAGCATTGGCTGCAAGACAAGCAATAGTTAAAAAAAAAAAATTATATTTGCAAAATAAATTTTACACCTCAAAAAAAAATTCTGACCTGCAAAATCTGTGGATTTGCTTGAACCATTGATCGCAATGCTAAGAACTACAACAACAGTAAGAAGTCTTAAAATAGCAAAACAGTAAAATCAAAACCATCTAAAGCTGTCCAAGTTCCCAAGTCCAATCCAATGACAATTTTATTTTTTTTTTACCACAAATAATGCACAACATTAGTAGGTACATATGCATCTTTGATGACCTTGCTTTAAGAGCTAATTGAATGCTAACATGAAAATTCCACCACGCTGAATTTTACAACATAAAACTCTCCAACATCTGCAGAACAGCCATTTCGAAGTAGATGATTTCCTGATATTCCCCAATATAAATCAACTACGCCATATATAGTGAATCAGTTCCGGAAGACTCAGAACTTCACTGATCGAACTTAGATTGAAACAAGCTAACAAGTCAGCAATTCAACCCAAGAATGATCTCGTGATCCACATCAATTACACAGCCGATCTTGAGCACAACTATAGCCTTACAAACTCTTCTAAATTTAAAACAAAAAAATATAAAACAATTATATGGCCATTTATGTATTATGGATCCAAATGTTGGGAAAAAATGATCACAAAATTAGCATAGAAGAAATGAGAATGGTAGGATCAATATTTAGTGTTGCAAAAGAAAATTACAGACTAAAAATAGATCCATCCAAAAAAATCAAAGGTAAAACAAACCAGAAGGAAAAGCATCGAAAGTTGTTTCAACATATGGATAGAAGATTATCATCGGAAACAACACTGTGAAGGAAATATCTTGTGAAGGAGACCATTTAGAACAAAGTTAATTTTCATTCTTTTTGTCCATCATTTATTTCAACCTGGCATACAAATGCTACCATTCACTTAATATAATTATCGGTTAAACTGGAAGGTAATGAAACACATTCGACTTCCACCAAGCATTCCTTGCATAAACAGTCTAAACTAAATAATTCCTGCTAAAAAATTATAGGATGACCTGATATTTCAGCATTCTTGAACTATAATTTTGATATGTTAAAAATTTATGTGCTCCAGACCACGTGATAATCTATTTCTTTTCACAGATAGGATAATTAAAGCCACTATCGATGTAAGCCCAACTCTATAAAAAGAAAAAAACTAGGATCTAAAGTGGGATTAGACATGTGAGCAAGGTGAGCAAGGATTAAAAGCATATTGTGCAGATTAGCATGCCTGTGGATTATTTCTAAGGAAGTCCAGAGATCCGCCTCCAGCACCCACTCCAGGATTAGTATTACCCTGTTACAGTTAAATCAGTAGGCCTTTTAAGTGCCACGTATACCAAAAGAAAACATAATCATTGAGATACAGTGCTGAACCTGTGGGAACATATTCAATGGAGCAGAATTAGGCAGTCCAGACAGAGATCCTGGAGCAATTGCATCAGTTGGGTTGGCCCCTTGAGTAGATGCCTGAGACAAAGGGAAAGGATCAACTGGAACTGCAATTTCTGCTGTTGCTGGAATACCCTGATATCAAATTAGAACGTAGTCAATGATAAGTATAATTTTTTTTGACACTTCTACTGTGAAAATATATCAACTGCATACAGAGTATAAGTATTCCACTGCACGCTCTGGGTTGTTGTAAGCAGCACGAAGTGCAAGAAGAACTGTGTCTCTATCCCAGTTGCCACCACCCATCTCCAACAATTGACTAACCATCTGCTCAAGATTACTCCCTGCAATTAAATTGGATGCAGCTTGACCATAGGTATCAGCAGATACCCTACAAAAAGAAGGATCCTGGTTACATTTCCAAGCATGCACATGTTTTTAGATGATCAAGAATCATGCAAGGAAATTTTAGATGAAGAGCCACAAAAATGTTGAAGAGACAAGATAATTCACCTAGAAACCGGACATTAGAATTTAGAAGTCACTTATATTATTAGGTAAAAGAACAGTCAACAATTTGTTTGCTTCAACCTCTTACTCTAAAGTATGCATCTAAGTAAGAAACATCATACACAAAAATGGTCATCGTAAGAGAACAGTCTCCACTAGATTGGCCACTAACATCTTCATCCAAGCCTTTCCCTGAAATAACGGGTTGTCCATTGCATTCAACTTAAACTGAGACAAACCAATTTTAGAATCGGTTATCAAATTGATTATAACATTCCAAAGCCAGTGCCTAGTTCAATAAATTTTTGGCAAAAGTCTGGGTTTTTTTAATCATCGTCCCTGGGTGGACCGGTAAGAGTCCAACTCATACCACCATCCTGACACATGGTTTGCTGCTATGTGCTGCAGTACCAAGGAGGGGAAGAGGAGGATTACCAGTGGCTGGAGGCAGGTGGCAACACACCCTAAGGGGCTTGCAGGGGAATACAGGTTTAATTGGGTTGTTAATTAAAATGTGGACTGGGCCAGAACCATCAAAATGGGTTGGTCCACAGCCTAGTTCTCCATCCGACCGTACTTACCACCCAGTTAATCCTGGTGTCTTAATGCATAAAAGTCCAAGAGTAGCAGTATTATCTAAATAGTTTCTCAAGAAGCCTCACTAGTGTAGATGACTGTTCCAACTAATAACAAATGCCATAGTTGTCATTTTTTGGGACTTCTATGTGATATGAGTTATGATGTGGTTGTTTCACTAGTCATTTCTTTTGTTTTAGTGAACAATCCACCCAATTAGCACAATGCTTCACAACATTTTGTGGTCAAACGGTTAAATATCAGATTATATCTCCTAGCTAGGATTTATCTGAATTTTCAGCAGAATTTAGCACCAAACTTAACTATTTATTTGCATCACAAGAAGAGGATCTTATTTTTTAATTTAAGATGTTGCATGTAAACCGTTCAATAAACTTAAAGAAAGCATAACATTCAACAAATGAACATAGGAAAAGCATACGATCTATAGTCTTTTACAAATTCAAAAAAGCATTGTTTACCTGAAATTGCACTTAGATGAGAAATAATAAAACAATCAAGCATACACAAACTATAAAGGTTGCCACTTTGTCCTTGTACTTATCAAGTCATACTAAAGAATTCCAATTATTTCTCTCTCTATGCATTCTAGAACGACAAACAAATACTAATTGTAAACAGAACTCATACTCCAAGTTTGATCCTTGAGATCCAATTGAAGAACTCACTGGGACTCTGAAACAAGAAAGTACCAATCAAACAAGTCAGATAAAGCAACAAAGATGATACGGCAACTTCAATTAAGGTGCATATTTTTAGGAAGGGGAAAGGACTCTTAGTGCACTCACAGAGTTGGTGGTGCAGCTTGTGCTGCTACTTGTGGAGCTTGTACTGGAACTTGGGCTGGGGCTTCTTTAGGAGTAGAATGCTGGACTGCAGAAGTCGCCGAAGGCTGTCAACAAAAAGATTTGGTCAGAAACTAACATATGCTCATTCATTCAGAAAAAAAGATATGTAATGTAGGATACACCTGGGCTGATGAAGATCCACTAGATCCTGCAGCTTTACTCTGAAAAATAATGAAGCAATGAGACATTAATACAGAAACAAGAAATTAACAGATGGTTATTCAGTAATTATTACTGCAAAATGCTTGCTATCAGAATTTTTGTTAATTGACAGACATAAGAATCAGCGTTTGCCATTGTTAGATTCATCTTGGCAATTGAAGCTTTCAAAGAAAAAGACAGAAGTCGCCCTGTTTCAATCGACACTAAAACTCATGGTAAATTAACCTAGATGATTGGTGTGGAATATAGATATGAAAGCCTGTAAAAACTATAGAAACCTGCACAATTATACAATAAAACATTAGTGTTTGTAGATATATTCTAGTAGATGAATTTCAGAAAATCATCATTTCTCATATTTCTTACTTTAGTTGGAATTGTCCTAGTTGCATGTGGCCATTCCAAAAAGGTATACTTTATAAAGACAAGTTAGAACTGTGTATCTCTGGTTACGGCATATCTGCCAAACTAATTTTGGATTTACATTACAAGTTACACAACCAAGCTAATATATTTACGAAAGCTCAAGCCTATTGCATGGTAAATGTGCAGACCTTGCTAAGCATGACGACAAGAAAACCATCTTCTTTAACTTTGTTCTCTTCCAATGTGGTTTCATCTTTCAAAACTTTTCCATTGTGAATCAACAACTGTTGCCCCCATGGATAACTGTCTTTTCCTTGTATTTGCTCAATATTTTTCTTCACGGCCATAATCTGACATACAATAAGAAAATATTCCATCAGCAAACTGCTGGACAACAAAAGCATTTAAAAATAAAAAAGTAATCATCATAAACAAGTATTACATTTGAAACTCCAATAACATTTTTTAAAAATAATCTCAACCATAAGTTTTTCATTTATTTTTTAATCATCCAACAAATGTGATCGGTGACAGCAACCTTGAATAGAATGCACAAGACAGCACATTCTAGGCACTAAGAGTGCACGTACAGATGTTAAAAAGTAAAATCCTTAAATCATGATCAAATAGACAACCTGAAAGTAATTTCTCATAAGCACAGAAGTCAGCAGCCTATGTGTTTCCTTATAAAGACCGTCAATCTAATGAACTGACAGGTTACAGAAACCTCCGACAATGATCGATTTACTAGTGTCACCAAGTTTGTCACTGCAGAGCACACGCACAACTTAACCATCTTGATCATTTCCCCCCCTTTCCTCACTGAATCTTCAACCTCCTTCATCCACGCCTTATATGGGAAAAAATATCGAGTTATGAAACGGATGTCAAGAGGTTTACGAGTCCGAATGGCAAAAACACAAACCCAACTATTTCATCGGAATTTAATTATGATGGCATTCAAAAGTTGAATATGAATGCAATTGTGATCCTGAACACGAAAGCCCTGGACAGAAGAACCATCGACGAGAAAGGAAACTAAGTTAGAGAAGAAGGCTGTACGTTTCATCACTCGAAATAACAAAGCAGGGGATCAAGAACCGGGAAATGGTCCTCTGGAAGAACCGTTCCAAAGGAACAGAGATAGGGGGTGTGGTGGGCTCGGGATTGTACCGTATCGTTGGGCTGAACCCGGATTTCGAAGTGGGTGCCCTTCAGCGTCTTCACCGTCAGCTTCATCGCGATCACCCCCTTCTTTCCCCGTCCCCTTACAGCGTATCGAGAGCGGGCGAGAGAGAGAGAGAGAGATGGGCGGAACCCTAACTCGGAAGAAAAAGGAAAGAAAGAGGAAAAGGGGGCTCAGTTTTTTAAAATTACTTGTCTACCCGGTTTCCTGTGTCCTCGTCTGCCAGTCAACAGGCTCATGACGATGGTTGTGGGTCCCTGATGGCCCGCCGGCCCGTCCATTGACATAGAAGGTACGCTGTCGAGTAACTAACGAGAGTAGAAAAATCATTGCCTTTGGGTTTTATTGCTTTTTTGCGTGCTTTGTTTGATTCCCTTATTTCCCTCCGAAGTTTTTTTTTTCGTACGAATTTCCATAAATTAAAGTCTAGAATATATATCAATATCCTTCTTTCTGCTTTTTTATTTTTGGCTGGACTGTTACGATGGCAATTGTTAGTCTACATTTACACCATGATCGTTGAGTCAGCACGATTAGGTTCAGGTCCAGATGTGTTAGGATCGTCTCGGTAGATTTTTAGATGGAAAGTCAGCATCCGGTCGAGTGAAGGGATTCGTCGACCCGCTCTAGGGTGAGACCTCCTTCTTGTGCTCTGCCCGTCTCGTGTCTTCCGGCTCCTACACACAGATCAAGTCGGGATAATATGACCCGATCCCTCCGATGCTTAAGTTAGTACTTTTGGGAGGATAGTTGTCCCGAGAAAAGGACCCCCAAAGCAACGTGGTCTGGGGTTTTTATATCGGGGTTGGCGTTGGTTCTGGTGCATCCAGGGTTTCGTCCCGAGTTTCTGGACGGTGCTGTGGAGGCGTCGTCCCGAGCCTTCGGGATAGTATCGTACCTCGGGGCGGTGCTTGAACCTGAGTGATGCCGTGGAGGCATCGTCCCGAGCCTTCCGGACAGTATCGTACCTCGGATGACGCTTGAACCTGTGCAAGGGTGTGCTCGGTGGGGTTGTCGAGGAGCCGTCTCGATTTTTCAGGACAATATCGTACCTCGATCGATGCCCGTTCTAACATGACTGAGGACTGTCGAACCGTGTTGAGGTGGCCTACCACCTTAATCTTTATCTCGATATGGTAGGGATGGTAGCTATACATGCCCTATCAGCAATATTAAGATTTTTTATATTATTTGATTTTGTATCCACATATAAAAGTAAAGAAATAAGGACTATCGATATCTCACCATAATATAGCTAATATTTCAATACTATATGATCGATATCTCATCATCGCATAATTGATGTCTCGAATACTCATAATCAATACCTATTATTTGATATTAAATTATACCCATAAGCACAACAATCTAAAACCTCAATATAAAAAAGCTTATGTATGTTCCTTACAAGAAAAAAAATCTTTTTAGAGATTTGACATTCAATAAATATCACTCGAAAAGTTAACTTAAACTTTGAAGAGACATCAAACACTCCTAAATTTTTCGAAACCATTATGAGACAAATGCAAAGGAATTGGCTTAGTCAAACAATCATATTTCACTTTAATAGATTTTATTCAAGATTATAAAGACTATAGCAAGCCTATGTGTCGGAGAATTCGAGTGTGGATTGGCATTTTGTAAACTTGGCATGACATTAAAGTCTTCAAATTCTAAATGGCATATTAAAGATGATAAACATGCATTTAATTCGAGCTTAATACACTATCTTATATAAATAAAATGATATCCACTACTACATCATCCATAAATAAATATTGCAAACATAAAAAAAAAAAAAACCTAAGCTACAAACCAGAAGTGTATCATGGACTGGTCATGGAGCTGCACACAATTTGAAGGGGAAGGGACCTAGAAATTGGTGTCATGGACTAGTTAGTAGTACCTTGTCCTGTTCTGCATTGCCAATTAAAAAAGGAATAATTTCTCTGATGTTATATACAATTTAATTCATCAAGAGATCCAGGGAAAACTATTTTGTGCTACACATTTTCCACAGGACAGAAGTCAAACTTACAACCATAGTTTGATGAAAAAGCTACATTTTAGTCTAAATGAAAAAGAATAAGATTATACCAATAAAATTTAGACAATATTGCTTTTACCAAGAAACAAAAAAGGGTAACGCTGACAACAATAAAATAAAATAAAATTATAGAGTTGAAAAAATAATCTTATACCTGAGAAAACAGGAGAGGAAATCACCATGAGTTCAATACCAAAAAAAAAAAAATCAATAATACATATCAAAATTAGATAAGAAAAAGTCATTGAACAGTTTTATATTTCCATATTGATCAATGGGTGTCATCACTAGAAAACAATTACTTAAAACCTATAGAAATCTGACCTCCAAACTCAGAAACCAAGAACAAAACTTTGTCCCATCATTTGCATCAATCAAGTAGGCGGATAATCCTCCTATACAGAAATTTGGTGAATTTTATTGCCAAGTAATGACATAATTGATAAATAAAAAAAACACAAAGTTGTAAACAGTATCAATTTTCCCAAGAAAGATATTGGCAACACATTGTACACCCAGTGATCATCTCTTGCATCCTTTTTTCTTCCTGCTTAGTAATAATGTACATCTTGAACAGGGAAGACTATGCAGAGTTGTTGTTGACAGAAGCAAAGATAGATGAGAGCATATTGTCAACAGGAAAAGTCTTTTTTCGCTACAAGCGGAGATAATGTATTCTCAAAGGAGATCACAAGTCTGTGTTCAGCCAGTGAACATGATGGCATAGGGCAGACGGCCTCTGACTGAAAGCATAAAATTTTGCAGTTTACCTTGAACTTAAGGCGGCACGACACGATCTGGGAGTGGCCGCCCACGTTTTCCTTGTTCTTGCATCAGGAGTTTAAACATTAAGATGCAACAACCCAAAGGACATGCAAGTTAGGCCCAAAATAAATTAATTGTGATCAAAAGAATCAACCAATCATAGACATTATTAAAAAGGTCACAACATAATATACAAAGATTGCATGCCTTCACTACTCCTATGCAAGATAGGTAGACCGGTCAACAAATGGAAATGGATCGGCAAATTGAGCTCCTATTCAAATCCTAATTTCACACTAGGCCCTTTCAAGTAACAATGTTGACTGCCCCACATCTAACAGGAAAGAATGAAGAGAAACTAGGAGTCGAAAACTGTTGAATCATAACATTTTTCTGCTATAGTGTATCTACCGAAACTAGCGAAGCATACCGATGAGCAGAAGATCAAAAAATAAAATAAGAAACTATGACACCTTCTCTCCTCTAGTAGCTATGGGAACCGGCGAAAACACAAAAGATTAACAAGTGTTTATCGAAGGCCTTAACAGCCTTTTCAAGTATAGACTTCAGGAAGATAGCCTGCTGCCATGTTAAATTCTAGCACAGAAGCAAGATGCCATCACACTACAACAAGATTATTGGCAACAAAAACAATCCAAATATTAGATGCAAGCAAACGGATAAAATGCTGTGAACATATTCCTTCACATTTCTTGGAATAAAAAGAACTCAAATACGAAAGTTCCCCTAAAACTTCGAATTGCCATAAAAGTGAAACTAGTTAAGCAAAAAAATCAGGGCCTAACACGAGAGAGATGCACAATGCATGAAGAATTCTTTTGCCGATCTGCCTCAATGTATCATCTTAAGGTGCCTCTATTGCATTGGCCAAAAATATTTTATAGACTCCAGAAAAGCAACTAGGATAGTTAAAATGGCATGATCACAGAACATGAACAATGTGACGCAAGTGGGAATATACCTTTTCCGCATCTCCATCGATCCATCCGTAATTTAAAGAGCTTTGGCTGAATGTCTACACACCAAACACCTCCACAAAGACTCGAACATAAAAATTCTCAACAATAACAACAAAAAAAAACTCTCCATAATAACAACCAAGAAATGCTTTCATAAATGCCAAGAGCCACTTTCACTAAAGATTTGCCATCCTTCAAATATTTATATGAAGACAAGCAACAAGCATGTCAGCAACGCAAACTTAAACATGCATCCGTTATCGATCTGGGCAGCAGTCATAAGGTAAGCGAATAAGCAGTTCTAAAATACTTGCGGATCAAAGAGACAATGACAGTTCCTTCCTCTCCTTATGATTAACCAACCATCAACATTCAGGATAGCCATTTAGCATGCAGCACCAAAGATGCTTAATACCCGAACCATATGCTGTTTACAGTTCATTGATCCGAATATTCATCTAGACTTCCTTGCAAATGGGTTTCTTTCTGGACTCAACCATCAATTCTCGGATCTATTTTTATCGATCCAACTGATGCAAGACCTTACAACAGCAAGGTGGCAGCATGAGTCTATCTTATTGAAGTAGTAAATCAACAGAACAATGACATTACAAATCCGTGCACACAGGTATATGTAAATATGAAGAACCTTAAACTCAGGTGTAGGCTTATCCTAGAGGCGTACTGGTACTAATGGCAACAACACAGATCCAAGTAATAATAATGCGATAGAACATCAATTCATGGCTAATGGTCGACGACATTCTCCACATACCACTTGTACGTATCCGCTAGCCCTTCGCGGAGAGGGATCTTTGCCTCCCAACCCATTCCGGCGAGCATTGAGCTGTCCATCAGCTTCCTCGGCGTCCCATCGGGCTTTGTATTGTCCCACACGAGCTCCCCCTCGAAGCCGACCACCTCCTTCACCATCTCCGCCAGCTCCTTTATGGTCACCTCCTTCCCGCTCCCCACATTTACGTGCTCCAACCCCGAGTACCGATCCATTAGGAAGACCACCGCGTCCGCGAGATCATCCACATGGAGGAACTCCCTCAGGGGCGAGCCCGTGCCCCAGACGACCACCTCATTGGCGCAGGAGACCTTAGCCTTGTGGAAGCGCCGGATCAGGGCCGGGAGGACGTGGGAATTCTCTGGGTGGAAATTGTCGTGGGGACCGTAGAGGTTGGTCGGCATGGCGGAGATGGCGTCGAGGCCGTGCTGGATCCGGTAGGCCTGGCACATCTTGATGCCGGCGATCTTGGCCACGGCGTACCACTCGTTGGTGGGCTCCAGGGGGCCGGAGAGGAGGGCGGACTCCGGGATGGGCTGGGGGGCGAGCTTGGGGTAGATGCAGGAGGAGCCAAGGAAGAGGAGCTTGCGGACAGCGCCACCAGCGCAGCGGAGGGCGGCGTCGATGATGTTGGTCTGGATCTGGAGGTTGACGGCGATGAAGTCGGCAGGGTAGGTAGAGTTGGCGTGGATGCCGCCGACCTTGGCGGCGGCCACGATGACGTAACGGGGGCGCTCCGCGGCGAAGAAGGCCTCGACGTCGGCCTGGCGAGTGAGGTCGAGCTCGGCATGGGTGCGGACGAGGAGGTTGGTGAAGCCGAGGGCAAGGAGCTTGCGGTGTATGGCGGAGCCGACGAGGCCGCGGTGGCCCGCAACGAACACCTTCGCCGACGCGTCGGAGAGGAACGAGCCGATCGCCTCCGCGTTCTCCGGTTCGAGCTTGCCCATCGCCTTGACAAGGAGGAAGGGAAAGCGGAGGGGGTCACCGGATACTGATGGTGTGGGGAGGAAGAGGGGAAGGGATTCCAATAATAAGGGCGGCGGAGGGGGGCTTGGCGGAAGGAGGAGAACATGTGAGCTGCACGTGATCCAAGAGTTATCGGAGAGGTGTGGGGCAGAAGGGTCGGCAGTTCGCACGATGCGAGGCGACGACTAATATTATTTTATATAAGCCATTATTAGAGTTGACGAAAAAAGTTCAAGTCCCGAGACTGAGTAGCATTTGGACGATTTCGTTAGAAAATATTTTATGTTTTAGATATTTCAAAAAACTTATCCCTCTTTTATTTTTTAAACAATACTTTTACTTTTAAAAGTATCAAAAATACCTATTAAAATTATTTGTCCTTTTTATTAATTTTAAATATATACAATATAAACTTGCCTTAGTTTCACATTGGGAGCCCCACCCTGTATAGTTTACGAATAGTTTATTCTTGCGGGCCAAATCAAACCATGTCCATCGACTTGCTTAACAACTATGAGACTGCTCCTCTACAGATGGCAAATCATATCATAATCCGCCGACACTATGAACTCTAGTCTCAATCCTGTGCTCGAAGTCATAACTTGTTCTTGCCACGCTACTCTTATCACACAATGGTCTCATGGAAACAAGAGTTGTACATGCTTCAAGTAGCATGAAGAATATATGAAGCTTTGAAACAACGTACTCACAGAAATCAATTTACCTCAAAAGTTGATTTGGCTAAGATCATCCTGGGGTAGAGATCGAGGTTGCCAAGGAAGCTCTTCATTTTCGTATACCACCTTAGTGCTGCTTCATTGTGTTAGTCGGTAAATTTTGATAGTCAGTAAAACAGGAATATATAGACATAAAATCATGGTGTTAAATATGGTAATGGATGCAGTGAAGGTTAATATTCAAATTAGGAACTTACAGGAGATATAATTGCCACAAAAGCTGGCAACTGTCTTAGATTTGGTAACTATCACATATCCCAAACCATTTCTTTGCAGCTCCTTGGCAAAACATACCTTACTTAGAGATCCCCTCATGAGACCATCTCTCGGTACCTGTAAAAATTGTTTAGCTGAATCAATCAATATCAAGCTCCTTTGTTAGAAAAAGGACAAAACATAGATAGTTACTAAGAAAACTAATGAAAGCAACCAAGGGTACTTCCTAATTCTACATGCATTAATTTGAAAAAGCATATGAAGGATTTGTTGCTGCTCCGCCTGTGACTATATTACCAGCAACAAATCAGCTGTTTGATTTACTAACATACGAGAAACAAGTGGCCTTAAATCTCATAATCTAATGTTCTTGCTTGTGAAATTTAATGTAGCCAAGGTAATCTGCTAAATTCTTTTTTTTTTTTTTTTGAGCAGTCATATTGATTATATCATATTTTACATATTCAGCAACTGATCTTGAAGATTTAACTAAACTTGTGCTGAAATATTTGTATTCTCTAACAAATTGCTTTCTCTGCTGAACTTTTAATTCACCAACTTAACTGTATTGGGAATCAAGTAAGATGATCACATTCTATCTGATAAACTAATTTTGTGATTCCATACATAATTAAGACAAGGCAAAATCTGTGCCAATAAACAGTAGCTAGAGAATAGAATGGCATCCGTTATACAAATTTAGATTGAAATATTCTTTTACAACAATCAAAAATCAATTTGTTGCTGGACTCTGCTGTATGCAGCATGTATCACAGGCCTCTTTCCTGTCAATTCATGCAGCCAATTTAAGACATTGGTTACTATCTAGGATTGCCACAACTACCTACTCTTCTCCATTCTGAGAAAACTGCACATTCGCTAAACACAAGCCAGGCACCGTCTAAATGCTGGACATAGTCATCATTAATTCTGAATAACAAACAGAGATGTAATTAATACTACTTTTCTTTTTTTTTTTCTTTACTTTTCTTTTTTTTTTCTTTTTTTTGCTCTCAGAAAAATTCAAATTAATAAATTCTGAGAATATAAACAGAGAAAGATCCACAAATTACTTCAAAAAAAGAAGGAAATTCCAAAGAAACACAGCTGAAGTATCAAAACCTCCAAATGTGCAGCATATAAACAAGTACTCAGATCCTTATTAGCCTAAATTGTGTCCTACTGAGTCAAAGCCTGAATACAGGTCATTAGGGCAATGGCTTGAATCAAATTGGTTTCATATTTTGAAAGGTGGTTTGCTTTGTATTCTCAGAGAAAACCTTGGGTGGCTTCAGCCAAGTATGGATTGCACCTTGTTGTCACAGATACTTGACTTGAACTAGACCCAACCAGCCAACAGGACAAGATTTCTTGACCCAGGCCCTAGCATGGACTGAATGGGTCAACTGAAGACGGTCGGGTTTGAGATTGGCCGGGTGGGGGTTCATTGGTTGGTGGTTGGAGCTAAGATTTGCCACTTTATAGCCAACCGGTGTGCACCATCAGGGTCTCAAAGGTGTCAATCTATGGATCAGCAAGTCATGATCAGTTGGCAATGTAAGACTTGTTCAGTCAGATGCTTTTCTTTCTTAAGAAAAGCAATAAAATGCAAAGTTTTAGGCATTTTGATTGATCCTCCATCTATAGAGAACTAATCAAATATTATTTTGAATGTTCTAATTGAACTGCATATATCACACATATGCTTTATGCTGTACCTTGACAGCCTGCCTGCTGCAGCAGCTTATTAGAACACAGAATCAACAATGAGCTAACCTTGTAAGTAAAGACGTGCATACTCGTGAACCAATTTGCAATAAGTCAATAACATGTATTTATGCACTTGTAAGCTGTTAAAGAACATAATAAGAATAACTAGTTAATAAAGACAAATTGTTAACAAAGCATTTGCTCACATGAATTCGAACTTGAGACCTATCAACTGTGCAACAGTGCACTAGCCACTATGATGTCTAGACAAAAATAATTAATTACTAAGGCCCTAATATGATACTTAGAACAAGGATACGCATTAGAAAAATATTGTTCTTGTTCTGTACCAATTGACAGAATTTGGAAACAACAGCTCATATGCTCTTTACTCATTGAGTTCATAGCCACCAATATCATATTAGAGTTCACATTCGAATAGCAGATTCCAAGATTTGAGTTTGCCACAGAAATAGCAATATTTAATTCATACAAATATCTTCCGATCTTATATGCAGAGCAAAGATCAACTGAGTGGCCTAAGGATGGGGATAAAGGCAGTGTGAAATTTATGCAAGAACCCTTTTGATTTTCCTATCATTTTTCCGTCGATGCGATCTTACTATGCTTCTTACTCCCTCTCTTCCAGATGCCTCCTCTGACCCTAACCGAACTTGAAATCGAATAGATACTATCAATACGATACAAATGACATTATAAAGCAAGCTAAAAGATCAGCACTCAGCCAAGCATTAAAAGAGAAATCCTCGACTCTCTTTTTTTTTTTTTTTATTGCCTTGCCGAGGATGTCAGGCACCAGATGCATATTTCAGATTTGCCAACGGCCATCAAGAAATAGATCAAAGGAAATGCCGCATAGAAGATTCAATGAAATGCCTGAGACGATCGACAATGCTCACTTAGCGGCCGGTGACTGGTCGAACGCGTCGTAGAAGGTGCGAACCCAGAGGCGGAAGGCGGAAAGAAGCCCATCATCAGACTCTCACTCCTTCACCGTCAGAGAAGCCGCATCGAGGACTAGGGTTGAGGCCATGAGCCTCGCGAGACGAGACGACCGGATCGGCGGGGAAAACAGGAGGGAAGAGCCCCCAGTTCACTTCGAGAAGTGGAAGAGGTGGGGCATGCTCTGCTGTATATTTTTCTCCCGTTAACATATGTTTAGAAAAATCATTATTATTATTATTATCGATATTAATTAGTCGGAATATTTTATATATAAGCACCTAAAATCCTCATGATCTTATTAAAAAAATTTAAAATGCTATTTTGGATGCAGCATATTTAATTTGAAAATTCTCATGATTTTATACACACACATATATATATATATATCCCAAAAAGTTTCACCTGTTAAATTTTTTTTTAGAATTGTCCTTGTTAAAAGAATTTTGTTATTTAGAGTCTTTTTTTACTATTTATAATCTCAATATTATCGATTTAATCTTTTTATTTTATAATGTATTATTTTATCCTCGTTGCCTCTTTGTTTGTTGTCGATGCTACCTCTAAGACGAAAGAAGAAAAGGATGAGAAAGAAAAAGAATGAGAAGAAGAGGAGAAGAAAAAAAAATATATATGAAGGATAATTTAAAAAATTTAGGATGAAATTATAAATAGTAATTTCCTTTCTAAATTTCCAAACAGTATTCTTATCATTTTCGCTTTAGCCTTATAGTATTTTTAAATAATATTATTTTCCTAACAAATCATTTTCCCTTAATTACTCCAGTTACAATATTTTTACACTCTGTTATAGTTTTTTCAACCATACTAAAAAAAATTATTTATTTTTCTCAATAATAATGAAAATATTATAATATAGTATGAGGACATGGCAACATAATATTTTGTATTATGTTATAATATCTTTTTATATCACTTAAAATACTGTAACACAATAGAAAATACTATAATTTGATTGTTTCATCCAATAGACCAATTCAGAGGAAAAATAAGTGACAGAGATAGATGGCTGAGAATATTTTGGGTATTGAAAAAAAAAGTCGTTTAGAATTCTGAGAATATTTCAGGTAATTAAAAAAAACACCGTTTAGAAATGAGTGGTATTTTTCAGAAAAAAAAAAGAGAGATTTTTTCAGAAAATTCATCATCATATCTATATATATATATATACACGTGGCATAAGACATTGACTTGTGCCAACCGGGTGTAGGTGTGGAAAGGAACACGTTCCCACCTCCAAGACTTTGACTTGTGCGAGAAATTTGTAAGGGTGGACCCCCCCCTGTCGCAATGGGCATTTAATATTGCGCGATTCCTCCGTCAACAAAACTTGGCCCGTTGTGCTGGTTCCCCGTTCCGATTGCGATCGAAGGCTGTGTGGGCCCAAGCGGGAAAACGAAAGGCTTCGCGGACGTTTTGTGAACCAATTCCAACGATAACTATTACATGTCAGCTTGACTTGGAACGGTCAACCAAGAAAAAGGTCCGTCGTCCATTGAGGTAGGCATGGCCACGATCATGAGGCAGGCACGGCCACAACCTCCGCAACTCACCGGAGCTAAAGGTCAGTCCTCCGTTGCCATTGCAACCACATCACCCACGCCTTTTAGGGCCTTCAAGATCTCCGACGAAGCCTTCTTCTGTTGCACAACTTCACACACCGTGGCTGAGATGTCAGCATGATTTGGTCCGATTCGAGTGTATAAGGCTATCCACGTGGATTTCCGACCGGAGAGGGTCAACATTAAATTTGGCAAGTCCACCCGAGATAGAGTTGGGAGTCACTTTGTCCTTCCTTTGTTGGGTTCCCGCACATAGGTTGAAGTCGGAAGAAGAATTTTCGACTCGATCTCTCCAAAACTTAAGTTAGTATAATGGTATTAGAGGGAGAGGGGAGGGGTTTGAGTATTTGAGATCCCATCCCTTGGTGCTAGCCAGGAGATCGTCTTTAAATCTATAGTCGAGGGTCGACTTTACATGATTTATTAATGGTCGTCGATGCCTTGGGCAGTTAACCCATACACTTCGTACAACGTTGACCTACTTGCACGGCTTTGTGTTATGTGACGTCACTTCACACATTCCCGAGTGACTCCGTATAGTGTGGCATCGTCTCATACAGCCTTGGCAACGCGTGCGTAGTCGGCTATCTCGTACAAGTCTATGGTGGAAGCACGGGTGCAGGTAACTGTCTCGTACAGGTCCGAGATGTCATGTTGGCGTGTGCACACCATGCCAGCTCCGAGGTGCTACATTGGCTTTGACTTGGGCGACTTTGGTGCTGACCCGGTAAGATGCGTAACTTAGGCACTAATTGGTCAAGACACATAGCTTGGGCTCATGAATGGCCGAGATGCATGACTCGAGCTCACGATTATTCGAGATTCATAACTCGGGCATATGACTGGCCAAGATTCGTAACTCAAGCTCATGACTAGCTGAGATGCATAACTTAATCTTATGACTAGCCGAGATTCATAACTCAGGCTTATGATTGGCTTGAGAAGCATAACTTGAGCACTGGTTAGTCGAGATGCCTGATTCGGACATTGTTTAGCCAAGGTGCATGTTTCAAATACCGTTTACTTGAGGTGTAAGACTTGAATATGCTCTTTTTCTAACGTCAAAAATGTTACACAATTTTCATACCGTGGTCGAGATGTTAGTACGGCTTGGTCCGATCCGAGTGCAAAAGGATGTTTACATGGCTTCCCAATTAAAGAGTGTTGGCATTAAATCAAGTCAGGGTGCCGTCTTATCACGAACTTAGCTGGTTTTGCCTAAGTCATGCGGCACCCTTACGTATCCATTTGCAATAGTCAACCTCCCGGAAACCTCCTATAATCCCTTAGGACCTACAAAAAGAGAAAACAAAACAGAGAAAGCGCTTCGCACGAGATCCATAAGTAACTAAGCCAGCAAACACTTTATAACTAATGCAAACTCCAGCCATGGACTTCACAAGCTCAAAACGATTACACAACAAAGGTATAAAATTAGTCCACTATAGACCGAAATCTAGTACAAGTATCCACCTGACGTGAACTTTATGTAAAAGCCTACAATGGTCGTCAAACTCATTCAAATGGGACTATTAAGCCTTTGACTAGCCCTCTACAAGTTTTATAAAGCTATAACAAATCAAAAAGACACGGACATACATAAGCATTACACCGAACAAGCCATTTATAATTTATCCATGACAGTCTGGCAAGTCTGCCTGAGGTAGAGCTAGGAGTCACTTTGTCCTTCCTTCATTTCACATTGAGTTCTTGCACATAGGCCAAAGTCGAGAGGGGGATTTTTAACTCGTCCTATTTGAAGCTTAAGTCATAAGGATGGGAGTGGGGGGTGGGTTTGAGTATTCGCGATCTCACCCTTGGCGTTGGCTAGGAGGTTAGTTTTTATATATGTAGTTGAGGGCTAACCGTACGAGGTCCATTAATGGTCGTTGACGTCCTCGACGATCGACTCCTACACTACACATGACACTAACCGATCTGCATGGCTTTGTGTCATGCAACGCCACTTCGTATGTTCCTGAGTACCTCTATACTGTGTGGCGCTGTCTTGTACAACCTCAGGCAGTGCGAGTGCAGTTGGCTATCTTGTACGATTCTGTGATGATGGCATGGGTGCAATCAACTGTCTCGTATGGGTCTGTGCTAATGGCGTGGGTGCAGGGGACTATAGTTGTACGGGTTCGAAGTGTCATGTTGGCGTGTGCGCCATGTCAGCTCAGAGATACCACGTCAGCTGCAACGTAATGGTTGACTGTAGTTGCGGGGGTGACGCTAGAAGGCCGTGTGGGCCCAAGCGGGAAAACCAAACGCTTCGCGTACGTTTTGTGAACCAATTCCAACGACAGCTCTTACATGTCAGCTTGACTTGGCGCGGTCAACCTCCCCCCCCCCCTTCCAAGAAACCCCCTTCCTGGAAATAAGCATATATGAGGTAGCCATGGCCACAACCTCCGCAACTCACCGGAGCTAAAACTTAGGCCTCCATAGCCATGGCAAACACACCACCCACGCCTGTTAGGACCTGCAAGATCTTCAAGGAAGCCTTCTTCCTCCCCAAGACCAACCCGAGTCTCATACTCTCCGTCTTCCTCATCAATTTCCTCGCCACCTACCTCTACTTCGCCGCCTTCCAACTCTCTACCTTCTCTCTCCTTAGAGACTTGACCAACAAGCTAAACTCCCTCGTCACCGCCGATCCTTCCAGCCCCACCTACTTCCAGCTTCTTGCGGCCATCCTACATGACGTCAAAGAGATCACCTCCGTGGAAGTCGTCTTCATCATCATCGGCATGATCGTCTCCTACTTCGTGAAGACCATCACCGTGTACGCCCTGGCCATGACCTACGTCAAGAAGCTGCTCACGCTCAAGGAACTCCTTTGCAACATGAAACGCATCATGAAAGGCCCCATCATCACCCAATTCCTGATCAGCTTACTAAGCTACGGATATGCCGTTCTTCTGACGGTCGTGGTGTTGGTGCTCTGGTACATCTCCGATGGTTCCACGTTTCTGCTAATCTTGGTCGGACTGCTAGCTTTCGTCGCAGTTGTCTGGTACCTGCACCTGATGGCCTTGTTCTTCTTGAGCATCACGGTGTCGGTCGTCGAACGAGACTGCTACGGAGTGAGAGCAATCGCGAGGGCGACGGAGCTCATCAAAGGAAGAAAGTGGGCAGGAGTTGGCATCATAATTACACCCATTATTGTGGCGATTCCCATCGTTGTGGTGTATGCTACTGCTTCCGTCTTCATTCCTCTCAGTCTTTGGAGCCAACTCGGGGAGGGATTGGTGTATATTCTGGCGATCGAAGTGCTCAGTTTGTTCGTCTGTGCGGCCTTCACAGTCTACTACTACGAGTGCAGAAGAAGCCATGGAGAAGTGACTCCGGACATGGTCGGCAACGTTGTTTATACTGCTCTTCCCACTGCTGATGCCGTTTGAAGAGGAAGCTGAAGCTTATTTCTGTTCTACGTTGTGCATGTAACAAAAAACAAATCAAGCAATTTGATTTCTTGCAGATTATATCAAATAAAAGCTTGGATTTTAGTCCATTAATTTGGTCCACAGCACGACTTCCACACAAATCAGAGATCACCAGATCTCCGTATGCAGACCAAGCACTCGATTAAAGACTTCACTCTCTACAACTCATTCTCACTGGAGTCATGAAGCTTATCCACAGCTCCTCTTGGCATACTCTTCCAAGTCCAGATTTTTTGCTGACTAGTTCAAGTTCTGATCTTTCCATGTCACGAAATCAAATTTCTTCTGAACACATGGAAAGCTATCTGCCCATCGTAGAGAGTGGATGAGAAAGAACCTGGGCCAGGCCTCATGCAAAGAAGGCCGAGCTTGTAGTGTCGTAGGCCTAAAGGACCAACTTGTCGGTTCATCCATGCTTGTCATTAGGTGATGGTGGTAAATTATACTGAGAAATTAAGAGAACTTTTCCTATGACGTATATTACAGTCAATATACTGTAATTAATTAAGAAGCAAAATAATGGTGGTGGGTGTTTGTCTTTTAAGTCTTAAGATGGTCCAAATTTGAACTCCCCTACACTTCCACATGGACGTACGTAGACGACAGCATCATTGCATGGCCCCCTTTCTGACACCTAATTACGCTGACGTCCCGCTTATTGCCATGCCGGGGGGGTTTCAACTCTCTCTCTCTCTCTCTCTCTCTCTCTCTCTCTCTCTCTTCTGCGTACGAGAAGAGGGTGGGGCTTCTTTCTCTCTCCAATCAACACGGATGAGGGAGGGATATGGATGGAGCCATGCACGTCCGTACAGCAGCGTCTGCGGCCATAACATGGAATACTGTCCCAGCGGCCTTCAGTGGCCCGCCGGTAGTCCGGGAGCAATTTATGGTTCAGTACCCACCACACCCTTTCTGCTAAGTTTCTACTGGATTTTGCTGCGCGCGCAAGCTTCTGAAACGTTGCAACAGCAGATGGAGCTTTGTGCATTGAATGCTTTCATCTGAGTGCAGTAAAGACAACGAGGAGGGAGGGAAGGAGGAGAAAGAGAGAGAGAGAGATGAAGCAGATGCTTTCCTATCGTGATTTGGAATCTCACTACTCCAATGCCACATTTTCCTCTCTCCCCCACCCTTTCAGACGCTTATCTTAAGATCACCATTTCACAAAAGATCAATTTCAAACACATGAGTCAGCCAACAAGCTTCCAAACAACAAGGACCGAAGTCCTCGGGCCAATAATTGCCACTCACAATCCATTATAAATGTTTCCATTTAGTGTTGCTGTAGTTTGGTCTTTTTGGTGTCATAACACTATTATACGATAAGGTTTGGAACTACAACAAGGATTACGTACCTACAGTTAAGGCCTTGATGGGCGTTTGACGAAGACCCCGTTCCCTCAATGCATGCACATAGAACTTGTCGCAGTTAATACTCGTACGAGGCCTGTGACGAGTTTGATGGTGGGCACAGTGCTGCACCTGTAGCGTTTACGACAAGTTTATGGCTTAAGGACGCTCTATTATCGTCGTACCATGGAGGACGGTGGAGTCACTATTAAGTTGAAGCTCTTCCACCTGCATCTCCATATCGTCCACCCTCGGACACAAATCCAGCATGCAGAATAATAGTCGATGAGCGAGTTAATTTGGAGTAACTTTGATCCCATTTATTCGTGGCCAATTGCATCATGCTTGGTCTCCATGGAAATGGAGCTTTCATGCAGCTGGAGGTCAGTGCTGAAGTTGCTCTGTATCAGCATCTATCAGTGTTTTCTTCGGCTACAGGAACACTGTCGAAGTTAGGTTCAAGTAATAATCGAATCTCTCGTCTGCTGGTAGTTGATGTTGATGCATTGCAAATTTCTTTGAATCAACCAAACACCTCTTGACTCCTCTTCCAGTGGAATCAAAGCTTGTCATGATAGCAAAAAGACAAGAAGGCTGCGTTGCGTTCTGATGTTTCAACGCAATATGTGCACGTACGTACGCACATCTGGGGGTTTTGGTATCTGCCAGCTTTTGGAATTTGCCTGCAAGCTACCGAGGCTTGAGGAGGAAGGAAAGCTTTAGCTGGCGACACACATTTGATGAGAGGGCGCACTAGCAGAAGCTGACAGCGGCAAAAGGTGGCCTGCTGGCTTTAAGCTCTCGTCTTCCTCCTCCCTACTTTTGCTCTCTTTCCGGGCCCGCCCGCCCGCCGAGAACAAAGCAAGGAAGGGAAGCTTGTGGATAACCTTTTGTTTGGGCACGAGATGCGATTCCGGGAAGCAAACGCCACTTCGGTTTCATGCATGCATGGTTTTGGCCGCGGCCGATGCTTTCCGGAGGGGGAACTTTTCCGTTGTTGGCAAGCTTTAAGGAAACCTAATCGAGATTCAGAGGAGCTTTACGGGACACGCCGCCCACTCGCGATTAAATCCAGTGAGGCATGCACGCGGAGATTAAAGGGGTGCATGCATGCATCGTCTCCCGGTTGATTGACATCGCCCAAAGCGGATCCACTTTGGAGGTGGACGCTTTCCCCAAAGGAAAGAGAATATTGAGGAGGGAGTGGGGCGAGCACTCGGTTCTGGGGGACTGCGACGAGGCCCTCCTCTCTTGGATTTCCATCACCGATGTGGTCGCGTTTGGATTCCCGGAAGAGAACTCCCCGTGGATCCCACCGCCCCTTTTTCCCCCTCCCTCATGCAAAGAATGATTTGGTTCATATTCCCAACGCTTTTCTTAGCCCCGGTATCGTCACACGATAGCTGTTCATCTTTGCATCTCCAATAAAGTACCGAGTTCTTGGCTTCTCCTTTGTCCTGCCGAACCTGAACGGCTCCTTGGATGCAAGATGATGGTAATCGAACTCTGATTAATACAAAACGACACAACTCCATCAAATCTAATGCAAAACGAAGCCGTGGGTGGCTACTCCGAATTCTGTGCCGGTATGTATGAGGAAGACATTGACCTCATAAACAAGGTGGTGTCGAACAGAGATGGGGGCATGAATGACGAGGTAAGAAGGTCCAAAACGAGAGAGAGAGAGGCGTCAAGTCATGGCTGCAACGGTGGAAAAGCCATCGCCGGTCTACTATGATTCCAACGCCCTCGGAACGAACGGCCGACAGCCACCACCGCCTCCTCCACTTTGTGGATTTAAAGTGGCGTGCATTACGACGCAGTATGTACATGTGTGATGTTTTCTTAATTATTTACTGATATGTATATATATACACAGGCAGGTGTATGTATTAATTGCCCGCCTACTCTTATAAGATGCCAAAAGTACACCGACCCTACTCTCATAAGATGGTCCCACACATTACTTATATTTCTCATGTTGTCCATATGTTTTATAAACTCATTTTAATGGACCTTTTGTCGTCGATGAATTGAGAAATTTATCATTTATTTTTTGTTCTTGTTCTCACGTGAACTATAATTTATATAACGTTAGTATCGGAGGGGATCGTCAATCGATTTTTGATACTCCGAATAATTTTAAATTAAATCATTAAAAAAAGATAACATCCGCAGCAAAGTCGCCTCCTTGACCGATCTCGTATCAAGCATCATCAATGTCGTTTATTTTTGTGCTGCTTCATGATTACCCATGACACGCTTCCCTTGTGAATCGGTCTCCTTTATGCCACTTTACGTTGACTTCACTCGAATGGAATGAAGCCCTGGCTTCCACACAGGGTGAATAGATTGCATGACAGAGGAGGCAGGGCATGAGCGGGAGCGGTGGCTCCAAGTGTTCGACGATATTTCTGTACCTCTGTAACGTAGCCAAGCCTTTTCTGGTTTGCAGCCAACGGAGGAGGCGAGTTCGGGCCACGGAGATCGCATCCCAAAAGTGGGCAAGCAAAGCGAGACTCGGATGCGGGAGGAGGAAAAGCGAGGGAAAAGCTGAGGAGATGGCAGGGCCAAAAGAGGACGAAAGGGGGTGCACGTAACTCCACCGCTGCCTTTACCCCACCGCTCGATGGAGGCGTAAAAGGGAAGAAGGCCGAGGGGTGGGGTGGAGAGCAGAGCAGAGCACAGCAGAGCCTGCGTGCGGGCGACCGGGGGGAGGAGAACAATGGTGATGATGATTCCCATGTTCTGGCCGACCTCAAAGCCTTCGAAGGAAGCGAACAAGTAGCAGCAATGAAAGAGGCAACCAAGATATCATGTTAATTATTGTAGACCTGCCTCTCTCTCTCTCTCTCTATGCTCTTCTACGTTGGCTTTCTTTTATTGTGAGCTTCATTGATTGCTAAGCAAGTCAAAGCTGGGAAACCACAGATTCTTTGTGAGAAAAGACAAGGTGTGGGGTGGTCCGTGTTGTGGATCAAAAAATTACAGAAAGAAGAGGTGGTCAGCGCAGGGGATGATAAGCATCGGGATCGAGAGGACGGAAAGAGAGCTTCCGATCGCAATGCAAGGGGAAAACATAGATTACATCCCCCGGCACCTAACGCTGCAACCATGTCACGAGGAGACGGGTACTTGAGAGGAACAAAGCAAGATTAGTGAGTAATGAGGCGGGGCACAAAAAAAAAAAAGGGGGAGGTGAGGGAAGGAAAGAGACATGGGGTCCACTTTATGGAGTTGAGGAGGAGGATGGCTTTTGTTTTGTCCTGGCTGCCCCCCCAGGGCAACTCCGTTGCCTCTCTCTCTCTCTCTCTCTCTCTCTCTTGTTTATTCCCTTCTATCTTCCAGTTTACAATGCAAATCACACTTCCTGAGGAGGAAAAGGGGAAATAAATAATATGCAGGAAATGAGCGAGGAAGATTCTATTCGCCCCTCCTCCTACGCCTCTTCTTGCTAAGGGCCGTACCAGAGCCTGTGGAGAGGAAAGAGAAAACATAGGCCTTTCGTCCATCCTTTGTAGCTATCTTGTTCTCTCTCTCTCTCTCTCTCTCTCTCTCTCTCTCTGTTTCTCTCGTCCAAGCTGCTCTTTTCTGTTCTGTTCTATGGCATCAGTGGCTGTGGTAGCTTGATATGGTAAGCCATGGCCTTTTCTGATTGAATTCCTTGGGTAGGTGCAAGAGCCTTTTTGTTTCTCCTCTGGTTGCGATCCTTGCGCTCCTCGGCCGACCATTCTTCTTTTGTTCATCTGGTTCTCGCTTACGGAAGAGATAACGGGAGGGCGAGAGGAGAAGGATCTCTTTTTGGCTTGAGATTTTTGGCGATCGCAAGTGTCCGTCGGATGAGTTTCATTGAATAGAAGAAGGAAGAAGAAGGAGAAGAAGAAGAAGAAGAGAGGAGAAAGGATGAGGGCGGAGCTGAGCACGATCCAGCAGACGCTGACGCCGGAGGCAGCCAGCGTGCTGACCCGCTCCATCGCCGAGGCGGCGAGGCGGAGCCACGGGCAGACGACGCCGCTCCACGTCGCCGCGACCCTCCTGGCGACGCCGTCTGGCCTCCTCCGTCAGGCCTGTATCCGATCCCACCCCCAGTCCTCCCACCCCCTGCAGTGCCGCGCCCTCGAGCTCTGCTTCTCCGTCGCCCTCGACCGCATCCCTGCGTCTAATCCCAGCCCCTCCGGCGAGAGCGGGGCCCTCCCGGAGCCTCCCATCTCCAACGCGCTCATGGCGGCCCTCAAGCGCGCCCAGGCCAACCAGCGCCGCGGCTGCCCCGAGCTGCAGCAGCAACCGCTCCTCGCCGTCAAGGTCGAGCTGGAGCAGCTCCTCATATCAATCCTCGACGACCCCTCCGTCAGCCGCGTCATGCGCGAGGCCAGCTTCTCCTCCATCGCCGTCAAGGCCGCCGTCGAGCAATCCATCTCCTCCTCTACCTCCACCCCCGCTGCCGCCGCCGCCGCTGTCAACACCCCATCCATTGCCTCTTTTGTCACCGCCGCTCCTCCTTCCGCCGCCTCTCGCTTTCTTGGTCTAACCAACCATGCTGGCCCGCGCCACAACCTCTACATAAATCCTCGCTTCCACCAGCACCAGGCCAATGACGGCAGCTGCATCCCAGCCGCTGCTGCCGGAACTGCCGGCGACCAGCCCCGGACGGAGGAAGTGAAGCGGGTGTTAGATATCTTATTGAGACCCAAAAAGCGAAACCCAATTCTTGTCGGTGACTGCAATCTTGATGCCGTGATAAAGGAAGTGTTGCAGAGGATTCAGTCCAGCGACGCCCAGCCGCCACTGCGGAACACCCAGGTGCTTTCCTTCGCAAAGGAGATCGCCACCGCCGCTCCCGACCATTCCCAGATTACCATCAAGATCAGGGAACTCAGCAGCTCGATCGAGTTCATGATCGGCGGGGAGAGTGGCGTGATCCTCGATCTGGGCGACCTTAAGTGGCTCGTGGAGAGCCCCAGCGTCTCGACGGGCTCCGGCCCAATTCAGCCGCCGGTGGTCTCAGAGGCTGGCCGCGCAGCGGTGCAGGAAGTAGGAAGGCTTCTGAGGAGGTTCGAAGAAGGATGTCGGGTGTGGCTGGTCGGGACGGCCACTTGTGCGACGTACCTCCGCTGTCAGGTCTACCACCCGACGATGGAGAACGATTGGGATCTACAGGCCGTGCCGATCGCGCAGAGGTCCTCATCCCTCTTCCACATGTTCCCAAGGTGAGATTTTCTTTCTCTCTCTTCTTCTCTCTCTCTCTCTCTCTCTCTCTCTCTCTCTCTCTCTCTCTCTCTCTCTTCTCTCCCCTCTGAATCAATGAATCTATATCTGGAAATCCGCCGATGAACAGCTCTCTCTCTCTCTCTCTCTCTCTCTCTCTCTCTCTCTCTCAGAGGAGTCCCTATTCCTTTTAATGACCTTCAACTCAACCAGAAAGATCCATCTCGTTCATCCGGCAACTTGTTCTGATCCTTAGCTTTTAACATGGGAAGAAGTAATCTGTGGCAGGATTCAAGGCTTCCTACCTGATCAAAAATATTTTTTTGATATCACCAAGGAATCCACTGTTATGGATTCTGCTGAATGAATTAAAAAGCTCAAAAGAACAGTAATTAGCTGCCATGTTCCCCTGCTTTTCTCTTCCAGATGTTGTTCCAGTTTGGTGTTCTCACGTGGTTTCCATGAATCCTTACTTTTAGGGTTGGGAGCAATGGCGTCGTCACCAGCTCCGTCGACAACCCAGCACCAGTGAAGGGCTTAACAGGGATGGGTGCCACCGCTCTGCCTCTGAGACATCAACCAAGGACCAACCTCTGTGCCGTCTGCATGGAGAACTACGAGCGCGAATTATCCCGGCTCGTCGCCGACGAGTTCCACAAGCACTCCACGAAACCAGCGGCGAGCCAGGCTTTACCTCAGTGGCTGAAGCTTGCAAAGCTTGGCAGCGGAGGCGGCGCTAAGTCTCCCTCTTCTCCTCTTCAGGTGGTGGGTGGCATGCCACAATCCGTCATCATATAGCAAGCGTTTCATGTCGCTTCTTCCAGCTTAATAACGGGGAAATGTTATGATGCAGTCCAAGGAGGAAGAGCTACTGTGGAAGCAGAGCACGGAGGAGCTACTGAAGAAATGGTGCGAGACCTGCTCCCGTCTTCATCCTCACTTCCATCATCAGTCTCACGTTGGCTTCGGCTCGTCTTTGTCTCCACCGGCGTCGAAGCCCTCGAGCGTGGTTAGACCACATCCACGGTGCGAACCCAAGCTAACACTATCTCGAGGTCTCTCTCCTCCTCGTTTGGAGAGCAGCCAGGACGCCGTTGCTCCTCCTGGGAGTCCTGTGAGGACTGACCTGGTCCTTGGGAGCTCAAAGGCCTCCGATTCTTCCTCGGACAGCTCCCACAAAGACCGCCTAAAGGACTTCACCGGTTGCACGCCGGACGCCTTCTCCGGTCAGCAGCAGCGAGCTAAAATTGCCGGCATTTCGGATATCGATACGTTCAAGAGGCTGTTTCAGGGGCTCGCGGAGAAGGTCAGCTGGCAGCAGGAAGCAGCGTCGGCGGTTGCCACTGTCGTGATGCGATGCAAGTCCGGGAATGGCAAGCGGCGGAATGTTGGGAGTAAGGGCGATGCTTGGCTTCTTCTTCTTGGGCCCGACAGGGTTGGCAAGAGGAAGATGGCAAACGCTCTGTCGGAGCTGGTGTTCGGGACCGGACCGACGACTGTTAGCTTCGGTCGCGGCAGTGATGGGGAGTCCAACGTTAGCTGCCGTGGGAGGACATCCATGGACCGAATCGTAGAGGCTGTTCAGCGGAATCCATTCTCGGTGGTCGTGCTCGAGGACATCGATCAAGCGGACATGCTCCTGCAAGGAAAGGTTAAGCAGGCGATGGAGAGGGGTCGTCTGCCCGATTCATACGGCCGGGAAGTCAACGTGGGGAGTGTCATCTTCGTCCTCACCGCAGATTGGCTGCCGGAAGAGCTCAAGAGCTCACACTCTTCCCTGCTCCGGTACGAGGAGAAGATCCTGGATTCAGCCTGCTGTGGCTGGGAATTGGAGCTCTCGACGGCGGACATGCCTGGGAAACGTCGTCCCTCTCGGGCATGCGACGACGACCGGCCGACGAAGCTGAGGAAGGACTCATCGACGGGCACCGGCCTGTCCCTCGACTTGAATCTAGCGGTGGGAACAGACGCCGCTGAGGCCGCGGAAGGATCACGGAACTCGAGCGACCTCACCACGGAGCACGAATACGACAAGGGCAGGTTGTCCATCAACTGTTCGACGTTTTCGCTGGCGCCGGACCTGGTGGAGCTGGTGGACGAAGCCGTAACATTCAAGCCGGTGGACTTGGGTCCGCTAAGAAGGAGCATCCTGGAGTCCGCATCGGTGAAATTTGCCGCCGTGATGGGCAAAGGGCGGGCGATTAGGATCGACGACGACGCCCTCGACCGAATCGTCGGCGGCCTATGGCTCGGCGGTGCATCGATCGACGACTGGGCCGAGAGGGCATTGGTCCCCAGCTTGAAGCAACTGCGGGACAACCTGCGAGCAGACCGCGGGGTCGTAGTTCTCCGGCTATCCACCATAAAGGGCAACCGAGCGCAGCAACAGAGGAGGAGCGACGGGGATTGGCTGCCGGCAGCGGTGGCCATCGCGATCGATGGTTCCCACGACAAGGGATTTTTGTGAGGAGATAATGTAGATGGAGTTAGCGTGCTTCATGCCAACGACAAGTGACTGTGACTACCGATAGAGTACAGGCGTGCGGAGAAAGCTTGACACCCATATAATACTTGTAAGATGTTCTTTAATATTCTTTCTCGGATCTTTCAGAATTGCTTCTATTTCTGTGCGGCTCATGTTGGATCCAGCTGAGACGCAGTCGCCGCGTCACCAGCACCCCACCATGGTCTCGGGGAAGACGACGGTGGCCTCAGGGAAATGCTTCTGCTGCGTAGTTCTGCATTCCGAGGCGGCATTGAATGGGAACCATGTGGCGTTGTCTGCGCTTGAACTCTTGAAGAATAAATATCCAGAACAGTAGTGACGAGAAGAATGAGTCGCCAGAAACACTCGACTCCCATGGAAAGGGATCATGGGACGGAAGCCCATGGACATCTTCGTTGTGGCCAATGGACGAACACCTTGCGGGCGGTAGACAGCGAGGCAGCAACCGGCGGCCGTCCTTTTCCGGCCTTCTTGCTAGTGACTGGAACAGGGTTGGCCAAACATCGCTGCCGTGACGACCAAGCCATGGATCCATTAAAGAGGAGTGTACGCGTAAAGGCAGCCGGACCACCGCAGCATCGCGAAGGCTTGCAACAGGACAAGCCCTGTGCAGGTGAGAGGAGGGGAGGAGGGAGGGCCTACTTGCCCGCTACTACTATATAATGCATGTGCTTCCATTCATTGCCTTTTTGCCTCCTTCCCGCGGTGCAACTGCGGCCGTGTATTCCTCGTCGCCCGTGTGAAATCTATCAGATCCCGGTCGTTGGGTCGGGGAGACGAGAAGGAGATCCACTGCCAATTATATTTTTAATTTATTATATACATGGGCCATAAAATTTTTTTTATTAGATTACATGCATACATACATACATACATTATTTATCGCATTTTATTTACTTATTAATTTAAATAATATATATTTATTTAAAATATTGAAGGGTAATTTTATCAGGACTTTGGACTTGCATCAATGCATATTTAAATATGATTTTTATCTATTATTTACCAAAAATTCCATAACTAAGTATTCATTTAAATTTCTTTCTCTAACTTTGTATTATTCTCATCCTTCGAATGTGTTTGCTTCATCCATATCATTATCTTTCCTGGTATTAAAAAGATTTAAGATGTAACACGACAAATCATTGATTTTATAGGATGAATGTTGTAGTCCACCAATCAGGACTCCGCGTATCGAGTCTACTCGGCAAAACGAACGAAACCATGATGTCGGCAAGATAGCATAACCAAACCAATAAAATAATAATAATAATAATCAATCCTTCAAATAAAAAAAAAATGATTTAAAGGATATTCTCCTAACTACGTATGCTTAAAGCCGTAGGGTTGGGTGGTAAACAGGAATCTCGGGCAAGTACTTGATTGCATCAATGCATGATTAAAATTGTTGAAAACCACGTCCGCCGTTGGGCCCAATCCCGCCCAATGTTGTGCGCACATGCCGATTTATGAGACGCGTACAAAACCGAGGACGGTGGCAATTAATTGCGTTGTGGCATGTTTCCATCGCACGTCTTCCTGCCAAGTTTTTTTGATTTGGATCATGGCGAATATTGTGCATGTGGCAGCACGCAACAAAGGAAAGGCAATGATTGACACCTTCTCATCACTATAAAAATAAAAAAAAGAAAAAAAAAAGAAAAAAGAAGATGCATTGCATGATGATGGGAGGGGTGGAAAGAAAAGTAGAGGCCATCGGTTGAAAGGGATCCATGTCCTCCATGCACCTCCCCCCCCCATATGGAGGACAGCGAGGTGTCAACAAATCCATACCAAGCGGTATTCTTCTTCCTTTTATCTTTTTTTTTATAATTAATTTTTTATTATATTAAAGAATATATATATGTATATATAATATTCAATCAGATATATTACTTATGTAAACAATGCATTAAAATTAGCCATTGAGATGTGAAACTTGACGTATTTTTTTAGAATAATTCTTAGAAGGTATGAATATCCTCCGGGACTCGAGCCTAGGTAAAGAGTAAGATGTGACTGACTATACATACATATGTGTATCATTATTTTTCAGCAATCGGAATTTTCATGGATTATAAGCATCCGACGGGCATGATTGAATAATATTGACACACGAAGAAAGCAAAACCAAAAAAAAAAAAAAGTTTAACTCGAAAAGGAAAAAGGAAAACTTACGTTGCTTGTGTCAGCATCCATGCCGGTGCTTCATCAGAAGAAAAGGGAGCATGGACTCCGAGCTCATCAAAATGGGGCTGGTGGACAAAGTGGCTTTAAAGGGCACCACGCGAAGTTATAAAGAGGCAGAAGGGAACAAAAGGAGAACGTTTGCCTCTTCCTTTGGGCAAATGATGTATCAAATGCGTGCACCTCTAAAGCCCCGCAAGCAGAGCATATGCTTGTGTACGTGCCTACCACCCGTCCCTCTTTTTTTTCTGTTTTTTTGGTGGTTGCACATCCTCAAGAAGCCTTTGAATCAAGTAAAGAGGAGAGCATAAAGGTGCCCCTACTTTTACTTTTCTTTGTTTGTCTTCTTGTGATGAAACAGATGCTCAATGTGGCGATTAGGTGATGAAGAGGATCGATTGGATAGATGGAGGGAGAGTCAACAGGAGAGATGGGGGATACGATCGGGGTAAGGATGAGTCGGGAGGGTAAGCCATCCACCGTATTAAAGAGAGCCAAAAAGGCGGATGGGGACGTCGGGTCATCCGAACCGCAGCGGCAGCAGCAGCAGCAGGGAGGTGGGTAACAAACAACCTCGTCCCTGGAGGCACCAAAAGCTCCGAGTGATGAAGGGGAGGAGGACCACCACTTCTTTAACTGCTTCCTATTCATGAGCCACTGTAGGCCAACTTATTCCGGCGAGTCAAGTCCATATCGGGCCTTCGTTTCCTTCTGCTTCCGGTGGAAACCAATGTGTCAACCACCGCACTTGTCCGTCTCTGATGATTTCTCCTCCTCCCCCTCCGGCTGCTCGCACCAAGATGATCCCCAGTCGATGGTTTATGCCCATCTCTCACCAGTCCCCGTTGATAGCTGAAGATGGAGGGTTTAAGATATTTCCCCAATATTTGTTGCTCCAAGACTACACTGCGTCAGCGTTGGCCTGAGAGAAAAGAGAGACGCGCGTCAGAACTCGGAAAAGAGCTCAGATAGATCGGTTACGATGACACATTAGGTACAGAACAGCATAAGAATAGGTTTCCCTCGAAACTTAAAACGTAAAAACAGCGGACAACTTAGAGATCCGTCTGATAAGCAACACATTGACATGAAACTTACTGTGATAAGGTAATCAGGTCTCAGACATCGTTCCTTCTGTGTGTCAACCGATACAAGAATCAAATATATCTGTATGGTGGTATTTGGGTTGTAGGGGATGCCATGGCATCAGGAGAGCATCTGAGATTCTGCAAGCTGCGGAAACCCAGATACCCACCTCCTCCACTGCTTTGTTCAGTGAAGCCATGCCCCTTGGAGGCAGGGGGAAAAAAAAAAAGGGGTTGTCGGCACTTGGGAGTTCCCCGTGATCTAATCAAATTCAAAATTGCCATCATCTTCAAAACCTGAACTGCCTGGCCATCAAACACACTTCTCCTGGTCGGTTTCACCGAGAAAGCTGGCAGCTGGTGGGGCAGGCACTCTCTAGTCTACAATCGGATGAATGTTCTGCTGACCCATAGTGATCGGCTTTGCATGACTGTTCGAGTTTGCAGGACCCTCTTCGCATATGGTTCTTCTCGTCTGATGATTTCAAAAGTGACCTCTTCAGAGGACCGTCAGAGACGACGAGCGACGCTTCACCAGGAACGACAACTTCGTTGCACGCGCTCGAAGATCCACGTTCTGCCAATCTGAGATCCGAATGTTCATTGCAGAAACTGTTTTCCTCGGGAACAACTGCATCAGAATGGCTTCCAGCTTGGGTTTCTTCAGCAGCAGCCTGAGACATCTTTCTTACAGGCTTGTCAAGAAAACCACGGGGAAATAGTGGCTTGGGTTTTCCAATGGAACCATTTTCTTGACAAAATGATGCTTTCTTGCCTTCATTTCTAAACATCATGATCATGTCCTCCAAATTAGCAGGACTTGATGCGGTGCCACTTTCAACCACGTCTTCCAATCCAGGTACTGAATCGTCTGAAGGTTGCAGTCCCATGCTCAAACAAGTAACGGAAGCAATAGGCGCCTCGGTGGTGATTGCAACAGCAACATCCTTGAGATTTAGTGATCCATCCAAAGCATGCATGGGCTCTTTGGGTCTTTCTCTAATGTTCTTGGGAGCATGAGGGTGGCGGCTTTGAACATAAGCTTTTTCAGTCGCACCCCGAGACGTCTTTCTTCCACACTCATCAAGAAAACCACGAGGAAATAGGGGTTTAGGTTTTCCATCGGAATCATTTTCCAGACGTGATGATGCCTTGTTGCATTTGTGTCCATAGGATGTGTCCTCCATGCTACGAACCTTGCTGGTAGGATCCAGTGCCTTGACAGTTTCCACTGCATCCTCTGATCTAGATATTGAAGGTTCCGGTCCAATGCTTGAAACATCCAGGGAGGCAATAGGAGCCTGCTTGGTGATTGCAACTACAGTGTCCACAAGATCGAGTGATTCATCCAAAGCATACATGGGTTCGGTGGGCGTTGCTCTAACCCTCTTGGGAACGAGACCATCAGAATAACTCTCTACTTGAGTTTTCTCGGCACTACCCCGAGACATCTTTCGCCCAGACTTATCAAGAAAACCAGGGGGGAATAGGGGTTTAGGTTTGCCATTGAAGTGTTTTTCCTGATATGAAGATGCCTTGTTGCCATCCAAACTATTAACTCCGTCAGCAGGATCAGATGCCCTGCGAGTTCCCCCTGCTTCTTCTGAGCCAGTTATTGAATCATCTGAATTATCCAGTTCCATGCTTACAGCAGCAGTAGAAGCAAGAGCCTGCTCGGTAGCTGCGGCAATGTCCAGAAAATTGATTGATTTATCCAAAGCGCACACAAACTCAATGGGTCTTTCTCTAATGCCGCTTGCTCCACTTTTTCCCATACCATTCCCTGCATCGGAACTAAAGGGTTTTTGACATTTTTCTGAATGAACTTCTATGCATGAAATATCTGGTGAATCTAATTGCCTACCGCCAACAGAAATGTGATCCTTGGTCACAAAAGAGAAAGGACTATCGTTCGCTTCTTCAAGATCTTCAATTGACGATGAACTGGATGAAGCATCATCAATATCTCCTCTGTGTAGGAGCATTGGCTTTATGTCCAAAGATGCACCAGCAACCACGTTATCGACAGGTGTATCCACCATAACCACATTGTCCAACTTTTTGACCACCCTTGAAGAATCAACATGAGCTGAGAACCCTCTGTCATGTCTGCTGTCGTGCAATTCTGGAACTTCACCAGGATTTGGAAGAGAGATAAGGTTGGGAGAATGGCATGAAGCACTGATGAACTTAGCTACCTCGGAAGTTATTGATGCCTTCTGATCAGTTTCAGGCAATAGTGTATTCCCTGGAGGGCAAAGAAAAGGCTCCCCGCGAGCAGTTTTCCTGAGAAACAATAGTCACATGAGGTATTCAATCGTCGACATGACATGCTAAGAGATAAAACAAAGTGTTCTTCCCACATTGCAGAAAATCGCAAAACATTAAGGCATTATGAAGATAGCTGATGAGCATGAGTTCAACTGCATGAACATTTCTTATTGCAGTCATTAAAAGAACTACCTCTGAGTAAAAAATAATAATTAGGTTTCCATGCAAAAGCATCATCTAATTAGTAAAGAAATGAATGCAGTGATCAGTTGAGAAGAAAAAATTATGAACAAAAGAAAGTAGATTTCATATTTGCAGCATAATGAATAGTTGAATGTGCGTTTTCCCATACAGCAGTGCTTGTAAATGCTTCAACAAGAATCCTTTAATGCCACCTTTTCCCTAACAAAAGCATTACAAAATGACAATAATGTAACTTTACCTGCTATATAAGAGCATGTATGCACATTCAGAAAGAACATCCTCCACTTCCACATTAATGACCTGCAACACAGTTTTTGTAAGGGCAAGAGATCAAATCAATCAACTCATAGCTAAGAAAACACAAGCTGGTTCCACCTCACAGTCATCAATTCGATACCAACGTCCATGATAATCTTTTGTGTAGCAGATATAGTGGCCAAAGAATGAAGCATTCAGCATGTCCAAGTGAACGACTACAGCATATAGTGTATATATGTCGGTGCCATCTCCATCTCCACTCATATATGGAGTAAGATCCAAATTTTGAGGGAAAGTAACTCTCTTATTCAGTTTTCCAAACCTACCACTCTTTACAAGTAGCAAAACAAAAGAAACTTAACCAACAAGCCTTAACAGAACAGTGAAATATATTAAAACAAACAGAGAAGAATAGAAGTTCTCAAAAGAACAGAAAAATCCTAACCTGAAATCTCTTCAGTGTAATTGTGAGAATATTAGGAGCCTGATTAACTGTAAGATGCTTCCAAGCTTTAACATAGTCATTGCACCTAAAGATCAAAATTTTGTTTCAAAGTACTCAATTGTGTATGTCTAAAAGAAAGAAGCATCTAAACCACATAAGCCAAAAGAGACAACAAACATGACGGTACAACAAACCTACATCATGGACATTGTTTTTGCTGTAGATGAATGATGGCCACAGTGGAAATGTCAAATAACATCGGCATGAATTATTATGTGCATAGCTTTCACACATTTTTATAATAATCCAGCTAAGAAACAATATTTTCGGTTGATAAAATCTAGTGGAGCAGGTTTAAGTTTTAACAAGAACAGTTGACGATTGGAGTAATATTTTCTTGTTTCTTCAGACACTTGGTAAGAAGCCAACATTGTTACACAAGCCCAAGTAGTTCAAAATGACGTACATCGACTACCTAACTACAGCTAAAAGGGTTCAAACAGTTCGGTGGTTCAAGCTTTACTGATGGGTAAACACTTGTGTCTCTAAATAGGTCGAAGTCCTAGGTTAAGAACAGGCGCAGGCCTAGTTATCTATGTGTAGAGCAATTGGGTCTAGACTATAAAGCACAAAATTTCATTCCACATGTAAATTTATGACAAAACAAATTTCTAAATCTTGACCATTGGGTGACCCGTCTTATCCATACTATCTCTACTTACTCTCTAAATATTTCTTGATTTCTTTGATGGCCTGATGTACCATCCCGCTATTGTAACCTGGTTGTTCTCCTAGCAGAATCTTTCTCCCCATATTCTCCAAGAAAATCTAATTATCTGCTGGACGACTACCCAGGGGCAACATCAACAATGAAAGACAAAGTAATCCTAAATAACAGAAACATAGGAATGCAGACTAGATGACTATCAATAAAGAAAGAACAATAGGGTTCTGTTTTAAACTAGGCACATTCAATGCTGCAGAGGGTCAGACAATGATTGTGAGTTTTCAAGCTGCAACAAACTCTCTGATGGTTCTTCCACAAGAATAAAAGGCACTAAACAACTTCTAATTCCTCATCAAGTATTAATTTCTATAATAGAAAACCATTCACAAAGTGAAAACCTGTGAATCAGATGCATCAGCACAGGAAACATAACGGGCACAAGCAGACATCATAGGGAATTATCATAGGAAAAAGTCATGCTGAAATGTCATTTAAATTAGTAGTAAATGGTTCCCAAAAGAAATAAGAAATAATTTCAATCCACAACAACTATTACGAAAAAAGCAATAGGCACCAAATCATAAAAGAATGCAGATTAACTGAACATGTGGAAAATTTTCAAACATGACAAATAAATGTTAGAATTCTTGCAAGTAAACCATTTAAAACCAGTTCACAGGATTTCATTGGTGAATACAGATGCTCACCCATCACATTTGTACTTGTTCTCCCCATCTAACCACTCCGTTATAGTGAATTGATCTAAGCATTCCTCCAAAGATTCAACATCCCCTTGGATTTCAACAGTCAAATCCATCATATTCTCAAAACGATTAGACACCATGTTGCATTTTGTGCAAGTCACCTGAACATAAATTCAGTCATTGTAAGAATAACATTGTGCTTCAGCTTCATGAAACTATAACTTTCCAAAATTACCAGTAATTCCAGCAGCCTGAGATGAAAGGTAAAATTAATTGTCATAACTTAGTAAGCCTTCAGAAAGAGATCATTAAAAAAAAAGTATAAAGAAAAAATATCTGGTATCATGCAAGACCTAAGAAATTTATAACATTTACATTATCTCAAACTTTTCATCAATCCATAACATATCTGCAACCCCATGACCTCGTGATCTGGGGGAACTCAACTAAAATTGATTCAAAAACAAAGATTTCAGAACATTAAATAAGACGATGAAAGCTCTATGGTTAACTTATATGTTTTGCAGAATCAAATTTTCTTAATTTCCCGAAAGTCACTTCTCTTGCTTAGTACCCACTCAACCAAGGTTCACAATTTTATATACCGGTACTATCAGTAAGGGCTTGGACCAGCAGGATACGGCTCCATACTGGTTTCCTGCATCTCGAAAAAACCCTTTAAAAGGCTGAAAACCAAAATAAAAACATAAACTATTCACTTCAGTACACAGCCTGCTCTGAGCAATAAGCTCGGTTTACAGTGGTCTATCACTTCAATACACAATGTTTGAAACTTAATGAACTGAGGTTTAAGCTTTGTGACGAAGAAATTTTATAACATATTCAACTAATTAAACATTGTACTAGATGACTTCCGCCACAATTTGCCACAAAACTATGATCCTCAATGTTAACTTGCTGACTAGAAAATGAAATACTTTATTCAACCATAATTAGATTTCACCAACTTATTACACTGTAGGTGGGTTTTTAAAATTTTAGTATGTATCATTGGCATGCCTTTTGGGGTGGATGCATGTTCTCACTCGATGTAGTGCAACTGCAACTTACAAGTTCCTATAGATCCTTCAAAGCTCATGAGAAGTAAATCACACTATCAGAAGTCAAAGTTCTCAAACTAATAACAAATATTTTATGTTTTAAAGCCCTCACTTGAAATTTCAATAATCTAACTGTTTGATTCATTATACCATCCACAGAATCATCCCCTAAAAGGATAGGGCTAATTAAGGGTTAGGAATCTTTTGAACATTTGCCATGTGAGTAGTAAATGCAAGAGGATATCCTAACTGCTAAAACTACAGCAATTCTGGAAATGACTCAAGTATCTTGTATTCCAAAATAAGTTTACCTTTTACCACATTATATGATTCTACACTATCTACATTCAAGATTGACAACAAATTAGAATAGCTTCATATTTTACCACGATGATAATACAACTGTCTATCCAAGTCTCCAAGATCAGAATATTAGAGTTTTGAGGCTTTAATCCACGTGACGTAACTGAATTATAAACTATCAGCCTTCAACAGCCACAAGAAAATCAGCTCTTAAGCCAACTTTATTTAAAAAGTGGCTACAACATGGCATTCCTATCAAAAAAATTAAGGGAAAGCATTTGGGTCTTGTAGTATGTGAAAACTCATGCACAGATAAGCAAACTCCCACTGAAAATTCTCTTGCTCATTCTTCATCATCTTTCAAACTGTCCCTAAATGTTAGTCTACAAGTTTCTTAATGTGTCAGGCTTTGACCAGCTTAAAGTTACAAGCATGAAATGAATCACAGAACATTAAAATCTCTGACTCAGGAAGTTTCCTAATTCTACAGTATCCCTGGTTAGGTGGACGTCAACACTTATATATATTTTCCAAGTATAAAAAAAATAGTAGAGAGTGCTTATTGTATTCTTGAAAAATACTCGTGTTGAATGCATATCTCATTTCTTTATTTATATATTTTTTTATTATAAATATTCCTAAACCTTAGGATCCTGTTAGTGCCATGATTACGGCAAATGACAAGAACCGAAATGCATGACATCCTAGGTTAACTGTTGTTAAACGAACTGGATTGACACCATCCTGATGATTTGTATAGTTAACCAATTTTCTTTTCTTCAGAAAAAGAAAGGTGTCCTCAATTTTGCATTATGTGTGTCCTAAACAGTAGACATGTATGCAAAATTAGTCAAGATGTGTTAGGTAATGATATGTTTCTATTTAAATACAGGACCAAATAAGCCATAGTTTTAAACTTTGAAGTGTGAGATGATAAAGAATATTTGGAAAAGAAAGCTGCAACAGAAAATCCAACCTGAGATTGAAGACGACCACCAAAAATGTATTGAATAAGAGTCGTTTCTTGGGTTCTAGTATCAACAGTCTTCTCACCTCCAAACTCATCGAGGCAAACTGATTGCATTATATCAATTGCGAACCTAGAAACAAGGCATATTAAAGTGAAATGACAAATAATAAGGGAGACAAGGTGTCAGTAATCCTCATTATGCAAAACAAACACCTCATAAATTCATGAGCATCCTCCTGTCTACCGTAGTCAAGGTTGCCACCAATGTTATGCAAACCAGAAAGAATATTGATAGGCGAAAAAGGATGCATGCTCTCTCTAGCCCTTTGAACATGAAATTGAAGCTCACATAAGAAACACCAACCGTCCCTCTTGCTGACATCTAAACAAAGAAAGGCAGTAACAAAGGCATCAAAAGACTTAAATCTATATGAAAGTAACAATCAGAAGATGCCGAATGTGTCCCCACTTACTACATTCTCTACTGTGGGTTCTCTTCAATAAATATGCCATAAGTGGTCGAGTAGATGTGAGACATTGTAGAACCACATTAGCAAAACAACTACACAGGAAAAGAAGTGGAAAAAAAATCAACAATCTAGGCATTTTAATACTTCAGTAAAACACGGACACTCTGATAATCAAGCGTAGATCATAAACAACAAAATGTCTGAATTAGCAGGGACTTGAGATGGTCTTATCAAATAAACCTGTTCCCACAATTCACAAGTCCACAAGGTGTAAATCCTGGATTGTCCCAATTGAAAAGTTTCACAAATTCTTCATAAGGGAAAAGAATCTGAGGGTTCACAAAAAGATGGTCATGATTCATAACAAATATCAGAAATCAGCTGAAAAAAAATTATTGGGTTCAGAAAATATAATAATATCCACCTTTGTTGATTTTTGGAGGATATTGCTGGTTCCACAAGCTGGCATCAGTGAGATAAAACTAAACTGTTGACTTTCTGATAAAGTAACCTCAACTGTTGACTTTGATTGCTCGCAACAGAACCTATGATCAGATTTCCAATGCTTCGATTGGCATGCCTGTGAACTGAAGAAGAGGGAGCAAACAAATGCTGATATGACTATGTGAAATAAAATTAAATGTTTGGAGAGCAATGTTACTAAATGTTTGTCCATAATAATATTTATAAAAACACAAACAAATATCTTAGCACACTAGCACAAGAACAGACATTTGATAGGTTAATCTATGGAAACATATGTGGTAAAACAATAACATTATCTGTTTGTTAACAATGTGTTCCATTCCTTAGATGTATATGATTTTGAACTGAGCCAAATCATCTATCGCTCACAAGAACCTAGTGGAGTTCTTGCACTTCTTCAAAGCAATTATGCAACTTTATTCTTCTTCCAATCATCACTGACTTGGCATGATTTGATTGTTTATAAGCTTTTTTTTAGGGGAAAAAAAAAACCGTGTAGACAGAATGTGTGGATCAGCAAGATTAACTGACATAGAAATACCTTTCTATCTCTAATATAAAACTAATAAAAACTGCCCTGTGATATGAATGCAGCCAAACCAAACAAGAACTAAGGAATGCAGTTATGCTTTCTAACGGAGAACAAATTAATAAGTATCAAGATCTCCACCAAGAGTGTCATGACTCGACGATAACTAGCTTGTTGAGCCTAATCCACTGGCTCAAAATACTCAGACTGAAGTAAACAATAGTAGGCCCACTTTTATTCTTAACCCACTTCCGATGTGAAATTAAATTGGGGTGTTACAATCTCCCCCGCTTAACGGGGTGTTAAGGGTGTTACAAAGAGGCAAACATAAGCTAACTCAAGACAGTTAAAAATTTCAAGTTCAAACCTCGATGTTAAGAAACACAGGTTCAATAATTTGCTTGATCAAAGGATAAGTTCGAATATGGCAAATGCATATCAGCAAATTCAATTAATGACAACCTAAACAATCATCATATACCCAAGATCTTAATTAATCACTGTTCTAAGAACAAGAGTCCTAAGTGATACTCTTGCCAAAGAACCAACGACCTTTTCATCAATGTTGCTTATGTGTCGAACTTTCCATCTTAACATCCAAATCTTGTGTCTTAGAGATTCAAGCAAATCACAGAAATAGAACCAACTAACTCCTCATCAACATTTATTTTGTGCCTGATATGTCAACCGCTTCGACTTGAGTCGGTTAACGAACGAAAGAATCCAAACCACTGCGATGCGGTGATGATATGATGGAATGACGAAGAAAAGGAAATCGTTTTTCGATTCTCCTATTCAAGAAATCAAGCAAGGGACAAAAAGGATCATCAAGGACCCACCAATAGCGCACCGCCTTGCACCGGGACCACTTCTTGGTCGCCGGCCGCCCGCAGGCGGCGCAACCGTCTTCCCCGCCGACATACATCGCCCGACGCGGTCCTTCGAACCCCGACCCGGCCTCGAAGCTGGCGTCGACGACGAAGTACCTGGAGGCGGCCCGCTTCACCAGGAGGAGCGCCCCTGAGAAGATCAAGATCGCGGAGAGCACGAACCGCAGCAAGGCCGAGGGATCCACCGCCGGGAGCATCTATGCGTCGAATCCCGCTGCTTAACCATGAGATCGGAACCCTAAAAGGAGCCAATTCCGCCGAGGCTTCTCCCACGCCCCAAGAATTCGAGAATGTGAAGGGTTTGGTGTGTTGGGGTTTTGTGGTGCATGCAGGTGGTTAAGTCGGTTTTGCTTTGTGAATTCGGGCACTAAATGGAACCATTTAAACCCAATAATTATATTACTCGTGAAAACCGATCATTAACTCTTAATACCACTCCTAATAATTCTTACTGACTTTTATTAATGCCAATAAGCTATGATTCATGGCCTCTTTGGTATTTCTAATTACTATTTTAGATTAATTATACGCTCATACACCTTGATTAACGTTTTCTTGATTAATGTCCTTAAATTCAACTCTTGCCATTTATTAATTTATCTAGTTAATATTTTTTGATGAATTGCTCTTCGATTAATATTTAATTTTATTTGAAGGAACATAAGTTGCTCATATGAACCGTCTCAAATCAAATGCATCGAATGCACTACATGACAGCTGAACATGCTAAAGCAGTTTATTATTCTAACCATATAAAATGGACAGGACATTTATAAAAAAAAATTTATTTATAAATGCCAGGTGGTCACCGTACTTGTTTGACTTCGAAGTCTCGTTCATTATGAGACTGATATTGGCAACAATACCTACTTATTGCAGCAGTACTTCTAATTGATGAATGCATAAATCATATTTATGAGCAGGAACACGTTTCTTTCTCGACAATTTTTGCTAATGCTGAGTAATTACCCTTTATTTGATATTATGATCGTTATTATCTTCATATATCATTGTAATATGATAATTATATCGATCATATGTTTGATTGTGTATTATATAATTTTTCATCCCCGATCGCTCACATATGCATTTAAATTTAAGAATGTAATCTTACATTATTTACTAAAATATTTTATTATATTTAATTAGTTTTTTTTAAGTCATGCAACACTCTTATATATCCGTTTGTAAAGAGTCAATCTTTCTGAAACTTTTTATGGTCCCTTAAAGGATTTGTAAAAAAAAATAGATTTGAGGAAACATTTAATTCAGAATCTCATAAATAATTATTTCAACAAATAATAATACAAATTATAAACATAGACTTCACAAGCTTGATACTATTTATCATGAATTTAGTTGGTTTTGTTTAAATCGTACGGTATCCTTGTATGTCCGTTTAGATAAATCTTTTCAAGACCTTTTATAGTTTATTTGTAAATAAAAAAAGGTAAAAGAAACATTTAACTGTTTTTGAGCTCTTAGATAACTCCAAATAGTAGCATTTCAATTCTTTTTATTCTCTTTTTTTTTCTTTTTTGGGATGGTCTCAAACTGCCAAAATTATATATCTTCGCTGCATCATCACATTAACATTGGCTGTGGGTACAGCATAAAGCAGGAAGGAATTCCAACCTCGAGTCAAACAAGCAGATATGGTCAACTCATGTAGTACTCTTATGTATGTGTGACCAATCTTCTTGAAACCTCTTATGATGTTTTAAAGATTTATAAAGAAAAAAAAAAGATTTGATGAAGCAGGCTGTGGGGGGTACAGCATAAAGCAGGAAGGATTTCCAACCTCGAGTCAAACAAGCAGATATGGTCAACTCAAGTCAAACTTAAGCCAACTTTGTGGCTTTGCTTGTGGATTTCAGAATATGAGTCAAAATATGGTGTTCTACTCCTTGCCGATGAGTTGGTGAAAGTTGAGTCAACCTTGATAGCACAGGAACTATAGGTTTCATGTTGTGTGAGTTGGAATTTTGTTGACTTCGGGGCACATTAGGACTCATATTGATGGTGTATCATTCACATTTAGCTTCAAGGCTATGGAACTCTTCTGTGCATCATTTCTACACCATGACCTTGACAGAAGGCACATTAATCCAAAGCAGGCCCATGGACTAAGGAGATCGAATTGGATCAAGTTCTCATAAATGTTCATGAAGCAGAGGAAGCAATAGAACTGCTTGCACTACCGAGTCTATCCACAAAGTGAGTCATAGTACTTGAGCACAACCATGATATGAGATTCCCATGTAGTACCATAACTATGATGATTATCCAAGTCTCTCATGATGAAAGCCTCTGCTTTGCTGAGGAAGACAAGCACTCAGCCCACAGAATGCCTTTTCTTCTTGTCAGAATGTGATAGGAGAGAGTTGGCATCAGGAGGCATATGACTTAGGCCTGGTTCCACCATCATCATTCCTTCTTCACCTCCATGGCCATGGCTTTGTGAGACACCTTGTCATCCAACCTCAATGTTCTCCTCATCTGGTCTTCTTCTTTGCACACCAGATGCCTCAGCAAACAACATAAAATTTAGTCATCTTCTGTAAGTGGTGCCGGAGAAGCTTCTCATCAGTGACTGCCTTCTGTCCTCACATTTCGCCAAGAAAGGGACCTGCACACACTCAAGCTGCGGCCAGTTGATTCCACTTTGTTATGGGCTCCTATGCGGCAGGCAAAACGGCCAATGAGATGGCAGTGTTGCCCCTCCATGGATGTGGGAAAGTGCCCAACAATGTTGCACCACTGCACTCTCTGGCATCAACTTAAGAACCTCATCCGCTCACTTCGACAATTAAGCAAACACATAGCGGCTCTGCTTTATCCAGGCAAATAAGAGCTTCCCCTTCCTTCCAAATACCAAAGGGTATGCAGTACAAGAGGTGGAGGAATACAAAAGCTTTCTTCTCGCTTGACAAGGATCAGCAATCTATGTACAGATTACCGGACACCATCACACCTCATTAAACACCAACAGTGGGGTGCCTGTTCTTGCTCCAGTTGCCTAAAATACATCTTTTTGGCACTCGATTGGCCAATCGGAGCAGAAGAAGGTGGAATCCATCTCCCTTTTCCTCACAATTCTCATGCAATAACTCAATCAATCAGCAACAAAACCCAGATGTCCCCAAATGCCAAGGCAACATGGAGGAGAAAGAGAAAGAGGGAGAAAAAAGAAAGATGATCCAATCCTAAACTTGTTTGGTGCACCCTAAAGAAGTGTTAAACTAGACAAAGATGGTGGCACATTTGGGACTCCAATCCCTCCACATCAAATCACACCAAGGGATGGAAAAGAGAAAGCAAGAGAGCCCACCAATTTCCCATTACTTAAATCATTATGCTATCTGGTTGTCCTCACCACCCTCCCTCACTCTCTGCTCTCCATCACTGTGCCTACTAATTCTTTTGGATAAGCTCAACATCTAACAGCATCCAATTAGATATCCACACATCTTTTAATCTTGGCATCACCCAAAGTGAGATCCTCAAATAATATATTTTTTAATGTCTTTAAAGAGTGAGGGGGAATATATGTTAGATTATGTTAGTTCCCATGGCATGCTTTTTGATTAACTAGATTTACATTGCAGTGATGTGTTATCAGGATCATCAAGATAATTGCCTCTTGCATATTGCTTGCAGAAAGCAAAACAAGATATGTTTGTGATGTAGATTAAAATGCCAATAATATAATTTCTGAGTTATCAAGCAATGAATTGACAACTCGAAGTTACATCGGTCTGATAAATTATCAGGGTGACTCATATCTCATACAACCTAAGAGGGAAGATGTGTGAGAGATATTTCTTTAAATGCATGTGTTAAAGAAAAAAAGGACATTTTTATTTGGTTTTTTGCTCAAAATTGCTGAATAAAGCATTTGTACAGTGTCATAAAGGGAATCAAATGGCAGAAGAAACAACAAAAAGCACGTAGGTCTTTATCAGCCTAATAAGATCTTATTCAGCACCACAACTCCCTTTATAAATGCATTGCCACTTCCTTGCACATTGCTTCATTCTCAAGTCACCGCACCTCTCTCTCCCTCTCTCTCAGGGTGATTTCAAGGAGAGCATTATGAGGACCGGTGGAGTTTACAACGCAAACGGCGGGGCAACCATGGCAAAGGCGCCGTCGATGGCTCCCGGCGGGCCTCACTCCGGGTGGCACTCGCCGGTTCCCTACCTGTTCGGGGGGCTGGCGGCGATGCTCGGCCTCATCGCGTTCGCCCTTCTGATCCTCGCCTGCTCCTACTGGAAGCTCTCCGGCTACCTCGAATCCGGCGACGGTGCCGGCCAGCCTAACCACGAGAAGCCCAGCGACAGCTCGGCCGGCAAGGAGCCCGCCTTCGGGGAGGAGCGTGTCCTCGTCATCATGGCCGGCAACCGTGCCCCCACCTTCCTCGCCATCCCCACTGCCGCCCGCTCCGCTTCGCTTGCAGGCAACAGCGCTGCTGCTAACACCGACCTCGATGAATCAAACAAGCAGGAGGACGCTGATATGACTCGGGACTCGCGACCCATGGATGGTGGCCACAGCCAGCACCAAAGCCAAAACCAAGAACTGTAGCTGAGAGTTCCCTTTCCCCCTTTACCTTTACCTTTCGGTGGACAGGATTCGCGTTCGTTTAGTGCTTTTTCTAGTTGTGTTTAACTTGCATGATTCGGGAGTGTAAATTCTTGAGTAGGACATGAACGAAGCTTCGTTCTCTGAACATCTCTGTGTGCTAAAAGCGTAGTGGAGATAATGGAGAGATCATCTAAACCCTTCTGAGCGAAAGCTCTTGTCTTGGCCACGGTTTAGTACCAAGCTAACGGCAGGAAGAAGAAGAGGAGGAGGCGGAGGGTGAAGGCGCAAGCACTTGGCGGGCATTGATTCGGGGTGCGGACGCGGCGGGAGGACAGCGCGCAGGTCAGACGTCAGGCGCTGTGCGCTACAGAGGTTTCGGACGCTACTGCCTACGGACGAGAGGAGAGAGAGCGGTGCGATACGCGTGTCGACTGGGCCTGCCGTGGCCTCGGTAGCGTTACTTGCTTTACCTTTCTCGCTGCTTGCCGCACGCGTGCCGGTCGTCGTCCTCCCTTGCACTGTTCACACCGTCGTCTCTCCATTTCCTCTGGTCGTAGCGGGTCATTCCTTTTCTTCTCTTACCCATCCTCCGCCCCGTACCAATCCACTCTGCTTCCGACGAGATGGTTGTCTAAACTTTACGTGCATGTCGAGTTCGATCTCACACAACTGAGATGAAAACTTATTGTAACGTACATGTCTTTTGCATATATTAACATCAATTACCAACTCAACCTCACAATTTTAGAACAAACGAAATGCAACTTGCGGTTGGATGAGAAGAACGCAATGGAGAGCTGTCCGAAACAGTAGAACTGTCCTCAATCGAGAAATCGAGCAGCTAGTTTTGCGCGTAGATCCTTCCTCAAGATCTTGCCGGAGGGCGCCTTGGGAATCGCCTCTGCAAAGAAGACCTTTTTGATCCTCTTGTAGAAGACCACCTGAGAGAAACAGAGAGCGGAGAGTCAAGATTTGGTACGTGAAATCGATGTGTTCTCTACCCGTTTGGAAGTGCAATTCTTGATGTTGCAGACGATACAGTTGAATGGTGGAAGCTTCACCTGCTTTGAGACGTGCTGCTTGATCTCATCCTCGGTGATCTCGGACCCGTTCGACCGCACCACAAAAGCAACAGGAACTTCCCAAGCTGCTTCATCCTTCATCCTGCGCGAATCGACCACCAACTTCGGATCACGATCACACAGTTTTCGCGTATTGGTAGCTGCAGGGCTTGGGTTGCAGGACTTACGGGACGACAGCAGCGTCCGCGATGCTGGGGTGAGCGATCAGGAGTGCTTCGAGCTCGGCTGGCGCAACCTGGAAGCCCTTGTACTTGATGATCTCCTTGAGCCTGTCGACGATGAAGACCTCGTCGTCGTCGTCCACGTATCCGATGTCTCCTGTGCGCAGCCAGCCTTCCTGGTCTACGGTGCTGTTCGTCGCCTCTGGATCATTAATATAACCTGTGTAATCACATCAAATCTCCCACATTAAGGTTGACGTACGCTCCAAAAGGACGAACCGTACGCAAACAGGGAGGGACAAGAGACTGCAATTCGACCATGCTATTTTGCGTCGGAAGGCCAAGCAGAAAAGTCAAAAAGCTGGGACATGCATATCATGCACATACTGAGGGAACCCACCATGTGAATCTCTTGGTACCTACATCATCAATCACTTGACTTTTGCATGTGGAATGCACAAGACAAAGGCTGATGTCACAGTCTTCTTCTTCATGTTCTTGTGGCAAGGACCAGGAAGACGCCAGGGGAGACCAGATTGCAAGAATCCAAGCTGGGACACAGGTGGCTGCTCAGACTGCAGCATTTCTTTAACAAAGAAGGATGGAGCAGTACGCATTAGATCGAACACCTCTCGATTCGATGTTGTCGTCCAATTAACTCCTCACTGTATATGATTTTGATGGAGGGTTAAAAGTCTATTTTTAACTCTTGATTTAGGGTTAAAGTTTGGTTATATATTTCTTAATACTTGATTTACTAGTATCTAAAATAATTCAGATCTGAATTATTAACATTTATTAGCGTTAGAATCTGCTTACATGAGATGTTGATTCACAATAAAGGGATAAGAGTCATTCTAACATATGTAGTTTTAGTCATGGACCTATTAAGTTCTTATAATTTACTCATGTCTAAATAAACTCATATATTTTTAAAAACATAACATAAAAGTCCATCCGTTAAGTCTAAGTTAACAGACATTAGAGTCTGCTTACGTGATATGTTGACTCATAATAAATTATTAATATAATTATATATATAATTTAAATTTTTTTAAAAATAATAATATATGGATTTGAAAATTTGAACCGATTGTCTAGTCAATTTCCTTCAAAACGAACTTTTCCATGATCTTGCGGGCAACATGCTGGCCTTGTCTCGACATCCATCGTAGATGGAGGAGCCTTTTAACACCTACGATCAAGAATGTCACAATGGAGAGCCGATCTCCCAAGACCAAAGAGGAAACCACTATACGCATTATGCACTTTAGCATACGAAGCTCCCCCCCCCCGTCATGGCTTAGCTCACATCTAGCACCGTCACCATATCAATCGAGGTGCGGAGAGGGGCGAAGGATCCTATGGATGGTGCTTTCACCTTGAGAGCCACGACATTGCTACGATATCTCTGCTCTTCCAAGAGTAGAGCCACTTGTGATATTATGCTCACAAGGACGCCACCAACACTGGACCTTGGTGTTGGTCAACGAAAGACTCCTCAATTAGTGCGATTACCAAATCGGGCTTGAGGGGCCGTAAGGAGCCCATAGAACTCATCATCTCGTTCCATGTCTTTCGTCTTCTCGTCATAATCATAAACTTCCACATCATTGTTCTCGTTGGCTGCTTCTAGTATAGGATTGAACTGCACACCCCCTCTTTAGTTGGGCTTCGACACAAGCAACAACGGTGGCGATGATAGCCACTCTGTTCTCCCTCAATTGTCGTTCCCCACCTTTGTTGGTGTTCCGGCTATCACCATTGGTAGTTCTCCTATTCAAGTTCCGATTCTTCATCTCTCCCACCACTCCATGCTCGACAATAGGTGCATTATCTTCTCAACGAAAAAGTGTGGAGAGGAATGGCACATGGCACCAAGAGGCGAAGTAAATGGGGCAAGCAAGGCTAGCATGGCTCCCGTCGTGGGCGACAATAAAGGGAAAGTGAAAGGCGTGGGAGCACTTTGAAGATTGGTGTCTCCTAGCTCACTTTCACATGGTTGATTAGGCTACCGGTCTACGTTTTCAAATCCACTTATTATCAATTTTTTTAAAATTAAATTATATATCATTATATTAATGATTTATTGTAAGTAAGCATACCACGTAAGCTAACTCTAACGTCGATTAACTTAAACTTGACGGGAGGAATTTATATACTATATTTTTAAAAATATAAAAGTTATTTTAGATATGAGTAAATCATAAAGGCCTAAGAGGTTCATGGCTAAAATCATAAGGGCTAAAATAAATCTTAATTTTTAACTTAAATTATATATATTATTACATTAATGATTTATTATGAGTTAACATATCACGTAAGATTCTAATACCTGTTAACTCAGATTTGACGGAAGAGACTTACATATTATATTTTTAAAAATATAAAAAATTATTTTAAATATGAGTAAATTATAAGAACTTAAAAAATCTATGATAAAAATTAGAGAGGCCTTTACCCTATGATCTATTATTTTAGACATAAGTAATATGGACCTTAATCATATGATTGTATTATGTTTTAATTTGGTCATGCGAACAAGTCTAGTGATTCCTAGAAATTAAAATGGCTCGGTCATGTTCACTTGTTAGTTCCGTCGGTGCACAGACACATGAAAGCAAGCACAGCGTGGTCGTGTCTCACTCACCTTTCATGATTTGGGCTCCCCTGATGCAGATCTCGCCGTGCTGGTTGCGGCCGAGCGACGCGCCTGTGTCGGGGTCAACGACCTTCATCTCCGCGTTCCTCACCACGGTGCCGCAGGCGCCCGACTTCACCTCGCACGGCTCCTTCGCGAACGCCAGGCACATCGATATCACCGGCCCCGCCTCCGTCATCCCGTACCCCTGCAGAGTTTGAGGCACATCGAACACCCTCAGCCCCGAAACTTTCACTAGCAGAAATCGAGCTTGTTATGAGAGGATTAACGGAGCATCGTGGAAAGCTTCGCCTTTCGTTTTCGATGCCAACAGGCTACCAAACTAGGGGGCAGAAAGAAGAGGCGGGGATGCGAGCTCTCTCACCTGGCCCAGCCGGGCATTGGGAAGCTTGGCCATGAACTTGTCCTCGAGCTCCTTCCGCATGGGCGCCGCACCGGACATCACCATGCGGATCGACGACAGGTCGTAGCTGTCCACCAGCGGGCTCTTCACGAACTCCAGCACGATGGGCGGCACGAAGGGCGCGATCGTCACCATGTATCGCTGCACCAGCTCCATCAGCGGCACCACCTCGAAACGCCGCATGATCAGGATAGACGCCCCGACGCGCAGCCCGCACAGGAGCACCGAGTTGAGAGAGTAGATGTGGAACAGCGGCAAAACGCACAGCAGCACGTCGTCCTTGTGGAAATAGAGGTTGGGGTTGGCACCGTCCACTTGCTGTGCTACGCTCGTGATCAGGTTCCGGTGCGTCAGCATCACGCCCTTGGGCAGCCCGGTCGTGCCCGACGAGTAGGGCAGCGCCACCACGTCGTCCTGATCGATCTCGACCGCCGGAAGAGCGCCTGCGTCCGTGGCCAGGAGGTCGGCGAAGCGGCGGCAGCCCTCGACGGGGCCATCGTCGACGGTGACGATGGTGACGCCGCGCTCCGCGGCGAAGTCCCGGATCTTCTCGACGTGGCACGACTCGGTAATGATGAGGCGGGCGCCGGAACCGGACGCCTGCTTGTGGATCTCGCCAGGGGTGTACGCGGGATTGGCGGTGGTGGCGATGGCCCCCCGGTGCGAGGCGGCGAGGAAGGCCACCACGAACTCGGGGGAGTTGCGGAGGAGGATCATGAACACGTCGCCCAGGCCGATTCCGACCCCGTGGAGCCCGGCGGCAAAGCGGCGTGCGGCGGCGTCGACCTCTGCGTAGGTGAGCACCTTCCCGGTGGCGCCGTCAACGACGCAAGGCCGGTCGGCGAACTCGGCGAGGCGCTCGAAGCAATAGCTATGGAGGGGAATGTCGTTGGTGATCTCGATGTCCGGCAGCTTCGACCGGAAAATGGTCTCCTCGGGTGGCGCAATGGAACCCATTCTTCAGCTACGGTTCCGGCTGCGGCGGCGGCGAAGAAGATTGTAGAAGATGAGACAATACAAGGAACAGATGAGAAGAGAGAAGAGATTCGACTGTATGCTCTCTTTGCTTGCTTTACTTGGGTTTTCTTCCCTCGGAAGAGGCAGGAGGGGGAGAGGAGGTAGTAATATACGTGATTAGAGATACTTCTAGGGGTAATTTCGTCCCCTGTGGTAGCAAAACGGTTGACTATTCCAAGTTCTCTGACAGCTGTTATGACGCCACGTGTACGCGAAGCCAAATCTCCAATCGTGGGCACATTTGGGCCGCGTACGACAAGGTGCGGGTCGGGTCGGACCGAGTCTCAATCCGTTAACCTGTTTGCAGGGTGTGGGTCCGCCCCGTTTCTCCTTCCAGTGGGCCCAAGCGGTCACTGCCGTTGGATGGTGCCCGAGGCTGTCATCGGACGGCCTGCGGCCACTTCGCGTGACGTAGACGGTGACGTGGTCGCCGACGTTGCGACCTCACCCACCACGGAGAAGGCAACGCATTGCAGCAATCGGTTGACACGAGCCAGCGAGATCTCCTCGCCCCCCGGTGCCGTGTCATTCTACGCAAGTGGCCGTCTCCGTCACCGACGACCCAGCCCATCGGATCACCGTTAACGCTGCTCGAAAGCGAATCTTAAAGAATCGGGTGAGAACGGACGTGCAACTAACTTGGAACGGTTCCAACCACGTGCGAGGAGATGGAAACTAGAAAGTTGCCTAAACGTCACCTAATTTTGAATTCGTAACATAAGCAACGCGTATGGATTGGACGTGCGAGGCTCGATTTCCAACTGCGTCGCTCGCACGAGGCCGTGCCCACGCATGTTGTTGGGTTGGAGGAAGCCAAGTCCGATCGACTCCGCATGCCACCGAGAAGGGACTCCTCTTTTCCCATGTTCGTCTCCCAAAACGTGGTGGTGCGATTGACTAATTAGCAAGCCTTACAAATTTAATGGATCTGAAGAGAGATCGATAATAAGAAATTAAGAACAGTATAAATTGTCCGATAAGTCAAACCCTGTCACCTCGAACACCTTCTAGATATCATGACGACCCTGAGAACTCCAACAGGCAACGCGAAACTTGGGTGATTACGGAATTGTGCATATAACTATATCTATCGTAGTCGGTTCGAATCGAAATCAAAACTAAAATCGAATTAGCTCGATCGTTGGACTCAAACGATCGATGAAGGGGAAAATGACCAGTTTGCCCTCCGAATATATAGGAACATTTTGATCTTTTATAATTTAAAAAAATTATATAAATTATAAAAAAAAGATAGATATTTCCCTTCCAAGTTAAATGACAAAAATTCAGAAATAATGAGGTAGATTTTGCGAGTTAAATGACAAAAAAGTTCAAAAGATTTCCTGGGAATATTCTTACCTAATGAAATTTTACTGTGAATTACTTAAATATTTCTTTTAATATAAAAAAATCATTTTGCATAATAATGTTAGGTAAGTTTGTTTACATCTACGGTATTAGAATGTGTTTGAAAGAATTTAAAAAAAATTCGAAATTTTTTAATAATGTAACATATATATTGTCTGGTATTTATTATTCTATTGCATATATTTTAATTATTTGTATTAATATTAACATGACAATGATTTACAAATTATAAAGATGGCTACGAAATTAAAATGGATAAATTATTTATATATATATATATATCGATTTATTTAACTGCACGTGTTTTTTATCCTTGTATTAGATTAGATGGCTTAGTTGATTATTTATTCATTTATTATCAAATTTTAGGAGTAGATGTTGATATTAGTGATGAAATTAGAGACGTTAAAAGATTAGTCAACAACTTATATATGATTATAGTACTAACCATCATATAAAACATGGTACCTTTGTAACATCTGAATTCACTAATCAAATTAGTCGTAGTGGTGAAATCTTTAAGGAAAAAAAAAAACTAATTATTGCAAGTCAAAAAAGACCAAGGAGATCATAAGCTTGATATACATCTAATAACTTCTTTTGAGTTTAGTGATAGCACTATAGATACAAAGTTTCATATTAGCAGAGATCATAAGGCAAATACTAATGACTCCGTTGTCGACGATAGTTGTAGAGAAATCATTTAATACGAGAAAACAAATTCTAGATAAAACAAAATCGAGAATGACCTCTTAAATTAGTAAAACCTCAAGTTTATTTTGATGATCGGACAATGACGATGAAATGAAAACAAAAGATCATTCACAAAAAAAAAAAAAAAAAAAAGACATCTCGCGTAACCTATCATTCGAATGGACCATCGATTTCAAAACGTCAGACATTAAATTTTTATAATTTTACTTAATTTTAATCAATTTTTTTATTATGTCTTTACACATTGATACTCATCAAGTTATTATGAATTTATATCAATTTTTTAAATTTTAAAAATAAAATTATAATTTTTATGTTATAATTAAAAATAAATAAAAAAATATCATTTCAAATCGAAATTGAAACCGATCGAACCGGCTTCTATTAGTTATGTTTCGATTCGATTTTTTTTTCAAACAAAAACCGATGATTCTGGAATATGATCGGGTCTACTAATAACCCTAATTAGTTTCTAATAAGTTTGAGACAAATAACTGGCACTGTACACTTTGTCTTTCTCGGTCAACGCAAACACCCATTTGTGGGCCGGACTATTAGGCCCGATCCATATAGTTACCAGGCACGTCTTATGACTCGCATGAGGGTGGCAATTGACCAGCTTTGACTTGGCTCGGGTTCAAATCGAAGAGCACAGAACGCTAATCATCACCGTGTTGAATCCTTACGATTTGATTCATAAAATTAGTAATTTTCTTACGTATCGTAACTTCAAAGTAAGAATTTAATAGGCTAATTACATATTATTTCATGCACTTAGACGTTATTAGTCTAATTGTTCTTTTAATTAAATAAATTATATTAGAATCCTTATAATTTTAAAAATAAATAAATAATATTATTTATTTTAATATTATCAGTTGTATTGATGAAAAATATAATACGTGATATCACATATTAGATCGACATAAAAATGATGGATAAAAATATAATTTTAATATTCTTTTTATTTTCAATGAATTTATCGATAAAAAGATAATTTTAATATCTCACATGTAAAAAATAAAAATAAAATTATTTTTTCCTATTACTTTTGTACCTATCTAGTTCATGTTGTGGTGCGTTGTGTTTTTCATCAGTACATAGGATAAATAAGATTATTTTAAAATTATAAAAATTTTAAATATAAATTTTTAAATAGAGAAACCGTGATATTAATATGATTGAAGTATAAGAATAACATGTAGTTAGTCCGAAATGAATGCATTTTTTTCCCTTATAAATTTTGACAAATCTCTTGCTAAGTTACCATGACCGAACCGTTCCTGCGACCTCGCATCGTACAGAAAGGTAGTCGGCCAGGTGATAGCCGAACTGAGCCGAGCCGTTCCGGCTCTTTAGTTGGCTTGGTCATTTCTACATACAGGTTGCAGGCTTCGGATACAACTTCCTTCTCGTGAGCTCTACGTCGTTCTCGGCGATAGATCCATCCCACTCCGACAGCGTCGCCGTAAAACCCATTTCCTCCGTTTCCTTCCAGACCTTTAATGGCGATGTTTGATTCTCGTGCGGTTTCTCGCTGATGGATTCGGTTGAGCAGCAGAAGATAGACATGGATGCGGTGGAGCAGGCTCGAGAAAGCGAATTCCTTACCCTCTCCCTTCCACCTCTCGCCGAGGATGATCCGTTCTTTGCAGGGAAGAAGGTAAGAGCGGGTTGTTTGAGCTTTAGGGTTCGACAAGAATGAGCCGATTGCTTTCCTCTTCAAGGAACCTAGATTTCGTCGAACTGGATGAACGTCTCGTTCGGTTCAAGTCCATAATTAATATGAAAAGGTAGGAAGAAGGATGCTTGTCGCGCCGTGGATGGCGGAAAGATGTTCCCCGCCTTTGTTGAAGAGGGAGAGAGTGCGTGTGAACTTCTGTTACTGATAACAGGCAACATTCTTATAGATATCTGAGCTCCAAACAAGGAGAGCATTCATCCTCCTCAGCTCTCTCCTCTTCCTTTCTCCCTCTCCTGTTCTCTCATTGTGATCCTAAAGAAATGGCGTTCCTAGTACACGATGTTCCCGCCGATGCAGGATCTATGAAGGGTCAATATATGCAATCTTACCTTTAAATATATAAATAGGTTGTTTATGTGTAAAGGAGCAATCTTTCCGCTGTACCAAGGCTCGCCCTTCGTGGTGAGCATCTCCTTTCCTTTTTTTTTTTTTCTTGTATCCCTGGCGAATTGCTACTTGACTTGAGGAAAGGAATTAACCACCACTATAACTGGACTAGCACTATTATATTTGTGCTTTTATGGTTGCTCAAGACGAATGTCATAACTAGAGAAAGATTCTATATGTTTCTTATAGTGATATCAATTATTTAAATGGATGATATTGTATCAGTTGAACTTTCGGAAAAGAAAAACGTTATATCAGTTGCTGGCATACTGTAAACTTGGTTTGTTCAGGGTTTTTTAGTTAACATTTTGAATTATTAATTTTCTTTTTGTGTGTTGATCAATCATTTGTTTGTCTGTGCCCAGAGGTTATTGAATGCTAGAGAACTAAAATTTAAGTTTCTGGTGCCACTGCATTCATCCGCTGAAGAGGTGCTCCAAATAGCAGATCAAATGGTTCAAACTGCAAGAATATCGTGCATGAATGAGGTGCAAAGGACAGTTTTTGATCTATTAATGCCATTTCTTTCTGAATTTATTATTCTTGAATGGTGGATTGATCCAGTTTCTTTCACTGTCAGAAAGAGCTCTATTTTGCTGGAGATGATGATATTGGTCCTTTTAGTCCTAGAAATGAGATAGAGTCCCTTAACTTGATACTTGTGATTATAAGCTCCTCAATTTCAAATGTCAAGGACAAGGCTGTGGAAGTTCTTCAACTGTTACGTGATACAACTATCGCCATGGTCAAATCTGTGGGCGATAGCAACATTCATAAAATGATTGCTACAAAATTCAGTAATGATTCTGAAGAGTTGCTATTGAAGTGGGGGAAAGATCATGGTGTGAGAACAAAGTTGAAGATAGCTTGTAAGTCTGCATTTGTGTGCTCCCTTTGAGAAATATACTTGACTTGGTGTTGGATATCAAATCAACAATTCAATTATTATAAGGTAGCATATACTCCATTGTTGTCTGTGTATCAACAGTGTGAGAATCGATTTTGTTAACTCATGTTATGGCTCGTCAAACTGAAAGGAAAATTCTTGAAGACTCAAATTCCTGAGATGCATGCGAAAAATACGTTACAGCTTGTGATTGTATATGGATGTCTCAGAGTTCCATATTAACATCTAAATATCATTTTATGTTCCCATCGCAGAAAAGGCCAAGTAGAGGTCATCAATTTAGTAACTTGTTATGTTAGCATGAATATTGTCATTCTTCCAATATGTGTGCCATATTCTTTTTCAGGTGTACTTAGTGTCTTTCTGCTAAAATGTTTTGCTTAGCTCTTCTTACATTTTTCCAACTTATTTGATCAACTTTGCATACAATTTTCTATGTCAATTGGTTTTACATTTTGGTAATATTTATCTAAGCTTACCAGCATACCTGAATACTATTTCTCCTTTAAATTGTAAACAGCATTAATTCCATGCTTCTCAAAATTTTCACCCTCAACCAATCATGCTGATGGTCTCTCAAATTCAGAAATAGACATCTGAGATTTCGCAGAATCAAAGGAACATCATTATTTTCTTTTTGATGCCTAATATTTTTTTGTTCACTTTGTATAATATTGCAGTGCTACAGTGTTCACTTGGTTTTCACTTACAGAAAGATACCTTAGCTTCTACTTACCTACAGATTTTGAGGAAGCTGGAAGAGGAGCAGTGGCATCAGAAGATATGAGCATTGGGGACATTGCTTTAGAAATTCCAGTCTCTCTTATCATATCCGAGGACCTTATTTATAATTCTGATATGGTATGCTATTATCATTAGATATTACTTCATTGAACTTTCTCATCTTAATGATAGTTGATTAGAGCTTGTCAAACCCAAAAAGCTGCAGCCTGATCGGCATTCAACCTGTTTCATCTACAAGATAGATAGATTCCTTATCATCTGCATGTCGCCAATAGCCACAGCAAAATGAAGCTGGCTATTCTTCATAGATTAACAAGCGAAAGTTGAGCGAGTGACAAGTGACTTTCAATGGGAGCTTGCATACTCCTGTATTTAGGGTGTGGAACTTTGTTTCATGTTTCTACATATCTGCATGTTCTAAAGAAAAAAAAGGTTATTTGTTGCTTCATTAAGCTTTTTAAAGTGTATCAATCTTCTATTGCATTTTGATTTTATCATTGCAACTGCAGTTTGATGTGTTGAAGAATTTGGATGGTATTACCTCTGATACTATGCTGTTGTTGTGGAGCATGAGAGAGAGATTTAATCCAAATTCAAAATTCAAGATTTATTTTGACACGTTGCCTGAAAAATTTAATACAGGTATTTTTTACATAGTTGTTGATTTTGCAGTTTCTTGGTGATGGCCAACCAAGTTATGAAAGCAATTCTAGAATTTTTTTGTACTACATCCAACAATCTTGGTTCTGCTGTTGTCTAATACTCTTTCAAGCATCTTAAACGTTGAAATGATAATAGGTCACTTTTTTTGTTGAACACTTCCATTATCTGAATTGTTTGCTTTTATCTTTCTGGTATTTCATAACCAGAAATCCAAGCTAAGTTCCACAAATTTGTTGAGTAAGTGTGGCTGATGGTTATTGAAAAGTAATGGTTTTTTGGCTATAATAGAAATGCATTATTATGGATAAAAGGTTGCCATTGTTCAAGTTGTCAGGTAATAAGTTGTTCTGTTGCTTCGGTTGCAATTTATCTAATCCGGATATGTAAATTATTGTGCTTCAGTTCGAGGATTCATATTAGAACACAGCATCTTGTTTGGTGGATGGTGGGCATGTAATGCACTGTAGGTGTGGTCCAGAGCTAATGCTGCCTATCATAAAAAAAATATTAGCGGCATAATAACAAAAAATAATTAATATCAAATTTATACTTAAGAGTTAAGAGCATTCCCGTTTCTACTCTCTCCTCCATGTTATACATCTACCTGACATACCTTCTCAATATCATTATGTTCTGGGCTTGGAAATTCAGATTTTTGCCAATAGCTTACTTATAATTGGAACTTGTTCTTTCCTTTTCTAAAATAATTATTAGTTTACTTGTCATCAGCCAGGCTTAAATGAGTAGTCAATGCTATTGATGCATACAAAGGATTACTGCACTCCTAAATTTCTCCTTCAGTGAATTATACTATGAACTGGTTCTTTTGCTATATTCAGATGGGTGTTGCATTTAGTGTCGCTCTCCACCATGTTACGTTACAGTTGGGTGTATCATCTCTGATTTCTTCCAACTGTTATATCCCTTTTTACTAATGTTGTCATTAAATTTTGGATGTTTTAGTTAATCATTTTCCAACAATTTGTTATGTGAACATATTTCTTCTATTTTATAAGGAAACACAATTTTTTGTTATTGTTCACCAGGGCTGAGTTTTGGAGTTGAATCACTTACTGTATTAGAAGGAACTCTGCTGCTTGAAGAATTGCTGCAGTCTAAGGAGGTGCTCTATTTGTCATTCTTTTTCTTTTGGCGTGATGAAATGGCCAGAGTTCTTACTGTATCATTTGTTCCTCAATTTCAGCACGTGCGTAAACAATTCGATGCCTTATTCCCAGCACTGTGTGATAATTATCCCAATATATTTCAACAAGAGCTATACAGTTGGGATAAGTTTCTATGGGCTTGTGAACTGTGGTACTCTAACAGCATGAAAGTGGTTTTTGCTGATGGAAAATTGAGAACCTGCTTGGTTCCTGTTGCTGGGTTCCTGAATCACTCTGTCTGTTATCTAAACTTTGAACGACGCAAGTGCAAATTATTGCCTTCTCTTTTCCTTCTCTGCTGACATTTGGAAAATTTTACTTCTTACTGCAGCTTTGCCCACACATACTTCACTATGGTAGAGTTGACCCAGCATCCAAGTCCCTGAAATTTCCTGTATCAAGGCCATGTGAAGCAGGAGACCAATGCTGCCTTAGCTATGGAAGCTTTCCTGCTTCACATCTTATTATGTTTTATGGTTTTCTTCCAGAAGGAGACAACCCTTATGATGTCATCCCTTTAGGTAATATTCTCACTATCTTTCCTTCAGTAAGCTCGTTTGGCGTAAGAATCATCTATCATAAAGTATGTACTTCATAATTTGTTAGCAGCTAATGAGATGCTTATCGTGATACTGTGTTGTGTTGCTTCATGATTGTATTTGAAGGTGTCAGCTAGCTGAACTGGTAAAGACATTGACAGTTTATCGCAGGGTCTTAGACTTAAATCCTGTCATCCCCACTTATCCTTTGCACACACGCACACAAAAAGAAATCATTATATTTAATATCATCTGTTTCTTGTCGAGTCCAGCAGATTCATAGCACATGCATCCCTTGATACGTCCATCGACTGTACAATCTTCTCTCCATTTGCTTGCTTTATTTCCTTGGTATTGTTCTATCCTCAAACTTGCCATTCTACTAGCCTCCTGCCCTCGTTTTGATGCCATTGCAGGTGCAACCAACTTCTGGTACTTGGCTATCAAGGTGGTAAAAGTTTGTTCAAGATGAAATGTTGTTTCCTTAAATCCTTGTTTTGCTGTTTGTGTAGACTTTGATGCCCCTGAAGCTGAGGACGGAGGCAACCAGCCACCGATCGGTGAAAATGTTAGTGCAACCCATATGGTTCGCGGGACTTGGCTATCCAAGGTTGATGAGGCCCATGCATATGGATTGCCTCCAAGATTGTTAGCTCATCTGCGTGCTCTGCTGAAAGCTGATTGTGCTGGACTTCCTCCTCGTACTCCAGAAGATGGAGTAAGACTTCGACTGTATTCATCAGTACTAAGTGTGCTGTTGTTTATGTATCATGCTTGGCATAGGTCCTAATTGTGACTTTTTTTATTGTGAGTTCTGGATCAAAAAGTGCATGGCACATTTTTCAACCCTTTAGTTTAATTTGTGATGTAGTACGAAGACACACCAATTATGATGGATTATTAAATCATTTTTGCAGATAGACAAAGATGTCGAAAGAAATGTGCTCGAGATGATTCTTTCTATTTTTGAGCCAATGTTGGAAGGAATATGCGACTCCGATAACTTTGACAGGTATCCACCGTATGTTTCACTTGATTTTTTTCCTTTTCGTGTTTGGATTCTATATAGCCTCATGTTTTCTTGCAGGAACAACTCTAGTTGGGACGTGAAGCTATCATTAGATTACAAAGATCTACAGAGAAGGATTATATCTTCCACCGTAACAGCTTGTAATTGTGGCCTGCAAATGTTGGAGGACATGTGATCACAGGACTCGGTCAATGAAGAACTGATGTTGGATCACAGAGGAGTGCCCAACGTTGGTAACATCCAAGCAGATTGTGAACATGGCACCAAAGGCTGGTAAGTTAAAATACGTGATTTATTTGTTTATTTCTTTCTTTGTTGGAACTGCAGTATCATCATGTATGCCATTATTATTTCCTCTCACGAACCGCACAATCCAATTTTTATCTATACTAATGGCATGATCGAAAGCAAGGTTCGAAGTCTCAGTCTGGGAAATCTGAGCCATCGTTCTTGTACCAGTATGGTTGCCTGTGTTAAAGTTCAACTGAAGCAGGTGGGGGAGGAGAAAAAGAAAGTAGTAGACAGAGGAGGAAGGCAGGAGAAGAAGAAGCAGAAGGGGCAGGATGGTGCCAAGGTCACAACGGCGAGACAACAGTAGGAGGGAGGCGAGGGAGACATGGCTGGAGGTGGTGGAGGATAAAAAGAGTTGGACAAAATAAGTAGCTATACAGAGGAAAGATTGACGGGAGGAGAACAAAGAGTTAGAGGTTGAGGTGGCGTTTAAGTCAATCCTGAGGTGACGGAGACAAGGGTGGGCAGGACGTGGTTATATTATTGGGGGCTAATTATATTTAAATATCTCGATCGAGATATTTAAGTCTCTCGATCTTTAGACTTAAAATTATTATGTTTGAATTTTATATGGTTATGAAAGTAAATCATCTAATTTCATTTATCATGATAATATTGGTTTTATCGTACGAAAATGATGGATAAAAAATAGATAATTTTAATGTTCTAGTTATATTTTCAATGATAACGAACCACAACATTGAGGGTAGCGGGTAATTATTGCGGATGAGGAGAGAGTGTGACAACAAAATGAAAGACAAACGGAGAGGAGGACAAGAATGACATAGATGCTGATGTTTTGTATTTGCGTTAGCATTGCTTGGCAACCGCGTGGGTGTTGATGCAATGTAGGTGTAGAGTGATGTCGTTTTGTATCTGTATCAGTGCCGACAATAATGAGATGAAGGGCGTCATCGCTTTGCATTTGCATCAGCATCGATATAGCGACCCTTTCATCGCTTTACATTTGCATCGATGTTGCTTGACAACTATGCTAACATCGATGTAGATGTCGAGCGGCCCTTTCATCGCTCTGTATCTGCATTGATGTCGATGCAGTTGTCGAGAGACATCGATACAAATATTGAGTATCGATATCTGCATCACCCTCTTTCTCCTCTCCTTTCGTCCCATCTCTTGTCATCACTTTTCCTTCTCATTCATAATAGTCACCCATGGTCCTTAACGATATCGTCATTCGTCACCATTGAAAATGTTACTAGGACATTAAAATTATTATTTTTATTATTTTCATATTTTCGTTGATGATAAAATTGACGATGTTAAGGTAAATGGAGCTAGATATTTCATTTTCATAACTATAAGAATTCAAATGTAAATTTTTTAAGTCTAGGGATTGAGATGTTAATGAAGTCTAATTATGTAGGGTAATATGTAATTAGTCATAGTATTGAAGTATAAGTCTTTTGAATGTTTTAAAGATTACCTTTACGAAGAAGATAAGTATAGAGGTTTATCAATTAAGAATACGATAGAGGAAAGAAAAATTATTTCTTAAATTAGATTAAAAAAATAGCTTAGTCAATATCGTATATTTGATGTGATGTGATTATACTTTTTTATTTTTATAATTTATATATTTATATAATTTATTGATTTATTGTTTATCTTTGAAATAAAAAGGAATCAATAAATTAAGTTCTTCCTATCTTGTGTGTGATTCGTTCGATGCCACATTTATTTTTCCGATGAAATGATTTTATCCTCCACACGCTAGATATATGGAGGTGAACTACCTTCATATGGAGAGTTCATTCCTTAGAATAAATCTCATAGTTATTATTTTATTTTTTTATAATTATCTTTCTCTTCTCTCTTATATTTTTTTATTATTAAAAATATTCTCGCTATTTGTCCTTATCAAATCTATTGATTTAGCTAAGAACATATGATATTTCAACTGTATTAGCTCGGAATGAGTTCTTAGACGGTGGAAGCGTATTGATAAAGTTTATCAATTAAGAATATTATTAAGAAAAAAATACTTCTAAAATCAAATCAAAAGTGTTATTTTATTGATATCGTATGTTTGATTTAATATGCTTATAATTTTTTATTCTTGTACTTGAGCCTAATATATATATATATATATATATATATATATATATATATATATATATATATATATATATATATATATATATATATATATATATATATATATATATATGTTATTGTTTATTGTAACGCACCAAATAGAAATGAATCAATAAGTTAAATATATAAAACGAATCATCTTGTTTATTTTTTCAATAAAATAATTTCTTATCGTTTTTCAATAAAACGAATAGGATAAATATCATTTTATTTTTCCTAGTATCATTCAGTTTTTCTATTCTTATCCTTTTATTTTTCCTATTATCATTCACCTCTCTATTCTTATCCTATCATTCACCTCTCTGTTCCTCTATTGCTAAAAAGATATCCCGCCGTCACTCACTCCTCCTAAAATAGTGAAAAAAAGGTTGATAGGAAGGGGGAAAAAAGAAAGAAAGAAAAAAAAAAAGTGGCCACAGAAGAAAGAAGTTGACCTCCTGCATTGGTCTATTTATTGCTAAGTTGCTTGCCGGCAACATGCATACCATCCAAGTCAGATTGTAATGAGTTGACCATCGACATGGTCAATCTAGGTTTGTGAGAATTTAGGGGTCACCCATTCACAACACCATATCGAAGCACTACAGTAGCTGAATCCAACAAATAGCATCTCACTAATGTCAGAAGTGCAAAGCGGAAGATAGTAGACATCACCAGTATGGGTTTGCATTAATCTCACAGGTAGCCCAGTCCTTGTCATTACACAACTCGTCCAAAATGTACGTTGTTTCCCACTCTCTACCGAGCATCGACCGCTTATTTCCCCCCGACAAATGAGCCTAATGATTGGGGATAAGAAATGAACAAAAATTCTCATCGGAAGGTCTAAAGAATGATCTGTCCTGCAGAAGGAAGAAGCAGTTTGTGAAGGCTAAGAGAGAGGGGGAAACATACAATGTCCCTCGGAACCTTTGACTTGGGAGGTTCCACAATTCTTGTACAGGTTTTGTGATGCTGAGGGAAGTGGCAGGCGGTATCTCACCACACATCCCTCAGATATCTGCCTTCGGTTTGCAGACTCTTCACCAAACTCTCCGTCTTGGAGCTCTCGAGGGATCCCTGCGACAGATTCACGAAAAGAAAGTTAGCTTTCCAGCATCAAAATAACCACATTAACTTTCAGCTCCGGGAAATTACGTATTTTGTTTGCAGATAATAAAAAATAGACACATTTGATAGATCCCAAAACATCACTGTCGTGGAGAATTTGACCATCTGCTCTCCCCGACCCCACCCGAACCCAACAAGCGTCAGCCCATTTTAACTACCGATATTTCATCTCACTCGGCTGTCTTCTCGACACAAAGCACTGCATAACCACCAAAGGTATCCGATCTTTTCACGATATGACTAGATTAAGTTCAAAAGGTGGCAACGAGTCTATGATTTTGCTCATCCCAAAATTTAGTGGTACCCCAAACAAGAAACTGGAGAAGGTGTCTTCATTCGGTTTGATCTGTCATGAAATATACTGCCAGCAAGCTCACCGTACTGAACATACTGGACATCAAATAGCTTGGTACGAATTGTTGTGCAGATGAAGAACATGTGGCTTGATGTCTATAATCATTTTTATTATTTTTAACAGTTGTTACTAGACTGTCAAATATTTTCTCTCTTTTTCTCTCATGCAGTCTGTCACTCAGGTGCTCCTCTCTCACATGCTGTTTCTTCTCTCCTTTGCCTGCTACTCTCTCGAGCATTCACTCACTAATATGCTCCCCCTTTCTCATATGCTGTTTCTGCTCTACTTTCTCATAATGTGCTCCCCACCCCGAGACACCATTTCCTTTTACTGGTATACCTCTCTGCCTCCTCTTCCTTCCCTCTTCTATCCCTCTCTCTTTTTTGGTCCAGACAACATCAATCCATATCGAGTGTCAGTATCATCTATTATCGGAACCATACCAGCCCAATTGCCAAGCAGTATCAGCACCGTCTTTTAAACATCGACCCTAAGTACCTACCTACGGCTTGACTCCAGGATGATAGTCTAACATATAGGTAATTTAAGGTTCTTAGTTATTCTAAAAATTTAGGTGGTTGAGATAAATTTCTGTTCATTGGCAGGTGCTTTAAATGACAAAAGGTAACCTGGCTTTTGCCAACTACTGAATTAAGTTGGTGGCAAATTAGTAAGAACTCATAACGAATGCAAAAATTCATGCACGGTTGTCGGGAATTTACCTGTTCTTGACAGATAGTATGAAGAACTTTGTGGACGTCTCTAGCCATACCCTTGGCATCACCACAGACATAAACATAACCACCCTGGGAGATGATATTCCAAATGTCGGATGCCTGAAAATATTGACATGTGCTTTAGGTTAAATAGAAAATGTGAAACTATAATTAAAAAGGATGAAGAGACTGCAAAATGATATGAAAAAAGAATAGCAGACTTGTATCTAACCTTTTCGGTCATTTTATGCTGCACATATTCCTTGATTGGACCCTCACGAGAGAAGGCAATAATCAGCTCAGAGAGTACGCCGGTCTCAACAAAATTGTTCAACTCATCCTTATATATGAAGTCCTGCAAAATTCACAGCCTCATCAGACATTGATTAATACTGAAATTTCATTCTAAATTTTATTGGATGCAATATTATTTATAAGCACCATTTTGCTGTTTCTGCAACCAAAGAAGAGAATTGCACGACCGAGTTGCATTCCAGCCTCCTTCAGTCCCCACCGTTCCTAAAAAATGACAAAATTCATGTCATCAAAACCATCATCCCACTGAACATTTTTTTTTCATTCGAGTGAGAGACAAAACGTATTTGCAGAAACGTCGCTCTAATAGAAACCTGCAAGAAGCCCCTGAAGGGTGCCAACCCTGTGCCAGGGCCAATCATGATGATAGGCAGAGAAGGATCAGCAGGCAGTTTAAAGTTTGACTGCCTCACAAATATAGGAGCCCAGCTGCATACTTGGCTCTCTTCTGATGGGACAGAATTCTGTAAAATAAAAGGTCACAGGATTAGATGAGAGGAAAATGAATCAAGTTATGATGGACAGCAGTAACAATCAGCAAACAGAAGTCGTAGAACATATTGGTTGAATGCCACTACAAAAAACAATATGACATAAGATAAATCTTGCTTAAATTCTGAGATTGTCTTCAGTTTCATGAATTTCACTCCAACCCCTGGAGTGTTCAATGAGTTCAACATAGGTCCTGCTTCAAGAGCTTTGACAGGTGCCATAACCATATCTTTATTTAAGACTTAAGTAAATTCATCATGTTCTCTGAGAAAAATTTGAATCAGCAGAAGTGGATCCGAGCACCTACCATTGTTGCATGTGATACCATCCAGTGACAGCCATCAGTCTTATAAGCATCAAATATCATGTACACCCACGACGTTAAAATATAGTAAATGCACCACGGTATCCTTTTCTCAAAAAGACAAATTGCTATATTTGTTGACATGACTCAAAATGACATTAAAAAATGAAAAAGAGAAAAACCATCTAACAAGAAGAAGCCAAGGTTGCCAGCACTTCAGATCAGTTATTCAATCAATAAGGCCAGTAAGGAAGGCTAGATATGGGGCAAGTACCTTCATCCAAGTTGAACAGACACCTTTGTGAATCCTCCCAGTTGGCATTGTTTCATCCACTAATGCACATGTCACATGGATCCTAGTTGGTGCCATCCTGAAAGAGAAACAAATAATTAATAGACTGTTACATCAACTGAAGCAACAAAGAAAAGGTAGGTAGTTAATGATTACCTTGGAGAAGATGATATTGAATAATATCTAGGCTGCAATAGGGGAGCAATGGCAGCAAAAAAGACTCCTAGTGGAGGCTTCGCAGAGGGGAATTCAGCCATAACTTCTAGGAGACTCCTCTGGCTAGCAACAATCCATTGAGAGTATTCATCCTGCATCAAAGCAGCTGAGTTTAAAATTCTTGCCATAGTAATAGTTTTGTACATGCTCTTAGAATGAATGCTAACCTTTCCAGCAGGAGAAGCCAAAAATCGAAGTCGCTCAGCTTCATTGGGCTCTGAAGCATGTGCAGCTAAGGCAACCAATGCACTCTGCATATTTTGTACAAAGAATTCAGATACAAATGCAAGATCAAGAATGAAAAATGGTCCAAACTCCAAAAAGGAAAGGAGAAGTCACCTTTTTGGGAGAATTTAGAAGATCAGCATATCGGGTCAGTGCAGTTCTTAAGGTGCACGGAGATGGGAACGGAGGTGATAAGGATGCTCGTCCAAGTGGGGTGCCATCCTCCTTGTCAGCATGAATTGAGAAATACGTGTCCGGTGAATACCCCAATAGCCTTTCAGCCTCCTCTACAGTCTCGATACAATTCTCAGTGAATACACCGACATGGTCTCCTGTTTCATACCTAATGAAAAGGGTGTTTTCCATAATGGTCAGCCAAAATCAAACCAGAAATTTTGGTTAATCTTAAACTAGCAAATTCACCACTTTAATTGATTCAGTTACTCAGTTAAAACTCATATTCATCACAAAGGAGCAGACCAGAAGATAATTCATATTTTTCAGTGCAATTATAAAAACTGTGAAAATAAAACGACTAGGAAACATGCATGTTCATTTAGCAAAACTGAGATCAGTTCTTTAAAGGTACTTAAAACCATCAACTAACAGAAAACGACTAGCCAAATAATTAAAAAAGCACTGCTGTTCTTCCTACCAATCTCTACCTGAATTTTAAAAATTAAACAATACTTTCCAATTTAATTCTAGTTTAATAAATCATGTGCAACTATGTATTAACATCCATTAACTGATGCCTCAGACAACTGAGCAGCAGAACTTAAGCTTTTTCTTTTTTAACAAGATGCTTGGACAAACAACATAACAGAATAGAAATACAGGTTTATTAATGTTTAACCATGTAAATTAGCACATCAAATATATTACGCAAATCACACAAAACCCTTGCATATGACTGTACAGAAACCAATGAGAAGCAATGCTTCACACAGCGTACCAACTAGAAATAAACTTACCTTAGACCAGTTCCAGCAATGTCAAACTCCAAATGTGTGCAGGACCGATCCGAAGCAGGAGTATGAAGCTCCCGCCGCACAGCCACATTAGACCTTGAAAAACAATGTGTCAGTTATGCTTTCCATCCATTAGTTGGTCCTGGTGTTGCTACATTGAACTTGTAAATGAAAGCATTTCTACCTGCATGGATGTTGCATATCATGAACAGCATGGCTATTTGCAAGACTCCAACTCTTGTCCAGGTATGAGGCATCTTCAGTCTTGATAAAGACAACCCTGTATTCAGGAATAGCAGCTGTGTAAGGAGTACTTGCACCCGAAACATCATTTTCATCCCGAAGCAACTGATCCAACTCTGGCCAGAGAAGTTCCCTCCTGGAAATGTGGAAATGCATCTCCAGTGTTAGAAAGCAAACAATGAACTAAGAAGTATAACAAAAGAGAGATATAATGATATTTTTGGAGGTGTGGGGAATCTCAGGACGACAGCCAAGGCTTAAAAATATGATGAATCAGCATAAGATTTTGCCAATACATCATACCATGCAGTGAAGTCATCCTCGATACATCGATCATCATCTCCCAGCCCCAGTGGGATAATACGCTTCCCACCTGTAGCAGGAAGAAAAGAAGAAAACCCGAGTAACATCAGCTTTGAGTTCCATAATTGAGTAAAAGGTATATGTAAATTTATCATGCACTGAAACGACAACTGGGATGCCACTAGTGACAAAAAGAATGGCACTGCCATAGTTTTAAACTGCCATTTAAATGAGTCAGAAAACCATCATAATCCATTAAAACATTGAAATAGTTAAAGCTATAAAGAAAAAAAATTATAACAGAAAACAATGAGAAAATAAGCCAGTGCTGACCAAAAGACCATCATAGGATTAAAAAAAATAGAACATTTAATTTGAAGAAAATGCTGTGAGTCAATAGTTATGCTCCAGTTAGAAACTGAAAAAACAAAGGTGGTTTCTGAATGTGTACAGTAATGACAAATGAAAAACAACAAAACACTTATATTTGATCAATAAAGGTGATATTCCATAGAATCCATTGTATTGCATCTAAATTTGTCATGATAGCTGCCAAGAGGAGATAATGGTCATGACAGATGAAAATATCTTCATCTAAATTGTAACAGCATGTTGACGGCAATGACTCCAAACCTTGTGTGTTACCACAAGGGATAGACAGTTTAAAACTTTTACCAAAGCATTCAAAAGCAAACAACCTTAGATCATTGTCACTTATACACAACTACCAGCTTCCCCCTTTTATATTTGACAACAAAATAAAAATAAAATTATATATACATATATTTTTTAGAGCTAAACAGAAAGTAGTTATTAGTTGTAAATACAAATATGTGATGCTAACATCAACATAGAAAAACATGTCAACATTCGGCAAACAGAGTAATTTAGCAAGTACCCGTCATAAGAAAAAATAATACTTCCTGCACAACTGCCAGCTAAATTCAGATACCTAGAACTTTATTTAGTAGCTCTAATGACTTACAACGACAAATCAATATGCACATGATCACAAGCTAGGCATCTTTTACGGTCAAAAATTAGTTTCAAAAGCAAGTTACTATTAGCTTAATCATCAACAACATTAGGTGTACCAGGATGATGAGCATCAGAACTAATATCAAAAAAGAAAAACTTTTGTAATGGACAAAAACAAACAAAAAGTCTGCTAATCAAGTAAGCAAAACACAGAATAAGATGAAGACAACTGAGGAAACACACTACTGGTCAAAAGTATATACCTTCGTCAGAGAGCATCTCATCAACCTCCTTAGCGACCTTTTTGTTGCAAGAATATATTGCAAAAAACATATCAGCCAAGATATTTGCACAAAAAAGATGATACACTACGATTTAATCACAACCGAACCTTATTGAAATGCTCATATTGCAGGTTGCCCAGCCCAAACACAGCATACTGAAGATGTTTTAGCCAGTGTCCTCTCTCTTTCCCCTGTAATCAACCAACAATCCATGATCATATCAGGAACCCACAATCAAATATCACTAAGGGAACAAAGATTAACTTCGTGCCGAAATTGGTCTGTTTCCCAACCTCTGTAAACCATTTGTAGAACCGGGCAGCATTATCGGTTGGCTCCCCATCTCCGTATCTGTAAGAGAAGAACGAGGATTGGTCAACCAAAATAAGGGCGAATTCTCATACGACAGATAAATAGTCTCGACTTACGTGGCCACGAAGAACATAGCTAAGGTCTCTTTTTTCATCTTCTCCTCGTATTCATCATCGTCAGCAGCGTATTCGTCCTATAATTATGAGCCGATCGTCAGTATCAGGTCATGAAAGATCAAACACGCACATTAATTCTGGAATTGTCACGATAGTAGGAAGAGAGGTCCAAACCAAATCAACGACTTTAAACGATGCATTATTGTATCGGGCTGTCGCTTCATCCACCAGCGCCTGATACGGGAGAGAAAGGCGAGCGAAGATAAGAAAAACGAAAGATGAAAACAGCTTCAAATCGAGTTGTCGGAAACCAAATCCTAACCTTAGCGAACCCCTCGGCCGTCCCGGTCTGCGTACCAAAGAAGACGCTGACCTTCTTCTTCCCGTCGTCTGCCTCCGCCGCCGGCCGGACCCTCACCGCCAGCGGTTTTGGCGGTTCCACGAGCTTCTTCTTGCCGCCCGATCGCCGCAGGAAGAAGATCAACGCGCACCCGACGAGCACGGCGACCGAGGTGCTGAGGATCATGAGGATCTGCCGGTCCTCCGCGATCACCGCCGCGGCACCAGCCCCCGGCGGGAACTCGTCTCCTCGGAGTGATCCCTCGAGGATGGCTGACAACAGATCGATCGGCGACGGCTTCCCTGCTCCCGTCTGCATGGTGGCGGATCGAGCGAGAAATCCGAAGCGAAGTCCTCCGAGCCTGCCTCTCTCTCTCTCTCTCTCTCTCTCTCTCTCTCTCTCTCTCTCTCTCTCTCTGTGGGAGCGTTGGGGAGAGAGACGGAGAGAGCAGCGAAGGGTGGAAGCGAAGGATTGAGAGAGGGCGGTGGTTATAACGGCGGCCTTCGCCGCCTCAACTCCCCAACTACCTCCCCCGCATTGTGGCGCCGGTGGAAAGCACCGCGAAGTACAAAATTCCAAACCTACCCCCAACCAAAATAAGATGACGGAGAGCGGACAACTGCGACCGTCGCGTCTGACCGCGTTTTACACGTGGCTCACCCGCACCTGCCCGTGTGAGACGCAGCGGCGTTGCTTTAAAGCTTGTGCCGCGATCAGGCGGTCGCGCGCCGGCTTCGTGGCGGTCGCTGCGACTCGCTTGGTCACCGGTGACCTTTGCCCTTCGTCATCTGCCGCACATAGCGTGCTCGACGAAACCACGACCAAGCAATCTGTGGTCTGCGCACAACCAACCCAGTTTTGGCCGACAAGTACGTCTCCGCTGCATCATCCACCCTATGGCTGCTTTTGACCGCTTCCCACGGGAGAAGTCAACAAGGAACGCAGACGGCAGGCAGTATCAACAAATAATGAAATTTTGAAGTCAAATATGGTGATTTCATTATCACCGTTGGTCAATCCTATTATTTTTTTCCAAAAAAAACTTTTTTCTCATCCCCCTTTCCTAATCAAAACTAGTCAAACTCAATATTGGCATCACCAGTTGAGGAATGCAATTGGCTTTGCAAGGTTCGAGGGGGTGATTAAACAGCTCCATTATTGTCGCAAGGCTGCTGAATCCCATGTCAGTGTCTTTGGTCCACCAAAATAAAATGAAGAGGAAGTACATGTCAATAATGAGGAGGAGGAAGATGGTAGAACCACCTACTTAAAGAGGCATGGACAGAAACTAAACACTTTGATGACTTGCTTCATCGCTTAATAATAAGTTTATTTGAAACACTTGAGAAGGAAAAATAGGGAAATCACATCAACATATGAGCTCTACATTTTTATGAAACACTTGAATGCATTTGTTTTTTTTTTATGATTAATCTAATAGAAGTGAGTTTTTACCTCAGTTTTAAGTTTTCCTCCTCAGAAAACATGCATGTAATTCCATTTTTCCTCATTTCTTTCCTTCTATTTTCGTATTTTCGTTTTAAGTTTAAATTGTTTGACCATTTTAACCTTGGATTCACAATTTTTAGAACCGGATCAAATATGCTTTAAATATGACCAAATATGACCATTTCAAAAAAATTAAGCTGAAATGATCCAAAATGTTCTTTAACATCAGATTTGATTTTTTTTTTTTTTGGTTTAAGTGTTTTACTTTAATGATGGATGGTTTTTTTTAATTTTATGTTAACGTGTAATAGCTTGCGTTATTATATTAAGAGAAGCATTTGCGTAGTTATACTGAATCCATCACATCTCCGTTTTTCTAAACTTTCACGTTTTAATCTGATTTATTTTGCTCTTCGAAAGTAGAGAGATCACGTCATGCTTGTGCATGAAAGATGTATAATAAGATGAATATTTTGACATCATATCATACCCTCTTTATTATTTTTAGTTTTGTTGATTATAATATGTGGGCTAATTGTAGATTTTCAGTTATACCTCGTTAGCATCCCGTTTGCTACGCTCATAAAATTTACATTGAAATCTCTACAGTTATGAAAGTAAAACATCTAATCTCATTTACTCTAAAATTATTTATTCTAATATCGTCAATCTTATTGACGAAAACATAAAAACAATAGATAAAAATATTTTCTGTGGTGGCAAACGACGATGTTATTAGGGGCTACAAATGATTGTTATGGATGAGGAGGGAGAGCGACAACGATATGTGAGACACAATGAAAGGAGAAATAAGACGATGTAGATGTCGACGCTCCATATCGACGTCTCTTAACAATTGCATTGATACTAATGTAGAAATAGATGCAAAGCACCACTTGGCATTTGCATCACGATCGACTTAAATGCAGAGCGATGTTGCTCTACATTTATGTCGTCACCAACAATGATGTGGAGAAGGGCAACGTCACTCTATATCTATGTCGATATCGATCGATAACTACATCGATATTGACGTAGATGCAAAGCGTGTGAAAGAGTTGCTTGACATATGTATCGACATTAACGTAGGTGCAGAGTGTTAACATATATATCGTCCTCTTCTTTTACGTCACATTTCACCGTCGCTCTCTCTTCTCATCCATGATAACTACTCGTGGCTCCCGACGGTACTATCGTCCATCACCACCGTAATCATAATTGAAATATTAAAATTATATTTTTGGTTATTATTTTTATATTTCCATTGATAAAATTGATAATACTAGGATAAATAGAACTATATGTTTCACTCTCATAATTATCAAAATTTCAATATAAAATCTTTAAATGTAAGAATCAAGATATTAAATAGATCTAAGTATATGGATGATATATAATTACTTCATTTAATTTCTGCACCAACAGGTTTATGCATGAGACAAGACTTTCGATTCCCACCGACATAAATCCTCTTCTGAATTCAAACATGCATCCAATTCATCGATTTATATCGTTGACTGGCCACACTTAGATACATAAATGCGAACGGGACCAACTAAAATATCAGCATCAACAAACATAGAGAAGGCATGATAGTTTTAATGGTGCACGGTTGGCTGTAGCCAAATGAATTTTGATTATTGTATTCATATTTTTTCATCATATATTTATATTATTTAGCGGTTTTGGTACATATAATAAGTCATAGCAATCAATTAATTTATTCTCGTTATTGTCACACATCGACGTAGTAAAGGCGTGATGTAATTTTTTAGACTAATTGTATATTATTTTTATAGTTAATTATGTTCAGTATAGATTTTTATATTTATGAAAGTAAAATATTTAATCATAATCAGATAAAAAAACGAATGAAGGTGATAAAAAAAATAATTTGATTATCTTTTAAATTATTAATTATATATAAAAATTTCAAACTTCCTCGCCGCTTTCTTCCCCACCGAAACCCTCCCGTTGCGCTGTGGATGGCAGACCGGGGCACCGCCTCGAAGCGTCGCCCCGTCATCTGCGCCCTGGCCGGCTAAGACCTTATCGTCCGCCCTAACGGACTCCGCTGGGGCTTACATCTTCTGCGCTGGAGGAAAGGGATGGCTGGATGCTGAATCCCTCCGGGAGTTATGGTGACTGGGCTGAGAGGAATAGGTTTCAGGTTGCTGACACCATTGATATGTGCCGATCGAGGAGTGCTCGTCGTTGTCCCCAGCTGCAGCATACATCTGCAAACGCTCAGTTGACCCCACGGCAGTTGCATCTATTCACCCAGCTCTATAATTAATGGTCCCTTCGTTGTTCCGCTCGTGAGAGGCTTCTATCGTCTTTCAATGCCTTCTGACCAAGTTAGATGATCACAATGAACCGCAGAAGAAATGCCATGCAGATACAAAATGGCAAGATGCCTTCGAAGTTGCACCACACGACTAAACAACATGAAAAAAGAGTATCATTGCAGAAGGAAATGGACATGGTATGGAAGCACAGTGAGCTCCCATTGCCCCATCACGACCATGCAGACGAACTGTAATTTCTTCATCCATTTCCATAGAATTAAGATACAAAGACGGGAATGAAGGAAACAAGAAGCAGAACTACATATATCACGCAGGATACAGACAGCATAAATGATGGACCTCAACACACAGCATTAGGCGAAGAAGGAAACACCGAGAACCATGAGCAGCAGCACCGTCCCCAGGGACCAGTTCGATGCGTACGAGGAGGAGGAGGCTAGTTCGAAGGGAGCTGGTGCCGGCGATGTCCCAGCACCCGAGGATGTAGGAGGAGGAGACCCTAGTACAGGAGCTGAGGATGGTGCTGGGTGTTAGTGTATCTTTACGTCGTGACCGCTGAGTCAGCACGGCTTGGTTCGGGTTCGAATGCGTAAAGACCTCGTAGACTGATCCTAAAGTCGGCCGAGGGCATTGATCCGATCCGGCGCGTCCTCGATTCGCTCCGGGAGGAAGCTTCTTGCCCGGGTGCTCGCCGCCTCGCACGTCTTCGTTCTTGCACACAGGTCGAGTCGGGAAAACTCGGCCCGACCCCTCCGATGCTTAAGTTAGTAAATGGGTTAGGAGGGATTTTTTCTGTCCGCCTTGGTTCTCCCGAACGCGGGCTTTATAGTGAGAAAGCTACTGTTTTCTGATGTGCCTATCCGTAGAGTCGTACTTCTAGTAACGTCTGAACCTAGATAGGACTGTGGAAAGGATCCGGTTTCTCCGGGATGGCGACGTGCCTCGGTTGGCGCTCGGTCTGTCGTGACCGGATGCTGTCAACCCTGGTTGAGATGGGCGACCACCTCAGCTTGAAGGTGGTTGTCGGTAAGGGGGCATCACCCCCACATTGGTGATGCCAGATTGCATCCCATCATCCCCTCCCCCCCGGAAGGAAGCCATGCATCGGTTTTCATTAGGGAGGATCCGAGGCGTGGCTTTCGCCTCCGAGAGTTGGAGTCGTGGGTTGTTCCTCCGGTCGGCGTCGGGAAGACTTTTCAGCGAGTAATCGATCGAATGGTTTCGGTCGTCAGGTACCGACTTGGTACCATGTGTGGCACGGGGCTGAGGTATATGACTTGAGCATTTGTGCAGGGCGCACCGAGGTGTAGGACTCGGGCGGTCTGTGGCCGAGGTACACGGCTCGGGCGGGTAGGTCACGCCGAGATGTAGGACTCGGGCAGTCTGCGGCCGAGGTACACGGCTCGGGCGGGCAGGCTACACCGAGGTGTAGGACTCGGGCAGTCTGCGGCCGAGCTGGTCTGTGGCCGAGGTACATGGCTCGGGTGGGACGCGCCAAGGTGTAGAACTCGGGCGGTCAACGACCGAGGTACACGGCTCGGGCGGGATGCACCGAGGTGTAGGACTCAAGCGGTCTATGGTCGAGGTACACGGCTCGAACGGGACGTGCCGAGATGTAGGACTCGGGCGGTCTGTAGTCGAGGTACACGGCTCAGGCGGTACGCGCCGAGGTGTACGACTCGAGAAGTTTACAGCCGAGGTACACGGCTCGGGCGGGCAAGATCTGAGCGGATCCTTGTTTGCGTGAGTTTTCAGAAAGCGATCCTCATGTCGAGTTGCGGATTCACGAGCACTGAGGTCGAGGAGCCCGTGCTTTGGTATTCGCCCCGTGCGCCTCTCAGGTGCCACATCAGGCCTTATTTATTACGCGGTACCATTTGGGCTACCTGATGCGACATGTCCAGTCAAGGGGCATAATGGCAGAACGGGCTGTCCTCCACTTCGGGGGAGGTGAAGGGCCGCCTAGTGTTGGCGGGATTTTTCCTACAAATAGGGCGCCATTGCTTCCTCGCATGCTTCCTCCCTGTAGTTTGTCATGTCATTCCTCCCCGATCTTCGTCGCTTTCTCTTAGTCGTCCCCTTCAATCTTCGTCGTCTCCTCTGGTCATGTCGAACCACCTTTCCCTCCTTTCACAGGTCAGTGAGGATAACTTCCTCCTCCTCTTCTTCCTCCTCGTCCAGCAACGTCGAGGGAAACCCCTTGCCGTCGAACCGCGATCCGTCATCCGATGAGTAGGCGGCGCGAGCCCTTGAGGCTTTGATGTGGTGGCACGATCTCGACTCGACAGTGAGTGAGGATTCACTCGGTAGCATTCAGAAGTGCTACAGCATCCTGGAAGACTACGAGCTCTGCGCCCCTGAGCCGAGGCAACAGGTGTACGACCTGATTCCTCAGGGGTTTGCCCTGTCCTTGGACGCCCTTGAGGCGGGACTGCATTTTCCTCTGCATCCCATCATCAACCCATGCCTGTCCTTGTGGCGTATCTCCTCGTCGCAAATGGCGCCGAACTCTTGGCATTATCTAGTGGCGTTCCTGGGGGAGTGCCACAATGCTGGTATCACACCAACTCGATCTCTCAAAAGGGTCGGGAGGATATTATCTGTCAACCCGGTCGGGCTTTAGGGTTAGTGGGGCCCCTTCCAGCAACAAGGGATGGAAGGGACGATTCTTTTACATCTGCTATGCGTGGGATTGGGACTTCGGTCTCCGATGGTAGACACGCATGATTGACAACACCGCTCCGGGGCTGACCGACGAGGAGTATAAGGACCTCGAGAGGCTGAAGAAGATCCTTCCCACCTCTCGGGTCATACGGAATATGACCGAGCAGTGGCTCATCGAGGCGGGGCTTAGCCCGACGCCTCGAGGTATGCTTGCAGCGATTAGCTCCAAGCCTTCATGAGTCCTTGGGGAGCTGACTAGACTCCTACTTTTATTGTAGGGATGGTGAACCTCAAGTCCATGCGCGGGGGATCGGCTTCATCGGCCACATCCGCACGTCCGACGACGGAGCCAGTGGCCAGTTCCAAAGAGGTGCCCGTGGAGGTCGAGGCCGAACGACCTCGAAAGAAGATGAAAGTTTGCGCCACCAAAAAGCCCGAGACGGCCATGGCCCGAGCGGGTGGGGCTCTCGCAGAGCCCGCTTCCCGGACCGTGGCGAACCTCAGGCGAGGCCGGCCCCAGCCGAGGGGAGGCGGGGAAGGTGTCGCGGGTGCCTTCTGTGCGTGACCTCTGTCGCCTCCCCGCGCACGCCAAGGATGAGCCCTTCCAGGCTCAAGTGATGGGTGACCTCCCAGAGGGTGAGGCATCCGACCCACTGGTGGCTTGTTGGGGGAACTTCTCCCATGGAGACCGGGTGTGGGCCGACAGTGATTCTGCGGCCTCATTCATCCGTGGAGGGCTTCATCCCGACTTGGCTTGGGAACTATACACTTCCACCTCGGTGGTCCTGCTTGGCAAGTCTGCAAAGTCGCTGCTGTGGGTAAGCATCTTTCCTCTAACTTTCCGACATTACTGGGATGCTATTGTTCTAACTCTTCTTCCCGCATGGCCAGCATTACGCCATGACGCTGATGGATCGCGTGTGCAACGCCGGTTGAGTCATTGGTAGTATGAGCGACCGCAATGCCGAGCTCCACAAACAGAATGGGAGCTTCGGGCCGGAGCAACGGGCGACCGATCTAGAGGTGGAGGTGACACACCTCAAGACTGAGCTCGAGGAAGCTGAGCGACAGAAAGGAGAGCTCCAGGGGCATCTGAAGGGAGCCCGGGCCTAGGTTCACTCGGTGAAGGGGGAGTTGCTCGAGCTCTCCAGGAAACTGGAGATGGCGAGTGTCTAGGCATGTGCGACTTCCAAGGCTCAAGTCGAGGAGATCTGCTAGAGGCCTGAGAAGGACAAGCAGGCGGTCGAGGCCTACAAAGGGTCCCAGGGCTTCTAACTTCAACTTTTTTCGGGTTGGCATCGATTCCCCTTTCATGTATGAAAGGCGCTCGATCTGACGTCGAAGGCGCATTTGGCGGGGTTGAGCCGCATGTCGTATCTCTGCAACCTATCGAATGCCTCAACCAGGTCGATCAGATGGGTTACAGCCATTCGGCTCTTTACGAACATGTTGTCGACGTAGACCTCCATGTTGCACCTGATCTGTTGGGCGAACATTTTGTTCACAGTTCCCTGATACGTGGCTCCGGCATTCTTTAATCCGAACGACATGACCCGGTAGAAGTATACCCCCTGATCCGTGACAAAGGTCGTATGCTCTTGATCCTCAGGCGCCATCTTGATCTGGTTGTAGCTGGAGTAGACGTCCATGAATGAGAGGCGAGCATACCTGGAGGTCGCGTTGACCAGCTGGTCGATCCTTGGAAGAGGATAGCAGTCTTTTGGGCATGCGTGATTAAGATCGGTGTAGTCAACGCACATCCTCCAACTCCTATTAGATTTCCTGACGAGGACTAAATTGGACAACTACCGTAGGTACTTGACCTCATCAATGAAGCCCGCCGCCAAGAGACGTTCCACATCCTTGCGGATGACTTGTTGTCAGTCCGGAGCAAGTTGTCGGGGCTTTTGCTTTACTGGACGAGCCTCGGGCGATATGTTCAGGTGGTGCTATGCCACCTCGTGGTCGACGTCTGGCATGTCCGTCGGCGGCCAGGCGAAGACGTTGGCATTCTCCTGTAGGAAACTGATGAGTTGCACCCGTTCTTGCTCCGAGAGTTCTGACCCGATCTTTACTGTCTGATCCGGTCGACCTTCATATAATGGTACGCCCATGGTGGGCTCCATCGGCCCAGGATGCGAGGTTGGCCTCCTCGTCTCCTGGGGATCCTCCAGGGGCTGCTCGGCTCTCACCCGTTTGGGCAATGAGACCGTCATCAGATAGCACCGCCTAGATTCGCGGGGCTTCCCCTGACTTCCCCAACTCCAGCATGGGTCGGGAATTTCACCGTTTGGTGGTAGGTAGAAACGACAGCACGGAATTTGTTGAGGGTCGGACAGCCCAGGATTGCGTTGTATGCAGAAGGAAGGTTGACCACCAGGAAGGTTGCCATCACCGTCTTCGATCTCGACGAGTCTCTCAGGGTTAGGGGCAAGATGGTCACGCCCAATAGAGAGACCAAGTCACCGGTGAAGCTGGTGAGCGCCGAGCGCATTGGCTCCAGGACGTCCTTGGTGAGCCCGAGTTTCTAGAAGGCATCAAAGTAGAGAATATCCGTTGAGCTCCCTGTATCGATCATGATTCTCCTTACTTGGGTGTTGGCGATCCGGGCGGCTATGACCAGCGCATTCGCTCGGGGAGTTCGACCGCAACCGCGTGGGCGTAATCTTTCCGTCCTGACATGCTATTTCCCCCGGATGCCGAGCCGCCAGTGATTATGTCGATCTACCGTTCGATTGGTCCCTCAGGGCATAGCGAGAGGTCATGATCCCGCCTGAGATACCGGTCGAGGTATCCTCGACGTATGAGCTCCTCGATTTGCCGCTTTAGGTCATGGCATTCCGCAGTGTCATGGTCGTTTTGCCGATGAAAGCAGTAATATTTGGTCTGGTCTTGCAGCTCTCGGGGGCTCTTCATCGGGTTTGAGGCCTTGAGCAATCCTTTCTCCTTTATTTGGAGGAATATCTCCATTCTCGACGCGCCCAAGGCGGAGAGGGGGGACCTCCGTGGTAGTCCGTCAGTTCGATCCAACCTGCGCCTCGAGGGGGCTGACGATTACCCCCGAGTCGGCTCCGGCCTAGCCCTTTTGTGCTCTTCCCACCTCCCGGTCATCCAGGATTCTGCTGTGACTTATTGGTTAGCTTGCTGGAGCATCTTTGGGACCCTTGCGGGAGGCCTCTCCACGAGGGACCAGAAAAATCTGGAGGGTTGCAACCCCATCATGAATGCTTGCATGATTAACGAGGGGTGAGTAGCGGGCAACCCCTGGATTTCTGCTGTGAAACGGCTCACAAAACGGGAGAGGGGTTCATCCTCCCTTTGGTTGAGTCTGAGGAGCAAAGCAACGGATGGCTTCGGCCGGGTGTAGGCTAGAAAGTTGAGTTCAAAATCCTTGACGAGCTGATCAAAGGTTGTGATCATCCCGGCTTTCAAGCTACTATACCATGCCCGGGCCGGCCCTCTCAGGGTCGTGGGAAAGGCTCTGCACATCAGGGCGTCAGAGGTCCCGTACAACGCCATCTGGGCTCGGAAGGTGGCCACGTGCTCTGCCGGGTCCATGACACCATCGTATGCATCGAGAGAGGGGAGGCGAAAGTTTGGGGGGATCGGTTTCTCTTGTATTTCGGTCGTGAATGGGGACCTCGAGTGAGCGTCCTCCCCGAGTTCCTCCTTCGACTTATGGACCTCTCGTTGTACCTCGTCGAGCCGCTGGCTGAGGAAGTGTAGCTGGGCTCGGAGAGAGTCCATCGAATCCGAAGACACTACCTCGGGCTCCTGTCGCCTGTTGGGGTTCCCTGACGTGCCTGCTATGAGCGGTGCCTGTCATGTCTGAGGCGTGGCAGGGGGCGCCGTCGGTAACTGGGGGGTCAGGACGGTTGGTTCTGGCTGCTCAAGAGGCTGTGCGGCGGATGGGGGTGTTGGTTGGGGAATGAGCGGGATGATGGTCTGCATCATCCCCGTGAGGGTTTGAACTTGGTGGGCAAGGCCCCAAAAGGCCTTGCGCGAAACGAGTGATTGGTCGATCGCAGTGCCCTCAGGTGGCGACAAGCCTAGGTCAGTGAATAGTCACCAATAACGTTCTGAAGTCGTGATGGGGTCTTCGACTCGGGACCCACCATGAGAGGGAAGGTATTCCCAGGGGCCCTGTCGGGGCGAGTCCCCTCAACCACGGGCTCACTCGGGTCGGTCTGTTGATCTCTCGACATCGGGCCCTTCCTTCTAGCGCCAAACTGTTGGTGTATTTTTACGCCATGGCCGCTGAGTTAGCACAGCTTGGTTCCAATCCGAATGCGTAGAGACCTCGTAGACTGATCCTGAAGTCAGCCGAGGGCGTTGATCCGATCCGACGCATCCTCGATTCACTCTGGGAGGAAGCTTCTCGCCCGGGTGCTCACCGCCTCGCATGTCTTCGTTCCTGCACATAGGTCGGGTCAGGAAAACTCAGCTCGACCCCTCCGATGCTTAAGTTAGTAGATGGGTTAGGAGGGATTTTTCCTGTCTGCCTTCGTTCTCCCGAACGTGGGGGCTTTATAGTGAGAAAGCTATTGTTTCCCAATGTGCTTGTCCGTAGGGCCGTATTTCTAGTAGCGTCTGAACCTAGATAGGACTGTGGAAAGGACCCGATTTCACCGGGATGGCAACGTGCCTCGGTTGGCGCCTGGTTTGTCATGACCGGACGCTATCAACCCTGGTTGAGATGGGCGACCACCTCAGCTTGAAGGTGGTTGTGGGTAAGGGGGCGTCACCCCCACATAGGTGATGCCAAATTGCATCCCATCACTGGGGTTCCGAAAACGAGGGTGGGGCAGGACTATGGGATACTGGTGTAGGTGAGGAGATGAAGCAGGGCAAGAAAAGTAGGAGGTGGCGACAGAGGGAGGGATGGAGGAGAAGAGATGGGCGCACAGTGCCTCACAACCATGACCACCACCACCAGCTTCTGCCCTTGTTGGCAGTTCTTAGGCGTGACACTGATGAAGTAGAACAGCCGCGACCAATCAAACTTGAACATAGAATCACCTCCACCAAGCTTCTGGATCGGTTTGCTCACGTCGTATGCATCATAATCCTACTTGTTCACCACCAGAATAGAGTCCTCCCCCTTCTTATGTTGGGAAATCCACAAGGGGGAGCGACATCTCATGCGCAGCGGAAGAACAGAAAAACAAAACCCCAGATTTCCAATAGAAAGTTTCCGTCGTCGTGCGAAGATCGGTGCATCAAAAATAAATCCATGAAAACTGCATGTGTTAAAGAAAATACCTAGGGAGATCGTATATCCCTGAATTCCTGTAGATCTGTGAGAGACAACGAAGGAAGTCAAGTGTCCTCCTCTCTAGCGGTATCCACACAGCAGGGATTGCGGTGATGCACCTCTCTCTCTGGGGAGAGGCGATGGGGAGAGACGAATAGGAGGTGGCTATCAAAAACCCTCAGTCTATAGAACTCTGGTCCCCTCCTATTTATAGAGGCCCCCTAAAAACCCTAATGGATCTTTTTACCCTATTGGGTATTGGATCTCCATCTAATCACCAAAGCCTCTTAGATTAGTGGGTTTCTACCCAATAATCTCTTATTAGCAATTATTGGATCTCATTTCAGGATCCAATAATTCAGAGGCTTAATGGATATCCATTAAGATAGGGGGTTCAGCGGATGTCTCATATCCGAACCTCTACTCGTCGCAACACCTACCATATGTGTGTGACCCTCTAGGCCCAATATTGAGCTGGCCGTGAGTTATACTTATCAGAACTCCTTCTGACATAGTGAATTATTATCTCTATAATAATTCACTCAACTCATCAATCAGAATGACGTACCAAGCCACTACGTTGCGGCCCCCAGACGATACAGGGGAATCCAATCCTTTAGACCTATCTATCATCAGTTATCATATATCTATAATCTCTCATCTATCTAATATTCCAGAGACCCTATACCGGGCATGGTGTTGTCAGGCCCATACGGTCTCTCCTCGAGTCTTGCTCTTATCGGATTCTCCCGGAGAACTCTTTCTCTCTCAATCCGAATAACCTTGGCCAAGGATTTGTTCGAGCAAGTACACATGAGATATTCCTCTCATGATACCAAGAGCGGATGATCCTCTATTGACACTCAATAGCCCTCGTGAGGTTGGCTACCACTCCCAATGACCGACTGTACTAGATATGAAACTTTTAAACCTATAAGTTCGGTGATCAAAGAGTGGAGTACTCATACAGATATTCTTGGTGTCTCAAGTCTAAGGACCAGATACTCTGGGACTACGGAATCCCCTTCACACGAGGTATCAATAACCATCCAAAGATTCCGTAGGCGGATCAATCAGTAAACTCATTCTCCAATGAACACCTGCACTGTATCCTTAGTGTCCCCACACGAGTAGCTATGAGACCAACTACCTCCATCATATGAACGGGTATACAGCACACCAGTCTATTCGGTTATCTCGATGTCCTTCTCGAGTAACCTATGACCAGGATAATTTAGGGTATGTGTTTAAAGGTGAATCGGCCTCATTATCGTGATCTCATCATGATCCGATTCCCATTGCATAGATCCAGAGACATCACAATATACATCTAGATAATGTGAGATAATGTCAATAATCATAAGCAAAGAGATTGACACAGCGTGTTACAGGTGCAATCACTCATGTGGTTAGCTTGTAGGGCACCTATAACTAGCATATTGTACCTGGAATATTGCATAGCACCATGTAAAGCTCAAAGTACTATATATTAACACCTATAGATAATCGGTCGGCACACACCAATGGCGTCAACAACCTGAAACCTATTCCTCTTAGCCCAGTCAACATAACTCTCGAAGGGATACAGCACCCAGCCATCCCTTCCTCCAACGTAGAAGATGTAAGCTGATAGGGGATATCTTGGGACCATCCACGGCGGCAGACATGTCAGCATGAAGATGCCTCAATGTATCACCACACCCGACCCGAAACGACACCCATGCGCCAAACAGGGAAGCTGTTCCTGAAACTCCGGGACGGTGACTCATGGAGCGGATTGCCCCCAAGATCCCAGAGCGGCGCCATACAGCGTTGACCTGAATAGTGCCGCCTCGTACGGCTTCACCGACTTCCAGACCGAGGTACACCTCCGGACTCGCCTCGCCTATATAACCCCCACTAGGGGAAAGAGAGAATGGGAGATTGACTGACTTTAGCATCAAAGGGGCCACGTCGGGAGAAACCCGACGTAGGCCTATTCACAGGAACGAGCCCACGGTGCGTCGAGAACCACCTCAACAAAAAGCGACAACCGAACACCCCTGGATTTCGAAGACTGAACAAGTCCAGCCCGACATGTCAACCGGTGGTCGTGTCCGTTCTGTAACATTTTGACGCTAGAAGGAGGGCCGATCTCGCAAGAGTGTCCCATGACCAACCTGAGAGCCTGCCCAACCGAAGGGCAACCCGTTTCCCCCATCCTCGTTTCAGGACCGATCTCCACAGCTCAATCGAGAGGAGGTGCTCCAATCCAGACCCCGGAGCGCTACTGGCGGCTGTTCAACGATCTCGGGCTATCACCCCTAGAGAACATCCCAGCACCCTCGGTCATCTCGCCCGAAGTGTTCCTCGACCTGTCAAGGTAGGTCCAGGCTTTGACTGGGATGATCCAAATAGTCATCCCCCTCATCCCGCAGCTCGTGCGCCTCATGGGCCCCCAGGTATTGAACCCATCCATCTATGTCCCAGAGCCCCTCGACGATCCACCCACAAATCCAACCGCGCACCATCAGCCACGGGAGGAAGTCGAAGGACGTCCTGGGGGTCGAGGAATGACTCCCGAACCGAGCGTCCACGGTCTCCCCCTGACCAACATGCTACCCTCGGAGCCTAACACAGTGTCCACCGACTCGGCCGATGACGCGTTCAGAGCCCAACTCAACTCAGTGAATTGGCGTATGGACGAGTTCCAACGAGAGCTCCACAGGACCAAGGGAGAAGCTGGAGATGAAATCTCGGGAGCATCCCCCTTCACCCCCAAAGATACAGGACAAGCCAGTCCCCCTCAACTTCAGACTCCCTGCCCTTGAAGCATACGACGGTAGCTCCGATCCCACGGAGCACGTCGCCGCCTTCAGAGCCCAGATGACCCTCTACGGCACGTCCGACGCCTTGACCCACTTCGCCAGATCCTCTCCAAATTCGACCTCTCGGGTCGGATGCTCAAATGGCCAGTAGAGCTCGGAGAGTTCGACATCCAGTACGCACCTCGGACGGCCATAAAGGCCTAGGTACTGACTGATTTCATTTCTGAGCTAACCCCCAAAGATGGACCGATCGCGCAGGAGCTAGATCCACCAGCTTGGGCCCTGTACGTTGACGGGTCCACCACGTTGGGAGGAGTCGGAGCAGGGATGATCCTCAAGGACCCGAATGGCGAAACCTATGAGCACTTGTTTCGGTTGGAATTCAAAGCCACTAACAACGAGGCCGAGTACGAGGCGCTATTGTCAGGACTACGCCTAGCTCTCGAGATGCATGTACGAAACTTGGAGGCCTTCACCGACTCCCAACTAGTGGTAGGCCACATCAAGGGGACCTACGAAGCCAAGGAACCAACCATGGCTCGGTACCTTGCCGAAGCTCGATGACTTTTAGCCTGCTTCAACTGCCTGGTGATCACCAGGATACCCCATGCCCAAAACGTCTAAACTGATGCACTGGCTCGACTGGCATCTAGCCAGCCACCCGGAGAGCCCCCGAGGAAAATCGAGGTTCTCTCCGCACCGACCTTACCAGTCTCGGGTGTCAACACGACGGAGGCGACTCCGAACTGGATGGAGGAAATACTTCACTACAAAGAAAGGGGCGAGCAACCCGACGACCCGCTGGCTGCTCATCGGCTCAGACGAGCCAAAGCATGGTACGTCATTGCTCCGTTGTCTATCCCTACCTGAAGCAGACACAGTCCTCGCCGAAGTTCACGAGGGCATATGTGGAGAGCACATCAGGGGCTGAGCTCTGGCCTTCAAGATACTCAGGCAAGGGTTTCACTGGCCGATGCTATGGCGAGACACCCTATCCTATGTACAGCGGTGTCACCAGTGTCAGGCGCATGCCCAGGTCTAACGTCAGCCGATGATCCCCCTCACCCCGATCGATGTGGCTTGGCCCTTCGCACAATGGGGCATGGACCTCCTCGGCCCTTTCCCTTGGGCTTCGGGCTAACGACGTTTTCTCATAGTCGGGGTCGATTACTTCACCAAGTGGGTCGAGGCCGAACCACTGGCATCCATCACTACAAAGCAAGTTGAGAGCTTTGTGTGGAAGAACATCCTCACACACTTCAGAATCCTGAGGGCCATCATAACCGACAATGGGACCCAGTTCAATAATGCAATGTTTAAATCCTACTGTCACTCGTATGGGATACAGTTGAAGTTCAGTTTGGTCACCCACCTTCAGACCAATGGCCTTGCCAAGGTCATAAATCGGGCGATTCTCGAAGGGCTGAAGAAGAGGGTGGGCGAGGCGCATGGAGCCTGGGTGGAAGAGCTTCCGAGCATCCTGTGGGCATCCCGAACCACTCCAAAAAAAGCCTTGGGGGAATCCCCATTCAGCCTCGCATATGGAACCAAGGCCGTCCTTCCCCTTGAGATCACATTCTCGACCTTGCGAGTGGAAAACTTCGGCAAGGGAATTTCGAAACTCAGACTCTGGGCAGGACTCGATCTCCTCGATGAACAAAGAGCCGAGGCCCATCAATGAGCTCTGGCGTACAAAAAGGCGGTGGCTTGAATCTACAATCGAAAGGTCCGGCCACGCAGAATTCGGGTCGGGGACTGGTCCTCTAAAAAATTGAGGTAAGCAATCCGACCCGTGTCGAGGGAAAACTATCCCCGAACTGGGAGGGCCCTTATCGAGTCTACGACATGGTCCGAGAAGGCACTTGCCGCCTCGAAACCCTGGACGGGACCCCCTTGCCGAGGACTTGGAACGTGTCAAATTTGAGAAAGTTCTATCCCTGACCCCGATAGAAGCATTACAAAAGCCTTGCATTTATATAAGAAAAGTTTTTACAAAAGCCTTGCATTCACATAAGGAAAGTTTTATATTGTGATCAATCGGGCCTTACAAAACTTCGACTCGGCCCGACCGAAACCAAAACAGGGAAACCTCGATCAAAAGCCTAACTTGGAGGAGGATCCATTGGGCTATCGTCGAAGGGAACCTCCTCGGGCATGTCCACAATCCTATCCTCGGAGAGATCCACGAAGGGGTCAGTCTCCACCTCTAGATCCTTTAAGTTTTTACCGTGCGATGAGCGAGTAAGCGCCATCGTGAAATTAAATCTGCAGCCGAACTCATAAGTTGCCTGATTGATAGGGGATATCACTTTGGGAGCTAGGAAATCGGTGACTTCTTGTAATCGGCTATCGCCTCCCTCGCCCGCTCTTCGGCACCACGATGTTCCTGTTGTAGTGCCTCTCCGCGGTGCGGGCCGCCTCCTCCGCGACGCGGGCTGCCTCCTCAGCGGCGCGGGTTGTCGACCACTAGGCCTCCATGTTCTGCGTGAGCCCAAGTAGCTCGTCATCTAAGCTGCGGACTCGGTCGCAGTTGCTCTTCAGCTCCCCCTTCAGCCAGTCGACCATGGCTTCAGCAGCAACCGCCCGCTCCTCAGTTGTGGCGATCGCCTCAGGGCCTGGGCCGCCCCTCAACTCCTCCACCTCCCGACGTAACTCGGAATTGGAGTCCCCAAGGCGTTCGATCACCTGGCCTGCACCCGATCGATCAGCGTGATCATATAGTGGTGGCTCTGTAGAAGCTCGGGAATCAGAAGGAACATAGCAAAATCTCGGGAGCCAAAATCGGAGGGGACGGTACTTACCCAGACAGCCGCCTTCGCGGCATGATCCATCAATACGACAGAGGGCGAGCAATATAGTTGCTTGCCAGACCCGGGTGAAGCAACCCGTGGGCGAACTCCAGCGCCATTGAGCCTTCGGCTCATATGTAGTTGTCGGCCTTCAGGGAGGGCCATCGGGTCTCGAAAGGTGCTCTCGGCGCCCCCTTGGGTAGGTCCGCCACCTCAAGAGCCCCGAAGGGCTTGCTCTTGCTCAAAGACCAGACCCGACACAGGTCCCTCATTGACTTGGGGCGCTCCCCCCTCTTAGACGGTGGCTTGTTGCGATATGCTCGGCCTTTCCCCTTGGAGTGAAGAACCTCGAGGTGGGCGAGCCACTACCGACTCAAATGCATGATAATACCATTGTTGACACAGGCTAATACGAAAGCCCCTAGTTGATGCTTACGACTTAGTTTCAAGTTCAAGCGTGCTTGGACTTGCCGTCTTCTTCTTAGGGCGATCTGCTTCCACCTCCTCAGGACCTCGGCGCCCTTCGGTCCCTTGTCAGGTCGAAGGCTCGGCGTCGGCCTGTTCTTAGTCCCAAGAAGGCCACGTTAACGTCGGAAGTCGGGGAATCCCCTTCAGCGCATGGAAGTTCACCATACCTGCAAACAAGTCGTAAGTCGGTCAATAAGACAAAGACATAGATAAGTCTGAACGACGAATCCGACCATACCCTTACAAGCCGGGCTGAGCCCCGCATCGACCAACCATCCTTCAGTCATTCCTCTAATAGCTCTAGACGAATACATGACACTCCTCAAGCATCTCACCTGCTCGGTCTCTTCGTCAGAGAGGAAGGGGGGAACATTGTTGATCGCTTGGGTAGTCCATGCTATGTAGAACCCCCATTCCCCGTGAGCGCCACTAATCCTGAAATCGCCCCGGGCGGTCAGGTAATACCCGCCCTGACCCTTACAGAGCCGGAAGCATGCTAAGAACAACATCCAAGTCGGTTCGATTCCTGCTCCCCGACACTCTCCCAAGAGGACCACCATGTAGAACCACGAGTTGGGCGCCATTTGCGACAGAGAGATCCCCCACCCTCGGAGACACTCCATGATCATTGGGTGCAGTGGGAACCTCAGCCCCGCCTCAAGGGCATCTAGCGTGAGCTCGAACCCATCTTGAAAGGGGTCATAGGGGCGTTGCCCGGGAGATGGGGCGTGCAACCTATACTCCCTCGGGATGCTATATCGATCCCGGACGAGACCTAGCAGTTCCTCGGTCACGACCAAATCGACATCATGCTAGGCCCACACAATCTGAAGGGCCGCAAGTGCCTTCGAATCTATTTGTGGCGACCCGCCTGATGACGAACTTAGGACTTCTACCCTAGATCCTCCCGAGGTCAACTCAATGGCCTCGAGATTGACCGACTCAACGAAGAAGAAGAAGAAGACATCAACCTTGAAAACAGACCGAAGAAAGAAGGATGGGGGGGGGGGGCAACCAAAGAAGATCACGACTCACCTCCACGCAACAAGAGACTTATAAGGAAGCGGTGGCCGATCAGAGCGACATTTGGGCTCCCCGAGGTAGGGAGTAATGACAGCGCATACCGAGGGCTTCCTCGATTAACGCACTTGCCCAGTTGAGTCTCCCGCCCAACGCCCCAGCCACGATTATCACCAGGCACGCACGCTCTCCAATTTCCTACCAACATGACGGCACATGCGTCTCCCCGCGGAGTCACGTGACGTCAACCCTCAATACCACATGTGCTGTTAGAAAGTACTTCCAAGTATCAAAGCATCCTGGTACATCCTTCCACCAGTCCATCTGTTCGAGTTCACCAGCTCGGGCACCAATCCATTCGTGCCCGAGTTCACCAGCTCGGGCACCAGTCCATTCATGCCCGAGTTCACTAGCTCGGGCACCAGTCCATCTGTGCTTGAGTTCCCCAGCTCGGGCACCAGTCCATCTGTGCCCGAGTTCCCCAGCTCGGACACCAGTCCATCTATGCCCGAGTTCACCAGCTCGGGCACTAGTCCATTCATGCCCAAGTTTACGGCTCGAGCACCGATCCATATGTGCTCGAGTTCCCACTGGGGCACCGATCCATCCGTGCACTAGTCCATCTGCAGGCATGAGTTCCCTAGCTCGAGCACCAACTCGAGCATCCATCTATGCCCAAGTTCACCTAGCTCGGGCACCGATCCATCTGTGCCGAGTTCCCTAGCTCGGGCACCAGTCCATCGTGCCCGAGTTCACCAGCTCGGGCACCAGTCCATCTATGCCTGAGTTCACCAGCTCGGGCACCAATCTATCTATGCCCGAGTTCACCAGCTCGGGCACCAATCCATGTGGGTCTTAGTTCACCAGCTTAGGCATCAGTCCATCTGTGCCCGAGTTCCCCAGCTTAGGCACCAGTCCATCTGTGCCCGAGTTCACCAGCTCAGGCACCAGTCCATCCGTGCTCGAGTTCACCAGCTCGGGCACCAATCCATCTGTGCCCGAGTTCACCAGCTCGGGCACCTATCTATCTGCGCCCGAGTTCACCAGCTCGGGCACCTGTCCATCTACGCCTGAGTTCACTAGCTCAGGCATCAGTCCATCTGTGCTCGAGTTTACTAGCTCAGGCACTAGTCAATGCAAGCCTGAGCTCACCCGCTTGGGCACCAATCCATCCGCACTCGAGTTCACAGGCTCGGGCACCAGTCCGTCTGCGCCCGAGCTCGCTAGCTCAGACATCAGTTCACTCACACCCGAATTCACCTTAAACGCTCCGGCCCAACCATCAAAGCAGCCCCCCGACGCATCATTCCATTCCGTCGCCATCGACATAAGGCAACTCGCCAACCTCCAGAGGGCAAACGACACGGCTGAAGGAACAAGCCAGGCATGCCTCGAGCCCATCCTCGAGGACCTTGGAACACGCCTCGTTTGGGGGGTGGGGGGGTGGGAGGGGAAGTGATAGGGGATATCTTGGGACCATCCATGGCGATGATGAACACGTCAGCATGAAGATGCCTCAATGTATCGCCACGCCTGACTTGAAATGACACCTGCACGTCAAATAGTGAAGCCGTTCCTGAAACTCCGAGACGGTGACTCATGGAGCGGACCGCCCCTAAGATCCTGGGTCGGCACCATACAGCACCGACCCCCGCTCCAGAAATCCTGGAGCGGTGCCATACAACGCCGACCTATACTGTGCCGCCCCGTACGGCTTCGCTGGCTTCCGGACCAAGGTACACCTTCGGACTCGCCTCGCCTATATAACCCCCACCCGGGGAAAGAGAGAAGGGGAGATTGACTGACTTTAGCATCGGCGGGGCCACATTGGGAGAAACTCGACCCAGGCCTATTCACAGGAACTGGGCCTGAGGCGCGCCGAGAATGACCTCAACAGAAAGCGACAATCGGACACCCCTGGATTTCGAAGACTAAACAAGGCCAGCCCGACACGTCATCCGGTGGCCACGTCCATTCTGTAACATATGCCCCATTGGAGTCCATCAGGGCGGACGACGCGGTCGAAGTCTGCCTGGTCTACCATCTGTAGTGCAACCGAAGGGAAGCGAATAGAGGAGAGGAAAGCGGTGAGAAGTTTCGCACTAAATAAAATTTTATATGAAATTAATAATTTGAAAGATAGTAAAATTATTTTTTTATTCCTCTTTTTGTCAATCAAATTGACAACAGAAGAATTAAAATTAAATACTTTACTTTGTGTAAAGTTTCAATAATTAAAATATAAAAACCGAAATACTACACATAACTAAGATGTAGGATTTAGCTGATCATAATCTTCTTCTGCGGCGGTCCCTCGTGGCGTACTTCGCGTTAGGAGCTCACGTTGGCAATCGCCACCCGTTTAGGCTTCCGGACCTCCCTGGCGCATGTTAGTGTCGTCCCTTGTCGGGGATTCGGCCCGCTCTTCCCTGGCGCACGTTAGCGTCGCGACGCGCCCGCACCTCTTTGAGATCGCTGACACCCATTCGAAATCTCGGCACGGCGGTGACGAAACCCGAGACGAGTCCAAAAAATTCCCTTCTCGCTCCCTCCCCCGAAAAGTAAAAGGAAGTTCCCGAATCCCATCATGGCAGAGACTCGGTCCGAGTTCGATTTCGGGGTAAAGCCATCGCGTGATCCCCTCTCTCCGCCTCCTCCGTCGTCGTCTTCCTTTTCTGCGGGCATTTGAACCTAATTTTTGGCCAATGCAGGCATCTGCGGCGCCCCCATTCGGGATCCGGTGAGCTGATCTCTCCCCTGGACTGCTCCCCTGATCCCTTGATCTAGGGTTCTAATTTCATCTTGCAGGGAGTACGCCTTCGCCGATGCAGGCAACCTGGAGCATTGCGCCAAGTACCTTAACCAGACGCTGGTGACCTTTGGATTCCCCGCGTCCCTTGATCTCTTTGCTACGGATCCCGTGCGTTCTATTTCCACCCTACTCTCGATGACCTAGTTGCTAAATTTTCGGAATATTTCGTCCTTAGTCGCTAGGTTACGTCCGATTTATATGACAGAAATAAATTCTTGGCGCTAGGTCTCGATTGCAAGGACCTGCAACTGTATTCATTCTCTGCTACAACAGAGGCAGCGGGACATCGAGTTCAGGGAGGCCTCCAATGAGCAGAGACAAAGGTGAATATATAATTTCACAGTGACTTGTCCTTACAAGACCTGGAATGCCATCTTTCTCAGTTAATAGTGTGCAAGGAATGTTTCTTGTTTCTGCTTGTCTTTTACTTATTCTAAGAGCTAGAAACAATAATTTATGAGTTTGCTGTGTAGCTATAAATGGAATTTCCAGTCGTCGTCAGTCCGAAAAGTTTTTTTCCCGTACAACTGAAATTTCAGAAACTTAATAGAAGCCTTAAAGTGTTATGTTTGAGTGACCTTCGGAGGATCTATGAATTTTGACATAGTCACCAATCGAAGAAAACTTGGTGCTTGAGTTATGGAGTAAATGGATTTTACTTGGTTTGTCCAGTGTTTGGTAGCTTTCATAAAGGTTCATCGTACCATATTGTACCGTCTGATACAGGTGGTATGTATCAATCCAATAGGGATTGGTACGAGTGGTACATACTGGGTTATCAGTATGCCCTATCATAACATGTGTCAGTATGTCAATATGGTTTAATACGTATCAATGACCGGTCAATACATCGGTACAGACCGATAAAGCGAACCATGGGTTTCATATCCAATTATTTTGTTCGTAGTCGAGTGTAACCAGCAATTAGAAAAGATATTCCCGAATAATGAGCTGAAATTCTGTTCATTTTGTTGCTCCTGAATAATATATTTTTAGCACATTCTGTCCTATCAAATGTGCTAAAGAATTGGCCTTTTCTACTATGTGTTTGCATGATATTATGGCTTTTTTTAATGCTTTGAACCTGCCATGGCAATAACTTGCTGATATCTCTAAGAAATTGCTGCCAAGATATGCTCAGTTCTTTTCTCAAAAAGAAGTGGTAGTTGTTCAAAGTATTGTTTATGTGCTATTTCTTAGGTGCCATAATTTGCTTTCTCTGCTGCAGACTGCAATCTGATATTTCAAGATTAGAGGCAAAAGTTGAGAGGCTTGAGGCACAATTAGCTGCAAAAGATCGAGAGCTAGCCACTTTAACACGAACGGTTTGTGAAACATGTTTGTTAAATATCACCCCTGAAATGTGATTTAGAGATTGCCTGTGACTGTCAATTCTTTTAGCCAGTATATTATTGAAAATATAAAAAATTTTCATGATTAGGAGGCTAAAAAAACAGCAAGTTTGAAGGCTCAGATTGACAAGCTGCAGCAGGAACGAGATGAATACCAAAAGATGGTCATTGGAAATCAGGTGGAATTACCTTTAGATGATGTTTTGTGTATCCTTTTTCATCTTTATTGGGGAAATACATTCCCTTTTTTTATTACTCCTTTTGCTGGATAACCATGACATCTAACTCTACCTTTTCTTTCATAAGCAAGTGCGCACACAACAAATACATGAAATGAAGAAGAAGGAAAAGGAATACATAAAGCTGCAGGTATTATGATTCCCATTATGGTACTTCTTTTTGTTTTGTTTATTTTTTTTTTCTCCACTGAAGTGTATTATCAGTTACGGAATGATACATCCAAAATGCATCTTGCCAACCATAGGACTATTTGTTTTTTGAAGGAGAGACTGAACCAAGTGCTAATGGAGAAAAAGAAGGAATCTCGGTCAGGAATGGAGATTATGAACCTTTTGCAGGTACTTAAAAAGTTTAAACATGCAACGTAGACATTCTTCTGGTAGTCCCTTCTCTATCCAATTTTCTTAGAAATCATTGTATGCTCTGGGCTAGATCTAGATGAGAAAACCTTTCTCTGCACAATATATTGTTTCTTTGCTTTCCATACCTTTGCTGTTTTAGATGATCACAAACACCTCCACCTTATGGAACTTGTCCATCTAAATGAATTTAATATCACTGTTACCAGAAAGAAGGGCGTCAACGTGGGACATGGAATGGAAAGAAGGCTGACAACGATTTCTATAAGATGATAGTAAGAAAAATATCATCGCTTATATTTACACATGTAGATATCTAATGTTGGCTTTTTTATTAGAAAATTGTTGAAGTGTTTCATTCTATTAGTATTATAATACTCTGAACATCTGTAGGTTGATGCATATGAGGTGAAGAAGCAAGAGCTGATGGCAGAGAATTCTGATCTGCGGGCTTTGTTACGTTCTATGCAGGTTTGAAAATTGTAGCAATAAAATTATATTTTCTGTTTAATTGAGTGTTTTTACTCAGATAAATTTTTTTTAATTGAACACTGGAGGTCTATTTGATGAACTATTATATATACTGTGCTAAGACTAGGTCTATTGATAAGAATGGCTGTATAATCAAGGCCCACGTATTCTTTTCCAGTCTTCTCCTCTGCAGTGCATACAGCATGGTGTTTCTCTCTTCTATTTCTTCTCATCACTGTGTATACCTAGTCTTATGGTAAGTGGAGGTTGAGACTTGACCTTTAATTATCTAGATTCTTGATCGATCTCGACCAACATATATTATCTTAAACTGGTCGAATGACTACTAAAACACTGGTCCATTGTTACCAAAACTGGCCCAAAATGATGTAGATCTGTAATAATCCTATATATGAAGGTCCTGCACAGAGAGGTCCCTGACTTGGTCCACTACTGCACTGGTGCAGAATGCTTATAGCAGCTGGTTAATTTTGAGTTTGCAATCCATGAACATGACATAATGGACCACTTGAATGTGCCTCTTTTTTCTTAATGTTCTATATTTTTGTAATATACTATCTTTCATTTACCTTAGGCCAAAAAAGATTCTCTTAAGGAGGTGTTTATTATTATTATTTTTTGAAATGTCATAGAAAGTGGTATCTTTTCTATCACTACTTCAAAAACCATACTTAAATGTTATCATTCTTTTTATGCTTGTTCGACATAAATCCAGACAAAAAAAATGCTTAACTATTTTGTTGTATTGTTAGATGGATATGCGTGACTTTCTAAATGCTCCAAGTGGTCTATCACAACAAACCTCTACTGTGAATGAAAGACAGGATGCTGACTCTCCGCAATCCCCTTTGGGTGGCAGAATGGTAGGGTGATAGATAATTATCTTTCTTTCTGAACCTCCAAAATTGTCACAGTTGCTAGAGAATGGGAATGAGGGCAAAGAGCAGGCTTCTCCTGGGTAACTTCCTTATGCAATGTTTTCTGGCAGGATGTCTTTGATCTACCTTTTCACATGGCAAGAGATCAGATAGAAGAGAGTTTGCGTACCAAGATGACTTCAATAAAGGTATGATTCATTGGTTCTCAACTAAGCACATGATGACTGGTCCCTTCACTTTATAGTTTTCTTTTTTTACATTATAACTAGATTGCTTGATTTTTCACATTAGCTACTTTATTTATTTATTTTGATACAGTCAAGGATGGCACAGTTGCAAGATGCACAAAAAGGAGCGGAAGTGACCTGTGAAGCAACTGAAAGGGAACTTGAGCTTGAGGCTCAACTTGTTGAAGCTAGAAGCATTATTCAAGAGCAGGTCAAGACTTACTTTCATACAATTGCCTTGTGTGTTAATTGTAGATTGGTGAATCTTCAACGTCACCAAATTTGTGTATAATTTGCCCCGATATTCAGCATGAACTATTTTGCAGGAGAAGATTCATATTGCAGTCTTATGTGATTCTGCTTCACCTTATTCTCAACTGCGAGAAAGCTTATGCCTTTTGCGTGTTTTGTTGTTCCAAGTAACATATATGGCCATTAGTGAATTTGCATGTAACTTTTAGAGCTTGTAGGATGTGTATTAAGTGCTTCTGTTGTGTAATAGGAGGCATATAACATTATGGTTTTCTGAAATAGAATGTGCCATATCTAAATCTAAAGTTTGTTTTTTTTCTACTTCTACTAATGTTGTTCTAGCCAGGACTTCATTGACACCCATTTGCATTTCAATGCAGGCTTCAATAATGTCAAAGCAATTTGCAAAAAATGACAAGCCAAGGTGATTCCCAATAACTTGTTTTTGTTCCTTTTTTATCAGTTGCTTGCATACTAATTTTTCTTTCTCTTCAGGAGATTGAGCAGCCATTTTGATGCTGAGAGGGAGGTGACCCATTCAACATCTGCTGAGGTGCTCAGAAATATATTGAGATTTATATTTTAATTACTTATGTCCGTTATCTTGGTTGATGCTATATGTTGATTTGTTAGTGTGTTAAGAATGATTTTCTGTATTGTAAATCATCTTGGCTAGCACTTGCTTTTTAGTATTTTCTGAAACTAATATAGGAGCTTCCAGCTGCAATTTAACTTTGTCTTCATTTCTACATTCTACTTATGAATTCCTATATCCAATCGTATTCTAGGTGCAATCTAGACCACCTCTCGTGCAGCCTCATCTTACTCCTATTATTACCCCTTCCATCGTGCATTTTTACTAGTATTATCCCTTCCATCACCCATTTTTACTTGCTTTGCTTGTGTACCAAGGAAACTGAAGCTTTAGCAAGTTGGACAGGCTATATGCTTGTGTTCAATATCCTTTTTAATAATGTCATTTTGTTATGGATATTTAAAGCTATCCAGACATGAAACTTGGATTTTTGAAGTCAGCAACACTGGATCCAAATTATTAAATTGTTTATGGGAACACCAGGTATGGAAATTAATGTTGGAACACCTAAATTGCGAATTTTAACATGACTTATTGGATGTGCATCAACATGTGCCTATACAGTAGGGTTCACTGTGAATGACGATGACAGGTCTCCTTCCCTTCTTCTGGTAGTGACAGATTTTTGCATCTTCAATTTTGATCTGTGGTTCCTGAAACTGTGTAGCAATCAACTTCTTAGATGATATCATTTCAGATGCAACTACTATGGATATTGGCATCAGTCGGGCACTGTTGATCATGCCTCTAAGAGACTTGTTACCTTTGTCTATTAAGATAAAACATAAATGCACACACATCACAGCAAACTACCAAACTCAATCGTTGTTTATGACTTCATCGATGTGTTTTGTTTTCTATTTTGATGTCTTTTGTGATCCAAAGAACTAATCATGCTGTTTCTGTGATCATAGGAGGCCTAAAAGCTCAGGATAGCATGATGGTATGCTGATGGCGGCGAAGAGCTTTTGCTAGTTTAAACCTAGCTGCATAGATGTCGTAGTTATTACCACAGATACTGTGTAACATGAATACTGTATAATATTCTTGGTTGACAAGTCATGTGGATTCAGAGTAGCCGAAAGCAGTCATCTTCAATTTGCAGGTGTAGTTACTCGGCTCATTCATTTATCTGAAGTGTTGGTATCTTCAGCAATTTGGAAACTGCAGAAGATTAGCGTGAACCGTAATGCAACATTACACGATTCACAAATTTCATTCTACTACACCATCATGATCTCCATTTTTCAAGTTCTATTAATCCAGATGGCCCTCAAATCTGGTTGGAATTGTCTCACCGCCCATGGTGGTATTGGTTTTGGTTGCAGTTGTGAGTACTACACCTGCAGCGTGAGAAACGTCAGCAAATTTTGTTTCATCATCAAAAGGCGCTCTCAATCCCTCTTCTGTATTTTATTGTTGTTCTTTTCCTTCGCCGGACGGAAGGAATGCCACAGTGGATATCGAAATTAATCTGAGCCACAGTAGTTCTTCAGCTTTTCCATCATCAGCGCGTCTTAGTAACGCAAGTAAAGAAATAGGGTGGGAAGAACAGTTTGAACTCTCTAAGTCTACTGAGGTAAGGAATTCACTTGACCGATCGATGAAAAGATCACCAGAAAAGAATACGTCATGCGAAAAATCTGTCCGGATTTCTCACGTACTGCAGGCAGCAGCCCTTGCAACCTCTGAGTGAAGTACTCCAGATGAGGTCCCTCCCCTCGCTCCTCGCCTGCACCGGCTTCATCCCCGCGACATGCAGCCCTTGCACATCCAATCTGCTGCTGCCCCCCTCCCCAGCCGCCGACGCCTCGATTAGCCCGATCATGGCCTCCCCGACCGCCTCGTAGTTCTCCCTCGGATCCCTCACCTGCACCAGCATCACCAGAACCATGCGCTCCTTGCTCCCCGCCTCCGCCTTCTTCTCCGCAACCTCGGCGGCGGCCCTTCCTCCGCCCCCCATCTGGATGCGAAGCCCTTCCAGCGCCAGTCCTTCCATCTTCTCCACCGAACCCAGCAGCACAGCCTCCACGAAATGCTCCTCCGCCCCCGTCACCACCCTCTTCCCTTTGATCTCTCCCGTATGGCGCCCGCTCAGGTTGCTCATCGGCATCGACTCATGCAGGCACTCGCACAGCTCCCCTCGTCTCAAGGACGCCATCCCACGTATCACCTGGTAGGTAAGGTTTCAACCCAACGTTAGCATTCATCAGTGAGAATTACCGGCTGTGTCGTTCTCACATCACCTCCGCTGCGGCTGTAGCGTTCTCTGCGATCAATGGCGCCGAAACTTGCATGACCAACCTCCCCCACGGCCTGCCCGGTTTCTTGATCTCATGGAGATAGCTGCCATCCGACAACCTCGTCATCTCCGCGTGACCGTTCTCCACCGTCATCACGGCAGTGTTCTTCGGGCACTCCGTCTGTCCCTTCTCCGTGCTCAGCCACGCGTCGAGCTTCCGGAGCTCCTGCTCTAGCTCCCTCGCTCTTCTCCAGTACGCTTGAGCCGCCGCTTCCCCGTCCCTGAAGAGGGATGGCATTGCCGGTGCCGCAGAGGGCCCGCACGTGGGCTGCGGCAGAGGGGCCGGAGGAAGCGACGGTGGCTGGCGGTGGGAGGGAAGTCGGCACAAGGAGAGGTACGACTTGAACCTCAAGCAACCTGCGGAGACGACTGCAGGAGACGGGTTCTGCCTCCTGTAGCTGCCGTTGCTGTTCGCCATGGCACGCACCCTCTCCGACCTCGCTCGCTCGGCTTCTGCTTGGGTTGGATGTTTTTGGTCTATTATTTGGGATGCGCAGCGGGATGCTTGCTTCTGTTGTCGACCTTCCAGTGTTGTTGCGATACTGTCGCACTCTCGTAGCTTGAAATCTACGGTTCGAAGTCTCTCCAACGGGCGTCTCTTCGAATCTCAAGTTCTCAGCCTTCATGCACAACGTTGCTTAGCGTGGATAGATTGATATTACATATGTTGGAAAATATTAAGAAATATATCAGGATCTTGGGGGTGTATTTGCAACAATGAGAACTCCGGTTTACAGTCCAACGTCATCATCAATCTCCACCGATGCCTTTACGATGAACAGTCTGCAGTGGTCCCACCAGTACTGACATAAACAACCTTTGATGCACGGCCTTGTGAAAGCCTCTCTCTCCTCGGATTCCTCCGTCTTCGTTCCAGCTCAAGCATAGGACTATCATTGCTTTCTTGTGGGCTCCTTTGCTCCTTTCTCACCGAACTCATGATCATGGACGCAACGCTCCTCCATTTCTACCGACCCCCTCCTCTCTCTCTCTCTCTCTCTCTTCATGTATCTGTCTAACTCTCAACTCCAAGTTCTTGGATACGCCAGTGGACGTACGTCCGCTTCCATCGACATGGGAGAGTTGAGCAACACCGAGTGCACTGGATGATACAACGCCTCCATCTATCAGAAGGAATACCTCCATATACTGCACCTTCTTTTACTTCTGGTGTTGTGGTAAAAGCCGGAGAAGTTTGCAGTCCAAAGTAGATGGAATCCTTACTTCCATTACACTGAGCATTGCTGGGGTACGTACACTACCAGGGAGCATGCAGCAGTAGAAGTTTGATCGCTTCGCATTGATGTCAAACGATGCTGCATGAATCAGAGCATCACATGCCCGGTTGCGGTTCATCTACTGCTCCATTGATGAAACCTGCAGATGTTGACTGTCAGATTGGCTTTACTGGCAGTAAACTTCCAACAACTCTTCAAATTGCATGATGCATGGTTTCTTGCTTGGTGCTCCTCCTTTGAACTGTGTTCTGGAAGAGCAGAGCTGAAGACACCCGGAGACGACATGAGCTGACGAGAAACAAATAGAGACCCTTCTCTGTCTTCATCGTACCACCATCACTATCAGAATTCTGACAAGAAATCAAAGGACGATCGAGTAGATCCAGAAGATTAATCACTAGACGTGCATCTATAAGCCTCGAGGCCCACCTAGATTCCTAGTGGCCTTCAAATGCTACACAAAGTCTCTCCATCTTGCGCAAACAAAGCCAACACAGCCACTGCTTGCTCTCATTCAGAGGAGTCCGACCTCCGGCATAGCTTTCAGACAAGTCCACCTCGCTTTAGGTCAGATAGAAGCAGCTTCCTCTCTCTCTCTCTCTCTCTCTCTCTCTCTCTCTCTCTCTCTTCCTTTATAGCCATCCTACTCAACATTGCCGTTTCAACACCCACCTCCCGAGACTTAATGCGGAGACCAAAGTAGAAAAGGAGGGGAGAAAGGCAGAGGCCAACTTCCAATTGTGTTCCGCTCTGTGTGTATCTCCTGAGAGGCATTTGATGGGAGGAGGATGAACAGATTTAGCTCTGCCGGAGCCTTCGTCCCTTCCATGACGTCCTTTGCTGGGATGGAGGGCAGCAGCCAAAAGCACTATACTTGGAATTGGGAGACCAACTCCCACAACCTCCAAAACCATGCATTCTTCCCTTGCACGCCCTTCCTGGATTCCCCGCCTACTGTCGTCCCCACGAACAGCTGCCACTTCTTCTCGCCGCCGCCAGAGTACCCGATAGGACTTGTCAAGAGGGACGGCGGTGGCAGCGGCTGCGGCCGAATCGGGCTAAATCTAGGCCACAGGACCTACTTCTCGTCGAGTGATGCACATGCGATGGACCGGCTCTTGGCGAGGTCGAGAGGGATGCACTCGTTGAGCAGCCATCAGCCGCGGTGCCAGGCCGAGGGGTGCACGACTGATCTCTCCGGGGCGAAACACTACCATCGCCGCCACAAAGTGTGCGAGCTCCACTCCAAGGCCACCGTCGTCGTCGTCAGGGGGTTGCAGCAGCGCTTCTGCCAGCAGTGCAGCAGGTAGATGCCAGCTGAGAGGGAATCCCACGTCTACCGCTCTTTTGGGATGCTTCTCTCGATTCCATCTCATGTTCCTTCTTACCTTCCTTTATCCTCGTACGTCCTCGAAATGATGATCAGGTTCCATGTATTGGCGGAGTTCGACGAGGCCAAGAGAAGCTGCAGGAAGCGGCTGGCTGACCACAACCGCCGGCGGAGGAAGCCTCAACTCCCACCAACCATCACATCACCCTCCAAGAATACCAACACCGACGCCTCTGAGAAGTCCAAACAAGCCCGAAAGACCACCGGAAACAATGGTGACAACCATGTTCTTCTCTTGCTCCTTGGATCAGCTTCCGACACTCAAGCTTCTCTTGTTCTCATGCATCTCTACCACTCTCTTGAACAGCAGACACCACTTGTCCCACAAGTCGAATCAACAAGGTTGAGGGACAGCAGTGTCAGAACAGAGGGAAGCTGCTGAGGAATGCACCAGCTTTGTCTCTCGGAGGTGTTGCAGCAGAAGGGAGTACGGGGTCTCAACAGCCCTTCGTTACAGTGGCTGAGAAGAAGGTCTCACATCAGCGGCAGCAGTCTTCCTCCTCCTCCTCCCCTTCACCATTCAACAATACCTACTTCCACCACCCCCACCTCTTCGGTTCAGGCTCCCATGAGCCCTCCCAGATCAGCCTCTTCCACCTTGGGCAGGCACTGTTTGAGGTGGACTACATGTGATCAGCGGGGAAGTCCGGAAGTTGGATGTATCAGTTCCTCTTTCCTCTCCTCCTCTTCTTACTGTTCTACTGAGAATAATGCTCCAGAGATGTGAACTGCAAACGATCCTTCTGGTGTTCCTTAACATCTATATGCAATCACACATCCATTTCCAACAGGCGATGATCAGAGTCGACGCCTACAAATGAATAGTATTGTAGAATTTAAATGATTCAATCACATCTCATGCATTGATCTAATCTTTTACATGAATTGGAATATTAGAAGAAAAGACCATTTATATTGGCTTTCCCAGCCTCCTACTAAATAATATTAGAAGAGAAGCTAAAACTAAGTAGACATATCATATTTATCAAAATTGATCATTCAAATTCGAAGCTTGCAAATGCATCTAATCTATGACTTTGGGCTGACACCCATGAAAAGAGTTGCAAGGAGAGCACCGATTGCGTACCTCTGCTAGGGCAGCTAAATGAGCACCGGATGAGTGCCATGCATGTCTCCTTGACCGCAGCTTGAAGCTTGACGCGCAGCGTTTGGGCAATCATTCGCTCCGTCGATCTTCCCTGCAAGCCATGTTTAGGAAACGGACAAGAGTTCCTGTGGGCATGAGGAAGTAGCAGTAGGGTTGATGGAGAAGCCACGTACAGACTCCAGGAATCATGCAGGCATGGCATTAGCAACAACGCCGTCTCCAGAAGAAATCTCGCAGGCCATCCTCGCAGACAGTCGTTGTCTCTCATAGAGCACAACGTTTTCAACGAGAGCTTCTAGGAAGAAGAAGAGTATCGTAATCTAAACGTTTGATTTCATCTCTAAGCTTCAGCTTTTAGATCACTTCGTTGACCATAAGCTCAAGCGTCCAAGTGCCCATGATTGGGGTCATGGGGTCGTGCTGTGGAGGAGGAAGCAATGGCCATGGAGTTATGAGGGAGTTGCTGCTTTAAGCCCGTGATGCCTCGAACAGATCCTTGGATTTGTAGTCTCTCGCATGGCAGGACGCAAGCTCTTCAAGGACTCTGGACTGGAAGCAGAGAGCTCTGGCCATGGCTTGTCGCTTTCATGGCTTGTGTGGAAATCCAGGCCAAAAGCTTTCCCTCCTCCCCCACCCTCCGCCTTCCAATAATTCGGGGCTTTCTGTAGCCGACAGGTAAAAGCTATGCCATGACAAACTGGCCATCGCTTTCACCATAAAGTGTTGGAGGTCTGTGAATGCCGCTCACATGTCGACCAGGTAGACTGCAGGTTCTTCCGCTCAGCTTGCCACTGGAAAAACCTGCAGTAAGTCCCCTTTACAGAGAGAAACAAACACCCGAAGTAACATTACAAACACAACTATTTGGATGCTTATATTTACAGCCGAACGGAGAAGGTGATGATTGGCCTGTAAGGCATGTGAGTTCCAATCTAGTAGGAGGCTCATTTTGTGATGTATCCATTCTTCCCCAATCAAGCTCACGATTAGGGTTTGGTTGTATATATTTCATGTCTCGTTTTGTGTTTGACGCAATGCATGAATAGCTGATACAGTAGCAGGCTTTTCCTTCGTTCTATATAAAACTGAGGAAGCAGATCTATTCGAGTAGAGGTGCAGGAAAGACCGTAGATACGTACTGGTGCAGCAGCATCTGCACCTGCATGGAGTCGCGCGGCCACGACGGATTCATTGCCTGCAAACGTGACGGAGGTTAATGCTATGCATTGAAGAGGAAGGGACGAACGTGGTTTCTCCGTCCGACAGTCTCGTCGGTTCTCAAGCGAGTTAGCTCGCACTGAATTCAGTACTGGTGGTGGACTCTTGCAATTGAATTCTCCTCGACTGTGAGAGTGAAAGCAGAGGAGGAGGAGGAGAAAACAGAAAAAGAGATCATCGGATCACTTGACTCGAACTCGAGCTCGTCGCGATCAGCTTCTGCTCACTGCTTTCTTGCGAGTTTAATCTCCCTACGTTGCTGCAGCTCATAGTCGAGAATATTTTATTGGACGTTTGGATTTGTATTCTAATTATAGTTAATAAAAAATATAATTATGATATAATTTCTTGTTAGATGATTTTGATAGGACTCGCCTAATTATCTTTGTTTTTTTCTATGATAATCATAGAATTTTTTTTTCTCACATGCTAATAGTTTCCTACATCATCAATTACAGCGATCCCTAAAAATAAGAAGATATTATGAGAGTTTAGTTTTTTTTAGTTTAATGACAATGCATGTATATTATTGCTGGAAAATCATGTATCGACATTTGATACACAACGGAAAATAAAAATAAGATCAAATTTTTTATAATTAAGTACTTGATCATCGTGCGATGATTGATGTATGAAAAGATCGCAAATCCAAAAAATCATAAGTATTATATTAGAAGCGTTATCTAGGGAGATCGTATATCCCTGAAGATGCAACAGATGCAGCAATGACGTTCCTCAGATCGCTGTTAGATCTCCATCTCCACGAGCACCACAAGATTGTTGGAGCCAAGGAGGAGGAGAGAAGACTTAGGAAAATAGGAGGGGCGAGTACTAATAGCTCTAGCTTATGAACCATGAAGTTTTTTATATTTATAGAGGTACATGAAGCTTATCCTTAATGGATCTACATTTGATCTCTATTTAATTGGATATCATCCAATCATCAAATTGGATCTTATTAATAGGATCTAAACTAGGGGCTCTGTAGATATCTCATATCTACATCTCTACTTATCGCAATATCCACCTAATGTGTGTGACCCTCTAGGCCCAATATCGAGCTGGTTGTGAGTCATTCCTATTAGAACTCCTTATGATATAGTGAATTATTATTTCCATAATAATTTACTTGACTCATCGACTATGAACGTAGTAGACCACTATGCCATAGTCCCCAAACGGTATAGGGGAATCTAATCCATCAGACCTCTGTTCTCAGTTATCATATATCTGTAGTCCCTCATCCATCTAATATCCCAGAGATTGTAGGCATGGTAATGTCAGACCCATACGGAATCCTATCTGGGTCTCACTCTAATCGAATTCTTCCGAGGAACTCCTTCTCTACGAATCCGAACGACCCTACGAGGGATTTTGCCTGAGTGAGCATATGTGGGATATTCCTCTCACCATATCGAGAGTGAATGATTCTCTATTGACACTCAATTGCCTTCGTAAGGTTGACTACCATTCCCAACTGGAACTACTAAATCACTGCCTAACATCAGGTATCATTAACCATCCAGCATTCCGTAAGTGGATCAATCAGTGAACTAATTCTCCATTAAGTACCTACATTGTACCTCCAGTGTCCCCACACAAGCGACTATGAGACCAGTCACCTCCATCATATAGACGAGTATACAACACACCGTTCTATCCGGTTATCTTGATATCTTTTTTCGAGTGATATCATCACGATCCGATTCCCATTACACAGATCCAATGACATCACAATATTTATCCAGATAATATGAGAAAATACTAATAACAATAAGGAAAGAGATCAATGCAGTGCATCACAGGTGTCATCACTCACATGATTAGTTTGTAGGACACCTATAACCAACAATTATCATATTGTATTGCTTTACAACATATGAAGTATCCTATTAATTATCGTATTTAAAAGGAATACACATTAAAATTTCACATCTACAATACTTTATTTAAATCATGACGTTAAATTTTCACATAATAGTTTTATTTCTTACGATTGGTTTGAGAGCCATATTATTAAACTATAAATTATCATAGATCATTAAATAAACTAGATCTATATATGTATTAAATCTATTTTTGATCTATTTGTGCATTGGATTTATCCTGATTATATCAAATTATTATCTCTTGTTAGGTTTGGCAAGTCCTTTAGTCCCACATTGGGAAAATCAGTTTTGCTATCCCCTATTGATGCTATAAAAAGGGGTCTAAGCTTCGAAGACAGATGCACCAAATGCACCACAGGCACCACAAGAAAAGTCGCTTTGGACTTAATTTCATTAAGTCCATATTAAACTTTTGGGCTTTTTTTTGTTTAGTAATTTCAGGTGCTTTATGGCCTAGGAATAATTTCCTAAGGCATTTGTAATTGTCTCATTGTTAGTAGAGATTTGCTCCTCCTTTCGTCCGTGGACGTAGGTCTATTGACCGAACCACGTAAATTTGGTGTCCCTGTTTATTTTATTCTTTTTGTTTATTGTCTTTGTTGCGTTGCCAAATTACCGTGTGGTAATTTCCTCTCTAACAAACATCGAGCCTGGTCTTGAGATCTTTTGGCAACAATGACAATAACAAAGATTGTGTCGAGAAATTAGAAATGTCAACTCTGCATGTGGCAACTCAAGATGGAGGCCATTCGGTTCAAGACGGAGTTGACTACACAGGAGCGAGAAAATTCCGGATGGTATGTCGAGGAAGATTTTGCGGTATGGATAAGAAGGCCCGATCTAGTATTATTCTAAATCTTTCTCATGAGGTTTTACTGAGGTAGCTACGGAGACTACGCTTAAGAGCATGTGGGACAAGCTTAAAGCCTTGTATATGAAGAGGACAAAGGAGAACCGTCTCTGAAGAGAGTTTGTATATGCTTTGATGATTGAAGGTACATCTATAATCTAAGATCTTGATAGATTTGATTCCTTAGTTATGGATTTGGAGAATATAGATGCAAAGATTGATGATGAGGATAAGGCCTCGTTACTTTTGTGTTCTCTCCCCCATCCTTTAAGTTTTTCCGTGATCAATGATTTATGGAAAGAAATAATTTCATATCATGAAATTAAATCTGCATTAAAATCTAAGGAAGCAGATTGATAGGATATCAGGGGAGAATAGAGGAAATCTCATTCTCGAGGTCAGGTACATTGGGTAAACCGATAATTTGATAGTAGATCTAAATCTAGATCTAAATCCGACATAGAAATTTGGAATGAGATATTGTCATAAAATGGGGCACATTAAATGATTGCTTTAAATTGAAAAATAAATTAAAGCAAAAGGAAAAAATTGTCAGAAAATCATCGAGTCCATGAAGCTATATGATGAGAATTTTGGAAATATTTTCTTTGCTCACGATGTTGGACAAGGTCTAAAATGAATGGATTTTAGATTCGGGTTGTTCTTATCACATGTGTCGATGAGGGATTTGTTTTCCACATATGAATCTTGTAATGGTGGAATTGTTTTGATGGGCAATAATGCCGCATGTGATGTTATTGGTAGAGGCACAATCCGAATTAAAATGCATGATGGTATTGTGAGGACGCATCACTAATATTCTCGATGAAAAGAAAATAGAGGCTCTTGGGTGCAAATAAGAAGGTGGAATGAAAGTTTTAGAAATGCCCTTATTAATGAAAAGGTGGTAGCTTGTATATTTTCAGGAACTGTCATGCTCATTCGCGGTCTCGTGTCATCATTGTCTCACAAAAAGGTTTGAGCATATTAAGCAAAGGGTCTTCTTTGCAAGCAGAATCTTGGGCCATTATAATTTTTGGGAAGCGAAAAAGTCAATCGATTCTCGAGTCTCATTGATAAAGATATTCCAGAGGAAGAGCAATATTTACAAGGATAGACCATGAGAAATATTCGACCACCACAAAGATTGCAAATTTGGTTATATGCTTTGTTTGTTGCAGAAGAAACTAGTGGAGTTAGTGAGCCTACTACCTACTCAAATTGAAATACCATTATTTGAGGAAAGGTCCTTAGAAAATTCATACGAAGGACAATACTTGATATTTAAAGCCTCTTCCGATACAAGTTAAATTTTGGACTTGGTTGGTATTTATTGTTGATGATTGCTGTTGGGGCTTTTGTGAAAAAGGTGGAGCAAGTTTTGTTGGGACATGCCAAGGTGGAGATTTGTTAGGTTTGGCAAGTCCTTTAGTTGGGAAAAGCTATCCCCTATTATTAAAATAATAAACCAAATGCACCACAGCACCACAAGAAAAGTCGCTTTGGACTTAATTTCATTAAGTCCATATTAAACTTTGGGCTTTTTTTGTTTAGTAATTTATTTATGGCCTAGGAATATTTCCTAAGGCATTTAAATCTATTTTAGTAGAGATTTGATCTTTCGTCAGTGGGCGTAGGTTGACCGAACCACGTAAATTTGGTGTCCCTGTTTATTTTATTCTTTTTGTTTATTGTCTTTGTTGCGTTGCCAAATTACCGTGTGGTAATTTCCTGGGGCTAGCTCTAACATCTCTATTTCGATCATATGATATTTGCATGATCCATCTGAGTCTTCCCCTCAGAAACTAGTCATCTGCTTACTAGCGATGAAGATTTCCTTACCCACACATTTGTATTGTAGACTATAATAAATGACATCTCATAGAGTCGCGATCATAAAATCTTGACTGTTAACGTTGATTCGTGCTAGATTTGGCAACGATTGAAGGTGATAGTCTTATGTTGTCGAGTGCTGTGATGAGTAGTTGTGGTTACGATGTTGAGTGCTGTGACAAAAGTTATAATTTTGATGGTTTTGACCCTGGTCAATCCTGATTTTGACCAAGTCCCAATTTTTACTTCTCTCCCAAACTGATGGACCCAAATTTTGATTGAATTTTAACTCAAATTTGGATCTTAATCCCAGATTATATTTGAACTTAATTTTGACCTACTTTCTATTTTTAGGTCAGTTGGTTTTGGCCCTAAATATGATTTTGATCAGATTTTATCTTTTTTATTTAGCTCACTAGATTTAGATTGGTTAATTTTAATTTTTATCAAATTTTGATTTTAAATTTGGTCAATTTTGCCTTTGACCCCATTTCAGTTTTGACTATCTGATTGGATTATGATCGCAACCTAATTTAGCCTTAATTTGATGATAATTCAAGATTTTGATTGATTTTGACCTCGGTCAACCTGCATTGATTGAACCTTAATTTTGATCGACTCCAATTCTGATGGGCTTGATGTTTGGCCCAATTCTACGAGGAAAGTTTAGATAACCCTTTTATGGGCTTGCCTAATTAAATAGGATTATTTAGCTTAATTTAAAATTTCATATAGAATTAAAAAAAATATATAGATTATGGTTTTTCTTTATAGTGTTTTCATCTTACATATTGCTAAAAATTTTCATTTGTAATTCTTAAATTTTAATTATTATTTTTGTATATTTATGTAGTTATTCACATGCATATGTTTAAAATTATGAAACGATATTTATTTTTAATATAAAAGACATGGTTTATTTTTATTATAGATTTTTATACTAATTAATATTAAATATTTATTTTAATTATTTTTTTGTTATTAAACTATTGTTATATAAATTAGATTAAAAATTTTAGTTAATATTATTTGTAACTTATATCCCTAAGTTTTATTTGATTAGTATATGTCAAAGTGGCATAAGATAATAGACTTTTGGAATGTAAATTATCAAAATATTTTATTATTTATAAAATATTTTTAAATATATTTTATATCATTGTATTGATTTTATAGTCATCAAAGTGGTCTAGACTAATAAATTTATAAAATTATATTTAAAAAATATTAAATATTATAAAAAATAATAATATTCATAATAACATATATAATTATGAGATTTAGATAATCCTAAAGGAGATTTATTTTGAATAATTATGTAATAGAAAATGATGATACTATTTTAGATATTTTTAGAGTTTAGGGTTATATATCCTAAAATTATAATACTATTCTACTAAGATGTGTTGAATTTCGGATTTTGATGATGAAACTAATTGATTGTGGTTTATTGTTTAATTACGTTTTGAGTTAAGTCTACTATCGATCGAGATTAGATATTGGCCGGAGGAATTGATGTTGCGCGGAAGTGATCACGTTAGGATATTGGATGTCGAGCCGGAGGTTCGGTCGACAATTGGCAGAAGGCTTCGTACGTCGGACATCGGGCCAAGAAGAGCGTGTTGCGCCAAGGATATCGGGGTTGCGGAGGTCAACCGTCGATTGGGCAATGGATCACAAGAGAGGACGACGTGTCGAAGAATCGACGGCAAGCCACCAATGACGTCTTGAAATCGAATGTCAATTCATGTTGTAATAACTGTCTAGATCGAAGTAGAATATTTGTTTATGTGTGTGCAGGATTAACTACGATAGCGATGAAGACGTAAAGTGAAACAAGTGCCAGAAGATAAGTGTGATGGATGGTTGGGAGTTCAAGAGTTCGATGGAAGTCCGAAGATTCGTTAGGAGTGTTCTTTGGAACCGTAGAACGAGTAGGAGTTTACCAAGGGTTTTGAAGTTATTTGAAAGGTTTGTCGGAAGTTCGCGGAGCTTGCCAAGAAAGATCAAGCTTGCCAATGAAGCTTGGAACTCGCCAAGATCATCGTGAAGTCAGGGAGCTTGCACGAGTCCGCAGAACGAGGGTTCGTCGGAAGACCGCCGAAAGTTCTTTGAAAGCTCGTCGAAAGAAGTCTTGTCTTATGGACTTTGTAATAGCTTTAAAAATATCTTTAAAATTTATAGTTAGCATATAATTTGGTTTAGGATTAAGTGTTAATCCTATAAACCAAATTTGGGCTAATTCGGACTTCATTTGGATCGGTTTCAGCCGAAACCAGTGTGCTGAAATGACCTGGGCGGTAGCACCACCCAGTGGCCAAGAGCCAAGCAGTGGCACCACTTGGCTAGGGCGGTAGCACCGCCTAGCACCAGCGGTGGCACCGCCCAGTACTACCAGCACTGGGAAATTTAAAATGGTTCAAATTTTGGCTCCAAGTTTGGGCTCCAAATTTGAATCACTTTGAAGCCTATAAATACCCCACTCATTCAGAGTTTAGAGGATGTCTAGAACTGAAAAAAAGAAGGGAGAAACTCTCTTGAAAGTGTGTCAAATCTTCCCTTTAAGTTTTAAGAGTGTTCTAGTCCAAGAGAGGATGAAGGCTTTGTAAAGGTTATCTCCTAAGCCCATCAAAAGGAGAGGAGCTGTAAGGGAGTTCATCCTCGCCCGTTGGAAGGAGGATAGCTAGTAGAGAAGCCGATGGCCTCAAGTGAAGAGGAATCGGGAGTGGATGTAGGTTGGATGACCGAACCACTATAAATCGGTTTGCATTTACTTTCTTGCAACTTACTATACTGTAAACCATCTTTACTTTGCTGCCTTACTTACTCCACTTTCTCCTCACTTTCTTACGTATGTTTTAAAGTTAAAACGCAATCGAATCAGTTTCAAACAAAACGCTGCTTTCATTGTACGAAGTTTTCGAAACTTGTTTTAATCGTCGAAAATCTATCGTTCTTTACCGCTGTACTAATTCACCCCCCCCTCTTAGTGCCGCTCGATCCCTAACAAGATGATATCAGTCTTCTATAATAGTAAAATATTATATGAACATTAGATATATTAATATTTTATCCAAAAATAAAATAGAGATTATATCAATAGTTTCATATGTTACTAAAAATCTCAAAGTATTAATATTATATTATTTTATTGTAGGAATACTTTCTATTTTTGAATTAAATTATTACAAATAGATTCAGCATAAATTTACACTTAGAGTTAGATATTGACCTTATTTGTTGAAAGTATCACAAACATAACTACTAAAAATTCTCAAAGATAAATAATTAAATGAGTAAAAAAACTTAATTTTAATAATTATTAATATTATTTAAACTTCATTATATAATATAACTAGCGTATTAGGATATTAAAGAATTAATTTAAAATTATTGATAAGTTATTAATTAGTATCTTAATGAAAGAACTAACTATAAGTATTTAAGAAATTTTATGGTATATCTTCAGTATTATTGATAAAGCTGTAAAAGTTAAAAATATAGGATGGTATGAATGAGCCTTTCATGTGCAAGTAATTCTTAATTCTTTTCTTTCTTTGTTTGATTGATTTAAAATGTACTATAACATAAATAAAAAATGAGTTGTAGTATATATGTTTAGGAAGAATTAATATTAAATTTAAAATACTTATAATATTTTGTGTATTAGTCATGGGTAATAATAAGAGGTTGAAATATAATTTATCAAATAAATCAATTAAATTTATAAATACTATAGAAATTTGTTTTAAAAAATATTTGCATTAAAGTGCTTCTTTAATTGCAAAAAATATCATGTGAAGAGGACTATAAGGTTGGATTCGATTTGTAAAAATATAAGTTTACCTTTATACGTTTTGAATCAAAATATAAAAGGAACATTATTATAAGAAATTATCTTAAAAGTTAAAGTGATAATGGTGGATATCTATTGCCTAGGCTTAGAGATAATTTATTTGATGAATATTGTAGATACATATCATGTTTATATAATTGGATTTCTTTATCTAGAATCAATTAATCTTAATTATGAGTGCTTCTTCCAAAATTACTTTAGGTAATTAAATCAAAATATTTTTAAAATATTAATTGATTCTCTAGAATTAGTCATTAACTATTTTACTAATAAATTGGTTAGGGAAAAATCAACCAAATTTGAAATATTAAATTAATTTATAAAAAAATTTAAATTAACTTTTAAATTTTGTTTCCCTTTAATTTTTATTTAATTTGATTTCGTTACCATTAATTATCTAATTCAGCATAAATGCCCCGGGCCAACATGACCCGGAACTGAACCGAACCGGCGAATCAAGTCCCCGGTTCACTAACCGGTGGCGTCTCGGGATCTGCTGCTTACGTGCCAAACAGAAAGCAAGATCCGTACGCTCCTCATTGGACTTCCGACCCCCGACGACGGGCCGCCGGCTGGTCGCCGATCCCCGGTCTCCGGTCGGGCATGAGCAGCGCTTCCATCGTTGTCCTTTCGGGCTTCGGGCTCGGGGCTTCTGACTTCCTGACGGAAACGCACATGTCCTCGAGACCCTGGATCGCGTCGGCCTCTAGCCAGAGCATCTCCGTCCGGTGCGATCGGCTCCGTCCACGCGGTCTCCCAGGTCTCCGTGACCCTCCACATCAGGGGCACCGACAAGAGCAGGTGCAATTAGGTTTACGGTTTGTACTAATATTTAAAGAACTCGATAATCTCAAGAACTAGGGCTCTTATATGTTTGCACGATCGTTTCTAGTTCCTTATCAAATGGTTGATTTGATATGAATTTTGCACAATCTGAATGTTGGAGTTGTGTTTGTTTAGGTTTGCATTTATGACTCGAAGACTGTGTTTAGAATTGACATGTTGTAGCTTTCCCTGAGGCTGAGTTGCTTCCGTGGCAGATAGACTTGGCCATCTTGAATTCAAAGGGATGGCAGCGGTCTCTGCTTCAACCCTCCAGAAAGGTACTTCTTTTAGTCAAGATCTTGGAAATCGCTGAATGCGGACTTCAAAGGGGTGTGTGATGAAGATCCATAACCACATTCAGATTTCAAGAGTTTATGCTTGCAGTCTTGAGGCACAAAATTCCGAAACTCCCACTTACTGTTCATGATTGTGCTCCTCTAATTTGATGGAAAATTCTGTAAAAACGCGGGTAAATTGAATGCCTATAATTACTTCGTTTTGCAGATGAACTTCATAATATGTTCTGTCGTACTCGAGAAATATGTGGTGAGCAGGCACTGGAAACAAGAGAGCATGCAAAGGACTCGGAAAAGGGGGAAGGCGCCATATGGTTTGCAGAGGGTAACTTGTACGTCTGTCTTAGATAGTTGTTGTGTTCAATAATTGATGATATCGACTAGAGCAGCCCTAATTGTTCATCCAGGATGATGAACCTCTATCTGCTTTAGATACTGAGAATTGAGTATACTACATGAAGGCACTGGCAAGTGCTTGAATGAAACAGTCTGCTTCTATTATTTTTCTCAAGGAATTAATTAGATATATTGTATGCTTGCCCATATAGGCATAAAAACAGTTAGTTCTAGTTGTCAGAAAATTGCACTTCAATTACATGTTTCTTTAATATTCACGGAAATGGTTGGGTGATTAAACTTTTTTTAGAAGAAGATTAAAGCCCAAGAGTTTCTCTAATTTAAATAATTGTGTTCGTAGAAGGGAAGATTTGATTGTCATCTGATTACTGCAAAGTTTAGAAAATAAGGAAAGTTTGTAATTTTTGGTAAATTTCAACTAAATATTATTTGACCAGACATTACTAGAGTTACATGGTTAAGTTTATTAGAGTTCATGATGTCGAAAGGCTTCAAATTTAAATTTACGTAACATGTTTTTCACGGACATTATTTATGATTGTAGCTTTTGTCATATTGTAATTTTGAGCAGAAAATTTTTACCGCTTTGATTTGTCATGGATTCTGATTAGATTTTTTGGGATTTTTATGTTGGCATTTGTTCATTGCTGCAGCATTTTCCAGTCCATTCCGTTCAACTGAGGTCATATGCTACACTGCAAGCTATTAGCATCATATTAAAAGATTTTGTTATGTCATCAACTGCTCTGCCAGCAGGGTCATATTTTTTGTATTATTCATGGATCATATTGAGTTGTTCTCCAGATAACATACTAAACATTTTTTTTTAATGTTCTTTGTGGGTGGTTATCTATTTAAAAACCTCTATTTAGAATATAAGGTTTGTTTTTCCTCGATGAATTCCAATCATACTAAGCATGCCTTATGTGCCGGTTCACTTCACTCATTAGCAGAAATATTAAGCATAACTTTGTCAATATAGCGTCCATATTATCGGTTCTTCCATTGAAGAACCTCTATCGGCAATTTCTTTGATTTTTAACTGGTTATGGGGTTCATGCAACATGCATATGTCTCAAGTGTGAATGCTTGATGCTGGCTGGGAACTCATGGTCGAAAACGTATTCAAATCTTTGCTGAACCTTCTAGGCGAAGGCTTGTTTGATGAGAGTAAATGTGTTGACCCAAAGATTATAAACTTGCCCATAAAGGTGGCTAGCATTTGATGTTGGGGGTAGAAAATACCCACTCTACTTTTCTGTTTCAGACTGAATCAAAATGAACATACCCATTTTTGATATATTTCAACTTGCTTGAAGTGCTAGAAATCATCTATGATGTATCTGAAAATTTCCAATTATTTCTTTCACTCAGATGTGCTTCATTTGTTTTTGGAATCAATGGTTTCTGTGGGTTAAGTTGTTTTTTGTTTTTGCATTTAGAATGTGAATGAAGCAGTTTCAGGCGAATTCCTGTCAAAACAATCAGTTGTGAACTATAAAATAGATACAGCACAAGGTACAATGACATTTCTCCTGTTCTGACTCAGCCATTCGTCTTTGTTGAAAATTTAACAGGACTCTGATGGAAAGATAGATTGTTTGCATCAAATTGGCCAAATGATGGGAGGTGCTGACCATTCTGGTCTTCGGCATTGAAATTGGTACAAACTTGGGAAGGAAGCAAGGGAGTCGACTGGTGTAATCATTTGATTCTAGTCATCCCTTTACTGTTTCCAAGGTGTCGTTTTTATATGTTAGCCATTGCATATGAAACAGTTTGTTAGGTTGCGGCAGTCAAGCAGCTTGTTTTGATCTCTGGATCATGATGCACAACCTGCCAAAACATCAAGTTATTTTTTCGTGCCTGGTAATTCATCTTTGCTTTGAAATTTCTGCAGGTCAAGAAAACTCGTTTGACAATGGACCGGCTCGGATATCCTGCTTTCTGTCAGCTCTCCTTGTAGCTGCATTCTGTGGCTTGCTTGAAACAAAAAATGGCTGGACATAATAATGATTGATGAGGTCAGTTCTCTGACTTATTCCCCATGGTATTGTGAACCATTCAAAAGCAGGTGTTGGTTGCACGCATTTATCCAAATCCTATTCTCTACTGTTATTTCGTTTGTCTCTTGGTCAGGTTTCTCGTGTAAACATGAAGCACCTGTTCGAAATCAACAGTCTCAATTCCCTCAAGTACTCTTGTCGTACAAGTAAGTCTCTTTTGTCACCTTCAACACATGGTCACAGCTAACAAATGCCAAGCAAATAAATTCTAGCTTGTTCGTTGATATATATATATATATAATATCATGTTAAACATGTGGGTAGTCAATAAATTGGACCTTACTTGGTTCTAACATCATTTTGGGTGGTGAAATATATTGTTTGTCTCATTTCTTTAAGATCTTTTTGAGACCTTTTGACTCTTAACATTGGCGAGTGTATTCGTTGGTTTTCCGAATGAAGTGTGTTTGGCTGGCTATATCTTGAATTCATGATAGAAACTTTCAGGAATTCTTGTTCCCATTTTTTTTTTTTTCTTCTGTATTGGCAATGGTGACACTGACCTTGAGCCTAAATTGCTTGGCCGAGAACGGGTCAAATTTATCTTGGACAATCACGGGCACTCATCGTGGAACACTGACTTGTTCCACTTTCTACTCCCACCATGTTGCTATTATTCTTCATATGCTTCTTGAGTTGCAATTTTTCTCTGCTTTGAACACTCTTATTCAATTGGACTCTCTGAATTGTGTATCGAGATGACAAGAATAGTAGAAACCAAGATTCACAATACTTGCCATTACCCTTTTTTTTTAACCGTATTTATCTATCTTCTATCGGATGCACGGACTATGATAAACCGGATAGTGTGTTTGGTACGGGGTTGTATCGTCCGGTACAATAGAACTCGTATCATCCGGTATAATAGAACTCGTATCTGCATAGTATTAGTCTTGTATCATATACTTCGTCTTTTTAATTCTAATTTTTAGGCTTTTTTTTTAATGCTAGTATGGATCGGTTTGGCATCAGTTAAAATGCATAGATTAGAGAAGCATGGCGTCATATTGTGTATTAGTGCTAAAGAGAGATTTCCATTTATCTTATACGCTAACATTTCCTTGCTTTTTGTTTCTACGTTGTACAGAGCTGACCGGCTCACTACGTGGAGACTCCGTTCGTCCCTCCTTGGCGTTGGGGTCGGGCTCGGCAGCTGGTCGTCCTCAAGCAGGCCGGGCAGATGGCCAGCGTGGTCGCCCTCGGCCCCGGCGATCCGAGCCTTCTCGTGCTCCGCAGCTCCTCCACCTCCCTCTTCAGTCTCCGGTTCTCCTCGCTCAGCCTCTCACGGTACTTCCTGAGGGTCTCCAGCTCCGCCTCCGTCTGCTTCAACTTGTTCCTGCACCCACTCAGGCAGAGATCCATGGGAATTCGGAACAAGAAGAAGAAGCAACAGAGGAGGAGGAGGAGGAGTCGAGGTTACTACCTCGCCTTCCTGTTCTGGAACCAGACCTCCACTTGCCGTTGCTGTAGGTTTAGCCGGCTGGCCAGCTCCTGCTTCCGTTTCTGCCACGACAACAACACTCGTCAGACGCAGCAAGGAAAGAACAGTTTTGCATGCGAGCGAGTACCAACCGGAGCGAGGGTGGTGTTGTGCTCTCTGAAGCTGTCTTCCAGCAATGCTTGCTGTTCCTGGCTGAGCCGTAGCTTCTTCCTCGTGCCTCCTGCTACGGTCTTCCTGCTGCCGCCTTCTTCTTCCTGCTGCCGGTGGTGGTGGGAAGGGAACAAGGCATGGAATTGAGCGGAAGCGAGGCCACCGCCACAAGCTCCACCGACGGAGAGGGTGAGACTGGTGTCACATTCCTCTCCCTCCATGGTGGGGGGGGGTAAGCTTCTGGCGGGGAAGAGATGAGAGAAGGGAAGAGGAGATTCCGGGGATGGATTTATTGTGGACAGTAAAAGCCGAAGGTTGGAACATGTCATTACAGCTTTAATGAGTCCAAAGTTATGTGGTCGGACGTGGGATCAAAGGTCCACACTCCCCATTTAAGTCAGCATGAAAAGTCTTCAAGGCAGTTACCCATCATCCTTTGAGAAATTGGAGAGGCAGGTGAATCAATGCAGCATCCCCACCCAGTTTCATCGGGGAACAATTAGACAGATTCTTCTTGCCTCCGGCTCCAAAAGTCCATGTAATTTTCTCTTTCTTGGGATTCACTGATCGAGAAGTAATTTACTCCTCATCGTCGCCACCCCCAAGTCTACGTTTGATTGCCGGGTCTCGGTGCATGCATCTCCCGACACCCGGAGGAGCAAGAGACGTGGTTAGCTTCTGACTCGTGCATCATGCGAGGGTCAACCTCGTAGCGGCTGCGGCACCGGCTGCAAGCTCGGCCTGGGCCTCGAAGTCACATCAGCGTAACGAGAGGTCAATTGCGTCCGGGTGTTGGGGAAGCCGATGGTGGGAGGCGATGCGCATTCACAGGAGGAAAAAGTCGACCGGCATTTTGGGTCACGATAAGATGGGAGATCATAATCCAGGGTTGACCATTGACGATTGACTGAAACTTGTTGTCAACTAGCCCCCTCTTGATTCCCAGAAAGGATTAGGGCGGGTTGCGTTGGATGTTTGACTCCCACTCGTGGACAACTAATTCATCCCCAAATATAGCCATTTTTTAAAGCAGTTTTACATAAGATTAGCAAAAAAGAAAAGAATCCACATATTTAATATTATAAGAAATCACCTGCTATGACCAGAGGATGTGCACAGCTGTGTGTTGAATGTGCTTCAATCAGCCACCTGTGTTTATTATTGCTTAAAGGTATTATCTATGTGTCTATCTATCTATCTATCACCATCATTAGATCGCACGATCTGGCAATCTGATCTTAAAAAGAAGACATTTGGCTGCTACTACTTTGCAGATGTTACAGAGAATTGATAGGTTAAATAGTAAAAACATAGCTTAGAGAACTCACAATCATTCCATTTGCCTTTTCTTCTATATCATATATGAGTGTTCAACCCGGCTTTTGTTTGCTTTGTCTGTCACATCCTTTAACAGGTTAAGGATATAATTGTTATGAAATCAGAAAAAGTAAGGAATTGGAGGCAGAGACATGCATAGCGGGCAATCCAAGTGTCAAGCTTCAACAACAATTAGATGAAATTAAAGCACATATTTTCCCTTGTAATAACAGTCTGCAGGTAACGAACAGTCAACTGGACAACATCTCAGAACAAAAGGCAGGGTTAGGTTTGACCATTCTACCATGTAGAATTTCCCCAAAATTTAAGCATCACATATTCTATTTTCCAGTTCATAAAGACTTCCCGATCCAATTTTGATGTGTTGGAGAACACAGATAACCTTGTTTACACTTGGTAACATGCTACCCATTTGAACACCAGGGAAAGAATATTCAATCTGAGTGATAATGCTGCAGGCAACAAGAATGGAAGTAAAATCACATCTCAACTTGTTTGACATAGCAATTTTAATAGATCATCAAAATATAATAAAGATGGCTGTAGTCTTCTATTATTCCGAGACCCTAATGATCTTTTGCCAGAAGATAGAAACCTCAAGCCATGGACGGATCCCAAAGGGAAGTTTCAAGTGGGATGGCTGATTTTAGCCTCGGAAAGAATGATAGAAAATTCTTCTCTCAGAAGCAATAATAATGCCCTAGAACATTAAATGGTAAACCTAATATGCAATCTGGATATCTGTTCAAAAACAAAGTTGAATAGATATGTAGCTTTCAACCAAAACCAGAGAATGATATATGAATTTACAAAAATATGATGCTAAATATTCAAGTTATATCTTTTTGGGCTAATTACATATTACCACTTTTAGTTAGGCGTCCTTAGCATCCTGATCTGTATACTTAAGAAATTTATATTGAAATCCATATAATCATGAGAATGAAACATCTAGGTCCATTTACCATAACGTCATCGGTTTTATCAATGAAAACATGAAAACAATAAGCAAAAAAATAATTTCGACCATCTAGATACTGGTGGCGAACGACGCCAGTGATGACAGACAACGATGCCGCTAGGAGCCACAGGTGGCTACTATGGATGAGAAGAGCGATGACGCGAGATGAGGACCGCTTTGCAACTACGTCGATACCGATGCAATTGCTAAGTGACTCTTTTAATTGCTCATTGCGTCGGCATCGACATAACTGTCGAGTGACGAAAGGGCTGCTCGGCATTTGCATCGGCCCCGATGCAGATGCAGAGCGATGCTGCTCTATATCTGCATCAACACAAATGCAGAGCGACCCTCATCTCTCGTTGTCGCTCTCCTCATACACGATAGCCACCCACAACCTTCAACGACGCCACCATCCGCCACCACCGATGCTATCCGTCATCACTAGTTGAAACATTAAAATTACTTTTTTATTCATTGCTTTCGTGTTTCCATTCGTAAAATCAATAATATTATATAATCAATAGATCTACAAGTTTCACTTTTATAATTATAAAGATTTCAATGTAAATTTTTTAAATCCAGGATCAGGATGCCAAGGAGGTCTAACTACAGGGGATAATATGTAATTAGTCTTACATAATCAATCAAGCATAATGTAATACAATTTTTTACATCTTCGTAGGCGTCTAGTCCCACCAAACAAAATTCAAGGTAACATTGGATAAATTATAGATGCGAGGTGGTGATTTTCAGGCAATGACGAAGATCCTGAAATACATACAATTGTACAAGTATCAAAGCGAACTTCATATAACAAAATGATTTTGCCCACAACACTAGTAATTCAACCAACATCTAGATTCTCTAGATCAAGCTAATAAATATAAAAAACCAGCAATGGATATATCCCAAAGTTCTGTGGTCATGTAAACATGCAAGTGATTCATAGTATGCAACTGCAAAGATATGACTAAGAAGATTATTCATTTAACATCAAGATTCTAGTAGCATAAAAGGTGTACTTGAAACTAAATAATGTTTATAGAAACCATGGAGAGTACAAAAATAATATCCAGCCACACCTTCTGAAAGATTCAGCCCATCCATCTCCTGATCGATTGATGAATGAGATACACAATATCGTTTAAAGATCATCTTTTGAGTCAATACCAAGAAGTGTCAGAAGCTTTCCGCTTTCATACGCTTCAACAGTATCTGAAATGCATTACAAACCAAAATTAAACAAGTACAGGAACTCAAATGTAAAAGTTAGAAGTAAAGTGATGGAGCTTAGTTACCATCAGAGCCACCTAAGTGCTTTCCCTGGATAAACACTTGAGGCACTGTACGCCTCCCAACCATCTCAGACAAGGCATCTTGAATTTCAGATCCGTCCTCTAAGTAAACAGGCACAAGAGGAAAAAAATAAAAATTCTGCATACGGTTTTCAAGTGTGATTGGCAGATGTTCTCAAGCCATCAACACAGCAATGTAACCAAAAGCAGATATATTACTATAAAGATCATGAGAAGACAAATAAAAAAAACCATACTTGAGATGATTTCATTATTTTTAGATAGGAGTTAACGGTGGGTGAATATGTTGTATGATCATACATATGCAGACGTAGCAATGGAGAGATCAAAACTTCTGCACCACTCCTCAAGGTTGCGATAGGTACCTTGATAAAGCAGACAAATTATCTTGATAAAGCAATGGAGAGATCTCCACTAATATCTTATTTGTCAAGGGATATTGAAAATATGAAACAGGTAGTCATGCAGTACACCAAGCAACAAAATTGCAAGAAACCATGTTGAATAGCCACTGAGCTCACACTGGGGATCCTAACTTCAAATTGTTACAACCTTCATCCAGGGTTATGGGATGAGTTACTAGTCAACAGAAAGCACATTTCGAGACCTATGTCAGGCCCTCTAAGATGTGTTTTGGGGCTCAAATTACAATGCTCTATGGGATTACAAGGTGGCTCTGTACTCAAGGGCCATGCTTTCAAGCATCTTCTGATAATTTCTATATCTTAGATTTCTCTCTATGCTTCTACAATTGTTTTGAAACATTTAGATGAGGTAATGATGCCTCAGGGCAGCACTCATTGCAATAGAAATTTCACGTTTTCCTTTTTCAACTTGTGTGCACAGTCAAATTTGGTTGCACATACCGTTTCTAGCTTACTATTTGCTGTGTCAGACAAAATTGAAAACATGCATGTAAAGTGAATTTCATTCCATCAAAACTGTTTGCACTTATCTTACAAAATTGCTTGAACTTTCCTGTTTCTTGGAGACCTAATTTTGTGAAATTCAAGATAACTAATGAAATTAGTCATCAAAAGGTATTAGAGACAGGCTAAAATAATAACATGAATGCTCAGGAAGCAAACCTCTCTGATCCAACTCCACAACATACGGTTCCTTCTTTAGTTCCTTGAAAACAGCTTTAGCTCTTCTGCAGTACCTGCCCCACCAGATGCGAATAGTGGGATGTTTTGGTAGGAAATCGAATTTAGCCTAGTCTAAGATGATGAAACTGAATTGAGGCATTACATATCCATAGCAACAATACAATCCCGTAAGCCCACAAAGAAACTGAACTACAGCAGGTGCATTTCAAAGCATATTAAATGGGAATTTTTGGACGCAGTAATAAAGAGAAAAATTTTATACTGGGGACACTAATATCATTAAAAGTTTTAATATTTGTTCGAAAAAAAGATGCCCCACAACCAGAACAGAGCCAACTAGGCTGCTTAAGAGGGGCCACACTGCTACCGAGAAACACCATCAAGCATTCTTTTCATCCATCATCAACAAAGCGATAATTCATATTCTAAAGAAGAATAGTTGAGGGTCGTCAAAGCAACACATTAAGATGATACAATTTAGCAGAATACTTTTTCATGTAGACGTGCAATGACATCAAGATCCACTTTACCAGAAGAAATGTCAAAAAAGGTCAAATCAAAATTAGAAACCGCAATAGCCAACAGCAAGATGAAATTTGTATGCAATATCCGCACCAAATCAACCCAGAACTCGACTCAAAATATATCCTTTGAGCAAGACCCAACATCCCCAACCATTCAGCACGGAGATCTGTGCCCCTCCCTTTCGTTAGGGGCGACAAGGGATTCATCAAGCAATTAGCAAGCACAGCAACGGAGGAAGGGGAGAGAGATGCGAACATACGGGCAGTAGGACTTGGAGAAGATGACGATATCGTGGGAGGACACGGTCTTCTTGACGAAAGCCACCTTCTTGGCGGCGGAGGCGTCCGAGAGGCCGAAGAGATAGGCCGCCACCGCGAGCACGGCCACCGCTGTCATTCCCAGATGCCGCCCGTCCGCCGCCATCTTCCCGACCGCTACGCTACGCCACGCCGATCTTGAGATCGTCGGATCGGGAAGGCTGCAGAAACTGAAACGAGATTTCCATGGCCGCTGAGCACGCCCTTTCTAAATATAGAACGCAATTAACGCCATATATGCCTCATTATCTGGACCGTCAGATTCAAATCTAATGGACACATAACCTTCTTTTAACTCTCGAGTTTGACGTCAAACTTGAAATCCAAAGATTTGATCCGTAAAGATAGTGTTTGTTAGATCATAATCAAATCTAAATTTAATCACTTATTATTTGAGTGTTTTTTTCCAAAAAAAAAAAAATACCGTCATCCATGAGAAAACGAAACACTAAAGAGCAACAGCGAAGACATGGAACATGCCATCCACACAGATAGGACTATTAAATGTAGGTGGGAGAAAAGAAGCAAGAAATGATCTTCCAATTTGATTGCGTTCAAGTCTGCGTCAGCGTGGTGGCCTCTGGCTTCGGGTGGCTCCACACACACACACACATTCACATATCAATTTTTCTTCTTTCATTTACTATCAGCATTGATTTATCCTTATAAAAAATATTGAGTCGAATTATGCATTAATTTACAAGATTTTATTTGATCACAGTAAGACATCGAATAATAATAATTTCAAAGCTGCATGTTAAAGAACAGATGCCAATCATCCATCGCAAATACATCAAGTAGTTGATAAGAGCCAATCACGATAACATAAATCAAAGAGACAACTAGAAGACTAATAAAAATGGCCCCTGTTGCTATAAAAAAGTAAACAAGAAGACATGTATTGCAATGTGCACCTTACCGGGTATCCAGGAACCTGTTCTTCCAGACAACCATGGCACAACACAAAGTTCATCATCTACTGATCTTTGGAGCTGATTAGAACACAGGATCTCAAGATAGCATCGTCTGCAATTTCAGATTATTTGGCATAGAATAATACCATTCTTTTCTCCTCCAACTAAATTCAATGCAGCCGGACCAAACAAATAATCATTTAAGTTTGCAACATAAAAAGCTCATAATAACATCAGACCTGTCTTCCTCCTAATGCAAAAGCACTTGAGTACACTTTTAAATCGATTAGAAACTAAACCTCATCATCAGTGAACAATGACCAAGTTATGTAGGTAATCTGACCTTCAGCCTCGTATCTTCCTTGTTAAAATAAAAAAACTTACATGGCCAATCTGTGTCTCACTAACAGTTTGTGATACACCCATCTCTCTCTGCTCACAACTTCAAGGCAACAAAAGATCGGACTAGATTAATGATAGGCCTACCATGTTCAGAAAGTACTCACATTACTAGAACCATTTTGCACATGTGCAATGAAAAGACCGAGTTGATCAAAATAAATAATTCATAACATGATCTCATTTGATATTTTGACAGATCATGCTGAAACATATATATGATCCCATTTTCAAAAAATATGACAACGTGCCTATTTATCAATTATATTAGCTAGCCTTGACCACGGTTCAATTCGAACTGAAACCGAACCGACCCGATGGTTTGCAGATTCCAAGCCAAACCAAAACCGGCAAGGGGTGGTTCAGTTCCAGTTCCTAGGTTTAGGAAACTGGAACCGCCAATTCAGCAGTTTTTTTTATTATTAAAAAAAGGCCTGCTCAAATTGGTTGTTAATCGATTGTTGGGCTCGAACGATCGGGCCCAACGATCGACGAAGGGACAAATGACCAATTTGCGCCTCCTAACAATCATAAACCATATAAACGGCTATACTCATAGGTTTTTTGGTCATTTTATAATTTAAAATTATAAAAAAATATTGAAACAAAATAGATTATAATTTTTTTTCATATTATGAATTTTCATATTAAAAATAAAATCATGAATTTTTTTCATATTATAAATTACTTTTTTAACATTAAAAAATTATCGGTTCGAACTGGAACTGAAATCGGTCGAACCAGACCCAAAACCAACAATACCAATTTTGGTTCCGATTCCAGGTCTTGCCAAACCAGAACCGGCCAATACCACAAAGTACATATGTTATTCTAGCTTGCAAATTCTGAAGAAAAATCCTCCTAATAATCAACAGAAGAAAAAAAAAAACATGATTCCTATACATGTTTCTCATTGTTAATTATGGCCTACCAACAAATTTGATAGTCTGTGATGTTCAATATAGTTTCCATGCATTGCTAACATAAGCATCTGCATTTGGCATCTCAAGATACTTCAGGAACCTTAATTTATATTCCCAGGCTAGTACATGCATTGTTTAGCTATAAAACAAGCATCAACTGATCTGGCATGATGAGCACCAGACAGTTTCCTTTCTTTATAATTTTTATCATCAGAAAGTTCAATGTGAGATTTGCAAGCAAGCCAAACAGGCAAACATAACCTGAAAACATAGAAAATACCAAAGTGACATAAATTATTAAATGACATGGTAAACAAGAAACAAACTGTTGAAAGCATAGCCCTTGAATAAGATGGCATCTCAGACAGTCAAAAATGTGAAAAAAAATTATTGTTGACGATCCCACACGACTAGAAAAGTTAAGAACTGATTCAATTATGAAAATGATAATCTAAATTCACATGCTGCCCGATGCCCATAAGTGAGGTAACTTCTCCAAAGAACCACAATGCCCTGCAGACTAAAAGTAGAATTAGTTGTCAAATGATAAATTTTCTGCATGTTAACAATTGTACCGTAAAGCAAACTTACTTACATAGTCCATCTTTAGGACAATCTATATAATGGGTAAAGAATGCAGAACAAGGATATATATAATCATTATGCAAATCTGCTCAAAACATTGTAATCCCTTATAGACAGAATGGTCAAAACGAGACACTTGACTCATTTTACAAAGTGAAAAAAAGAGTAATTACAGCTCCCAGTTCTGTATGACTCTCAAAAGGCTACAAACTGATGATTTTCTAAAAAGTGCCAACTTGCATCCCTATCAATCAATGCTAAATACTATAATCTGAGTTGTTATTCTAGTAGAAACTAATACAATGGTCAAGTAACTCTGTTTAGCTCAGAAATCAAGGCAATCCATTCTACCCAATAAATAAAAACCAGCACATTCTTTTATTGGCTTGATTAGCCATAGAAAAAATCAAAGCAGAAGTTATCAAAGGGAAGATAAAATAGAAAATTCTAGTTTCCTTAGAGATGTATTTGAGGTTATACTAGAAAATAAATGCACTTACAACATACACATTTCATGCCAATTCTAATAGCTTCCGGAAGGATAGTAAAGATGAAATGTCCTTCAGAAGCATGCGGTGCATGTGCCATCATATCATCTAGACCAGTGTAGATGAAAGACAGTTCCAAACTATAAGGTGGGATTCAAACAACCTAGTTCGATGGTTGGCACAAAAGGTCATTGGGCTGGATCCTTACATCGGAGAATCATCAATTATTAAAAAACTAATAGATTCCTTATTTTAACTTGAAGCTTCATTAGAAAAACAGTGAAATGATGTAAATTAATTGAGAAATGTAGAAGTAAAAGAAGGCGACTTCTGGATAGCAGCTAAAGTTACGAAGAACATCTTGAAGAGTATCCCCATAGCAAGAGATCTATAGCAAGTTTTATCAAAACAATAAGCAAGATGTTAGATCCAAAATGAAAGGCAGATTTAATTGTCGAAGAACAAGAAAGTAAGCAGTATGTGAGGCTCTTTTGCACTTTACATAAAGAAAAAGATGGCCAGTATTCTGACCATTGAACGAGCACCTTAAAGGCTTGAACCAATTATTAACAATCCAGCTATGCATTGGCGAACGTAAATATTTAACGTGATAATCTGAATCTTGATTACACTAGCACAGCCATGGTATCCCATCGTCACACCTCAACAGCATCTACATAGAAAGTTGTTCAAGAAGAACAAAGGACCGGCATATAAAGAGCCCGGGTACAGCTTCATCGAAAGTAATCTATACAGGAGAGAAGCCATACAGAGCCGAACAACGCATCACGGAGAGATTGGAACCAGCGTCAGACCGCGGGAATATTGTCAAAGGAGAAGCCTTTATAACCCTTGTACGCATAATAAGCTATCCTCGTGTAGTAGAACCCCGGCAGAAACAGCACCGACCCCAATATCGCGAAGAAAACACCTAATCCATCCATCCAAATCCAACCCAGAAAAGGAGTGAGCGGAGCGTCAGGCAGAAATTCCACAAGAAAAAAAAATGAAAATCCGAAGGGAAAGAAGGTACTCACCGTGCGCGCGATCACCGCCGATGCGGTTCGCGGCCATGATGGAGCCGACGACGATGGCAAGAGAGCCGAAGACGAGGAGGGACACGGCGAAGGCGATCTCCTTGATAGGGGGCCGGTTCTCGATGGTGCGGCTGGAGTCGCCCATCATGATGTCCTCGTCGGAGATGGAGAAGGCGTGATCGACGTATGCCATGGCAAAACCCGAGAAAGAGAGCTCTTCCCCCTACTGATTACGGTTTCGAGAAAAGGGGAAAAGGGATTCAGAGGAGGAGGAGGGAGGAAACCCTAATCGAAGGAGTAAGGAATCAGCGAACGGAGGAAACGAAGACGGGAGCTGGCCGTGCTGGTCACGGCGAACGGGGGTGGGTAGCGTGTCGTAATAACGTTGGAGTGCACCCACATTTGCACCCGGGGATTGGCCTTCACGTCGGGCCCACCCTTCGTCCATCGACCTGTTCCGGGGATCAGGTGTTCGGTGTCTCCTAGGGTTCGCAGAAGCGCGCGAGTCAGAGTCGCGACAACTAGCCCTCGGCCCAGTCATGTTTTCCGCACTCCCCTTCCTGAAGATGTTACTTTGACCATGTTTTGCTGGTTGGTGATTGGAACAAGCGAGCAATACACGGGGCTCGAATCAACGGACACGTGGCTAAGATATCGATTGAAGAACCCAGTGAAAATTGCGATTCTAACTTTTTTTTTTTTATAAAAAAGAGCCTAAAAATCTAAGTCTTGATTAATTTCTAATGTTATGAAAATAATTTCTAGAAATTTAAAAAAAAAAAACCATATCGTTCAAAGGAACGCATGTCATTATTGAGTCTGATTTTAAAACCATGATCAATTTTCAATGTAATTATTTTTTGCTATAAAATTTCAATATGTTTATAGAGAGGACAACAAAATTATAAATATATGATAAGGAATAGTACATAGTCAAATTGTCCATCACAAAGTCAAACAATGCGATACTACTAATTCAAACCAGGTTTCTTTCAAGCTGCTGCAGCCATGCAGGTCAAACATTTGTTGGCATCTTCTCATTGGCTTCGTTTGCCCGAGTCAATGAGACATGGGAATCATGATTAATTATGTAAGCATTTTCTTATGTTTTTTCTATTTAAATATGTAAAGTAGGTACTAGAGCATTACTTTTAACAATAATGGTCAATTATATACAAAATAATTTATAAAAAATTGCATATTAAGTAGTTCTCAAATCTAAGGAAAAAAAAGGTTAAATAAAAGAGAATTCATGTGGAGGAGGTCTCGGAAATGGTCAATCCTTCGTCAGCCGAGTGAGTAATCTAGGTTTGACTCGAGAACCTTGAAACAGCAAGTACGACTTCAAAGAATTCAACAGCTCGGTGGCCGGAGTCAACCAAGACATCAGTAGCAATCGAACACAACAAATGTTTTCAATTACAAGAGGAGCAATGTCACTTCCAAGTTAAAAAGGAAAAGAGGAAAAGGTTTGTTACCACAGATGCGAGGAAACAAGGCTACAAACATACATGAGATACGACGGAGTAAAAAGTGATGAGACTTTGGGATGATGGAGACTAACCATTGTTATGGAAGCCTGGAATAAGAGAAGTCACAAAACCGATGATGAACACCTGGATCTCTTTCACAATGAGCCACCAATTGATGCCCCGTCCTCCCTCAGGTTCCGGTTGATTCTCGTTTGCAGCCGGTCGTTCTTGGCCTTCTGTTGGTTGATGCTGGTTCTGTCTCTCAACTCCAACATTTTGGTCTGCAAGTAATTCAAACCCATTTTAGCATCAATTTCACTACTAATGTCCTATAAACCTCGTGTTCACCGCTTATCAGATATCACGAGAAGAGACCGCGTTCCATTAGAATAACATGCACAGGAAAAAGTTCAAGCGTTACAGGGGTAATACCAGGTTGAGGATTATTTGCATCACCATGACCAACAGGATGGCCATTCTGTGGCTGCACAAATTGCCGCGGTTGAGGGGGTGCTCCTGCTTGTTGAAGCCATCTTATAAAGGGGGCAAGAACTCCAGTTCTGTATCTGCAATTCGTTGAATGGATTAAGGGGGTGAGTCATGGGGCAAGCGATTGTAGAGCCCTACAAACTACTAAATGTACTCGGATAAGAGATACAAAAATTTCCCTGATCATAAGCAATTAGTAAGGACTATGATTCCCGCTTTGTGCAAATCAGGGATCAAATATATCCCATGCTTTTGAAGTAAAATCTCATCTTACAGGTACACAAGTGAGGCACAGAGCATCATAAGAATGAGCTTGTGTTTTGATCCATCCTGGCTGAGAAGAAAGACCACCGCTGCCAACTTGAGGATGAGAGCCAAATCAATTTGAATTGCAAAGTGAAATCTCCTCGCAACGGCTTGCCTTTGAGGGCCTTGTTGCTGTCTCACTTCTTGCCCATGCTGCTCATTAGCCCCACCTGTAGATTCTTGCCTCCTGAAAGGTGGCACATCAGAGAGGTAAAAGAATGAAATTCATAAGTTCATATTCTATCGTGGAGGGGAAAAATGCTAAACATGCTATGGACAAATTCCCAAAAAGTATGTGCACGGCACAACTGTAAACGAAAACAGATATGTTAAACAAACAATCAATAATGGCGACTTTATTTACACCATATCTGTTAAAGTTGTTAGCAGAAGCAAACTTTGAAGATAAATAAAATAAAAAAAATTGTTCAATCGTCTTTGTCTTGAAACATACTGTTAATAAGCTAAACTGCACTTGATGTTTGTGTTGAAATATACATTACCTGACAGAGAATGAAATTCTTTCTAAATTTATATTAGCTTCCTGGGAGCTCTGGACACCTTTAAAAGTTCAGGCAAAAAAACAGCAAGAAGGCCCTCTGTTAACCAGTCTCCTCAGCTTTAAGTACAAGAATCAACAAAAACTGAAGGTTCAAATTTATGCAAAAAAAAAAAAATTATTTCCAAATACTCTACCTCATGCGGAATAACTTTAAAACTAACAATATAGAGATATCTAAGTTCATCAATACATCAAGAGAACTGTTCCAGACAACATCCTCGTACAATACACCGAAACTTTCCCAAGAAAAATGAAAGTCAAGTAGCTTCTCAAAAACAAAACTATGTTAAAGACTATCATAAACTACTTTCAGAATCAAATGTACAACAACAACAACAAGGCTGTTAGTCAACAAAAAATCATATGTCCAATTAAGTTTAAAGTATTTAAATTTTTATTTATAGATTCTATCAAGATATTTTTAGATCTTTTTCAACCTCTCCTCTTACTACTAACATTAATTATTTCACTTCTTCTTACAATTGCATCCATAGGTCTCCTAAGCACATGCTCATACCATCTTAAACGATTTTATCTCATCTTATCCTCTATCGAAGCGATATCTAGTCATTCACAAATAAAAATATTTTTTTACTTATCTTTCCTGATAACTCCATATGTTCATCTTAATATTCTCATCTCAACTATACAAACTTTTGTATATATTATTTTTTAAATGCCCAATATTCAGAGTCATAAAGAATTGTTGGTTCACAACTGTCTCATAAAATTTTCCTTTTAATCTCAGAAATATCCGGTGATCATACAAGACTCTTGACGCCCCAGGCCATTTTAACCATCTTACTTTTACTTTATGAATAATCTCTTCATCTTGCTAACTAATTGATCCAAGATACCTAAAGCCTTACTTTAAAGGAACATCTTGCCTATCCAAATTAATTGTATTCCCTTGTCTATTCCTAGTAATACTAAAATTGCATCTCATATATTCAATTTTAGTCCTACTTAATTAAAACCTTTAGTTATAACTCAAGCTTATAACTAATTCCACTTAGGCTCTCATCAACTAAGACAATATCATCAACAAATAACATACACCAAGCCATATAAATATCTAGCATATTCATCTATTATCAATGTGAAAAGATAGGGATTTAAAGAGGATTCTTAATGTAATCCTATACGGATAGGGAACTCACTATACACACTCTCTATAATTCTAAGATAGATAGCTACATTATGGTACATATCCTTAATAACATCAATATAACTAATAGATATTATTTTTTTTCTAAAACCCACCATTATAGATCTCTAGGAACTCTATCATAAGCTTTCTTTAAATCGATAGAAACCATATACAAATATTTCTTTTTCTCTCTATACTTTTCCATTAGTTGTCTTAATAAATAGATAGCTTCTATAATTGATCTTCCAGGCATAAAACTAAATTAATTTTTAGAGATATGTGTTTCAAGACTTATCCTACTTTCAGAAGCAAATGTCAGCCAGTGCAAGAAAGATACTTTTTTGCATGACTTGCCAATAGTCTTTTATGTATCTATTTAGCTTTTGGTTTTTTATAAGCACATTAAGGAAAAAAAGGAACAAAATGCATGAGGCTCATATGCCAATGGGGAGTTTGGGGAAGTTGGATATGCAACCTTAATCCTACAAACAGAGAACCTACTTTCTAAGGCATCAATTTTTTATTATTTCTTATTGGAAGACTAGACATATATCCAAACTTTAAGGCACCAACTACAAAATTATGTAGATTGCCATAATGGATCACTATTTTTCCTACTTCTCATTAAATTATTTGAACCACTAAAATTTCCTCGGTGAAAATCTGAAAATAAAATTTTCATAAGAATATCTAGAATTTTAAAACCGACAATTCCACAAGCCTACACTTAAATCAAGAAAGACATAGACAACTAAATGCTATGTTGTCTACCATTACAAATAAACTCAGGTAATCCAATTTATAACAACTCAAGCTACCAGAGATAGTTAATTCAGTAATAATTTAGTCTGGTAATTTGAAGACTCTATGGCAAAGTTGGGATGAGACCAAACCAAGTGGATAGAAAAGCTTCGCAAGAATAACAAAACAAAGATCAATAAAAAAGGTTACCTTGAAGTTGTATACTGACAAGAAGTTGAAAATTAGATATTTTCATGGGAAGAAAGAAAGACAGGTACAAAAATGATTCTACACCAACAATATGGTATAACTATGAGTACCCCATCCGGACAATGGTTGTACATCCAAGCAATCTGAGCATTCAAAATGCAAAAATGTGAGAAACCTCGTATCAATGATTTCTTGTGAGTTGTAAAGGTTTTTCCTTTGGATTCTCAATCTTTCCTAATCTTCACCTACTTGTAATTGAATAGTATTGATAGCTTAAGAAGGTGAAGAAGAGAATTCTGTAAAGAGAGGTGCCTCTCCATGTATAAAGGTTATATCCATAGCTTTGAAAAGGAGGAAGGTGTAAGGGTCCTGATTTTCAACCAATGAATGATTACTAGTGGATATCGGTAGCTCAAGAAAATAGAAACCGAGAGTAGACATAGGACAATAAAAGGGTTTGTACATCTTCTCTTGCTTGTGTACCTTAATTCTTATACACTTGCTTAATTAGCTTTTAAGAAGTTTTCAGACACATACTTACATTAATTCACCCCCTCTTAGTGTATTACTAATCTCAACATATATGTAATGTTTGGCGTTAACCTTTTGAAAATAGAGGGTTACCCAACTAAACTTTGATCAAACTCTAATCATCTTTTGACTATAACAACATCATCATCAGGCCACCACATCTCCCAATCGAAACCCTAGTTTTAAGATTTGCCTTAACGTCATTCCATTTAAGTTTATTTGTCTCTTTGATTCTAGACCTTTTTATCCTGAATAGCCACAATACATGACTCTGAAATTTGGTCTTCTGCCCCGACTAAGTTGGCATCCTTCATAAGCTTTTGCAGTTTGTACAGTATGGCAGGTTACAAAAATTCACCTTTCCTGCTTTCCTCACACCTATAGATAGTATTCTGATTACTCTGTTTTCATGCTTATCATGAAATAATACATCACTTATGCAACATAGAATGGTCCTTCAAAAATTAACAAAAAGAAAAAGCATAAATTACCAGAGTATTATTTCACCAGAATCAAGTGAACAAGGGGATATCAAATTATAACCAACAAAATAATAGTTCTTACCACAGAAATGTCAACAAATTACCAAACTGTAAAAGGAAGAACACGACATAAAATATAAAGGTGTCTAAGAAAGGGTCCACTGGAAGATTAGTATGGCAATTTGCGAACATCCACGAACAACAAAACTAGACAGTTCATTCATAGTAATTATAACAGTAATTGATTACACAAACTCTTTCAGAACAAAGTAAAAAAGAAAAGCTTGCTCAATCTTATCTTCAGCAAGTTTGACTGATCATATTTGACTGATTACAGCAGAACAAAATTTATCTTCAGCAAGTTGCAAACAGATGCTTACGTTGGTATCTTATAGCGAAGCGGAATGAGAGTGTTTGGAGAAAACCCAGCCATAGGGCTCATGTATGGTAGACAGGGGATGGCATAAATTCCTGGACCGTTGTCATCTTCTTCTAGGTTTTGCGAAGGAAATGGTCTAGTGTACATGAACGGATACATCTGGAAATCAGAAATATATGGTACCTGAATCACCACAGCAGCAACAGTAAGAGGCGGGCAAATAGGAATCAGTTAAGAGCCCAAAAATCAATCTTCACATGAGAGGAAGGGGGGAAAAAAGTCATTTTTGACACAATTTTGCAGATTCAAGCAGTCGTACAGAAACCCTAACAACAATTCTACGAAGAGATCCCTTTCATTTCAAAGACCCTTGCATGCCCATAGTTCGATCACCTAAAAATAGAATCATATTGTTCCTCACTCTTCCCATCTGCTAACTATCTCTCTCGTACGACATGAGAATGGCGAATGGGATCATCCTCAATTAAGACTATACAAATTCCAAGTCCAAAGAAAATAGGAGAGTCTAAGAAATTGATTTCCCCAAAACAACGCAAAACTAAAGCAAGAACGTGATACCTGAACCAGCGTGACCTTGAGAACCGATCGAGATCTCCAAAGAAATCAAAGGGAAACAGCGTGGAAACAGGCACAGAAATGAGGAGGATCGAAGTACCTGAGGTTTCCCAAGCCCCTCATCGGACGACGGAGGGGGCGGCTGGGGATTGGAGGGACCGGCGTTGGGTTCTTCCGCCATGGGAGGAGAGTGGAGTTCGAGAAGCGTCAGGCGGTCCGTTGCTCCTCCGGGACTAAATAAGACGTTCTAGCGACCGGTGCAGAAGAATTTGCCCGCCATGTGGCATGGCTCGTCAAACCATGTTGTTTCCGGCGGTGAATGCGGCACGTGCTAAGGACAAGGCGTCACCCAAATGTTGTGACCCGGATTTAGCCAGGTTGGTCCGCCGGGGTTGCACGAACAAACATCTAATTGAAGTAGTTATCTGAAGAGAACAAGAAAGAAAAATATCATGAAAATTCAATGTAAATAATAATAGAAATCTAAATTTAAGCTAATAATTTATCAAAAAATATTATTAGAGATGGTAGGAAAATAATAATATGAACGACATCTCATCAGGAGTCACATGACTAAACACCTCGTTGTGACTCATGTAATCGATGCTTTAATAGTATATACTTAAATACCTCGATACTTCATGACCAATTATTTGTTTGGACATTTGGTTTTAATGCTCTCAATATTTTATTTCTTAAATCGACTAAAGTATTAGAGAGGTTTGTCATCCGATGTAATTTTATAAGATTTGGTAATTCAGAGAATTTGGCGTTTCCTAACAGATACGATTTCGATTGACTTCACATCAACGGATCAAATGACAAGAAGAGGATTTAACGTCTCCTAAAACTGTTCAAAGATAAAATAAGATCTCGATCGACTTCAACACCTCAAACCAGCAACGAGATTTAACGGAACATGCATATAAACAAAACATCACTACTCGATTTATAAAAAGCTCAGATAATAAACAAATAAGAGTACTTTATTTTGTATATTCTTCCTTAATGAGTGGATGATGTGACTTGGAGGGAAATAATCGAGGCTACTTGTGTCATAAATTAAACTCGCCAGGCATGCAGAGTTTGCTACATGCAGTTCGTGCTGCCATGGAAGAACATGCTGGTCGTCGGATCTAACGTAGGTAATAGTACAATAGAGGGGCTTGTATACAGAATCATATAACATGAGTTGGTGCCCTGAATTACCAAACATATGCCATGACGGAAGATATACGGTTCGAGAAGAGCGAGGGAATGGCCTCCTCAGAGAAGATTTTGATTGCCCTGTGGGGTTGAACCCTGGGGGAAGCCAGCAAATGGGTCACCGAAGGGATTGGCAGAGCTCATCTGCTGCTGCGGATATGGAGGCTGGTAAGGCACCATCATCATCATCTGCTGCTGCTGCTGCTGCTGCTGCACTGGGGAGTAGTACTGTTGCTGTAGCTGCTGCTGATAATACAGCTGCTGTTGCTGCTGTGCCATCAGGGCCATCTGCACGCTTGGTGGAGGGGCGATGCTGTTCGACATGGCGAAGGGATCTCCGAAGCCGAAAGGATTGGCGTCCATGCCGCCGCCGCCGGTGTAAGCCGCAGCAATTTGTTGTCTCCTTGATGAATCTTCGTACAGACTTTCGAGCAAAAGCCGGTCGAACCCACCAGCCTGCGCAGCAGAAATGTAACGGAGGTGAATTAGAAGGTGTCATATCTACCTCCACTGTTCTTTTAAAAGCTCAGGAGCAGGAAATTGGCTACAATCTCGAAGCCACAATCAACCTGGAAACGTAGAACAACAAAGAACATGATTTCCCTACAGATACAGGATTCTTAATCCCTGTAGACTCTTTGCGCGTGGATGATCAATGAAAACTCGAGTGTGACTGCAACTAGATAAGGAATGTACCAGTTGGCTTTCAACCAAGTGGCTGGTGTTGCTGCTTGGAGTAGTGACCAACGCCAACTCCCATCCAGATGAATCAGTTCCGAACAAGTCATGAGCTGTTGAGGCCTTTGTACCATCCCCTGCAACTTAAAGAAATGATTATGGTTGCTTGCAATGGTTTAACAAAGAAAGCACAGAGAAGCATGTGACTTTTCTCAGATATAGTATAGGATTTCAATGATCTCGAAGAGTATTCTTGCTCTAGACACAGAAATATGATAACATCATATTCTTCCGTGCTTGTGACATGAAAAATGAACACTAGGCTACCTGGTGAAATGATGGCTAGAGCCAATGCGTTACTTTCCTCAAGTTCAGCAGCAGCAGGATTTATTGCATCTAAGCCCTGCATGACGACATACATAAGAGATGCATATCACTTTCCTAATGCATTCACATCATGGAATAAATATACGAAAGGATACACATAACATACCAACAGGTCCCCCATAGTAGCATGCTGGGGTTCAGGCTCCGGTATAGGTTCAGGCTCCGGTGGCTGTTCCTCTTCAGGTGGCTGCTTCTCATCTTCCTCTGGTTTCTCAGTCTCTGGAGGTGGGGCTTCTTCTTGATCTTCTGTTGGTTCGTTCTTCTCTTCATATTCCTGGTTTAATCATGTAAGAAATAAGTACATTTATTTAAGAGTTCCCAAACAACACAATTAGAAAGCTCATGTATGGGAGACTGCCATTCTCAGGTGCATGTAGTTCATCCTTTACCCAAGCCTTTTCAGCATTTTGAGTTCATATTTTGGCAGGATATTGGAAATTATTGTGTTCTTGGGTAGTTGTTCTTGGTTTTTGTTTCCTACTTTTTTTATTTGGTTTTTTCACTGTTTCTTTTTACTGGATTGCTTCTTTCTTCTTTTTTTATTTTTGAATCTAGTAGATGGAATCAGGGCGGTTCCATTTCAACATCTTATCTGAAAAAAGAATCATAAAACACATCACCAACCAATCATTTTTGTCCAACCATTTAAAAATATACAAGTACTGCAGCTTAAAATTTTTGCTACAAAATAACGAAAGTCTGATCATTTAAGAAAGCAAAAACTATGCAAATATATAAAATAATAGTTCAAAATTCAACTGTCATGCAGGAAATCTCAAGCAAGATTTACCAAGTGTTTAAACTAAGTGTCATAGTCTATACATGTTTATCACCATAAAAATGGAGGAGAGGAGAGCTAATATAGAGTCCTCATTTAATATTCAGATAGTAATTAGCCTCATCATATCCAATTTACCATACGATGTTCATAGAGCTATGACATTGCATCACAAATATTGATCATATAGTCCTTCCTCTTGATTCGCATATATGTCTGACAACCAAACCAAGCTTCTTTTTCCACAGGTTATAAAATGCAAGGAAAATTCTTAAGCAAATACTTGTTGTACAGGACTACTTAATTAGCAACATAGAGAACCAATGCAAGCATATCCTGCAAACTTAATTTTCACTCACCAGCTTCTTACTTGAAACAGAACCAATCCCTGGTGCTTCTCTGATGTATTCTTCCATTGTTGCAAGAAATGAAGTAGGTGGCTAAGAAGATATAGATAAAAAAAAAAAAAACATCATTAGTAGGAAAATTTGTGTAGCTCGGAGTTTTCAGTTGGCTAAGTCAACCTTTAGATGCCTAAACAGGAATATGGGCACAAGTTTATAATTTGATGTCAGTTAGTGGCTAGTGTTAATATACAAAAAGTTTAAGCTAATAGATGAAGCAACATTTAGTAATCTATATTCTAATGTTCCAACACGCCTGTGTGCTGGTGAATAGCTAAAGTCCAAGTCGTTGAACTCAAATTAAATAGGAAAGAATTGATGAAGCATAGTGACTTAAACTTGGGACCTCCAACTTTAATATCATGTTAAATCTTAACCATTATTGATTCGTCAAACGGCTTAATCTGGTAGGTGAAAGGCTTTAACAATTTATATTCTGATAACCAGTAGTTTTGACAAATTGTTGATGAACCATATTAGATGTTTAAAACTGTCTAGTTCAGTTGGTAAGATGGTAAGTTATTCATAAAGCGAATATAATGGGAGAACCTGTCTCAGAGTTGGGAACTGAAAGTTCCTGGCAAGTTCCAAATGTTTGCAGATTTCATAAAACTCAGAGAGAGCTTCTGCCTGCAGGAAAATGAAGAAACATACATTCAGACTCACTGCCAGTCAAATTAATTTTCGGCAATTCTTCTTTTTAGAATTAGTTTTTGTTATTTTTCATAAAAATAATTCTTTTTAGAATTAGTTGTCTATGACAAGAAGTATGAGTCCTTGCAAAGAACAATGTATACCTGCTGCCCAGCTCTTTTGTATATTTCAAGGGCCTTGATGGCATCATATTTTGACATCTCAAAGAACTGCATAAGATGGAATTGGATAAACCAAGGTAGAGTGGCTGGATTATCTGTTGATCGAGAGGTGTAAAATTTTACAATATAAAGTCAATGTACCATATCCACCAGATTGATGATCCCATCATTGATTGCACAATAGATTTTGAAGCTCTCTTTCAAAACCTAAATGACAAAACAAGAAATATCTATCAGCTTAATGTTTATATTCGGGAAACTATTTGTTTGTTCTGCAAGAAGATTGCCCTAGTTAATTCCTTCTTTCAATTTATTGTTTCTTTCATGGCACAAGACAGCATTATCTACTTCCGAAATGTAAAATTTTGTGGTGATCAATAAGGAGACATAATTGGTCAATATCACTTACTGAGACCAAACAGAAGCCAAGCTGGTAAAGTTGGCATGAGAAAAAGATGCAAAGTCTACTAGATGTCACTGGACTAATGAATGAGCAGGGTCCAAGACCGGGCCACATAAAAATGATCTTTAGGTTCATTTATGAGGCCAGATAATTAAAAAAAATCAAAATTCCCAAATATGCACCGAAAAGGTGATGGATGTGTCACCCATTATGCTCTGTAAGAAGGGTTCAGTAGCAGTGCCAGAATATATAATAATAAAACATGACTTACGTAGCATATGGGGATAATACATTAAGAATGTTTATGACAGCGTTCAGACACCAATGAGGATGTGAAATGGTTCAAGGAAATTCAAGTCCTTCATGTCTACTTCATACTTCATATACATAGTTACCATTAATGAATAAAAAGAAAATTTGTAATTATAAAGAAATTAATAACATACTTCAAAATGTGAAAGGCATGATAAGAAATAATAAGAAAAACAATAACTAGAGTGAATCATTATGAATCCTATACAAGCCAAGGTCAAAGAAGTTGCTGCTTCAGAATTTATCATTATCAGAAAAATTAGAAGAGAGATTTTTCAAGTATTTATGGCATCTAAACTCTGTCTGAAGACCAATTACTGCCCGCATGAACTATATAAATTTTACATTCCTAGGTTATTTTGACTTAGTTATTTTAACATCGTGTTCAAATAAAAAATAATAATGCTCTTACAAACTTAAGCAGATATATGGCAACACAGTCATGTTAACTCTTGAAATCAGATAACCACAGACCGGCATCAAATAGATTGCCAAAAATACACTAAAACTGTAATCAAAGAAAATCTCAAGAAAACTAAAAGCAAAGGAAAACAAGACCATACCAGAGCTAGTGCATATTGAACAAGAAAGTTCCCAAATGCTGCTCCTTCAGGCTACAACATATGAATTTGATATAGTAAGTCCAGTAGAACCAATAGTGGAAAATAAAGTTACAGTCATAATAAAAATAACTGTCATATTTCCTAATAGCACATAGAGGGAAACAACTGCTATTTGATTTTACTTGGCAACCAATAAGGCGGAACAGGAGCTGTTGCAGAGCGGGCAACTGTTCCAACAGATCCGGACAACATAAGCTTCTGGTCCGGCTGTGTCCCTGGAAATTTATAAAGGAAAGAAAAATGCACAAAAATAGAATTATGATCCTCTTAAATCTCAAAAATATCTTGACACTGGGAGGAGACCTTAGCTGAATGCTGTGGAGATTTCATCAGTCGTTCTGCTTCAATATCATATTTTAAGATCCTAAAACACTCAAGCCGCTCCTCTAGGTAGAGTGCATATGTTCTTACCCATGCAGAACAATCCCAAGCTACATGAAGGAAACCCTGAGCATTATGAATGGACCAAAATTTTCCTACTTAAACCAGCAATAGTGGGCCTTCTAGAACGATGAGAAAGAAGCCAACCTAGAGGACCTGAATCATCCTTAAAGTTGGATATCTGTAGAACACTTCCTCGACGAGAGTAACTCAATAGTTCCTCCCGGAACGTAGGATCACCCTCTCTCAGTGTCCTGTGGATAACTATCAATGTTTTCAGAGCAACCTGTAAAATTTCATCAAGACTTAATTGTCATTTTGAAGTACAAATCTACAAAACATTAGCTAGTACCAAATCTGAATTCTCAATATCTTTCAAGTATGAAATTGGATGGGATGTTCCCTCATACCTTTCCTAAGGAAAAATTAAAAAAAAAACAATATGATTTGTGTAAAATATTGCTGTTATGCGTTGAATATATGTAGTTGTTATAACTTTTGTTAATGACAAATAGCAAGACAAAGTTAAATAGAACTCTGTGCTGTACCCTCCAGCTACTCGTATGGACTTGATCTCCGACGTCGAGCAGCAGCTTCTGGCCTTCCATTTTCGCTCAACAACCATGTCAATCTGGACTTGAAACCTTGGAAGTTCGTAGGGACTCGGTTGTGTAATCCAACGGTTGATAACATATCATAAACCACAATGTTATTGATGTCTTACAGCATTCATTGATGTTTACAATGAACCAAATGTAAATAACATGTAATGTACACAACAGAGGCACTACGATAGCAGAATAACCTTAAAAAGTAAGAGAACTAACAGGATAGTTGGAATTAGATAATGCTATACTCATGCTTTCGTTCAATACAATCTTACATCAAATTAAATGGTCAATTAAGTAGCATGATAGCTCAAATATAAGGATCAGCATACAAATTATTAATTTGTTATCAGACTCAAGTTTGTAATAACATGTTTCGAAGGATGTGGATGTTACATACCGTCCAATTACGTGTCTTGGACAATCTTCTGCCAAGTGCATATATGCAGTAAGCTACATCTGCTCGTGGCCGTGATGCAGCTGTAGCAGCAAATATCTCTGGAACACGAAACAAGGCTCAAAATAAATGTTGCCCGATCTGGACATCTAAACAGAATGGCCAATTCAACAAGTAGCTAAAAGAACCCTAGTTCAAGTACGGATTTCATATTAAATTCTCTTTTTATTCATGTTCTAAGGACCTAGAATCTCAAATTCCATCTTTATCTAATTGTTCTGATTGTTAACGTAGATACGTACAGAAACAACCAAATTCCCAAAATCTATCAAACAAAATGAATCAATAAACATGACTCAATTGGAATACATGCCGAGTTCACTCACTTCGCACGTGCCGTTCCTTCGGTGGGCATTCGACATGATTCGTAGCCTTCACAATCGCAACATCCAGATCCTTGCACCAAATCAATCAAAGAAGCAATGGAAGAAACACGATTTAGAGAGAGAGGGGATCATCGACCACTTCGGTATCTGATGAATGCTAGTACGAATTGGAAAGCAAAGCACTCAAGCAAGAAGAAGGGCATGAGATCTTTCAGATTCAGGCAAGGGTTTCGAACCTTGAATTCGCTGTTGACCTTGGCGAGCCCGACCTTGGTGGAATCCTTGAGGGCTCCGTAGGCTTTCCGCCATGTCCCCATCCACCCCGTCCTGACCTCCAATTCTCCCTGTCCCCACCCCCCACCTTTGCCTCTCCCCAAAAGGAGGATCGAGAGGGAGAGAGAGGAGACGATCTCTTACCCAGTCGTAACCGCAAGCTTTATAGCACCCGAAACCTTCGGGCCTTCTCTTCTTCCTCCCCTTTCTCTCCTCCAAACTCGCTGTTTGGGTCTATAACAAGGCAGTTGATATACACCATCCCTCTTTTTTGCTATTGTGCTCTCGACCCACTCCGTTGTCCTCTTCTCGGAGCGACATATTTGCTAAATGGGAGTGAGTTTATCATGAAGATTGGCCGTTTCCCCACAGTGGCCCGCGATTAACCATCATGGCGCCATTGATGAACGGACAGGATCATCCTTAGTTAATCCGACGGTGATGTTTTGATTCCGCACAGGGAGGTTGATATACATCATCCCTCTTTTTCGCTATTGTCCTCCAGCCTCTCGGTTCTCCTCTCCATCGAGTTACATATTTAATAAAATGGGGGTGAGTTTAGCAGGTAGGATTGAGGCCATCCTCTGACAACGGCCATCGATGACCATCATGGCGCCAGTGATGAACGGCCATGATCGTCCATGGTAAATCTGACGGTTCTAGCTTGATTCCGCACCGTATTCCCATATGGTAGAAGACCTTTTCCCGCTCTCTCTCTCTCTGCTCTCCCATCTTTCATCATGCTCTGTTCTCAAACGCAAAACATAACAAAGAAGCTAGGGTTTGTGGATCACCGGGAACGCGGACCAGGCGGTGGGCTGCTACATCAAAAAGAGCTCGATCCAGTTGCCCAATCATGTCTTCTTCCGCGGTATGGCCTTCTCCTATCTTGTTGCCATCACAGAGCAGGGCCACCTCCCGGAGCACCAGCCGAAGCAATCCATCTCAGACTAAGTCCGCTGCTACCCTGTCTCAGCTTCTTCAGGTCCGTCCCCGATACCCCACTGCCTTTGCACCCGACTTGTTTTAAGACTACAAAACGGGTTCTAGGTTTTGTCTAGCCGATTTCGAGGTCTAGTCGTGTGATCGCGTTCGCTTTGCTGAAAGCGAATGGAATTTGCAGACCTAAAACACATGAGATTAAGATACGATGTTGGAGAGGGATTTTAGAGTGCTTGACTCTTTTACCGAGCAGGCTGATCGGAAGATAGTATACATAGATTCAACGAAAATAGTTCAAAGATGAAAGGCGAATATGGTGAGACTTCATATTTGGCGATTACATTCTTCTCTGCGCATGAGATCTAGTTTGATCATGAAGCTATTGAAGTTGAGGATGCTCTTTTTATTTGTCTGGAAGCCGGGCAATGTTGGCCGCGTGTGTAGGGAATAGTTCCAACTGGTGTATACCTGCTTGGATTACATCTGGAGGCTTGAAAATCTAATCTGCAAGTGATAGAAGAGGCACCAGAAATTGACTCCCTGAGATTTTTCTGATTTAGATAGGATCGAGAAAGGAAGTAGTAAACGCTTAGCACTTTGGAGCTGGGGAGAGTAAATAGGATTGCAAAGGGAACAATTGCAAAGATCATTTTATATACCTCGTTTATACATATAAAGGTCAGCAAACCCAATGCACCAGCGATGATGGATGCCCTTCCCCGATGCATTAGAGAGATAGCTTATAAATGTTGAATTTGGCCATCATTAGTCTAATGAGACCGACATTAATCATTGAGATTACAGAATAGTAGCTCATTGATGTTGCGAGAATCGTTGCCACTAAATGCTTACCTCGTGGCTTTCATATAGATGCCTTTTGGAAGACCTCGTGGTAATGCTTGCCTAATAATGTTGGGTACTTGATTGTGTTGTCAACTTCTATGATGCCTCATGCAATATTTATCACAAAAGTTGCAGTCTTAGATGAAAACCCTAGTTGATCAATTTGTGGCTTGAAAGGTGAAAAATGATCAAGCAAATATCTTTAGAAGCCGAAGTAATTGGGACGGAACATGATGTAAGAAAGTAGAGATGATTGGCTTAGGAGAACAAGGTATGGTAAGCTTTGTTTTATTTGGCAAAAGAACAAGACTAGTGCAAATTTTCAAGAAGATTTAATAAATTTGATGAAAGGATATTTTTTTTTTTGTTTCATTCACTGGGTTAGCGAGGAAGAATTTTAATCTCATAAACAAAATAACTCATTTCCATTACATGGGAATGGTGGCCTTTTTTCCTTTTTCATGCTACTAAAGATGAGGAATTCAAGGAAATTGTCTTTTGAATTAATATCATGTATATATATGTTCCTGTAGTTTCTGTTACGCACATCATGGATGAACAACCTCAAGAGACTTTGCCTTCTGTTATACCCAACTCATCATGTCCTGTGACATTCCTAACTGTAAGCATTTGAGTTGACACAGTTTGGATATGCCCTTGAAGTACTTAATTTAACTGTAAACATTTCATTGTGCCTGCTTTTCAAGAATCAATGACGATCAACACTAAGTTTCTATCATGAAAGAGAATTTAAACCTTGAGATTTGAAAATTTTGTGTCTGGACATTATCTTTTCTCCTAACATTGTTACTCGTTTTTAATGGAAATGAATTTTTGGTACAGATCAATGTTGGGATCTGCAATCTGGTATGTTTTTCTAAGCTGCTAATTTTACATGAACCTTTCGAATGTAAGGTAAATTTTGCCAGTTTTGTGATCAAATGTTCATTGTGCTATCTGTCTTGGCTCATTAGATGAGCGGTATGGATATGGAAACTGGTTTGCTAAAACTACGTTCAAGATAAGTGCCTTGAGCTAAAGTGAAGAAACAATCCGTTAATATGGTTTTCTAGCTGGACCTTTTGCAATAAAGTTCTGATGTCAGGGTGAGGATGCAGTGTGAGCTCATGAAATGAGCATGATAAAGTTCAAAAATTATGAAGCAGCTTGCTAAAAGAAATTCTAAGGTTAAAACCTGAAATTGAAGAAACTAAGTTGTAGTAGTATACAACAACTGATCAATATTATGCAGTCAATGGAGATTAAAATATAGCAGTCAGGTCCGTTTAGAGAGGTCAAGATTAGGTGCAGAAGACCTGAAAGTAACATATATGTGTAGAGTCCAATGGTTATCATATTGTATGACCACTTAAATGATCGTATTGGAGCCTTGTTGTAAGAATATAGTGTATATGGTTATGTGATACTTTTATATGGAAGGAGTAAATTAAGAAAATCAATATATGTTCATGGAGAAAGGTTTGTTTTCAAAAGTTGGCAGCATGAGAAAGTGATGCAGCAATTGTGAATGTAAGGATTGCTATGGAGACCTTATGTGACAAACCAAGAAAAGAGAGGTAAACCAAGAAAAGAGTTTGCATAACATGTTCAATCTACACAATAGGGGAGAGAGAGATCAGAATGCTCGGATGATTTAAGAAGGAAAAACCACTGCAGAACTAGCAGCCTTAACTGCATTGCATTAAATATGATTATTGTATACGGTTGGAACTATCTTAATAAAAATACTTAAAACACATTTGTTTTTATTTGAAGTACATTCTGAACTAACTAGATAGGATCAGCTGTGCAAGAACTTGGTGAAATTTTCCATGCATGTCTGAAGTTCTAGTCATTGTAGGACAAGAAACATTTTGAAAATGTGAAGTTCAACAGGGCATACTGTTCTCAACAACTCCGTAGTTTGTTTGTTTTGCTTGATCCAATGCTCATATATCAGTGATCTGCCCCCTTTGGCTGTATCAGAAGTTGTTGCTACTTATATGGGAAATAGAACAAAGACAAATACAGATGTCTAAATCATTGCTCATGGGGGGCAACCTTGTGACTCTCACTTCCCAAGTAGGTTGCTATCTCAGTATTCTAATTTGTAGGCTTAAATATATGTGATTCTACCTGAAAGCAGTTTTTTTTTTCTAATTAAATCTGTAAACAGTTTTAAACGATTAAAATCTCTGCTAAGCATGTGTATTTTGACTGAAACAACAATGTTCTTGTTTTATGAACAAATTCAATTTCCGTTTAAGCCTGCAAACAATACGTGCCATCTTTCTGTCTGCTTTCTTTCGTTCACATCTCCTGAACTCGTCAAATTAGTTCTGCTGTTTCCCAATTTTTACATCGTGCAATTACTAATGATGTTTTGCAGACAAAAGCAATGTGGAGTTGTTTTCTCGATAACAATGGTGTGGACTATCAAGTAACAAATGGTTTCCTCTTATCGATTTTGAACTAGAAGAGATAAGAATGATTAACCCGCATCCGACCCTCAGATGGCCCAAATTGTTTTAAACCTGAGTTACTAGTAATATATACATCTAGTCATATGTCCAATCATATTCATCCTCACATTGAATAGATGCCAAAATCAGTCTGTACTTGGTGTTTTGTTTGCCAAGACTATGGATTAGGGTTTCCTTTAAAGTTTTAAATTATCATTGAATTTTCTTCACGTGATGCAAAACCACTTATGCTTGATGAATTTGCATAATAATATTATATGTCTGCTGTGCAAAATTATATTTGATGCATGAACTGGACAATTGATGATCCTGAGTTGCTATACTATTAAATTGCCGACTAACTAGTCTCCTCTTCACCCTGTGCAGGCAAGGCATGCACTGCATCGCAAGAGCCGTGAAGCTTTGAATCCTCGGTTGGAGCCCACCGGTGACAAGCAGCACCGTGGCGCATAGTGATCGAGGCTCAGCTCCAAAGAATCCCAATTCAGATGCTCGTCGCTTGTGCCACATGAAATGATCCCTCGTAGCCGCGATGAGAACACCAGCTGGAGTTTGCCTGGTGCCCTCAGTCCTTTGACATTGATGAAGCCAGGAGTGATGGTTGCACATCGGCTTTGCCTCGTCCAAAACAATCATGTCATCAGCTGGGATCCTCTTCCATGCAAAGATAGAGGGGATTGGACCCCTCGATTTACGAGGGCCACATGCAGATGGCAAATGTTAGAGTGCAGCTGGCTCATTCCCTCCCATCCATGTGATGAAGATGACACGAGGCTGTTGGCATCTGGGAGCGTCTCCTCGCTGCCTGTCCCGGTGGATCACATCGTCATGTGCCCCGAGACCGAGTGATGGGGACGTCACAACGCAACCAAAAGGCAGCACGCACTGTTTGCCAGTGCACACCGCAAGGAAGGTGTGTGTAGCTGCAACCAATGGGGCATCTCCATCGGGTAAGTCGCAAAATGTGACTCTCGTCATCCTGATTTAGACAGGCGTTAACGTTCTCTCGCTCTCGCTATCGATGATTTCGATCCGCATGTTCTCCGGTCTCTCCCACCCCGTTTTCCAGGATGATTAGTGTGATCGATTGAACATGTTTTTATAATCTTTTGTGTTTTTTCTCTCGTGGGTGTCGGCATGCAGGAACGTGTGAATGATGACGACGTCGATAATTCTTTCGATTTGATGAACTGCTAGATTTTTATGGCAGGATGACACCCAGGTTTTAGTGAGACTCCTGCCTTGCTGAAATTTACATTAACTTTCAATTTCGAATGTCTATTTTTTAAAATAAAAATGATATATTTTTTTAGCACGAAGACACGGTCACATTTATCTTCATCTTTTCTTTTTTTTTTTTCTTTAGTGATCGTCTTTGTTGAATAATATTTTTAATCATTGTTTACAACTCGAGGGCTCAAGTCGGATCGGAGTCCAACATTTCGACAATGCACGTGTCATATTTTCATTTGGAATTAATTAACTAATTAGATTATGGATGCATGAATGGAGATTCTCAAGACATGTTACTTGAGAGAACGACGAGGAACCCTAGGGCTACTAGGGTCATTTCGTCTAAGAGATTCACTGCAATTAAGAGTTGGGGGTGGGAGGAGGAGAGAGACGCTACCTGTGCTTCCATCTTCCTTTTCTTTGAGTCCTCCTTCTCGCTCCATGTTCTCTTTGGTTTGGCCACTCTCCTTGCAGGCTCCGTAGCAGCTTGAACCCCATCTCTTGCGTGCTTCTGATCCGCCCAACTCGCGATACTCTCGCTTTTTTCTGAGGTATGGATCGTTTATTGCGGCATTGGCACTTCGAGTCTCGCCGAGCTCGGGGTAGAATGGCGAGTGCGGGTCTGTTCCCCACTCTGGTTTTAGATCTGAGTGAGTGGGAACGAATTCCGTCTTCTTTTGGTAGAGTTGGAACGAGATTTGGCTCCGAATTTGGTTTCCTCCGGGGTGGAGATGGGCATCAGGCGGGGATTGATTTTGGCCCGAATTGGTTGCTTAAATTCATTTGCTTGTACTTGGTCGCGGAAAGTTGTTTCCTTTGTCTCGTTGGTAGCTTTTTTCCTTGTCACTGGATCTGTTTTTCTTTTCTTTCTTTTTTTTTTTGCGGGGGAAATTTTTTTCTTCAATTTTTTGGAATAAAAATAAATTAGAAAAAAATTGCAGTTTTGTTCGTGATGGTTAGCATTGGAACTTGTTAGAGATGGGAGTGTATAGAGTGGAAATGCAAATTCGAGATCTTTATCTTGATTTTAGAGAATTTTTTTAAGAAGGGGCCAGTTCTTTTTCTGACATCTTTCACCCATGTATGTTACTTTATGTTAGATTCTAAATTTGTGCACGTTACAGTGGAATCTGTATTTCGTTTTATGGGCATTAGAAAAATTACTGAAGTCAGCAAGAATCTGAAGTTTCATGCAAGAGCATAGAATTCTATTATTTGGATTGGAAATTGAGATGTCCCTATTAGCATTTTTATCTTTTTTAATCCATTTATCTGCCTTCCAGTCTATGTGACCTTGGATAGTCTAAATGGACTTGCGGAATTTTTTTAGCGCTGCAATCTAAGACCTGAATATTCATTTGATCTCTGCTTGTTGAATATGTTAGTGTATTTGACTTAGTCTTTTCATTGTTTCAGGTCACTATTTGATATAATATCCTTGATTTTAGCCAAACTCCTGTATAACCTCAATTTCTTCTGCATGGTTTCTAGCTCGTCTTCAGATGAAGGTTTTGAAGGTGAGCTTGTAAGTTCCAATCTCTGTTTTTGACCTATAGGATCTAAAGAAAGAAATTAAACTAAATGTTAAAGTTGAATCGACAATAGGCAATCAATATATTGAGATGCCTTATGTGTTGAATTAACTGGAGGTGCATATTTTACTGAAGGAGATCAACTGTGACACTGGAGTAATCGCAAAACGATGCTATTGAGCATAGAATATTTTTCCCTTAACTTCACCTGTGTTGTTCAAGAGCTGTTGATAAATTTTTGAATTGGGGGCATAATCAGTACAGGCATAATAGTGCCATGGAAGTTTGAGACCAAAGACAGTTTGAATTGGAAGATTGAAGGGATGCACAAGGACATAGAAACTACTAACTGCTCAAGGCTGGTCGGGGAGGGTCTTCTATGTCATCTTCATTCCATATGACATTGTTATTAGATCACATGATGGAAAACAGAATTCACACAACTTTTGGCAGATTTAATATCATTGCTTGAGTAGGTTATCTCTTATCATCCTCAACTTTTAGTTTCCTGATATGTGTTCTTTGTCATGTTACTATTTCAAGTTGGAGACACCTAACATGGTTTACAAAATACTTTGAAATTAGCTGGTTAAAACTTTGACTATTTGATAGCAAGGTCTAAGGATCAAATCTCATCCTCAGTACTTACCATTTGCAAAAAAAAAAAGAAAAAAGAAAAAAGAAAAATGAAGTTCTAGTATAGATAATTTTCAAATGCATGAAATTCACTTTTATAGGTCTAGAGTTGCAATCATCAGCTTATTTCTCTAGTTAAGAGCTTTTTTTAAATCATTTTTAATCATTTCTTCTGTAGAAAGTTTTTGTTTCCATGATCCTTGGTTTATTTTGCTTCCCATATTGGGCAAATAAGTTTGAAGGAGACCTTTACTTTGTTTACCTTGTTATTGCTACAAGTTTTGGTTAGTTAGTCCTATTTCTAATGTAACTCAGTGTAATGAAAATATACTTCATAAATATTTTATTTTTCCAGCCATTGACTCAATACTCTTGAAATTTGCTTGCAAAAAAGTTAATGCAGATTTAGAGTGCTTTTGTTGTCTGATCCTCAATTTGCTATGGATAGCCATTGATAACCTCAGGCAATTAACACTCTTGGAGGAATGTTAAATTCCTAGGTACTTGTCTTGTTAAGAAAGGTAGTAGTAGAAATGAGTATTATACCAACAGAAACCAAGTATGACTACTTCAGAGTCTTAAGGATTGATACTTAGATTTTGCCAAGAGTAGCATGAAATTTTGCTGTTTTCCATTAATACCAATATGGGCTTGGGATTTCAATTGATTCATTTTTGTACTGCATTCCTTTTTATAATCTGTAGAATTTCTAACTAAACAATGCATGTAAAAGAGTGTGTCTGAAAATGCATTCTTGATCTCTGACATGGTTTCTTAGTATTTTAACAGAGCGCTTGAGGGATAAATTGTGGCATTGCACTTAACTTGCAACTTTACCCTCGTCATGAGTGCTGATCCCCATGGATTACAATAGATATATGTCTTCAGCCTTGCCATGATCTATCAAGCCATTTGAAGTCTAATGGGTTCCAGATTCCCGTCGCACCAGCTCAGCAATGGCCTCTATGTTTCAGGCCGACCTGAGCAACCCAAGGAGAAGCCTCCAGTGATTTGCTCCACAGCCATGCCTTATACAGGAGGAGATATTAAAAAATCTGGGGAACTAGGGAAGATGTTTGATCTTCATGTGGAGAAGTCCAGAAAATCTGGGCCTCTTAGTAATACCCCTTCAAGAAATCGATCATTTGGAGGTGCTGCTTCCCACTCAGGGCCTATCATGCCTAATGCCCCTGGGCAGTCTTCTTATGCAGCCCCAGGTTCTGGTTCTTCATTTGTCACTGGTGGTTCTGGTAGACAGAAATCTAATTCTGGCCCACTTAGACATGGGGATTCAGTTAAAAAGTCATCTGGGCCTCAATCTGGAGGTGTCACGCCAATGGCTCGCCAAAACTCTGGTCCTCTTCCGCCGGTACTGCCAACTACAGGTCTCATCACTTCAGGGCCAATATCTTCTGGGCCACTTAATTCGTCTGGAGCCCCTCGGAAAGTATCAGGTTCTCTGGATTCTACCAAGTCAATGAAGCTACATAGCACCTCCATTGTTCATAACCAAGCCGTCACTAATCTCACTCAGGAGAATGATTATTTGTTCAAGAGGAGCTTGCCTAAGCCTATCCTTTGGTCTGTTGTTTTGTTGTTTGTGATGGGGTTTATTGCAGGTGGCTTCATTCTTGGTGCTGTTCAAAATGCCATTCTTCTTATTGTTGTCGTAACCATATTTGGAGTTGTCATTGTGCTTTCCTTTTGGAATACTTGTTTTGGACGAAGAGCAATTGTAGGATTCATTGCCCGGTATCCTGATGCTGATCTGCGAAATGCAAAGGACGGGCAGTATGTCAAGGTCTCCGGGGTATGTAACTTGAGCACCATTGCTGGTTGTCTTCAAAGCCATCAAAGGAATAAATCTATAGTTGCTTTTTTCTTTCTGAAGATATACAAATTATTGCTTTAAAATATTTGCAAGCAGTCCTCTTCAAACTGGTTGTGAGCTCTGAGCATGTTTTGAAATATCTGTTACATAACCAAAGGTATAATTAGTTAACTAGTTCTTCTTCTGGCCCATGGAGCTTCTGTCAACTGATTAATATGTGAAGAAATATTGCTGAAAAAGTCTTTCTTTTAACATACTACTTCTGATTGTTAAATATATCTCGTCTGTTTTTTATTTCTTGTCTACCCCTCTTTCTCTTAGTTTCACTCTTAATTGTCGAGCTAGTTGGTATTTTTAACTTGAGCCTTTTGCAGGTTGTTACATGTGGAAACTTTCCACTTGAGTCGTCATATCATAAGGTCCCCAGATGTGTGTACACATCCACTGGTCTATATGAATACAGGGGCTGGGACTCAAGGACTGCCAATTCCCAGCATCGGTGTTTTACCTGGGGATTAAGATCAGTGGAGGTATGCCACTTTTCTAATTAGCTGAATTTTATAAACAAATATGGAACTTTTAGACTAAACGACAAGTGCACAAGCTTTAGTATCATATGATTACTTTGACCTAACCGTCACATTCTTCTTATGTGAAACGTTGGCAGAGGCATGTGGTAGACTTTTACATATCTGATTTTCAATCGGGATTGAGAGCTCTGGTCAAAGCCGGTTATGGTTCTAGGGTGACCCCATATGTCGATGAGTCTATTGTTATCGACGTCAACCCAAACAACATGGACTTGTCTCCTGAATTTCTCAGGTGGTTGCAAGAGAGGAACCTTTCCAGTGATGACCGCGTGATGCGCCTGAAAGAAGGGTAATCTGAGATATTCAATCCCTAACATTTATCAAATAAAAAAATGTTTCTGCTGTCTGTGCTCTCTGCAGTAGAAATAAGGAAGATGCTAGGATTGTATTTCTTGGTTAGACAATTTTCTGTTATGGTTGGAATATTTTTCTTCCCATCAGGTTCTCTTCGTGTGTCTAATGTTTTGTTTCTCATTAATCGTCGGCACTCTAATGAGAGAAACAAATAAATCTTTGCACAAGGTTCATTCGGTTGACTACTTGAATCAATTTACTGCAGTCATGTCAAAGAGGGCAGCACCGTCAGTGTAATGGGGATCGTCCAAAAGAATGAGAACATTCTAATGATAGTTCCTCCTCCTGAGCCCTTCTCCACAGGATGCCAGTGGGCAAAGTGCATAGTTCCAGCAAGCCTCGACGGAATAATATTGAGATGTGAAGACACTTCAAATGTTGATGTCATACCGGTATAATGGACACAATTGGCGTCAAAATACTAGATGTTATTTATGCCATCTCTGCTGTTAGCTTTGGCAATATATGACATCGTGATCAATCATGGCCTAATATCTTGAGCTTGTGTAACTTTGTATTTACCCCTTTTGTTTAATTAAGCCTAGATAAATTTTTAAGATGGCTTAGTGGATAATTGTGTTGTTTGAAGGGAAAACTGAGCAACACCTACTGTACTATTCTGTTGTTATTCAGGTAAATTGTATCGGCCGATGCCATGTATAATTGGTTGTTCTCGTTTCCATGCAAACTATTTCTTTTTCTTTAGCTCTTAGGAGATTCAAAAGTGTTCAATGGATGGCAATTTTGCATTGAGTTGTGAAATGAAGTTAGTGTCTCTCATCAGTTTGGCTGTTCAAGTACTTTTGTTTCACTGAAGAAAAAGAAGTATCAACTTTGTGCTCAATCAATGCATAAAATTTCCATATCTGCTCATGAGTTTTGAATGCCCTAATAATTCATAGGAAATGGGCATAAATGTGCTAAAAGTGTTAAGATTTTTTTTTATTTTATTCAAAAAAAAGGGTAAGGTTTTGAACATTGACATCTCAAATCTAAGGTAATGACATTCGATTGCCCGACATCCATTCCTTCTCTCGGTAATACATTATAACATTCATTCCTTTCGTCGATAATACATCATGATCGGTGCCGACATGCTGAATCTGCCAGAGATGTTGCAGGACCGCATGGACATGCAATTTGTTGGTTGGTCCCCCTTCCTTTGCTGGACCAGCACCGCAAGCATGAAATGTCTGCAGGACCATCCTCCTCCATCAGAAAATTTTTCCCATGCAAAGGCAGGATCATTTCCTTGTTCCAAGCTTCACAGAAGAGATGAGCTTCAGGTTCCTGGTCATCAAAAGATGAGCTCACAGTGCCCATAAAGCTACAGGTTACAAACCCTTGGCTTGCTAGTGATTCAGAGACACTCAAAAAAGAAAAAGGCATCTGAAACCATGAGAGGAATTTGCACAATTACTTGACCAGGTCATGAGACAAGGCTTCTGCAAGCCTTGATGGATGGCAAACCATTGTTCTCATGGTTCGGTCCAAGAACTAACAACATTACAAGAAGTTGCATTTTATAGTATCCACTCCACTCATAGCATGGTGGAGACCTGAAACAGGAATCTCCAAAAGTGCCTACAGCCGAAGCACAAGCTCCACCGACACCACAAATCATTTGACCTCTCTTGTTGATGTTTTATCCACTGGAGTAGCACAATAATACGGTTTTGGAAAAAAGAAAAATCACAAGATTTTGCTTGAAAATTGCAACATAATCTCTTGCCAGTTCAAATTCATAAAGACAATAAATCGCTTGGACTAGAGCAGAGTAAGCCTATTTTTGTCCGCAATTATGTAAAGATATCGTGGAAGATTCAAAATAAGGGGGAGAAAGATGTAGAATAAGTTCATTTATCGGAGAGCTACCATCAGGAGAGTGTCTTGCAAAACCCGCTCGTATCTGCTGGCCTCTGAAATCATCACTGGGATACTTGTACCAAGGTGAGACTAATTCAACTTCCGCTATACCTATTTATTATCTCCTCAAGAGCTGCTTTCGCATCATCCAGTGTCTGCACATCGTGTTCAACTTCAAATGATATCCTTTGAACGTTAAACTGCATTGGCATAAAAAAAGGTGTCCCCCATGAGCACCTCAAGATAAACAGCATCTGTTCTATGTAGATATAAAAGCTAGATAATGTATGTAACAAAGTATGCACACAATTTGAAACTGAAACAGTACATGAAGTTCCGATGAAATCGAAATCAAAATACCAAATGCACCAGAACTATAAAAGTACCAATTTCTGCTGTTTTTATTAGTTAACACCTAAATAATCTTTAACTCAATAATGGCCTTAAATTTAAACAGAGTGGTCCTTATTTTGGATTTGTATATCCAAGTGAAATCTTCCAACACTGGACTGCCCTTTTATGTCAATCCCAAGTACAGCCACACACATGCAATCAAGAGGTGAGGAAACTTAAAGAGCATATAAAATACTTTCAGAGACTTGATCAACAGGCAAAAGCAACTAAGAGTATCAAGATAGTGATCAATCAAACTAAGAATATATATATATATATATATATATATATATATATATATATATATATATATATATATATATATATATATATATATGTATATATATGTATGTATGTATGTATAAAGTAGGTGACATGAAACCTCCATCAAACAAAGGCAAGTGCTTATCTTTCTGCCATATAATGCAAACACACAAGAAAGCTGCATGTGCTTTTTAATCCACCTCCCACACCATCTTGATTAGACAAGCACTTGAATATCGTAATCTTTCACATATTCAATTAGCGCTAGCTCCGATCAATCAGGATGAAGAGATCTCTCAACATCACTCCTGACCCTCTTATCTTGACCCCAGAACTTTGCAGTTATTCATAATGCTCACTGCTCAATTTGATCAATCATGATCACATCCCTTCATCTAATGCTCTATTATATTCACAATTATTGTGAAATGCATAAGCGACACTTTTACAAAAGAGCTTAGCAATTTCACTAGACAAGATGTCCAACATGACATTACCTGATCTTTGATGTCAGAAAAAAATCATTATTGCACTTGTAAATTTTACTAAAATCTGCTGACCTAGAACTAGAAGTCAAAATAGTGATGATAATATTAGTTTTTGATCTTTCTTGTCAACTATGACAGATCAAATTGCTAGATCAATCCGTTGTGATTTAAAAACTTGCAGCAGAGTGAAAATCAAAAGTTGGAATTAAAAATTCAATATTATCATGAAGTGGTACATAGCTCAGTATTTAGAATTATAAGGGGACACAGACCTTTTTCTTTGTGATATTCTAAGTGATAACAGTTACCTGTGCACCTTGCCGAACCCGAATATCAGTGCCTTTACTGTCTATGGAAATAAAAGCAGCATCATCTATCTCAGCTTCTGTTGATAACATATCTTTGAGTGATTTTGAGAAGATTGCATTAAGTTCCTAAGTAGAAGATATTATTATCAAATGTCAATTGTCAAGAAGAGAGCAAGGTCACTTGACACTAATAGTCTTTTTTCTTTTGAAAATTAAGGGTACAAAAACATTATAAAGTTAGAACACAACTGTTTGATGAAAAGCATGCAGCTGTGTGTAAAGATACCTTCAAATTTTGTTCTCCACTGTCAGCAGCAATTTTATCAGGTTTTGAGGCCTCATATTCCTTAACATCTACCCATGCAACAGTTCCAAATCCTCCAATGAAATAGATGTCACTGAACTATGTTGAAGGTGATATAAGCCATGGAAATATATAAAGAGTACATACTTCATATTCATGAAAAAAATATGATTGAAGTAAATGATTTAACACAATAAGAAAGAAAACATGAGTAATTGAGCACCAAAAGCAAAGTTTAGACATAAAAAAAGACCGATACCGCTTCAACGTCCTTAAATGGTGAAAAACCTAACAAATATTAGAGTTTGTTATGAAGACTTGAAGGTAAAAGAAAACCTTAAAAATTTATACATTCTCATTGCATCTTAAAACAACTTACACAAAACCATGTTCATGGACCATGCATATATTCTGAATCTAAAATCTGAAAAAGCAAAATCATTGACAAATTTGTCTCAAATTGTATTTGGTCCCATTGGAACTTGCCTTCCAAATGTGCAACATAGTACAAATGCAATTTCTTGAAATTGAAAACGCTAGCAAACAATCAAAGTAACAAGAATAATCCTTCTGTAAAGTGACAACAACAGTACAAGTTTGTTGTTCTTGGCTAGTGTCGATTGGCATGGAGCCATTCCTTATTATACTAGCATGTTACCAGAATGAGACATGCTGGTGGAAATAATATGCAAGGTCAATCCTGTTGGAAAACTGTCATGGATGTAAAGCTTTGAGAGAGATTTCTTGGCACAATGCCTTGTTCCTCTATATCCTTATTTTACCCTTCTTTATTTCTACTATCCTTCTTTTCTATGCAAGAATCCATTCAACAGCAGATTAGACCCTCATTCTTGTTAAAATCATACCCAAACCCAATCAGATAGAATTCACATTTTCAGTCTAACAACTAGGTGGCAAGCTCAAAAAGATTAGTAGCAGAGCAACTCAATCAAGGAAAGTCTTGAAGATCTCAATCAGAAATATATTCAACTGTTGATGGTGATTGAACCTAAATTTAATAAGAAACTTCAGAGTTATGATGAAGGATAGGAAACTCTAACTTTTAGCTCTGTATCCAAAACTTCAAAGATGCATTTAGAACCTTTGCCTCTATTCTAACAATTTTCTTACTACAAGAATTCACCTCTACATCATATCATACCTTGATCTAAATCAAATCAAAACTGCTCAAGTTGAAGTTCAGTCTATCAATATGCTAGTGGATTCCTACAAACTGTATCTAAAATTATTATCAGGTCCAGTGGTACTAGTATATAGTTTCAACTTTCAAGTACATGTGAATGCACAAAATCAAACGTGGGAAAAGAAGTTTAAAGGCAAACCTAATGTTCTGCATCCTGTAATAGTATAAGTTGCCCAATTGTTTGGATGCCCACTGCTGGTGTTTTGCCACAAATTGCTGACGAGCCCATTCCTAAGGTAGATAAAAATGTAACATCTTTAGACATCCATTACCAGCTAAGCCGTAAAGTAAAATTTTTTTTGTCATAACATCTATAATAACCAGCAGAACTTTGACAAAATATTCAGGGTAATCCTAATGGCCATTTAACACATCAAATCTCACTCCTGTGTCAGTATCTCTCCTAATCCCTGTCTACATAGGGGATCTCTTTCCTTGATGTATGACAGCCATAAACTTTAACCTAAATATCCATTTCACTAGTTATTGTATGTTGGAAAAAGAACATATCAGCAATTTTATGTCTGTAGCCACAGAATAATATAATACATAGCTTTCGCATACTCAAGTATTCCAAAAAAGATAGCAAAGAATAGAGCCATCAAAAAACTTGTATAACTAGTCAAAAACCTGCTGATCAGCTGCAAGAGGGAAGACATCACCAAATATCGTCACACGTGCACTTGATAATGACATCCATCCAGGTATCTTCAGTTAAAAGATCATTTTAGCATGGAGAAAAACAGAACCTGTATCTAAAGTCATAAACAAGATGATTGTATCAATCAAGCTATGTGGCACCTGCACAACAAGCGAACATTTTGAATTCACCAAGAGATTCCTTGTATGGATTGCTAGTGGAGAGAGTGAAAAAATGGGATCTGCATAGTAGCACAAACATAACAAGCTCTGAATCTCATGTAATTGGTGTGGTCAGAAATACATATAAGATAAGAATGATGCTTACGCCCCATTGGATCAGGTGCAAAATCTACCAACGAACCAAATGGGTAGCCTTCACGGCGATTATGCATCCGAGACATTATAGTGCATAGTTGACCATACTTGGCCTTTATTTGTTGACATAAAAGCAGAGGTAAAGAGGTATGAGGTGTAAGACACAAATTAGCATGGACTTAAAAAGATCATATTCAGATGGATAACATGAAAAAATAAGCAGAAAAAAAAACAAAGACTATCTGAGAAGCCCCAATGATTTTGTTTCTGGTTAACATTACCTGCTGCATTAAATTGCGAACAGCTAAGGCTGGGTGAGGTAAATTATTGACAGCCGTTGCACTTTGAACACCACCAGAAATCGGTGTCCTGAAGAGTCCAGATTTGGATCCAGTTGTTACACTTCCAGCAGTAACAGGTGTTCCCATTTCCATATTTCCTCTCATGCAATCCTCATGGCCACCATTTTGAATTATGTCATTCTGACAAAGACCAAAGAAATATCATAAAATTTCTTACTAGTCACTTGTTTTACTCCTCACAATAAAAAAATTGAGATGAAATATGACTTCTTTATACCATTACGGGGATTAGGAGAGAAAATAAATGTAGAGTTTTGATGATCAACTAAAATCTGGATGAATAGGCTGAACAAGACAGTCCCTACATGTGAAAAGCGATTAATCATACTGATTTCATGTCCAATAATTTAGTCTGCAGGCAAGGAAGATATGACTTCTATCATCAATCATATTACTTTCTTCATCACTTTATTTTCTTGTAAACCATGAAATTATATTCACTACAGTCATATTATCCTTATCCAAAACATACATACATAAAACACGTCCAAATTAATTATATATATATCTAATATGTGCATATATATATATATATATATATATATATATATACATACATACATACATACATACATACATACATACATACATACATACATACATATATATAACAATTTTAATGATCCAACAGAGATCAGTTCCGAATAAACGCATGAACTTTATATATCAGACAGGCTAGCACAAAAGGAGAAAAGACCACCTCCGAGACCACAGAAACAAAACCTATACCATAGGAACTATCGTCGCAATATACCTGAATCGATGCGGGGTCACCGTCGATCAAGACACTAAATCCATTTGTCAAAGCCCCATTGTTTTCCCCGCCGATTCCGGAGGCTCCGTCTGCGAGGACCCGCCACCTTTCCCCGCGACTCTGAGGGCTCCGCGGAGGGCTCGAAAGGGCCAAAGAAGCGAGCTTTTCTGGGCAGTCACGGCGCCAGAATCGGAAAGTTGAGGCTTTGACTAGGGATGAGCACTTTGGTCGGCGAACAACAGGGGCTTCAATCCGCCCGGCGGTGACAGCAGAGCTGTAGAGGGACTCCATGGACCAAAGAAGGGAGATGGAGAGCACTCCGCGACGGAGAAAACCCTAGATCGACGGAGGGGGAGCCTCAGGCATCCAAGACGAGATCAAATTGGAATCCCATGGCAATCTTTAGCGCGTCCCAAATTTAATGAGATTCCGCGCAAACTCGAGCTGGAATCCTACGAAATCTTCCCGCATTTTACGAATGCAAATTTCTATCTCTACCCGCCGGTTTACCTGCGCTGTTATTGGCTTGGAACGTGGCTCCGCTGGATGGGTCTCCCGTCGCGCTCCTTCATGCTCGTTGGCCACCAAGAGAAAATTAAATAAACAAATAATATTGATTTAGTATTTGATTAATTCAATATTTATAAAAAATAAAACATATAATTTCAAATTTACAGTATATATTTATAATTTTTCTCAGTTAATCAACAATGTATAGTTATAATGGTATTTAATTTTACACGAGATTTTTAAATATGGATTTCAAACAATATTTATTTATAAAGTTGTGTTCGGATTAAATATGTATTTGTGAGGATTGTATTTGGTTTTGGGTTATTATCATGCATGGATACACCTTAAAGATCCTAAATATGTAAATCTCAAGTCAAAATCATGGGAATCATATGGCCAAACATATAGGATTTTCTTTGACATAAATTTGGCCTTTTTTTAATATCTTTTTCCCAAATATTCTCACAACATTTTAAATATCACTTAGTTTCTCTTATTGTTTATTTTAGAACTCCACTTTTCCTATCTTATATATCAAAATGCATTTTAACTAATTAGTAGGCAAATAGAAAAAAAAAGAAGTGGAGTTAGCCAAGTTGAGATTATTGAACTTTATCATACACCCTATTTATATTTATACCTTACACCCTTTTTTTTTTTGTAAAAATAGTATTAAAAATACAAATAATGTTTTCCAAACTAATCACCTCCTAATCCAATTTTGATTGAATTAAAATATCTATAATTTTTTTATAAGTATAAGTAACGAAAAATCTTTGCCAACTGAATTAGTTGATATATTCAAAATATTCTCAAATTAATTATATTAAATAAATTATTTATTTTTATTTATTAAATTATAAAAATGAATTAGTTGATAAATGAATTATAAAAATAATTATGAAAAGTTATTTTTATTTATTAAATTATAAAAAATGAATTAGGACCTTGAGATATTGAGATAAGTTATCAAAAAACCTTTGCCAGCCGAATTGCTTGATATCTTCAAAATATTCTAAAATTAATTACATTAAATAGATAAATTATTTTTATTTATTAAATTATTAAAAAATGACTGACAAAAATAATATGAACATTTACCTCTCAAAATTTAGGGTTAGCATAAATGCATTTATAGTCATAAAATTCAAAAAAATAACATATACTTCATTGTTGTTAATATCTGTTAATCGATTATCATCAAAATAATATTGAAATATCAGTTAACATTAACATCCACTAGATTTAGTAGCAGCTTTGAGATTTGTGGCCCTCTTTTATGATGTAATCAAAGTCTAAAATAAGACTCTCTAACTTTCTACTAATATTTTATAATCATTAAAACATATGTTTTGTGAATAAGACATAAAAAAAGTTATCATGTAGTAAAATAATTGATAAGAATAAAAATTATTTTATGTTAAACAATGTTTAATTGAAGTCAATTACTAGTAATCATAGTTCATAGGGGTTAATCAACTATGGAGGGACATGCATGCTATTTCATAACTAGAAAGGGTTGATCCGTAAAAATCCCCAAAAGTAACTACAGATATAATTTTTGGAAATAATAATATAATTTTCTCTTCCCCTTCTTTCCACGCCGTGGCGGTTTTCCGCGCCCATTTAAAACCCCCGCCTGCCGCAAAGGAATCGGAAGGAAGACTTCTCAGGTCTGCGAACTCCGATCCCGATGGAGGACGCGACGGCGATGTCGGCGTCGTTGGTCAGGGCGTCCCCCTCGGTGCTGCTCTATCGGACCGCCGGCCACGAAGCGGAACTCCGGGATCTGGTCTACGCCTGCCTGACTCAAGGAGGCCATCTCCCCTCCTGCCTCGTCGACGTCCTGGGTCCCCCGGCTCCCGCGCCCCGTCAATAGGCGCCGGAAGGGCGTCGCCTGCTCCGGTTGGTTTCTCATTCCAGGTCCCCTTTCTTCCCTCCTTTGTTTTCGTCCCAAGATTGCTGGCCATCATGGTGTGTTGGTTTCATTTGTAGTTTCTATTTGGTTGATAGCGAGATGTTGGTATAGTATGCATGCATAGGGCAAGCTGGTGATGCAGTTCTTAAGCGAGCTGGTCCTGCGCACGCTGGGTGCTGCAGCGTAGGCACGGGATTTTTTTTTCTGCTGGTCTCATAACCAAGGAGCTGAGCTATGCGCTCGATCAATTGGCAGAAAAGAGGTACTTGTGACATGGAAAATTGCATTGGGAATATACGGTTAATTTCTCTGATTGAGTTGACAATTTTTGGGTCTTGCTTTCACCTCCTTCTAGCGCTGTCAATTAGAATTAGATCCTTGACGTACTAAGGACTCTATGTATGCAGCCTTACCCCTATTTTAGAGAGTGTGTTTCAGAAAATTAAACCTTGATCTCTTAGGTCGCAGAGAAGCAAACTTACTATCATAATCAGGTCTAAGGGCTCCTTGTCAGTAAGCTTTATTAATGGTTTTGCCTATTACTTCACATGAAGTTGATTGCTTGTTCCACACAAAATTCAAGAAATAAACACCATTTCTTGCTTGTATACAGTTCTAAACGTAAAATTTTCTACTTACCAGTGTCATGCAGAGAGTGTTAATTGCTTGCTTGGGGTTCATGGCCTGATTCCTGCAAGAGCAGTACATGAGAAGAAGAGAGCCAAATGTAGCCAAGGACAAACTTGCCGGCAACTTGTAGGTGAGGCACTATTTTTTCTCGAGGCAATGTCGGCAAGTCATCCTTGGCTGCGCTCTACTCTCTGCCTCTTCATGCAAAGCCCTCAACAAGCTCCCTCATCCCTCGAGGCAGGTGTGCAACCTTTCTTCCTCGAAGCACCATCTTACATCTTTTCCGCTGCACCTTGTCGACATATGAGACTTGGTTTATATAGGCATGGCTTGTACATTAAGCTATAAGTTTTGGTATGCGTTTGTTCCTTCTGGTTGGCTGTAGATAGCCCATGGAATGATACGGAGATCTCTTTTGTCCCTCGAAGAATTCCACAAAGCATATGTGATATTCCCTGCGAAATGGAAATCGTCCAATTCCGGTATCATGCTGAGGTCTAAGACCAGACAAGAGAACCTATCTCCATCATTTATGGGAGTTTTAGGCTTTAAACGAAGGCTGTGAAGATGGGTGGGTCTTCCACTTATGTGTGGTAGATCCCTCTATAAGATGTTTTAGGCTGTCATAGGAATGGAATAATGGATGGAGGCCACACTGAGATATGGAGGGGCGACTCAAGTCTGGCTCATGATTTAAGGATAAACTATAAGGTCCACTTTTTTGTTGACTTTGCCATATTGTACAGCACCCTTGATTTGGAAGATTCCCTTTTCTGCAGCTATTTCTCTGCAGATTTTGGGCACTCATTTGTTTTAGTTGCCTAAACTGTATAGACTTCCTTGCTTCTCACTATGAAGACCTCTCACTTGGGTAGAAGCACCAATGTCAGTGGGATTTCTATCAATCCTCGTAAAGATTTGACAGGTTGAAGTTATTTGTCATTTCTGATTGTCAAATCGTGGTATTATTTTACTGTTAATCTGTGGATTCTCCTCTGGTTTTATTTCTTGGTTGGAGAAACGATGCAGATTTTTAGATCAATAACGTTTTGGATAAAATGAACATCTTTAAGAATAGTCTCCCTTTTGCCATTAACGAACTGAGGTTTTGGATGAGCATTTGTTTTTGTCAGCTTGTGATTTAAGGTTATCATACACTTGATCAACATGGACAAGTGGAGATCACTTGGTTTGGAGCTCAAGTGTTCTCCATTTCCCTTTTGACATTGCAGAGTGCTTGATTTCCACAAATTTGGCCACATTATTTTTGTTTGAGCTTGTGGAGCAATCTTTCCTCACAGGCTGATTAGGTTCATTCAATATAGAAATGCTGGACCCTCTTTTTGTCTAGAGGAATCTGATCCTTTCCAATAAAGGCTGGCCCCAGAAATCTTCATCTGAGACGTGTTCCTTTAACCTCCACTAATTTAATTCCTTCTGTTTTCCCCTCACTCTTTAAGCTTCCCTTATTTCTGTTATTATTTCTATTTTGTGACTTCCTTTCCAATAATTTGAGCCGCTCATTGTATTCCCACTTGACCAATAGAAAATCTAAATTAGGATGTATGCTTCTTTTGCCCAAAAATTAAATGATGGATTAGATATAAGTTTAACATGCCATGCAAATGTTCAACTTCTGTTAGCTTCTCAATTGTTCTGTAGGTATTGTTTGAAATATCAATTTCTGTCAGTTTCTCAGTCAGTACCTATCAGTATTTAATAGTCTGATCACACAAGTATTCACAGTAGGTTAGGACTTATTAGGGGGCAGATCTTGATACGGCACAGGTTGACCTATCCACTGACCTGACAGTAAATTATTAGAAATATGACAGCAGAAATGATACTTGTAAAGAGTGAAACAGGGTACCTTATCCATAAGTTGGATCAGGTCCGCGGATACGGAATCATGTTGATTGAATTGTGCTGGATCACTGACATTGTCAGTTCCTTTGCGTGACAGCATATATAGAGACATAGTTTTATTGCATATTTCAGAATTTGAGCTTATATATCATATGTAATGAGATCAATTTCATGACCGTACTATTAAACTTCTTACAGGGGATCACCTTTAAATTTATTTGTTAGCATTGCATCTCAATTTAAGCTGCTGAAGTAGGTAGCCTTCTTTGTGATTTCTTGATGAGATTCATTTTTGGTGCTTGCCACAAAGTTCCTGTGGGTTAAGCAGATTAAAGATCACTTCTTGTTTTGAGATGGCAGATAAAAAGCAGTTCTTATGATGCCGTCAAATCGCTAGCGTTACTTCACTGTCATTGATTAACATTCTCAGAGCTTAGACCACGGAAGAGACGTGATCTTTGCATGGGCGTTCTGAAGGAACACGCAGGGCCAATTGGTAACTTTTGCTTGTTCTAAGGTCATTTTGAGGGAATCAAACCTTTCGTTGCACCAAGAAACAAAGAGCTTTAGTTCAAGAATTTAAGGACAGACATTGCCGAATCTTTTTCTCTCTTTTGCTTGCCGTGCATGTCCAAGATCTCACTTTTTCCCCCTTGGCTTTTCCAAATTCTCTTGGTGTGTTCGTCACTTATTCTTTTCCCAAGAGAACAGACAGTCGAGCTGCAGTTCAGTGCATAAATTATCTTATAAATCTGTACGAGATAGTCTTGTTAATTACTTAGCTTAACAGTTGTTATGGTGAGGAAGAAAGAGTTTATCTATCCTTTAGACAAGCTGAGTTCAGCTTCCATGTCAAGCTATGTTCTATTTTCGAGGACAAGAAAGCTTATTCTTCGGTTCTTTTTGTTTCATTAAGACTCTTCTTCTTGGTGTTGCCTCGAGTTCATTGATCCATTGGCTTCTCCCACCTCCGAAAGGAGTCAGGTTTGCCTTCTAGCAGGTTTTACAGCAACGTAAATGACTTGCTAAATAAGTTTATCTGCATTTCTAATCGTAATGATGCCACTCTTATTACCAAGATGGTGTAAATCTTCCTTCGCAGGGATTCAAGCAGTTTGGCATTTTGATTTTATACTGTTTGTTCTAGTTATTTTGCAAGATATGGAAAATATATTAGCAGATAACACATGTCAATATTTGATAGTTTCACTTGTGTAGATGTTCTTTACATAAAATTGTCAGGAACACTCTTCGGATTTGTCTCTCGAAATCCTGTGAAGATTAACATGGAAAATCTAGTGACATGAGTGTTACTTCTCTCCTCTGGATCTTTTCATCTGCTCCTAACCGACTTTCTCTAGTGTTCTGCAGAAGATAAAGAAGAATAATAAGAAGAAAGAAAGATAAGATAAGGTTTCTGTTTTTTGACTCTCATTTTTGTATTATGTTATGCTTACGATATGCATGTGTTATCACCCATCCAACTTTTTCTGAAGGGAGTAACTAAAATTCTTTAAACTTCTTTTTCTTCTACAGCAGTGCTCATTCTATCTTTATCAGAATTTTGATAGAATAAATGAGATTTTTCTTTGGCAAAGGATGTTATTTTCTCTCTTTTGCATTTAAGAGCTATGTCAATAACTATCCTCTTGAAAATTCCTTCTCCTGATTTATTGCAGAACTGCAGAGTATAAAATGTTTCTACTTGCTGATTCTAATATCTAAAGTTTGTACAGTAAAGAGTGGCTTACTAATGACACGTTCAGCATCACTTCCAACATACAAGGAGGTGCTTTTTGCTGCTGCAACTCTCTGTGTTTCTGAAGAATCTTTATTTTTACCATGCTCAGTTCTAAGTGGGCTTTTGGTGTCAGCCTGTCGTTTTGCATCGGTCTGTCCCTTGGGCGGCAAGGCATAAGAGTTCTCATGTTACTTTTTCTGTTTGAAGCAGAGTTGTTCAGCTTCTTTAAAGTCCTTTTTCTTTAATAGCAGCATCTGAGTTCATTATATCTTCATTATAACTTTAATTATCTCAGTGAGATCATCTTTTACACAGTGATGTTATTTTCCCTCTTTTGCTTTTAAGAGCTACAATCATTATTTACTGTCGAAACATATCTTCCTGAAAATTACTTCTCCAGATGATTTATTCGGATAATAGCAGTCTAAAATACTGATTCTGATATCTACAAACATGGTTCATACTCCATGAAATTAGCATAAAAGGGTTGGTTTTTTGCTGCTGCATTCCCTACTTTTCTGAAAATTTTCATCATCGGCATATTAAATGAGAAGGAACAAATGAAATCATGGATTTGTTCAGTGTACATTGATCTTTTGCTTCTCTTTGCATCTTTTTATAAGTCACGAAGTTTCAATTTCTACTGATGCATGATTTCAATCTTAGAGCATACTTACTTTGACAAGGCCTGGGCTAGAAATCCTGAAAAGGATTGGCTGCTTTGTTCTCGTAGAAAAACTTGATTTCCTTGATAGCTCTGTTTCATAACTTGAAGAAGCACAGCATCTGATAAATTGTTTCTCTTCCCTTTTGAAGTTTGCAAAGCTTCAGTGAAGCATCAATGGCTCACCTACACTGAGTCTGGCTTGGGTTCAAGGCTGAAGTTGAAGAAGATGGGATGTTCGACTTCCAAGCTGGAGGATGAAGATGCTGTCCAGCTCTGCCATGACAGAAAGAACTTCATCAGACAAGCTATCGAGCAGAGAGACCGATTTGTTGATGGCCACACCACCTACATCCAGTCTCTGATGCGAGTCTCCCTTGCTCTACGTAATTATGTTGATGGTGATGATTATAATTTCTTCTTCACTTCCTGCAAGACTTCCCCATCACATCCTATCAGAAGTTTTAACCCAGAGATCATCATGATTCCTATGAAACCTTTTACCCCAAAGCAAAAGCAACCTGAGAAAAGCACCTCTTCTTCACCGAATTACATGAAAGCAGGAGGGAATCCACTGATCTCCGTGGAGGAACGGCCTGAGTCAACGGCAAATAAGGGCAAGGAATGCTGTTATATCGCATGGCAGAATGGTGCTGATGGATACTTTGCTGCAGAGGCTCCGACAACGGATGCAGAAGCCCCATTCCTCCCCTCACCATATGAAAGACCGAGGCACCCACCGGCATCACCTCAGGCTTCACAATTGGACTTCTTTTGGAACCCATTCTCATCTTATGGATACTCCTATGGGAACAGTCTTGATGAGGTTCTGCTTGATAGTAATACCCATGGGCAAAGGAAGGTTTGGGAAGATGAAGGGGTGCCTGAACTGGAACGACAGGCACAAATGAAGAAGGGGGGTAAGATTAACAATAAGCCCACTGCTGGTAAACAACCAGCTGATGCCCATAAGGAGAAAGAAAATATGGATGATATGAAGGAATTCTGGTTGCAAGGTTGGCAGATGAGTACTGAAGTATCAGAAACTCAAAATGCAGCAGAACTCCTAATCGATAATGATCAGGGAATTGTCAGAGATAGAAATAGCTCACAGGAAACTCCTGGTTTCACTGTTTACATAAACAGAAGACCAACAAGCATGGGAGAGGTCATGAAGGATATTGAAGCCCAATTTGTCAGAATTTGCAATTCCGCTAGTGTACTCTCTACATTCTTGGAAATCAGCAGCACTCAACCCTCTTCATCCTCGCTGCAAGGTGGGTACATCAAGCCTGCTCTCTGATAACAATAATATGTAGGAACCTGGTTATTTTTTATCTTCTGATACAGCTTCAAAGATGTTGAATCCGGCTGCTATGGCTCCTTCACACATGGAGGAATCTTGTGCGGTACCTGGAAGCCACAAGTCAACACTGGATAGACTGTATGAATGGGAGAAGAAGCTATATGACGAAGTAAAGGTAGTTAAAGCTTTTGACAGATAGTTACAGAATTTGTAAGACAAAGTGAAACATGTTTGCTTCATTACATCCGTGTGATTTTGTTGTGCAGTGTGGAGAACGTGCACGAATAGAATATGAAAAGAAGTGCATGCAGCTGAAGATTCAAGATGTGAATGAAGATGAGGCTTTTGTCCTCGATAAGACTAGTTCTTCCTTAAGAGATCTCCAAACGCGACTTAGGGTTTCCATAAGTTCCACTGAGTACATATCAGAAAGAATTGAGACATTACGGGACCAGGAATTGCACCCTCAGGTTCTGGAATTGATCCAAAAGTAAGTTACTTTCCACCATTAAGCTTTCTCATTCAAGTAACAACTTCACTATCCTGCATACAATTGTTCATTAGAAAAGTCTATAGCTTAATCCATTTTGCATGTATTAGATCAGATCCAATGGAAAATAGAAGAGGCAGATCTTGGACGAAAGGGATGCATTCAAGTTTTCGAATAATGTGTCAGATTAATGTATATTAATCTGAAAATGCATACATGTCAATATACCCGAATGGATATACCATAACCAGTGAGCAAATGTAGATACTACATCGATGACCAGTCAAGCAATCTTGTTGCACTAGAACACAACAACAAGGTTTCTTCCGAAAGAGTGATCTAGTAGAACACACACGAAAAACAATTTATAGGTTGTTCAAGCTGGCTGCAGCATATGGTGGTGTCTCATCTGGCCTTTATCATTCTAGTTATCCAGTGCAAGAATAAATTAACATATCACTATGGTCTTTGCCATATACAAGCCATGTTTAGGAGAAACAGAATATTAGGAAAAGAGAACATGATCACATTAAATGGTCAGAGTGAACATGTAACCTTGTTTCTTATTTGGATGTCATATTTCTAATGTGCTTTTGCATGCAAAATCTAATAAAAGGATTGTGATCCCCATCATGTAAGCAAAAGCATCAAGGATGTTAATCATCTTTTGCAGACTTTGTTTTATCTGAGATCACAGGTTGCTCATGAAATCTTGCATGCTCTCATTATTCTTTTTATATTCTCTTAGCTCAATTGCATAAATTTTTTCTTCAAAGGGGAAAAAAGCAAGCTGCTTTCAAGTTTTTGTATCTATCCAAATAATCATTACATTCCCTTCCTCAAATATTGTGACCAGTTTACCTTTATGTAAATTAAAGTTGAAGCAGTAATCTTTATGAGGTCAGGCTTTTACCCTAAAAAAAGTCTCCACATTTGTAAGGTTGGATCAAACACTTCCTTCTACGCAATCAGAGCTTCTCACCCTTCCTTTGGATGACGGCGCAGGTTAGCAAGCATGTGGAGGACCATGGCGGAGTGCCACCGGATACAGAAGCATACGATAGACGAGGCCAAGCTCCTCCTTTTCTCGCCCTCCGCCGCTGCCGCATCCGCCGGGATACCACCGCCGAGACCCTCCCGCTTCGCTGCCGCACTCGAGGCGGAGCTCCGGAACTGGGCCTCTTGCCTCGCGGCCTGGATCGAAGCCCAGCGGTGCTACGCCCGCGCCCTCGCCGGCTGGATCCGCCGGTGCGCCCCGCCTACGCTCGACGCCGCGGCCTCCACGCCAAGCCGCTCCTCCCTGGGTGCGCCACCGGTATACGGCGCATGCGTCCGGTGGTCCCGGATGGTGGACTCGGTGAGCGAGGCGGCGGCGATCGACGGGGTGGAGATGTTCGCGGCGGGTGTGGCGTCGGTGGCGGCCGGGCAGAGGAGGGAGGGCGTGGCGGAGGTGGAAGAGACAGTGGGGGGGCGGGCGGCCGAGCTGGGGCCGAAGGTGGTGTGCGCGGGGCTGGCGGTGGCCGTGGGAGCGGTGGCCGAGTTGGCGGTTAACTCAGCGGAGGGATATGACGAGTTAGTGTAAGGTGTTTTGGACTTGGTTTGAATTGGTTGGGGCTCGGTTTCATGTAATAGAATTTTGGCGTTATATCATATCTTTAAAAAATGAATTAATGAAAAAAAAAGCCCTTTTAAGTTTTTTCTCGAGAGATATCTCATTTTAAGAATTCTCCTACTCTATCCTTTTATCTAATACTTGTAATATCCTCAATCACCCATCCCTTTTTTTCCCTCCCCTTTTCTATATTACAGTATTTTTAACGATATTTAAAAATATTACGACTCAATATAAAAATATTATATTATATATATATCTTTTACTATGTTATTATGTTTTTCTAGCATTGATAAAAACACTATAATGTAGTATTAAGATATTATAAATAAAATTTATACAAAAAATAACGTTGTATTAATTTTTTTGGGACACATAATTTTTTTATTATTGTTATTATAATATTTTTTAATATTACTAAAAATATTATAACTCATATAAATATTTTATAAATAGATTGATTCATCTTATTGTTATGGATTTGATTGGTTTTGCCTAGGTCGTACAGCACTTTTGTGTGTACATACGTAAAATGTTAACATCCTCGAAGCTTCTTATGGTCTCTTAAGAATCTATAAAAAGAAGACAGGTCAGAGAAGCGTTTAACTCGATATTCCATGAGCAGTTATTTTCAGCAAACACTTGATAAGTAATACAAATTATAAATATGAACTTTGTAAACTCTGAATGGTTATGCGATAAAAGGTCTAAGATAATCCATCGTGACCAAAAGTTCTCAAAAGTGCCCACATAATCTCTAGAATAAGGCGACCATAGCCCTACACACTATCTCAAAGGTCCATCTAGCCATGTGTTACCCAGGTACTCATAGGTGCTGTGCTGCTAACACTCCATACCACTCTGTGGAGCTAAAAAAACCTAAAAATGACAATCTAGATAGTCTATTTCTAGATAATTTTACCTCTGTGCGATGACTGTATATAACCTATATTTACAAGCCTGAAACAACCACTAAAGCTAACCATAATGGGGTTGTCAAGCCTACTATAAGCTTTATACATGCTATACAAAACATAAATAAAACTAAAAGATACGAATATACATGAGTATTATATCGAACACCCGATTTACAACTTTGTTTGTGACATTCTCCCCTATTTATTCCTTCACATCTTCATTAAAGTCTTTGCGAATGTTGCATCTTCTTGTTTTTGTTGAATCTTCAATCTATTACTCTAGTTGCAACATGTCAGTTGGTTCCTAACTGCTCTCCACCACTGTTGTCGAGTAATCAAACTATGATTTGCTATGCTACTTTAACTCATCAATGACTTTGAATCTAATATGGGGTTGATCAAGTTGTGCTGATCTTTGTTGGTTCCTATAAATCCTTTAGATGAAGGAAAAGATCTTCCTTATTATATGCCAATCTCTCAAGCATCTCACACCACTTGAATTGGGTGGATGCCTATTAGAGTTTTAACGAGCACCGCTTCATAAATTTTAAAGTTTTTAAAGTTTTTCATCTACAAAATTTATTCATCGATTTCTCTTCCACTTAGTTGTCACCTCCAAATGGATTTGCATTACTTTCGCTTTTGATTGACATTCTATTAAAAAATGAAACAAACTATTTACTCTCAGTAACATCGATCATCATTTGTGAGGATTTGATAATTATTATTTTTTATTATGTTTCTTCGAAGGGTCTTTGAACTTATGTAGAGCTCCTTTGCTAGATAAATAAGAGAAATATAGTACTTAATTTTTCCTCATTCTCTTAAGAGTTAAGAAAGTAAAGATAACTCAACTTCGCCCGCCTCCTCGAGGGTTGTACACTATACATTAAATTGGTTACTACCATTCGCTTACTCTTTTCTCATGCTCTCGAAGCATTCAAAGTGTTTGCACTTTTTTTGTTGAGTTAGCTAGTATGATTCACTTTCTTATTATCATTGATCTTTTAGAATGCAATTAGTTTTACCCGAAAAGAGTAAAATTTCATCTCGACTTGGAGTAAGTCTCTAAGAATTTTGGTCGCCTTAGGGATTATATTATTTTCTCCATCATTTTTATTGTCCACTCCTCTGAGTAAAAAAGGTATAACATCATATACTGCCTACTTCATTACTTGGTCGAGCACTCTTTCATTGATTCAAAGTCCCCTACTTTTACCTATTTTGATGAGAAATCTATTGACACTAGTCTTACGACGTTTCCTGACCTCTGCCCTTAAGCCTTGTCTTATAACGTTCCCTTTTATAATTAAGCGCTTTCTTGATGACTCCATGGAAGTCCCGCTTTTGTGGTACCAAGGCACTATCATGTCCATGACCCTGCATATGTGTTTCTTTCTTTGCGATTGGTAAAGCTGCCTTTGTGTCATTATGACACTCCTCCAAGTTCACCTTCATTCTAACCGATACTTAATTTTAGATAGCTAGGCACCTATAGACTTATTATTTTTTTCTCACTCATTTCAACCACTTGCTCCAACATCTTTGTATTCTTCAAGTAATTCCTTTGGTTGATAAAAAGATAGACTACAACTCCTATGTATGGCCTCTACCATCATGTTGCAAGGCTCACATCAATTATATTCTCATTTGTATCTTTGGTAGCAACCTTCACTTACTCGATCTTGTTCTTTGACTTATCGAGCTCCCTTAAGCAAAAATGAGCTTTTGAGTAGTCCAACTCTGTAACCCCTTCGATCATATATCTGTATAATCAAGTTTCCCTCATGGGACTCATTAGTACTTGCACTCAAAATTTTTTCTAAATGACACATAGCCCCCATATGTTGATGACCAAAGCTTTCATCTGATGCAAAATTTGATGCATGTAGTAGGATGAACTCAAATTGTAATCTCTCCAAATGTAGCCTCTAATAGCATATTGCAGGGTCTCTGCCAACTTCAATTGTGTTCACTCCTTTGGCAATCAACTTTAATCCATCTACTCTCGGGTTACACAATTGAAGCACAGCTCTAGGATAATTTATCGCATAACAGCTCTTGAAGTCTACTTGCTTCGCTGAAATTAGTGTACCATTGGTTGAATCTTTGTACCCTACCCCCAACATAATCTTCATTGTGCACTATTTCCTTCACGATAACTTGAATGGCAACATTGCAACATATCTTTAAGAGTACCTGTCTCTACATTCTCTTGCCTTGTGTCAAGGCCTTTTGACCCCAACTTTGCCTTCGCAAGTTGAGTCACATTAGTTCCTCTACCAAAAGCTTTGTCAACATAAGGTGCATGTGCCTCGAAGCTCCCATCGACTTTAGCACCATACCAGATAAGTCTGCTCCATTAAAATAAGGGACTCATGGAATGACATGATCTCGTTCTTGCCTCTACAGAAGTTCATATCTTTGACCTTTGTCCATGAAAATTTTTGTACCTCTATTTTATATTTTTTCTTCTACGTCGACTCCCTTATGCGACTTGGGCACTTCACCAAGTTTTACCCAAGTTGCTCCGCTTCTTGGTTTGTATTGAGTTAATAGTGGTTCTCGTGCCCACTATTTTATGAGTTAACCCTCTATTGAGTCTGATCTCTACATCGACTTTAAGTGTGCATTTGTTTGGTGTTGCATTGGGTTGCTCTCCAAATTGATCTTATAATGCATTTATCAATGCATTACCTCATGTGAGATCATACGACAACTCCTTGTTGCTCACTTTGTTCGTTGAGCTTTATGGAATTGTTATCTTGAAGTATCCCTCCTCAACATATACAGTCCATCATACATGATTCTTTCTCTAGAGAATCGAGACTTATCCTTCCTGGATATATATTATATTGAAGTTTCAAAGATTACCATCCCCTTGGACTACTTCACATTACTGAACAAACTTTACAATAAGCTACCAAGTCTACCATAAATATTTTTACATGCTATACAAAGCATAAACAAAATCGAAAGACAAAATAAATGATTATAATTTAATTATAATCGATTTGATTATAGTCTATAGATTGATCTGCAGAATAAATGATTGATTATCAAATCAAAGGTGTTCTAAGCATTGGAATAAAAAGTTATTATTATAAAATTTTGAGAATGAAGAGCACTTCACGTGAAAAGAACTTTTTTTTAAATCACCCATAGCTAATATTTTTGTATAAATTTTGTCAAGATACTATAACACAGTAAACATTATAGCTAGATCAGCCCATATGAAAAAGAAAAAGAATTCTGAAAACGAGGACACTCCCGAGAAAAACCTTAAGAGATGACTTTTTTTGTTTTTTTTAAGAATTCATCCTCTATATTTATATTTATAATTCCGTTGTTACTAAAACAGATTTTATTTATACATTTATACAGTTGAGTTTAACATAGAAGGAATATTGGATTCGCATGCTTAACCTATAAACACCCTCAGTTGCTCAGTGTATGGCCAAAGAGACATGCATGTCAAATTAATTGTTACATCCTAAACCGATGAAGAATTTAAGAGATTCATGGATGACCCAAGTTGTCATTCCTATGAAGAAAAGAAAGAACAGACAAATCCACTGCAGTCCACAATTGAGGCCATATCTAACAGTTGAAACGTCCAGCAAATCCATTGGGAATGATATCAAGAAGCTAGCAAGAACACCAATTACAATCACCTCTGGATTTGGAGCAATGTCCATCTAAAATTTTGTGTATGTGCTGAACAACAATCGACTTTGAAGAATAAACTCTGTGGCACATGCACTTCAATCATGGGATGGTTATGCAGTTCTGCTACTTCTTGATGCCGATTCTACGACTTGATGCTGGCTGGTTATGGCGAGGGACTGGGCGCGTGAAAAACCATAGGAGTCTCACCTTTGCTCCTGCCATTTCCGTGCTTTGTTCTTCTCCCGTCATGCATCTTTGATTTGTCTTCGGCTTCCTTCTTGGTTGAAGAGTTGTTGATGGTGTTATTGTCCACTTTTGGAGCCTCAAAGAGAATCAGAGAGTTTCCCCCACTATGGAGCAGCGTGTCTTCCGTGCACTCGGGCAGCTCTTGGATGCTCTCGAGCGTCTCAACTACTTGGTTCATGGCGGGCCTCCCTTTCGGAAGCTGGCTGAGGCATCGATGCACCAATCCAGCCACCGCCATGGCTGCTTTCCTTGAGTACTGCCCTTCCATTCTAGGATCCATTATCTTAAGTACCTTCCTGGTGTGTATCAAGAACGGGCGAGCCCAATCGACTAGGTTACGTTCTTCGGTTGGTCTACTCTTGTCCATTGCCTTTTTCCCTACGAGCATCTCAAGGAGAACAACACCAAAACCATAGACATCGCTCCTTGCAGTTAGGTGACCTGTGATGAATCAAACTAGTGTATGATAGTGCTTGCCTCCAGATATACCGAAGAAATACTTTAAGAGGACAAAATACTAGTTGAATAAAGGACGTCATTAACGTGATATCCAAACATACATCACGGACTAAATTCAATTGGCACTGTTGATCACCATACGAAGCAAGACTATGAAATAGTGTAATTTCAAATAAAGGTAATGGTTCCTTCAGGGGAGAAAAACCAACATATCTCAGATTTGAATGTGCTATACAATTGAAAAACATGAATTAACTAAACCCTCCTGCCTGTGAAGGAGATAAAAATCAGAGTTCACATGATTAATTTCAGAAAACACTTCCTTCACCCGTTTGGTCAAACACCCAATCAAATTTAGGCACAATTGATGGAATGGTCTCGGAAAGTAAATTTTAGCAAATCAAGAGATGAGTGGTTGACCAGGTGTTTGACTAAGTGGGTAAGGATGTATTTCCCATTAATTTTATGAGTTGGTCTTTTAAGCTACTTTTCGTCAGAAATATCACAAATATGTTCTGTATAGCCTGCATTATCCCTCTAGAAGACTTACCGGTCGTTACATACTCAGGAGCTGCATATCCTTCTGTACCCACGACTTGAGTGGAAACATGAGTTTCGTCTCCCATGGGTCCCTCCTTTGCAAGGCCAAAGTCTGAAAGCTTAGCATTATAATCCTGCAAAACATGTAGTAGTAGATACAGGAAAGGGAATGGAATGACAGTCTGACCAGTCCTCTGGTAACAAGTAAAATTATGCAGCCAAATCTCTCACAAATACTCAGAATTCAGATTACTTGTTTTCTAATATTTTACCTTTGAGAAGTGAGCAAGAGACATCCATAATTCATAATGTTTATGAATACTCTATATGGAATAATGACTACAACTCTTTAGGAACTAGCAGCAAAGAAAGAATCTAAAGTAAAACTTATAACATAAAGGCTGGCACAAACCGCATCTAGTAAGATATTTGATGTCTTAAAGTCTCGATAAATTATGGGTCTTTCTGCTGTGTGAAGAAAGGCAAGTCCTTTTGCAGCACCAAGGGCTATCTTTATCCGAGTAGGCCACGGCATTGTTAGGCAAACCCCTGTTAAGAAAGCATTAGCGAAACCAAAATACTTTAAAAGCACAAATACAAAACATAAAGATAGGGAAAAAGTAGTTGTCAATGTTCTTTTCATGATCTATTATTTAATTATTGCTACTGTGAAGACAAACAACCAGGAACTTTCAGATAAGTGAAGACTCATAGCGAACAGCAGTTATCCATAAATCCTGTTATTATGTCTTTCATGCAAATTACTGGCTACCATGTATTAATTTTCTTTGAAGTGTAAAAAGAAAGATCATTGGGCATACCGGACCTGATAAATGTATGATAGGATCATTTTCCTATGGACTTGATATTGGGCATCTTCTAGTTTTGAGATTAGTGCAGTGATAAATTGCTAATCATGTTGCATTTGAACCATGTGAGATAGGAATAAATTTTCCCTGAACTTGAGATTTGATATTGGTGCAGTGATAATCCTTATGACTAATTCTTGGATTTTGAAGCATCTTCAGCAAACGTAATAGGCAGAATGGATTCTCATTGTCAACATTTCTTTAACAGTTTCCAAAAGTTGAAAAAAAATCAGCAAATATTGTAGTAAAAAAATATATGCAAAGTTCAAAAAGGCTTTGATATGATAGCTGTTAACAAGCTTCAAGATTAGACTATAAATTAATTTTCAATAATGGAAATGAACTATACAACAATGTTAACAAGCTTCCAGCTACTTATGATGGTTAGAAAATGAAATAGACACCAACTTATCGCGTAAATAACCCTTCATCTGACATTCTTTCCACCACTTACGTCGAAAAAGATGCCTTTCAAGACTGCCACAAGCCATATACTCATAAACCAGTAGTCTATGATCACCTTCACAGCAGTAACCAATAAGTTTAACAAGATTTGGATGACTTAATTGCCCAAGATAATTGACTTCTGCCTGAAGAACCAAAAGTCACCCATTAGATAAAATATTCAATATAGAACAACCAATCTTGATGAACACAAATTGGTCGCCAGAGTTATTTCTCACATTCACTGCAATAGAGAAAGATACCAACTGTAATATTTTACTTAAGATTACCATTAGAACTTTCCATTTCTCTTTTTTTTCATGTAATTCTAAAATCTTAGGGTTGATCAAATCACTCTAACGATGTTGCACTTTTTTTATTAAGACAATTTAAACAAAGTAGGGCAACAATTCCAATATCAATCTTCTAAACAAAGTGAAAATATTCATCAGTAAAATAGTTCAAAAAATATCACAAGGAGGAAAATACCAGCCATTCCTTGTCCCCCTGAACACCTTCTGGATTCAACTTTTTCACAGCAACTTGGGTAGACTTGAAACCTGGCTTGATGTTCTCATCTAAAATGCCTCTATACACAATTCCAAAACCCCCATTTCCAAGAATTTGATCTGGCCTAAAATTCTTGGTAGCTGCACTTAACTGGCTATATGTGAATGTGTTGACATTTCCATATCCAGCTATGACCCGCAAGTCTTCGACGCCCTTGGGAGGTGGCAATAGGCTTATGCTATTTTGGCGACATGGATCTATCCGTTGATCAACTTGATGCGGTGAGCCAGCAGCTTTCTCTGTTCCAACAGGCAAAATTCATAAGTGAAATCAGATTAAACCATATGCGATAAACAGGCTTTCGTATAACAAATGACAGTAACAATAATGCCATACCATATTCTCTTCATATTAACTTTCACTAATTTCATCTGCTAACAGTGTGATTGAACATCCAAATTTTATATTTCTGGTCATTCTGATAAATAAATCACAAAGAAGATCTCGAACTGCAAAGTGGTTGAGAGCCTTGCTAATCTGAAAAGTATGCATAATATGAAACTGAATATTCAAATTTGATGTGAAGATGTCAGCTAAAACTTTGACCGTTAACAGTGATAGGGCATATTTGGGTACCACCCCCACAACAATAGTCAGCAATCACGTTAGAGCCAACGGGCACACGCGTGCTGACATGACACCTCGGGCCTGCACGAGATGGCGGACCGTGCTCGTGCTGTTCGAGGTTGCACAAGACGGCACCGCACAGCATGGAACCACTCGAGAGCCAGCAAAACAGTGCTGCGCGGTACAGAACTGTGTAGGTCGGTCCGCGCCATGCAGAGGATGCGGGCCGACCACCCGGAGCCTCGACGGCCATTAACAGACCACGTACGACCGACCCTCTACCGCATGTATAAAAACCGACCCCCGGCCAACGCCAAGGGACGGGATCTTGGACACTCAAAACACCCATAACTTTTCATAGTAACTTAAGCTTCGGAGGGGTTGAGTCAGGAATCCCCCTCCCGACTTCAGCCTGTGCAGAAACCCGGTGCGGAAGAGCCCAGTGTGGAAGAGCCAACTCCCTGCTCTACCTCGGGTCAACCCATCGGACGGCTCTCCAGCCTGCCCTGGCACCGACCCCCTCGCCTCAAGAAACCACATGGACGACCTTGTGTTCTCGGGATCGAACCATGCCGTGCTGACTCCCCGGCCATGGCGTGAAGTTGCACAACAAATAGCCTTTATCAAATTAATGCCTTCTTGACAGTCTTCTTTCTTTGAGTGGCAACACTCATCCAAGAAACAGATAAAAACACGTTTTGCTAGGAATCGAGTCAAACTGGAAGTATGCTGGATAGGTACTCAAAACGCAGGTGACATTTATTTGCAACTACTAGGAAACAGCTCGAGATCGGTCGCCAAAGGTGAAACCTTGATAGGGAAGAGCGAGATACTCACTCTGTTCCTCCAGAGACAGGCAGCTACCCATTTTGACTCCGGACCGACCCTTCCGGCAAGTCTCCACGGCTCAATCTGGATCCATGAACTATAACTGGAATCGTTGCGAACTGGCGGCTCTGAATCGAACAATCGCCCGAGAAACGGGGATACGATCAAAAGATCAAAATATCGAACTGGCTCCTCCTCCTCCTCCTCCTCCTCCTCTCTCTCTCTCTTTCTCTCTCTCGGGGGTCGAGGAAATAGCCGGCAAAATGGGTGCCGTTGCTGTCGTTTTATTAGACAAATTTACGGAAATGCCACTGGATGGATAATAGAAAGAAGAAAATAATTTAGGGCCAATTCCCGGGAAAAAAAATATACCTTAACTTTCGATATTTTTCACGGCGCGTTAAGTTTAAAAAATTTCGAAACAACACTTTTTTTTAATAATTATCTTTTCCCTATTAATCATCGTCTTCTATCTATCGCACCTCTGTCCTACTAATCGCCCTACGTTTAATAGTCTTACTCACTTGTTAACTTTTATCATGATCGATTGCAAGCCTCGAGGAAGGAGAGATCACCCGTTAATTCTCGTGTTGACAATCATCGACGATAGAATATCTGATAAGAGATAGTAGGGTCTGTGAAGGCGATCATAACCCTCATGTCCTCTCCTACGTTGTGCAAGGGTTATGATCGATCAGGGTAAAAGTTATCAAGCAGACGAGAATTAGATGTAAAAATTTTAAAAAAATGTAAGGGTAAAATAATCTTTTTACATAATAGAGACGTTCCATGTAATTTTTTATGTTGAAAAGATCAAAATTTCAAAATAAATGGCTTTTAAAAAAAATGAGTCCAATAATTTATTCTCGCGTAGACTTTATCTGTTGTCTTTTTTTCTTTCCTTTCTCTTAAGGTCAATTTCAAGGAGCAAATTTCAACTCGAAACTACGTAGGTTGTGCTGACTTTTCCTCGGGTGATGGATGGATACCTACCACGGAACCTTTTGCAAGTCAAAAAAAAAGAAATGAGATTTATGTAGGGATCTCATGTCTCAAACATGCATATTTGCCGAATTTTTTTTTCTTTTAATCCCGATGCAAATGAGGTTGAAAAGTGTTGGATCAAATTCGGTCAGAGATTAAATGTCAAACCTTTAATGGGTTTGAAGAAAAGAAGATGAACTGAGCCACATGTAACATCAACCAAATGAAAGTAATCAATAATTATTATCTCATACCTTTGCATTAGCACCACAAGCCTCGTTCGGCAACGCGTTTTCTTACTGTTAAGAATACAAACTGGGGGAACACAAGAAAGTTATGTTGAAGCATTAGAAGACAAGCATACAATTAGTGGGAAATGCATCACCCAAATCGAGTCTTTCAAACTCTATTGACAGATAATTGATTTTGTTCATCCGAAAACAGAAATAAGATCATGTAATTCTTTTCTTTTTTTTTCTATTTAGATGCAAATGCATGTAAACCCACAATTAAGACTTTGATATGATGCGGAAGGAGAACACTGGCATCGAAGTAGTCGAAGTCCTGCCACTACTCTCATGTTGATGGTGGGGATCTTTTAAGAAGAATACCACACCGCATAAGTCTAATCTAGATTTTGAATAGTCCATCATGTACAACTGATGACTCACATTAACAACTATTACAGGAGTCATTGTGACACAAGTTTGGTAAATGTTGTTTTCATCAACATTTGTCAAACTTGGATCAAGACTTTGCACAACAACAAATACTAATAATTATAGAATTAAAGCTTACACGGAAGGGGCTCACCGCCGTTCTCAGCTCCAATCACTCAGGAGCTGTTCTTCTCATTAATAAACAAAATTTCCTAAATAATTGGAAAAAAAAAAAAAAGAGATCAAGGCAATGCTAGTAGCTACTTATACCAGAATGTAATTTGATTTTTTGCCTCAGAGGATGTGGTACATCAATCGACAGCGCAACTTACCAATTCGACGGAGTTGATTGCAATGCCCTCGGATATGCTGACGAATTTATTTAGAAGCGTTTCTCAGTAGCATCCATGATTAGAATCATTGCTCCTGCGAGAGGTGTTCAGATCTCTGCCCATCCTCTTGCCGATACTAGTGCGCTGAACACAACGAACCAGTGATTGCACCACTTCTGACATTGCAGGCCGGAACTCAGGCTCCGGCTGGAATAGTTGAAAGAAACATAGAATCAAGTTAACGGCAAAGGTAGCTATAGGTTACGAGCGTACAAACTATGTAGATATAACAATTTCAGGACAGATTTCACATCACCATCAAACCTCAACAAGAAAAGAAGGTTCCATGAGCAGAAATATGTCATACTTCAAATGTGTAGCACAATTTCTTTCTGCCCCATGCGTCTCAAGAAAATCAAGCAGTGCAGCAAAAAATGGAAAGGTATACCAGAGGAAATTGAGAAAGCACTTTACCCTGAATACAGAGAGAGACGACATCAGCAAATCGAGACAATGACTTTGGCGGATAGAAGCCGGGTCCACCATCTGTGCCAACGCATCGATGTCATGAAGTTGTGATGCTGCCCAGCGAACCAATGACTGTTCAGTTCTTGGCTTCGAACTGAAGAAATTAAAAACAGCAATTAGACTATAAAACTACATGTAGCGCACCTTTGAGCAAACAATATGAACAAAGATGTTTTGAGTTACAAGAGCGTGCACTAGTAGTTCATAAGATTATTTCACTTCTATTTACATGATACACTACATGCATCGGCAAGAATGATGAGTGATGGTATCTGAATCTTATTCTCTCAGCTGTACGTCTTGTCAAATCAATTTAGCTTAAAATTTTATGAAAAGACTACCAAAAATGCAGGAATCTCTAGTTACCTGTCATAGGGCTTACGACCTGTCAGTAGCTCCAGCATGATAACTCCAAAGCTGTAGACATCACTCTTCGTTGAATAGGCAGAAGGTTTTGTGCATTCGGAAGCATTGTATCCGGGGCCCAAGTTCTCACTTGTGTCCTGATGCAAAAAAGATGCGTAAGTCAGTGACTCAGTATGGTGGTGTCAGATGTCGTGCATGGTCCCTTGATATGTTGCAAATGAACTTTAGTTGAAACCTCAAAGAGGACAGCTAGACCACAGTCGGCCAAGTGTGGGTTGAGCTCAGCATCAAGCAAAATGTTTGAAGACTTTGTGTTTGTGAACCACAGATGGGGCACAGACCTCGTGCAAGTACCTGAACAAAAACTAATTATCAGATGAAAATGGGCAAAATGTACAATTTGGTAGGGATATATGAGCTACTGAAACATCTTACGATATCAATGGTTAATAACAAAATATGAAGATTGATCAAGGTAAAACTTAAGCCACTTTGTTCAATTGTTATCGATGAACACACTAGTCAAGCCACTGGATGTCAACAAGGCCATCTAGCTAGTGAGATCTCTCATAAAGAACGAACCAGGATAGGTACTTGAGTCTTTGGCTTATGTTTTGATGCATTATCAAACCAAAAAGTTGTTAATCCTCCCTTCAAGTGTCTAGACAGAATGCATGATAATTATAAGGCACAACATGGTGGCAACCCATCAGTCCACAGACAAGGTTACAAAAACTGCAAAAAGACACCTGATGAGTTCCATTTCCAAGCTGAAAAGCAGGGTTCCTACACTGACAGTTTTAACTTGATACTGACAATGCCAAATAAAAAAATATATTAGTACAATTACCTTTTTTGATTTTGTATTTTATTAAAAGAATAAATATTTACAAAAGTAATTGTCCTAATAGTCATGTATGTCAAAAAGATCAATGTTTGCAGAGACGCATGTCTTTAAGTAGATTTCCAATAGTAAGACTGCACAAAAAACACTCAATAATTCAACTAGATTACAGTTGTAACTTAAGCATTTCATCCAGTTCTTTCTCCAAGTTTCGCTTTACTCAGGTTTGCTAGATTGTTATTCAGAAAAACATATTCAACAGCTAAAATGAGTATGTTGAAAATCAAATAATAGAATCACAAAGTAAGGATGAGTTGGCAAAACATATTATGAGAAAATGAAAGCAGTTGATATATCAGTGTAGCCATAAATATAACCGGCTCTAAAGATAGTACCGTATTTTGTAATCTAAACTGTTTTTTCTAAATGATTGTGCTCAATTACTTTCAGAATCATTTATTGGAATGCAATATAACATTAGGTATCTAGGGGGAAAACACGTGCTTGCTATGACTATCGTTTCCACTTAGATAGCATTTTAATGATAGATACTTGCTCTATAGCACGGGCTGTCCCAAGAGCAATCCTCACTCTAGTGTCCCAGGTCAATAGTCTGCTATAATCATCCGATAAATGTAAAAGTCAGGAGTTGGTAGCCAGATGCTGAGCAATAACCCAAAAGTTCAGCGATGTTTGAATGATGCAGCCTGGAGATGCCAGAGACTATCTCCGTAAAATCATAAGAACAGCTTCCCAATAAATTTAATGTCTCTATCTTCTTAACAGCCAAAACCTGAGAAAGGCAGAAAGCATCATAAATGATGAATATTTGAATCACACTCAGTCAGCATTTATTAATTAAATATTAAGAAGTTTGATTATTCAGCCATGATAATCATAAACATTTCTGATGTAAAAAGGATAAAGCATAGGAAAGACATGAAATAGCATAATATCTCTAAAAAGAAACTGTGATATCTTTTTATATTATATCATAAGTATCACATTTAAATAACCCAATTCAGTTATTTTCCATGTCGAGACCAGAGTGTCAATTGCATGTCAATTTGATAAGCCTTGCTCTTCTTATAGGGAGGAATACTCTCCTTTTACCTTTACAACATGTAGAATATGGATAATATTTAAGTCCATAAGTTACCTTCATCCTAAAAAACCCATCTGTATAACATATGGAAAAATTGCTAATTATAGGTGCCCTACAAGCCAATCACATGAGTGATGGCACCTGTAACACACTGCGTCAATCTCTTTGCTTATGATTATTAGCATTTTCTTACAATATCTCGATGTATATTGTGATGTCCTTGGATCTGTGCAATAGGAATCAGATCGTGATGAGATCACGATAATGAGATCGATTCACCTTTAAACACATAACCTAAATAATCCCGGTCATAGGTTACTCGAGAGGGATATCGAGATAACCGGATAGATTGGTGTGTTGTATACCCGTCCATATGATGGAGGTGGCTGGTCTTATAGCTACTCGTGTGGGGACACTAAGGATACGGTACAAGTGCTCATTGGAGAATGAGTTCACTGATTGATTCACTTACGGAATGCTGGATGGTTATTGATATCTTACGTCAGATAGCGATTCGTAGTCCCAGTAGTGTATTTGGTTCTTAGACTTGAGACACCAAGGATGTCCTATATGAGTACTCCACTCTTTGATATCAGACTTATAAGTTTGAAAGTTTCAGATCTAGTACAACCGGTTATTGGGAGTGACAGCCAACCTTACGTGGGCAATTGAGTGTCAATAAAGGATCATTCACTCTCGGTATCATGAAAGGAATATCCTATGTGTTCTTACTTAAGCAAATCCCTGGCCAAGGTTATTCGGATTGAGAGAGAAAGAGTTCTCCGGAAGAATCCGATTAGAGCGAGACTCGATTAGAAATCGTATGGACCTGACAGCACCATGCCCGATATACGGTCTTTGGGATATTAAATGGATGAGGGACTATAGGTACACAGTAATTGAGGGCAGATAGGTCCAAAGGATTGGATTCCTCTATATCGTCTGGGGACTGCGACGTAGTGGCCTAGTACGTCCGTAGTCGATGAATCGAGTAAATTATTATAAAGATAATAATTCACTGAGTCAGAAGGAGTTTTGATACGTATGACTCATGGCCAGCTCGATATTGGGCCTAGAGGGTCACACACATATGGTAGGTGTTGCGACAAGTAGAGATTCGGATATGAGATATCCGCCGGAGCTCCTATCTTAATGGATATCCAATAAGCCCTTGTATTATTGGATCCCATGGATGAGATCCAATAAGAGCTAGATTATTGAGTAGAGACCCATTGATCCAAGAGGCTTGGGTAATTGAATAGAGATCCAATACCCAATAGGGCTGGATCCATTAGGGTTGATAGAGGGCCTCTATAAATAGGAGGGAACCAAAAGCCCATAGGCTGGGGTTCTTCTTGATAGCTACCTTCTATTCTCCTCTCCCGAGAGAGGAGTATCGTTGCAGTCCCTGCCGTGTGGATACTGCTAGAGAGGAGGACACTTGACCTCCTTCATCTTCCCCCATGGATCTACAAGAACTTAGGGATATATAATCTACTTAGGTATTATCGTTCTTTTTACACATGCAGTTTTCGATTCGCGAATTTGTTTTTTATGCACCGATCTTCGCACGACGACGGAACCTTTTGCGAAAATCTAGAGTGTTTTGTTTTTATGTTCTTCCGCTACGCATGTGATGTCGCCCCCTGGATTTCCCAACAAAAATTAATATATGTATATTTTGCCCATTACTCTCAATGTATAAGCACACAATGTACATGCTGCACATAATGTTTACATATGTAGATGCACATATGTAATGTGTATACAAGAAGGATGCTCAAACTATTTTATTTTTATTTTTTGCCTCCATGCAAATAATTTAAATTCGTAAGTATAGACTCAACAAGTCAAGCATGACCCTATTTTGCCAGGTATGGTTTACCCATAAAGAAAGGTGGCCATGCTCATCTACTGTCTAAATTGAGCTATACTCTAAAGTTCAAGCTAGACGCAAGCTTTAGCAATTGGTTTATGCCAGCAAACTTATAAGATAAGATAAGCTATGTTTCATATACACATCCCGAGCAATAAAACCAATTTGGACGCGTGGCTACTTCAAAAATAAGATCACAGAATCTATCAACTAGGGGAAACAGCTTTATATATAAAATGCAAATAACATTTAGATGAATACGACGACCTAGGACCTTTGAGAAGCATTGCCTTTACAAAGTGAGCAGTAATAAGCATTAGTCCAGCCCATCTGGTGACAAACAATTACTGATAAAGCCAACACTAAGTAGCAAGACAAAAATGCAATTGTTATTATTCATGTTATGATCATATAACATGAAAACACAACATTGGTTGGCTGTCATTGGCTATGTGAAATCATGTTGCCAAAAACATAGCATGTTATTTTCATGACTTATCCATACATATGACTGAGACTATCTTTGAACACCATGTATATGCTCAATGAAAAAAGATAGAAGAAAACAGATATTTTAGGATCATTTTCAAATAAATTCAACATTTTCCAAATGTAATTGTACCTTCCCATCATTAAATTTTGCCTTGTATACACATCCGATGTTACCTTGCCCAAGAAGGCAGCTAGAGCTAAAGCTTCCAGTAGCAGCTTGCAAGTCAGTTAATGCATAAATAGTGAGACTAACGGGATCTGTGCTCCCTGTGGAATTAAGTTTATCTGCAAACTCATTATCATTGTATGATTTTTGGGTATCGGCTGCTGGTGGTTTAAGCTCCATGGAAGATGTTTCTAAAGCCTTTATGTCAATTGAAGAAGAGGAATCCTTAAGCTCTGCTAGTGGACTCCAAAATTTATCATATTAAAAAATTTTATAATGACCAAGAAAAGGAAAATCTCCAACAAAAAAGTACAGAAGATTTTATTTAACAGATATTTGTTCCAGAGCACCAAGATTCAATACTAAATCAAATTGCTGCACAGATTTCATTCTGAGAGGGAAAAAAATGAGTGTCATAGAACTAAACCAGAAACTGACTTTGGCAACAAGATCAAGTGTATTGTGTACATATCATATGGTCACATGAACAAGGCCCACCATGCTATAACTCTGATCAGTAATTGCTCTCTGATCATCCCTTAAATAAGTCCATCAACTAATTGTCTAAATGTCTAGAATGGGTTTCCTCACAACATAGTAGCAAATTGGACCTCATTAAATTTCAGATCTGAAGAATTTACTTCTGATTTGCTTTACAAAGAAAATAGTGAAGAGAAACACTGAATTTTATTAGTGCTAAACCAAAAAAAACCTCTAATCAGCTTTTTATTGAAATAGAGCAACTTTAACAATCACATTTCCAAACTTGATGAACAAATTTAATTCTGTGGTCAAGTAATGTTCCTGAAACTGCTAGAGTAACAAAAGGACTTTAATGTTAAATATGTTGTCTTGTCTTAGTTTCTCACCATAAGGCAGTATCATGCATAATCAGTTACCATTAGTAATAATATAAATTAACAATTGACCTTACAATCAGTTTAAGCTATCCTTTAAAACAACATACCTACAATATATGAGAGGTAGCTTGCTTCTAGCTTCAGAAATAAACCCATCTTCTATCAGTTATTTATGTTAAGGTGCCCATAACAACTAGTGTAAGGTCTCAAGCTGTTGAGGTTGGCTACAATGATGTTTTCCTGCCATGAAATCCATCAAGTTTCTTATTAATTATTCTATTTTTTTTTTCATAGGCTTTTCTCCACCTCTTCTCACACCACAATTCTAAATTATTTCACCTGATCTAAGATATACCACTTTAAACATGTTCCCTCATTATAAGTTGAGACATTAATACCTTAATCATTTGAGAATGTTAGACAGTTTTTCTAACCTCACTTCCATCTCAAGGAAACTAACTTTTCCTATACGTTATATATTAACTTTCCAACATTCTTGTCCATAAAGCATCTATAATCTCACTATTGTCTTATAAAATTGACACATGATGGCCATACCACTACAGAGACCCCTCTTGATTTTAATTATCTTAGTTATCATATGCCACAATCAACAAGTCCCTGATCGACTTCCATACTATGTGGATCTTGTATTTCCTATGGTTAACCCTCATGTAACCTGAACTGCAAGTGTCACTTTCAAACTCTAGTGAACTGTATACATCATGATTGCATTGCTCTTGTAAAAGTTCATGTATCCCAAATACAGCCATTAATGCATTAGGAACTCCTAATGAATAGCAAATACTATATGCTTGATTTTCTTAGATCCCAAATAAAAGGTTCTCATTGGAGCTGTTGTCACAATTCATATAACTGCCATTAATGCCAGAACAATTCTTCCTGTGCCATCAATGATATGCATGCAAAAAATAATTATGTATAACCCACTGAAAACAACTTCCACTTTTATCTCGGAAATAAATTATTTAAATTAAACAGTATAAGTTAGATTTTGCACCACGTGGAAATGGTTTATATCAAATATTAATCAAGTCCATGAAGAGTATAAGGTCATCAGACAAAGGAATGTGAGGCTTCATTCACAAGAGCGACATCAGTCAGCTGTTAGACTCAAATCAGATAGTAAATCAGATAAGATTCACCCTTGATCTGAATTTTGTGAAATGAAGCTAAGAATCAGATACACAAGTTTATAATTTCTGCAACTACAACCAGAACTCATAAGAGCAGCTGCACAACAAAATTATGTAAAGATTCTGGATGATTAACATGATGAAAGAAAATACCTGTAAACTCATTGTCTACTAGAGGCCTAAATGATCTGCTATGGCTGAGTCGTTCGTCAGTATAATGAGATGAACCTGAAGATCTTCGCTTAACCAAAGCCAATAAAATAAGGCCCACAACTAACACAGTTATCAGTATCACAGCAATGACTGCACCTTTCAGGCCTGAATGTTGTTTTCCTTTTTTAACTTTGTTATCTTTGGCATCTTTAATTGAGCTTTTGCCATTATTATCTGTAGCTGTAACCATACCTGGAGGTGGTTTTCCAGATGACCAAGAATTTCCACCAACCCTTAAGAAAATAACCAAAAGAAAATACTCAACAAAGCAGAAAATCCACAAAAACCAAAAAAGCAACCAGAAAAGAAGCGTAATCCTACTCACTTAAGATTATATATACTTTTCAATTTGTTGGGAATCCATCCCGTGAACTGATTATTCTGAACATTCCTAGTGGCATAACAACAAAACTTCATTTAAGATTGCTTGAATAATTGCCAAGTTAGCTGACTTACAAGAAGCAAGCAATTGTTAAATTGTTTAATGTGTTTAGCATAATTAATTCAGCAGTAAAATATGAGAAAATATACTGACAAATGGGATGTCATCTATCGGCAAAAACACAACAATTTTAACAATTTTGCCTTCTATTTCGAGCTGTAAAGAGTTGAATGCCTCTTGTGCAAATATGTTTCTCTTCTCCATCTGAGACCCTTCCCATGTAAGTGCATAATATTTCTGCAAGTGCATAATCCTGGAATCCTTATAATTCTTATAATCCTTATAATCCTTATAAGTCAAAATATGTTACTTTTTTGACTTTCTGTTTCTTGAGTACATTTTTAAGCATAATTTATATAACCTTCCATTTTAAGAAACTGAAAGATTTTACTGAGCAGATAATTGTTATAACATGATAAATCGAAACTAAAAGCATGTCGCCATGTACTTGAACTAAAATTCTCTAAAATTTACATAAGTACTTGCTATCATGGCAACCCAATCACTTATCACATCGAAAAAGGTAAGCACCATTAGCATCTGCAGAACTTTTTTCCAACGTAACTAAATTACATTTGGTATTGCAAACTTGACATCCAATTTTCAAGCAGATGAAAGGGGCATATACATCATAACCTGATTATTAAGCAATACATACAGGTTTTCTAAAGATAGAGTGGCAAGAACATCAACTGAACCACTTAACTGATTGTTCTGCAAATTCCTGTAATTCAAATGCTTATTAGTTTAGAACGAACTCACAAAGATAGATTGAAGGAACAATTGAGTTGCTTACAAAGTTTTGAGACTTGAGAGAGATCCAAAGCTATTAGGCAGGTTACCTGAGAAACGGTTGAATGAGAGATCCCTGATGTCATAACTCGAACTTAGTAATAATAAAATATGGCCATATGCACTAAGCTCATACATGAGAACAAGAGTATTATGCAGAAACATAATTGTTGAGTCCTAAATACAAACAACATCTGTGACCAATGATGCTAGAACAGAAAATGCTATCAGATAAGTGAAAACCAAGCTATGACAACACCTGGAAGATCACCATGGTTTATTTGAAAGATCACTCAACTCGCCCAAGTAGATTATCACATAAATAAAGAGGAAAAATATATTCTAATGTATAGTGAATCCAAAGATGAATGGTACTTGTAATTCCATTCTGACATCATCTATCGAACAGTACATAAACAGGTGTGTACTTGTTTTTAATCATTCAAACAACAACAAACAGATAAACTACTACATCTAATCGAGATATTGATATCATTGCAGCAGATGTAATTATTGCAGCAGAATAAAGTCCAGCGCTATCAACACATAATATTCCACGCTACCATTTCCACAAATATGAACCTCCACAACTTTAAGCATCATAAAAAATATATTATAATGTTCATAAGGTTTCAGATAGGGCCACCAAGTCATTTTTTATGAATCATCTACCACCAATCTAACATTGTGACCATGCACCATTATATTGATCTTCATGGTAGTCAAACATGGTATCTATCATACATAAAACTGGACAATGTTAGAAGGAACTTGAATAAGGTTCACTTGCGAGGTTCAACTGATCCATAATGGCTGCATCACTGGAATCAACCTTAGAGATATGCATGACTGGCATCAACATTGTAGATACTTTCTAGTGCTGATGAATAATTGTTCTACATTTCTATGGCACCCCAACAAATGCAAAATCTATAATTGTTTAGACGTCTATGGAGCCCTAATAGTTCCAAATATTAGTATATTTGACTAGATGAGCATACTATTAGTAAATCTTAGTTAAGCATTCTGGCTCAAATGGTCCAAACATGTCTAATATAATTTATTGGGTCAACGAAGGAACTTACTTGCCTATTCAGGATAAACTTCCCTAGTGAATGTTATTTGTTAATGATATTATTTTGATTGATGAAATTAGTTGAGATTAATTCTGAATTTAAGCATTAGAGACAAATGCTAGAAAGGGTCTGTTTAGTTTCAAAAAAAATAGTTTTCTGCCTTTTATCCCATCTTTATCTTTATTTTTCAATTCATTTATGGCAAAACATATTTATCTATTATAAATCAAAAATTTTCGTTCTTCTTTCTTTTTCGTCTCTTCTGCAATTTGTAGTGGTGGTGGTGTCAGGGATGATGATGGTGGTGGTAGGAGCAGAGCTATTGAAGGTGGAGAGTGATGGTAGTTGTAGAGGTAGTGTTGTGATAACGGAGGCGTGGTGGTGATGGTGGCGGCAACAATGGTAGTAATTTTGGTGAAAGTAGCAACACCAATAGCAAAATTGGTAGCAGCAATAATGATGGAGGTATTGGTGGTTGGCCATAAAGCAGTGGTAAGGATGGACTGTAGGTAAAGCACTGTTGGTAAGGGATGGCAAAGTATGCGATCTGCATCCATCAACACTAGAACACACGACTCAGATCTAGTTTTGTAATTATCCATCAACACTTGCGTTCTAGTGTAATTATACACTAGAACCAAGGTTTGAATACCGAATGATACCGCCCGGTACGGGCGGTATGTACCGGTCTATTAGCAGATCAGTACACGGACCGCTCGGTACCAAGCGGTACTGTTGATTGAGCCCGTTATCGTCGACGGTGATCGGCGCTCTCCTTGTCGGTGACTTCTCATCCGCGCGCGGGAGAAGGGGCATTGGCATCGCGGGGTGAAGAGGCAACGTCGCCTGAGGCTCACAATTTATTATTATTATTTTTATCTATGATGTCGCCTCGAGTGATGTCGCAAATTTTTTTTTATTTACGACATCACCTCGACAAAGTTGCCCGAGAAGAGAGGCAACGTTGCCCGAGGCGACGTTGCAATTTTTTTATCTACGACATCGCCCGAGAAGAGAGGCAATGTCGCCCAAGGTGACGCCACAATTTTTTTTTTTTTATCTGCGACATCGCCTCGGCAACGTCGCTCGAGAAGAGAGGTAACGTCGCCTCCTCTCGATTTACCTTATATATATATATATATATATATATATATATATATATATATATATATATATATATATATATATATATATATATATCGAACGGTATACCAAAATATACCGTTCGGTATACAGTATCGTACCATATCGAACAAGTCTCGAAACTCCGATACAGTACGAAATTTCAATCCTTGACTAGAACACAAGTTGATTAATATTGTCAATAGATAAGTCAATCACTTAATGCCTCAATGATATAACTTCTAACGTGATAAAATAGACTAATGAAGATCACTAAAACAAATGTCTTGTTTCAGGAAAAGAATCTTGTCAGGTAGTAAGTCATTGGCAACATAGTAGCAAATTAACTTCTTTGTATCACAGAAATAGATAGATTGTGCTGCTATGTACTAATCAAGCAGTAAATGTCTTACAGCAGTGAGAGACTAGAAAGCTCTCCAAACATATCAGTCAGCTGTCCACTGAGCTGATTACTGGCAAGATTCCTGCAATTCCCCATCAAATGAACTAACCAGTAAAGCCCATCGAGTCAAATGGGAGCATATGCAATGAAATTCAAATTTTCTTACAAATACTTAAGATGAGTCATTTGAGAAACTGAATAAGGAATCCCTCCAGTAAGTGCATTTCCAGCAAGATGTCTGCATACAAAAAAAGATGCCAAGATGAAAAAATATTTATATCCGACTAATATGTAAGAAATGTAACCATACAAAGCATTGAAATCTCATTTATATATTAGCCTTCTTATAATGTTCAAAAGAATAATTGAATATAATTACAACTACATAGGTATTCCAAACTGATTTATTGTAGATAACTTCAGGTTTCACTAAACCTTTTATGTTCTTGTAAAATGCATAAGAGGTTACAGTAATCACTAGCTTGAAAAATAATTTGATCAACATGCAACGATTTGAGGTGTGACTTACACATGAGTGGTGTTAGGAGGAAGTTGGTAAGGTATATCATCATTAAGATTGTTCTTGCTCAAGTCACTGTACAAAGACAAGGAATACAAAAGGTACTAAGTTGCAACATCAATACGCCTAAACAAATAAGAAATTGGTTCTTACAAATAAGTTACTGAAATCAAGCTTGAGAGTTGGTAACCCATTGTACCAGTCAATTGAAGACCTGAGAGTGTGCTGGTTGACAAAAAGAAGAAAACACACAATTATGTGACTTCTGAAAATAATGACAAAATACAAAATATCTTTCACAAGTTTCCAATCAAATACTATTATAAAATAAAAGCATGATAGGCACACTTGTGAAATGAACCTGAATGGTCGATATAATAAAACATTAAAACCCATATACCTTTAATATGAATAAACAGTATTCATTTCTGTTTCAAATCACTGCCTTCCTCCTTAAGAACTTTCCAAGTGAGTTTGTTCTTAAATGTTAAGCTACATAAGTAAAAGGCATAATCCAGAAACCGTCCTTTCTACACAGTATAAGTTATTAATTCTTAACATTGAAAGTAGCTGCCTGGAAAAGTCTAACATTGATGATGTTTTACGTTTTCTAGCAATGCTCGAAAAGCTGCAACACCATACATGCAGTCAACAAGACCACAGATATGCTTATGCAGCTTGTACATCCACATCCTGACCAAGTGATGTACGTATTCTTGCAACTAAAATTTATACAATATATACATCCACATCCTGCTCCTCCATGACCACAACTCTGCTTGGATTCATGTGGGTAGTTGCAGTCAAATTAGATATTTATCCTACAAATGTGATCATTTGATGACTTACATCAGTGAAAGTATCGAGAAGTTAATTAAGTTTAAGTAATTGGTACAATATTTAACATGGCATATAAATTATACGGCAGATGTTGAAGGAAAAAATTGGTCTATATGGAAACATAATCTGCATATGCAAAAACATACTCCATGTAGACTGCAAACCTAGATGCATAATACCACATAACTTACTCATAGGCCTCATCTGCAGTGGTTCACATGGCCGTATCAGCATCTATGGCCACATCAAATGCAATTTAGAATAATGCTGGATGGTACGATGATGATGATGATGACTGAATTACACCAACCGAAGGTAGGAATCCAAGAAACCAAAACAGTCTTACATTTTTGTTACGGATGAGCCAGAGCACTTGATGCCTTTCCAATTGTTGCCACAGGGATCACCACCGCTGGAACTCCAACCAGTCAGCTGAGAGGGGGAATTTAAGCTGCTGTACATAACATTTAAGGCAGAGACTGCAATAAACATATAAAATCATTACTGCAAAAGAGATGAAAAGAAAAGACACCCTAAAATCTGATAGATCTACGACCGACATATTCTAAAGAAGCCATCCCATGTAAGGATATTGAATGAGACACATCGAAACCAGTTTCCTAGTCTTTCAGACTCTCGAACATTTCATCAAAAGCCTTATGGGAAAAAGTACATCGATTGGCCACTATCACTAGAAAACCGAAAACGGAAAGCTCGACATATCGGTTACCATCGGACTGGTCGGTGTTGCCGCGGACAAGATCAGAGAGCCGCAGAAACAGCAAAGAGAGGTAGCACTCGCGGGAAATATCGAGCCATCTCGGAGGCACGAATCTAGGGCTTGGGCGATCCTTCCATGGAGACGAGGAGTGAACGGGGCGAGCGGAGGGGGGACGAGGGTGCCGATGCTGCGAGAGGCGAACCCTCGGTGGTTCCTCTGGGATACATTCGCGCCTCCTATGATTACAGTCTCGAGGAGCGGGTCGAATGAGGAAGAGGAGGAGGAGGAGGAGGAGGAGGAGGTAGTGCTGGTGCTGGTGAGGAGCACCGTTGGAGGAGGTGGAGCGGCGCAGCGAGAGTGGCGGAGAGCCTCCGGCCTCGTTATGACCACTGCCGTCCCGAAACTTGGCGCCTTGGCAGTGGTTTTTAGCGTTGGGACATTTCCAATATTAAAGGTATTGACGTTTCTACCCTCTCAAATTTGAAATTAGTGTATTATTTATCTTAATGATATTGACCCCAATTGAGTCTTTTCAAAATACTACAACTAACATAGAAATCAATTTATGTTATTGCAATATTTTTTAATAGACTTAGTTTTGATAGAGCTATTAGTATAATAAATAATATAAATTTTCTTTATGATGAATTAAATCCATTTTATAACACGGTGATGATCAATCCAGATCGAATGGTCTAAGGGTGTAACCAAGTCTTACACTCATTTTCTTGAACATACTAAAAACTATGGAAAATAGGAGAGCCTTTTGATATGAGAGGAAACCAAAAAAAAAATAAATATATTCATAGGGAAAAAAAATAAGATGGATGTTTCTCAAAAAAAAAAATCACTCGAAGATATATGTTTTTTAAAATTAATGAAAAAGTAAAATAATTAATGATATATAATATATTAATGATCAATCATATCGAGATTGATCTTAATACAGATGACACATTGAAACTATCTCGGAATTATTTCAGGGCCACTTCAAGATCACCTCCGAGTCACTTTAGAATACTTTAAATATATTTTAGAATCACTTTAAATATTTCTGTACCTTCGAGTTGAACGAGGTGAGATTGACTTAAACATTAATGATGATTTTACTCAACAGTTAAATATTATCCAAAAATACATCGGTACGATTGTTATTAAAGTCTGCCATCAAAATTTCTTAAAGATATTTTTAGGGACAAAAACATGCTAAAATTTCCATTTCCTCTTCCCCTCCCATTATACACCAGATTGACGTGGCTTCAGTCGTGAGTAAATCGGCTGCACGAAGCGATGCTAATAAATTAAACTGACGTGGGCAATCCACAATGCTGACATGTGAGAGTATCTTAGCCACGATGCGTCCTATAAAATAAATAAATATATATATATATGTTTTTATCTTTTTTTTAACTTGTAATTTCCACCAGCATGCACAGTATTAAAGTATTTATAATTGCGATTAATTCTATATAATCAGGAAATATTGATTAAGGAAAGAATCTCTTGCAAGGCTGGCTGCCGTTTTAGTCATCTCGTTGTGTCGCGAGGGCGCATTTAACTTGCGTTTAACAGAACTTAAACGTGCCCTATAAAAAAGCCACCTCGGAAAAAGATTAATAAGTCGCCAGAGAGAGAGAGAGAGAGAAACGACTTGCTCTGTCCGCTTCTGGTCGTCGTTGTGTCGCTCTCCGGTCATCCCAAAAGTGGGTGAAAGGTGCTCGCCTCCTCGCCGTTCCTCCTCTTTTCTTCCCCTGATTTCGCCCTTCCGACATCCCTGTCCTGGATTCCTCTTGGTTGCTTTTTCTCCTTCTTCTTCTTCTTCTTCTCTCGGGAGAAAACCCTCTCGATCGAGGTATGTCTCGTCTAAATCCGTGGTCTCCCGACCCAGATCAGTCGGTTTTTGTGACTCGTGGAATTCTCTGCTCACTTCTCCTTTAAATGCTCACTGCTTTTCTGTGATTTCGTTTCTATCTTCCTTGTGGAGTTTCTCCTTGGAGATGGGTCAAGATATAGTGAATTCGAGAGGTAATCGACTTGGTTCAGATCGGTTGTTCTCGAAAGGAATGGAGAAATAGTGTTTGATTCTTGTGAATTGTATCTCTCTTCGGTACTATATATTTGGATTGCGTCGAAAGTTGAGATTTTGGATATGAAATACGGTGAAAGCCGTCCTCTTATAAGGACTGGTTTCATTTTAGGTTCTTGGGATTTGCATTGAAGCATGAATGTTGAGGTCCGCGTAAAAATTGGGGCTTGGCTCATCGGAGGGGTTTTGTTGCATTGGAGATGTTGGAAGGACCTAGATTTCCTGGAATCATGGGTGGCGGTGTAGGGATCGACAACGGGAACAGCTTCTATTGTATGGCGTACTACCGGAAGCTCGGGGAGGGCTCCAACATGTCGATTGATAGCATCAACAGCATGCAGACTAGCGTCGATGGCGGGTCCATTGCCATGTCAAGGGACGCCAGCAGCGTTGGGTCGAGTGACTCACGTACTGGCATCCTCAACCACCCTGGGCTCCGCCAGATTGCGATCCCGAATTACTCGGTCGACCACAGTGTCCTGCGACCTGGCAGGGTTAACCCTGGGCTGGCTGCTGATGCATTGGTGCATGCCCTGATGGATATGGGACACCCTACGGAGACTCTACAAGGTTACGAGGAGTGGACCATCGATCTTAACAAGCTCAATATGGGTCTGCCCTTTGCTCAAGGGGCCTTCGGGAAGCTCTACAAGGGTACCTACAACGGAGAAGATGTCGCTATTAAGCTGCTTGAGAGACCCGAGAATGACCGAGAGAGAGCACAGTTGATGGAGCAGCAGTTTGTGCAGGAGGTTATGATGTTAGCCACTCTGAAGCACCCAAATATTGTGAGGTTGATTGGGGCATGTAGGAAGCCCGTTGTGTGGTGCATTGTTACTGAGTATGCTAAGGGAGGTTCCGTGAGGCAGTTCTTGATGAAGAGGCAGAATAGGTCAGTACCACTTAGACTGGCAGTAAGACAGGCTCTTGACATTGCAAGAGGGATGGCCTATGTGCATGGGCTAGGTTTTATACACAGGGATCTAAAATCAGATAATCTTCTGATATTCACAGACAAATCAATAAAGATTGCTGATTTTGGAGTGGCTCGTATCGAGGTGAAAACTGAAGGGATGACACCCGAGACTGGAACATACCGTTGGATGGCTCCGTAAGTGAATAATTTTACTTTCTTTTTTGTATCATTGCGAAAATTTCTTGAGAAATATTTGCTGCAAATTATGTTCTAGTTCTGCTTGACCTTGCACCATAGATTTGGTAGATGATTTAATTAAAATTTCTTACCATATATTATGTTATGATTTATAGGTTAAGCTTTTTGATATATACGGAGAAATTTTAATAGTAAAGGCTCTGCCTGAGCCTGCTAGTTGTGATTTCTTTTCTGTGTTTGTGGCCAGAAAATCCTTCCATGATATTTGCATGGAATGCTAAGATTTTGTAGTTCCTTCAATATCTTATATATAATTGTTATTCTTGCTAATAAGATCTACAAATATTTGCAGGCTTTTACCTGTACCTTTATACTGTTGGAACTTAGACATTTTTGCAAAATGTTGAGGATGAAAATTGAGGTAGTCTGTCATTTGGTGTTTTCTGTAATAACGTTTCGAGAAAGCTGACAAGAAAATTTGGAGAAGTTGATAAAAAGAACATTTCTGTTCCAGTTTAGCATGGCACCTAATACACCGTAGGTTTCCAATTATGTTTGATTATGGACAACCCAAAAGTCCCTTATCATTAATTATTTTTATTTGTTCAATATTGATGTCAAGTTTTGCTCTTTATAATCATATCTTCTTTCTCTAGAGCATCTTATCAACAGATGAGAACAATGCTAGGAAGAAACCTTTTTGCCTCCTGAAAATGCAAGAAAGAAAACCAATTTATTTGTTTAGTTTGAAATAATTTAAGCGTACAGTGTGTCACATGCTTTTTAGTCAATAATTGGTGAGGTCATGATTTCATGTCCCATCATTATGTGAATGGTTTTCAAGTATTTGATGCATGTATATGTACTTGGTATCAAGCTCTTTATTTGAGAATGGCTGGGCAGAAATTTGGTGTTGACTAGCAGCATCAGTGCATTTTGTTCTGTCATTGTTTTCATGCCTCTATCGAGGCAAGCTTATATAAATAGCCCTCTCTGGTTGGCTCAATAAAAATCACCTTGGATTCCTTTGGCAAAATCTTGACTATAGGAGTAGTTTAGTTATGGATGAAATTGTTTATCAAATATTTCATGATACTTTGGCTATATGGCATTATCTTATTCTTATTTGAATCTTTTTTGGTCCAAGAAGTCCCATAATATTTCAGATATAGCTGCATATGCTTCCAAAGACTACTGTATATGGGAAATGGTATTTTTGGTGGAAAGGGTCTTTAAGAAAATTTCTGTGGCTACTTTTCCTGCATCATGAGCTTTTCATGTTGATTTTTTTTTTAAATTGTGGTTTTCCCACTTGAGGTCATAAATAGTTATTAGGAGTCTAGTGGATTTCTTTGGGTTTAGATTTTCCATAGAATTTGGCTTTACCAATGAGAAAACTTTCTCAATGGTGAAACTGTGCTGGTGTTTGCTACATGTATTTCGCTCGTCTTATTAACAACTGGTCTTCACTTTTGAATCTAGTTAGGTGTCCCATTGAATACCTTCTATCATGCAGTATACATTGTGCCATAGAGGAAGCAGCAGGGCCACTGTTTCTGGTATGTTGTCCTTGGGTAAAATTAGGCATGTGCTTGGAATATGCCTACGATGTTGCACTGCATGCAGTCCTTATCATGCAAAGATGTCAGGAACAGTTTGACGCATGGGGTGTGGGTCACCTAAATCCATGCTTTCTAGTGTAGATGATCGAAGTGTTTATAATTAGATGAAAATAGGGTATCTAATTTTGCCATATAAAAACAGAATGCATTTACAAATCACTGGCCCCTTTACTGTATACACAACTAATGTAGTTGGGACATCATGGCTTTGTTGTTGTTATAAGCACATATTTGTTATAAGCGCTAATATTTATTACTGAAAAACTGTGTCTCCCACAAGGTAACTGTGCAAGGAATTCAACTCCAAACTATTCGATTACGTATACTACTAGTTAAAAAAGATACTTATGGAACCTCTCTGGTTTTGTTGTTTTATTCCTCCATCTCAATTATTCAATCCAGCAAATGCTTGGTGGTTGTCTTCTGCAACGGAGGTTATTGTGTAACCATTTCTAGTGCAGTCTATTGTGATGGACTATAAACTCTAGGATCTTGTGAAATATCGCATTCCATCTCATTCCTTTGCAGCCTCATTGTCTTCTCAGCTTGAGAAATCTTAGTTCTTTATGATGCAAATCCTAATGCAGTGACATGACATTTTGATCGTGACATGTATGGTTTTTGTTTAGATAATTCAGCGTCATTTATTAGTCTGTCTGATTTTTGACATTAAAGCTTCACTGGATATGTAGAAGCTTCCTGCCACATTTCCCAAAAGCAGTTTATTAAGAAAATTAGGCTTTGCTGGTATATCATAAATTATGAAAAGGATTATTTTTTTGTCAGTGGAACATATTTCAATTAAAACATATTTCGCAGTACAGACTTCAGTAAGCTAGCACTAAAGTTGATAGCCTTTTTTACTGTGTCTGTTATACATACAATATAAAGTAAAGAGTTTTGCAGGCCTTGCACCTGCTGTTCATTGACATGTTGGCACACAAACTGATTTTGGAAAGCAACGGCTGAATCAGAACTGCATTCTCTGTTTTCTTCTTTAATACCAAGTTTGGTCACTGTTTTTTTTTTTTTACATTGCCGATTTCCATGTTGATGCTTAATTGGAGTCAGGTCTTGTATGCAGGGAGATGATCCAACACAGACCCTATGATCAGAAAGTTGATGTTTATAGCTTTGGCATCGTATTGTGGGAGCTTATAACCGGCATGCTTCCCTTCCAGAACATGACAGCCGTGCAGGCTGCATTTGCTGTTGTAAATAAGGGTGTTCGGCCGACCATACCGCACGATTGCCCTCTGGCCCTCGGCGAGATAATGACTCGCTGCTGGGACGCAAACCCTGATGTGCGTCCTCCCTTCACCGAGGTGGTCAGGATGCTGGAGATTGCAGAGATGGAGATCATATGCACTGTCCGCAAAGCTCGCTTTAGATGTTGCATATCTGAACCAATGGCCACGGATTGAAACTGTAAAAGAAAGGGCAACCCATTGTATAATTCATGATGTCACCGGACTGGTTGAACTGGAAAAAAATTGTTCTGTATTTGGATTTTAGTTGTCTTACCTTTGAAGAAAAGGTTTCCACTTTCTTTGGTAAATCTATTTTTTCCCTTTTGCTGTCAGCTGTGTTGTGTAAGTTCCATAGCTTCCATGTGAAACAAAGAATCTCTTTTCAAGAGCCAGTCTTGTCTTTTGTTTACATAGCTAAAAATTTGTCAGCTTGATGTCTAAACTTCTATCAAGTATCAACAGTTTCACAAGACACAAGATCTCAAATACAGTATAATCGGAGCAGACCACTTCGGACATTGAAGGGTGATGAATGACATAGAATTCACTCACTTTATCACACTGGGATCAACTCACTCTTCAGTTTTTTTTTTTAATTATTATAATTTTTTTGAATTAAAAGCTTCTGATTTATTATAAAAAAGACCTTTTTTTTCCTTAATCTTTAGTACTTCTCTCCTCCTAAAAAATGAAATATGAGATGAGGCTGACGATACCATCGAGCTTTGTCCTCATGCACACATCGTCGTTGCTGCAGGCTGCTCTGTGTGTTCGTGAAAATTTATTTTGATTAGTACAATACGAGTTATATTTATACAGGTTACGAGAGAATTTTCCTCAACAATCAGAAGGATTTTCCTCAACAACCAAGGAGAATTTTCCTAAACAAACCAGCGGGATTTCCTCATACAGTTTGAGGAAATCTTATTCGCTATCATGCCCCCACAAGATGGTGCTCCTATCAAGGATACCAATCTTGGATCGATGTAATGAAAATAGTTTACCGGCAAGAGGCTTCGTGAGTGAGTCTGCTAGTTGATCAGCCATATGTACGTGAGAGACACGTAGTCAATGTCTGACAACTTGATCTCGCACGAAATGGAAGTCAGTGGCGATGTGTTTCATGCGTGAGTGGAATACTGGATTGGCAGATAAGTAGGTAGCTCCAATATTATCACAATATATTGTAGGAGGAAGGGTAGAGTTGACGTTGAGTTCCTTAAGGAGATTTACGACCCAATTGAGTTCAGTAATAGCTGTAGCGATGGCACGGTATTCAGCTTTAGTCGTAGACCGTGCGACGGTCTTTTATTTCTTAGAACTCCAACTGATAGGATTAGCTCCAAGAAAAATAATATACCCTGACGTATAAGTTCTATCATCAAAGTTTCCAGCCCAATCAGCATCAACAAAGGCATGGAGATTAAGTGGGGTGTGTTTGCGGAGAAACAAGCCATAATGAAGGGTTCCTTTAAGATATCGCAAAATTCGTTTGATGGTAAACCAATGTGTAGTAGATGGCTGGTGCATGAATTGAGATAATTTATTAGCTACAAATGAGATATCTGGACGGGTGAGAGCCAAGTACTGTAAGGAGTCAAGTACTTGTCGATATTGAATAGCATCCGAAGCAGGACTTCCATCACATAATTTGAGTTATTCACTAGTAGAGAGAGGAGTTGTAACTTCTTTTGCATCCTGCGTGTTTGTTTTGGATAATAGGTCTTGAATATACTTTCTTTGTGATAGGAGAAGACCCGAAGATGTAAATATTGCTTCAACTCCCAAAAAGTAACTTAAGGGTCCAAGATCTTTGAGGGACAATCAATCAGCCAATTGTTTTAGGAATGTCTGAATCTCCAAGGGATCATTGCCTATAACAATAATATCATCCACATATATGAGAAGATATATTGTGTGTCTATTTTGTTGTCGTAAGAATAACGAGGTATCAGACTTGGAATTGATAAAATCAACTTATGTCAGAAATGAGCCAAGTTCAATATACCAAGCTCTTGGAGCTTGACGAAGTCCATAAATAGCTTTTTATAGTTTGCACACATGTCTTGGATACTGATGATGAATGAAGTCAGGGAGTTGCTGGATATAGACATCTTCAGTTAGAGTCCCCTATAGAAAGACATTGTTAATATCTAGTTGTCGTAGCTGCCAGCCTTTTGAGACAGCCAAACTTAGAATAAGTCGAATTGTTGTGGGTTTAACAATAGGACTGAAAGTCTCTGTGAAGTCAACTCCAGGTCGTTGATGAAATCCTTTGGCTACTAGACGTGCTTTATATATAGCAATAGATCCGTCTGGGTTCCGCTTAATTCGAAAGACCCATTTACACCCGATGATATTTTGTGTAGGATGAGGGGGTACAAAGGTCTACGTGGAGTTATGGAGGAGGGCATCATATTCTTCACACATGACTTTATGCTAGTATGGGGATTTTTGGGCTTGAGTAATTGTGGTAAGTTCATTGATCTCAGAAGAGGATTTTGTGATAGCATGTAGGTCGAGGACTTGATGTTGTTTGAATATACCACTCTTGGAGCGTGTTGTCATTGGATGTTTAGGAGTTGTAGCTTGTATTGTTGGTATAGGTAGTGGAGAGACATTGACACGGGTTGGAGCAGGCTGAGGTACATCAATATCATTGTGTTCAGAAGAGGGTAAAGAATGTTGTGTTTCCGAGGGCATTACGTTAGTAGTAGGAGAAGCTTGTGAAGAAGGGAGAGGAGAAGAAATAGAGGGAGTGAGAAGTTGTTGAACCGGGAGAACAAGAGAGTGCGGATCCTGAGGCAAGAGACTGGATGGTGTCATAGGACGTTCGTGGGATGGGATCGGAGGGATACTCCAGTGACGTATGTTTGTCGGAATAGCTTGCACAGTAGGAGATTTATGAAAAGAAAAAGTAGACTCCATAAAAGTAACATGACATAATATAAAGACTCTTTGAGTTTGGGGTTCGTAACATCGAAAAGCATTATGTTCCAAAGAATATCCTATAAAGGTGCAAGGCTTGGATCGGGGTGTTAGTTTGTGTGAGGTATAAGGCCGTAGCCATGGATAATATAAACAGCCAAAGACTTTGAGTTTCTGAAGATTTGGAGGCTTGTTGAAAAGTTTTTCAAATGGTGACTGGTATTGTAGGACTGGAGTGAGCATACGATTAATTAGATAGACAACAGTTTGAAAAGCTGCTGACCAAAAAGTTGGGGGCATGGATGCTTGATGTAGAAGTGAGAGACCAGTTTCAACTATATGCTGATGTTTGCGTTCAGCAGAACCAACTAATTGGGGAATATGTGGGGGTGACTTAAGGTGTTATATACCACAAGCTGAGAGACAAGATGTGAGGGCTTGATATTCGCCTCCGCCATCAGAGTAAACTGTTTTGATTGAAGACTGAAAGAAATTCTCGACCAACTTCTGAAAGTTGGTAAAAATTGTTGAAACATCAGATTTGTGGTGGAGAGGATATAACCATATGTACTTAGTGAAATAATATACAAAAATGACATAAAATCTAAACTTGTCAAAAGAAGGGGTTGGGGCAGGGCCCCAAACATCTGTATAAATAATTTCAAACGGTTTAGAGTAAGATATGGAGGATGTTCCAAAGGATAGTCAATAACTTTTATTACTAAGACAAGCATCACAATGCATATTAATGCTACTGGTTTTAAAAGTAGGAAGCGAATAACGAGAAAGTAATTTATGCTGGATAAAGGAGGAGGGGTGACCAAGACGACAATGCCACACATCAACTGGAGCTACAACGGAAGAGTGAGCAGTAGGCTGGGTAAGTTGTGAAGCTGATGGCCACTCATAAATGTTGTCTTTATTCTGGCCTTGGACTAAGGATGCCCCCGTGCTCAAATCCTTGACAAGAAAGGAGTTATGAAAGAATTCAATGGAGGTATTATTCTATTTACAGAATTAAGAAACAGAAATAAGATTTCATGAAATGTGAGATGCACACAAGACATCATCAAATGTAAATGTTGTTGTAAGTGAATTAAGTGTTGTGGAACTAGTATGAGTAATAGGAACTCTTTTATCGTCACCGATGATGATATCTTCATTGCCGCCATAATTATTGTGGATGGATAGGTTCTGAAGATTAGACATGATGTGATGAGAGGCTTTAAAATCCATAAACCAATTAGATTGGCTAGTGGTTGGAGTAGTCATGAGATTCGCTTGAGGCCACCGTGATGGAGCAGGGAGTCTGGGTCGAGACCGACATACTTTCGTAAAATGTCTGACTTTATCACATAGCTGGCAGATAACTCATTGTTGGCTGATGCGATCAGGACGCCAAGGCTGTTGAGTGTTGAAGTTGACATCTTGAAAGCGATGATATGGATGAGAGGGGGTTTGCTTGGGACCCATAGGATCAGAAGGCAGTTGAGCCAGGCTTTTGCTAACTTGCGTATTGTACTGGTTGCTCTTCCATTTGAATTTTTGACTAACCTGAGCTGTGATAGTTGGTTCGGGCGACTTGTCATGGCACTTCAAATACATCTCATAGTCAGTCAACTTGTCACAGAGTTCTTCAAATGATATTGGTGAGTCGCGTGTCCGAATTGCTGTTGCTAGTTCTTTGTACTCACCTCCTAGGCCATTAAGAGTATGGACTAGGACTTCTTCATCACTAATAGAATGACCTATCAAAGCCAAGTCATCGATAATAACTTTAATATTTTATAGATAATCAGCAATAGAACTTTCCTCTTGTTTCATTTTCATTAGACTGGATAGAAGTCCGAGCATGCGAGTATGCGAGCGATTTGCTAAGGTGGTTTGCAACTTGTACCATGCTTCTGGAGCAATCGTACATGAAGAAATCAGTGGGGCGACGGACCCAACGACTGAGGCTTGAATAGCTTGAAGAATAAGATGATCTTGACGTAGCCATAGCATGTGGGTTGGATTTGGTACTGGATGAGGTTCTCCTGTGACGTTGATTAATGCGGATGGACAACAAAAAGAGTTGTCGATATAGCCTAGTAAATCATATCCAAATAGGATATTAGAAAATTATGCACGCCACGATGCGTAGTTACCACCTTTGGATAACTTGAAGGGAATGAGCGCTGCAGCATTGATGGTAATAAGACCTGCAGGTTGAGAAGTGCTATGGTTCCCTACAGGGATAATAACAGGAGTGTCAGATGTAGATGAGGAAGATATTTTGATGATACACAACTGAGGGAGTTGTCGATTATAGACAAGGGGTGGAATAGAGTTGCGACGTGGAGCAGTGCTTCTGTCGGAGGCACTATAGCTACAGTTTTGCAGTCGGAGGTGCGCCGAGGCAGAGGATTCTCGATGTCGATTCAGTGGAACTAATCGTTGGATGATCTGATCACTAATCAGAGGCAGCGATAGGAAACTGTAGCGATTCCTGGGTCAACAACGAAGAAAAGAGGCAGATTCCTGGGTCACGCCGAGAGGTTTCTCGACGTCGGCTTGACGGAATTAGAGAAGGAGAGAAGTATCGGCAGCGGCGGTTGCTGGCAGCTGGTGGAACTCCGAATTCCCTTTGCGTGGCCACCAAAGAGGTGAGTGCAGAGGACGCTGCGTTCGTCTGTGTTTGCAGGGAGCGAGTGGTAGGAGGCAGAGGGGAAGAAGCTGTCGTCGTCCACCAAGGATGTGTCACGGTTGCCGGGAAGGAGGAGGAAGCGAGCAATACCGCCAAAGAAGGAACAGAACACCGATCGCAGTGGAGGAAAGAAAGACTCCTCGGATGCTGCACCTTTCACTGGAAGATGACACCGATCAATTGCTGTCGTCGGACTACGAGAAAAAAAAGCTTGTTCTTAGGCAAGTGGCTCTAATACCATGTTAAAGTAAAAATATAATCATTGAAGTTTATTTTGATTAGTACAATATGAGTTATATTTATACAGGTTAGGAGAGAGGATTTTCCTCAACAACCCTCAACAACCATGAAGAATTTCACTCAACAAACCAGAGCAAATCTTATCCGCTATCAATCATAACGTAATAGAAGTGATGGTGATTTTTAACAGCATGTTTCCCTTGTACCAACCTCGATCGCCTCGTGCTACCGATTTATGGACGTCATACCAGTTTTGAGAGCAAGGTTGTATCTCCTTCCCTGGGTTTGATGTCACGCAAGTTAAATCTTTCTCTTCCATGATGTTACGGCTGATCTCTCCACGATCGTTAGGTTTAACAGGATAATTTTGAAGTGACTTGAGCCACTCATCAGCAAGAACTAGTGTTTTGTGGTTGGTGGATGATTGAGACCTATCACTGCGTTCCAATAGCAACTCTCTCTTGCTTTATGATCATGACCATTTTAAACCCATTGAAAAGCACTGCCCTGCCGGAGGATCGAGTTCTTCTTAAGGAATGAATGAAAAGAATTGCCTCCTCCTGATCTGATGCGCAGCAATTTCATCTTTCAGAAATGTACTACTGGCCTAAAGATGGTGAAGTGCATGAAAACGATGTGCTAATAATCACAATCACACTGCTTTTGGATTCATCTCCACAAATGTGATGTGTTGCCGCAGCAAACCGGAGCTCGTCATCCTTCAATTTAATGCTGCAGCATGTCCATTGACGATTGACAGCAACAAGAATGACCGCAAAGCTTTCATATCAGTGGATGAAACCTCATTGTCAGCTTCTGTGGACAAGCATGCAACAACTGTTTCTTTCCTGGAGGGAAGGAGGGACCATTGCTCATCATAATCTCTCGAGTTTAGCCATTCACATCCACTCGATCCATCATGTATGATTTAGTGATCCAACCAACAAGTAATTACAAGGATTAATGACTTTGATCAACAGAGAATGTATCTTTTGGTGCGGCTTCTTTTTTACAATCGTTCTTGTCATTGTTTTAGCTTTTTGTTTTAATCCACCAGTAAGCATGTAAACAGGCCTCTCTCTCTCTCTCATCATCGGTCAGTTCTCACATCGGTATCAAGTTAGAAGACAGATGACAACATTAATTTGGAATCAATGAGATATCTTCATTTACGTTCTCTCTTCAATGCTGAGATCTTCCAAGAAGAAATGATTGCAGGATACATGACTCCTGAGCTAACTATTAGGTCCTTCAGCCTTCTCCAAAAGATCTGTCACAACAACATCCCAGATCTCATTATATCTGTCCTAGAGTTGATGAAGGTTGCACCGACAGATATGCCAATATCTGGCAAAGATATTCCAATTGCAACAATGCTAAACCCACCATTTTTCTATCAATTTATCATCAACTCAAAACATACGATTAATCTTTCACTTTCATCTTCATTGTCTGTCAGCATGTCCAGTTTCTTCTTTTTTATCAGTTGGTGATCATTAATCTATACATGTAATGGCTAAAAGTAACATGAAAATTACAGTCTTAAGTTTTTAAGCATTCAGGGGCATTCCAACATCTAGTACAATTGATGATACAAAAAAAAAAAGGGGAGGGTATTCCAACTTGTAATACGAAGCATACAAGCATATGAATGCTTGCTACAATTGTGTTCTCTGTGGTTAATCAACCAAAGATGTATGGATGCGTGCATGGCCAAGAAATCAAACGTAGTACATGCTTTCTCTTTCTTTCTTTCTTTCTTTCTGATGTACTCAGGTCATTTATACCGGAGCTACACTCTCGCCAAGCTTACCTCTCGATCTATAAATGAATCCCTATCTCTCTTCGAGCACTCCCACGTAGCTTTCTCCTGCTTACTCTCTTTGTGAACGACGAGAGCAACGCAGAGATGGTTAGAAGCACGGGTTACACGGTAACAGTGACGGAGACGGAGACAGTGGCGGCGGCGTCGCCGGTGGGTGAACACCGGCTACCTCTGTCGAACCTCGATCTGCTCTTACCGGCCTTGGACGTCGGGGTCTTCTTCTGCTACAAGAAGCCGAAGGGGAAGGACTGCGCCTCCTTGGCCTCCATGGTCTGCTCGCTCAAGGCGTCGTTAGCGGAAACGCTCGAGACGTACTACCCCTTCGCGGGCGAGGTCGTGGCGAACTCGGCGGGCGAGCCGGAGTTGCTCTGCAACAACCGCGGGGTGGACTTCGTCGTGGCCCAGGCGGACGTGGAGCTCAGGGCGCTGCGGTTATGCGACCCCAGCGAGAGCGTCGAGGGGAAGCTGGTGCCGCCCAAGAAGGCAGGAGTTCTATGTGTTCAGGTACATGCACGGCCTATTTCTTCTACTGGCGCAGGCAATGGTGGCCTATATTGTCGAACAGATGGTGTCGTCTACCCACCGATCATGCCAATCCTCTGTAATTGAATGATTAGTTTGAGCTTTGGTGGACACGACAGGCGACGGAGCTCAAGTGCGGCAGCCTGGTTTTGGCCTGCGCGTTCGACCACCGCGTCGCCGATGCCTGCTCCACCAACATGTTCTTGGTGGCCTGGTCGGAGCTCTCCACATCGAAGCCCCTGTCCTGCCTTCCCACCTTCCGTCGCTCCCTCGTGTTCCCTCGCAGCCCGCTCCGCGTCGACCACTCATTCGACCACCTCTACGTCCCTTTCTCCTCCCTCCCGCCCCCCGAACCTGATCACTCCGAAGAAGCCATCAACCGCATCTACTACATCGCCGGCGCCGACATCGACCGCATGCAGTCATCCACCAAGGGGAGAACCAAAATCGAGGCGTTCACCGCCTACCTCTGGCGCGCCCTGGCGAAAACGGCGGCGCCGGGGGACAACTGGTGCCGCATGGGCATCGTGGTGGACGGCCGGGCTCGCCTCCGCGACACTGCCATGTCCAGCTACTTCGGCAACGTGCTGTCGATCCCCTACGGCACTCTGCGCGTGGAGGAGCTACGGCGGGCGGAGGTGGCGGAGGTGGCGGAGGTGGTCCACTCGTGGCTGCAGCAGGAAGCCACTGAGGAACACTTCCGGGGGCTGGTCGACTGGGTGGAGATGCACCGCCCAGAGCCGGCGGTGGCGAGGGTCTACTCCAAGGAGGGGGGACCGGCATGTGTGGTATCGTCAGGGAGGGAGTTTCCGGTGGCCGAGGTGCAGTTCGGGTGGGGAAAGGCGGCGTTCGGGTCGTACCACTTCCCATGGGGCGGAAGCACCGGCTACGTGATGCCGATGCCGAGCGCGACGGCGGATGGGGACTGGGTGGTGTACGTCTATCTCCTGAAGAAGGTGGCCGAGGTGCTGGAAGCGGAGCAGCCACCGGTGTTCCGCACCTTGACCTCGGATTACTACCTTCCATGAACCAACTGCGACACTGCACGTCCTCAGTGCTGCCTTCCATGAAAGCTTTCGATCGTGTGCGAATTCTTTATGCTTTAGAAAACATCAAATAACAGTGTGTTTGTGTTTGACGCAAAGCTCTTTCCATATATATCAGCTGTCATCCCTTTGACTTGCATCAAAGATCACAGCAACTCAAGAAGATGAACGCAGGGCGGAAGAGCGATAACATATCCAATTAACAATCCAGCAAATGTTCTTCGAGGTTACAGATGATAGAACAAGATGGTATACATCACAAAGGCAATTCTCCACTCTCTGCAATCACGACTCTGCTTCTGGGGACGCCACTCGCTTGCCCTACTGCCTCAATCTTGTACACCACGTCCATTCCTGACAACACCTCACCGAACACAACATGCTTTCCATCCAACCTGGAGAACAAAGCAATCATCCGATTCTTGCAGAATCTATATATATATATATATTTATGTAAACAGTTTCAACCGGATCAAGTACCTTCTGAGTTTTACAGTGGTGATGAAGAACTGGCATCCGTTGGTATCAGGGCCAGCATTTGCCATGGACAGAATTCCTGCACCAACCAGTAGAAGAGAGCTTGATGGTTAGCACATCATGAGAACAAGTCAGACAGGCGTCGTGCTCACCAGGTCCAGTGTGATTGAGCTTGAAGTTCTCATCAGCAAATGGGTCATCATAAATATTGTCGATTCCCCTGCCATTGCCGAACACGATGTCACCTCCCTGGATCATGAAATGGGGTATTATCCTGTGGAATGTGCTTCCCTTGTAGTAAAGACGCACCCCATATTTATCCCGACCTTTCTCACCTATGAACAAGAGCATCTCAATGCACTTTCTTTTAGCTGACACTGCTATAAGAGTAAGGTTAGCATACCTGTGCAAATCGCTCGGAAGTTTTCTGTAGTAGCAACAGAGAGAAATCAAAGAAGAAAAGTTAGGTTGCTGGTTTTTACTTGTACGATGGTTATAGCTATGGAAAACATGAGAAAGGTGAATCCAAAGATTCATATGGCATAAAGATGAATGACCATGAAACAATACCTGCTGTTTTCGGCACAGTTTCCCCAAATAGACCCATAATTATTCGACCTGCGTGTTCATCAATGTGTTCAATGGAAATCCAACTGAGATAGCAGTAGTTTTACTTAGAACTACGCGTACGTACCAACAGGTCTTCCGGCAATCTCAATGTCGAAGTAAACCTTGCTGGTGACCTTCTCTAGTTCTTCAGCCTGAAACCAACGACACAAGGTGTTCGACGAAAAGGAACTCGAAGCCATTGCATCTCATGGTTTATTAACGGACCGATATCTGGAGAAGAGAATAACCTGGATCAGGATGAACCGGCCGAGGAAGAGGAGGAAGCACAGAAGAGCCGCCCGTGAAGAAGCCGACGCCATTACTTTCGTCTGCACTGCCACCCCTCTCGCCTGGCAAGGCTGCGACGAGGTCGAGGTCCGGGCTTGGACTTGTTATAGCACCAGGCCGGTCCCGTGGGACGCGCCATGGCGCTATTTTTGGAGCGACTTGTGGATTGCATGCCCTGTAGGGGAAGAGAAGAAACACCTTAACGATTTAGCCAGCAGGAACAAAGCGGCGTCTCCTAAATTTCTCTTGGCGAAGAGAGACTCACGCAGAACTCCAACTTCTTCGATGGTCAGGCAAAGAGAGACAGAGACGTTCATGTCCAGCTCGAGAAGATGCAGACGAAGACTCCATTCCTTCTCGCAGTATAATAGAATAGAGATTATTATCGAAGTGGCTCGGCATTATTATTTGCTCTCACGTAGAATACTTGAGTTAAGATATTTAAACCGAAATATTATAATCTCTCCTACCTGAGATCTTAATGTGATGAATAATAATTCACAATCAAACCTCACTCGTGAGGGCTCAATCCCCATTCATGAGTTGTCTTCTTTTTCTATTTTAATTCCTCATCATATCCATCAATTTTGATGCCGTTCATCATATAATTGACTCGTTGATGAATTTGAATCACTGACCTAAAATACTTATTATAATACATCTAAACTGGATATGAACTTCAAAGTAAGATTAAGACCAAAAGCAAAGATGACTCTTTAATTTTTTTTATTCTTAATTTGAATAATAGAGAGATTATAGAAGGTAAATATATTATAAAAATATTTTTATTAAAATATCTGGGTTGGTTAGTACACTAAGTGATATGTCTCAATGTAATGAAAAGATTACCTATTTTTAAATTAAAAAAATTATATTAAGAAAACAATTAAACAATTTTTAGCTGCCGTTTAATTTCCTTTAATTAATATCTGCAGGAATTTTTGGATACTATATATTAATTCATTCTCTTATACATACATACATACATACATATATATATATATATATATATATATATATATATATATATATATATATCATTATTAAGTTGAAAAATAATGTAGTTACTATAAGATCCTCTACGTATGTTACAAAGGTTAACATCGAAATTGAGGATTTAAATTTTAAAGTATTTTTAATTTCTTTGGCATCATTATGATTTCGAAAGGGGTATAATAATAATAATAATAATAATAATAATAATAATAATAATAATAATAATAATAATAATTGGAGGAGTGAGGACTGTTTGATTAAAGGATAAAAAAAAAGAAAGAAAAGAAGAAGAAAGAGAAACCACAGACGTCCGAACTATGCTCGCGCCCCTCCACGACGCCTCACGTCTTCGTCTCTTGTTTCGCGTATGCATTCTTCCCTGAAATGGCGCGGTCAATGCTGTTGTCCCTCCGCGCAGGGCCACCGACATCTCCATCGACGCTTCCATCATGATGACGACGACGACGACGGCAACGACGATGGCGAAGAAACAAGAACAAGCGAACGGGAGTCGCCGACACGGGTCAGCACAGGATGCTCGCCACCACCATCACCACAATCATCATCACCACCACCACCACCACCATCGTCAGTCGCATCGAGACCATCACGAGGAGGAGGAGGAGGAGGATGAGGAAGAAGACGAGGAGGCTGAAAGCGGGGAGGAGGTGGGGGAGAAGGACTGCTTCTTCGAGCCCCTTGACCGAATCCCATCCAGCGTCTCCTTCCTTGTCGACCTTCCCACCGACTCCGACGAAGATGAGGACGACGATGTCCGCATTTCCTTTGCCTCCGCGATCGCCCCGCCCACCGACCTCCGCTGCGTCACCTTTTCTCGAGAAGAGTTCCTCGTCGAACACGATGAGAACCCCGACCTCGGCGGCTACGACTACGACGTTTGGATGGCTGAGCCCACCTCCATCAAGGAGCGCCGCCGCCGCCTCCTCCAGGGCATGGGTTTCGCCAGCAGCAAAGACCTCGCCGCCGCCCTGCGGAACCGCAGCAGCAGTCTCAAAGCCGTCAGCACCGCTCCCGCTACCAGCGGCGAACACGCCCTGGAATCTGGATTGCCACCTCCCTATCCCGCCCCGTCGCAGAACCAGCTGGCGATCGTCAAATGCCGATCCAACAACGAACTGGCGACGACGCAGGGCACCCCTCCCTCCGCCGAGCCCGTCCTGCCGCGCGCCGCCTCCGCCCCGCCATCTCTCTGGGGCCACAGCGCTCAGCGAAAGACCGGAGCCGGCAGGGGCGCCGCCGGTGTCACAGAAGCGAAGGAAGGCGGCAGCGTCGTGCCCGCCAACGGTGGGTTGTGCCGAGTCAAGAACCTCGATACGGGGAGGGAATTCGTGGTCAGCGAGCTGGGCAAGGACGGGACATGGCGGCGGCTCAACGACGTCCAGACCGGGTCGCAGATGTCCATGGAGGAGTTTGACCGGTTCCTCGGCAACTCCCCTATCGTCAAGGAGCTCATGCGCAGGGCGAATCTGCGCGGCAGCGGCCGCGAGCCGCAGCGCAACGACCAGCCCGTCCCGTCCCTCGGCGGCTCCAAGAGCTCCAAATCGGGCTACAGGAAGAAAAGGGGCTGGCTCAAGAACATCAAGTTCGTGGCGAACTCCGTGACCGGACTCATCACGGAGAAAGAGAAGGGGGACGCCGGGTCGAGGGCGGCAGGGAAGTCGTCGGCCGACAGCTCGTCGGAGCTGATGAAGGTCCGCCAGCACGGCAAGTCCTACAAGGAGCTCACGGGCCTCTACATGACCCAGGAGATCCACGCCCACCATGGTTCCATATGGAGCATCAAGTTCAGCTGGGACGGCCGGCATCTGGCCAGCGCCGGAGAGGACCGCGTCGTCCGCGTATGGCAAGTCCAAGAATGCGACATCCTCTCCTCCCCGCTGCGGCGCCAAGAGGCTCGCTCTTCTCGCCTGTCCATGGCGGATGGATCCCCAGAGCGCTCCCCTCTCCTCGGAACCCAGCCCTCGAAGAGCACCAAGAAGAGCAAGAGCCGCAAGAGGTCCATTCCCGACTACATCGTGATGCCGGAGGTCATCTTCTCACTCTCAGAGAAGCCCGTTTGCTCCTTGGAAGGTCATCTGGATGATATCCTGGACCTCTCCTGGTCTAAATCTCAGGTTCATCCTGCACTCTGCCATGACGCACTGCACACACACTCTTAATCATTTTAGCTACTTCATCTTCGACAGACGAAGTAGCCACATGATAATTATGTTCAGTGCAAGATGGGCAACGCAGACACCATGATTCGGAGTTGGACTCGCCTTGTTCTGCTGAAGAACAAGGAACCATCTCCTTCGTGATGATGTATCGAACTGCCCATGCAACTCGTCGACCCATCTCAAGCTGCTGTTGTGTTTTTTGTGTTCTCTTTCATCGTCGGTAAAATCCTGAGCGAGAATTCATTGATCTGCAGCATCTGCTGTCGTCGTCGATGGATAAGACGGTCCGACTATGGGACATGGAAAGCAAGCAATGCCTGAAGCTATTCGCTCACAATGACTACGGTAAGGCAACCCGAACGGACGATTACGGCAATTAACAGCCACCGCGATTTCTTCGGTGAAGCTCTCGTCCTGATGATATCTTTGCACGGTGATGGAATTGGGCAGTGACATGCATCCAGTTCAATCCAATAGATGACAGGTACTTCATCAGCGGCTCTCTCGATTCCAAGGTTCGGATATGGAGCGTACCGGAGCGTCAAGTCGTCGACTGGAATGATCTCCACGAGATGGTTACCGCCGCCTGCTACACCCCTGATGGCCAGGTGCAATCGAATCCACCGGCATCTACATTTCTATCGAGCTGGATTTCCAAGGATACACTTGTTTTTCCGATTGGTAACTCGGTTGCGATCCATCTTTGATAGGGTGCTTTGGTTGGCTCACACAAGGGGAGCTGCCGCTTCTACAAGACCTCCGGTATGGGCCTTCTTCTTCGAGTTCTTCACTTGCATTGTTCTTGGCTTTTGCATGAATCTGCAGCGTAGTTTTGATTCCTTGATTCATGGCTGACACATGATGGAAGTGCTTCTGGGTTAATTGCCTGCAGACTGTAAACTTTCTCAAGAAGGCCAGATGGATATCCGGATCAAGAAGAAGAAATCCCATGCGAAAAAGATCACTGGATTCCAGGTAAAGCCTCCACTGTGTTCATCCTCGGTTCCGAGGTAACATGCAGCTTGTTTTACTCCTGCTTCGATGACATGGTTTTGATCGGATGATAAGAGGATGCGGTAGGTGTTTGATCCGCTGCTAGCATCAAAATCTCCATCTGTGCATGAACAGGGCATCGACTAACTTGTTGTGTTCGAACAGTTTGCTCCCGGCAATCCATCCGAAGTGTTGGTCACCTCCGCCGATTCGCGAGTTCGGGTCTTCGATGGCCCCAACATGGTTCACAAATTTAGAGGTAAGAGATGGCTATTGGAACCGAAGTGCATCTTTCTTGCTATCGATGAACATTAGAATTAGAAGAGGATTTCTGGGTATTGTATGCATTTAATTGAGCTTTTCTGCCGTTGAAGCACACCGGCAAGGATGGAAAGATGCATCCCTGTCAAGTGTTTGATGATTGTTCTGAATGAGACAGGATTCCGGAACACCAGCAGTCAAATCTCGGCGTCGTACACGTCGGAGGGGAAGTACGTGGTGTGCGCGAGCGAGGACTCGTACGTGTACGTATGGAAGCGAGAGCCGGGGCGCGCCGTGAGCGCCGCGGGCAAAGGCAAAGCCTGGACCACCACCCGCTCCCACGAGTACTTCTACTGCAAGGACGTGTCCGTCGCCGTCCCGTGGCCCAGCGCCGGAAGCCAGTGCTCGCCGCTGTCGCTGCCGTCGCCCGCGTCCGGGCGCTTCGACCGGCGGCCGCCGCAGCAGGACCCCCTTGGCTGCACCGACTCCCGGCGCTCCACCGCCTCGCTGGAAGACATCTTCCCCAGCGGCAGGAGGCCCGCGGCAGCTCTCTCCAAGAAGAGCTTCTCGGAGCGGGGACAGTCGTCCCACCGGGAGGAGTTCAGGAGCGCGTCCCGCTGGGGGATCGGCAGCGACTCGTTCGCGTCGGGTGGGGCGGCCTCGTCCGTCGTCTCCGATCCCGGCACCTTCTCTTCGTCCTTCTCGTCCTGGGGGTGGTACAGCGGCGGCAGCACCAGGACCAGCAGCACCGACCCCCCGAACGCGTGGGGTCTCGTCGTCGTCACGGCCGGCCTGGGCGGCCACATCAGGATCTACCAGAACTTTGGCCTGCCGCTCCGCCTCGGCCGCCAAACCAATCTCTTCTGAAAAAGACATCTTTCTTCGCCGATTTCCTTTGCTTGGATCAAGATTCCGTGATCATCGTTTTGGATCTTGAGCAACATCAGATGCTGCCACCACCAGATTCTGCTGGGGAGACCTACTGAACACAACAATCTTCGATGCCAGAGGCTGGTGGCGCAGCAATCAAATCGTAGTCATTAGTGCTGTTGTCTTCTGCAAGGTGTCGTCTTGGGAAGCATATTTCATAATGTACAGAGGCGAACTTTGCCTTTCTGATGCAACGATCTCCTGTCATTGTTGGAAGCTGATGGTCTTAATGACATCGATGCAAGATTAGAGCATGAGAATTAGAGGCGGACATGATCGTGAACTCGATCCTTTGACTTCGAATCGAACCCGGCCCACGCCTTCCTGTCCGGCGCTGACATGCGACGTGTGTGTCGGACCGAGTTCGGGTTGCAGGCACAGCCATCGACGGCTTCGACGTGGAAAAAGAGCAAGTCGTCAGCGTTGACTCCAATTCTTGATACGCCTTCTTCGCAAAGGGATCGCTAATTATACACCAACGGCATCCATCAGCAATTCTTCTCCTGGACATAGAAATCAACATGAGGATTAATCAGAGAACGAAATGTTTTCATTTTTCCACCTGAAAATTTACATTGGATCTGATCGTTCTGTGCTCTGATGGCAGCTTACTAGTCAAATCTACTGAGAAATGGATTTTAGAAATATTTATGGAGAATTGGCAATCAAATGTTGAATTTTTACATCAGTGTATCCTGGGATTCATCTCCAGCACAATCAGCAAACACAGATAGATTACTGCAATTTTTCGAAGCTTCGATTAAACAATTGCAAGTTCTCTACTATAAATTTTACATGTTTCCTCAGCCTATGCAAAATGTGAAGAGGAGAAGTACAAATTCTGATCGTTGGATGCGAGAAAAAGAATGTGCAGCCACGACGATGGGGGCGAAAATAGACTTACGAAATCATGTACTGCTGCAAATTCTTTGTTCTTTTCTTGCTTTTTAGTTTTCTAAAAGCGCAGGACTCGATCTGCCGAATCCTCTCCCGGCTTACTCCCATCAGCTCCCCTATCTCTTGCAGTGTCTTCATCCTTCCATCTTCTAATCCAAATCTCCATCTCACGACCCGCTTCTCTCTTGGATTTAAAGTGTCCAGCACCTTGTTCAGATCCTCTCTCATGAATTGCTTGATGAGTACGTCTTCCGATGTCTCAGCATCAGGATCAGCAATAACTTCCTGTGAAGCATGATAACATCGTTCAAACTCAAAGACATGACACCAAGAGTGGGATATGTTGATGATATAATGTATGCAGCGATTCTAAACTAGGATGTAACAAACCGAAGGTTTTAAGGTCTGATTGATCCCAATCTTCTGATCCAGAGATCTTGGAGCTTTAGGGGTCAGCATCACTGCAGCAAACCTCTTCATCGACAACCCAGAGGCTTCTGCGACTTCTTCATGATCAGGGTGCCTTCCGTTCTCGCTGTATAGTTGCTTTTTGGCCTCTCTTACTCGGTATGTGGCTTCAACCATGTGAAACTGCAAGCGACCCATAACACAATTATTTTTCAACTTTTGGAGAATCAAAAAGCAAGTAGAATCCTGATGTTTCTCAAGTGAATGGGATTTAGAAATTAAATCTTTAATGTTTAGCTTAGAGGTTGAGCTCCAGATTTTATGGCTTGCTCCCATCATTCATTTCGTTTTAAAGGTTGGAAGCGTATTTCCCATTATGAAGAATGTTCAACTTTATGCGATGAAATGGTGGGTACCCAGAAACAGTATTGGAAAAAATGGGAGGAGGATAATAATCTCTAACTGCATTTTGAGGACCGAAAGTTGAAACAAAAATCTACAGGGCAACAAACAAACATGGCTATATCATGCATGCTTTTATGATCTGCATTTTAGCAAACAATTCAAGCAAAAATATCTAATTGATATTAAAGAGCCGGTACATTTCTAAATCATCATATTACAACTATGTTCATCTTTTCCACCGCATTTGATCTCCTTCTTATAATGCCTACTGAAAAACCAACATAAATATATTAAAAGAAAACTTACAGGCAACCGAATAGTCCTGGATTGTTCTGAAAGAGATTTCCGAACAGCCTGTTTGATCCACCAATGTGCATATGTTGAAAACTTAAACCCCTTAGAAGCATCAAATTTTTCAGCACCCTTTATGAGGCCTCTGCATCCTTCCTGCCAAAGAATTTAAGATCAACATTCTGAAACTGGACACCATAAAAACTACAATCAACCCCCAAGGAGCTACATAAGCAAGCACCTGAACAAGATCTTGAAGGTTCATTCCTGCATGCTGATAGTTCTTTGCTATTGATATAACAAGTCGTATGTTACTTGTAATCATTTTGTCCTTGCAAAAGGTACCATAGTTTAAGCGTTTTCTAAGAGCCTTCTGGTCAATTCCAGCAGCTGCGGCCCATTGGGCAAAGGTCGGTTGACACCCGTTTCGCTCTGCAAGATCCTGTTGTAACCTTTCCAGCTTTAGTAGATCCTGATGGCATTCAGTAGAAGAAAACAAAAAGTTGAGATAAAAGCAAGTGGAAAAACCACTCTGATTTTGCAAGTGACAAGAACTAGCTGAAAACTTAAAGCTCTATTGTAATCAATAAAAATTTATCTTTTCAGCTCGGCTTGTGTAAGTACATCCACACATTTTACTTAACCACAAGTACTCCATCAAATAAAATCTAGCTATAAGTCTTAACAAAGATAACCATCACAAGCGGACAAACCAAGGAGGAAAGCTGTTTAAGCCATTCAAAAGCATCTACATTAAATGGTTTGAAGCTTCTGGTGCATCAAATTGTACCTGAATTCCCTCTGATAATTCGACCTCTTCAGCTGCTGTGAGAAGCCTTGATGTACTTGTCGTTCCCCTTAAGTAATGCAAGGGATCTGAATAATCAATCTCCTGAAGAGTAGAACGTTTTTTCTTTCCAGATGACCCGGACTTCAAAGTTAAAACACAAGCAGCAGCCTTTTCTGCTGCCCTTGCCCTTCTAGCTCTTCTTTCAGTTTGACGCCCAGATCTCACAGCAATGTTTTCACAATATTCCATTTCTTCTACTTCAGTTTCATTGTACGTTGAACCGGAAATATCTTTATGCACATATTCATCTAGGGTAACATTCTCTTCAAGGGGTGTAGTTTCAGTGGCAACAGAATGGTTGGTCATGCCAGTCCCTTCTGTTTCGGAAAGGTTAACATGCTCAACTTCTGCTGATGGACTCTTCCTGATCATCTGAGCTGCATCTTTGGCAAGTTCAAGTGCTGCTCTAGCAAGAGCAATTGCTTCAGCAGCTGCTGCTGCTATTACTGCCTCCTCATTCATGAGAAGTGCTTCCGAAGCCCAGGTTGCTTTGAAGCTAGTCTAGACACAATATGGAAGGGATGTCTCTAAATGTGATATAGCAGAATCTTATAGCAGAATCTTAAAGAACGCAAGAAGATAATAGGGTGACGAAAGCTCCAGAAAAAAAAAAAAGTGCTTAAAACATCAGTTACATCTTTTACATATTAATGGTCAAGTAACACCAAGTTAAATTCTGCATAAAAGTTGTGTAAAAATAGAATTTGGTAACAAGGAAGCATGAGTGATTCCACAAAGGAATATATTACGTCCACTTCCAGAATTTGAGGTTAGACCTCTTAATTCTACAGTCGCAAATTCAGTCATGGAGGCCCCATGTCTTGAAGAAGTTAGAGAAATTTCACTCTCCTGATTACTCCAAAATATAAATTCTGGAAATTTTCCCATCAGCTAGTTTTTTCTAAAATTCTTATTCTCACATAAGATCTGGCAATTATTAAATAGATAAATATGATGTAATGTAATTAAAAACTCTCCCTCTTCACAAAACAAGAGATGTTTGCATACTAAATCTTCACTTTATAAATTCCCAATTCCCCTGGTAAAAAACTTACAGAGTCTCACAAGTTCCCCAGACAAATTCATTATTGTAAACTTCACAAACGGACCATTCCTAACCTTGGACATGAGGATTCATTGTGTAATAATTGTTACAATACCTTTCAAAGTAATTACTGACCTTGGTCGGTAGGCCAACAGCTCCAGTATAGGTCAACGGTTTAATGGCACAGGTAGATAAGGAAGTTGAATGTGCTTCCAACTTAGGTATTTGCTCAAAATCAATCAGAGCTGCTGTAGGGGATAAAACACACCGAACCTGGGACCAAGCTGATTCTCTGGCCTTTGCTGCAGCCAAAGATTAGAAACAACAACAACAATATTTAGAAATTATAAACTAGATTAATTAAACAGGCAAACAACTAAAAATGGTGAAATAATATTCACAAAGTCCCATGGAATAGCATTGTTTGATAAACAATGGCGTATTGCATTAGAAAATCAATGCCTTTATCAGTGTATGTCACTTGTGATTAAAGCTGGGCAAAATAGACAAATGGTAAGCTGCTACACAAGGGCAGGTGGATGTATCAGACCTTTCCTTTATGTGATCAAACATATCATATTTTCTATTACCGGACTGCTTCATTTCCAAAAGAACAACATGCCAAAAGAACAGAATTGACTATGTTTTTGGTATTATGCCATATCACAAGTACAAGTGCCCAATGACTGCAGAAGTAACGATTCAACAGATTATGAGTCCACTAAGGAATACATGATTAACTTTCACAGATCAACGTGTAAATTTTATTGAAGAAGACTGAAGCATGTCTGTGTTAAACAATGTTCCAAACTTAGGATTCCAAGTCCACATTTCCTAAAGGCTTAAAGATCAAATGCTCTTGTTGGTAGTGCACCAATTTCTGCAGTATGTTCAATACTGCAGGGCAGCCTTTGCAACCCACTAAATCACCAATGCTAACAAAAAATTTCCACATGAACCGTTCAATATGCATCTAATACATAAATTACTTACATGCAACCATGAAGGAACTGTGGGTTTCTATGCATATTCTAAACCTTCTAATGTTTCAGCAAGAGACTCGGCATAGCACACGAGTCAAATTCCACAGTTTGAACTACTACCACATCCTATATGAGACGATTCGGTAACAACAGCAGCTGTCAACCGTAAAACCGATCGCAAGGATCAGCAACCAATAAATAAGCGACAAAGGGCAAGAAACAGAGTAAAGCACGTTCCTTCCGCGGGCATTTGAACATCAATTCGCTGTAAATAAATGACTGTACACAGTTTCGATTTTTTCCACAAATTTGAAATCGTGGGTAATTCATCAAAGACCAAAGACGAACCAAAACAAAAGATTAGAGCTCGCTTACGGTGAAGCGAGGGGGGAGAGGGCCTGGAGTGGGCGTCGGAGGTGGGCGGGGGCTTGAACTGCGGCACCAAGCACGCCATTGCAGCCGCGACGCCCGCCGCAGGCGGAGGGCGAACCAAACCGATAACCGGGGGACCTCCCCGGTGAAGAATGGCCTCTGGGAAGGACACGGGAGCCAGGGAGGGGTTGGATATGGAAGCGGGCATCAGGATAAGACCGGACCACATGGAACGGCTCGGTTCGATAGCCCGGTTAAATTGACTTAGACCGGACGATATGAACCGACCGGATTCAAATTTGAGCTGGGTCGCGGACTAGTATTCGGTTCAAAACATGCACGGGTTGACGCCAAGTTGGACCATTATGCTGATGTCTAATTAAGCCCTTAAATCATATTGCTAATTTTCCTATGCCATAAGCACCTCAAACAACAACACAAGCCACGTGGAGGATAAATAGTTAAGACGAAATTTGATTTCAAAATATTTTAATATGTCAATAAAATCTTTTACCGAATAAGAAAGCCAACATCTTCAAAAATATATGGAATGGGATTTTAAACTATTAATCTTGATAAGTGAATCTAATACATCATCAGCATATCAATATTTTAGGTGTTATGTTGTGCATGTAAAACGAATGCAATAAGATTTAAAAAAAGGGAAGAAGGTCACTTACAAGGAAATTTGCCCTCCTCAGCTCCATATAATGTCACGAGGAAGTGGAAGCAGCATTGTGCTTATGCTGATGCAATTGCATTGTCATCATCAAAGATGAAAGATGATTGGTCCTGTGCAGTATTAAGCTTATGTGTAGGGCAAATCACACGACACACCAACACACATCTCCATGATCTACAAATCTCTTCTTGTTGAATAAAAGATACCAAAAAAAAGAAAGAAATAACTTCTTCATATTTCTTGATCATCCTATCAAGAACCATTTCCTTCATCTGAACAACATTAGCTGATCATATAGTGAATTAATTACATTGTAAACATGCCTGGCAAAATCATTTCTCACTGGTACAACTTGGTACGAACTCATAATTGATGTTAGCATAACAACAACAACAATAAAATCATAAATCTCAATTATTTGACATCAGTTACATGATTAGTACAGCAAAATATGTTCTAATACTCAGCAATTTAGCTACTGGAAACCTCAGCATGTGCCACTCCTGGATCAATAGAAATAAGTAAAATAACATCAATTGAGTTTGATCTTTCTTGGCATAAAACAAACTGAAGTTTAAATATGCTTATTTTTTATCTTAATCTTTGCTAATTTACTCTTTGAGGTTGCATGCTATGACTCACAAGTTGAACTTCACATACAACTATGAAAACCTCTTAAATCTCTACTTTATACCAGTGTTTTCCCTCCATTTATGTGACATTCCCTTCATTAATTAACCTTTAGTAAGTACATTTTAATGAAATTAATCTTTTTATCCATCATGAAATGTTTCTGTGGTATTTTTTCGTCTAACCAATTTATTTTCAAACCACATGATTAGTATTTAAAGCAGAATTTTAACCAAACATGTCATATAGAAGCCGAGAAAGAATCACATGGTTTAATATGACTAGGGGACAGATCCTACTTGGAAAAAAGTCTTCCTAAACAAATTCTTGTAGTATTGTAATTTTACACCAAAAAAAATCTACTGATTACTTAAGTACTTCAAATCTGCTTTTGCCATTGCCTTTTAACTGAACATTGTTGAATTCTTAAGGTGCAGTTCTTTATATAATCTCAACCAGCTTGTTAAGTTGTCCCATACCCATCATTGATCTGAAGCATTCCTCAAGTTTTGAAAAAAGGAAAGCAGAAGCCAATTGAGAGAATTATAAGGAAGAAAGGACATAAAAGACTTGAATAATGCACATCCTGTAAAAACACTTTCAAGCATGACATCACCACGATGAGAGGCCAAGATTTGGCTCTGTAACTACCATTATTAACTAAAACTATTGATTTGAGGTCTAAATAGTATAACAAAAGAATTCTCACATTCAGAAGTGCCAAGTATCCAAACTGATAAAGAATTAAGTTGTGACCAACTAAATGAATCCGAATACTAAAAAAATGTTATAAATTAAACATATTTTTCTGCATGTAACACAAAAGAGAAACAATAAGACCTTAAAAATCATATGAAGTAGGTGAGAATGATAGAGAACCCTTCAAAAACTGCATAAAGAAGCAAACTTCATTAATTCTAATGACACAACTATAAAAGTCAAAAAGATTTGCTAGAAAAGGGTGGCTATGGAAGATCACTATAGTGAAATATCATGGTTCAATGAAGGATGGTCGGATCTGGTTGCTACTAGAATATAACTCTAAATCTGGATCCAATGTATTAAGTATTAACACAATGTGTCAAAAGTTTCAAACCAAAACTACCTAATACACCGGAAACCAAAGCTTTATAGATGTGGAAGCAACACAGTTCACAGATAAGGAGCTTAAAATGGCAATGATCCTTAATTAAAACATCTCCATCTATCATTGGTTGCATGAGTAATGGTTTTCAGAACAGAACCTTGGCTGAGTATGAATATGCAGAGAAGAAACTATTACCATGTGCAACAAGGAGAAAATGTGGCATCTGTGAAAGAATTGGTTCAACCAAAACACATCACACACTGGTACAAGATTAATGAATCAGAATAGCAACCGTGTAACTCTAAGGGCTAACTACAGTCATCACTTTCAGCCATAACCTACGTGTATATATATATATATAGCAGCTTCTAGTAAGAACAGAGACGAGTCTAGTTTCACAACGTCGATAGACATGCTTCACGAGTAAAAGTTTTCTACAAGGTGACACCTGCAAATGTGAATGTTAAAGTTTAGGCAAGAGTATAATTCATAAATCAAGTAGTTGCACTATCCAGCCATTTATCTCATCACAACTATGAAGACCATATCAGAAAGGGGAATCTACAAATGAACACATTAGCCGCTGCCACATGTCACGTGTTCCAAAGATTTCTTTGATACAGAAACATAATATATGTGAGAAACCAAGATGACAATTCATGTGAAAGGAGCTATATAAGGAATTTACATGGCATATCAGTTTTACTGTAGAAAAAAGGATAGCTGAACTCCTTGACAGATATATTGCAATTTAATAAACTGGACCACTGCCAGTGGGGCTCAGCATTCCAAGAAAGCAAGAAAAGTTGAATCGTCCCATGAAAGCAACAAACACTTCATTCAACTTTTGAGGCCTGTACCGTGACAATCATTAGAATTTAGAACGCTCTGTGTCACCTATAATTGATTAATGCAAAAATTAATTATAGTAATCATAACCAATAGTTATTAAATGAGACTGACCAAAAGATAAATTTTATTCTATGATCAATTTAACAACACACTCAATGTCATATTCAAGATCAACTTACACAAACAAAAATAAACTCATGTTGTCACCTTAAAAACCAATTCAGTAGTTAAATTAACATAATATGAGTACCTATCAAGCAAAACACAAAGTTAAGAGCAAGTTACCTGGTAACTTTAGAGGAGTATTTTGAGCCAATTAACTAGGAAAAAAACATGGAAACATTGAAAAAAAAAAAGAACACTAATTCGTATCAAAGATATGCTGGTGGAATTCAAGTCATTATCTTAAATCAACATTTCTGTGGACATTTATGTATGTACTCTCTATACCTCACTAATAGACAAAGAGCTCACCTTCTGCAGCATTATGAATGAAATTAGGTAACTGTATATCTAAACTATGCACATGCAACAATGAAAAGTATTTATTTAGTGATTCATCTTACACTGTATCATCTGATGTCATTCTCAGACAGCAGTTTTATCGATGTTAGCTTCCTCAAGTTCTTGCCGGAAGCATCTTTGCTAGGAGTGATCTTCGCAACCTTTTTAGTTTGCTTCTTCTGTGAAGCAATAAAACTCTGCAGAGTTTGCTGCCCTCTCTTTTGCTTTGTCGACACTATCTCATTTACAGCCTTCTGGAGGGAGTCCTTCGCAACAGTATAAAATTCAATGGACGTTGCCCCCTCTCTGGCACATCGTATGGCATCACGACAGAGATCATTATATCGTGCTATTGAAGGGTCATCAGCGTAACCTCTGAGTTCAATACCATAATCATCTAAAACAGAGCCACTCTTAGCATGTTTTGTCCACCGTTTTAAGATGTAATTATTTGGGAGTGTGCGAACACCATTAACTATAAAGACTCTTATCGCATGTCTACACAGAATGCCAGAAAACTCAAACATACAACAACCACAGTGTGCTTTGTTCTCGGTGACATTGAAATAAACACTGTATGCTTCATCATCTTCCTCATTTCTCATCACTCTATATTTGCTGATAGGCCCATCCTCTATTTTATCCACATGATAACCCAAAGATTCAACAAATTCCTCTTGAAACCTGTCAAAAATTGATCTCGTGTAGATACCAGCTGCCTGCTTTTCCATTGGTGAAGCAGTCCTCAAAAATGGCTTCTCAAACAACGTAACAAACTCTGCTTGCGCTTCTTTTTCATACTGACTTGCAAGCATCTGAGATAGTTGCCTAACAGCCACCCGTAGAAGGGTCTTTGTTGTGAAATATTTTTCGATAACTTTGTCAAAGTTTCCACATCTTTGTGATCCAGGGACTTCTGCAAGGAAGGTTTGCTTTACAAAGATAGGGACCCACTGCTGACGTATATTGTATAATGACTGCATATAAGCATTCTCCTTCAGACCATACTTATTTATCAATGCAACCCAGCATGATTCAAATAATTCAGTTGTTTCAGACTCATCAATGCATGTTCTCAATTCTCCTTCAAAAGGAACACGTTCTGAAAACAAATCAGGCAGTTCATCTTGGATGGTACTTAAGACATGTGCCTTGCAAAAACAATGACGAGTTTGTGGCAATGCCTTGGCGACTGCCGACGTAATCGTCCTGTTTAGTTCAGTAATCAATGATACAGGAGGCAGTGCAGGCATCGCAGCAAGCCAATTCTCAAAAAGCCAAGCAAATGATGCCTCTGTCTCATCTACAAGCAGGGCACATCCAAAAACTACTGGTTGTAAATGATTGTTAACACCTGTGAACATAACAATAGGCATTAGCTCCTTGTTATTTCTGTATTTTGTCTCAAACCTAACAGCATCACCAAAGTAGTAATAAGCCATACGAGCTTTAGAATCAGCCCAGAAAATGTTGGTCATGCAATTATTGTTTTCAATATGCACTGCATAATAAAAGGCAGGGTTCTCTATTTGTGTTTTCTTAAAGTATTCAAGCAGACTTTGAGCATCATCTGGTCCAAAATCATTATATCGAATCTCTCTAGGATACTGCAAGTCTTGGCCATTTAATAGAAGATTGCGGGTATCAGCAAAGTTTTTTGCAATAACTAGTATCTCTCCTTGAGAGCGGATGCATCGAACCTTGCTTGGCGGAGAAGGTTTCAGTTCATGATTATGCTCCAGCACGAGTTTGGAAACGATCCAAATGTCAGCATCTTTCCGAATTATCTCAAATAATGCATCACAACCTTCTTTGGATGGATCTTGATTCTGCACCCTCTTGTTTTCATCACTACCATTATCCCTTCCTGCATGGTAGCGATGCTTTGAACAAACAAGTTTCAACATTTTAAGTGATTCATCATGCAGAGAACGGCGCGACTGTCGAACACGAGCTTCAAAGCCCACACGGCTTGCATATGCATAATAAAATGTTTTGGCAACTTCAAGAGATTCAAACTCCATCCCAATATATGGATCCATCACAGCATCTCCCTCCGTGGCAATGTAATGCACCCTGCTTGGCATCCCGACCTCGTGATTATGCTCCTTCACGAGCTTCGTCACCACCCACCTCTCATCGCCTCTTCGAATCACCTCAAGCATAGCCTTACACCCTTCTCTGATGGAAGCAGCCCGCTTCCTCGTCTTCTTGCCAGCAATGATGCGCTTCTCTCTGCTGAAACCTTCTCTGGAGCACACAAATCGCAGCATGATGATGGACTCATTGCATTTCGACCGTCGTGACCTGGCGATGCGAACAGAGAAGCCCACACGTCCAGCATAAGCTATATAGAACGTCTTTGCAGCCTCCCCAGATTCAAACTCCATACCAACAAAAGGTTCTATCCTTGGATCCCCTTCCACTGCAAAAAGCTCTCTTCGGACTGACTGCTCCACCAGTTCAAGAGGCTGCTGTTGTTGCTGTTGCTGCTGCTCTATGTGGTGGTGTTGATGCTGAGGCACAAGATGATGCTCAGGCTCCACAACATGGACATGAGGACTGACACCCAATGTCGTCCAGAAGTTTATGCTATCATCCTCGAGATCCACATGCTGCTCTATCAATCCATTGACACCGTGGGAATTACCATCCATCATTCAGAACCAGTATCAGAACCTGCAAAAAAGATCAATCAGCTCAAAAACGTGACCAATCAAATGATAGAACTCGGAGATTACCGCAAAAGAAAATACCAAAGAAAAAAAGATCACTTTTTCATAGAATCAACAAAAGAAACGAAGAAATCTCAAATAAATATTACAAGATGATGAGAAGGAAGATATGACGACTATAAATCCACTCCAATTAGCTCAAATCAAACACAACATAAAAATTGGAACTTCAAGGGACCAAACAACCCATCTTTCCCACAATCTACCTAAAAATGGGCATGAAACTGATCCAGGAACCCCAAAAAGATCGCAAAAAGCGATTCAGAAACCCAACGATATGAAAAAGGAATTCCAACGATCACAAAAATCCTACACAACAAGAACGGGAAACTTAGGGACCGAAATGAGCCGATCAGAAACGGGAAGGAACCCTAACGAGCAACGAATCGAACTAAGCAAGGAAACAGACTCGATTGAACGAATAGGACCAGAGACATCCGAAGAAGGAAGGCACGCTCACTCCCAGCTGCAGCCGTAGCTCGGCGCCTTGTCGTCTCCCAATCGCGCTCCGATCTCTCACTCGCGGAGGTGCGGTGATGCCCTACTCTCACCGCATCGCAGCGCAACCCTAAAAGGCCCCTTATCGATTCGCGGATCCGACGAAACCAGCACTCGCTAATTTTACCTTGTTCACGCACGAGTCCAAGCGCCTCTCTCACATCTCACATGGACCCCACGTGCCCATCGGCGGGTGCGCACTACGTCTTCCATGACGCCACTCCCAAAGATCCTGCGGCCCACTCCGGCCGATCCAAATTGGATTCAATCTAAACCGTTGGTTTAAATAGTGATCCAACGCTTGCCTCACTTCCTACGTGACACCAATCAAACTGTGGGGTCACCTGTGGACCCCATCTAACCCATCGAATAGCCTCAATGAGCTAAGCGGGGATGAGCTTTCGGGTTTGACGTCGAAGCAACAGGTTGTGGATCGTCTCCGATTGGATATTGCATTGGAATCCTCCAATTCCCACATCACAGCCGTCCCACTAGTATAAACCTCTCCACCAAATAACATGCACCGTCCGTCCATGAGACGGATACTAACTTTGCCTAAATGACGATGGTAATATGATAAGATAATTTGAACCACTATTTGTGCCGCCAGAATAATGCACTACCGAGCTTGAGAAATGATGATTTGTAAACACTTTTAATTAATTGAAGCAAAAATATTTTAATGTTTTGATGATTAAACACGAATAGATTGCCAAATTAATGTGATTGAAGCCCCATTATTACCATATAAATGTGAACATTAGATGTTTTCTGATTTTACTAAATAATTTATTGAAATAAAAAAATCATCATATGTCGATTCAGATTAGATTGATAATTTCATCAATACTGTATTCACAATTTGAGAAAGTATTCATATAGTTTCAATATAGTCAGCCTATAATGTATAGCTTGCTCATGCGATCTGATAGGATTATAATAATCACAATCGCTCATAGTCTACTTAATTACTATGATCACTTAAACCTAAACATATGATAGTAACATGGTAAAAAAGAAAAGACAATAATAAATTGTTGTGGTTTAGTATCATCGATTGTGAGTCGACACAATCTGATCTTATTTCGAATGTACGAGATGGTCCAAGAAACCATCGCGGCAACCCCAAGTGATAGTTAACATAGCACCGAGGTATCCAGGGTGATTTTTTACGATGACTTTCAAGGATTTGAGGTGATCCCGAGGTCGAGTCGAGGTGGATTTCAATTTCCTTTTCCTACACAAAGGTCAATATTAATGGAGCTTCTCGACTTGACCCCTTCGATGCCCTGCTTAGCTCTTTTGGGATTGTATAGAATGTGAAAAATTTTCGAGGAAAGATTCAACCCCTAGGTAGGCATCGAGGGTCAGTTGTATTCCTGAGCTATTGAGGGGATCATCTGTAACCATTATAACAATCTTGCTTTGACATTTTATCCACGGGGGCGATAGACCCAAACAACCTCCTGCGGGTTATCGTCTACGGAGATTGACCGAGAGGAAACAAGTCTGAACGATCATCTGAGGATTATCGCCTACGATGACTAATAAGATCAGCTCGAATGATCTCTCACAGACTATTATCTATTATCTATGGGGGTTGAGAGGTCGTTATTGCCCGACGTCACTACTGAGTGAGGGGGTAACTTGGTCCTCGTCTTCTATATAAGTATCTTAGTGGCGACTAACTATCAAGTTGACTTGATTATTAGAATATTTTTATATCATAAATAAAAAGATAAACGAGAAAGAATAGAAAAACCTCGACTTGGACTTCCTTCGAAATGGCATGCATGCTTATATGCTCAGGCCAACAGCCATAAAGATAGCAGCATCCTTCACACGAATTGCATTGCCCTTCCCCCTGCACCTCACAATTGTTCATCACAATATTATGTGATGATCAAAGATATAGTTTCGTGCAATGTTAAACTCAATATAATATCTATCAAATTTTAATTATTTTGAAGGTGAACCAAGGATCTATTTACAATAAGGATAAAATAAGGTAATGGTTCTCGTAGATCAAAGAGATCACTACCCACCAAGTAAGCCAGTTGTTCATCACAGAAGCAAGACCCCAATACACTAGTCTAGAAATCTCAAGATGGATGATAAGATGAAAAGAATCAATGGTCATTGATAGGAGAGTATCATCACATTCGTATGGCATTGAAAGAAGAAGACGAATACCACATTTTGTTGGTCTTTCAATATGGATAAGGGTTCAAGGTTGATAGTTGCAGGCTGTCTTTATATGGAGAATAGATCAAATGAAGATTCTTAGAAGTTATTGAGGGTTGCTTCATTGTAAAATATTTTATAAAATATTGTCTTTTTATGATCAGATATAAAAACTCATTTTTAGTGTAGCTGCAAGGGGATCACTTTTTACTGCTCATTACCATACTCATTTTTCTCAAGTTATTAACTTGGGCATCAGAGGGATTGGGTTGAAAAAACTTTTTCGACGTTAATCTTCGTATAAGTGACAACTTGAAAGCTCAGTGTTTTCACCTCGAATACACTTCGGACCACCCTGTGCACATATATCATAATCACATTGGGCTGACTAAAATATCAATGATATCTTCTCGTATTACCGATAAAACATGTCCTCGACCCACATGTCAAGACAAAGCCTAATGTCATAAGAACACTCACATGTCGATTCTTCTCATAGAACACCCACATGTTAATGAGACATCTTCTCATAGAAGGAGAACATGATGTTATAAGAATACTCACACGTTGATTCTCTAAATGAATACTCGAGCGAAGAGGTTTTGTCCCGACCTATTATATTTTCACCCAAAGAGAGCAATAGCCTCAATGCAAATACAGATAAGACACTAACACCTATTCAATGACCTGGGTCTCTCACCCTTGGGGATAGCCCTGAGGCACCTGTTTGTCCTCGTCAAGTTATTTTTAAGCTTCACTCTATGTGCAGACGTTACCGAGCATGATACGGGTCGTTGTTCTACTTTTGCCACATTAGCCCAATAAACAATGTCACTAGCTCAATTGTAATCCCCAACTCTGTCACCACCAGGGCCCATTGAGATTATCCAACATGACACAATGTCGATATCACTAGTGTCCGAGGCTTGTCAAATCATCGATTGAGGGGGCGCTTCAATAACTAATCGTAGAATTCAATAGATTGTACCACCCTCAGTCTCCCCACTTAAATCCGAGGCCAAATTAGTAGACTCATAGAAAGACTCAATATAGATCTAATTATGACAAATGGATCAACATTTAGAGAAGGTACAATGAGAGCTCCAATAGTAAAAAAAGAGAGGCATTATGAATAATAAGCTCCTCAACAGCTCCTCCCATTCTTTGCATAACTTATATGTCGAATAAGTTGACAATTGCACTTCGGGACCTCTTTGAAAGAGTTACCGAAGTTCACTTTCTAAGAGAGAAGGGGACGAATGATGAGGAGAATATCGTCGACCAATCATCATCTAACACGAGATCTGTTAAGCTAAAAGGAAACAAATCACTAGTGTTCACATGGACAATGGTCCAGTTAGATAATTATATATTATCCCCCCTAGAATATTTTATAAAATATTATATTATTTTACGATCAGACATAAAAACTTATTTTTAACATAATTGTAAAGGGAATCATTTTTTATTACTCGTTATTAGATTCGTTTACTACGGATTACTAATTTGGACGTTGAAGGAGTTCAATCTTTATATAAATGATATTTTGAGAGCTTGTAAATACAGTCAAAACCAAATTAGACTGTTCAAGATATCAACAACATGTTTCCCCAATAATTGTAGTTTTAAAAAATGGAAAACCTAAAACCATAAAGCAAAAAAGGTTGCATGCTCAGCGAGGTTGGCAGATCCAATCATGGCTTAGCGGTGGCAACCTCAAAAAGGTAAAGGGCGAACCAGCAAACGCAAGGCAAGCATGGTATTTTTCTTTGGCTATCCATAAAGCTACAAAGGCCCCTTAACAAACACTTTGTAGGCGAAAACCAGTAGCTCTCCGTCAGGGCAAAAGAGATACCAAACCTTGAGCCGCCATGTCCAAGACACCAATTGATCTCCTTCCCAATCAATCCCCGGATGCTGTTCATTGCAGTTCGTGATGCCAGGGTTCGTTCGTGCCACTCCGCAGCGCACCAGTAGGGCAGTCTGGCTAGCTGCGATCGTGTGTGCCGTCCTGGCAATAGCCGTGATCATCACCGGCATCGTCGTGTTCGCCATCTACATCATCTACCAGCCCAAGACGCCATACATCAAGGTCGCCTACGCGCAGCTCAGCAAGCTCGTCTACGGCCAATCGGGGCTTCTCGAGATCGAGATGGTCCTGCATCTGGTGGCAGAGAATGACAACAAGAAGGCCCACGCCACCTTCTCCGACGTGAGCTTCCTCCTCCGGTTCCATAGGATCGACGTCGCGGAGCTGCGGGCCGACACGTTCGACGTCGCCAAGAACAGCTCGTTGGAGCTCGACTACCTCTTCCAGTCGTCTTCGATCCCGCTGGACCAGGCGGCCATGGAGACCATGGACGTGGCGCTGAAGCAGGGCGTCGTGTCGTTCGACCTCAGCGGGCATGCGAGGACACGGTGGAGGGTGGGGGTCTTTCTCTCCGTCAAGTTCTGGACGTACCTCTCGTGCGAGCTCCGGTTCTTCTGGCCGAACGGGAGCGCCGTCAACTTGGACTGCAGCTCGAAATCCCACTGACCCCCATCGAGTACACGGCGAAATCTGACCAAAAACAGTTCTTTTCTTTCTCTTTACTCGACATTTAGATCAAACTTACTTTAGATTTCTGAATCTGTATGGTATTAGATGCATCTGGGTCTTGCTCGCCGACAGTTCCATTCATCGAGAGAGATTACAAGTTCGATGGCGACAACGAAGAGGAATACCTCGTCGTCTTCCCGAAAGGGGCGCCCGTTGCCTCCTCCAAAGCGGCTCGATGACTCCAACCTGTCTTCGAGGCCAAGAAAACGATAAAAACAAGTGCTTTTGGAGACTTCCGAGACTGATCTGAGAAAGACTCTTTCTTTTTTATCGCGTCTTTACTTCATCGGATCGGCTTCCTTCTCTTGTCAGGAACAGCGCGGTGTTCGATGCCTTTCTTCCCTGTATCTGCCTTCCACCGCAAGCACGTCGCTTTCTTTCGCGGACGGCAACAGCTCAAGTCCCCAAAAAGAAAAAGCGAGCGAGCGAGAGAGAGAGAGAGAGAGAGAGGGGGCAAAACAAAGAACAGCGAAGGACACCTTGCCTCAGCCGGAAAGCCTAGCAAACCACGTTTCCTTCGGCCGGACGAAGAACGGAGCAGAAAACGCGAGAAAGCACCAGCGTTTCCACTCGATCAACTGCGAAATCCCGCAGAGGAACAAAAGGATCAAATCCTTCCACTCCCTCGACCTCTTCCATCCCCTGCTACAAGAGGAGGGCAGACGGGGATGACATTGCTGTGTATACGGTACGATTTAGCGGAGGTTACGAACGGTGTTGCGAATAAATAAGAAATATATTTAATCGATTTGGAATATATATATATTTTTTAATTCAATCAAACTAACATGTAGTGAGAAGTCCAAATCACGTCAAGCCATAATTAAAACGGAACGGATTTTGATATCTAAGACCAAAGTTGCACTACATCAACTTGGAAGAAATAAAAAAAATATTACTTGTAATTTTTTTCACTATTTATAAATTTTTTAGAACTTTTGATATTTTAAAACTATCTTTTTTTTTTGTAAATAGACATAAATATCCTCTTCCTTCTCTTTTTTATTTTTTTCCTCTCTTAATTTTTTTCTTTCTTCTTAATCCTTTGCCTTTTTTTAAGTAGTATCCAAGACGGTAAAAGATGACAATAGTGAGCGAGATGAAATAAGGGTTATAAATAATAATAAAATCAATAATACAAGGATTATAAATAATAAAATATTTTTATTATTTTTTTAAAAAAGTTATCAATAGCAAGAGATTATAAATAGTAAATAGAGAATTAAGAAAGAGATTATTATTCACATTCTCATTTTAAAAATTTCAATATTTATAAATTATCCCTTTACAAATATACATAAATACCCTCTTATTCTTCTTACTTTTTTTCTTTACCTTCTTTTTTCTCTTATTCTTTTTTTTTTTAAGACGATGACTAATATTACGAGTAACATTGATGTTGATAACAGCGACAAATAACATCGACGACAACAATAACAACGACCAATAAGGGATCGTGAGAGAACAAAAAAAGATAAAAATCATAATTTTCAGGTTATAAATAATAAATTAATATTTTTATTATTTTTAATGGTTATCAATGATAAATAGTTGTTAATAGTAAAAAAGGGCTGTGAACACTAATTCAGATTGATTTAGCTAAAAAAATATTGTACCTTGAAATATTAACTTTTCTGTGATTAGAACACATCATGTTCAAATAGTGAATAATTAATAAATATATATATATCTCTTATTAGTTTCCTCTAAGTTTCAAAAACCTGGAGGAGGATGGATAGAGAAAGCAATAGCATTGTGAATTCCAATGAAATCTCTGGACAAGTCCACAATAATAGACTAAACATGAATAAAATAATGCATATTTTATTATTTTACTAGCGAGACTAATTCGCCTCTTGTGAATACAAAATGGCTTGTGGTCTCACTTTTCTGATCGAATTTATAGGATTTTCTAAATTAAAGGCATTGAGTCAAGTCTGAGTTTTTTCAGTTAAATCACTCTATCAATTTTGCTTTTATAAAAAAAAAGTGAATTTCTTAAAAAAAAATCTAATTTATAGTTTTAGAGAGCTCAATTTTATTATTTTTAGAGAGCTCAGATTTTTTGTTTGTTTTTTCTCACAGAACATTCATATCATCCTGAATTATTATTATTATTTTCTCACAGAACAATATAAAATAATGCTATTTTATATTGTTTACGTTTTAACAAACACGCATTATTTTCCCGTCCAAAACGGTGGCTCTTTGACCACCAATCCAAACTAATATGATTTATTTAATTACCACTCAAGATAAATTTTATGATTATTATATTAATCAATTATATATACATATAATAATAATAATAATAATAATAATAATAGTAATAATAATAATAATAATAAGATTTTTACATAATGCTCCCACGAATTCGAATTTAAGAGCGGAAGAGGAGCGAATATTAATTTCTTCCGTGGCATATAATTCACGCGAAGGGTTGGAGTGCAAGTCGACGCAAAAACCAAATTGATTTCGTGGCCGTCCGTTTAAATCGTGGTCTTGTTTTGCTGGTGGCCGATTTGGGGTTGCATCTCTCGGCTTCCTCTCCCAACCTGTCCTTCTCTCCGATCTCTCCTCGATCGCCACCTCCTTTTGTTCCCTCCCAATTAAGCGAGGGTTTCGATCCGTCGATCCCTCTTCTCGCTTAATTTCTTCCGTCGCCGACGAAATTGCCTCGGGTTAGGGTTCGGGTTCGGGATTGGGATTGGGATTTGTCCCTCGCCTCGCCCCTCCTCTCTCTTTCTCGGCTAGGTTTTGAGAGGGAGAGGATGAGCTTCCAGGATCTGGAGTCGGGGCGCCCGCTCACCGGGCGGAGGGATCTGGCGAACGGGCGGCAAGATCCTACGCAGGCCGTCGCGGCTGGGCTCTTTCAGATCACCACGGCCGTCCGTAACTTCGAGCGCCTCGTCAACACGATCGGCACCCCCAAGGACACCCCCGAGCTCCGCGAGAAGCTGTGAGGGCTCTGCGCCGCATAGCATCTCTCTCTTCTTCTTCTTTTTGAGTTTTGATAGATTGCTGTTCTGAGTTAGTGGTCAGATTTCGTTGGCTTTGAGTTCTCAAAAGGTGGAATGCTCCCTACGGCTGATGATGGTTTCTTTTGGGGTTACGCCTTTGAGATGAATATGTTTGTTAAACCGCTTTTTACTAGACCATCGCCATGTATAAGAAAGCGACGGAGTGCTTCCGTAACCCGAGGAAAGCCTCTTTCTTGCCTTTGCCTGCCGTTGGCCAAGAATGTGGTATCAACTTTAGTGGACTGGTTGATGCTTGTAAAATTTTGACAAAACTTGGTCGAGTCATCTCAATGATGAGCTGTGCTCCCCAACCGCAGCTTAATAGAACAGCTTAGAAAGAATAAATCTTTTATTCTCACATCATTTTTTTTTAATGTTGCATTATAACAGGCTTGTAGGAGATCTGATGAATATTTAAACCAAAATGGAGATATGTTCATATGTTTCATCCTAATAGAGTTGCAGACACAGTATTCGAATCTTATCTTTACTACATGGAGTTAATAGTCACAAGTTCCTGCTACCAAATGTTGATGGAGTATTCACAACATGCACGCCAGAAGCGATGAACGACTTGTTATATGGAGCTGGTTGAAAATCGATGTGTTTCAGTTATTTAAATTTAACTATCAGTTAGAATTTGTAGCAAATTCTATGGCCACTTGGTGTGACACCTAAAATAATCGAAGATTCATGGTTCTGATTGAGGTATTGGTGTTTTTTAGTTGACCTTGCTTCCTAATGCACTAATCTGTGTTCAATCATATGAAAATTAGAGCTTTGTTGTAAATTATTGGCTTTGTTGTTATTGAAGTTTCATATGGCCCAGTACATTGTATTTTGTGAACTATTTTCTCTCAGAAATATGGGTGATTTGTCGGATGTTTGAATTTTTAATCTACTATGAGAAACTGTACTTCTTGTTGCTTCTATTCTTTTTTAGCCTGATGAAGTGGATGATTCAGATAAACTTGGTGGCTTATGATATAAAAGAGATCCATCTAGTACATGAGACCCCCCTCCAATGTGGGGCCTGGGGAGGAGTAATTTATGCAACCTTACCCCTAGAGACGAGTGTGGAAACTCGAACCCTTGTGGTTCATGATATAGTTTGGCTGAAGACTCTGTTGAGGTGTGTGATTAATGATTAGGTTCCACCCTTATGATGTCCTATGGGTTTTTGAGATTAGAGGACCCAAATCATATATTAGAAGAACCAGATTATATTTTGTTGCTGTTTCAAGTTATTTAACTGAAAGAATAAACAACTTTCACAATTTTCCCTTTCAGTACAATAACATTAGGGACAAAGTACTTGCTACAGCTTCTCTTTTGGTTTATGCAGTTGGATAATTTTCATTTCTTATACAATGTTTTCTTATTCTAGGACTTTTTTTGCTGCTAAAGGCAGTCTTTATGTTCTAATATCTGATTAGTAGTAATCGTTAGTTACTATTCTTCTTCCATATGACTTGCACACATATGTATGTCTTTTTTGCTCTCTTGCAAAACATATGTTTCACATTTGTAAAATTCTAGTTTTTTTTTCTTAGTTTGTCTCAGTGTGACTAAAGCTTAACTGAATAAAGTTGTTTTAAGAAGTAGTTTTTATTTGATTCAAGAAAGGTAGGCTTGTTAAAGTAATGTTCTTTTAGCACATTTCTAGATATTCTTCAAGTTTCTTTTTTATTTTTTTCCATGGATTCACACTTCCTGAGCAAATTTTCCAGAACCCATCCAGTTGTGGCGGTCAATTAATATCTCAGGCCTGTTTACCTATCCAATTTACAAGTTTGAAATTTACTGCTAAGTCATTTCCCTTGATTTTTCTGGCAACAATCTTTGGTAGCATTGACTGTATATTTATTTTTTTTCTTCTGTGGAAATTCACCTTCCAAGAAGTCATTTTGATGTATTTATTTACTTAATATAATCTGCTTTGCTGGCAGGCACAATGCAAGGCTACAAATTGGACAGCTAGTTAAAGATACTTCTGCAAAACTTAAGCAAGCTAGTGAAACAGATCATCGTGTTGAAGTTAGTGTAAGTGTCTTTTTTTCATTCATTTTTAATCTTATTCATTTTTCCAGCATCATGGTGGGACTACTGGTACCGGGACTTCCACATCAAGTAAAAGAAATCATGTCATATAAGTTTCTGTTGATGAGTTGTCTTGTTGGTCACTTCTTTTATTAAAGTTTTTAAGTTTAAATTGAGACCGAGACTTAGACTCATTCAGATAAAAACAAGATATCATGATCACACTACAAGCGGGACTCTTTTGACTTAAGAGGGCTTCAACATATTGATCTTCTGTAACAAGTTTTGACAAACTCTCATTCTCCAATGAAGCCTTGTCGTATTCTGCATCTTCTAGATTTCTTCTAGGCTAGGAGGGGTTGGAGATTCTTGAGCTTAATTTTTTCCCAAGAATTTCAAACTTTACTTTCTGCATCTATTCTTATATTATTGGTAAAGACCACGGGATAAAGCTTGAATTTAGTGTGTGCATATCACTTTGTACTTCTGTATAGAAAAATTTCTTGTGCCTAAGCATTTCATTGAACTCCAGGCAAGCAAAAAAGTAGCTGATGCAAAACTTGCAAAGGATTTTCAAAATATTCTGAAAGAGTTCCAGAAACTTCAAAGGCTTTCAGCTGAGAGAGAAACTGCATATGCCCCATTGGTTCCCCAAACGGTTCTTCCTTCCAGGTAACCTGCTATTTTTTATTCTTGATATTGAATTGGGTTTGAGCTGCTGCATTCTTTCTTCAGCCCAATAGCCCCGACAAGTATCTATATGTTGGTATTTCTTAATCTGTAACCTGCTTTGCATGTGGAATGGCTTTTGAAGATTTCAGTCTTCTACGTTTTTTTGTGGTATGATCGGTCTTGAGAGGAGGAGTCTGGGTTATTTCTTTGGTGCTTAGACTTGAACTTTTGTTCTACGGAAGCAAGTGCTCTGATGTCCCAGTCATCCTTAAACCTTCAGCGTCAACGTAAAACCTTTGACCTGAAGTGAAAGAAAAAAAAGAAAGAAAAAATTCTTTGATCCGAATGCTTCTTGATCATTAATTGCAGATTGATACCACAAAATGATTTCTATAGAGATATAAAAAGTAAAAAAAAAAAAAAAGAGGAAGTGATTGGTTTGATATTTGAACTCGTGGATTTAATTTTGGTAATGAGCATAATTGATTTCAACTATAATCCTACTTTATTTGTTCATGTAAATCCTATAATATGTACATCGATTGGTACCTCATCTTACAGCCTGGTTATTTTTGTGTAGTTATGCTGCTACTGAAGCTGACTCCAATTCCAACAAGGCGCTTGAGCAACGCGCTGTACTTGCGGAGTCTAGAAGGTGAATTGTGGTTCTGGCTCATTCAATTCCATAAATGTTTTGCAGATATTGCTGTGGTCTTCACAGAGCATTTACACTGATAATTCTCTTTTTTTTCAGAACGGTTTGGTTTTGTTACATAAGTAAAAATATGTTAAGATATAACCAAGCATAATTCTGGTTATCAGTTTGTTTCGTTTGTCAATGGAATGCTATTGACTCCATTTGGAAACCAAGTGCCACAGTCCAGTACTCCAGTGTTGCTTGGATTAGTCCAACATGTGAACCTTAACGGAGGATTCTGAGCTATATGCTGTCCTCTGATATGGATACAAGATATTTAAGTGGAGGAGTGGAGATAAGAATATAAACTCGTTCGTATAACTAAATTGTTTTGTTGCTAATAATTTGAATTATATTATTTTGGGCCACAAGGCAAGGGCCTAATGCCTGCACTATATACCACACACATAATTGGGATAGTAGATTACTTAGGTTGCAATTATTTGGATCACGAGGCCATAACTCGGCTACAAGATACTGATTGGATTTTCTCTGTAGTTTCTTAATGCTCAAATTTTGTTGTGCAGCCCTTGCTCCACTCACCGTTACTTGTTTAGTCTGATTTATGGAGTGTTTTTGTCGATTATAACAATTCCTTCTTTATGAGTGCTTTTTTGGATATGATTCTGAGACCTCTGCCTTTTTGGTGTGTAGGCAAGAGGTGGTGTTGTTGGATAATGAGATTGTTTTCAACGAGGCAATCATCGAGGAGAGAGAACAGGGCATTCAAGAGATTCAGCAGCAGATAGGCCAAGTGAATGAAATATTTAAAGACCTTGCCGTGCTGGTTCATGATCAAGGAGCTGTGATCGGTGAGAGATTATAGATTCGTAACGACAGAGTTGTGTATTAATTTTCTATTCTTTGACTAACTTATAGTTCTTTGGTTACAGATGACATCAACTCCCACATCGAGAACTCTTACGCAGCAACTGCACAAGGAAAAACTCAACTCAAAAAGGCAGCAGCAACACAAAAATCAAATTCATCCCTGGTAAAATCAATTTTATGCCCTCTCATTCCCCCTACATGCGTGTGTTAACTAGTCATTTGGTTCATGTGCAGATGTGCTTGCTTTTGGTGATTTTTGGGATTATCCTACTCATTGTGATCATAATCATTGCAGCATGATCATAGAGGCTGTAGTGAACTTCAATCTTGTTCGTTTTCTCCAGTCTAATGGTTTGTGGACAAACGGCAGGCCCAAGTTCATTGAACTATGATCTACGGTTTGCTTGCTGAGTTTGTGATGTGATTGTTTCAGAGAATATATAATTAATTATATTGATTGCTTCTGTGTCCTGCATTTTGCATCTGTTTGCTGGTTTTAAGGTGGTTCTATCGAACCAAGGTGGTCGGTGTAATCATTCATCGGTGTTAATAAGCAATCTTTCACTTTCATGGATGTTTTTCCACCTGCGTTGTTCTCTTGATGTTTCTTTCTTTTGACGGCATCGACCATTATGCTTTGGGTTATAACAGGTGTGTGCTAAAGGCAACAGGTCAATTTATTGTCCAAGTTATTCCCTTGGATTGATTGATATTATCGATTTATGTTTTCTGGTGTATGGCAGTTCGCTACGGTGCCCGTCTGCTCTATCTACCTCATCGCCGCCTTCTTATTTGAAGCAACACTAAACATTGGCCTCGATGAGAGGCAGCACATCAGGTTTGTAAGCAAAGAAGGCATTTGCTTGTTGGATTTAGAACAAAATAATATTTTCTACTAGCACTTCAAATGTGTTTGAGAAAGGCTTTCATCGGGCTAATTACACATTATCTTTTGTAATTAGACATTCTTAGTATTTTTATCTTTAGATTTAAAAAATATATATTATAATTTTTATAATTATGAAGGTGAGACATCTAGGTCTATTTATTCTATTGTTGTCAGTTTTATAGACGTACATATGAGCAGAAAGATCATTCTAACGTTTTAATTGATGGTGATGCATGAAGTCGGTGGTGTTGGACGATAACGTAGTTAGGGGTCGCATGTGGTTAAAAAACAAGAATAACGGTAAGAGATGAGGGTCGTTCACTATGCTGATGTTGACGCAATTGTTGAGCGACGAAAGGGTTTATTTGATATTTGCATCGATGACTCTTCCATCGCTTGATAACTGTGTCGATGTTGGTGCAGATGAAGAGGACAAACATAGGGTTGTTGTCGAGTGACGAAAAGGTCGCTCGACATTACGTTGATGCAAATGAAGAGCGATGAAAGGGTCGTTCGGTATTTGCATCGACTTCGATGCAGATGTTGAGTGGCCCTTTCGTCACTCAGTAATTGCATCGACGTCGATGTATTGAGCGATCCTTTCGTCATTTTATACATATCAAGCGACGAGAAAATATAGATAAATGGATCTATGACGCTGTAAAGATAAATGGATCTATAAGTTTTATTTTTATAACATTAAAGAATCTAAAATAAATTTATAAATCTAAGAATCAGAATGTCAGGCAGGTTTAAGTGGTCATGTAATTAGCCCACTTTGAACACATGCAAGTAAACACGGACTATGGTCAAAGTCTTGCGTGGTGCTGCAGCAGAAACAATCATCAATATAAACCGTGAGCTTCCTGATGTGATGTAGGAATGGCACGACATAATAGATCATGTGTCGGTGATGTAAAGAGACGATGCACGGAAGCCATGGCCTCCTCGTAACCGCTGCGATGTCAGGATCGATTGGTCGCCATTGAAGAATGATATGCCGATGTGCGTCGTAGGAATTATTTGAACCATGGAGATCTGTAAATTATGTTAAATGGGAATATATCTCATACATTGTGTTAAATTAATTCGACATGAAATGATCATCAATGGAATTCAAGAGGGAGGGCGTCTCAGAGATCATCATCTTGGCTGAGCTTGTCGAGCAGCGTGGTGAGGAGCGCGTCCCTCTTCTCCGCCCGGCTCTCTTCCCTCATCCTCCGCTGCTCCTCCCGCTCCCGCCACGCCTGCTCAAGCAGCATCCGCTCCCTCTCCAGCTTCTCCATCGACAGCCGCCACTCATGCTCCAGCGCTCGCCGCTCCTGCGCCCGCCGCACCGCCGTGTCCTGCCACTGCAGCTCCATCCGCCGCTGCTGCTGCAGGAACTCCTGCAGCAGCTCCCGGATGCCGGCCGCCCTCTGTCCCCCTCTGCTGCTGTCGGCCTTTTTCTTTCTGCTCCTCGAGAGGCGCTCCTCGTCGCTGCCGTTCTCGTCCTCCTCGTCCTCCGGGAACTCATCCGAGGAGGATCGATCCCCGCTAAGCCTCTTCAGCTTCTTCTTCGACGGGGAGGCGATGGACTCCGATTCCAAGAGGAGCCGCTGCGTGTTCTTCGCCCGTTCCAAGAACACCGCATTCAGCTCCTCGAAAAAGGGGCATTGCCGGCCGTCTGCGGGATCGGCGGCCTACAGAACGAATCGAAGAATCAATTGGGAGATACCGATCGAGATCAATGAGCCAAGATTGGGGGAACCAAGAAAGGGGGAAAAGAATGATCGACGAGAAAAGGTGAGACCTTGTAGCGGTTGACGAGGTTCTTCCACTTGCACTTGCACTGGTCCGGCGTCCTGCGGTGGCCGCGCTCCCGCATCCTGGCGGCCACCGCCTCCCACAGCGTCCTGCTACCCCGCGCCACCGCGAGGTCGCGCTCCAGCTCGGGCCTGATCGCGATGAGATCCCTCGTCTCCTGCTGGCTCCACTGCGGCACCTTCTCCTCCTTCACCCGCAGCCGCGGCTGAGGCCGTTGCGGTACCCCTGCGCCGCCGCTCGTGTCCACCATCTCCGCCGCCGGCGCCGGGTTTACCGGCAGTGGGATTCCCGCCACCATCGCCATCCGCCCGACGTAGCCACCGTCACCACCCCCTCCTCCGTGCATCATCTTCTCCCACCCCACCGAAAACCCCAACCTTACAACTTTTCCTCTCTCTCTCTCTCTCTCTCTCTCTCTAACGACGTACCGCTCTTTCGTCTCCCACCTTTCTTGCGCTTACTGCCTCTATAAAGCTGCCGACCGTCAGATAATTACTTTAATGCCATTACGTATTATTGATATCTTAAATTTATCGACGAATTTAATCCCCCACTCACTACTTAATTTTTTAAATACATAATCCATTAAAAAATCTCCTTAATACGAATCAATACACTTAAATAACGATTTTCTACTAATATACATTATATTAGTTAAGATGCTCGTATAACTAGTAACAGTTGAAAATCAGTTGACCCCTTGGTCAAAGTCAACATTCAAACAGTCTCACAAATCCTGTAATTTGAGTAAACGTGAATTGTCGAGTCCAACTTAAAAGACTAAGCTAACATTTCTTGTTACCACGTTATTTGACCACACCAAAAGCATTAATCACGTCGTGGTCCAAACTCCCAAACTAAATAAAAGAAAGAAAGAAAAAAATTGAAACAATCAACTATCATAGGCGGAGAAGTTGGAAGGAAAGATCTTGCAAAGATAAATAGCAGAATATTAGATAGCTGCCTTCATGACCCTTCAACTCTACAGCGAGAGAACACGTAACAAAATGATGTTGGCCAACTTTAGGAGACCACACGGATTACAATAGTGCGGAAAGGAAGTGAAGCTTCGATTAGAGGGCACGAGGTTTGAAACCAAGACTGCGGACAGCGAGGAATATGTTCGAAGGGAAGTCGGTGGGAAACGCCGCTTGGCCGAGCACAGAGCAGTGCTGTCGAACACATGAGCTGAATACCATCATCATCTCATGCATACATGCATTGTATGTAGGACGTACTATGGTCAAATTGTATGCCCATGCGTGCATACGGTTGATCATTTTTGAAATGGATACAAATCAGAAAAGTAAATCCAAGGGATTGACATGATTCAGGTCAACTTTATAATCCATAGTAAACAAAAAGAAAAGAATAAATTGCATGACTATTTATGTCTATCTTTTAACGAAGTTAGAACCAAATGAGCTTGCATGATATGTTCATCAAAAGCTGTTTGAACGCAAAAACAAGCGTGTGCCGCTTCCTGTAAAACGTTAGGGCATGTCGGGGCCGTGTGGTGGGGTCAGTTAGGATTCGGAGGGGCCCGGTTCAGGGAAACCGCGTCGCACCATTACTTTTCCCGCCCATCCTTTTCCTTGTGGAGATGATTGGGCGCGCGTGTCCGCCTCGTTTTGCCGTGTGTGAAGACCATCGTCGCTTCGCTTCATTTGTCGCCTCGCTCGTCCTCCCTTTACCACAAACGGAGAGTAGAGGAAGAGTCCGTCACGCCAAGTGGGAACCACCGGGATGGATGCCGGTGTGAACACGCATCCGCTTCCCCGTCAACGCCCTTCCTTCGCCCACAAGACAACTTATACTATTATTACCAAAATATACAAATACGTGTGTTATTGTGTGAACACTTACTTTGGTTTTGCTTTCGACAGGAATTCTTTTTCTTGTGACGTGGACTCGGATATCATCGGATTCATAAAGAACTGCAAATAGATAGACGTAACAACTGCAAATAATAACACAATGAATTCGGTCATTCATTATAGTTCAGTTGTCACGTCTTTCCAAAATCAAATCAAAATAAACTGTCCAAATTAAGTATATTTTCACAGATCAATCAACCACTAAAGTCGTTCATTATAGTTCGATTGTTATGTCATCGTCAAATTTAATAAAAAGTAATTGCCCAAATTTGGAATATCTTCCACAATCAATTGATTGTTACCGTACGCTTACGCAGATTTGTAATTTGACATTGTAGTTGGCCCGAACGATTCACTTGTCGTGACAACAAGACTCATCGGCCAGCAACGCGAGACACGCACCACATCAAAACTTGTGTCGCCTACATTGGCCTGCCACGACATCGAACCCATATCGGCGTGGTTGCGCATGTCTTGGTCGAGCCAGGGAACATTGTCCGCATTTGGCGAAAGCGTTGCGTCTCACGTGTCTACATCATCATGCGCATGATGGCGAATGCGTTGTAAACACGTGGCCCATTCCATGGGGCATGCACGAATCTCCACAACCTTCCATCTCCAAGAATCTCCACAACCTTCCATCTCCAAGAATCTCCACAACCTTCATGGGAAGCAGTTCCAGGGACCCACTCGGTTACCCAAGACGCACCGCACTGTGGGTCAAAAAATGGGAGCCACTTTGACCGTCCAACCGGGAAGGGGAAGCCTAATTTTAACTAATACCCACGCCCGATCTCCCGTACGAATCATATTCTTGAGATGAAATTAAGCCTCATCTTGTTGCCGAGTCGTAGATACTATAATAAAATGGGATGGTGATGTCTCTTTGTTGCTAGGTCGATAGCATTCTAATGAAGAAACTGAGAGAAGGCTAGCACTGAACGGAGATGATGTATCATCTTCACTGATCTGCATCGCGATCAGAGTCGAGTGCAGAACCGAAAAGAAGAAGGTTGATGTCAGTCCATTAGCATTCAAAGCAAGACACTGCCCCTTGAGGCTATTCCGCTTTGCCAAGATGGACTTAATGCATAACCGTAACGAAATGGGATGAAGAAAATGTAATAACAGCGGTAGAATGGACTACTGGAACGCAACGAGTATAGAAGAGGAAGAACGATTTAGTTAATGTCACATTATTACCCTGCAGCAAACATCGTACCGGCCTTGCGCCCGTCTCTTTGTTGCTAAGTCGTTAGCGTTCTAATGAAGAAACTGAGAGAATGCTAGTACTGAACAGAGTTGATGTATCATCTTCACTGATCTGCATCGCGATCAGAGTCGAGTGCAGAATCGAAAAGAAGAAGGTTGATGTCAGTCCATTAGCATTCAAAGCAAGACACTGCCCCTTAAGGCCATTCCGCTTTGCCAAGATGGACTTAATGCATAACCGTAACGAAATGGGATGAAGAAAATGTAATAGCAGCGGTAGAATGGACTAATGGAACGCAACGAGTATAGAAGAGGAAGAACGATTTAGTTAATGCCACATCATTACCTTGTAGTTTTTTTTGGCTGCAGCAATCATCGGACCGGCCTTGCGCCCGTCCCTGCAGAGGAGAAACGACAAGGACATCGTAGCAAACAGTAGGTGAGCAAAGAAAGTAGATATGGTTTGAAGTCGAAAAACACCAACATATTCAACGAGATGCTGAATTAAAGAAGTAAAAAATAAATGCAGGGCTAACGTAACCCTAAACCTCACCTCAACAATGAATTAATAGGATGAATCGATCGCTCATCTGCTGCGTAGTGGAACCCAGTCGCATACAACAGAGACGTCTCCGTCGCCCGATCGGTACTGAGAAGTTGCAAAGTTACGCGAGAGAGGAAGCGTCGGAGGAGATACCAAGATCGGGAGGCGGCGATCGAGAGTCATTGCAGCGGAGACAGCGGGGACATCTCCACCGCTCGATCGGCACTCAATTGCTAAAAGGTTACGGCGGAGGAGGCCGCGGCGAAAAGGGAAAGCAGCAGCGATCAACGATCGCCCGACTAGGGGCGGCGGAGCAGAGATCAGACCCCAGCGCGAGTGGTGGTTATTTATAGAGCGGGTTTAGGTTCTGGGGAGGACCGAGTGGAATGAGATCGTTCCAGCACCGTCGGATATGGTGGGCCCACCTGGCCTCGGTGGGATCCACTCGTCGCTACTGTATAACTTTCCCATGTGGATTTCGGTTGGTACGAAACGCGCGTAACAGTCGGTTTATTAGAACAAAAAGGGGCGACGGGAAGAGAGCGGAAGCGTTCGATACAGAGCCCAGTGGGATCAAGAGTTGCCCAACAGAAGGCGAATCGACGGCATCAAAGCATAAAAAAGGTGACATTGCAGCTTAACTCTACGAGGTTACAGCTTCAACCACAAGATTTACATATTATTGTTGGATCAAAAAGAAAACCCAAATGTCACAGCCTAATTCACATTGACCATCAATGATAGATATTAGGCCAAAGACACTTTCGATGGTCCTCTAAATCATGAGAAGTGGCATTTCATGTGTCTCTTTAGGCAACTTCTCACTCACCTGGTAGCCTTGTCTTGTCTTCTAGGCCGGCAAAGATGTTTTAGTCCGATGCTTTGAAAGCATCTGAACCAATTCGACAAACAATATAGTCAGCCTTGTGAAGACACAAGCTACGTGACAATCCTTGGCATTTATTCACGAACACATTAATACTCGAATACACCCCACTGTATCAGCATACAGGTAAATAGAAGGAAACCAAGCAGCAAACTAAGATTTAAGACAGTTTTCAAGATCAGCAGTACTGCGGATGTCTCTGAATCGACGAGCTTAGTATGGAACGATGATGGATTCTATCAGCTCCTGAAGTGGGGCAAGTTCCTTCTTGTCGATCAAGCCAAACTCCTGCGTCACAATCACATGAAGATGTCAGCAACACATGCCACAAGAAATTGTTCAAACGTATTGCTGTGATGAGATCCAAAATCCATGTAAATATTACAACTTTGAATAGTGACCAGATGAACTGAAGACAAGGCGGACATGAAAAGTGGATGATACCCTCTTATCGTAAAAATGTTAGGCAAATTCTGTACCATTCTGCATGAGACCAATGAATCTTGAGGCATTTAAGGTGCACATTTAGAAGCGCTATTAGTTAGGCAAATTCTCTACCAGTCCAACTGTACCATGCAAATTAATGAGATATGTTCAAATATCCTAAAACACATCTATCAACCTAGGTACAGGTCCATATCAATCTTAAAAACCTGTAAAAATGAATGAAGATAACCAGCCCAGTTGATCTATGCTATATCTCATGGAAAAAAGGGAACTAATTTTCAAAAAATAAACAATACAGATCATGTTATGTCCTAATGATTATTTGCCATCAGGCTCATGACAGTATGGAAGATTTAAATGTCTATATACAGGAGATTTGGACAAGATGGACTGTCATATAAGGACTGATAACCAGCCACTAATTAGTTTCATTATGGAGGTTTACCGGTTTATTGATAAATCTCTCCAGAAGAAAATGGATACTATCCAGAATGTCTAAATCACTTGGTTATTTGAGTTTGCCCTAACGAATAGAGTGGTAGGAACAACAACACTGAAAAGCTCTTACGCAAAATGGGAATATCAAAAAGGTAACATAAAGATGCATCAAGTACAAATGGCTACAAGAATAGAAGGGCTTACATAAGTGAAAAGAATGAAATGCTTGAAGCACGTATTAAGATGCGCCTCTTCCTTGAGGCTGACAATCTTCTGAAAATGTGAGTGGTATATGTGGGCATAGACGCGGAACAAGCGCTTGAATATTGTCTTTACAACTTCTTTAAAGTTTGGAGGGAAAGGTGTACCTGCAAGATAGAGACCAGATGAGCAAACAAGTAGGTGCACTCAGGAGAGAAGAATGCAATTCATTTACATCAACAGCCCCTACCTAGCTTTTGAGGAAATATAGACTCATCATCAAGCTGTACTTCAATCCATTCCATCAAGTACTCCACATACTTTGGTGCTGAGACTTCAATGGGCTTCTTTATTTGTACACCATCTGCCCATCTATACTCGTACCTACGTATTTAAGTGTACTCAATTAAAGAGACAGTATATGCTAAAGCAACTAGGCAACCAGGCAGCACTAAAGCGGGCACAGATGTAATGTTTTATTAAGCTTCTATCTGATGATAGTGAACTAAAATACTGATACTCATATTTAAAATTACAATCTATTAATAGAGAAACATGAGCAGATTTAAGAGTGCCTTGACCAGTTTGCTTGCAGTGCCTTGTCTAAGAGGCTTTGCCTGGAGTAAGTATAGCATATTCTAGGAAAGCATAAATAGCAAGTATTCAGTAGTGGCAAGATATTCAAGAATATGTTTAAATTTCTTTCAAACAACATAAAACAACCATGGAGTTGGAGAAAGCGACAGATTCAAGGTTAAGAAAAGGGACAGGTATAAGTTCTTATCCAACATGAACAATCCACCATTTTGGATGCATTGACTGCTGGAGACGTTACCTAAAATGACACGTGATCAATAATGTAAAATTTCCTTCCCAAATTAGTTGGATATTGCAAATTTTTACTTATTTGTAACTGAGAACAACCTTTGAAGGGAACACCATGTATATCCTTTGACAAGAAATGCTTAAGATCAGGATACAGGATCATAATCCTATCAGATAGAAGTTTGCCACCAAACTGCCACAGCATCAGTTATGTTTGTGAATACTTTGCAAAATGGCATAGGACTGTTGATTGAAACAAAAAATTTATTAAATTTAGTTGAAAAGAAGTACACCAAGGTGAAGAAAAGAAAAAGATGGTAAGGTGGGCCAGTGTAAGAAGCCAGATCATGCAAACTAGTTGATTAGCGTCCTTTTACTGGAAGAATTATTCAAGAAGATGACAAGATATTGCAAATAACAGGCACATAATATATAAAATGAATAAAGAAAAGAAGCTTATACAACCAATATTTTCATAAGACATCCCATTTTCACTCTCTAAGCTTACCATTAACCATATTAAAGTTAAAAGAACTGCATTGTGATGTTTTTAATGGAATATGCAACTACATAATTCGGTCAAGTATCCAATGCTTTCAGACAAATATATCAATCTACAATGTGCAGGATACTCATAAGCCTACTTTACAACATTACTTACTGATAGAGTTTGCATAAATTTTCAACAACTTAAGCACAATCGTATGTGTTACATAGCATACTTTGGACCTGCGGTCATCGTAGGACAATTTTCAGGTGTGCAGAATTCTGCTAGTGTGCCATAAAGCAGATTCACCTGATTGAAGAAATCAACAGCTGAAAAATAAAAAATCAAAGTATTAGCCTCATCACCTGCATCAAATTGAAGAAACATGACCTAAATTTGACTGTAAGCAACTTTCTTTTAACAGATTATAGATCTACAGTATCATACCATCATATTATGACACAGTAACTTAACTTCAGAAATAGCAACTAGTCAATTTCAACACATCCAAAAAACCTAAAATGAACAGCAAAAAATGGAACATATGCTTAGAAGCATCATTGAGTAAAAAGAACATTACTATTGACTGCAAGCCACTCATTCAAATCCTCCCCAGGTGGGAGTCTTACTGCTTCCCTTAGGTTTCCACTACCCAGAGTTGCATCAATGTGTTTCCGGAGTTGGGCACCCTGCAGATGTAAAAGATAAGCATTAATGGAGGAACATTCCTTATTTTGTTCATAGTTCTCCCAGCATCATAATAAGATATCTATTCCTTCAGATATCACAAACCAAAGGTCCTGTACTGAGTTAGAAAGTTGTCTAATATCTTATCATTGCTGAAGCAAGGTTTTGCATACCAGCACCATTCTGTATTAGAATCTAGTCAGACCTAATGGCTGATATGGACCAGTCTGGTATAGTATCCCTTGATACACCACGGTGCATCAATAAGAAATATTAAGGAATAGTCGACAAGTAGGTACAATCAATACCTTATTATGCCATTATGATATTCAACCGGTATGGTCCGCACACCACATTGTCTAAAACCATGGTTTGGAGCATATAGGTAAACAAAAGAGAGGTGCTGGAGAGACAGGAGCCTAAGAAAGGACAACAGGATGCATATGCACAAAACCTTAGCCCTACATTTAGAGAGGTTATTTTCATTCAAGAATTGTTTTCTAGAAGGACAGCAAAACCATTCAAGCAGAATTCTTGCCTAGTAAAACTTTTAATTGGTGATTAGTGTGTTCTTCCACCTCTCTGAGTCATTCCCTTCTCGCTTTCAACTGAAATTTTCTTTCCCTGGGAGATGCACTCGAATAGGGAGTTGGAGCATCGTAACAGGCCAAAAGATTAACTGTATGAAGTTGTCTGAGGATACAAAATGAATAGAATGGAAAAAAAATGAATTTTAGTGGACTTAAGTAACTTAAAAAGGAGAGACTTCTAATATATTGTTTAGTCCTACAAAAGGTGATGCTCATCTTCGTACAATTCTAGAATTAAACAGATAACACAGTGATAGACTACCTTACTGCCAGATGGTGCACTCTTTTTAGGCCGAAATGTCCTCTGGTTCCTGCAAAAGAGCAAATTAATATAAGGGACACAAAGAATTTGATGAGACAATTATATGCTACCACAGTTCCATATGCTTTCAACAGAATCCCTCACACAAGGGATCCTAATACTTCTAGTGCACCTAAAAAATTGTGGTTGCCGCCAGTGCCACAAAAGCAACTAAGCTTACTTTTGTGATTTAATCATCATTTTTTAGCTTCCTCGTTTCAGTTGGTTTCCACTGTTCTTAATGGTTTTGGCCAATTTCAGGGAGATTTAATAGAAACAACTGCTTTCTCCTAGAAGCCAACCAAACTTAACTGAAAATCATGTACGCCGTCATTATTATAAAAAAAAAAATTGCATTGTGGGCTAAATTGTCAAGATTTAGGAACTCAACATTCATTATAAGTTAAAACAAGTGTTGGAGGGCTTGTTCGTTAACGAGTAACAACAGTATATTTTCTCATTGATTCCATTCAACAATAATTCCTTCATTAATATTTCATACCTGACATTAGCACATATTATACCAACGTCTTCATCTCGCACTCTCACACTTTCTTGTCACTATTTTATCCTTATGCACCATGTTCACTGCAGATCATTCTTAAATGCATAGCAAAGATGAACCATCCTTCAGAAAGATGACTACATATCAATGAAGCTTTCTTCAATAGGGAGGCCTTGATGATGCAGAGGGACCTGCTAGTCCCAGATCACCAATATTATTTTTAATTATTTTGATTGAGTGATTCGTTGCAGATGAATTTTCATTGACCAAGTAATTAATTGCAAAATTAGGCCCAGCGAAGCTTAAACTGACAGAGTTCAAACAATCTTCCCATAAAACCATGTCATGTCAATATTTATTTTGAACAATGACAGGACATCAAGAATGTGTATTTAAGTCTTCAAATCCAATCCTGCAATACTTTAGGCATCATTACATGAGAATCACATATCCTTGTCATCTATTTTGCCATTATCCATCATACACTTGTCTGATATGCATGATCCAGCTAAAAGCTACTCATATACTTCTTGATATCAACTGAGGTTAAAAGTTAACAATCTTGATAAGAACTCCTCCAAGATACCTTTTCCTAAGCCAACCAACATTTTGTCACTTTTCATACCAGAGGACATAATTCAAGCTTCTTGTTTCAGATTAAAAATAGCAACAATTATAATCACATCTGCGACAGAGAAGATACTGGATGTTTAGCTGACTATTCGGTGTTGAGCATCCAATTCCAAAGCACATCACATGGCCAACCAAGATCATGTTATTTGCAAAATTTTCATCTAAGAATTATGCCAACAATCAAATTCCTTTCAATTAAGGACAAAAAAACATAACACACCATCACCCCACTCCCAGTACATTCTCGCTGATTTTTTTATGAAGTTCTAGTGGTTGTTCCTTATTTTACGGATCAAGCATCCAAGTTCAAGCGGTTATACCATAAATTCGACGAAGGGATTTGCACGGAGCTTTCCACGATCCTCTTAGAGTCCCCCAATGGAAAGAACTCACCCTGATAACTAAATTTCGACTCAAAACTAGTGTGAATTTATCAACCACATTATTAGCAAAGCGCGGAGCATCTAAACACGTTCTCGCCGCATGAATTTGGGGCCAGGCCATCGATACCGGACCTCCATCGATCAACAAGTACCGAAGATCCAAAAATTATGAGGAGGTCATCCAAGAAAGAACATATAATCCCTTTTTAACTGCCCAGCATAAGATGCGACGAGGGAATTGGGGAAAAAGTTGAAAAGGAAAGCGATCGAAGTGAAAGAACGTATAACAAGAAATCCCACGGACAACAACGAATCAAGGAGAAAGACGAGGCGTGGAGCGATCGAGAGGCACCTTCCGAGACCGAAGAGGCTCATGGTGGATCGGACCGGATCTGATCCCGCGATCGAACTCTTCGTTTCTTCCTCGCTAGCTTTTTGTCTCGAGGCCACCCACAACGTATATATACATATAAAAGGGTACCGAAAGTTTTGGTGTGATTCGCTGTACAGCTCGAGGCAGCGTTCGGCTTTCACGAAGCACTTGAGGTGCCGTCATGGAGTATTTTAGGCAGACTGTGGTGAGGCATTGTGTTTGCTGTTTTGGAAGAGACAGATAAGTAGCACAGCGACTCTCACGCCCACCTGCTCGAAACAAGTCCGGTTCCGGCTACGGTGCCGGGTCCACGAACCGTCTGGTGTCTGAGTTGGCAACCGGTGGTGCCCGAAAATTGCAAATCGCTTAAGAAATTCAATTTTAAAAAGGCGATTTTTTTTATAAAAAAAAACCTAACTTTGAGAATTTTTGCAGAGCATCCAACTTTGAAATTTTTTTGCAAAGTTCTTTGACCACGTAAAATAACTATTTGCTAACCTATCACCATCTTTTGCTCTTGTGTCACTTTTGCCGCTACCACTGTGTCCTCGTTAAATATACATAGGGGTGTTAAACATACATAGGGGTGTCGCACATACGAAGGGGAGTAGCTGATAGGGCTAGCTCACGCATAGAGAGAAGACGACTGACGAGACCAATTTCATGCGGGAGAAGATAGAGAGAGCGATCAACAAGACGAGCTTATGCATGAAGGCATAGACAACCAGGAGAAAAAGGATTTTCTGAGATCATCCGATAATAAAGAGAAAAATTCTACAATATTATTGGTAATGCTTTATGAGTCTTGGATAGCTAAGAAATATCACATATAAAAAATATCATATGTCGTGATAAGCAACCGTAGACAAAGGCCGTCAACCAACATCATGAAGAAATTTTTATGTAATAAACCAAACAAGTTCTTAGCTTTGACTTTTACTGTAGGGCAGCTACAAGTCCTTAGCCTGCAACTTTTCTTGCATGGTAGCATCGAGCTGCTGGAATATCATTAGGTCGGCCAAGTAAAGCGGTGCGCCCGTGCCATATGCCAGACTTCAAGGCAGGTGGCCGTGTCACTAGCTGAGATGGCTCCCCAGCCGGAAGCGGGTTCAGATTTGGTGCTTTCCCAGCAATATGTGAACCTCTGTTTGGACTCACCGTCAAGTGAGCCAATTTCTCGACCACGTTGCAAGTCCTTCGGGAATATCCTGGCATAATTTTTTTTTTTTCATAAAAACAGAAAAAAAGTTTCAAATGCGCAAGTCAGAATAAACTCACTGGGGGCAGTAACATTGTCAGTAATAAACAATTAATATAATGCTTCACAAAGATAATAGGAAAATAAATGTCAGAAACTAAAACCATGGAAACATACCAGGGGGGTTTCTTGCAGCTGGTTGATGTCCATCTGGTTTAGTATCATTTGTATCAAATCTTTCATTCTTGTTTTCCTGTAACTACAATTAGCAGGGATCAGAGGCTAAATTTTAAAATATATTCTTATATAAGGTGGCAATCAAAACACTCTCTACCTGGTGACTCATCTTGATACTCCTTTGAACACCTGCCACATGACAAACGGAAAAATTTTGGAAGGGCAAACCCATTGAGTAACATGATCGGATGGATTACCCCTGAACAAAAGAGACAGAACAAAGAAGAAAAAAAATCACCTGTCCTTGAGGACTCATTTACATTTGTAAATGATAAATTGCTCGACATTCTTGCATTGGACAAAACTTCGAGAGAATATCTTCTAGCAGCCTCCGACTCTAAAGCTCCTTTCATGATAACTACAAGTACAGAGTACAAATTAGTTCAAGAGAGTTGCATTGTCGGAATAGTGACAACAAAAGTGAAGAAGGCTGAGAAAGAAGAAGAGAAAACCAGATGGAGATGCTTTTGGCGCTCCCACTGATAACCTAAGACGAGGGGATGGTGGGATGTAGAAGCACGGCTGTCACATTGTTACAATTGTGTCAGAACCTACTTTTGTACACGTACCCCCCATCTGAATGAATCATGTTCAAGATGAGCAATTTACAACATATAACCTGGAAGAAAGAATGTTGAAGGACATCTACAGATGTGGGCCTTCTACTGGGATCCCAAGAACAAAGAGACTGTCAAATAAAAGTAAACAAATTATAACCCTAACTGAACATCTCTGAAGGAACTCATATCTCGTACCTACATCCACTCTTAAATGCAGACTTATCCGAGATCTGGCTTACCGAGATGAGGTTTACTGCATCCTGGCTGGCTGAAGGAATTAGCAGAGAAAGAGGAACAGTGGCTAACTGACATAGAGGGAGAGAAAATGAGCTTCCATTATTTTTATGACATCAAAATCAAAAAGGAAATATTTATGAGCAAGTGGATCACTGATTTTTACCAATAACAATGAAAATAACAAAAGGCATATACAGATTGGAACATGTAATGAAGCAACATACAACCTGTGGGAACTGAAATTTAATAGCATCAGCAAGTTGCAACCCTTTGGCCCAGGAGTTCCTATTAGGAGGTCCAATGATGCTGCAAATTTTGTAGATCTCGTCTGCCTCACTGAATGATAAGCCAAATAAGCTACATATGCATTGTATTAAAAATATGAAGTTGCAGTAGAATTCTGATTATTCATCCCATGTACCATGCTTGTCAAAAGTATAAAAGACTACAATAACCAAGACAAAGAAAGCAAAACCGAGACAGCTCTTAGTCACACTTCAGATGATGGTCTTAACAAAAAAAAAAAAATCCAAGTTAATTAGATGACTTCAAAAGGATGCAAACAACAACTCCGGCCTTAAATTCACTGATGTGGGTGAGGAATTGACTGCATAGCTTGCAACTTTGACATCTAACTTGTTTAAGGGGAAAAAAACCTCTTTTCACTAGGTATGATATATATTATAACCAAAATGTAAATCGTGGGATGAGTAGAGGGGGTCTTTAATACCACTTCGTATGTCAAATAATACAACACATTGCTTTTTTCTTCTATTTGGTGTACCTCGATCCAGGAAAAAGGGGGCAGAGTGTGAAAAGCTCAGCGATGATAGCTCCCATTGCCCACATATCTAAAGTTGAAACGGAATTTGATCACAATTGCATATAACAGAAAAAAATTATTAATCTTCGCCAGGAAACAATTCTAGTGCACTAACCAACTGCAGAATCATAAACAGAAGATTTAAGCAAAACTTCTGGGGCTCGGTACCTACATCATAAACAAATAACACAATTATGATAAGGAACTAAGTTAACTTAGAAAAGGTAAGACAACAGATGTGAATATTCAAACATGCTTACCAGCGTGTGGAGACATATTCTGTGAATGGTGGCTTCGAAGAGACTTCACGAGCAAGGCCAAAATCTGCTATCTTTAGAATGTTCTTTGTTACCAGTATGTTCTCTGAGAAAGACATAAATCTTATTTAGCAGATGGCCATCCTGACCAGAATGTGACATTACTCTGCTGGTCAGCAGATGCCAGGGGAATAAAAAGCTCAAATGAAATTAATTGACTTGTCCAATTTGGGAAAGCCAGGAAAAAAGTTACTCAAGGATGTATCTGATCCAAGTCTAGTCCACCAATCAAAAGCATAATAAACGAGAAGAAAAGGTTTGGGAATGAAGACTAGTGTGAACATTTGGGCTACCTAGAACATTAATAAAAATCCACATTAATGGGAGCCTTGTGTGCTAGGTTACCCTTTTCTTAGGACATTCATATAAACGGCCAAAGTACATAAGCTGCTTCAGTCTGAGCTAAATAATCAATTGTTAGACTCCATTTAAAGTTTGCTATCTGTGACAAAAACAGTGAGCTAATAATAAGCACACATATATCAGATAGTATCTCAAAAAATGAGTGCAGTACCAGGCTTCAGATCACGATGGAAATAACCACGTTGGTGCATATAAGCCAGAGCTTGAAATATCTGAAAGCACCAATTCCGGATTTCAACCTCTGTGAAGGGCTTGCCCCTTTTTTTCATAAGTTGATAAAGATTGCACTCCTGACAGAAACAAAGTTTATTAAAACCAGCTGTCAAAAAAGATTCAGAGAGCAAAAAGAGAGCTAGCACAGAGACATACCATGTACTCGAACACTAGGTACAACGTATCATTCTCTCTAATGACTTCCTTGAGCTTGATGATATTCGGATGGTTCAGCCTTCGCAGAGACTGGAAAATATTTAAATCCTTCGTGTGTCATGAGATTCTAAAAGAGGAAAAAACATCATGCACACATTAAGTTCTTAAGTTACCTTAACTTCCCGGAGATTTAAGCATTCTTCCCAAGAGTAGTACTTTATTTTCATTTTCTTAATTGCAACCTGTCAATACCAAAAGTCATTCATCCTGTAACAATCTAGTGGTGGTAACCATAGTTGCATTAATAATATGAAATATAGAAATTTCATTCCAAAATGAATAAGTTCTGACAAAAAGCCTCCCCAAATACTCAACCTCACTAACCGACACACACACACACACACCCCCAGCAACCCCAAAAGAAGGATATAGTCTGTGGCATTTGGCTCTGTTTTTTTAATCCGCTAGTGGAAGAATATATGCATTCAAGGGGAATCAAATATAATCAAAAAGTACTGTTCAGATCCATGATACTTAGGCAACGCAAGGTTATATAGATGGTTAAGATAGTGGCATGTTAGTTTCTCAAAAAATACATACCACTTCACCACTTTGTTTGTTTATTGCTTGCCAAACAGTCCCAAAGGTTCCATCTCCAACTTCCGTGGCTACCCTATACCTGCAGCCAAGGTAAAAATCCCTATTGAATATAACTTACTGACATTAGCAGTAAAATCCCAACAGATGTAAAAAGAAAACTCACCTTTCCATCTTTTGCTGAATTATAATCACTACAGTCTGTCTTATTCAGGAGAAGGGTGCCTATGCACAATGTATATTTCACACTTGATGAAACACTTATGATTGAAATGAACTTCTGAGGACAAGGAAACACTAGGCCAAACTTCAAAGACAATGGGGGAGCATAGAATCATCCTGATGGACTAACTCAGAGCCACTATTTTGTCAATGCTTGTCGGTATAGTTCCTGGACAAACATTTACATCCCGTTGCACTAGCCAAAAGGTGTAAGCAACAAAATATTTACTGTAGTATATTAATGGTATCGGTCACCACTGGATAAGTGCAAGAGTCAAGCATGACTTGTGTAGATACCTAACCGATTTAGGACTCACTGTTGATTCATGCTCGATTAAAGGCATACAAAACCTCCAATGGAACTCAAAAAACAAGATCCAACGGATGGAATGGTGACAAAGTAGGATCAGATATGGTGGAAACGACACCTGAGATTAAAAATAAAAAAAAATCCCAAAATTCAATGGTTAAAGTATGAAATAAAAGGTTTGAAATATAAGAAGACATCTCCTAAATCATACCAGCACTGTTATCCTTGTGCAATAGGATCATGATAACTTAAGCCGCATTGACAACCTGAAGCAAGATGGATATGCCAAAAGCTGTTGATAGCATGAAGATCTTGCGTGCAGGAAAGTCAGCTTACAAGGCTGCACTATTAACACTACCCCAACTTCAGAAAAAAAAGCTGCATGGCCGCCTTTGAAGGTTGTAGAACAGTAGTAAGCTTCTATGTGCAGTTGATGAAAAAGATGAGAAGGAAGGCTCCATGTACAGAAAGCCTCCAGTCAATAACTCCATCAAGAGATAAAACTCGGCACTTAACAGAATGTAACAAAAAACACACTTGCTCCATGAATCAGGTGACCTGACAAAAACAAAGGGACCAAAAGTGTTACCAATACAAATTAAGAGAAAGGTTGTCTCAATATTGATTAAAGATGTGTTCGAAAGTCCAGAATAGAACAATGTTCATTAACTGACTGTTTCTTTTTCATGGAGCATGGCTAAACATTTAAAAACCATTTTAGGGATATATGAACCACAAAAATCAATTTTCCTCAATAATTAAGCGACTAAATTGACAGATATTTCCGTACGCACCACAGTGGTCATTCTTGATTAGATACAAACAATCTCGACCTTGCATACATTAGTTTGAACCTAACAAGTAACAGGGCAACTACATACTTCAAAAAGCATCTATAAATCAAGGACATACGTTATGATTAAAAGCATACGATATCCACCTAACAAATAACCAGTCTGAGCAAGCATAACATGTAATAAATAGATCGTGTGTGTTTTTTAGCATCCAAACCATGCATGAAGTCATCAAAATATGCTTATATTAAACAAGATCTCTTTCTTGATGACCAACTGTAACACCCCTAGTTAGTCCAATAGTCCCACATCGGAAGTGGGTGAGACTAATATTGACTTATATGGGCCTGATGAGTATACTACTAATAACCAGTCTGACAAGCATGATAGGCCAAAACAGTTGATAGACTAGTTAATAGGCCGGTCGTATAGATCGTGCATGGTGAGATAGGCTTGAGTAGGAAAGGGCTATCTGTGGATGAAGTTTGGAGCCACCACTAGGCTATGCCTCACATGCACCATGCTAGGGTATGATCTGGGCCTTGACAGGGATGTCAAGTCATTGGGGGAGATTGTAACACTTCTAGTTAGTCCAATAGTCCCATATCGGAAATGAGTGAAATTAAAATTGAATTATATGACCTGACGAGTATACTACTGATAACTTCAGCTTAAGCATTTTGACCAATAATTGATAGGCCAAAAACGAAATTGATAGGCTAGTTAACTCATCAGGCCGGGTCGTGACGCCAACGACATCAACAAACATAACCACACCTCCAGCATAGACATCATCGAAGGACCAAGAAGCAATGAAATCACAGATCGAGAGACCAAACCCTTTTCAAATACGAAAATTCCTTAGATCCACTAGATTCCCCTTCAAATCACAGTCCCGAAACTGCATCAAACACAGTTGGAGGTTCCAAATCCCTAATCGGGCCATCGAGACCGTAGGGTTCGATCCACCACCACCACCGATCGAGAAGAGGAAAACGAGATCCAATGGGAAGAAGCAAAATCAACATCGAGAAATCACTAATCGGAATCGGATCGATACCTTACGGTCTTCCAGCAGACCAATCCTCCCCTCCCGCCGTGAGCGAAGACCAAAAGAACGAAGCAATACAAGTACAATACGGAGGAGGAACTAAGAGGTACGGCGAGGCGCGGAGGCGGTCGAGGTATTTATACCCAGGCGCCGTGGATATCTTGCTCCGCCGGAGTAGATTACATAAATGATACCCGCCGAAATAAGACCGACACTTCTCCAACACGCACCTGTGGTGTTTCAAGTGGGGCTCACCAAAGCTGCCCAGTCACAACGCGTGTAAGGTTTGGGTAACCGACCCGCATTTCTTTTCAGCATGAGTTAGAGTATGTCTCCTCATTTTGGCCGCTCCCTTGGGCGTCTCCGTGGGAATAGTTTAATACCGCAGCCGCGGGATATGGAATCATTTAGAACTCAATTATTAGCGGCAAAGAACGATCATTATTGTTGCGGTGGACAGAGCTTAATCAAAGACAAATGGTCCTATCAAAACGCATCACATCTTAATTCGATGATGAATATTGTCGATATTTACTAGTCGGGGATTGAGATCACAAACCTTCCCCCTTGTTTCTCTCTCTTTCTGTCCTCTAGTGTCTCAGGCAAAATTAGGTTTACATCGCTCTCTCTCTCTCTCTCTCTCTACAATGGAGTCACAGTAATCCTCCAAAGAGAGAGAGAGAGAGAGAGAGAGAGAGAGAGAGAGAGAGAGAGGAGCCAACAATTGCACTCACAGAGACTAAAAGTTGAGCCACTGAGGTAGAACTATCTTGATGAGCAAAGCATAGCTAAGATGGAATTTTTCTTATAAGAAAACAAAAAAGAAATGAGCCACCTGTTGGTAATCATAAATGCATGCAATGACAAGGGTGCAATCCAAAACAAAGTAATCACTTTGCTTGCATAGATAAGATTGCATTGTGTGTAGTGATTCAATCTACTATAGATTGTGGAACAAAATTAGAGGAGAGTATTTGATGATGTATTAGAGTTGATACAGTTTTTATTAAAGTTTGATAGATGATATATATTATATTAAACTTGAGAATTTTTTTTTTAAGTTTCAATTGAAAATGTTTATCATGGTATCAGAAGGAATAAAATGAGAGTTCAAATTTTATGTTTATCCTTTTTTGTTATTCAAATCGGTGTTTGATTAGTACTTATTTGCAATCTTCTTATCAATTTTAGTCTTCATAAAATCCTTGATTACCTTTAAAGACAATGACCTAACAAAGAATCTTCTTATCAACTTGGAGCTTAGCTTAGTGGGTTTTTAGGTTAGAGTGATGACTTGCGTGCATCGAATTAAAGGAAGGGATCTCTTTGGATGAAATCGGAATACCGGAAAGCCTTCAATTATTTAATGATTAGATCAGCATTGACTACGAGAGCAGGCCAAAGATACTGTGCAAGTAGGATCGGTGTATAAACAACACACTTGTTCATACCTAATCAACATTTCTTAATTGCATTAAATTATTCTCTATATTCATTTTGGATTAAAATGGCAAGGAAAGTTACCTGATGATTATATATATATATATATATATATATATATATATATATATATATATATATATATATATTATATATATATAAATGCCAAGGAAGTTATGTTGAGTTTTTTGAAAATAATTTCAACAAAGTCAATCGAGAGATTATAGTTAAGTAAAGATTAAAATGTAAAAATTTAAAACCCACACATCAAGAAAATATATATATATATATCAAATGATATCCACTTTTAAAACCTCCTTCGATGAGGTTCCCAACTTCCATTATCAATTCTTCTTGAAGGGGAAGGATGAAGCATCGCTCTTATAAACTTTTACAAATGGTTCACACTTTTTTTTAGAACTTTTACAAATGAGACTTGGGAGGTGAACACTCAAGTTATCAAATGTAATTTTGCTAGAGTTTTGACTCGGTTTTTATCACTTCTGAATGTGTTTGGCTAGCTGAGAAGTAAGGGATATTTATAGGCTCAATTGGCTTTAAAATTAGAGCAAAAAAAAGAGTTACATCCCAGGTTTCTAAATACTAGTGGTACCATCGCCAGTTGACCCTGCTCTGTCAGTGTATTAGGTGGTACCACTATCCAGTCTCGCGGTATCATCATCCAATCAAATAGTACTAAATGAGCGGGGTCCTTGGACTTGTGAAGTGAATCGCGTAATAACTATCAATGGTACCACCATTGATAAATAATAAGCACCAAGAACTAGTTCCCGGGGTGATGCCACCATCCTAGTTTGACTATGCTACCACCATACATGTTCTAACACTACTGAATGGGCCTTGAATCCGGCCCAATTCGATCCAATTAACCCATAATAGAGTTAATTAGGATTATCATCTAGTCCTAACTCTAATTACGTACTAACTATGAAATTGAAACATATTTCTAAGCAATTTCTAATCTAAAAAAGACGGACTTCCAAAACGGACTTATACTAAGCCGTGCGGCACCAATGCGTATCACCGCAAAGGTCAGCCTCCCGAAATCTCCTACAATCCTTAGGACCAACGAAAAGAGAAGCGGGATAGAGAAAGCGCTTCACACGGATCCGTAAAGTCGCTCTTTTAGCAAACACTTTATAGCCGATGCACATTCCAAACCATGGATATTACAAGCTCGAAACAATGAGTTGCACAACAAAGGCATAAAATTGGTCACTATCAATTCTAGTACAAGTGTCCACATGACACAAACTTTTGGCACAAGCCGACAATGGGAATTGGGCATTTAGCCTTTGGCAAGCCTTTTACAAGTAATAACAAACCAAAGGGACACGGACAAGCAAGCATTACATCGAACAAGCCGTTTACAATTTTGTTGACAACTTATGGATCTTCGATCATCGCCCCTTTGACTCCCAATTGTTCTCCGCTTATAGTCGTCGAACTTTACTCAATGACTCGACTTTGGTGTGGGGTTAGCAAAGTTGTCTTGATCCTTGTTGGTTCTGCGGATACCTCGATGAAGGAAAAAGACCATCTTTGATATCGCGCTGATCTTCAATTTCTTCTAGTCTCTTGAATGGATAGATGCTTGTTGGAACTTTAACGAGCATCGCATCGTAACCTTTAAAGTTTTCAAGTCCTTCCTTCGCAAAATTTGTCCATCGAATCTTCTTCCACTTAGTTGTCTTGCCCAAGTAGGCTCGCATCACTTCCGCTTTTGATTGGTATTCAATTAGGAAATGGCGGATAATCTATCACGATCACCGGGTCAATGTATTGAAGGGTCTTCAAATTTGTGCGAGCTCCTCTGCTGGATAACTAAGAGAGCTTGGGTACTCGGTTTCACCCATTCTCTTGAGAATGAGAAGGCAAAGGTTATAGGCTCGAGATTGGCTTTAAATAGCTAGAGCTTGAAAAAAGTTAGCTTGTGATTCACCTTCTCATTGCCATGAACCCGGAATGCAAGAAGTTATCACTCCAACTTGGAGTAAGTCTCCGATAAGATTTGGTCGCCTTTGGGATTGTACCGCCTTCTCCATCTTTTATCTATCGACTCCTCCGAGTAGCAAAGGTACAAAGACCGCTGCACGCCTCGCTTCGATCCTTGGTCATGCACTCTTGCATCGACCAAGTCCTTCACTCACGGCTATCTTGATGGAAAGTCTGCTGACACCGGTCTTACATCGGCCATCTTCACCTTGTCTTGGTACATGGAGTTTGCCAAAGCATTCTCCTCCTCCACGCCCATATCACGACCAAGTGCTCTCCCTCTAAGAGAGCAAGGGATTGATGACTCTCGGAAGAAGCGGTACCATGGCACTACTATCCGTTGTCTCGCATCTGCATCCCTTCTTCGTGATCGGTAGATCCGCCATGCGGCCTCCGAGTCCACTTTCTTCTAACCGATGATCGATCTTGGGTAGCCGAGTCCCCCCTGGACTCGTCATTGCTTCCACGCCTTTTCCAACCCCTACTTCAACACCTCCGTGTTCTCTGAAAGCGATTCCACTTGGTCGATGGAAATCAGATCGCAACTCCCATGTGTGGCTTCCACCATCATGTTGAGGTTATCACCACTCGTTCTCCTTAGCTTCATTGGTGCAATGTTCGTTTACTCGGCCTTGTCCTCGACTTGCCGGGCTCCCCAGCGAATATGAGCTCAAGTAGTTCCACTCTTCTTCAAAGACTCGATCATACCTCAGATGATCCGGTCCCCAAATGGGACTCCTATGAACTTCTTCCTTGAGAGTGCACACCCATGGGCGATGTCCAAGGCTTCTATTCAATGCAACATTCGCTGTGTCGACGGAAGACCCGCCTCTGCGGTACCATGGCATTCACCGCTTGAATCCATAGCTCTTCTTGCCGCCGTCGTGTTGTTCACCGATGTGGAGCTCCTAGTCGCGCTCCCGATCATAACGATCTACGTGGGACTCACCTTTGTGTGTGTCGCCTTACGAACCATTCCACCACGACCGATGCATCATGTCGCCGCTGGTGACATCTCTCTCGCATTCGATCCTTGTGGTATGAACTACTGCGATATCTCCATGTGTGGACTCGCCAACACATCGCAGGCCTTCGCACTTCGATTCTCGTTCGCTCCTTTGGCAATCCACCTTCGCCCACCCACTCTCGGGTCACACTCGGACGAAGCCTAGCTGCTAGGACAATCCATCGCCTAGCGGCCCTCAAGTCCCCCACATCCTGAAATAAATGCAGTGCACCGGATCCGGGACTCGCCTACCTATGCTACATCATGGCAACTCGAATAGCAACATGTATATTCTTCAAGAACTATCTCGCATCCTCTTGCCCGTGCTAAGGCATTTTGACAATGGTCGCCTTAGAATCTCCAAATGCTTCATCGAGATAAAGTACATGTGCCTCAAAGCTCCCTTTGTCTTTGGCACCATGCAAGAACCCATCGAATATGAAACCCATGGAATGACATGAGAGTTAATGTCCTTGATTATCATCTAAGAAAGCTCCACGCCTCGCTCCACGCTCTATCTTCTTTGCCAACTCCTTCATGCGGTTTGGGTACATCAACAAGTTACCCCAACTCGCTCTCGATTTGCATTGCGTTAATGGTGGCCCTCACGCCAACCATTCCACGGGTTAGCCCTCTGTTGAGTCCGACATCGGCTCCAAGTGTGCCTTCACTTTGTGTTTCCCCAATCGTCCACCAACGCATCATTTCTCGCTCACTCGATCCAATCTGAGGTAAAAGTGCGATTCAGTCTTCTTCCGTTGGAGCAAATCCTTCCTTTGGAAGTTTTGGAGACCACCATCCTCTTGGACTACTTATCTTTCGTGCCCAAACTCCTAGATTGTGACACTTCACCTCGCCCTGACTTTTGGTCTAGCAAAATCTTTTGAACAAAGACACTTCAAGATCTTTAAAGTATCCGCACATGTCGAAGAGAAATCAATACTCATGGCGCCGACCTTCGATGCAGCCCAGGCCGCTTCGATGGCTAACGATCCCATCGTCCGCATGCAAGCCCTTGCGAGTGTCAATCCTTGAGTTTGCAACTCCTCACCTCTGTGAGCTTTGCACAAACTCTTTCGATCATTGAACAACCCACTCCGCCTTGACGGTCTCATCCTTCGCAAAGCACTCCGCTTGCTTTGAGCACCGCCAAGTTTGGGTGCCTTGCCGAGCCCGCTCAAACTCAGCCATCCCGAGCCTTTGTGCGCTCGTAATTCTTCTTAGCTTGTTGTCCTCGTGGTGCCTCGCTAGGTCCCCAATTGCTAAGTGTTTTTGCTCGTAACACGGACTTATTGGTTTTGCCTAAGTTGCGATGACCTCCTCCTACAATCCCTTAGGACCAACGAAAGAGAAGACTTTAGAGAAAGCGCTTACGGGATCCACAAGCCACTCTTTTAGCAAACACTTTATAGCCGATGCACATTCCAACCATGGATACAAGCTTCGAACAATTGCACAACAAAGGCATAAAATTGGTCCACTACGATAATTTACTTGTATGTCTTCACAATGGTCGCAAACTCACTCAAATGGGGCATTTAACCTTTGGCAAGCCCTTTACAAGTAATAATAAACCAAAAAGGACATGGACAATGCAAGCATTATTTCAATAATGTGGATATCTTCTAGCAAACTCCTCGTCTCTCGGAATCAACGAATCTTTGGCAAGCTTAGAACTTTCTCAATGAGCTCCACGAACCTCAATTAACTTCATCAATAAAATTTAAGATTCTTTTATACGATCCAGCCCGGACATACATATACTTAACTCCGATAATACTTTGTAGTTAATCATATACTTATTTCAATATATATATAAATAACCTATATTATTCATCAATAAAATATATATACATATATATATATACATGCATATATATATATATATGTATGTATGTACGTATGCATGTATATATGTATCTCACAAATCATCTCTCAAAAATTAAATTCATAATTTATTTGGCTTTTGTGATGCAAGTAGTTGAAATAACAATTTAGATTGATCTAATTGAATAAGATTGATATTTTTTTTCAGTTTGAATCTTAATTTTTGTTATATTTGATTCGGTCAATTTTATTAGAAATACTTGGTCAATCTGAACCATATCAAAATGAAGCTTATTCAAATATAATGTATATGCATTTTATCAAATCATTTTAACTTGATGTAAAAAAAATAAGTTTTGGTTTCACTTTCTGGAAAGTAAAAGTGAGAGTTTTAGTTTGACCTTCTTGGGTTTGACTTTCTTGTTGCACCAAGAATTTTAGGTCTGCTACTAGTTGACCATTCAACTCAAATAACAATTCTTTGCTCCAAAATTCCAACCCAAGATGTTCAACTTGTCATGCATCAACTATGCTGGATGACACATTTATACAGAAACTTTGGCATCAAATTATGAGAAAAATGGTTGGGAGAATCGGTTAATTACATATTATCTTGTACTGACATTATATTAATATCATGATTTTTATATTAAATTTTTATAATTTTAAAAATAAAATAAATGATCACATTTGACCAAATATTATCAAAACATAATACGCGACACATTGGTAAGAAAGTAATTGGTAAAAAAATATTTTCAACATCGTTTTAATGATTTTATCGAAAAGATAATTTTAATATTTCATATATTAGATTAAAAAATATTAAAATTATCTTTTTGCTTATTATTTTCGTATCGATTTAATATATGGCATCACGTGTTGTATTTTTCGTCGATATAGATGATGATATTATGAAAAATAAAATTATTTATTTTATTTTTAAAACTATAATAATTATAATATAAATTTTTTAAATACATAAATCATGATGCTAATAGGGTCTAAATATACGAGATAACATATAATTAGCTAAAATCCAACACATAATAATCAATCTTTGTGTAGCAAGGTCACACTAGGCATAAACTATTGCCTAATATTCCAAGTCATGTTTGGGGTTGGATCAGCCTTGGAATGGCAAGTTGGTGTTTGTAGGTTCCCAAAGCGAAAAGCGTCGTATGGTGTCACGTGAATGCACATGCTTGTGATCACTTTTAACTCCATAACATGTTGGAAAAGGACGACGTGAGATTCGAAGTCAAATCATTTCACATCTTCTATTTTATTTCTTTATAATATTTTTATTCTGATGATCAAAATACGATAATATATTTTTAGACTTATAATTAATTTAATTAAAATTAAGAGTCTATATAGAATATTTATATTATTTCATAATATCTTTATTATGATGATAGAAGCACTATAATATTATAATAGATAAAATAAAATTTTGAATGGCGATTGAAATAATTTTTTAAATTAGAGATATTATTTAAAAAAAATAAAAAAATAAGAGATATTTATTGAGAAATACTCATAAATCGCCCAATAAAAAAAGCAATTAAGAGCAAAATAGATTTTGAGTAATTTAGAATCAAACAACTTTAACCCTTGTAAAAAGATAAACTATTTATGGAGTTTCTCTGAAGCATGGCTTGAATGACTTCACTCTATAAAAAAACATAAACTATTTATTAAATTTTGTGGCCGGCCGTGCACGAATCTCAAGGTTCAAGCATCAGAAATCATGCTATCCGCTTTATTTTTCGTGCGATCAAGGGAGAACCCGAAATAAAACGGCGAGCGTGTCGTATAGTAACATAGAGGAAGAGACGGTTCCGTTTGTTGCCACTTTGGACTCCGTTTTCTTTTTCCTTGCACACTCCCGAACCGCCGGTGTGTCTTTGAGAGTGAGAGAGAGAGAGAGAGAGAGAGGGGAAGGAAGCTTTCCGAGACCAAGAAGGAGCTCCCATCTCCTTCAATCAATTTCTTTCTCTGGTCGTAGTGCAGAGGAGGTCGACGGCGAGTAGGAGAAGCGAGCTTTCAAGAACAAGGAGCAGCTCCGGCCAATTTCTTCCTCCAAGAAAAAAGGAGAAGCTATCGTCTATTTCTGAGAGAGAGAGAGAGAGAGAGAGAGAGAGAGAGAGAGAGAGAGAGAGAGAGAGGCTCCCGTCTGTTTCTTTTTCTGGTCATAGTGCAGAGGAGATCAAGAGGAGGAGGAGGAGGTGAAGGAGGAAAAGAGGGAGAGAGAGGATTTGGTGGGGCGAGGGCGATGGAGAGGAAAGTGATGGTGGTCAGCGTGGCCGTGGGCTTCCTGGGGCTCCTCTCCGCGGCGTTCGCCTTTGCAGCCGAGGCCACCAGGACTAAGGTCCTCACCCTTCCCCTCCCTTCGGTTTTCCCTTCAAGATTCGGTTTCTTGTTCTTTGCGTCGGTGTTCTTGAATAGGGAGTTCGTCGGCGGCGACTGCTTCCTGTTCCCTTTTGGATCTGATGTTTGTTTGAGTTGGATCTTTGGCTAGGATCGTGCAATCGGCAAAGAGCTATAGGTTTTGTGAATCACGGGAGGAAATGGGATCTTGATGCTTCTTCCCTTCTGTTATTTCCCCTGATGTTTCCTTCTTTCTTCATCACGTTCTCTGTTAGTGGTGTAGGGTTGGTTACGTAATTCTTATGCCCCGGAGATTCTCAAATGTTGGAAGCTGTCCATGTCCTATTCCTGAAGTCCCTCTTCTCGTTGGACCCAATTATACTTCAAAGATCTCGAACAGTGCAACTCGACGGGGGTAAATTATTCATTTTGGTTTCTGTTCTTTCTTGGATCTGATGTTAGCTTATAAATGGACCGGGAAGTAGTTGTTTTGGTGAGGAGTTGGGGCTTTGACTAGGATAGTGCAATCGGCAAAGGGCTACTTGATGTTTTCTTGTCTTTTCCCTCCTTTTTGTGTGCATTCTTGGAAGGAGTTGTGATCTTGATGCTTGGTGGTGTTTTCTTTGTCTTTTATCTTGTTACTTCTCCTGATGTTTCCTTCTCTTTAACATGTACTGCCTGTTAGTGGTGTAATAGTGGTTAAGTGGTCTATCTGGAGGTTAATTTCTAAAATGCTTGCCTATTTTTAAGTGAGTTGATGTGATGATTTCGCCAATGTCGGGAAGCTGTCCAAGTTATATATCTGAAGTCCATCTTCTTGTTGGACCCAATCATAGTTCGAAGATCTCAAAACAATGCTACTTGATGAGGGTCAAAAATGGCTTCAAGCAAATTATTCAACTTGGGTTTCTGTTCTTACTTGGATCTCATGTTAGCTTCTAAATGCACCAGGAAGTCGTTGCTTTGGTGCAGAGTTGGGTGTTTGACTAGGATTGTGCAATCGGTAAAGGGCTATCGTGTTTTTCTTGTTTTTTTCCCTTATTGTGCTTAAGAACGGGATCTTGATGCTTGGTAGTTTTTAAAATGGTTTGTCTATATTTAAGTAAGGTGATGCGATGATTTCACCAATGTCGGAAGCTGTCCAAATTATATATCTGAAGTCCGTCTTCTTGTTGGACCCAATTATAGTTCAGAGATATCGAGAAATGCTACTCGATGAGGATCAATCAGGGAATCTTGGTCGAAAACAGGCTTTGTTTGAATTGTCCATTTTTACTAATGCAATTTAGCTACCATTTTCTGTATCGAAACTAGGTTTCTTGGAAGAATTTAAGGATGAAGGAAGCATTCGGAGTTTTTAAAGCTTGTGGCTACGGAATTTGGAAGGGATGCATGGTCAGGAAATGATTCAAAACAGTCTTGATTCTCTTGAACGTGTAAGGAGGAAAAAGAGTATTGCTGATTTGTAGAAAATGTTCCTCGGAACGCTTGGTAGGATCAAGAAACCGATGATGTGGGATGATGATGAAGTCAAATTTTTGAGGTCAGGATCGATGTTAGGCATATCTTTTACTTTACTTCCTTTTAACAAATCTAAAACTTTCTTCTTTTAATTAATATTCTTCAACCATATTTTGTTTTATTTTTACCCACAGCCATTTACCCTTCCGTCACAAAACATTGTTCCCTGTTTTGAGTCTAATTTTAGTTTAATCTTCTTGAAAGTAGATGAGGGATTTAGTGTTGTAATGGTTGCTTTGTTATTAAGGACGAGTTAATTGTGACATTAGGATCATGGAGTTGCGGGTAATATATTCCCTGGACTTTGATTGAACTACGTGTGGCTACTTAAATGGCGATTATATAGCCCGAAATCTATGGAAGCCTTTCTAAGTTTACCTTCTACATCTTGAAGTACAGCCTTGGTTTTGTCTGTCCTGAAAGCTGATGAATGATTTGGAGCATTAAAGTTGGAATGGTGATCTTGGCTGTCTTATGGCTATCATTCATCGATCGGGCTTTTGATCAGATGGCTCTGGAAAGATACTCACCATGTACTTTATGCATGATTTCATTTAGACATGCATATAATTCCGTTCTTGATCTCTCCCCTCTTCTTGTTTTCTAGTCTGTTTCAGTTGGTCGGTCACTCTCATCATGCACAGACTGTCTGATGGGTGATTTCGATATGTTTACCTACCGATTGCCTGCTACGTCGTCATGCTGCCAATATTTCAAGCTGAGACCATACCGTGACTTGTTACTGGTTTGATGAGCCCATGGGGCCAACCGAAGTAAAATTGTGAGACTCGCTGGTTGAGGTTAAAGGAAAAGAGGGTAATAGGTACCGGGTTTTAGATCGTCCCATGATGCAATCTTCATGGTAAACTTTTCTAGAGCCATTAAATTGTTCTATTCTCTCTCTGGTGCTGCCTGATATAAAGTGCTCAAACTTCCTTCCAGCATAACTTGTTATAAGATGCCAGCAGTAGTAAGTTCAAGTTCATGCGGCAAACAGTGTGTTGTGCACATGTTGGCTAATCCACTTCTTTCTCAACTGCGCAGGCTTCTGATGTCCAAACAACAGCAGGAGGTGAATGCGTGTATCCAAAGAGCCCAGCATTAGCGCTGGGTCTGATATCAGCATTGGCTCTTATGATGGCGCAGGCGATAATAAACACCGTAGCCGGGTGCATATGTTGCAAGAAGCATCCTCATCCGTCGGGCACCAACTGGACCGTGGGGTTGATCTCTTTCATCGCTTCTTGGTAAGTTTCTGACCCGAAACTCCAATCATCGGTGTCTGTCATAGTCGTTGTGGAGTGATCAAAGTCTTCACATAGATCATATATAGAAGCTGAGATGAACAAGTTTAACATTCATAATAATGCAGGGTTTCATTCATAATAGCCTTCCTTCTGTTGTTGACGGGCGCTGCCTTGAACGACCAGCGGGGTCAAGAAAGGATGTATTTTGGAGACTACTGCTACGTGGTGAAGCCGGGAGTGTTCTCGGGCGGGGCGGTGCTGTCCCTTGCCAGTGTCGCGCTTGCCATCATTTACTACGTTGCCTTGTCATCCAAGAATGCACAGAGTTGGGGTGCGGACCAAAACCAAGGCAGCATCGCGATGGCACACCCTCAGGTCCCTCCAGCTCAGGCAAATCCCATCTTCGTGCACGAGGATACGTACAACCGGCAGCAGTTCCCCTGACGTCGGACGACACAGCTCAGCGGTCTTATTGGATCTTATGCTGAGTCAGGTATTAGATGTGACACTGGATATTGTTGTTGGGGGATTCTGTAGTTTGGCAGAGCTAAACTCTTGCGTTGCTTTGAAACAACGTTCCTAGCTCGTGGTCTGTCTGGTATCGGCAGCATCTCTTTGAGGTTTGTGTACTCTTTTTGCCGGAGCTAAACTTTATATTTCTTTCTTTGAGGTTCGTGTGCTTTTTCCCGTTCATGATCACAGACACGAGGCTTGCAAGTCCGCGAGGAAGGATCCCATTTAACGACAAAACACCGCAGTAGCTGCGAAGCTCTCACCATGAGGATCGCGGCTGATTCAACGACAAAACTCGATCACTAGTCTCCGGTCAACCCAGGTTTGCTCAGTATTGAAAGCAACCTCTTCCTGCCAACTCAAAAACACATTCACTCCATGAGAAATGTTTTGACACAACATCTAACAACCCTTTGCAAAGTATTAGCTAGTTTAGTTAGCAAAGAAAAGCAAAACCAACAACAACCCCTCGACGTACGTACGGGGAGCAGACGATTCATTCACAAGAAGCTCGAGAGTTTTGACACATCTAACAAGAAATATACACTCACATTCTCTTTTGATGAGATGGGGGGGGGGGGTGGCAACAAACATGTCTTCACCCAACCAGTGTCGTGCTAAACATCCGATATCTCCGGCTTCCCCGTGGATTGTTTTCATCCAAATAATAAGATTTTAAACAGCACCAGACCCACGGTGGATTTCTACCACCATCATCACTTCCTGCTTCTCCATCAGCATCGGTCACACCGAGTAGCTTGTCCATCTTGCCGGTTACTACTTCTGTGGTTGGGTATCCTTGGAAAAATTTTACCTGGTCCGCAAACACCAGAGCTTACAGTCAACACATGTTCGTTTCATGTAAGAAAAATATTTGTTGTGCTTGAACACATGTCTAATGCATGCAGATCTATTTCAGAATCATCGCATCCATAGTGTCAAGCTGGTGCTTCCTAACCTACAATACTTCAAGGTGATTTTTTAAATCAAACTACCAATTGCCTACATTTACAACATTTGCTTTGTGCTGAGAGTGAGAGAAAGTACCCCATCTTCTCCACAAATGTATGCATGAATTCTTGCTGTTGGATCCTCCAGGGTAAATCTGACACGGTAGCGCCCCGTAACTGGGGAACGGAGGTCCTTAGCTTGCCAAGGATATGCTGCCACCACTCGCACAATGCACATGCACTTGTGTGTCACCTGCACCAACACTTGTATGAGCATCTTTCTGCCTCAACGCAGCACAGGCAGAACAGAGAGTGCTATAAAGGTTAAATCCAGTAGAAAAAATAATCATTTCCTGGAATATGAACAGAAGTAGCCTGGTGATTATTCAGCATTTCCATTTTCCTCAAAAATCCTTATCTCAGTTCACATAAACAAACCAAAGGGTACACAAACAGTCAACAGATATTTCCATTTAACAAAATAATGCATGAACTATGTAGTCTGGTACATTCGACAGAATCATTCGATCAACACTCCAAAATTTTGTATTTATTTCCCAGGGTGACATAAACAGGAAGTGGAACGATCTGGTGGTCCAAAACTTGAGCTCTCATCTGATCTTTACACAGTATATTTGGAGGACCATTTGATGCAAAACACAAATAAACATAACAAATCTTCTGAAAGAAGTTTTAAGATAGTATATAGGTAAAAGAAGTTTTAATATTTATCCCCATTTGGCAGTCCCCTCCTTTGTATATGTTTAACTAGTACATATTCCTATAGCAGAATCACATAAAAGGCTTCTCCTAATTTCTAGTTCAGCTTTCTTTCAGATTTTCATGTCCTTTTAGGACTCGTACAACTAGATTAGAAAAAATACAACTAATCGACATCTCTTTTCTATCTCGACAACAGATTCTAACAGGATGTTTTTGACACTTCAGCCCAAAAATCAATTATGCATTTAGACAGTGTTCTAGTTGAATTGCGACATCCACCATCACCCAAAGAAAGAATTTAAAAAGTAGAAACATTATGAACAAGAGGAAAACAACAATTGAGAACTGAATTTCCAGATAATTAACTTTGTTACCAGTTATGACATAATCACACTTAGGCTTACACCAATTAAAGTGACTCCTTCAATGTGGAATGAAAACAGAAAGGCCTAAAAATCAGTGTAATCGTCATGTATGTTCAGCAAGACTATGATGCTACTATAGAGAGACTTCTATGCAATTTCAGGTTTTAGTTCTAACAACTAAGCCAAAGTTTCTAATTTAATTTATCCAATTTCTTATGTATCTTTATAAAATCAACTATATCAATGTTAAGTTTTCGCTCCCTTAATTTTCGACAAAATTTATGCCAACTATGTCAATCATCACAACATATAATTGCTTGAATCAGATACATTCAAGCATGAAGGACCTTGGCATCATAAGACTCCTTTGTAGCTCGATGTTTCAAGAGCTGGTTCATGAAAATAACCTCTCTATGAAAATAAAAAAAATGATGTGTACCTTATCCTTTTCAAACAACTCCACATTGACGGGAGTCATTTCTAGATTAGACTTGAAATAATTTCTTATTTTTATTGCTCAAAACACATCAACATTTCTTTCAAGAATTTACAATTTTACTTGTGCATAGAAAAAGAAACAGCATGCCAGGCAACACAAACATAGTTTTCAATGCAACAGATAAGGAGACACCTGGATAAGTTGAAAGACTATTGTAGTTGGCAAGAGTCTCAAGCACTAGAACCTTTCTAGAATAAGCTTGAGGCAATTTCTTATTTTTGTTGCTCAATGCTCATTAACATTTCTTTTACGAATTTACAAATTTCCTTGTGCATAGCAAAAGAAACGGTCATGCCAGTCAAACACAAATAAAGTTTTCATTGCAACAAATAAAGAGACCTCTGGATGAGTGAGGGATTGTATCAAAGTTGTATATGGCTTGTAATCATAATCCAGCACTGAGGAGAAATCAAAGAAAACAAAAAGGTTAGATAATATGATCCAAAATAAAGTAAAAGTTGCAAGTAGAATAATAATATGTTTCAAAATGATGTAAAAGGCGAGTAGAATGATGTCAAAATAAAAAGGTTCAGATAAATTAGCACACCAGATAATGATTTGTTTCAGGGAGAAAGAGGGAAAGGATAATTTATAACAAAACAGAATGTTCTTATTGTTTCCTAATCACATCATAAAAATTGCTTCGCATCTCCAACTAAATTATTGTTTCGCATCAATTATGAGAAATCTGGAAAATTCTGATCTCAAGATGGGCAAAAACTCATAAAGTAGTTGCCATTCTTTACTTACTATCACAACCAAATAATTGGTTAAAATTAAATGTATATAAAGCCAAAAGGAAGTTAGTACAACAAAAAGATATCAAAGAACTTCATATTCAATTTTCCAAGAAAAATTCTGATAACCTGTAATATGAGAAGGTGCAGGAAAGCTTGTCATAGGATAATTTTCCAATGCAGTAGCAAGGCGAAGATCATATGTCCTATTTGACAAAAAGAGTCCACTCAACTAAACTTAATAAGAAAAGAATGGATTCAAGTGTATGGAAAAAGAAAAGTAATTACTTTAAACGTTGCCTTGCAATCCAGTCTTCATCAGACAAAAGAAGGACTTCACTAGAAGGTTGCAGCATGCCATTCCACATACCATCATGCAACCCACAGATCATATTGCATAACTTGACCCACTGATTGCCACCATGTAGATGTGCTATCTCTTTAAAAGACTTGCTAGCAAATACTCTTAAGACTGAACCAACACGAGGAAATGTGCATAAAACCTCTATTGTAAGAGGCAACTCTTCAACATGTAAAGAACATGGCCTTTCCCCTTGAAGCTCAAGACTGTTGTCCCATGACAAGAAACAAAATTTCAATCCGTCATCAGCAATTATCAGACATCTAATATTGTGAGACAAGCAAAAAACATAGGCAAGAAAAACATGAGATATACTAACCATCAGGTTAGCTCGATCATCATCTTTACCATTTAGTCCCATTGAGACTATAGTAATTGACAATTACTTTCACTTGAATCTTACATATTCCTTCTTTAACTACTACATAAACATAGGTTAGAAACTAGTCATTAAATTTTCAGTTGCATCATTGTAGAAAAATTATAAAATCCCAAATGGTAGACACAATTTCAGGCTGATTCATACATTCAAACAAGTCCAGATAAACTACAGAACTAGATGAGCCATCAGATAGTTCAATGCAACACCATTTCCTTGCTTGACAGCAACAACCAACCATCATGAGTTTATGCAAATTAGCAACTTACATCAGTCATCAGAAAATTAATTAGTTTGCAGCAGCAGAATTTCAGCATTGACAGTTCGAATTTAAACAATGTGGTACGATTAAGCAAACCAATGAATTAGAATAAAAGGCATACTCAAACTGTAATTTTGCTGGAGGAGTATCAGTTCCATCCCACACAAAGAGCATCCAATCCCCTTTAGAAGTTTCAGAAACATGAAGAACCTTTTGGAAGCAAGAAGTTATCCATATATGCATAAAATTTTCAGTTAAGCAAACAATGCTTGAAATGGCTTACCTTGCAAACTAAATCAAAAGCAAGATCTAACTTAATCCTACGCAGCAACAATGGCACATCTTTCCCAACTAGAGGAAAAAGAAGAGCAATCAAATAACACAATAAAGAACAAGGAAGAATATCACATACGTTAGCAGAAAGAGGATGTATGAGAAATATAGAAAATTGTTTGTAAAAAAAAAAAACCTGCTATAGGTGGATTATCAAGCAACCATGTTCTTATTTGTGACAAAAATTCATCATCATGATTTGTTGCGTGATACTTTGCCGATTTCTGATAATGAATCAAGCCAGATGTTGTTTTCCCTTGAAACAGAGCAAAGGCAGAAAACTTCTTATTGTGAACACAATAAACATCTCCTCTGTGAATTCTCACCTGGATAATGTGCAACATTGAGAGATTTAAATTTTCATTCTAGCCATATATATAAAGAGGGCTGGTAAACAAACGTCATAAACAATTTGAGTAAACTGCAGAGGCAATCCTGGGGTACTGATGTGATAAACAGACACGTGTTGGACTTGTACAATTGAAACTGAAATCTTGATGTGGGTGTATGGATGTGCCTGATTAAGGAAGATAATGTGGAAAAACACAATAAAGCCATGTAAATTTCACATATTATATTTACGTAACTGAACTTTCAACATTCACATCTTTCAGTAATGGCAATAGTATCTGAGGGAAGAGACTACAGTGGCCTAATTTCACTTGGAAGCTTAAGGAAACAATACTTTGAGTAAATAAAAAGAATCAGAGGAATGTATTTCCATATAACACACAATAGAAGCTAAAGATCTTTTAGTCGAGAAGGATCACAACCCACATACAGCTAAAACTAAAGAATGCAGTAATGTAATATGCACCAATGATAATTTTGCTGATGTTAGCAGCTACCTCAACATTCTGAAGACTGATAATGTCACCAATTGACCTGACATGCGGTAGCTTTGTCATATCTTCAGCAAAAAAATTCACTGAAATCCCAGGTTCCATATAAGACTGATCCATTATCTTTAGTGACACAACATAGTCTGCAAAGAAAATACCAATAGTAGTTGACATACATTTAGTATCTGCAAATTTTTGGGTAAAAAATCTGATTAGCAAATGTTTTGGGATTACAGTACATCTTAAAATCACTTGTGACCAACAAAACAATAAAAAATGTTTAACTGTCTAAATCAAGGCTAAGTAACTTGACGCTGTCCTATGGTTCTCCAAATAAAAAAGGTAGTTGTCTAATAAAGTTCAAGGGAGACTATAATATAAGAATTCACAAAAGAATGTATCAGCACCCAACTTTCAACATTGGGATCAGGAACTGCATTATCAAAATAAAATAACATTGTACAAAAAAGAAACGGACACGTTAAAGAAAAAGGACCTACGATATTTGATGGAACAGTAGTCAGAAACTTAGTAGCAGAAACTTCCTATCCACCTCGATTATTACTGAATCAAGGTCCAAACCTTGATTATTACTGAATCTTATTTACCCATTTTGGAAAAAAGTGATTAGATCAACCTTCCGCTGTCGATAATAGACAAAAAGATCAAAACAGCAAACTCGAATTGCATCTTGCAGGAAAACCAAGGTTCATGCCCTATTCTTACATACCTGTTCCGAAAAAAAGGGGCACAACTAGATAAGCCAGTGTGACAGATGTTCTTCATTCCATTACTAGTCCACAAACTTAAGTGATGGTGTCACTGAGTAATGACATTTAAGAAACTTCATTTGTAGATTAATCTGGGTGCAATCTTGAACACTAGATACCTACTTGTAAACGTACTACGAACCCTAATTCCATAAGGGAACATTAGGTTAGGTTCAATTTTCGAATAAATAGCTTTATTCAATAGTCCAAGTAATGAGGTCTTAACAAAATCATTCGCTCAAAACACAAGATACCTTCGAATAAGAACTTTACTGGTATGGAACAACCAGCTGGCTCAGCTAACACCTTCACGACAAGTCACATCATTCTACTACCAACTGAAACAAGAATGTCCAGGGCAGCTGTGAGTCCGGCCTTTTAGTCATCATTGCCAGCGAAAATCTTGATTCAGAACCCCAAGAACTCATGAAAGTAGAGGGGGGAGATAAGAAATGGAAAGAGCCATAGTTTTAATACCAGAGACGATCGAGCAAAACGAATCAAAAAACCCCAAGAACTCACGAAAGTACAGGGGGAGATAAGAAATGGAAAGAGCTATAGCTTTCATGCAGAGACAATCGAGCGTAACAAATAAAACACCCCAATAACTCGAGAACGAACGGATAGAGACAAGAAATGGAAAGAGCCACAGTTTTCATGCGGAGACGAGCAAGCAAAACGCACCGGTTCCCCTGCTCTTCTTCTCGGCCCCGATCGAGGAGACGGCGGCGAAGATATTCACCCTCTGGTGGATGCACTTCCTGGCGTCCCGGATCGGGAGGTAGGCGGAGTCCACCGAGGGACCCCTCTCCTCCATCTTCCTTCGGGAAACCCTAAAACGGCGCCACCTTCCGGTTCGAATTCTTTGGAAAGCGAACGAGGTTTATATACAGAATCATACACTTTTTCGAAAAAGCCCCTAACATTTAAAGTTTTTACCGAAGTTTATTTCTTGGTGTTAATGGTTTTTTTTGTCAGAAAAACCCTCGCTGATAATAGAAATTTACATCTGGCCCCTTAAAACGGTCGATGGAAACACTTGTTTTGCCGTCACCGCGGACGGACATCGATAGCTCGTCTTCGACAAGCCCATCATGCAGAGCCGACCATGGAGAGCGTCAGCATTTAACCAACCAGAAAACCCGCATGGTTGCGCAAGACCCGACCTTGAGTCGGACCATAAGCTTTGCATTTGGAAAATATTGTGGAAAGATCTCGATAATGTTCTAACCAATCTAATATAGTTCTGACCTCATGTGTATAGGATTATTCGATGTGTTTTTAGGTGAAAATGATGATATCTCAAGATTGTACATATAGGAAAACCGAGGTCGACAGAGATTTTTCGGATCCTCTCAATATATCTCTTTCTTTTAGCTTGAACGTCATGTGAAGAATACGTGTCCAATGGTGATCAGTCGATGATATCTTCTATATTATTTATCCCTCTTAAAAACGTATCTTAGGAGCTCTTTAGCGAGGGTCTCCAAGCACAACATTTGAATCATCTGACATTTTGATAGTATGCTCCTTTGATCATTTCTCTGAGGCAACGTAGGAGTGTCTGACTAGTGTACATTGAGGACACCCCAAAAGGAGCCTAGGAAACTCATCCTCTTTGGCTTAAATAATGTGAGAGTCAGGGCACTTGACCTCTCTATTTTGAGCAAAGGGAACTAGTGTTCGACCCATTCATCTCGAGCATAGAGGGGGTCGGCACCCAACTTCTCTACGTCAAGTTAACCTCGAGAGGGTTAGGTTTTTTCAATCTTCATGACTTGGGCAGGCCTCGCTTTAGGTGAGTTGAGCTTTTCTAACCTAACTTGACTTATAACTTGAGGGTTCTCTTTAAGTGAGTCGAGTATTCCTAACTAACATACTTAGACACCTCTTCTTTTGTGCCTCCCGCCATAGTGAGCTTCTTCTCATGAGAGAGGTTTTCTTGACTTACACATTTCGAATATATTTAGCCTTATGCCTCCTGTGGTGCTGGGTTTCTTTTTACATGAGTCGAGTTTTCTTGACTCTCGGACACATTTTGTTTTGTGACTCCTATCATGACAAGTTTTTTTAATAGGTGAGTCAAGTTTTGTTAACTCATAGTCTTGAACACGTTTTACCTTATGCCTCTTATTATAATATATTTCTTATCGTATGCTTTTCAGTGGTAGCCTGAGCGTATACGAGCCGAGGAACTATCTCCTCTCGAGGCAAGTTTACCGATGATGATATCAATTTGTCTTTCCATTGGCCCATAAGGTCGGGGTGAGGGTTCCTAGTGCTTTTGAACGAACTAACCAAAGTGTCTCAACGTATGAGTTCTTTAATCTTCTCTTTCGAGTCGCGATAATCTTGTGTCATGATCGTAATCTCAATAGAACCAACAGTATTTAGGCCTATCTTTTTTTTATCAACGATGTTTTCATTTGGTGAAGGTCTCATAAGAGCCATTTCTCTTTTATCTAAAGGAAAACTTCGATTTTAGTCATATTTAGAGTGGTTGGCTCAAACCTCGGGCGAGATTACTCGGGGTGTTTATTTCTCCTCCACTAAGGTGACCTTGAGGTTAGGGTTGATAATGGCCACTCTTACTTCGGCCTCCTTTATAACTCGTCACGCTTACTCAAGACTATTACCTTAGCAACAATACAAGCAATGTATTGATTGGTCTTTTAAAATATTTTTAAAAGGATAATCTTTAACAAATTTAATTTGACATTTTATGAGAATAATGTGAAAACAATTTCAAATTTGGACCCATGTCTATGTGGATAGATCAACAAGAGAGAACTTGGACGTCATGCGGAATACACGTATCGGATGATGATTGATCACATTCTCCATACAAGAAAGATTTAGCATCTTTAATCACATTTGATTAAGAACAGCCATGTTAATGCAATTTTGCATTAGAGTCAAGAGATCCAAGGTTTGAGGTACTATTTGGTAACAACTTTCATCCATGTTCACATCAAAGCCAACCGCAACATCTTGATCACATAGAATGCCAATTTCTTTAATAGGTATACATCTCAATCACACGTAGAGCTCAAGTCATGCAGCTTGCAAGACTAACAGATCCCATAAGCACTCCTTGATTAATGAAATATAAGTTGCAATTTCCTCAGAATTCACGTCACCCTGCAACGTAGTTTTAATGGGTCATCTCGGATGTACCAACTTCAAGAATGGATCAGTGTGCTTATTTCTCAATGTAAAATCCACAAGAAGATGGCAGTCTCACGAAAATTATTACAGCTTATGGAAACATCGTAAAAGGCTGCTCATAGCATCTCCAGCAATCCATGGAAACATAAAATAGTTTCTCAAAACAGCACATCACCCGCAAGTAATGACCTAATCATTTTAGACCATCAAACCTGCATTGTGTTATTCACTTTAGGATTCGGATGACTTGACGATAAAGTTCTGCCGGCTAATTGGGTTCATCACAACTGGTGGTCCAGCAGTACGAGGCCAGGCCTGGAACTTCTTATCAGTTGCTTCCCACCATTCCTTGTCCGAGACGGTTTTCGGAGTTGAACCTGGGGTTTTAAAAAAAATGCAGGGGCAAGTTTAGCTTCGCCAAATTTGGTTTAAAGCTCTGTTTATGGTATGATTTAACTCACCGCCAAATATCTTTCTATCAGAAATCAGCGTATCACATGCGTACGAGACTGCAAAGGATGCAACAATAGCTCCGATAATTTTGCCTGTTGCCATGTTTGAACTGCAGCACCAAGTTCCAAAGACTCCCAAGTTCTTGGTAATTATAACAATGAAAAGTTGAGCAAAAGAAAAAAAAAAGAAAAGAGACAAGCAAGACTTTAGAGCAAAAAATTAGGGAAGTAAAAGATACTACACAAAGCAGCTATTTTACTTAAACAACACAAGGATTAGACAAGCATCACACAACATTTTAAGCATCCTTTCAGAAAATACACTCCCATGACACTTAATCTGCTGAAATTGATAAATTCTATAGAGCAGAAGTACAAGAACTCATACTAGAAATGCCAGCACAAATCCCATAATTTCTATTAATTTAATAGAAATTGAAGCATGCCTTTATGAAAAAAAAGGAGTGAAATTGTAATCAAACACTACATTGCCCACACTCCTTTCTTCAGCCAGTCAGGGTAGCAATCACCAACAAATTCATACCCACACCTAATTTTTTTAATAAACAGGACCAGTCCAGCTGATTTTGTAAAGATTTGGATCATCTCAAGTCAAATTTTAACAAAATTTTTGCAGTCTGGAAAAGGTAGGAAATTTAGATGACGGATGCAACACAGGCAGACTAACCTGGAAACAACCCAACCAAACGTTATATTCAGCAGGCTTGGGTTTAGATTTTTGTTGAATCGGATCACTCATGGCTTAAAAAAACCCCCACACAACCAGCCTGCAGACAAAGCCTGGATACAAGTGTCAATGGATCCAACCTGACCTACAATGTAAGTGCAAAAACCCCATTTCAAACACAATCTTTCCCTCACCAATGCTTCTTTACCAGATTCTACCTTCCTCTCCTCCCCAGCCTACCTTTTAATCTTCTTGTCACCTTTCCCTCGAGACAACATGTATGTCCCAGATTCTTAGGCAATAACACCTCTTATGCCAGCCCCCCAGGGTTCTACCCAACGAAAAAAAAAAAAGCAACGCAAACTGTACTCAGGTTAAGCATATGGTTGTGTCAGTATAAAGACAGCATCAACACACGTCCGACTAAACACCAGGTTAAACTCTATCAATCCTCATCCAATTTTCACCTGAGTTGCAGCCTTGTCACCTTAATATGACAATCTGCTAACATGTAGACAAGATAAACCTTTTTGTTCATCGGAAAATCTCTGTAAAAGTGAATATCAAAGATGGGTTGGATAACAGATGACAATACAATCTAGAATTTCAAACAGGATATTAACAAAAAAATACTTCCTTTGAAGTAGTTGTTCAGAAAGCTATATCAAGATGGCACTTATACTATGGGTAGTTTGTTCCAATAACCTCAAGAACAGCGAGAATAATATTCCTCCAGGGCAATAAGATTTTACCCGATTAACGTATTTCCAGTTTGAGCCTCTTTCTATTTTAAGTCAAAGAATTGACAGAAACTATAGTACAAAGCTGCAGTTGAGGCGATATTTCAGCCCAAACACCAGATGATACAGAAAAAAAGAAAAAGGAAAAAAGAAATCGAACCAAAGAGGCAAGCATGGAATATTGGAATAGCTAAAGAGAAATCAGGAAAGAATCCAAACCCTGACTCTTCAGACAAATCATATAGTCAAGAGGCGATAGGCCGATCAGAAAACATCTCATCAGCAGAAGACGATTCAGGAGAGCATTGAATCTTGGGAACAACCAAGAAAGAATAAAAAAGAAATTAGAAAGCCGATTATCTCATCAGCAGAAGACGATTTAGGAGACAATGCAAACATGGAAACTTGGGAACGGCACAAGAACAACCAGGAAAGAATCAAAACCCTGGCACCGACACCGTCAGAAAGGAAACAAGAAAGCCAACAGTCAATCAAACGATCAAACGCATCCCATCAACAGAAGACTATTCCAGCGACAACGCAAGCAGCGAGAACAGCCAGGATAGAATCATAACCGTATTCTTCCACACCATCAGAAGAGGAAATTACAAAACCAAGAAACAATTTGTCATCAAAATGTATCTCACCCACATAATACGATTCAAGAGACAAACCAAACATGAAATCTTAGAGCAGTTCAATAACCAGGAACGAGTGAAAGCCCCTATCTCTCCAGACCATCGAAAGGGAAATCAGAAAGCCAAGAAGCAACCGGGGCATTAAAAAGTATCTCATCGATAGAAGACAACTCGAGAGCCAAAGGATCTCACCTCTCTATCTGGGTTGCTCTGCTGACGTACCGGAGGAAACAACCGTCTCCAACCAAGAAAGCAGATCGGATCGCCGACGCGCTCGTTTATTTATAGGTTGAGAAGATGGGCCGGACCAATCTTAGCCCGATCAGATTGCGAACCGCAACCCAAACCAAACCAAACCGGATCAACCAGAGTCAATTAGGCTGTGCTTTTACCTCCTCTTTTGTATTTGGTTAGCTGATATAATAATATAGGTTTACAATTTGATTCAAATTATGTGAGTTAAACATGTTTAATATAATCATCTTAAAATTTTCATAATCCTTCTTAACTTTATGGAATAATCGCTACCTTCAACATATGCATTATATATATATTGGTGATGAACTGATAACAGGTAGCAGTTTTCCACCTTGAAGGTGAATTGTGTGGTCATAGCTTGTAACTTTAGAATCATAATGAGGGTGACAATTTTTTATCAATGACAGGAGAAAAGTACCATAGAGAAAACTACAATGTTGCATATTACATGTATACATATATATATATATATATCATTGAAAGAGAAATAATTCTTTAAGCTGAAGGACAAGGACACCACCTATGTTCATATTGCATTCCTGCATCACTTAAATGTAGGAATGCCAAAACAATTCACAAGTGCACTGTTCTCCCTTGACACCAGCATAGGTAATAGGAACATAGGATGGGTCTAAAGTGCTCTGGTAATCTGCTACAGAATACTTTTCTTGCCTGCCAAAAAGTCCAAGAACCAAGTCATCAAAGCATCAAAAGATTTTTGATTGTCATTTAAGGAAAGCAATTCCAAGATTTGCAACTACTTCCTGTCTGTTTGTCAGCTAGATTATGGGGAAACTAGATTAAGGCACACCCCAATTATGTAATTTACAGATCTCCAACACTGTTTCTAATGTATATATATAGCACCAAACAAATTATGAAGGGTTTTACAAACAGAGAACAATCTGAAATAAGAGGAGAAAAAAAAATGCACAGCTCAAGGGTTGTTTTTTTCTGGATGTATTGTTTTCTTTTGCCCTTTGCACATATACTACCCTTTTTTTTGGAACAAAATCAAGTCACCTACGAGTCGGAATAAATCAGTAGAACATACAGTCATTATGTATTGACAATGAGTCCGGATTACTCATTTGTCAGAATACCAGTCAAGAGGACATCACCTATACTTACAAAACCAAAGATACTGAAGAAAACAAGAAACCATACAGTTTGTTCTTCAGTATCAAGTTTGTCGACACAACTTGGAGCTGCCGATTCAAGTAATATGTCGTCCAGAGACTTGCAGCTCCTTCAAAGCTGTGACCAGCCAATCCAGTCCCTCGTAGAGTCCATCGCCAGAAAGGGCACAGGTCCCCTGGACATGCCAAGTTCGGTTCCTCAGACCATATAGACCCAGCCCTTCAGATACCTCCATTGTAGTCATTGCCCCTTTCTGAAAGAGAAAGAATAGTTATTCTTCAGACTGGAACTAACTAAAATATAATATTACTGCAACAAACATATTTTCAGATGAAAGTTGTCACTGCCCAGATAGATTTGAACACCAGATCAGAATATAACATTTGAAAACTTAAGGCTAACTGGGCAAAAATAATAAGCTCTCACTAAGTTTAAATTTTAATGGCACATGGAAAGACAAAGAAAAAGCAACAGGTAGTAAGTTGTAACAGTGAAACATGTGTAGGCTTTTCTTTGTGATAATTTTTAACAAGGTTCTAATATTAATTTTATACACATTTCTTGTGTACAGCTCCTGTATGTCTTTTCTTTTTTTTCTTATATGACACAAAGGAAAAATGATGGTAAACAAATAATCAGGCTGAACCATGACAATTCTTTTAAATCTTTATTCTCTTTAGAAGTACAAAGTATCAATGTAAAGGACACCACGATGATCACTACGAAAATGGATGACATAATGTTATGCATCCACAAAATCCTGGTCTGCAGAACAGTCCTAGATTTGCAGCTTGAAGAGACCAAAGAACATCATCTGCCAGCAGTCAATTGTTACAGTGCTGACTATTGGGAAGTTGTCAGCATCAACGTGAATATAGCACCAAATGCAGTAGGGACATATGGTAGAATTAGAAAAGCAAGTTCAAAGTTGGTTGTACATTTTAAAATTAACATCAATTTAGGTGATAGTCAAGAATAAGAAAGGCCCTGATGCTACAGCAAATCAGAATTTGACAGAGACAACTTCAGTCTAAAGTATAGTTCAAACAACAGGGGGAAGCTGCAAAGGAGGATTTCAACTTATACAATTACCAAAATCTAGAATGTGAACTGCTTTACAGTCAACAGGATGGTAAACTTGAACAATCCTAAATCACAAAAGAAGCAATAAAGTGGTTACAAGCATTTTCAAAATTTTCAATATGGCATGTACTTGTCATGTCATTAAAAGGTCAGGACAAGGTCTCACTGGCATCTTTAGCATAAGAAGTCCATTTCAATATTTTATATTGCTGAAATTGACTAGTAACATAGTACAGCATGCTAGGAGTTTGATATGAAAAAAAGAAATATTTTTTGTGCAGGCAGAAATAGTAAAAATAAAAGAAAAAAAAAATGCTTGGATCGTTGCAGCAGCAGCACTGAAGATGTGATGCAGGAGGAAGAAGTTCAGGCAAGCAGGATGATATAGACGAATAGTGGTTTTCGTTACAAGGATTCATCTGGTGAGTAGATATTGTCTTGGTTATTTGATAAGAGGTTTTCATTCGGCTAAGATATATCTTGACACTATAAAACCGTTTGTTCAAAGTCCCTCTTTTCTAATTTACATAATTTACACATTTTGTAAATAAGAACAGGTGAAGATCTGACCTTTCTGTTCCAAAATGAAAGGGAGGACCATCAACAAGTGATTTTGAGTAACAATGACACGGTAAGCTTCTGATAATATCAACAGATACTATGTTCTAGTAATTGGAAAACTAGGTGGTCAACTTACCAAGTCCTGTTTATTGGCAAATACCAATATGACACTACTCAGCATGAAAGGATCCCTGATAATAGCCTGAAAGAAAAGCCATACAGTATCAGCTTAAAATCATCGGTTAGAATTTTCAGAAGAAAAGAGCTAAAGTGTAACGACTTATGGAATAATCATCATGGTCCAGACCTGAAATTCTTCTTTGGCCTTTCCAATCCTTTCTCTGTCTAGGGAATCCACAACATAGATCTGCAAGCAAAATATTGATTAACAAATTCAGAACTCCAAGCTCTTAGATGTAACACCGTTCATATAAAGTGAATCTATGACTTAAGAGATCAGTCAAAATGATGTAAATTGGGACTAAGAATTTTCATGATGCTACCAAATCAAGATTTTCAAAAAGTCCTTTCCAAAAGAATATTGAGACATCCCATACATAGTCATAAACTAAACAGAAACATAGTAATAAACTAAACAGAAGACTATAGGCAAGTTTATCAAACTAGGCATTCTCAGTTATTCACCCTAGTCTGACTATACATATACATATTATTTAGCAATTAGACACTAGGAAAAAATAAATAAAAACTGTATGAGCTCATAAGGGTAACATAGTGAGGTATGGACCCAAACACACATATGGTTAACAATAAGAATATTGTTTAGCATTTTGTTGATGTAGGAACAAAGGGATCCAGAATCTAGAGCACAAACAATTTGAGAACTGACTGAATACATCAGAATGAAACTGACAAATATGCATCCACAAGACTGAAATTACAAGAGACGCAAGTAAAAATCCCAGCCAGAAACATGAGATTTACCACGAAAACAATCGGTCAGACCTCAATTCATAAAACTAAAATATATACAATCCCTTACAACACTTGAAAGAAATCATGATGTGATTCAACAGTAAAGAACCAATAGACCAAATACAGAAAAAAGAGAACCAAACACATAAAAATTATTAAATCTTACCAGTGCATCAGTATTGCTGAAGTAATGCCTCCATAAGGGTCTTAATTTTTCTTGTCCACCAACATCCCAAACTGTAAATACCACATTTTTGTACTGAACCTTCTCTACATTGAAACCTAAAACAAAACAAAATAAAAGAAAAAACAAGATCAAACATGGAGGTCAAGGATCAGAGAATCATGGTTGTCAAAACATAGCTTCCAAATAGGCAATTCATAAACAAAGAGTAGTAACTAATTCATGAACCAACTGCAGAAAAACATAAAAGGACTAACATATGGCTATGTTAGTGTTAAATATAGCAGAACCACAGATACTATCTTCTTACAATTCCATGTTTTCTTAGCATGTTCTAATAACCAACTGCTTATCGAACTTAACCTTAGAAAAGATGTCACAACCAGTTTCAGGTTGGTAGAGGTAGAGCTTTGGTTACAGTTGCATTTGTTGTCTTAAAATGTTCAGGACAAAATTTGAGACCAGAAAAAGATCTAATCAATTGAAGGAAAGATGACTATGTAATATATCAGTGTTCTGATAATGTGAGGCAAAAATTATAGAGAGAAAACTATTAAAAAGCTTCAGGGGAGTTCTTTTCTTATCCTCTTTATCCCAATAACATCAACTATTAGTGTTGTGTAAGATGCTTAATAGCAATTCATCGGTTTCCAAAAGTACTGTTTTAAATTACACTTACGATGAGTGAACCTATTGTTACACTGACATTACAAATGCTGAAATGCAGGGAAAACAGATGTTTGGTTTTGTAGTTATGCTTGTCCCTGGAGACCAAATCACTAATCATGTTTCATGAGAATTCTACCTTGACAGGAGAACGACATTTTGAGGATGAGAGTTACAAACTTCTGAAACTGATTGATCTAGAAACCGTTTATATGTTCAGTGTTTTTACATTTTCTGCAGTGTCTAGAGGTTCACTCCCTAGTCAATTCAACAAACAAAGATGGCGCTAGGCAATTCCTAGAGAATAACTCTTCTCCTTGGAAGCAAAGCATGGGACACTTACCAATAGTTGGAACTGTTGATAAAACTTCTCCAATGTGCAATTTGTACAGGATAGTCGTCTTACCAGCTGCATCCAATCCTAGCATCACAACCTTAAAAAAGTACAAAATTTGGCATAATTGACCACCAGCATCGATTAATCATAATAAATATAAGTTCACACAAAAATTGAAGCCTGTGGTTCTAGATTCCAAATGCAAATGGAACCAGCATTGACACATATTACTTGAATTCAAAAGAAAAACAAAGCATATGATAATTTATCTAGTTTAGTAAGTCCTGTTGTATCCTAATATTTCAGATGCACAGATACAACTCAACTATAACACAACGAACTAGGAACTATTCTTGTTGGGCCCTTTCTGATGAGAAAGTTCTATTATGGACAATGTCTCTGCATGGTGTAAGTACTAATCCTGGTTAATGTTCCTAACAAGTCGTCTTTTGTCTATGCCTACCTCCTTTGGACCTGTAGTCTGAAGATTCTGAACTATCAATGATTTTATATATACTCATAGTACATGACTACATGTCAAACTAATTTCAAATGTTTTCACCTCAATAATCCAAAGTTAACATTCGATAGCTTTTCACAAACAAAATACTTATTTTATTCCTTTTGATAAAACCAAGGAATGCAAAACCCACATGTTAAGAAAGGTTCAATAAGTTTATACTGATTTGATAGTCGACCAGTATGCTAGACCAGCCCAAAGCAGGTGGTCTGGTCTGGTTCAGTAGGTATATATTTTTTCTTTTAACCCTGTGCTAGGGCTTGGCTAGCGGAAACATAGCTCCTCAACATAACCCATCGTCACTCCCACAGCCACCACCTGCCGCTGGCTCCAGCACACCTCTCCCTCTGCTTCCTCCTCCGCCTCCTCTTGCTCCCACCCATCTGTCTTCTTCCTCTTCTTCCTTCTCTCATCTTCTTATTCCTTCTGCCTATTCTTTTCTCCCTTCCCTAACAGTACCATAGCACATTTCAATGTACTAACACATTGTACACCAGAACTGATCAAACCCATACAAGTCCAGCCATGGACAGGCATGGGTTCAGTAATCGACATTGCAAACCTTCAGTAAAACCAAATTTCAATATCAATACTGTCATCTTTTCTGCAAGTGAGGATTCAAAGCAAGCACCGTGATAACACGACTTTGGTGTGACTTGAGTATCAAAGTTCTGAACCATGAAAATAGCTTTTAAGCATTCAAGAAGTGCAAGGCTTCTCAAAATTGACCCTCCCAATACCATAGATTGGTAGGAGCCTCATGCACTAGGCCACCCTTTTGTTAAATATTCTTGTCTCATCTAATGCAAAATAACTGTAGTTAGATGATGGTCATTAGTGAAGTTATCATAGACATAATTCATCCATCAACTACCACAAAATAAGTGTCATTGGATGACAGTCGTTAGTAAAGTTGTCGTGGAAGTGATTCATCTATAAACTACCGTATTCCTATATGGAGTGATAAAGGTTATGAGCCTGGTTTTATTTCACCATTGAGAAGTGAAAGGACCTACGCATCCCAACTTAGCTTACACAAAGGTGTTCGTCATTGTTCGTTTTATTTCATAATTATAGTCCAGTTAGCATATTCTTAGACATTCAGTCGATTACAGCATGAATATGCATGCGGGAGGAAGAACCAACTAGCTCTAAATCAAAAGGTTGAAAAGGTTAATTGCTTACCTAAATCCTAAGCTTTCATTCAATGATCCTCCCCCAGCATGATAAGGGCTGAGGATTTCAAGGACAAGGTTCATGCACATATTCGATCCGTCCATGACAGGTAGACCATAATTACTTACCATCCTTACAATGGACAAAAATACAAAGCGCGAAATTAGATTAAATGGAGGATATTTAATCATTAGAGGAACGAAGGTTCGAAGGTCAAAACAGAGCAAAATCCTTAAAAGCACATGTTCTGATTGCAAATTCCTAGGTTTTGATCCTCGGATATATGTAGACACGCACAAGCATTCAATTAAATTGAAAAGAAAGAAAAGAGAGAAAACAATCTAAAACAAAATTGTGAAAATTCATGTGCCCTTATGTCCAAGAACAAAAGGAAAATTGAAGCCGGTGATAAAAAGAAAAATCTTGAGGATTTATTGATCAGGACAAGAAATAATCGATTCGGAAACGGTGGAAGTGTCATATCGAAAACATAGAGAGAGGAATACCCTCATTTCCACGGGGCCGAAGAATCTGTCGAAGAGCTTGCGGAAGGCTTGTCCCATATCACAGGTTCTTCTATTATTACTCTCTCTCTCTCTCTCTCTCTCTCTCTCTCTCTCTCTCTCTCCAAGTTGTGTAGCTGAGAAGCCCGAACGGCTCGATCGGGAATGGAATGGCGAGGAATGGCGAGGAAGAAGAAGCTGTTGGAAACCCAGTTTTCCTCTTTCTTCGTTATTTTTATTGATTGCGGAGGAAACAAGCTACGACCGGAGTCTTATAATCCATATAGGAAGTGCATGCGAACGCATGCCCTCTGCATGAGCCCCCTTGCTAATCAAACGGCTCCTACGCGCGTCAGTGGGTCGGAGATTCGTATCCGACGGCTATCATGCGTGGACGCGTTCGCATGTGCTTCCGATTGAAGTTTTTGTGTGCGTCAGCTTAGCTGGTGGGACCGGGGGGAACGCGTCCTCCCTTGTGAGCTGGGCTGGGCTGTTCAAGAAAAGAAAACACTTTCTCGTCTTGTACGTTAGAATGGAAAACACTTTCTCGTGGAGGGGCGGTGAGCAGATAGGAAAGGTACAGGGGTCTCACGTATGACGTAAATAAAACACTTCCGCCCTCTGCGTTCACGCGCACACAACAAAATAAAAACATTTTCTCGTGGGGACGGAAACGGTCCGTGATCGCGAGCCGAGGCAGGAAAAGTACTTGCCCTGCATGCAGGTGATGGGGCCCAGTGTAATCTTAATTTTATAACGGGCCGGGTTGTGATTCGGATCCGAATACCAACCCACCCAGTCTCGATCCGATCCGATAACAAATGCTGCGTATAACCATTTCCCATCGTGGAAGGTTCCGAGTCTCGACTCAGGTTCGGTGGCTAACCGATGGCGGGCGGAGCGCCGCCTTCCTCCGGGGGTCCTCCAGTCTCCTCATCCTCATCCTCGTCTTCTTCGGGCCTTCCTCCTCCTCCGCCTCCTCCCAAGATCCTCCTCGCCAAGCCAGCCGGCGCCGCGGCCGCTCAAAGGTTGGGCCGCGAGGACGACTCCTCCGCCGTCGTCCACCGGTCCCGTAACGCCGCCCAGCCCGGCTCCCTCAACCTATTCTCCGAATCCTGGGAGTTCCACACCGATCGGATCCTCCCGGTTCGCTTTTCCCATTGCCGTTCCTCCTACTCTTCCTCTTTAGCCCTAGAACAAAGATGAGGTTTTGTCTCAAACGTGGTCATTAGAGAGGAACTCTAGTATAATGCGACGAAGTTTCAAATATGATGCTTTTTTCCTTGGACAACTTTTTGTTCTTTTTTGTGTGCCTTCGAGGATTTTTGTTAGGAGCATAAGAAATACTGAGAAAATTCTCTTTTGCAAGCCTGTAATAGCTTTCTTTCTGTTCGACGCAGTTTTTGACCGAGAATTCCGATTTCACTGTGATTGGAATCATCGGTCCACCTGGAGTTGGCAAATCAACTATCATGAATGAACTTTATGGCTTTGACGGAAGCTCGCCAGGTACTGTCACTCTTATGACATACCAACCTCACTTGTGCAGGTGAAGAATAGTTGCTGGTGGTTGAGGAAGGAAACTTCCTTTTTTGGCAAAAGCAACGGTTATTACCTTTCAAATATAAAAGATAATGCTTAGCTTTTCTTATATACTTGAATTTCAAACAAATAAGATGGTAAATTGAAAGAATTAACATAAGGCATACTATGGATCCAAGAAAACACTTAATTTTAAATACCAAGATAATGGTTGTTAATCCTTGTAGTTCTACATTTAGGAACCCTTTGCACAACACCTGTAGAAATCAAAACAGTGCACCAGCTAACGGAGGGCACTGTTTCTCAAGATTTATTCATTGCATTGGCCATAAATTTTAGCTTTTCCCCACATATAAAATGGGGTCTCCTGTGATGAATGGAGAACCACTCTAGCATGTGAAAAGAGTGGCTTCTGCTACAGTTAAATAAGCAATTGTGAGGCCTTTTTGGCTGAACAAGAAATGGTTTTCCAAATCCTGAAATGGGCAGTCCTCCCTATAATATTACTCATACCAGTTATTGTTAAAAAATGTATAGCTTATTGTATCTTTAACAGTGTCAGCCATCTTATATGGGCATTCTTCAATCTAGAGCTGCTTTTGTGATAAACTTACTTTTTGTTTAACAACCATGAGCAATATTTTACTTGGTGGAACTTATTTTATTTTTGCTAGTATGCATGTGTATGTGTTTTATCTTGTATGTTCATCTGTTCATAGCACAGATTGTTTACTAAGAGGTGAAAAAACTAACTTGCAGGAATGCTACCACCTTTTGCTACACACTCTGACGAAACTAGAGCAATGGCGAAGCACTGTACCACAGCAATTGAATTAAGGGTTTCAGCTGAACGACTTATACTTCTTGATGCCCAGGTTCCTAAGTTAAAAATTTTAATTATTAAGATGCTTCAATAAGTAATATTTTTCCATTTGTTATGTCTTTTTGGCCATTGTAATTCCTTACAAGATCCAATAGACTCCAGGGGGGCCTTCAACTGAATTTTGTAAACAATTGTTTTATTTTTATTCCTTCCATTTTTTCTGCCTTGACTGCCATTTAGTGATATTTACTGCTTCAACCTCTTGAAGTGGTATGTCAGGGTTCTTTAAAGTTTAATGTGGGTTCATTATGTAAAGTTTCATAAAATCCAGTATAATTTTAAAGGCTTGTTCCGTGGTTGCATGAGTTTTGTTCTAGAAGTAGATATTTTGCTCCTTATTAGGCTTTTAGGATTTTTTTGACAAGCACATTTCTCACCTAAGTTTCGCTTGAGAAACTTATAACATGTATTATACTACTGATGTTGATCATCAACTTATATGCTCTACGTACATGTGCTTATTCTTGTCATTGCACATTTTTACTTCATATGCAGCCAGTTTTCAGCCCTTCTATATTAGTTGATATGATGAGGCCTGATGGTTCATCTGCCATTTCTGTTTTAAATGGAGAGGCCTTATCAGCAGAGTTAGCCCATGAATTACTTGGGGTTCAGGTGCTTTAGAAAAAAAATCCATTTCATTTATTTAAAAGTTTATACATCTTTATTTCTTTGATGGTACCTGACCAGCAGTTATCTTTTCTGGTGCTGCAAGCAATTATTTTAGCTTGGCGTGTTTCTAGCATCTGTTTGTAATGTTTTGTTGGTTGTCTCAGAAGGAATTCATGAATTCAACATGTGGCAGCTTATGCTTACGGTATGGTATACATCTATCTTAAAAGTACTATGGTGATTTTTTATGAAGCACTTCATATGCTTAACTGATACGAGAATTTAGTTGTGAGCAACTAAAAAATTATATCTCAGTATGACTTATTTTGAGTTATATAAGCATTGATAAACTAAATGCTTAATGCTGATCATGCTTTTCTTAACAATTAAAGGGCATATTTGGATCAACTAAAAAGTGACAATGATTTATGCCCTTCTGCATTGCTACAAATGAGCTTGGAAAAACATAAATATCCACCTTAGAGATAATTGTAGTGATAACTGGTTGCTTAATTTTTTCGGTTGTTTTCTTAAGAATTATGTTGTTGCAACAAAATTTCATTAGATCAATACTGGTTCAAGAGGGATATCATTTTGCTTTCTGTTCTTTTAAGCTCCTCATAGAGCACCAATACAAGAAAAAGAAAACTTCACTTGGATATAAAGGGGTTGATGGCAGGATCCAGTGGCATAATTTCTACTTTGAAAATGAAGATAATGCATGCTCCATTATATACTGTTGATGTATATCTACATTTGGAACTCCAAACAAATACTCTCTCCAAGATTAGGTAATTAGATGGAAATGTTTTATGCCTTTCTGCCATATTGTCATTCTTAGCTTGTCTTATATCTGGTAAAGTGACATGACCTTGTTTGTTAGGCACCCTCTGTCCTTTTCTCAAATTTCAATATTTTGATAAGCATGCTGTGTACCCTAATGCTAACAAACTTCATCTCATTGATGACTTATGTTAGTCAGGTGGACCAATCGCTTTTCTGCTTGTTTACTATGTGAAACATTTTTTTCAGTCAGCAAAACTTCTGACTTCTTGTGTTAATCTGTCATGGCAAACTTGTTTAAATAGCTTAGTGACTTAGTTTATAAGTAACTTAGTTTATATCTTCTACTTTCTTTCTTCAGACTGTTTTATCTAGAGAGTTCTTAGTTACCCACAATGTCTATTTTCTCCCATGTATTCGCAGGTTGATTTATTAAAGCATGGGCTACCGGACCCATCTTTACTGACAGCTGCTTATACTCAGCATTCTAATTCTGGACTAGATAAGGAAAACAAAGGAAATGATCAGGCTACAAGTGAAGAATTCTTGGCTGCTCCTGTTTTTGTTCATTCTAAGTAAGAATTATATTCCTAGCTGTTCTTCAGCTTTTTCTATATGCTAAAGGACCTATCCTTATCCTTAATGGCAAGGAATTGCTTGTTTTATGATTTTGCTGATTTCAACTTGTTATCATCTTGCTCATTAAAACTTGAACATATCTAGTGTTTAAAGGTTATTTACCTAATCTTAAATAGACGTCAATCAGATCCAGAAATATTGTATGATCACTTAAAGTAATACCTATAGTCACTTTATGTGTGCTAGATTTCTTCAATATATGGTGCTAGATTTCTTCATAGTAAACGATGATCCAGAGATTAAAGAGCTGTAACATGGATAAACATTAAGATGAAAGCATAACTTATACGGCCAGAGCTGGTTTTTAATGTTGTTTAATATATATTCTGAGTGTAATTTTATAGCCATAATAAGGTACCTCTAATTCTCTGTGGATTGATATACTGATGTCCAAGCAATTGAATGAGCATCGGAGAAGACTATGATATTGTCTTTGTTGGTACAAATATGTATATCTATGTGGGTAAGCATAAATAAATTAAACTAGCAGATCTTTCTTACCAAGGATGATGATATTAAGCAACAAGTTATGAGCTGCCCATTTTTCTTAAATTTTCACTTAGATGAGGGGACAGCCTGATATGTGGGAAGTTTGGAAAATTAAGAAAAATAATGATACATGGTTTCTGTTATAAGTAACACTTTTCATTAAACCTTTAACTTCTCATAGCTTTTCCTCATCTCTACTTCTATTTTGCGATAGTGTTGATGGTAATAATAGTTTTCCAAGGCTTTTCAAATTTGTTTAATCGATTTAACCCACTTCACAAGCTGTTATTTATTTGTTAGCCGTGGTTTAAACAAGTCCTCGACTCTGCATGTATAACATATCCTACAAATCTACAGTCTTTACTTCCCTTGTAATGCTGATAGATTCCGATATCATATGATTTAACTGGTAACTCACGACATGTATATGATTTTGGCAGACTACAAAATAAGGATTTAGCACCTTCCAATACTTTGCTGGTGAGGAAGGCTTTGCTGAAATTCTTTGGTTCCTCCTCTTTCAAAGTCAACAACAGCAGAACTAGTTCCCTGAACAAAATGGCAGAGGATTTAGATTCTGAGCAACCATACTTGTTTTTGCTCCCTATGAAAGTTCAACACAACTTGCGAAAACCACAGTTTGAAAGCTATCTTTCAATGATAGGGAAGCTACGAGATGAAGTAATATTCTTTATCCCTTTAATTCATTGTTCCTTAAGTTATGTGAAGTTTACATGTGATGTTTGAGAAATTTTAACTATCATTACATTTTATCAGGAGTTGGTTTTAAGAGGAAATGTCAAGGTGCTTGTTTTCTTTTTGCACTTTTTGTATTTAGGATTACTTTAAGAATTAAAGCAATTTACCTGACTGCATCACACAACCTATGTGCTTTTTTTATTGTAATGCCAAAGATTAATCAGTAACTTTCCTGGATATCGATGTTCCTTCCACCTAGTATCTTTGATCTGATGCAGAAATCAGATCTGATACTTTCCGTCAGGCATGGAAATCTTTTCATCAAGTCACTATAATGTGCTAAAATTAAATGTACTTCTTGGTAATACTGTCCCCCGAGTGCAAAATAGTGTACAAGGCTTGATCTATCCTACCTTTCAGAGTCTTTGAACTTGTCCCTTGATTTTTGTGTGGTACTCTAAATCTCAATATTTTTTGCTTCAGATTCTGTCGATGAATGGTCATCCATTTGCAAGGAGCATTACAGAGCGTGAATGGTTGCGTAACTCAGCTAAAATCTGGGAATTAGTAAAGAATTCCCCAACAATTGCTGATTATTGCAGGACACTTCAGGGTTCAGGACTATTCAGGAAGTAGCTCATTCTTGTGGCTATTAGTGGCTTGCATCTGTTGTCGAAAATACCTTCTGTCATCTATCCATTCGGAGAAGCAAAGGTACCAGCTGCTTCCTACCAAGCTCACTCGATAACTGTTCTTAATTTTCTTCTACTTCTCAGGGGTTTTCCGGTCTGATACATAAGCTCTCAGAAGTCCTCCAGAGATGACTGCCCAAAAAAAAGAAGGGCAAAGCAAGGATCAAACTTTTCAAGAAGTTGTTTGTGTTCTTTAGCATCTGTCAAAATGTCATTTGTGCTGAGAAGAGACCAATTTAGTGAGGGCACTTTCTTTTGCCCATGCCGATAATTCATTTGCATACAGTTTCCTGTGCTCATACCAAACGATGAGGTAGATCTTCATATTCGTTAGGTGTAAAAGCTTGTCCGGTCGCAGATTCACTGGAAGATGTTTGAAACATTTAACGGTGGATCTTTATCATTCCCTTTAGGAATCTGTTGCTATCTCAGACTTATCAGTTGCTTCATTCTTCACCATGGTGTAGTTGTTCAACAATTCTGACAGTGGTTTCTTTACCTATCTCAGATTTGTTGGGTTGTGCAAGCAATTGGTGGTGATTTACTTAGGTTAGCTGAAGTATCATTGGTTAGTACTTGATTATAATTTATTGAATTGTAGACATCCAAATGAAGCATAACCTTTTCTATTTTTTTAGTCAGAATTATACCAAGTGTAAACCATGGTTTGTCTTATCGATCCAATATACCAATCAGCTATTGGTATGATACCTATCGAGTTGTGCCAAACTATATTAAGTATACTGACAAATAGTACATGAGATCATATTAATATATCGCTCATATTAATCTCTTGTTGGATTAGTATGTATCACTTATACGGAGGAGTATGGTATGTCATGCAAGATATTAGTGTAAACAGAGGGGAAAAAAGACCACTCATAGCTCATCAAATCACAGTGAAACATTGGTGCCAAAGCTCAAATTATCGAATGCTTTCAAGAATTACAAACACAATGCTTTTGAGGATAGTAATACTAGTACCAACTGGCAAGTCGAAAAGGATGATTCAATGCACAAAATTTATACTGATCTACCATCATTTCGATCGCAAAGGATCAATCTCATCGTGATGCAAAGACCCATCCTCTCTTAATATTTCATAATACATAAAACAAAATGATGCTTACACCACCTTGCAGCTTTTGGGACTGGAGTTCTGGAGACAAATACAACATTCAGAAGCATTCACATGCCTGGGTAAAGAGAAGTTACTCACACTTGATCAACTGATATATGTGCCGCACAAAGAGTAAAGATGCACGGAATCCGACAGTTCCTAACATGAGGAAGAATCCATAGCAGATGCAAGTCATGTAACCAAAGAAAAACGATGTTTGCATGAAGCCCGACATATCTGATCTTGCTCGATAGTAGTATATGCAGTAGAAAAAGATGAATATGCCAGTGGAGCCTCCACAAAGAACAGATCTGCGCATACACAAAACACAATAGCTATTGGTTAGTTTCAAGAAGTAAAATTGTATATGTACTCGTTCGGTCGTAAAATACAACCAGAAACATTTATCATTCACCGAAAAACTAATGGCGATTGTGTGTCATGCTGATTGATCAAAATTTCTAACAGAGTAACGATAAGATGATTTTCCAATGACAAACAGGAAGGACAAACGAAAAAGAAAGGAAATTTTACGTTTCACTGCTACTTGGACATATATTATGAACTATCACCGAAGCTCTTGTTTGTTTGACTGAATGGAAATAAGAAGAAGCAGCACTTTCAAAAATACTTTGACACAACATCTAGCCTACACAGATTCAGATACTTATAATGACCCTAAATGATCATATGACAAACGGCTGATACATCTTTAAAAGGCCACATTGAACACTAGATCTTTACCTAACATATAAGAATGGCCAAATCGCAGTATAGAATAATTTCCAACTTTAAAACAAAAAGAAGCCTATCATAAAATGTGTTATTTTTATTAAATAACAGCATTTATCAAAGGTCAATAGCTTTACCTCCACCACCACTCGTGATCCTCCGCGGCAAGCTGAAAGTATGTCAAAGCCACAGTGATAAATGCTGTGACGATGATAAGGATGATAAAAACGATGAAGAGGATGCTGTATATTGTATAAATTTTGTGACCCCACACGCTGGCGAATATATAGTAAAGTTCAATGTAAATAGCACTAAATGGAAGAAACCCTGCCATCATCATCTGAGGTATGGTGCTTCGATACCATGGAAGTTGAGGTACTTCTCTCGGATGCTTTGTGGTGCGACACGGAGCATGGAACTCTGTTTGGCTGTTTTTACCAGCAACACCACCCAACACTAGCAAAGGAGAGGTCACAAGTGCCCATATGAGAAGAATCACAAGAATAGTACCAAATGGCAAGGCTGCTGTGGCACTATACGCTATGGCAACAGTGTTTAGGAAGCAGAAGGTCAAAAACAGAGGCCCACAAAATAAGCAACCAGTCAACATTAAATTCCTCACCTGCAATTTAAGAAGGAAAAATATTGAATTCACGCAAACAGGAAGTGCACCGAAAAGTAGACTAATTTTCCTTTGAAAAATATCATACCCAGTTAGTCCCTTCGAGCTGCATATAGAAGGATGTTGCTGTGTAGCCAGCGATGCCAGAAGTAAGAGCATAGATCACAACAAGTGCAGTGAATAGAGCTCCCCGGTTGTACGGGTAGAACACTCCAACAAGCGCAAGGAGGAAGATGAATACCGTACTAGTTATATAACATGAAGTGTTAGATGATATCAGAAAAGCCAAAATAATCGCAAAAGCAGAGCATGAATTCTTACAGAGCGAGGAGCTGAGTTCCAGATCCAATAATGGATGAAAACAAAGATTTGTTCTTTGGAAATCGGAAAACATCTCCATTAAGATACTTCCATCCGGTCTCCTCTTGGTCTTCAATGCTTTCTTCGTCATGAGAATATCTATGGCAAAGGTGCAAATCAATCACCAAGAGAGGCAGAAAAGAAAAGTAAAAATAACAAATAGGAAGCATTCGATTCTCACTTGTTGAAATCGTTTTTGAGCACGCGCATGAGGATAGTGGCGAGGAACCCAGTCAGGAGGAGGACCGTCACGCATGAGTTAACGATAGAGAACCAGTGGATCTCCAAGTGATGAGGCAAGAATGAGGATTTTGAGTACTTCTCCATCCTTTTCTCGAATGGAACCTCGGTTTTTTTCCATGACACAGAATAAGAGAACTCCACGCCGATTTCCTTATCGTCCGTGATGTCCACAGACAAATTTGGGTCCGCTTGGACATTAATTTCTATCACACGATCACCATTATAAAGGATTTCAAAGTGAATGTGTTTAAAGAGCAAGTATTTGGACTTGCTCGAGTCAGGCTTATCCTTCTTGATCCTGCCCAAGAATCCCCATAAAGGCAGATCATCGTAGTACATCTGAAAGTAGTAATCCTTCGAGACGGCGTCTCTGAGTTTTCCGACATCTTTTTTTGACAAAGATTTCTTACAGAGAGACTTGGATCGTTTCTCCTCACGGAAATTCAACTCATATGGCGCATCAACCAAACGATCACCATTTAGAACTTCTCCTAGAGCCTCCTTTTTCTCGGTCACATGATCTGCGATCGAATCACAATTGACGAAGGAGAATCAACACATGAACAAAGCAAGAACTGCTACTGCAAAATAATTTGCTGTTTGACAGAGCTTCCATACCTGGGGAGCAGAATGGCAAGTCATAGAACCTATAGGTCTCACTGCAAGTCCCAAAGGAAACTGGTCAGATTCAAAAGTCACTCAAACAATTTAAAGAAAATTAAGGGTTAAACGTGGTAGGATTGCTGCGATGCATCTGCACCTCAATGGTCATGTTGATACAAAGAAACGGAGAACATACTATAAAAAGCAGATGTCTTGAAGTAAAACTGACAAAAACCAAAAGGTGATCAACATCCCAATATCCAGACAACAGAAATCGAGCAACCAATAGATTGAATATATGGAAAGCGAAGGATTAGATGGAAGATCTAATTTAGAACCAGTGACGCAGCAAACTGATGAACAAGATCCCATCAACGAGACCGCCCCAAATAAAGAAGACGACGAGCATTCAAAGATCAACAGAGGAAAAGAAAGGTCGCATTACCTCGGATTGTGGAAAGGTCCGACCTTGTTAGCATAAAGAGGAACACGATCCCCCTCCTTGTATCTACGATCCCGCCCATCAGCTCCAACCCCAAATCCACAAGCCAGCATCAAGATACACAACAACGCCACCCTCATCGTCTCCATGAACGAGCCCAGAAACCCTTCTGCTAATCCAACGCTCTGCTAGACGAGACCCCAACGAAAAAGATCCAGCAATGAGTCCCGACCTCTCCTCCCGCTCTGAAAATTTATGAGCTACGTTTCCAGCATGATGAGACCTTTCGTGATCAAGAAAAGACTTCTTACCAACCCAGAGCAGGATTCAACAACTGATTTGATGGGTCTGTTGAATCCAATGAGCGAGAAAGGTCGGGCCTTGTGGGAGGAAACGAGGGGCTCAGCGGGAGAAGTGGTGGCGGGCATTGGGATCCGAGCCTCTGCATTAATTTCTACTCAAAGCTGCATGGGGAGTCAAAAGGGGGAGAAAGGCACCAGCTGCCGGTGGGCTCCATTTCGGCCGGTGTGACGGTGGAGGGGACGTCAACGCTCTCCCAAATGAACCAACCAAACGCTGCTTTTAGTCCACCCACCGGCGGGTGGGATTGCAACAAAAGCATTAACTAATTAAATAGAAAGGTGATTTGGGGGAAAATTATATTAAATCACCCTTTATAGTTTATCCTGAATAATCATAGTTAAATTATTTAATCATCATAGTTTATCATTTCCATCTTATGAGAGTTTTTTTTTTCCTCGAAATATCGATTATATTTTAATTAATAAATCAGACCACACTTATCAAATATTAAACGTACAATTAAATCAAGAAACCAGCACACGGTGTGAGAGACGACAAACAAATTGTATCTAATATAGTTTGGCAAACCTTTTTGGTCAACTCGTCATGCGAACCGCATGCAGGCAGCAGAGCGGAGGAATCGCCGAGATGTCTTCCACGGCACGAGTGTGCTTCACCTGACGAGTTTGACTTCTGAACCAACTTGAAAACCAGAGGGTCGAAGAAGAAGAAACAAGAATCTTTGGCAAGCAACAGAGTGGAGTCATTCATACAGCAGCATATTGCGGCGATCTAACTACGACAAGATTAACAATCCGCGGGAAAACTTAGCGATTCATAGAACCTTATACTTGAGAAACAGTGCATAAAATGTTGTTCTTTTGATCAAATGAGACAAATTGAAAGGAGTACTCCTCGTACCGCATGCCAAACAACTGGCATATGCACCCACGGATATAGACTGGACTGAACATTTATGAAACGCAAGGGGCACGTCATATTGGGCAGTAATTTTAATGACTATAATTGCTCATGATAGAAATTACACAGATATCAGCTTGCCCTGACGCAACTCCCAAAGAAGACAAGAATTGTGTGAAGAAGTAGTTGGATTCTTGAAGAGTAGCAAAGACATATGTTGATTCTAAGGTCCTACAAATACTTGCAAACCGAGTTCTCTCAGGGCTTCTTTCACCCTCATAAATTGGAACTGAGCAGCAGCAGCAGATGATGTCTTTTACTGAGAGAACAGGATACAGAAAAAGTGAGTGACAAGTATACCTTTTGAGAAGTAAATGATCCAGCAGGTGTGTGCAAATCCAATCTTCATACTTCAAACAGAGGGACTGAATCCTGTGTGCCATGCATCAGATTCTTGGTTGCATCAAGTGGGCGTTGCATGGTACTCAAGAGTCGAAAGCAAGCCACTTTAATCTACATGTCTTCACCTCCGAACAGTCAAAAACAAGGCCCTCGAGTCAATATATAGATCCAAGGAGTTTTGGGCTAAAAGAAATATCAAGCATTCTTATTTGATCAGAGATATGATAAAAGAATACAATTGAGAAGGAGCAGGTGGAGTCATCTTTAGGAAATTTGGGGAAGGAACAAGATTATTAGCTAAATAACAAGCAAAAGCAACATATTATTGTGCTGTCATAAAAAGATGGAGGAGATCCAGAACGGTATGCACATACACCTATTGCATGTACAAGCAAACAGCAAAACAACACAAATCCATCCAGATGCATCCCAAATGATGAACAATTGGGAAATTAAAGAGGAGGTACTTGGCACATTAAAACAGAAATCTTCAGAGAACTGATCCATGTAACATTGTTTCAACTATCATTACATGCAAATAAGGAAGCACATCATTCAAGTTATCTTGGGCACCCAAAGACCGAGAACTTCAAATGGAGGTATAACTTGTCTATATGCCAGTACCCAAGCTTGATTGCTGAGTCAATAAGAGGGGATCTAGAAGCATTTTTCCTTGGCAATCATTCAACCATAGAATCCACCGGTGCAGACGGCGATTTGAAAGATTTTCTTTTGCTTTTACCTACAAAACAGATATCATAAATTAACGTTTCTATAAGCACACTTCCTGAAGTTCAAAATCATTTCTTTTTAATCAGAAATGACTTGGGAAATGATTTTTTCTTGAGGCAAACAACTTGGAAATGCATAACAAACACATTGAGAAAAGAAAATATCTTTCTGGCTTTCTAGTTTAAGAACAGAAACCTGTACATCCATCCGCCAATATCAGAATAAAAGAAAACACAGCCAACAATTATAGAAAGCAAAAAAGAGCTACTTAAAAGAAAATATTTCAACAAAAATCGTCATAAAATACTTAATTTTATCCAGCCAGAAAAAAACTCCTCCACATTTAGATCAGTGCAACATCCCATCCATGTCTCAGGTGTGGAATTGAATGCCCCAGCAACAAGATACAGTGTTAAGAGTGTTGCACCCTGTCTTTGTTAGTCTGAAACAAAATCAAATCCAGGTTTCACTTGCTCAGCTAGAAATGGTCTCGGAGTCAACACCAGGTTAGTGGCAGCAGTGCTGCCAAAATCATCCCGAACTGGGACTTGGTTTCGGGAAGCATGGCATCGGAGGTGCTTGGTAGGTAACTAAAGATCATCCTGCATTGGGTATGCATCTTGTTTGTTGGACTAATAGCACTCGATTTGTGTACCACTTGAAAAGGGAAACAAATGAAGTGCAGCCATACGTGGTAAATATATCTATCAACTAAAAATTAATTGAGAATAAAATCAACCTTCACAATATCCCTGGTCCTCTTGTATAGGATAATTAATAATCTAAAATTTCTTCATTAATATCTCTTATTCATTTAACTCCTATAAGCACTTGCGTTAAAAAAGGATGGCCTACTAGAGAAAGGAGACCAGCAAAGACAATATAACTAACATTAAAAACCAAAATTCCAAGCATTCTTTGATCATACAAGTCTTGCTTCATCTATATTTACAAAATGTACAATGTACTTCATCATTAACTTTTTCATCCAGGTGAGTAACATGCTTAGGTATCCACTATTTTTAATCTTCTCTAGATGATGGGAGAAATGGCTTTCTTGTTGTCAGAGACAATATGGAACTTTTGCAAAAAAGGAACAATAAACCTTAGCATGCAGCTGATTACTGGTTTCATTTGAGCAGAGACAATGACAGCAGTAAACTTAGAACTAAATCCATTTGTTGTTTGATATGTCAAGCAACCAGCAAAAATTTGATACAAAATGAGCAAGTGCTTGCCAAAGAAAGACAGTCTTGATATTTGATACAAATATAACACAAGTTATATCCAATATTGTTTTAGGTAAGAAAATTAGCCTGCAATAAAATTTCTGAGTGACATCAGAAGAGTACAATTGCAAAATCATGTACACTAAAATCTCTTTTGTATTACCATAATTTCAAAATCTACAATTTTGGATGACTCAGTGTAAATCAGGTTCAGTTAAAGGACTTGCCTTTGCCTCTTGATCGTTTGAGTTTTAGCTTGGGACCCTTCTTTAAATGAAACTTCACCTTAGGCTTCTCGCTGGTGCCCCCAGAAGACCCTAAGGAAAATTACAAAGAGCAGCTATATTTTAGAAAATAGTAGGTATAAATCATATAACGTCAGCATAAACTACTATGGTGTATGGTAAAAGATGACCAAGTCTAATCATCTATACAAAGTAAGGCAAAAAGACTAAATTCTATACACATTAGTCAACTACTCCTAGCAAAAAAAGCTAGAATGGTGGATTTTACTTTCACACGAACACAAACTCTTGATGCTTCACTTCATGCTTGTTATAGATGCAAGATAGGCTATTGCCTAAGGGAAAAACAAGAGAGGTCCTATTTTCCTTTGGTTGTTTTTGTGCTGGAGGCCACTATGAATAGGCAGACTAAGTGCACAATATAATGGGTAACCAAGTCAGATATTAGCATGAAATCTAATGCATACTCAACCTTGTAGTTGAGATAAACTTGGTTGATTGGAAGCATGAATATGAACTGGCACCACAAGCATCTCGAAGAAAGTGCAAAGCAAGGCTTATAAAGGAGAAAAGAATACAGAAAGGGAAAAGGAGAAAACAGTTCACTTGAAACAGATGATATTTCCACATAATCATGCACATACACTCCCTTGCTCATGAAAAAGGAAGGCAAAAAAACAAAAAACACCTGTACTAAACTAGATCAACCATTGCAATATCTTGTGATTCTGTGTGAGAATAATCTGTCTTTTACTTGCAACATCCAGTTTCAGCTTGATCCAATAAATTGAAATGATAAGAAACTTAATATAATTCCACCAATGTGTCATACTCTAGGTGAACGTGTGGAGTTACTAAGGAGAAATACAATCTATTTTTTTCATTCATAAACAATTAGGCATAATATAGACAGAGAATAAAACAAGGGGATCATTTAACATGGTACAAACAGTTATAAAGGAAACCTATAGTTGTACTTAAGACCAGGTGAGAAAATTATTATTAATAGTGAGAAAAGATAGAGAGAGACCTAGGAATACTTTGCAAGAAGCTATAAATAGAGATTTAGATGCTCCTAATTTAACTAACAATATCACCTTGTACAGAAATCAACGACTTAAAAAGATCTAAGTGAGACATTGTGGCCAATAATATTATAGGACGAACATATTTAGTTGATGAAACTTTTTTGCATGATGTGAGTGTTCATAATACTTATTTAAGGTGAAAAAAATCGAAATCATCCTTCGACCCTAGCTTCTATCAAATAAAACAACGGAAATAGGACATGTAAACATGAAAAGAATTTCCATCAGTAATCTATTATTGACAAAGAAGAAGTTCAAAACAAAACCCTAAATGACGCCCCATTAGTATTTACTAACTCTTACTAAACGCCAAAAATAAACATTGTCCGAGTGAATTGCTCACCCTCAGCCACCGCCATCTCGACGTCCTCCATTGTGACCAAACCCTTTTCCATCGCCTCCTTCTGTTCCTGGTAGATCACAAGATTCGAGTTTTTAAGGACAGAAGTTTCCGAGGCGTAATTTTTTACGAAGCACATCATTTTAAGTCGATCAAAAACTCACCCTCCGCCATTTCTTGAAGAGCTTCCGCTTGCGCTTGCCGGAGACAGAGACGGGCGGAGTTCGCAGCTTCAGCTTTCTGGTTTTGGGATCCCCATGCACCGCCCGCTTCCGCTCCTGGACGCTCGCCCTCCGCTGCTTCTGGATCACATTAAACTTCGCCATAACGATCGACAACAGCGAAAACCCTAACCCGGCGCGGCGCCCCCGCGGCTAAAAGACCAAGGAGAAAACCCTATCGACGAACCGCGCTGTGTACATATAATGGTTTAGTACTTCAATTTCTCTTGAATAATTGGTATTATTCTTAACCGCCCAATGGGAGCCCGCATTGCCTGTGTTCGGCCAGACACGTTCCAGGGGTTTCGATTGGTAGAGTCGGGCAGGGAATCACGCAGTTTAAAAAATTTCAATGATTTTAATTAAGAGAAAAGGAAAATTGGGTATTGTCCACAATATTTTAAAGTATTATCATATGTTTTATTTTAAAAAAATCGAAGTTACTAATAAGTTCGTTGGAATATACCAACCAACAACTAGTATATTATTACACACTCTCAAATTCGAATACACATTTGGGTATCCAAATTCGAGATCGTCTAAATTTATGAAGCATGTTTTGCCTTACAGAATTCGACCTCTCAATTGAATATTAAGAATCTGAGATTTACGAGTTTTGGTTCCAGCTAGTAAATTAAGGCATGTCAAATTACAATAATAACAAATCACGAGGAAGCAAAGAAATGACAAAAGCAACAGGCCGTGTGGTGGAACAGTAGAACAACACCAATATCTCACTTTAACAAAAGCACTACCCTTCTCATGTGTAAACTCTTATACAACAGTGAAAAATAATAGTGTTCCAAGATTTAAGTACGAGAAGATATCGTCCCAAGATTAAAATAAAGCGAGAAGTAGACTCATCGATTTCATGACGTTTTAATATACAACTCCACCTACTACAATTCCTCCGTCCATGTATCTTGAATGTTTGAAAAATTTGCACCACAAAGAAGGTGAACTCTTTTCCTCGTATCTTCACTCCTTCCCCCTGAAGTAGGTATAGACTTTCTGCAGGAATTTGCACTCTGATAAGTCACCATGAAAAGAGCCAAGACGATGTACATAGTTACATACATCTAATTATGTGAAGCTATTGTGTTACTCCAGAGTATTTTTTGTTGAACAAAGTGGTGAGAGCATATTCCATGCTTCGCATAGGTTGTGGATGGGTGAGGAACACCAATGATAGATAATGAGAGATGGGCAACAGAAAAGCATATCGAGAAATATGAAGACAGCATTGTTATACAAGTTGGATAATTCAATGTCCTTTTTCTTCATGGATGAATCGACTTAGAAGTGGAGGACAATATGAAGAAAAAAAAACGTTGAAAAATATGGAAAATCAACAGAAAGAAACCTAGCACCAATCTTAGCCATCACAGTTACAGTTCCATCTTTGGTTCTCGTGTATTGGATTAATTATGTGGTCAGATGTGTCCGTGCTTTACTAGAGTGAAGGATATGGGCCAATTCTGCATCGTATGAAAACTTTTGCAGAACACGGAATACCACATGGAAATTAGTCTAGATAGTTAAAATCAGCTAGTCACAATAACAGGAATTTCAAAGAGAAAAGCAAAAAAGAAGTACAAGAATGCATCTGCAGATTTATAATGAACTATTCTTCTGTATCCAATACGATTGGTTCTAGCACAAACCTGAAGTACCCACAAGCTTATAAGTATCTCTAAGCAAAACAAACCAAAGCCAACGAGGTAGAAGATCTGTAATCAACACAAGACAGGTTAGCTTTATAAATAAATAGACTTGGAAAATCTTGAGAATATAACAAGCACACAAAGTTGGAAATGAGTTCCAGAATGAAAAACACAATAAGCAATACTAACAAATGAAAACACTATGCTTATACATCCTACACCACAAGTATCTGAAGTTGGAAATGCAGAGGCATCAACTCACCCCAACCAGCACATGATCTGAGAAGGTATCAATTGCTGCAAGGATTCCTCTGATAAAACAGAAAACAAAAAAAGACATCAAGACAGTTGCATGGTTCAGATTGACGGCAAAAACAATCTAAATCATGTATACTCTTTGATCTAAAGAAAATATTGTCACAATAAAGAATAACGTCGTATGCATTGCAAACTATTTGGATAAATAATTCTTCTCCAGTAACTTCCTATTCTACTGTAGACACCACAAAAGATCTAGATCACAAACTAGGATCCACTGTGATGCAACATTGTGACTTCAGAAAAGGAACAAATTAGTCTTAGCTTGATTGTGATAGTGAAGCCAACATCATGAATGTTGATGGAAGAAAAACCAATTGTTGTTTACCAGATAAATGAGCTAAAATTCACACAAAACTGTGGTTGATGAACACATATAAGCATGGATGGAATTAAAAGCAACAAATTACTTGATAATCAAGAAACATTAGTCCATTCCTTTCAACTCTCCAGTTAAGCACGCCAGACAGTGAGGCACATTCTCATGCATACACATTAATCAGACATCACAAAAATAGTAAAAAAAAATCAGAATGAAGATGCCAAAATTCTGTGCAACACACGATGGTGCTGTAGCTCAAAACAGTGCTTCAATATGAATTTCAGGCATCGTGCACGCAAGGCAAAAATTTAATGCAATAAACATACAGATGAAAATTATGGCATGAAATACAGGAGGTCAGACAGATGGCAATGAAGAAGCTATAAAGAGAAGATTACCGGACAAAGCCAAGATAGAAGTCTGTTTCCATTAACAACACATCATACATAACCCAAGATTTCAAAGCCTACCAAGTATCGACACTCTAGTTACATATTTCATTAACCCAATTAATTAAAATTCAACTCCAAATAAGAAACTTAAGAAAAAAAATATTTCTTGTTCAAGATTTTAATTCTAACTATCAAATTCTCAAAGTTTAAAATGATACATTAACATCAAGCCTTGTCCACAATAATCCATAAAGCATTGTCTTTAGTCATGAAGTCTTGATAGGGATAGATAACATCAAAATTAGGCTTCCCATATGAGGAAATCTAGAAAATAAATGCATAAGAAGCAAAATTTTCAAAATCAAATCACAACAATAGGGTTGATCTATCACAAAATTAAGAACTAGGAAATAAGACTTACGTTAATGACTTCCCATGGAACACAATTGGAGGAGCAATGGCAGCAAGGATACAAAAACCAATGTGGATCTGCACATGATGTTCTCACTAACGTAAATAAGAAATCAACAAAGGCTTGAAGAGTACATTTGCAAGAAAACTGGTGAAAAATAATTACCAGGTAGAATAGGAAAAACCAACCAAACTTAAATGCACTGTCAGTCCTGCTTGACAAAAGAAACAACTGAGAAACAAGGAAGAGGCACAGCAAATTATGCAGCTACAAAAGAGTTCTGACTCCAAAAATCGTGGTGGCACAAATTAAGTTTTGAAACTTTGTTGTTAAAGCATGTTCTTGGAATGATGATAATTTGATGGTTTAAATTTTAGACCCTTTATTTATGAATGATAACATTAAGAATGACCACAGGACAGCCCTTTCAAGTAAAAGGCAAGAAAAGTGAGGATATGAAGAACAAATGTCATAAGCATGTAAGAAGAATGAAAGCTAGAGGATAAAAAAGCGGCTAAAGAAAGCTAGAGGGTAAAAAGCAGAAGCTTTTTTAAATATATTAACTCATTGTAGAAAAACTACTCAGGAATTTTTTATTGCCAGCAGGTACCATGCCTAAAATCCGGCACCACGCATGGCATACAAAATTGTACAGCAGAAGTCTCATGTCAACTGGCACCAGCAAAGCAGGATAAAATGCATATGTCATTGCAGCCTGGCGCAGCATGATAAACCATGCGGGTACTCAACATGGCTTCTTCTTACTCAATATATTAAAGATACAGTAAGCACTCCATTTTGTAATATGACTGTGTTGGTTCACAAGGATACACAGCTTATCATATAACTGACCGGGCAAGATAACTAGCATTATTATCTTGTCGCACACAAATTTACAGTTTAATAAATAACCAATAAGACTTGATCACTAGCCAGGTAACATTAAGTTGTATATTTTATTTTATTTTTATATTAAGTTTGGGTATTGAGTTTCAAATGACTGACAGGTCCAAGTGCTACAATTATACAAAGTAAGTATCTTCACAAACAGAAATAAGCCATCACTCCAAGTAACTTAGGATTTGCTAGAAGGATCCTTTTCTCCAGTTCAGATGATAGTGACGCTAACATTCTCTTATCAAGGACTTGTCCTTACAGAAAAAAGATTGTGAAACTCTTGGAATTCAATCATTCATTCTTGTTCAAACTTCAAAGGACTGTGAACTGACCTTTCAATTAAAATGTCTCATGGGTACCTAATCATAAAGATATTAGTCTGCATAGTCAGGTATTGAGAGTAAAAGAATGTTGAACAAGGGCTTTTATGTTTGATACCAATTGAATACGGCACTTATAGCCCATTGATATTGTCATCTACAGCTTTCAAAACAAAACCATCTTAAAAATCAAACATTTTTAGAAAATACAATCATCTATAAATCTGCATATTATATAAAAAATATTGATTATGGGCAGCCTACCTCATTGCACGATACAAAGGTCTGTACCAAAGGACGTATGAAAGAGGACATCCAAGCAAAGCATAGATAATTGCAAGGAAGAAGATTTTGATACCTGTAGAATAAGAACATTACAACATTTTGGAAAGGGCAAAGTAGAAGCATTGCGCAAGAAGCAAGATTGAGTAATAGCAAATTGCAGACACATTGTTTGAAGAAAGAATCTTTACCTCCTCCTCTAATCCAGCAAACAATCACAGCAATAACATTCCATGATAGACAGAGGACAATGCCTGCAATAAAAAATGCCGGTAACAACTCTCCATGGTTGAAGATTCATTACTAAATACCGCATTTATGATATTGTTAAGCAAGCAGACCAAAAATATTTTACCAACAGTTACGAGTATCCAGTCTCAAAGCTTCATCTGGTCTAAAGAATCAGATGTCATCATGACAAAGTTTACTACTTGAAACCAATATGACAAATTTTACTACTTGAAACCAATATGCCAAAACCCGAAAGCATTGCAGGTTCACAAACAGTCAAGTTACGCAGGTCAAAATAGGATACCAAGTGAGAATATTAATGAATAGATAATCGGTTCAACTTAGTATGGTCCACTATGAAACTAATGCATTGGTTTTTCTCAATCCAAATTAATTTGGAATGTTTTCTAAAAATATGGAACTTATAAACACAGACAAATATCTGAAAGAAAATAGTCATAATTTGCAGTAAATTATTATGTAAGATCCATCTTGTATACAACTAAACAAAGCTACAAAGATTAAAATGTCATATGACTGAAACTCAAAGAGCCTATGCTTCATATGAGTCAAAGGCACAATGTAAGTCCATCAAGTTCCCTACATCCATCCAAACTACAACTTCATATGTGCTTAGTACGATTTGAAATAGGGAGAGCAAGTAAAAGAATTTCCTACATCCATCCAAAGTTCCAAACTACAACTTCATATGTGCTTAATAGGACTAAAAATAGGGAGATATTACCATTTCAGAAAAGATGAACTTTAAACTAGTATTGATTAGATTTTGAGTATTTCAAAAAAATGATGATAGTTTGCAGATTAAGACGCCTTTGAATTTGAAACTTCAAAAGTTTTACTTCCATCAAACAAAAATTCAACCTAGTAACAATCAGAACATTGTCCTTTTATGTTTTACAACCTCTAAATCTCAAGGCGGTCAAGTTGATAAAACCATATCACTTATTTACATACACCAACACCATAAATTCAAGTGTCAAACAACTGAAAAAAAAAGAAAAGATGGCATTCCAAGTCGTGTGAAATTTTCTTAAAGTAAGAATATCAAAACACCATTCAGAAGTAATAGGATGACATTTAGTGCCAAAGTCAAAACTTACTTAATATAATATATATGTATATGAGATAAATACTGAAGACATAATATGATAGAGCCTATGAATAAACAATATGCTAAAATGAAGAATGTAGTTCATTGTTAGTTACAAAAGAGTTAAAAGAACCATTAAGATGTAATAGATGTTGCTACCTACCAAGCCAACTAGCAAATGCTAGGTATTGCAACCTCTGAGCATGGACTGGGATTTCCTTGGCTATATCATGATGAATGATAGGAAAAAATGATGGCCAGTTCTTATCTTCAACAGTAACACCAGCTGAATCAAGAGGTGTTGAAGCCACAAATTACCATCAATGAATTTTTGATGTATAAGTAGCCTATCAATCATGTGAAACTGGTTGATTATCCACATACCTCTTGTCAATGAATCCTCCCTTCGTTTAATGTCCTGTGAGAGCAATTAACATACATCTAAGATAAGTTAGATCTACATGACAAAAAGGCTTGATCGCAGAATAGGAATGCGATATGGATGCAAATTGGTCATGAAAACAAGAAAAAGTTAAAAAAAATAACAATAACAAACAAGAAATAAAAAAGATACTATTGAATTAAAAACTACCATTTCCCTCCTTTTCAGGTTCTCTTCCCATGCAGCAAGTTCCGTCTCCCTTTTCTTTGCATCCTGCACACACACAAACATGTTATCTCGTCAATCAGAGAGTTAGAGAACAATAGTATCTTACATTCACTGTGTCCAATGGTATGTCGACTGTCGCATCATTCTTGTTCCCAAATCCAAAGGCTTTTGATGCCAGTGTAGACAGTCGAGAATTAGATCCAGGAGCAGAACCGGACTGCAAAAGAAAGCACCACATTGGACGTCATTAGACACAAAAGAAAACTGAGGCAGTGGATCTGCCAAACAGGGGTGGAAACGCGAATCTCAACAAGAACGGCAATTTTATGTGCCCGTCCTGATGAATCTCGTGACAAACCAATTCGTCCCCAGAAATTGTGCGAACTCACGAAGATCTAAGTTATCAACTAGGGTTTTCTTGAGGGTTTCCCGATACAATGAAGATCCAAATAGGGTGCTGCCGACGGAAGCTACAGATCTTTCGATGCCAACAAAAATATACAGAATCTCAGACTAAAATCGACCCACGAAGCCCTAGAAAACGATAAAAACCCAAACAAGATCATCAGAAAGAGAGGGGAAAGTAATTGGATTACCGCGAACGGGTTCACGTCCTCTTCGTCGAACGGATTGGGATCGCGAGACATCGTCTACCGATCTGAGAGGAGAACGGAGTATTCCAACGAGCTCCCTCTCTCCCTCGCTCTCTCCTTTTTGCTCTATCGATGCTCTCTTTCTTGGCAGCGAAGCAGCCGACTAAGGGAGCAGTCGAACCCGCCGTGGGTTGGCTTTTGAGTGGGATGCCGGCTTCTGCCTCAAGCCTTTTCGATTCGATGGGACGTTCACAACAATTAGCCCTATTAAATTACAGAATAACACAAATGCCACTACCAGACACCGCCGGACAGCGCACGAGGCGGGGTTGAAAGAGAAGGGCAAACATGTCATCTTACATCGCTTTAGTGCGTTGGGTGTGTACAACTCATCATCATCGGACCGGCAATTTGGGGTTTTCTTTATATTATCATCTATAAATTAAGATCCTAAATTAAATCAAGAGCAACAAAATCACTGCAAATATTCTACAATTCTGACTACAAAAATTCTCAACATATTAGACATCAACAGGTGCTAATGATTTGAAGAGTAAGAGAGAAAGAGAGAAGATAGTAGAGGAATAGAAAGAGAAGAAAGTGTACTTGTTGATGACACAACAAATGATGGTAATAGCACAAGGCGAAACAGGTGAATAGGTACTAGTGATTTGAAGAATAAAAGGTGATAGAGGAAGAGAAAGAAAAAAGACGTAATAGAGAAGTAAGGAAAAAAAAAGAGAGAGAGAAAAAACATATTTCATACATTAGCCATTGGAATAATAGAGCTTAAATGTTCTTAGATCAAATTCAACATCACTTCATCCCCTAATTTAATGTTGAAATATGAGCATACAGAATGCTAAAAATTATCAATAAAAACTATTAGAATTGAAGATAAGAAGTCACAGGGCAATTCCATTGTACCTGAATCAAATGAGTGAGAAATGAACCCACACTGGTGCTCACAATGACTGACACAATTGACAACAATTTTGATGAAAGAGATGAGAAAATGGAGCCAATTCATGTTTGGAGATTGAACCTTATAACCTTGGCAGCATCATGTTGTGGAAGTTTCACATCTTGCCAACACTCATGCACACACCTGCATATCTCTATTTTTGGGAACTAATTCATTACAACTCAAGATTAATAGCGCAAAGCTTGATTTGCATTGTACAGAAGGAAAAAAGAAAAAAAGGAATAAATCATTAGAAGAGACTTCAGAAACCAGAGAAATCTAACTGAATCATACACCAAATGGCTGCAAGACTGACAATATATACAACATTACCATCTAGGCGGGCTTGAGTTTGATCATTCGTGCCTGATAAATGGCGAGGCACTCACTTCCGTGGTGCTATAAAATGAGTCTTCAAGGTAATAGGTCTCCTCTTTCTCGTCGGCCCACTTGAGCACCTCTCTTATATACTTGAAGGCCTCGTCCACTGTTGGACGATCGCGACCCCGCCCTTGCCATACAAACAACTTGCGGTTGGTGAAGGAGAAGTAGAGGTCTTTAAACTTCATGGCGATGTAATAGTAGGCCTGTTGGGCTAGTGACTGGTTGTTATGGTGAATCCTCACTGGGGAGAATTCACTGAGCCACTCGCAAGCAGACAAGGGTACACGGTCTATCTTCTCTTCAAACAAGTCGTACTTGTTGAGCACAAGAACAAATGGAGTGTCACAAAAGCATGGTTGCCTGGTTAAAAACAATTCAAATATCAAGATGACTGAAAATATTATGACTGTGCATGATAATGACTATGGGGTGGGATCACTATCCTCCTACATTTAAAATCTAATTGGAAAACCTAATTATCTTGTCCTAATCCTTAACTTCAAATGTATTTCTAATCACCAAGAAATGTAAACATATGAGGAGACAAGGCTCTTCACTAAGTAACTCATATGACATCTCCACTTACTTAAACAAGAATTTTCTAGAAAGGGAATTAAAACCTGATTGTTGCCTCAAACAACTCCTTGCTTTGCACCATCTTATTCCGGAGAGGCTTATTGCTGCCATTAACAGGAGCTGCCAGCTGGTCGTAGTCACTAAGTGCCACACAAAATATTACTAGGCGGACATCCTCAAACATTTCCACCCACTTGCAGCCCTCGTTCATCCCCTTGACACTTACTCTAATCAGTTGGTATCTGATAAAGAAAAGATGAGCAACATAAGGAAAAGAGAGAGAAACTGCAAGTGCAACAGAAACATAAAACAAGAATAAGAATGCAAAAGTAGAGAAACAAAATTTGCACACACATAAAAATAAGCATAATATACAGCCAAATATCTGTACAGGACATTTTTACCAGCAAAGTCAAAGACAAAATATCTTTCTCACATGTGGGATCAGATTACGCCATGTTGAACCATGATGGAGGTGGTGATGTATGGAAAAGCCTTTGATTTTTTGGACAACTCCATGCTATGAACAACAATTTTACTTATTATTATATACATGAAAACGTATGAAGTTGAACGTCTAGGGAGTTTTGTTTATTACTCGCATATAGCATATAGGAAATTTGCCAGGTGCAGTTTGTGACTTTTTAATGTGGCAGCCAAGTCTGATCCGGCATGAGGTTACTTAAAAGTACCACCATTAATCATGACAAAGATGAAAATTCACAGGCAAAGAATGGGGCTTTATGTTTTTATTTGCTTTCTTCGCTTGTGTTTCTTTCTGTATCATGCTTAGAGTAATAATCCTTAATATTACTTTTAGATATTATTACTGATTATAAGCATGGTTGAGCCAAATACGAATTTAACAGACTAACATAACGAAACAACTATCACATTATGATTCCTGCCGAGGTAGTTGATAACAATAGCAACAAAAACAGATGATAGAGGAGAGGGATTACTTAGTAAGTGGTTGGGAGTGAGTGTCAGGATTGTCATTATAGAGTTCCGACATTGAACTGTGGTCATCAAGTGAGAACTCAATAAATGCCAACCCATTCCCTTGAGTTACTCCTTCTGCATACAGTATATCTTTCTCTGAAGGTTCGTACTCATTGCTTGATACCTCAACTGCCTGCAAGAAAATATTGATGTTTGTATGCACTTAAATCCTTGCAAAGTTCATGACAAGTTAAACCTGAAATAGAGACATTGATAATGTTGTATACAAACAATGTTTTCAGTTATATCATGACCAGCTTAGTAAAATTTACCAACACAGAATTAAAAAATATTGTACTTCAAGTAGATCTCTACAACTTAACTTGATCCAGGACTCCAAAATTTTCAAGGGACAATACATAGAAGAACTTATCCTACCTGGCTTTGCTACGGACTTCTTTTTACAGGATGGGTGGCTCTGGAAGCAAGGCAAAGCATATCTTAAATTATAATTCTGTCTCAAGTTAAACCAAAGTCGGTACTTCAAATACACAAATTAAAGTGGAAGGCAGTTTATAGTAATGCTTGGCATCATTGAATAAAATAATTTAAAAAAATCATAATACATGGAACTGTACCGGTATTGAGCTATATGTTTTGGTACTTGGTTAGACTAGTAAAATCCTTGCTTCAGAGATCGCTCCAGATTAGATTTTGGTAATTTACACTTCTATTGAAAATGCTTTTATGGTTTTCAAGAGTATGAACCAGATATGGGATTACCATTCACCTCGGTAAACTATGAAAATTTAACATAATCTCAATTTTACATTGGTATAAAGGAAAATGATTTGGAAGAGACATGTAAGTGTTTGCATGAAAAGTTGGAAATTTTAAGAATAAAATGGTAAGGTCAGTAAAAAATGAAGGCTATCATAGTCAATGACTCAAGTGCCCTTGTCTCTCAGGCATCTCATCTGACAAATCTTGATCCAAAACATATTAAGACCACAAGGGGGATGGGGGTTTTGTGTCTGAGTCTGTGTCGTCGGTAGGGGGGCTTGGAATTTGGATCATGTTACAGTTGCATGCTAAAAAGGCTGAACAATTTGGTCCTTTAAAACAGAAGAAGACAAATGCATTATTGAACTTTAACTGACATCACATGCTAAATATTTTGGAAGCAAAACAACTTAAAATGCCATGAATCAATACCCTGCTCAAGAAGTATTCAGCAATATCTGGAAGAAAATGGAGCTCGTTTCTTCTCTTATATGTTTCTTGTATGGCAGGCTCTCTCCACATCTCATCAACCAATGGAGCATATTCACGTGTTGCAGCAGGGAAAAAGGCATCCAAGTCTCCCATGGCGACAATGTCTAAAAGCCAATCAGAGAATTGCTTTAATCTTCCATTGATCGAGTAGACACATTGATTTATCTGCCGAGCTCCATTTTCATCTTGACCTGGAAATCCTGCAACATGAATTGTTGTAACCATTTATATGGGATTCAATGAGCAAATAATTCTCTTACCTACTACAAAGAAGTACCAAGAGAAGGAAATAAAGCCTAACGTAGGATCAATATAAACCAAGGTTTGCAATACCACTTGTTACGGTAAGATTACCTATTTTTTGTTCATGATGCCATGTCCACAATGTCCATTAGCAAAATATGCTTATGTATCATTTTTGGCTTTAATAAAAACCTCTTTTTTTCTGCTTTACTCGAGGAAACTGTAGTTCCATCAAGAGATAAAACAAAATCAATCTTCGAGACTACTGAGTCCTGCCAACTTATGAGTCCTGCCAACCTCCTTCGAGAAAGTTATGTATTACTGTATTATTTCTATTGAAGAATGTATCTTTAATGTGAACACCAGTTTAACCTGATGGGTGTGTCTGCATATCTATTCTTCATCCCCCTAGCGATGATCCAAATGGTTACGAGCTTGCAAGCGAACGTTGGACACCTGTGCCCTATGTATTATTATGCATGGCTCAAATGCATATGATCCAAATATTGAGATCACAAGATTCACATTTCCTTGATCAATCACCAAAACAACACCCTCGGGCGCCACTCTCTGCATCTTCCCAACAGAGCCAACCCCTATCAAGCCTCCCCAACAGACCCCCTCCCCTCTGTACACCCCCATTGTCACTCTCTGCTTCTTCCAGCCCACCCCCGCTCCCTCTCTCCTCCTCTCTCTCTCTCTCTCTGTGCTTCCTCCAACAGCCTTGTTTCTTCCACAACAGCCCCCGTTTCTCTCCCAGCAGCCTCCCCTTCTCTACTTCTTTGTCTCCTGACAGCCCCCTGCTTCTGCCCCGACTTCTTTCTCATCCCAACGTCACCATCCGACTTCCTCCTGAATTTAATAAAATGGTAGTTATTGTTAATAATAGTTGATTTTTGTTAATTATTCTTGGACTCTTGATTTTAATCTTCTTTTGTTCTGTTATCTTGTTGTAAGATGTGAAAAATGTAGTTCTTTGATGTCTTGGTTAAACAAATGTAATTAGATGTCTTAGTGCTGATATTTTTTAATATAAATTGATGAAGCTCATAAATTGTCTAATTTTCTTAATTGTCTTTATCCTTAATTATATGTTCATAATTTTTATATAAAAATATAAAAAAAAAATTTACCCTTAATGAGCGCCTCACTTCACCTACGCATCTAGCGCCTTAAGTGTTTTGGAACCTTCGCATCTTTTAATGCTTAGCGCCTTTGACAACACTGCTATTGGATCTCTACCACCTGAGATAGGGCCTGTACGATGCCAAACAATTTATTTTTTGTTTTTTCATATTTTTTCAAAATTCAATAAGTAACGTGGTATCGACACTTGGTACATTGTCACAACAAATCTGAGCCCTGATCAGTGCACTACTGGTACATGAGATTGCAAACAATGATATAAAGTTATAAACTACCAAAAAGAGCCTGGTCTAGGCTACTACAGTTTGGGAAAGTACCCTAGTGTTTTCATTAGCTTTTAGAGTGGCAATAGATAAAGTGAGACAAAAGAAAAAGTTTGTGTAATTGAGGCTGAGAGCAACAAAAGCTCAAGTCTAACAAAGGACAATCAAGGATTTTAATGACCAACAAAGGAAGACAAGGATATCGTGTTAGCATAAAATAAGAGTGTCCTTGACCTTAGGTGGCAAGTAAAATCTGTTAGTGGCTTAGTGCCTTTCTCAAAGTATGATATATCTGACTTTGAGTGCTTTGCAACCATTAGTCAGAATACTTTAATGTCTCTTTATCAGGAATATGATAATTCAACATAGTAGGTCTGGAATTCAAAGTTATTTTATTTTGAATAGCACTAGGATGATTCAGTGATGTATTTAGCCTGTTCTGAATCATAGTTGCTAAATTTTGTATGGATAGAAGTATACTGTTATAAAAATGGCCTAAATACTTTTTTGCGTGTTCATCCATATGTGAAATGACACAGTGCTCGTATGATGCTGTTTAGGGTAATCAATAATTTTTCAATATGCAATTCTACAATATCATGAAACCAAGCCATATTGGCGTAGCAAACAAGTATCAACTCCATGAGAACTATAATAACATCATAATTCACAACCAAATACATAAATGAGCATTGCATGCTCAACTATCTTATTAACAGATGTAAGATTAGATGGCACTTGTTAGCTTGCTGGATAGGTATATTATATATCATCACGACTCACAACAACCGACTTTGTGACATCCAGCTTGTGAAGGCAACCCCATTGCCAAGGCCTGATAGCAATAGAAGAAGGAAAAAAATGTGGTGCTCATGTGTTTGGGTAAATGAAAATAAGAACATGCTAAACTAACAAAAAGCAACATTAGACAGTGGTCTGCAAAAATGATAAGTGAAAGTTATTTATGCATTTTACCTTGAGTAAGATGTTGATCATATGAGCCTGTTCCTTTTGGTCTAGCTAAAGCTAAAGCCTCCTCCTCAAAGCGCTCTCGGCCCTCAAGTAAAATACTAAGATATTTGTACATATTGCTTTGTATCATTAGCTTGATATTCTCCAATTCTTCTTGAGAAAACTTTTTTCCATACAAAAACTTTGCCTGCTCAAGTGTTGAACCATCATAAGGAAGTCCAACTAAGTCACATATTTATGACAAAAAATATTTTATGGAATGCAATTGGAAAAAAATATATAACAAAAACAGTCTCTATCAAGTTAATCCAATTCAACATAGACTTCAGAAAAACGTGTTAGGTGCCTGAACTTTATGATAGTTGTCGCTTTCTATATCACAACACCAACATTCACTGGTGTCTACTAAAGCATGAATGGAGTGATACCTGCTCACTATAATTTTTAAATCTTGAGCTATGACCATAGATGTATGCCAGCACAACTTCAAAAAGAAACTCTTCTTTGATCATAGCTCAAAAAGTAGCAAAAGATCTGAACTAGAAAATCCATAGAAATTTATGGGTTTTGATGTACTTTTGACTTTAAAAATACCTATTCTATACTCGATAGTACCACAAAAGATAATGCAGGTGCTGCGAATCAACTATGGTCCAATGAAAAATGGAACTCATTTATAAGAAGATTAATACAGAAAGATCAGTAAAGGAAAAAATAAGGGTGGTGGAGAGATACTGAAATGAAGAGTGTCTATATCACTTTTCTAATGCTTCACAGGTAAACTGATCTGTGTATAAATCCTAGGAATGGACAGAACAAGTTGAACAACCTATCTCACACAGAGATTGCAAAAATGCAGCTCTCATTAATACTGAACTCATGCTGCACTTGTATGAGGCCCATATGTCTCCCGTGCTGAAAGACAGCTCACAAATCCAAATTATAAAACAAGAATATACATGTATATTCTCATTGTAATCCTAGAAGAAAATTCAGAAACAAATTTGACGTGAATAACGCTTTTTTAAAAACTAAGCTAAACCTTCCGCTCAAAGTGTAAATATGACATACATGACAAAAATATGCACACAGACTGTAATCCTTCTTAGCTAGTAGCAACATCTGCACAAAAACAAGGTACACAAACTTCAATTTAAAAAGAAAATTTTAAAAAGCATTTCATACATGAAGATGCAGTTTTTAGAACCTAATATACCAAGCTTTCAAGAAAACTCAAAAAAGTAATGACACATCATACTTGAAAAAAACTATACAGACAGACTGCTACACCACTTTATCTAACAGCAAAATATGCATGAACAATAAATGGTTGTATTCCGGTATACCACATAGTTTAATGCTATTAGTACCACATTTAACTTGCATCAAATTTTCTTATATATAAGATCGAAATAATTCCAGAAAATCACTAATCACAATCCACTTAAAAGTTCAACCAGACCAGTAAGTTAGCTTAGCATACCTGTTTAAAGATTGTGCTTGTCCCAGACCACTGTGGTCCAAGAAGCAAAAGCTTTTGGATTCTTCTCTGTTCAAGGTAATCAGGTACAGTTCTGGGTACATAGGGAGCCTCATTTTTAAGTCCGTTTGGAACTGGATGTGGTACAGGTAAGGAAAACAAGGAACATGCCAATCTTGTTATTGTCTGTCAAGGAACAACACGGGCACAACATTAGAGCAACTGTTATCTCACTATCAGCTGTCAATGGATAACAGACCAAACTCATTTAGATGCATGAAAAAGAGAATCATTGAATATTACACATACCGATTCCCATATTTTTCCCCTGATATTATTTTGTCCTTCCTCCTCATAGCGACCATCATCGTACACCCAGAAATGTGTATCACGTGGACATTGCACATTAGCAAGCTGCAAGATTGGCATGCACTTCAAAATTAACAGTTGGAGAACCGAAGTGGGGATGGTGAAATCACTTGTGAATGATGATAGTAAATGATGCACAGAAACAATTACAATATTATAGTTTTCCATAACAATCTACAGAGCCCACATTTTATCTTTTGGATCCTCACCCCCAAAGTTATAACAAATGATTTGGTAATAAAGACAAGAAAGTGCTTCACGAAAACCAGAGACATTGGAACAGAAAAGAAACACAACAATATGAAGCAAAAAGATCCTACCTAATGCAAGGACAAATTGTCTCAGACAACGTAAAGAAAATTGATCAAATGCCACACAATCCAACAGTCACCAGAAGCTAACCAAGATCATGAAATTGCCCACAAACTATATCTTCTAAAATTATACTCAGTGGTTATGCCATAAAGTTATTGAGATGGCTTCCAAATATATAAAAATACAAAATACAACAGGAAAACGGTCAGTGAAACTTCATGCAGTTTTTAAATGCACAAAAATTTGTCTGTATCCTTAAAGGACAAACTGCCATAAATCTCCAATTTCTCACTACAAATTTCATTTGATAACTTGGCCTGAGCTTCACAAAGTCATTCATGCTGGAACATGGGATTCGATGCATGAAAATGCAAGAGTCCACGCACCTCATAGTATGTGGACGATAAAGAACATGCATACAGTGTGGCAAATTCATTATATGTTGCAACACAAAATCAAACTAGCTGTAATACCCAATGCCGAGTAACAAACATTTCAAGATATATTCAAAATTTTTCACTTTACACATAAAAGTAACCAAGCTTCCGGATAGTCTGGAACTTGGATGAAAGGGCATGTATCACCTTCAAATTATAATGGACCAAAAATTAATGTATAAGTCCTCTTTGCTTACTTTTCTACTTTTCTTTGTATATGTTTAGTATGATTAATATAGGGAACTTTGGATGGCTTCCCAAATTCCTTTGCACCTAAGGTATCTGCAATAGATAAATCTCTAAATCTTTCATTAGAGACTACTTACCAAACCTACAAATATCGACATTTTGCCAATTTGGATTACTTATGTCCCTAGAATTATTAAAGAAACAACATACAATGAAAACTCAAAGAAAGAAAAAGAAGAATATCATAAGGTAGTTAATTGAATAAAGGAGCTCTTAGAATGCAAATGACGGATAAGTGGATATAGACTGATTAAGGTTCTACCTTTAACACCCTTAATTCAACTTTTGTGATCTCCCTGCCATTAATATAGACTAGGGTGTTTCCTTTGCTTGCATCAGACCGAAGCTTCCCGGTGAAATTCAAGTTGGAACTAATGATTCTATCAGGTTTCTCTCCCTCCTGCAAAAGGAAGAAGCACAGGCAAAGGATCATCATATATCAACAAGCAACAAGAAAAGTATCAGAACAAACAGATATTCTACATGCCGAAGTACTTGCCTTTCCCCAGAGGCCTAACTCTTTGTCATACCAGTACCTCCCAGGCTTCAATTTTTGAGGTGGTATTGGACAACTAAGTAACTCTGCCATCTCTTCTGGCCTAAGTGGGAGTCCATTCACAACAAGTTGTTCCGGCCGGAGTTGATTTGCGGGACATTCCTTTTCAGCTTTCAAAATCTGCCTGACTTCCAGTGGACTGAGAAGACGGGACAATATCCTCGAACTCTTTCCTAGTTTTAAGCGCTTTGACTCATCGATAGGCTGGCCAATGCAGCCGACACACTTGCGCCCCTCTGGCATTGATCCCATTGCTCTGAGCACACAATAGGTGCAGTACCTGGCATCACAAACCAGACAAACTTCTTTGCTCTCCCATTTCCTCTTCCCACATCTATAACAAACCTTTTTCCTCTTATCCTTCCTGGTGACACCAACGTATTGGGGAGAACCTGAAAAATCATGGTACAGCTTCTTGTTTTCTGATTTCTCCTCAAAAGTAACCACAGACGCCCTCCTCCCCTCGTTAACCAGTTGGCTAGGCTGCTCATTCGGCAAGCTATGTGCAGACACTGGAGACACCGAGTGTGAGGCATCAGAAAATTCTTCATTCTGCAGGACTGAATCTACAGATTCCGAGCTTCCTGAGTCCCGGGGACTTCGGGATGGGTGGTCAGCGCAGTGAGCAATCCGAGAAACAGGCAAAGGGATTGGATCAAGCACCGGGGAAAGGGTTCCGCTCGCTGACCTACGACGACTAAGTGCCGGCTCGGCGGTTGGAATCAGATCCACCGGGTCAACTCTCGGAAGCTCATACGACACTGGCGGACCGTCATACTCGATGGCAATGGAGTAGTCGAGGTCGGCTGGCGCCTCCGGAATGGGGGCGCCCGGAGGCAAAATCTTCCGCATCATCTCCTGCCAGCTATTGGCATCCATACTGTCCATTTTTCTAAGCCTAGAAACCCAACATAAAGCTCCTGACCTCTCGCTTGTCACAAGCCAGAAGGATCACAACAAGCAGAGTCCCCACAAGATCCGACCTTTAAAGCTTAAGGAGCGACGACCTCAAATACAGAAGTAAAAAAGAGGCAGAAAATTTCCAACATTTCACCGTACCAAAGAATCTGAAGCCTTTGTTGGACAAAGCGGCCTCTACACCGGACCAAAAGGTCTCAGAAGACGGTGAAAACCGGATCAAAAGCACGTCTTTCCGACACCCGATGGCAGTCAGCGAGAACCCTGGTGGGAAAAGATCGCCTCGGATCGTTCCACCGGAACAGGTCCGAAGCGCCAACTTTCCCGACGATTCGAAGGTGGAAGAAGCCTCCAACCTGTTCACGGCGGGCGCAGAAATCCCCCCATCGGAGACGGGTCACAACCCCTAGAAATCGAGCCCTGCGAAGAAAGATTAGTGCAGAAGCAACCGGGGGAAGGGAAATGGAGAGTCCGCGGAGAGCAGGAGGGTGCGAAGAAGGGAAGCTGCTTGATGTTCTACATCGAGGCAGCGGATCTCCGCACAGAGAAGAGCAGAGTACACGATGATTCTGTGCATTCAAAAGGGATTCATCAAACCATCCCCGCCCGCGGCCCCACCGCGTGAATGTGGTACCCCACTTGGAGATAGGCGAGGGCCCACCCAACATGTGGCCGATGAAACGGGACCACCAATATTTTTCGAACGGATTACGTTTGACTAAATTATTCCAAAATTATTTCTACTATAATTATTTTTAAAAAAAATAAATAAATAAAAACCAAATGATGAAGATGGAATTAATGACCAAAACCTTACGATAATATGTGAATCAGCCAACGCTTTCAAAATATATCGAATGATGCTTTAAACCTTTAGTATTGTCATTAAAAGATTAGGAAAAAATATTTTTTTGTAATCCATCTTTACACACCAATATTCTATTAAATAAATATGAATATTTATTACAAGCAATTTCTTTCATTTGAGTATTTTCCTTTCATCATCTCAAAGCAAAAGCATTATAAAAAAAAAAGGGAAAGAAAGAAGGGAAAGTAATTACAGGCAATTTATTTCATTTGAGTATTTTCCTTTCAGTAATTTCTTGAACATAAATTATGCTTTTGAATTCAATAATGAAGCCTTCTGTAAAAAAAAAAGAGAAAAAGAAAAAGTGAACATGGCCAAACAGTTTGATAATTTTTGGGAAAGTGTTTCCTCCTGGTTAAAATGTGTTTGCACTCCCAAAAATACTGTTGATGTAAAGTGAAAGAGGCTTACATAATCCAAGGGAGAACATTTTGCAACCAAAAATCCTGTTGATGATGTGAATGATCCATTTACTCTTGCAGCAGCTCACCAGTTGAAACCAGCATGCTGAGGACAGAAAGATTCACACAGTAAAAAAGCAGCATGGTAAAAGAAATGTGAATGTGAAAGAAAGAGAGGACATGGTGCATCTTATCACAGAAAGGAGGTGGAGGCCTTCAGCTGTCTATCCTCCATGCTTTTTTGCTTTGAGATGATGAAGTGGAGGACAGCATAAAATGATTCCAGACAAAAGCTCAGTCTCAGAAGGCAGAGAAACCAGCAATCTGTGGGGGAGAGAGCTGTGCCAATGAGGACTGTAGTGTTGGGTCCTTGCTATCACTGTCACATTGCCTCTTGTTTGGTCATGCATCCATCAACATAGCATACCACAGAGAATGGAAGGTGTAGATCTCCTCTCTGCCTTATTTGATCTAATCTGTCTCATTTTTTAGATCTCATGACACTTAAACCATGTCATTGCTACCTAACAAAGCTAAAAGTAACACACTGAATCAACATAAGAACCAAACACCAAACTACAATTCTCTGCTTCTAATTGCTACCAAAAAGCCACATCAACAATGTGTTGCAATGTGGAAAGGAAAGTAACATTGAAACAAGGCAGAGATCAAGTTTGCTTTTGCTAGTGCCAGGAGAAAGCTCAAGGAGTGCTTATTTAGATTGGAAGCATACATAAATGCTTTCCGAAATTTTTCGCTAAAAACAATGTTCTTCATCATGTCTAAATTTTACTTGGCACTAACCTCGGCCTCAAATTTTAAATGCCAATCTCCTTGAAATGCTCATGCATTCTGCCAAGGCCAGTTTAAACTTTTATTGTGTATCACACCTGAGCAATGTCTTGTTCAGCAAAAATTGCCATCATATATAGTTCTGATATCTCTGCTAAATGTCTATGTATTTATTGAGATTGGTGTAGGAGTGTGGCAGAAGATTCCCTGGTTTCATAAATGAAACTAAGAATAGAGCACAAATGACATTGAAAGAGGTATCAAATATCAAGTAATATATATGCTACTGCATATAATCTAACATGCTGCAGGACATGGTAATGACAAACACCACAAAGGACATTTGGATAGGAACACAATTTCATCAACACTGTTGGATGGCCCAAAGCATCTCCATCTGAAATCTTGTTCTCACCTGCCAACAGGATCATAATGTTCAAGTTTTTGAACTCATTTTTGGCAAATTTCATTCTGCCACAGTCTGATATAAAAACTTTCAATGTACAGCTTCTTCTTAGTAATGAAAAATTTTCTGTTTTTCGCATATTATGTCAAAAAAAAAAATCTTTTGTTACTGCAGTTAGTTTCAATCATGATGTTCATATATTTCACACCTCAATTCTCTGCTCATCTTGACATGGTGCCAGAATTTTCTCAAAATGGATGCAACTGAACCACCTCAAATATAAAGTGCTTAATTGATAAATAAATAGCAAACAAGCTAAGATGCTTGGCTGACAAGATATCCAAAGAAAAAGAACAACTGATGCAGGGCAATTGTAGCAGAAGTGTGACATTATTCAGGAACCAGCATAGTTTGTAGAAACCAGCTGACTGGTTGTTTCACCTCAATGTCTTGTACTACATTCATGACAATAAAATGCACATTTGGTATGTTTGATAGGAACTCCGGAGGAATTGAAGGATCAATAGATAATCCTCCGGGAGGATACATGAGTGAGGTATGGAGGTGGTGAAGAAGGGTGGCATAAGGTGCCACAGACAAAAGGACATGAACATTAAGGTTTACAAGAACTGCTACAAGGTCCAAAGAAGATGATGAAGATTTCTTGTTTAGCATACATACCGCAAACAGTGATGGAACCTGAAAGTGATAAGCCTTGGCACTGTCAACAGGGAAAAGAAAAGAAGAGAAGAGAAGGTTATGAAGCTAAAGAAGAAAGATGAAAGAAAATTCACAACTTTTAATCCTGGAAGAGCTAAGCAAAGTAGTAATATAGATAATAACCCACCAAAATTGTTGACTTTCTAGGATAAAAAGTACAAAAGAATGAGCAAAATTTTCATGGATTTTGTCTAGTTTATTAAAGTTTATGACCACTCTGACCTAATAAGTATCATGGAAGAACTCATCTCTCATAAGCCTGTTGAATGGCATCATCATGAATTTTCAGGGTGATTCCTAAATAGATCTTTTTCCATCCAAAGTATCTGAAAAATATTTCAGCACTTAATTAGTGAGCTGACCCCTAAGAAGGTTTGTTACAATACTATCATTTAAGAAGACAGGCTCATGATAATGTTACTAGAAGAACACTCTAAAGAAACAAGATGATCATCATTGATTCAAATGATTTCAATAACCCTCAAAACTTGCATCTAAGATCAAAAAGAGGAGGTGAGAAACAGTTCTGACATTTATCACAATGATTTAATATTTTAGGATTGTATACATTCTGTAATAACCTAGAAGACATCATCTTTTATGTTAATTACATTAACGTAATATTTCGAGCCTTTGTAAACTGCCCAGTAAATTATGCGAGCGATGGAGAGAGTCGATGGCAGTAGGGTGCACTAGCAAAAGTTGTAGGGAAGGAAAAATAAATAAATAGGAGTAAAAATAGAATTAGAAGGGTTATGGGTAGTAAAATATTATTTTATTAATTTCTTAAGTGATTATGAATAGGAAGGGAGTTGTGAATTGTAAGAAGGGGGCTCTAAATAGTAAGCTCCCTCACATATCTCCAATTTCTAAAATGCCCAAACATAAGCATATCCATTGTGTGGAACTTTAGCAAGCTAAAAGTGATTTTTTATATTAAAAAAGATTTAACGTAATCCATATATCAATTGAATACCTAACCACCCCACATGTAAGGATAAGCGTAGAGACATAAATCTCTCACAAAGTAGAAGAATTTTCATAAAAATACAATGAGAATAGGAAAAGTTATTCCACCTGAAACTTGAATCAATTTAGATAAATGGATGTAACAGCACTCAAAGTCAAAACCAAAATCGAGAATGCACTAATCTTTTTCCCAATTCATAATGCAAATTGGGAACCTAAGTGTCTGATGTTATATATATGGAATCACACATATCATGTTCATATTGGGATTAGGTTGAAACCGTAGAAAGCAAAACAAAGATGAAAACTTGAACACGAAGAGAAAAAAAAAATCTTGATTTATAGGGTTAAGAGTGAATTATGCCCATCAGGCTCACCCAAGGTTTAGGTCGAAACCCTAGAAAGCATAACAAAGGAAAAGAAAAGTACATGAAGAAAGAAAACCTCATTTCTTGAACCAAAAGAAGATCTATATCTCTCTATCAACCAACAAAGAGGAAAACATTGACATAAAGAAATAAAACCTTCTCTGATCTATTAAGTAAAAATTTGATTGTTCGATTGAGATATCGATTAAAAGTCAATCGATATCCTATTCCGCATTTGTTTCTAATTGGTGTCAGGAAATACTAAATAGATGTTTAAGATTTCAAATCTTACAAAACTATAATGAGGGTATTCTTGACAAAGTCAACATAATGTTTAAATTAGTTTAGAAGTACAACCCATTATTTACTATTTACAACGTTATTTTAAAAAAAATTAATATTTCTAAACTATCTTTTTACAAATGGACATAAATATCCTCTTGTTCCTCTTCTTCTTATTCCTCCTTGAAGCACAATGTGAGGGGGTGGTGAGTGGCATCGGCAGTACTGACAAGCAACATCAACAATGATGACATCAATAAGGAGCATCATTGAGGGTGAATGATGGCGATGATGAGGAGCAGAATAAAATAAGGGGTTGTGAGAAAGAAAAAAAAAGGGGATAAAATCAATAATAATAGAGTTGTAAATAATAAAATAATATTTTTATTATATTTTTAAGGGGGTTGTTAATAGTAAGGATTATAAATAATAAACTTCTTAGTTTAAGGAGTGAGGTGTAAGGTCACGTAAGACAAAGCCTCTCTGAGCTTAGTTAGTAAGGTGTCCATTAAATTCCAAGACTTTTAAAGAGCTTATGAACTCTTATGTGTATGTGTATAGGAATGCACATAATATACATTTTGTAGTATAATTTTGGGATTATTATACAAAGATATCAATTAATGTCGAAAACAATCACATGCTTCATTGGACGATTGTGAAATTATATCACATCAAACTCGAAGAATATATAATAATCATATCCTAATTGTTAACATACAAGGGACAATGTCATATAAGACATACAATGTCAAGGTATTAGCCATAAAACACTATAGTATTGATCATATAACATTGAGGTATTGACTACATGACCAAAAAGTTATCAAATAAGTCGTCGTTTTGCAATCACAAAAGAAGAAGATCCCGAGCTCATTACCAAAAGAAAATCAAAATTATCTTTTTATAATAATAAATTAAGTTCTAAGGTACAACATGCTGTCTTTCTTTTTTCTCTTCTTAGTTTTGTATTTTGGATTAATAAGAAAAAAAAAAGAATATCCTAAAATTTCAAGATATATTATATAAACCCTTACATCTAAGCATAAATTGGATTAGGTCACATGAGTAGCTTAACCTTGATCGTGGGGTTTTATCTAAACTTAAATCAGTGCATAATATATGATATATAATTTTACATTATTAACATGAACAAAAATAAAAAGAAAGGAAATAAAAGATGGAAGAAAGACAAAGAGTCATAAACCGACTGTTAGATGAACCGTTCTAATGTTGATGGGTAATCATTCGATAGAAGCGGTCAGAAAACATGGTAAGGAGAGAGAGAGAGAGAGAGAGAGAGAGAGAGAGAGAGAGAGAGTTGGAAAAGTAGGCGAAAGCTTGGCAGATGCCACTACTTTTCTTCACCACCATCTCGCTTTTCATGTATGCATGATTTGATTCCATGATTCATGTAGGAAAAGTAGGGAGAGGAGCTCACCTTGGATTGCTCCGAGTATGCAATGGGGGGTTTCATGAGACACGACCGAGTTCCTTAACCTTCGGGGAACGACATGTCAGCCACCGCGGACTGCATCTCCTTCCTCCCCACCCGCTGCCCGGTTTGGCTGGATGACAGTGACCTGACACGGAGAAGACCCCGACAGAGCCGTAAGCAACAACAGCGTCTTGCGCCGACAAGCCGGGTTGCAGTGCCCCATCGCTCCATCTCCGACCAAACCCGAGGTTTCGAATGGTGGGCCGCACGTAACACAGTTCCACCTCGACTTCAACCTTCGTGCGTGTAGGAGTTCGCAGGTCATGGTGGATTGGGAAGAAACGTTTTGCACATTGGTGACGCATGGCCACGATTTCAAATGAGTGGAGCGCAGTGTTGCAGGTGGACTGATAGCCACTGCTTGTCCCACAGCCGAAGGGAGCTGTGAATTCTTGTGTACATCGTTCATGTATATCCACGTTGAGGAAAAAGGTGGGCAGATGCGGTCTGCTATCATCGTCATCATCATCATCGGAGCTTAGACAAAAAGGAGTTTAGGCTTTAAGATCCATGGCTGCAAAGGTGATCATCTGCGAGAACTTGCTCTCGAGCTCTCGATTAACATAGTTTACGGTGTGGAGTATTATCTTGCGCTCGTTTGATCCAACAACTCGACTTGGATGATAAATCATGCACTTGTGGTCTACACACAACAGGAGATCTGATGACCTATTTTACGGCAGATCTAACGCAGAGATGCGGCAGTGGCTGCTCCAGATTCTGACATATGTGGTGTGCGCGAGCAGTGACGCTGTTCCCCGAGCTACAGTGGTCGCCGCCGCCGACGAAGCTCGCGTGTGCTAGCTCTACATGGCGTGAAGAGGATGATCAGCTGTTACGCTGGCGAACAGCGCGGCAGTGAGCTGCTCCTGGGTGTAGATGCGGCTCGTCATCTTCACGGTCACCTGCTGGATCATGAGGTCCTTCACCACCGAGACGTTGGCGTAGTACACCTCGAGGTCCAGCTCCCTCAGCGCCATCATCAGCCTCGCCGCCGGGTGGCACCTCCGGTCGCTCTGCACCCGAATCATGGCCTCCCAGCCCAGTATCTTCACCTCCACCTCCACTTCGCTGCAGTGCCCGGGCCGGTTCGACGCGGCGGTCCTGGGGCCCGCAGGCGGCATCTGGCGGCCGGATCCGGACTCTCTTTCCATCTTGATGGCGCCGAGCTCCGACTGCAGTTTTCGTTTGTCGGACTCGAGAGCCTTCACGTTGGAGCGGAGCTCGTTGATGTAGGTGACGGCGTCGGCGAGGAGGGAGGCCTTGTCCATCTTGGACACGTTGGGGACGACGGAGCGGAGGGCGTAGAAGCGCTGGTTCAGCTTCTCCCGGCGCTGCCGCTCGGCCTCCACGTGGTCGAGCGGCTCCTCGCGGCCGTTGGCAGGCTTCCGGCCGCGCTTCTTGGGCCTCTTCTCCGGGGGCTCCATTACGGCGCTGCTTGTCACCTCCCGGGCGGACGCCTCGAGGTCCGAGTGGTCCGAGTCTGCGCCGAAGAGATTCCCGCCTCCGCTGCCGCCGCCGCAACCGCCCTCGGACTTCACTGCCGCCACCGCGACATCGGCGGACGAGGAAAGGAATGCCTCGTCGTTGCTCTCCCTCGACGTCGCCTTCTTGATGTCATACGATATGTGGTTGTCGACGTAGAGGGCTCCGCCGCCTGCCGGAGTGGAGGGAATCGTTTTGATCTCGCCGGTGAAATTGAGGTTAGGGTTGTCGGTGAGACTGCCGGAATTGGGTTTATTGAAATGAGAAGGGGGCTTCGGCGCCGAAGGCTCTGACATCCAGAGCATGCAGGGACCCAGCACCCCTTGCTCCGCCAGCGCCGGCTGCGGTGGAGGCCAGGATGCGGCCGCGGGTCGGCCGCCACAGCCTTGGCCGAAGAGCAATCTGACCTTGCTCAAGATCTCCGAGTTCTGGAAGATGTCGTGCGTCGAGCCGAGCTCCACGACGCCGCTCTCCAGGGGGACGCAGGCCATCGTCCTCAGCCCGAATGTCTGCGCCTGCCGCACCCGCTCACACGGTGCCGCCGCCATGCGGTCCGCCCCGGTGATCCACGCCGGCGAGCCTGAGAGAAAAGCCTGGCCGGGGTGGCCAGCGCCGGGAGCGAAGGTCTGGGTCATCGACACGAGGAAGAACCACTCGGTGTCGGTGACCTCCTCGTCCGCCGCGTCGTCTCCTCCGCCGCATCCCTCGTAGAGGAGGGTGTTGAGCTCCCGGAGCACGCGCTTGCGATGCTCCTGCTCCGCCGTCGACGACGCACCGCTGCGGAGCGGCTTCCGCTTGTCCTCCTCGCAGCCCCTGTAGTAGCCGTCGCCCCAGGTGAGAACGGCGGCGCCGCTGGCAGGGGAGGACTGCCAGAAGATGGCGTAGGTCCATTTCTCCCGGGCGCCCTCGATCAGCGAATGGAGGCGCTGCTGGAGGGTGTCCGGGCTGAAGTGCGCCGGAGCCGATGAGGTGACGGTGGAACGGGTGGAGGAGGTGGTGGATGAGGAGGAAGCGGGGATGGAAGCCGGAGGCAGAGGTAGCGGCGGCCAGAAGCTGTGGTGGTCGGGGGCGGCGACGGTGGCCGAGGAGGAGAGGAAGGCCTCCATGGCGGACGCGTTGTCGTCGTTCCAAAGGTTCATGAGAGCGGGGCGGTGACCCGACCGTTCCATCCGGAGGAGTAGGAACGGGGAGATAGGGTGCCGTCACCGCCGGTGGAGTTGGCCACCGAGCGAGCGAAGGAAGGAGGAGGGGTGGTTGGTTTGATGCGGCAGTTGAAGGCGCCTTTAATAGGGGACGGAGGGGCAATTGGGTTTTCGGTCGGGTGGGACCCGTGGGGCCTACTGGATGGCCCCAGGTTTGTCCCACGACACCGACGCGGTTCACTCTCACCTCTCGCGTGAGGTGGTAACTTCTTATCGGGTTTTCGCTTCTCGATGTGATCCGACTTAGCCTTCTCCAGGTTCGGATCGGGTCCATAATTCTCGAGAAAAATCTTGAATATTTATATATTTTTTTCCATACCATGCCTCACTATTTAAAAAAATATTATTATTTATTATAATCCTAACATATCACCTGACAAGAACTGATCACATCGCATGGACAGACTTTGATGAAAGAATCTCATATTTGTAAGATTCATATTATCATTTAAAATATCTTTTAATAGGCTTATAATATTTTTTGGCACCTTAAATCTATTCAAAAACAACATAACAAAGGTAAATTGACTTAAGACAACATTAATCTTACAGAAATATGATCTCAAATAAGTATCATTGTTGGTATATGAATAAGAACAAGAATATAAATTTCCTCCAGAATCCATCCTCATTACAATTAATAAATAAATCAAAGATACTTTAAATAATAATAATGATAATAAAATATGTTATTATAAAAGGTTTAGTTCATGTTAAGAAGGCCATATTAACACGGCAGCTTTGGTGCACATTTTTCTCGTTACACGAGAAACAGATGCACCGATGACTCTCTTGTTTCCGGCCAAAGCTGAAGATTCCATGGCCACATCAATTTTGACTCTAATTAGTCGATGTATGACAATGGCATGCATGCCGTGGAAAAAAAGAGTCACATAAATTAGGAAAACGCTCTTTCCAACAGTTCTCCTAAATGTCTTGTCTCCCTCGGAGCTTCCCAATTTTGACTTAATCATCATCCGATTACTATTTTCAAATATAAAAAAAAACAAATAACAACAAAAAAATTAGTTCGTAACAAATTTAATCTGCTCCATCACTTTTAAGTCGATAAACATCGATGCATTCACAGCACAGTCAGCACCACCAGGCAGGACACACAATTCCACGTCATCATCGAATCGAACAGTGCGCGTCGACGGCGACGGTGGTACGACTGGTGTCGCGACCTGAGGCGGGTGGCGACGCGAGCGAGCCGTGCCTGTCTCCTTCGCTCTCCTGCGCGCTGTCGGTGGGCACACTGTGCGCTGTGGAACATGGAGCCCGAGCCCGCAACGCTACCGGAGTAGGAGACGCGGATGGCGTGGTCAAATGTGAGGCGGGGAGATGCCAAGACGAACCACCGTTGGTCAAATGCTTGACCTCTCCCCACGCCCACGACTTACGGTCCTACGCAACGAGTTGACTTTACGTCACGTTAATTGAGTTGAGCTACGGTAAGATGGTAAAAAGGCCCGAATGTTGTCATCGTAGAGCGAGCATTCATCGTCCTCTCTGTGTTCATTCCGATGCCCCCTTCGTGTCGCGATCGGGACGAGCGAAGCCGGACCTCATCAAATTAATTGTCATTTAGGGGCGAAATGAGGCCGATGATTAGATTAATGAGTTAGGTAAGCATCTCAGGATATATGGTCACATGTAACACGATGTCAAGGTGGTGGCACGTGAACTTCTTCCACTCGCGGGTGGCCGGCGGTGGCTGATGGATGGAGACGGCCGCCCAAGGCACAGGTGTCAGCATCTGCTCCGAAGCGGGGATGGATGGAGACGGCCGCCCAAGGCACAGGTGTCAGCATCTGCTCCGAAGCGGGGATTCCCGCACGAATCGTGATGCCCGGGGGTGGGGGGGGGAGTGTGTGTTTCTGGTGGGCGCTTGCTGTGATCGCGACCCGGTGGATGAACCCGGGCAGGGTGCGTGATTCGAGGTGGGGCCCGACACGCGGTTGTCCACGCTTCCGGTCGGGTGCATGAATGCGGGCCCGACTTGTGGGGCATCACTTATTTCGCTCGTATCCTCGACTTCGGCCTCCGTCTCCATCCAAACCTACAGTGTTATTGCCTCGGACATCTTTTACGAAAAATGAATGATTGAAATGTAATTTGATAAAGTTTGTTGAATCATTTGGAAAGTGAATTCGACACGTCATTATCACACCGATACTTTATATTTTCTTAAAAAAATTACATTTATTAATTTGATTTTAATATATAAATATTATAACCTTTTTTTTTTACATATTTTTTCTCGTTTATATTGATAAAATTGTTTCTTTACGAACGTTCTGGTGATCAACACAATGTTGAGCATTTGATATTGATGAGTAAAACTGAACATATTGATGAGTAAAAGGTTGATGAAATAGAGTTTGATGGGTGAGATGAGGCCATGAAACAACCCTCGTCATATCGGTCATCGGTTGCGGATTGGGGAAAAGAGAGTCGAGGGCATCGAGGAGGCATAGTTCTTCCCACCATTTCTCTGTCACCTTGGCGATTTTCCCCGCCCGCCCCCCCATTTCTTCTCGCATTGTCATCGCAGAGACCTGGACATCTTTTCCGCGGCCTTCGTAGGCAACGATACCTCCACGCGCCGGAGCATTCCTCGCTGCTCGCATGCAGGTTCCTCTCTCTCAGCATCGCGCAGCACCAGGACGTGCTTCGCATGCGGGTTTCTCAACAGAAGACTTGATTAGATCTAGAAAGATCGGGTTTTCCTGCATAATTTCTCGGATTTCCGCGGGCTTTTCATTTCGACAAACAGGTGCACGGCAACTTATCATCTTCTCCGTTGTGATCGGATGACCCGATGATAAATATGTACATACAATTGACATCTCTGGCAAACGACATAAGAGGACAAGCGCACCACCATCTCTTCATCTATCACAACACAAAAGGGGGAAACTCCCTCTCAAACACAATGAAGTCTCCGCAATCGCAGTAAAAGGATGGGACAAGGCAATGCGAATTGTGATGTACGGTGCCTTTCTATAGCTGTGGTGATGGTGTGCATGTGGACCTCTTATCATAAGCCCAGAAGTCGAATCCTCGCGGTGATGTTTCCTTTTATCTCATTTTCTTAGCTTTGTTATTTAAATGAGAGTTTATATAGAATCTTACTGTTCCCAATCACTTGTTACCAATATTATTTTTTTTAAAAATAAAAATTATAAATAGTAAAGAAGGAGTTGTAAATATTGATCTCCTTCGTAGATATCTGTCATGCATCATACATGTAATAGTTTTGGAAAATCTAAATGCCTAATGAAATTTCAATACTTTTATGCTTCCGGCTATATTTGATTCATATATGAATATGCATAAATTTACGGATGATAAAATATTCATGTATTCGACCCAAATTGTTGGGATCTTTTAGTTTTGTTATTATATAAAACTATACATAAATAGTTGGGACTTTATGATTTTGTTACTGTTGTATAATAATATACATAAACATAAAACTTACTGATTTTATGAATATACATTTGTATACATATATATTCATAACAACTTTGCAGAGTAAATTGCTTGGGATTCATTGCTGAGGGTTTTAAGACAATGTTGGCTGATCCTTTTTTGTTTGGGGGGTGCTAATCCAGCTAAGTTGTCTTGTTGGGCAAACAAGATGAGAGAGGATTCTTTAACTTAGGTGGGATATTTTTAACCCAGGTTGAAATATAGTGGGTTAAATAAACCTCTAACCAGTAGTTTAATCCTTAGTCCATGGTCTTTGAGAGTCCTGTGTAAATATTGCTGTTGGTACGAATGAGCTTAAGCAGGGGGAGGTACATTAAGCTTTTGACAGACCAAGTGGCTTGTAGGTTTTGTGCAAGACCTTCACTGGTGCTAGATTTTAGAATGTCCTGCAATTATCACCATTGGCAAGTGAAGTTGGTTTAGTTATTTATCAAAGATGCTTATGCTCTGTCCCAGTTTGATTAGATTGGTAATGGTATTGTTCTGATCTTTATTAATTTACCTCTATTTTCTAATTTGATCCGCATTCAGAATTTTAAGGACTCCAAAATAATTCAGAATTGTTAGATTTATCATATTTTTTTCAATCAGGATGTAAAATGAGAGTCTGGATTTAAGATTATATCAGTAATCAAAGATAATTATAGTTAGCAGATGAGCAATTGGATAAGAAAAGAATAAGGGAGGGAAGTACAAGTTTATGGTCTGCAATAATAACCTTTGAATAATCATCTACAACATTTTGACACAGAGATGCAAATCATGTCATCATAAAGTACAGTTGACACAAGACTGAAGAAGATAGTATTAGCCATCCAAACTCATGCTTTCCATGATGACCTTCACACCTTAGACATGCCAGAAGGAAGGATTAGCCTAGAGAAGAAGCTCTATACATTTGGTGTCACAAGACAGCTTTGCATAAGAGATGGAAGAAGCTCTCTGATTCAAGGTACTCAAATGCTAGGCTTTTTGCTCAATGCTTGGAGAAGCCTGTCAAATGAAGAACCATTTAGGGCACTGACTTCAACAATGAAAAATGTGATCAAAGCATGAAGGATTTAACATGGCTTTCATGTCTCAATTATCACTTTGTACAGATTTGGTTGATGCTTACTCCAATGGAAGTAACAAAGTTGCAGACTGCACATTTCACCGATCTTGCTCCATATTGATACATCAGCAGCATTTGGCAGTTCCCACAGTTCACATGTGCTACCTGATTTGCTGGAACCAAACATGTTTATTGAACTTAATATATGTGTCAGCAAGCAATATATACATATATATGTATATAAATAAAATAAACCCTTCTTTTATGTTTGTGAGCTGTTAGTGACAATAGGAAAATGAAATGTCTCTACAATGAAACCTATATATTCTAGCTACATCATGGACTAAGAATTTAGGTAGACAGAGAACGGCCCCATGATTCGGATGGACACTTGTGAAGCTTGAAAGAGGTGTTTGGAAAAGTTGTATCCATAGTGTTTCAGCTAGAATAGTCATTTATACACAATATGTTCAGGCATCTGTTGATATGCGTCTGCTGTAGTTTAAAGACATGCTTTTACATAGAACAGCAAAACATATAACCCCACAGAAAACTGATCCAAAGGCGGCCTTAAGAGAATTTTCTATTACTGCTAGCTGTTCCAAAAAAACAGAGAAAATTCTGATTCAAGAGGATCTAAATGCATGTCGATTAGGTATCGGCGGCCAGTGTGCCACCAAAGTGTCTCAAGTTCATTTTGTGTGCAAAGGATGTGTTAATTATCCTGCATATAAATGAATTGGAATGTCAAGAAATGAGTCTGCCATGTGCTTCATCAGGATTTCTTTCGAGTGATGCACATTTGTCAGCAAGTATATGTGAAAGAATGATACTAACTGAGCCAGTAATTGTCATCTTCATGCAACAATTGTGTTTGGAAAATGTCATTTATATTATGAGAAATTCAGCAAGTAAATCTGACACTGGACTTTTGATCAGGTGCACCTGCTCACCTTCCAGAGCCAGATTTACCGTGTGGCAGCAAGAACACTGAACGCTGCTTGCTCCTCGTATATACATCAGTAGCGTGTGGCATCCTCCACAGATCAACTGTGCCATTTCTGTTCCTGCAGCAACCTCAAACATCTGCTCAGAGTGGACATTGCAAAGCAGGAATCGATCGTTGAGGAGGCCGGTAAGGCTTCCTGATCTCTCACTGTGTGCTGTGCAAGATAAGCTGGACGGTGATGGGGGAAAAGATGAGATTACCAGGAGGAGGTACGGTGGTCACCGCCCTGCAAACAGCACAGCATACTGATTTCGCCCCTTGTGGATAGAGAAGGAGATTTCTACAGCCAGAACAAACAAGTTGGCCCTGCCCGCCTGTGCATGAAACCAAGAAACATTTACCTTCTGCAGCAGCATTTGGTAATCTCATCACGGCTTAGAAATCAACACAAGTTATGCAGCTTAACGATCCATTCCTAAAGCTTTCGGTTGATGTTTCCAGGAATAGCTAGATAAAAAAAGATCTAGTATTTGTTCGATTTGTATGTTCTTTATGACAGATAAAGCTATAATTTAGAGAGAGAGAGAGAGAGAGGCACAAGGATCCCTACCATTTGGTGGTGCTAATGGAGGTGGAGGTGTGGGAAATGGAGCAAGAGGGACCGGCATTCGCTCGACTGTACCAATATTGTTCTCCTCAAAACTGGGTAAGCCTTCAACCTCGCAGAGACAACCGGATTCTTCAATCTCCCATTGCTGCCTGTGCCCAAACAAAGAAGCCTAATCGAAGTTGCGATGCATATTTCTGCTCTTCGGTTGATCTCACACGAAATTTATGACCTCCTGTAACAATCAGCCACCAGAAGACAACCTCAGAACGACGCCATGTTCATCAAGGAGAGGTCTCCTCCGAGTCCTGTCACTGGTGGAGCAGAGCGGTGGTGGCGGGTGAGACTGAGCGCTCTCGCAGTGGTACACGGTCGAGTGAGGGATGGTGGGCCTTCAAGATCACATTGCCTGCTCCTTTGCGTCCTTGCACTGTTCTTGACTCTTTACCCCCTTTTGCTCCACGCACCGGTGACCCTGCGGCCCACGAACCTCCACGTACCGCCGATAGACCTCAAATCTTGATGAGTACTTCTCTGATTTGAGAGAACATGAGAGTTTAATATCGATTGATTTCTTTGCTAATAGCTTAAATTTTTAGGAGGATTTGTGAGCAATTGGATTGTAAATAGTAGCTTGTGATTGTTGCAAGTCAGAAGACACAAAATATTTGGTAGTTTATGATATGCTTTGATATAAGATAAAGGAGTTTATACCATGATGTGTTTCTTTCACATCATGCCAAAGGGCAGTCCTTTTTCCACAGAACAAACAAATGGAGCTCCATGTCTCGATCTAATCACCATAGGTCGATGATCTGTGGTCTGTGACGCAGCTTTGATTCAGTTCACCTGGTGGAGGAGGTGAGGTGATTAGAGGTGGATAAGAGCATCATCATCTTCCTCCAGTGTGTAAGATGATGCTTTGAGAAGCCAATATCTCCAGAAGATGTTGTATCTGATGGAGGCTTCAGGTCCCTTTCAGTTCAGAACAGGCTTGTTCATGTTCAGAAAAAGGAAAAAAAAAAAAAAGAGGAGAATACTTGTGCCATCAACATGTTCATGATTGGTTTATCCATTGTGTTTTAAGTCCACTTATATGAGACTAAAATGAGATGTTGTATCTCTTGTTCAAGACTTTACCTACTCATCTTGTGATATGTGAACAAAATGGGATGCTATGTTTTCTTATTTAAAACTAAAAATGAGGTATTGTAATCTTTTCCATTTTAGATTATCCTCATTTTCTTCTTTTTTTGTACTTCAATATATCTAATATCACATCAACTTTAATGCCGTAACTATCACGACTCGTCGTTAGCTTATTCGATTTGAATAATTAGTCCAAGACGTTTAGGTCATATTAGTAATAAATAGTATAGTCGTATAGCCGTTATAATTCAATTAATTTTTTTTATCAAAATAAATGGAAGATATTTTGTAGGATTGGTACCACAGCCTTGTCACTGACTTCAAATCATTTTCACTAGTGTGTTACAATCCAAGTACAGAAGGGTCCCTCCCACCAACACTGTGGGGATCAATGAAAGAAGAAGATATCTTTGTGCAATCTTGCCTTGCTTGTACTGTTGTGAAGTGTCAACATTGGAGGCCCTGCAGCTTCAGCTGATGATGACTCCAACATGGACAACAACAATGGTGAGGGACCAAATTTCCAATGAAACAGCCCCCAGTTTGCGCCATGGTGGAAGGCCACCAGCATTTCAATATGTATTATCCTTCCAAATGCCTAGAAGGCCAACCATCCATGTCTCAGCCACTGGTAGCACAACATCCACCATTCCAAACCAGCAAAATGCAGCCCTCCAGGCTGTGGAAGCTGGGAGTTATTCCTTGCAGAATGCAACAATGGAAGAGAAATCAAATGGACCACTTGGCCAGGAGACAAACCTCCTCCCTGGAAGTTTCTGAAAACAGATTTGGAGAAGTGCAGATGAATTAGCAGCAACATTGGGTTCTCTAGTTGTTCTATGGTTGATAGAAGTTGCATGCAAAGGAAGTGATGCAAGCACATACAAACTTGCAGCAACAAGGGCATGCACTGTGGATCAAGAACACAGAGAAAGGCAAAAAAAAAATTGAAGATAGCAATTCAGAAACGTACAGGAAGTGAAAACTTACACAGACAGTCCCACGTTCCTCCTGTTCATCACAATAACTACGCATCCAGGTGGTCCATGTATCACAATTATATAGCTTGGACCATTCTTCGGAGTTAGGCATGCGGGCTCCTCGATTGCCTCGAGCGGATTCACATCTTCCAATTGTTAGATTACGTGGTCTGTTATAATCGGATGAGATATATGATATAACTAATTGGATTCTGATATCAGTATCGGTCAATAAAAAAGAAGTTTATATTTTGATAGGATACCTTAGGGGATACCCTTGATGAAAGGAACTCCCCTAATAACTTATTCTAAACCCTCTGCTCTCGTCTATAAATAGATAGAACCTCGGGGAACTTAAAAGGACAATGACAGAAGCAACACAGAAGTATTTAAGAGTTGCGTAAAGATTAACAACACAGATGCATCTAAAAGTTGCATAAAAGAAAATATTTCACATACATCGATCGAGAGATTACAGTCTCCCTCTCAATCTCCCTGAGCCATCAATTAAAGTGATCCTGTGAAAGGATAGGAAGAAAGGAGAATGAGTCTAGTTCTCCTTGTAAATTGGCAGAGGCATTGGATCTAAAAGAAGGTATTCAGATCTTTCCCATTTCTTTGCATATAACATCAAAAGGTACACATCGTTAAAACAGATCTATTGTTGTTTGATTTTGATCATAAAATTAAAGTTTTTCACATCATAAAAGCATAATTAAAGACTTTTTATGCTTACACCAATCCATCTCCAATGGCACTAAACTAGTTACTTAGGCCATGCAATGAATCCCTGACCCACAGTGCAGTTTTCGTTGGTCCCATGAATTGTAAACTTCCAAGGGGAATGACATTGACTTATAAATCAGAAGTCATAGGTGTAAAAGTCAAATAATCAGGAACAAGTTGGAAAGATATTGTATCTCTTGACAAGCATATTTACATGGTTATTGTCGCTGGGGCAATCAACAAAGTCTCGAGAAAGATAAAGAATTCAAGTATGAATTATGAATTCTTCTGTTTCTCCCTCACAAATGATACGATGGGACAGAAGATTTAGTGATTAAAGATTTAATAAGAATATCATCGATTTTTGTTTTCTGATGTTACTGTAGAAAAAATTAAATAAAAAAATAGTTTAATGATATAATAGAGGAGGGTAAAGGATTCTCTTATCCAACAAAACCTAACAAGAAGGTTAAAAGAACAAATAGGAAGAAAATTATTAATATTATTTGTTTTTAGATCACTATTAATATTATTAATAACTATTGATAATAACTCCATAACAATTCGTCGAGATAAGTTAGAAAAGTTTTATTAAAGTAAAAGTTATATAGGTCATAGATGGAGGAAGGTGGAGACTTGGAAAGCATATGAACATATTCAGAGGAATATTGGATCAATTAAAGAAAGTTGATACGAAGATTGATATAGAAGATAATGCATTATTGCTTCTTATATCGATCGTCGACTCCTATATTAATTTTATGGAGATGATTCTATATATGATAGATATAATAATTCTTTGAGATAAAGTTTTAGTGTCTCATGCTAATAAGAAAAAAGATAAATCTGGGAACATAAATGGTGAGACATTAGCTACTCAAGATAAAGGTTGATGAGGAAGATTTTTTTATAATAGTATATCTCAACATAGCAAGTTGAGATAAAGAGTTGGATGGTGTTTAGTATTATATTAACAAAGAGAATAAGCATATAAGATAAAATTGTTCGAGGAAAAGGAAATAGAATGCTATTTTGTGACAGATAGTGACAGAGATGCCCTCACAATCTCTAAAGGTTACAATATATTTTTCCAAAAGAGTTGATTTTTATATCCTGCTTGTGTTAATTATGTTTTCTTTTAGAAAAATTATTTTGATTCACTAAATGATAAAATGAATAGTAAATTGAGTTTGGACGACGACTCTAAAGCGGAGATCATGGGTGTCAATAAACGAAAAATCAAAATGATTAATGAAGTGATGCATATTTTAGTAGATGTGACTTATGTTCGATATGAAAAATCTAATTTATTTAAGTCTTTTAGATTCCTAAGATTATGTTTGCTGGAGATGGATATCTAAAAAAAGTCACTTTTTTTCTAAAAGCAAAAAAAAAAAAAAAAGAATTTATGTTAAAGGATTTATAAGGAAGTTATGCTTAAATAAGAATAACTCAAAGTTTTATAATTCATCTCACATGATGAAAATTTTGATTCTTCTCTGTGGATATGGATAAGATTTCATGAATCACGTTAAATCTTACATCGACTTTCTTGTATAATTTTTATCTTATTGATCTTTGGGTATTATTTTAATTTTAAAATTTTCCTCTCGTCCTCCAAAGTTTCAAAAGATCAAAACTTCAAAATAGTTATTTCTAGCGCTCAAATTTTAATCACTCATATCATAAAAAAATAATTTTGTTATTGTGCAATCACCATAATAACCTGTCAAGTATCAGTTTTAGTTCTCTTAAGGTTTCTTTGTATTAGATTTGGAAGAAGTTTATCTCAACAAAGTACACAACAAAATCTTGTACTTGGTTTTCACATAGTGAATATTTTTATTTTATCTTCTTGGACATTAATGGGAAAATGGACCATATAAATCTTGCATCAATTATTTTTTCCTAAAATTTATAATTTATTATTGATTCTTTGGATTATTATTTTGCATCAGCATAGAACACGTGGCAGAACGTACAAGAAGACTAATGGGCTTCAATCAGGCAAAGGTGGGCATTGTCTGTGGAGAGAATATGGGCTCAAGGCCCATTATAGGCCCATTATTTGTAAACGATTTGATAGTCTTTTGGCATTAAAGATTGTGTCTTGAAAATATATAAATATAATAATGTTTATCGACTTTATCAATAATGAGGTATTAATCACATGACGTTGATACGTCATGATATCATTATGTCTCCACCTGGTTAGCTTAGGTACAAAATATTTAACATATCAATATCCAGGTCTAATAAGTTTGGAGATCCAAATATGGAATACTCTTCCGATATGTTAGGTCAAATATTGGGTTATGTCGAATCACAATTAACTATGCTAATAAATGGATTTAATTTGAGTCTTTATGTCTTCATCATGTGGTCCATCGTCCATCATCCATCATCCATTATCCATCATCCATCATCCGACCACTTGTCAAAATCCAGATGGCTGACCTTTGTACGTCCATCATCCACCGTCAATTCTTTTCGTGGAATGATCCGACGGCCCTCCAACCTGACCGGAAGCCCTCCGCGGGACGGCTTCGGCTTTCCTCCCCTCCCGCGCCGAGCCGCCCTCATCTCGACTCTCGCCCGACCTTAATCGACGTCTCCTCCCGTCATCCCCCCAGAGCAGCAGAACGCAATCGCTCCCCGATCCCAACACCGATCGCGCCCCGCCGTCTCTGATGGGCAGCAACGCTAGGGATAAATCGGTGCGTGGCGGCCGGAAGGCTCGCCGCGCCCCCAAGCACGCGCCGGAGTCCGCTGCCTCCGTGCCCGCCCCTTCCTTCCCCGCTCACCCTGCTGCTCCCTCGGCCGATCCGGATCCCCACCATTGCTCCGCTAGCGCCAACCCCAACCCGATCCCGGGCGGCTACGATGACAACGGCGGATGGGGCTGCTGCACGGAGGAGCAACTGGAGGAACTCCTCCTCAAGAACCTCGACTTCTTCTACAGAGAGGCGCTCGCGCGGGTCGTGTCGATGGGCTACGACGAGGAGGCCGCGCTCCGCGCTGTCCTCTGCAATGGCCGCTGCTACGGGTCGTCGGATGTCGTCTCCAACATCGTCCAGAATGCCGTGGCGCATCTCACCGCTCCCCCGCCGCCGCCGCCGCGGGCGGCCCACCAGGATCCCTCTGCGGTCGCGGCCGTGCCCGGGAACGGGTTTGCCGATCTCCGCCACCTCCAGGAGTATTCCCTCGCCGAGATGGTCTGCCTCCTCCTTCAGGTGCGCCCCAATCTCACTCGCGGTGATGCCATGTGGTGCCTTTTGATGAGCGACTTGCACGTCGGCCGCGCCAGCACCATAGAGATCCCGGTACCGTCTGCCGCCACCTACCCCTCCACCGCCTCTACCTTGGCCCCTGTCGCTGCCCCCACCACTGCTGGCGGTGCTATCGGCGAGTTTACTCCTGCTGTTAATCTTTGCAAGTTTCATGCGGCCACCGTCACGGCTGCCGCTTCCGTCAGCAATGGTAATGCTGCTGACCCAATCCAGCCTTCTATGAAACCCGCCCCGAGGCGTCCTGCCTCCACATTTCCTACTGCTTCAGGTTTTCGCCCTTTCATAAAGCCACCTGCACGTCCAGCGGCCTCTGATTTGGCTTCAGACGATGAACAACTGAAGGAGTATATTGCTTCTGCTCGCGATAGAGTGGAGAATGGCTCCCTGGACACTGGTGTCGTGAATTCTGTGCTCAAGGCTTTGGAAGGCATGAGCCTAGAGGACAACGGCATCGAGGATCCAAAAAAAGAGATGATCTTGGATGTCATTCGCCAAATTCGGGACCTCGAGGCTCAGGTGAAGGAGCGCCAAGAGTGGGCTCAGCAGAAAGCATTGCAGGCTGCTCGCAAGCTGAGCAATGACCTAACGGAGCTGAAGGTGCTGAGGATGGAAAGGGAGGAAAACCAGCGTCTGAAGAATGGGAAGCAGGCATTGGAGGACACAACCATGAAACGATTGTCTGAAATGGAGAATGCACTAAAGAAGGTGAGTGGGCAGGTGGACCGAGCAAATGCTGTGGTACGGCAGCTAGAAACAGAGAACGCGGAGATAAGAGCTGAAATAGAGGCTTCCAAGCTGAGTGCATCAGAGTCTGAAAGGACATGCACCGAGGTGGCAAGGAGGGAGAAGAAATGCCTTAAAAAGCTGGTAGCTTGGGAGAAGCAGAGGGAGAAGATGCTGGGGGAAATTTCTTCGGAGAAGAAGAAGATCGTGCAGATGCAGCAACAATTGGATGAAGTCCGGGCTGCAACAAAGGAATATGAGGTAGTCAGGAAAACTATCCATTTCTTGCATCTCATAGACTGCATTGAGTATCTTCTGATTATATGCCGTTCAATAGTATCCTATTGCTGTTTCATGAATTAGCTATTGGCTTCTTGCATGTTGAAGATGGAGGCCAAATTCATATTTTTATTAGGATCACAACATATTAGAATGCTCTATTGAAACATAAGTTAAGTTGACGAGAGGATTTCTTTGTGATGTGCTTGAGCATTCACCATGTTATACATAGGTTGAGGCCCTGGAGGGTGTTGTGGCACTTGGAGTTTGTCTTTTGCAGTGCCAATGATCTTGCTGCTGCCTTGAAACAGGAGGCTTGAATCATGAGCTATTCTCCTTCCCAAAAGGCACCAAGTGTAATCAATCCATAATGAAAAGATTGAAGTTTTCTTGGATTAAATTCAGGTTTGTTATATCAATAGTTAATTGCTTAGTGATTTGTCAAAGATTGAAGTTTTTGGACTTCAATGTTTGCAATTAGTTGATGTGATAGGTCAGAAGAGAGAGGCACTAAGACAGTGAGAGAGCAAATAGCACAGTTGCACAAACTTAAAAACAGATGCCATTGTTTATGAGAAATTAACTAGAAAAACGCCAAGGCGTAAGGTATGAAAATTATCACTTAAAGGCCATGACACATTCTTTGGTGTATAGGATGTATTATCCAGTCATTATATTAATCATATGAAAAATCTCATCTTCACGTTGTTGTTGTGAACTAATCCTTTTCATGTTACAGTTTGCTATCTGATTATCATTTTTTCCTTATTTTAATATGTTTCTTCTCTTCCGTTAGAATATAAAGTTAGGGTTGGCAGCATAGTTCATGGTTTCATGGTAGTTGATGTGTAACCAATTTATACAGATATGATTTTGGCTGAATTTTCAGCTGCCTTGTAGCCACATAGGAGAGGTTTCTGCTACTGTATTTTGGGTAGTTGATGTGATAATCACATTACCATTTTTTTACCATTGTACCATTGTTGTGATGTTCCATGGTATGAAAAGAATATATGGAGGGGAAAGAGGAGTATGAATAGTGTTTCTTATTCTCTTTGGAAATTATCTATTCAGTCACGGTTAATCTCAAGTTCTTATTTGCTATCCTTTTGAATGAATTTCTCGTATGACCTCAAGTAAGAATCAATACTCCATTTGATTGGAATTAAACTCCATCCCATCATAGTTTGGACTTAGGAGGCGAATAGGAGGAGCACAAAATAATAGGAAGAAGATAAAATAGGGTCCTGCAACCCTCGGCACCCTCCTTTCTTTTCCTTTCTGTATTGATATATCATCCGCATTAGAGTCATCCCAAGGTTGCAAGATCCAGTGCCTGCAACAAATTGGCTTTCTCTTTGGAGTTCACGTACTTCTTCAACCATGCATTCAATATGAGAATGGTCATTAATCAAATGCCAAAGGGTCCTTGAGCATACGTGCATCTCTCAGGTATCTTACTTTTAACTCCTCCATATTCAAGTACCCCATAGCCATTTCTGCTTCAATACCCCATCTGTCAAGAACCACTCCAGCTCTATCCCTATGTACTTAGCAGACGTCAATAAAAGACCAGGTTGGGTTTTTCAGATTAATATGATTCCAACAATTTCTATACAGAAGAAGGTATGTGTGCTTTCACAAGGAACGTGGAAATTTTCTCATCCTAATGGTACATATCAATAAGGTTTGCAATTGCAAGTCCTATCAAGTCATCTGCATCTGTCAGTCCAACTTTTGTTTTCCTGCCCATGTTTGGCCATGGGTTCCAAGATCAATTATTCATTTTTGTATTCTCTACTGCACATTTGTTCTTGCCCTCATTCCACCGTCCCATTTACCTACAGGAAGCTCATCTACAATGACGGGATGCTAAGTCTTGAACAACTGACATCATAGGTAGAGAGCATACTCACTGCATCCTCTCCAATTCCTTTAATCTGTTTCTTTTTTTTTTAATGTTTTTGGAACAGCTGAGAGTTCTATTCCAGATCTGAATGTTGTGTACACTTTCATTTTCAAAAGATCCTCCGCATGAGGGCAAACCTTTACTGTTGAACTAACACATCCAACATTGAAAAAGAACATATGATATACTTAAAAAATACTAAATCTCCAGCCTCAAACTTCACAGAACCATGCTTTGCCCTTATATTTATATTATCAAAAGATGCAAAATTTGTCCTAAATTGCTTCTGTTGTAAGTCCCTATCATCTTCTGCATCCCTAGCTTAAATATGGTAATCACGAGTACCTTTCTACCCATACGTAGCATGCAGCAACTGACATAATACATTTTGGTGCTTGAAATGAACCCCTTTGCATCTGCAATGCTTTTGAAACCAAGAGATACTATTCTCCAAGGTCACGGCCGATTAATGGATATTTTCTTTAACAGTTTCTTTTCATTCAGTTGTAGTTTTGAGTTAAATGCATTTGATGTTGAGCTTAGCTGAAGTGTCAGTAGTTTGACATGACGTGCTTATCATTTGATGCTCCACTTGGCTGAAATTTCACATATCAAGTACTTTTTAACATGCAGATGAAATGGAAGCAAGAAATAAAGGCCAAAGAACAAGCCATTGCGCTGGCAGAGGAAGAACGTCAAGCCAAGGAAGCTGCTAAGGTCAATGCCAGCAGAAGACATGAAGCACTGCGACGAAAAATAGAAATAGATTATCAACGCCACAAGGATGATATTCAAAGGCTCGAGGAAGAACTTGCTCGTCTCAAGGCAACTGCAGGATCAACTCTGGTGATCACTCCACCAGCAAATTCTTTGAGGACAACAAATGCAGATGTTAAGGCACCTAAAGAGACCAATGTGAAGGCACCCACTGGGTTCAGCAAACCACAAGACTCGTCTAACAAACTCAACCGCTGCAGGGCATGCATGATCTGCAAGAAGGATGAAGTTTCAGTCGTCTTCTTACCATGTTCTCATCAGGTTGTATGTGCAAGTTGCAATGAGGACCATGAGAAGAAGGGCAAAGGTAGTTGCCCTTGTTGCAATGTCAGGATTGAGGAGAGGATAAGGGTTTATGGTGCCAGCTCTTAGATGCATGCATATGCTGGTGATCACAGCATTAGCATATGCATATTTGCAAATGCTGAATAAAATCTTAATTTTGGAACTGTGAGGCATTTTTGGCCTTCATATATATATATATGTTATTTTTAGGTGAATTATTCTTGGCTAAAATTGGTGCATCATAACAACAGAGCTTGCCAGTGATTTTGCAAATTGGTGGGTTGTGCATGGTGTTTCTTGGTCTGAGTTCCTCTTGCAAGTTATAGTGAAGTCTTTAGATATCACTGATTTATCATTGAAGATAATTCGAATGATTGCTAGCATGATCTCTTGAATGTAATTTCTCCAGTGTGAAGGATTACATGTATCTCTCATTTAGCAATTGATAATAATTGCAGAAAATTGGTTCATGAGTTATCAGATACTCTGCATGGATTGGCAGTGTTTGGCCACATAAAACTCTGCGTCATTGCATTGATGATATGATATCTTTTCTACCATTAGAGCTTAAATCCTTAGAGTGTTGTTTGATTCAAGGACTTCCCTTGGATTCTGAGATTTCACCCAAATTCCACCCTAATGAGTATTTATCACCTGAGTTCCATAGGCACCCTTAGAATCTGGATCTTAAGATCTTAAAAGAGGAATTTGGATGACAGTATCTTAGAGGTGGAGTTCCTTCAGTGTGGAGTATTCCACTAAAATCATGAAAAATTACCTCTATTTTCCATTTCAATTGGACCAGGCCTTAATTCTATGGGTTTCGGTTCGGTTCTCAACCCATGCGGCTCGACCGGTTTGCCATCAGCCTCGCACGAATCGTAAAGCTTCGGGGACCGCTCGGTTTGCTTTTGGAGTGTTCAGTTTCCGAACGGACCGCCGTTCGCACGCCTGACGCCGCAGTCCTTTGCACGCTTTCGAGAACCGTCCATCAGCTGCGCTCCTCATCTGATCCCACGCGCACAAATCTTGACGCGATCCTTCTCGCTCTATAAGTAGCGCGCACGGGCCCTCGCCAGTCTCTTCTCTCGGACGACGATGGTCTCTTCGTTGAGCGATCGAGAGAGCGCGACGGAGATCGTCCGACGAGAGGGCGATTCCATCGCCTCAAATGGAGCTTCCACGAATTCGATCTCTTTCAAGAAACAAGAAAGAAGAATGTTGATTGCCCTTGTTCGATCTTAGGCTCCATCTTTCTCCTTTCGCAGCTCGGTTGTGACCACCAAATCCCTCGCGCCGCCCCTCAAATCCGCCATCGACAATATCCAGCTCCGCGCCGCCTTCTTGAGGGTACGCAACTTTCCCTCGATCTCGATCTTGGTTCGATCTTCCCTCTCGAGGGTGCACAACCTTCCCTCGATCTTGATCTTGGTTCGATCTTCGGTCTTTCCGTTGGGAGATGCCTGAAAAGGTCTCGTGGTGGATGGTTCTTGGATGCAGGTGAGGGGGCTGGTGAAGCAGCCCATCGATTCTTTTCAATTCTTCGTCAACCATGAAATCAAGAAGATCATGGAAGCCATCGATCTCCTCGTCTGCCGTCATGAGCGCAGCTTCTATCACAGCCAAACACACGACGTAACTCTTGAAACACTTAAATCTTTGATTTCTTTGGTTTTTAACGAATCGATCAGGGTTTTTCCTCTCTTTTTTCCTTGCATTGTGGATTTTGTTGATTTAGGCACACCGACACTGAAGTCGGGGGAGCCTTCAGAAGGTGCGGATTTCTCCATCTAGAATCCTACTCCACATCTGTGCCGTCTCCCCGACGGAACGTGCGCTATGTTCCTCTCCTACCTGTTTTCGGTTAGGGATTCTCAATTGTCAAATCAGTTGCGTCAATGATGCGCTTGTTTGAACTTTTGGTACTGGTTTTTGGACAAGTAATTTGATTAAAGAAATGGGTACATAGTGACCTCGTTCTTCTGTAGCTTTAGATTATTCCGATGTCAGGGATGAGACTAGAACAAGTATTCAGTCATATATTAGGACTTGTGGGCAAGATTTTTGTATCGGCTGATGGTGAGTGAGGGCACATTATACTATATAGTTAGATTTTCTTAGTATCTTGATTCTTAAGTTTAAAAAAAATAATTAAAATTCTTATAATTATAAAAATAAATTATTTTAATTTATTTATCATAATATCATTGATTTTATTGATAAAAACATAAAAACAATAGGTAAAAAGATAATTTTAACATTCTAGTTGATGGTGACAGAAGGCGTCGATGATGACGAGCGATAATGTTATAAGAGGTCGCGGGTGACTGGATAAAGAGAGCAATGATAAGAGATAAGGGCTGCTCTACTGTGTTGATGCAGATGTAGAGCAGCGAAAATGGCTGCTCACTACGTTGACATTGATATAATTACCGAGCGATGTCGCTCTGCATCTATGTCAACCCTCATCTTTTGTCATCGTTCTCTTCATCCACGGTAGCTTTCCACAGTCCTCAATAGTATCGTTATCTGTTACCATCGATGTTGTCCGCTATCATCAACTCGAATGCTAAAATTAACTTTTTTGTTTATTATTTTTGTGTCTTCATCGATAAAATCGATGGTAGTATGATAAATGAATTTAGATAGTTCACTTTTATAACTATATGAATTCTAATATAAATTTTTTAAGTCTAGGATTGCTATAGAGGTCTAATTACGTAATCAACCAGGTGTAATGCTAACCAAGTTTGTATCATATTTAGATTATTAGTTTGGAAAATGAGATTACCAAATATGTCAATGAATGCTTTTTACTCCTTTACGGGTCTTCTTGTGCCCGTATAATTTCAGAGGGTTAGGATGGGTCCTACCGATAGTGTGGGTCGTTAAACAGGGCAAAATTTGACTTCAATTTGATGAAGTCATGATGTGCTTATGAGACCGTTTGGTTGTCATATTTATTAAAGCAGGGGTTGTCAAATAGAGCAAAATTTGACTTCAATTTGATGAAGTCATGATATGCTTATGAAAAATCTAAAACCAGTCATTTTCAGCAGAAAAAAAAATTGGTTACTGAGAAGTTTGGTATTCTGTAGAACCAGAAAACTTGTGGAAGAAATTGTTTCAACTCAACTCTTGTGAAGCAAGATAATTCTATTAGCAAACACCTTGCACCGAGGAAGCTTATTCCTGGGTATTCCTAGGATTATGCTTCCAATAGAAGAAAAAAAAAAGAAAAAAAAAGATGTTTGAACATATGGTTGAATCATTGATGTTATATTTCTTGATAATGGAATAGAGGGTGTGAATAATAAAATAATGCCGGACCAAAACTGCTCAAAGTTGTGAATTTGTAGGATCTTAAATATTAGTGATGTTAGGACTTAGGACTGTGAATGAATTGGGTTTTTTATCCAACATGTTTTGAAATAGATAAGGATTAAGTTTCTGATCCGGTGAAATGACCTAGCTCATAATCAAATTAAATATGGATCAGAGTAGACCTGAACCAACGGAAAACTTGGCACTATAATTCCTGCACATAACACTGGAGACATCATCATAGAGTGGAACCTAGATCCATCTAGGGGAAGACATTGGTCTTGCGGAACCGAGGATGGTATCGAATGCAATACTTATGACTTGCAAACTGTCATATCATAAGACCACATGTAAGATTTTATTGGAAGTGAAAAACGGAAAATGAAACCAGTGGAAAAAGAAGATAAATGATCGACTTGAGGATTGTTTTGAGCGCCTGAAGGATAATGTATTTGATCTCAAAGGATCGTGCCATCTATCTGATCGATTATGAAGGATCGGTCTCTTCAATAATTTAGATCAAAGATTGAATAATTTTTATTACTTTTCGATTGAAGAAAAGTCACATCTCTATTTATAGAGTTCCATCTAGAATCCAACAATACTTGAATTCTTATTAATAAATAAATATCCAAATAAATAAAATGGTGATCGTTTCATTCTAAATAACTCCATAAATATTATTCAAAACTTAAAAAATAAAAGGATAACAGTGACTTGCAAACTGTCATATCATAGCGAGCCACATGTAAATGTGTTTTGTACTGGTATAGGATTGATATACGAGTGAAATACAGACTGGTACTATTTTATAATCGAATATATTCATTCTGATTTCACTGTTTGTTTGCTAAATAGCGCCTGAATAATAATGTATCATGTAAAACCAAAACATCGTGCCATGATTGTTCACTCTTCAAGAATTCATTGATTTATTCATTTTCCATTTCATGCTTGTTTGTTGTTCTGAATGTGTTCTGTATACTATCCAACTGTGATGTTCTTTATAATAATTGCTTCAAGTTCTTCCCAGCATCCAGAATATTACCATGTCTATTCCCATTGAGCAGACATAAATTCCCCGTTCCTCCCATGTCACCAAAAAGCCTAATTCCCGATATGACAAAACTGCGCATTGAGCAGATTAAATATTTTCTTATACATTCTGATGTACAGTTGCACATCAAACGTGTTTGAGATTATTTGTCCCCTAAATAGTTGCACATCTGCCTGGACAGCCGGTAAACCAGATTACTGCATTTTCAGTCACGAGCTTTCTACATCTGATCCATGTATTTGCTTCGCATGAATCCTAACACGTTTCCCCTTGATGTACCGATATTCCCATGTGGGCGGAGGATATTTGGCCTTCAATTTATCATACTTGTCCAACATACCTAATTTCTGAAAGACATCACCTAGCTTGTTGACGATTGTCGTGTCTGGCCTAATTCCCAGTTCCTCCATGTCAGCAAATACCTACATAAAGTCACCAAATCAGCAATATTGGATAAAGAAATGGCATGCCATGCAGGAAAGGCTAAGAGAAATGGCCAACGTAAGCAAGCACAAAGAGGGGGCTTTTCATTTACCTCGAACATCTTCTCGTACATGCCTTGGTCGTAGTATAATGAGATCATCTTCATGAAGAACACACGAGGCAAATTTTCCAGATTCTCTGAAAATATTTTCATCCAAAGTTCCTCTGCCTCCTCGAGTCGTCCATCCTCGGCTAAAGCATTTAACAACAAGTAGTAGGTTCCCATGGTCTTCCCTTGACCCTTGCTGAACATCCACTTGACCACCTATAGCATAAAAGTTGATGATTTCACAAAACCAAGAAAAAGATGAAAATAGCAACTCCACTAAGAATAACACCTTGGCAGTACCTGAATTATTCTTTTCCATTCCCTTTCAATCTCAAGCGTCTTTAATGTCTTCTTCACCACTATCAGTGGAAACTCCAACTCCCAGGCAACAAACGAATCAAGTGCTCCATAAACTTCTTCCTTCACATTTGATAATCCTTTTATCTACACAAAAAAACCCAATATTATCTTTTTTTTAATCCAGAAAAGCAACTCAAAACATAAGCATATATATTGGTTGTCACAGTGAGAACGAGAGTTACTAGAGAAGGGGGCCCCATAAGCATAAGCGACGACTTGGTACGTGCAATTCAAAACATGTATGCTTTTATGCAAGACTGAGTCAAAGATTGCTAAAGTGCAAGACAATTCAACACACATCCATGATTTCTAGAGTGCTACAAAAGGGGAAAAAATAATCTCACACATTCAACAAGCTTCTGTGACTTGGAAATAGTCCCAATTCTCTTTCTAGTTTTCCATACACGAGGAAATCTGGGTCTAGGGCCTCTTGCTCCACAAACCTGGCACGGTGGTAACATTGCAAGACAAGTTAGAGATTTGTAACTTTATGCACACATCAGTATGTGTATGCATTATCAAAATTCTTTGGTGAACTTGCTACCGAGGCAACACACCACTGTATTACGACAGTATAAAATTATAATACCAGGTGATAACAGAATTGTTAGACATTAAAATTAATAGCAAATAAAAATGTGTTTATCTACAAGTCATAAACTCTGGAACTGTCACAATTTTGAATATGTGAGCAGGTTATCTACTTTAACCATTTCTGAGCATATATCATCCATCCTAAGTGAAGCACTGAGAGGATTACTAATATTTGCAATAGGTATAACACATGTAGAGATAAAATGAGGTTCTAAGGGGTATGCCTGAGAATTAGAAAAAATGCTTGTAAAATATTTACTTGCCAATCGGAGATGGTATACTAGATGGTGATTGTTGCAGGTTCTGCTGGAGGTTTAGATAACCTGTGATGTCAGATATAAATAATAGTGTAGCTGTAAATGTTACACGTACGATCTAGTTCTCTAATACCGGAGCTTCAAATCGTATTTGCTATAATTATCTCTTATGAAAATTCAAGTTTAGATGCCTATGTAAGCTGATAACCAATCAAATATACTGCAGCACGAGGGTGATGATTAAGCTTTTGAGTTTGCCATCCAGAAAAATCTGTTTGTAGTACTTGGGATTCATTTCTGAGATTTGATGAAAGAAACCATGGAATCAATAGTTCTAGTTACAGAAGGAAAATCTTACACCCCAATAAAATTTCAACAAAAATCAATCACAAGCCCAGGATCACCTAGATCAGCATGATTGACTAATTACATCAAGAAACCCAAAGTAGTGTCTTAGATAGGACTAAATTATAGATTACTCCTTGTAGTTATGCCTCTTTAGCATCTTGGTCCTATACTTTAAAAAATTATATTGGAATCCCTATAGTTAATAAGTGAAACATCTAGCTCAATTTATCCTAACGTCATCGATTTTTCCGACAGAAACACGAAAACAAAGAGCAAAAAGATAATTTTAATGTTTCAGTTGGTGGTGATGGACAACGATACCGTTGAGGTCGTGGGTGGTTGTTGTGGATAAGGAGAGCGACTACAAGAGGTGAGGACCGCTCGACATCTGCATCGATGACCCTTTTGTCGCTTGACAACTACTTTGACGCTGATGCAAATGCAGAGTGATGAAAGCGCTGCTCAGTCACGGACTTAGCTGGTTTTGCCTAAGCCGTGCGGCACCATTCCGTGTCACCGCAAAGGTCAGCCTCCCCGAAATCTCCTACGATCCCTTAGGACCTGCAAAAGAGAAGACGGGACAGAGAAAGCGCTTCACACGGGATCCACAAGCAACTCTTTTAGCAAACACTTTATAGTCAATGCAAATTCCAACTATGGATATCACAAGCTTAGAATGGTTGCACAACAAAAGTATAAAATTGGTCCACTACAGACCGAAATCTAGTAAAGTGTCCATATGATACCATCATTATGTACAAGCCTACAATGGCCGCCAAACTCACTCAAATGGGGCTGTTAAGCCTTTGGCTAGCCCTTTACAAGCTTTACAAAGCTAGAACAAATCGAAAAGGCACGGACATGCATAAGTATTACACCGAACAAGCCGTTTACAATTTGTCCGTGACAGCTCGGGTGGCTATTATAAATAAGAAGAGCGACGACAAGAGGGGCGGGTTGCTCGGCATTTGCATCGACGTCGACGTAGATGCAGAGCAACGAAATGACTGCTCGGGTGGCTGTTATGGATGAGGAGAGCGATAGCGAGACATGAGGACCGCTCTGTATCTTCATTGATACCGACGCAGATGTAAAGTGACAAAAGGGCAGCTCGATAACTACGTCAACGTTGACACAGATGTAGAGCTGCCTTCACCTCTCGCTGCTACTCTCATCATCCACAATAGCCACCCGAGTAATCCTTTCACCACTTTGCATTTGTGTCAACGTCGACACAGTTGTCGAGCGGCCCTCACATCTCGCCGTCCCTCTCTTTATCCATAACAACACTTCCATCCACCACCATCAAAGCCTTCTGCCACCACCAATCAAAACATTAAACTTATCATTTTGTCATTTGTTTTCATATTTCCGTTAGTAAAACCAACAACATTAAGAGTTAGATATTTTACTTTCATAATTATAGGGATTTTAATATAAACTTTTTAAATCTAGGGACTGGGATGCTAAGGGAAGTCTAATTACAATGGATAATATGTAATTACCCCTCCTAAATACTAGGATTCGTTGGAGTCTCAAGTCAAGAATTAGACCCATTTGTTGCCAAATGTATGGAAAGCATCTTAGTTTTATAGTTACAAATTTTCTCTTGGATACACTATGTAACGAAAAGCAATTACTTCTTAAACATAGGATTTTCTCCAACAACCCGCAATCCTCAACATAAAATTATCTATCGTGATATTAGACTAGTAAAAGCGCAACACGACAATAGAGGAATGATGCACAAAATAGGGGGAATAGTTATGCCTATATAAACATCAGTTTTTATTCACTGAATGGAGTATTACACATCATAAGCTCAAGAGAGTACCCGAAATGAAAATAAAGAACATGTAAGACATGTTATGATCGATAATTAAAAAGGGTTACTGGTACTTCCTTCGAAGTATTGTCATACATTGGCTAGACAATAGCAGATCTGTGATTCCATATACAGACATCACCCACAGTAGAATTCTAGAAGCATTAGAAAAGATAACTGAAGAGAAACTGGTCCTTTAAACATAAGACAAGTTATTCTCGAAGTAATTACAAAAAATTTATGTTATTGCTTGACTAATAGAAAGAAAGTTCTAGATAGATAAACTGACACACAGTTGGAATTCTGGGACAGACATAATCTGTAATAATCAATTAGAAGATACCTGCCAATACATAATAACTTATTTGCTCTAGATTTTACAGTAAACTCACCACTATATGGCAAGTTTTCTGAGGAAAAGTTGTCATGGCCACTCCTGACAAAATTGATGGAGCATATTTGAAACTAAGCATTCTGAAACTGTATACAAAGTTTTATCAGTAACAATGTGTCTATGTCATGAAAGAACAAATTAGAAAAACAACAGGAACGAATTGTAGGAAAAATAATAAAAGAATAAACATGAGGTTGGCAGGTAACCACATGTTAACTGATACATGATTAACTTCAATACATACAACCCCGGGCTATCGAATACCTGTGTTCAAAGGATGGCGCTAAAACCAAAATTACAGTGGGTCACCGACGAACTACAAATTCTGCATCCTTCTGCTTTGAATCGCAAATCTGACTACAAAAAAAACCAAGAAAAGAAAAGGAAAAAGAGCCAAAAATCACTTGGTTGTCATATAACCATGGTATGAGGCACCTGACATAAGCCTCAACATCCAAAGCCAATCGACTTACACAAATGGTAATAACGGCAAAGAAAACATATCGAGTTCGTTCATGGTCTTTTTCTACCCTAAAATCATCATCCAATTCATCCGTCTCAAACCCCAGTAAAATCGATCGGAACATCTGCCTCAAACACCCTCGACTCCAAAACCCTAAGAATGTAAACCACGACAAGCAATCAACTCCAATTCTTGAAAGGACTCGCACTCTTTTTCCAAGAAAAGCACATGACCGCCTATTAATCTCCACCCAACGCATTGCACACCATCAGACCCCAGAAAGATCAATCGGTTCACCAGCCTCAAACCCTCGACTCCAAAACCCTAAGAACGTAAACCACAAGAAACCAACTCCAAATCTTGAAAGGACTCGAACTCTTTCTCCAAGAAAAAGCACATGACCACACAACAATCCCCACCGGACCCATTGCACATCATCAGATCGACACAAACATAACATCCACTCGAGTCTTTCTTCAAAGAAATGCTAACTGAGATAACAGAACGCGACTATTCTCCAACAAAGTAATCAAATCGACCCACCCTGTAGTCAGATTAATCGTACCTTTCGAAGGAAAAAGAACTTCGATCTGCAGAGAGAAGAGGAGGAGAATCGCGTCTCCGTGAATTTGAGATCGAGATCGAGCGAGAGGGAGCGGGAGAGAGCGAGCAACTCTCCAAGGCACGAGTAGCTTTTGGCGGAGAGGGCGAGTCAAGTGTGCGGCGAAGATAAATGTAGGCAATCCGCGTCAAGCTTCGTAAAGGAAGATATACTTGGTGAACGGCTCTGATTTCTTTGTATCCAGAACGCTTGTAACTGATCGAGTTATTAAATATAATAATATCTTGAACATAATAATAATAATTTTTAAAATTATTGAGGGAAAATTTTGTTTAGCCAAAACATAAAATGTCTTTTTTTTCCCCATTTTCATCATTTTTTTACTGCATGCTAAATTATGCATGGAAAAATTTATTAAAAAAATCTTCTTTAAATTTGGAAAATAAATTACTAACATGCATTGTTTAATTTGTCTACACTTAAAATGAATCATAACTTGTGGTATAAGAAGATTTTAGTTCCAATTTGTTTTTGGGTTCCCATCGATCTTTATTCTAAATACTTTATATGATCTTGAACAATGTGAAGTCAATCTTTAACTCCTCAAATTCTCATTCTTTTTTGACAAAGAAAAATAAATATCAATTTTTTATTTTCTTTGTTATATCTTCAACAGTGAGAAGAACCAAATTCCGACATAGTCAGTTGTGGAACGAATGCGACCACTAGATGATGCGTCAGGTTGGCCTGGTCCAGTCACCGAAGTCGCAGGGTGCCCGGTTGAATTTCGTGGTAGGGGCGAGCTATTGGCGCTCCGCTGGTCCAACTCCTGCAAAAAGGCCTGGGTTGGATTTTTCCCGACTAGGCCCCTCCGATGCTAAAGTCAGTCTCCTTTTTCTTGGAGTCAATTGGGGGGATGTGGGTTTATAGGGATATCCGAACCTAGTTAAGTGTACCTCGTCCGTGTTGACAACGGGCACTGTCGAGATGGCCCTGCACGATGCTGTTCCGGGATCTCGGGGTCGGCCTGCTCCGTGTGTTGTCGTCCCGGGATCTCGGGGCCTCTTACCCCGTGCGTCGTCGTCCCGGGATCTCGAGGCCGCCTGCCCCATGCGTCGTTGTCCCGGGATTTCGGAAATGATCGTAGATCAGTGCATCACTGTCCCGGGATTTCAGGATGGACTGTTCCGAGTTCGGGCAATATGGTGGCGTCGTTACCGCCCCGAGGTGGCGGGTCTGGTGTAGCGTCCCACGTGAGGTGTCTTTGTGCTCACGTGTGTGCTAGCTACTGCCACATGGATGACGTCAGAGTATCCCCTATCACTTCCCTCCCCCCTTAACGAGGCATGCTCCGAGGTCCTCGTGGAGAGGTTCGGGGCATGTCTGACTCATGCTCATCACCGTGTCGTTATTGTTTTCATGACAGCGATGCCAGGCTGGGATGATGTAGGGGGCGATCTCGATTAGGCGGGCGCTCGATCTAGTCGACCCAAGCGAGGATGGAGCAGAGCCCGAGCTGATCAACTCGGGTACAAAGGGGTTGTACCCCGAGCTAGTGGACTCTATCATGAATGAACTGGCGCCCGAGCTGGTGAACTCGGGCGCGGAGGGGATGGTGCTCGAGTTGTTGAACTCAGGCACGAATGGACTGGTGCCCGAGCTGGTGAACTCGAGCACGAATGGACTGGTGCTCGAGCTGGTAAACTCGAGCACGAATGGACTAGGGCCCAAGCTGGTGAACTCGGGCATGAATGGACTAGGTCCTGAGCTAGCAAACTCGAGCACGAATGGACTGGGGCCCAAGCTGGTGAACTCGAGCACGAATGGACTGGTGCCCGAGTTGGCGAACTCGCACGAATGGATTGGTGCTCGAGTGGTGAATGGCACGAATGGACTAGGAGTTTATGCCGGAGTGATGCATCCATCGAGGCGTCCCTTGGTAGACGTTGTCATTAATTCCTACCTCAAGAAGCCTAAACGTCGCCTTAGTGGTGATGGGGTCCTTATAAGCTTCTTCCTGGGAGCGAAGGGTTCGTGTGCCTTCTCATTTGCTATTGAGCCTCCTCTTGGCCTCTCGCATGTCATCTCGGATCCTCACCCTTCTACGGTACTCAACTTAAGGTCGGAATGACTTCTTCCTCCTCATCATCGGGTCGGTTGGTACCTGAGGTCAATGAGTTAACCTCAGATAGTTCTAAGGTAGAGGTGTTAAGCTCGTTTTCGAGTGGGGTATCCCCGATGGACTCGAAGGCCCTCGCAGCCCTTTAAGCAATGTGGTCGTGGCACGACGTGGACTTGGTGGTAACCAAGAAACTTTTGGGGTTAGTTCAGGATCGGTATAACATCACGGAGGAGTACCAGCTCCACGCCCCTATGTCGGGGCAACATCCTTATGACCCATTCCTAGGTGGGTTCAAGTTGACCCTCTGGACGCTCTAGAGGCGAGGTTAAGGTTCCCATTGCATTCCGTGGTCGTGGAATGCCTCCAGTGGTGGGGGATCTCCCCCTCACAGATGGCGCCTAACACTTGGCGCTATCTGATTGTCTTCCTGGGGGAATGCCTCGGGGCAAGGATTGAACCGACCTGAACGCTGTTCCTAGCGTTCTTTCAGCTGTGCAAGGGCTGTGGTGGTTACTACCTCACTGCTCGAGGCGGGTTCAGGATCGGTGGCGCCCCTTCAAATAACAAGGGGTGGAAGACTCACCACTTCTATGTGAGTTGCTCCCGTGAATGGGGGTTTTGTGTGGGGTGGACCTCCCGAGCCATCAACAACGTGCCCCCATTCCTTTCCCGTGAGGAGGCCAATTATGTGGAGTGCCTGAAGGGGGTCCTTTCTTCTTCTCGGGCCATTAGGGGAATGTTCAAGGTATGGCTAGTTGAAGCGGGTCTCAGCCCGGCCTCTAGGGGTATGGTTGAACCTATTGTTTTTAGACGCTTCGCTACCCAGTCAATTTTTGCTCTTTAACTTCACTGACTGATTTGTAATTCAGCAGAGATGGTGAACTTTCAGTCATTGAGGGGGATGCCCCATCTTCCAAGCATGATGCATCCTTCTCGGGAGCGCACAAAGCGGGGGGGGTGGGTGGTGGGTGGGTAGGGAGGTGGGACTCCCGATTCAGAAGGAGACTCCGAAGCGTCAGGGTCTCGACTAGGCTGAGGCAGATTGTCCCAAGAAGAAGGCTAAAGGGGTGACTTGGAAGTCTTCCGAGGGGACGACACTTCGTGAGGCGGTCACGTGGGCAGCTGTCGGGTCGGGTAGCGGCTCACACGGGGAAGGTGATAGAACCCCAGAGGAATTCTATAGAGATTGATCTTTGAGGGGGATCAACCCTTGGAACGCTATAGGGGTTCCACCCTCCAAGTAGCCTAGTGGCTGTAATTCTAGATTGATTTTTCTTATTCCAAAGAGGTGGAGGCTACAAGCTTATATAGAGCACCAAACCCTAGCCCTAGGGGCTACTTCCTAAGTGAACTACCCAATTTGCCCTCAACCTTAGCGGGCCGGCCCAGTAACAAGGGGGGCAACGGCTAAGAAGCCCAAAAACCCAAATATAAACCCTAGCCTCTCTTCTTTATAGGATAGAGGCGGTTAGGTGGGGTTTATTACATTCTCACAGGGTTTTTATTAGCTGCTACATGGTTGAGTAGGACCTAACCCTGCTAGGGTCCTATCAGAAGGCTCAAGCGCGAAAGAAAAGAGCTGTGCTAGCCCGACAGAGGGTGGGGCCCCGACCAAGCGGGTGGAGCATCCCAAGTTGATGAAGGACCTGTGTCGGGTCCGGGCTTCCAGTAGAGGTGAGCCTTTTTGGGCTCTAGAGATTTTGGACCTGTTAGAGAGGGAGCCGGAGGCACCATTAGAGGTCTGATGGCTGTCCCTGAAGACTAGCAGTCACATATGATCTGATGGCTCAGCGGCCTTAGAGTTTGCCCGAGGGACACTCCACCCGAACTTGGCGAGGTAGCTATATTGCTCGCCTTCTGCGGTGCTGATGGATCAGGCCGTAAAGTCGCTAGTCTGGGTGAGTATCGCTCTTATGGCATGTTTTTGCTCTCGGGGTTGTTGTGTGCCCGACCCTAACTTGCGAGTTTCTTTGCATAACCATCACTACATGACCGTGCTGATTGACCGGGTGCAGGATGAAAGTCGGGTGATTGAGCATCTTGGGGACGCCAACTTCGACTTGCGTCGGGGTTGGGTAGTAACTCACACGGGGAAGGCTCAAGCACGAAAGGGAAGAGCTGTGCTAGCCCGACCGAGGGTGGGGCCCCGACCAAGCAAGTGGAGTGTCCCAAGTCGATGAAGGACCTATGTCGGGTTCGGGCTTCCAGCAGAGGTGAGCCTTTTCGGGTTCTGGAGATTTTGGACCTGCTAGAGAGGGAGCCGGAGGCACCATTGGAGGTCCGATGGCTGTCCCTAAAGACTAGCAGTTGCATATGGTTCGATGGCTCAGTGGCCTTGGAGTTTGCCCGAGGGACACTCCACCCGAACTTGGCGAGGTAGCTATATTGCTTGCCTTCCGCGGTGTTGATGGATCGCACCGTAAAGTCGCTAGTCTGGGTGAGTATCACTCTTATGGCTTGTTTCTACTCTCTGGGTTGTTGTATGCCCGACCCTAACTTGCGAGTTTCTTTGTAGAACCATCATTACATGATCACGCTGATTGACCGGGTGCAAGACGCGGGTCGGGTGATTGAGTGTCTTGGGGACACCAACTTCAACTTGCGTCGAGAGGTCGAGGAGTGGCCCTGGCCCTGAGGTGGTTGCTACGGTCGAGCAGTGGGCTATCACGGCCGAGGCTGAGGTTAAACGGTTGTAGGCGAAGCTGGGGGACTCCTAGTGCCAGCTGAAGGACAGTTACGGACGGATCCACAAACCGGATGATGAGCTGCTTGAGCTCGCACGGAATGCCGAGGTTGTGCAGGCGACGGCTGAGGAGGTGTTGCAAAAAGAGCACCAAAGGATGGAGGAGCGGGCGAAGGAGGCGATCGAGGAGTACAAGAAGTCACTCGGGTTCAAGCTCGGCCTTCAGAGATCAGGTTAGGTGACCTTTGAGTATGGCTATCGGCTAGCTCTCACCCGTTTTCACGCCAAATATCTGGACCAAAAGCTGGAGGTCGATCCGTATGTGGATCTTCTCGAGGACTGCAATATAGATATGCCCGAGGAGGTGCCATTTGATGATAGCCTGGCGGACCTTCTCCTGAGCTAGGAGATATATATGTTTCTTTTTTGTCTCGGTCGGGCTAAGTTAGAGCTTTGTAAGGCTCGAACCGCTCATAATGTAAAAACTTTACTTACATGAATGCAAAGGTTTCGAGTACAAACACAAGGCTTCTGTCGGGAATCAAGGGTAGAACTTTCTTAGGTTTGACATATTCCAAGTCCTCGGTAGAGGGGCTCCGTCCATGATCTTGAGATGGTAAGTGCCTTCTCGGACCATGTCACGAACCTGGTAGGGCCCTTCCCAGTTCGGGGCCAGTTTTCCCCTAGCTCGAGTTGGATTGCTTACCTCAGTTTTTCGGAGGGCAAGGTCCCCGACTTGAATCCTTCATGGCCGAACTTTCTAATTGTAAATTTGGGCCATGGCCTTCTTGTATGCCAAAGCGTGTAGGTCGGCCTCGGCTCTTCGTTCGTCAAGAAGGTCGAGGCCAGCGCGGAGCCCGAGTTCTGAGGTTCCTTCACTGAAGCTCCCCACCCGTAAGGTTGGAAACATGATTTCAGGAGGGAGGACCACCTCGGTTCCATACGCGAGGCTGAACGGGGATTCTCCCGAGGCCATTTTTGGAGTGGTTCGGGAAGCCACAAGATGCTTGGGAGCTCCTCTACCATGCTCCATGTGCTTTGCCCACTCTCTTCTTCAGTCCTTCGAGGATCGCTCGCTTCGTGACTTCGACGAGGCCGTTGGTTTGGGGTGAGCGATCGAATTGAACTTCAACCGTATCTCGTATGATTGGCAATAGGTCTTGAATCTTGCATTGTTGAATTAGGTCCCGTTGTCGGTGACGATGGCTCTCGGGATGTCGAAGCGCGTGATGATATTCTTCCAAACAAAACTCTCAACCTGCTTCGCTGTAATGGATGCCAGTGGTTCGGCCTCGACCCACTTAGTGAAGTAGTCGACCTCGACTATGAGGAACCATCGCTGGCTCAAAGCAGGGGGAAATGGGCTGAGGAGATCCGTACCCTATTGTGTGAAGGGCCAAGCTATGTCGATCGAGGCGAGGGGCACCACCGGTTGGTGTTGAACCCGAGCATGCGCCTGACACTGTCGACACCATCTTACATAGGATAAAGCGTCTTGGTATAGCGTCGGCCAGCAGAACCCTTACCTGAGTATCTTAAAAGCCAGAGTGTTAGGGATCGAGTGGCACTAAGAGGGGGGGTGAATTAGTGCAGCGGATAAAGACAATAAATTTTCGACGATTTAAACCAACTTCAAAAACTTTGTACGATAGAAATCAACGTTTCATTTGAAACTGTTTCAATTGCGTATAAACTTAAAATGATTCGTAAGAAAGTGAGGAAGAAGTCGAGTAAGGCAGCAAAGTAAAGATGGTTTGCAGTATAGTAAGTTGTAAGAAAGTAAATGCAAACCGATTTATAGTGGTTCGGTCATCCGACCTACATCCACTCCCGATTCCTTTTCGCTTGAGGCCATCGGCTTTTTCACTAGCTATCCTCCTTCCAATGAGCGAGGATGAACTCCCTTACAACTCCTCTATTTTTTAACGGGCTTAGGAGGAAACCCTTATAAGCACTCTCTCCTTTCTTTCGGTGGAATACAAGTGAAAAACTAAGGAGGATTTTCTAAAGAGATCTGAGCAGAGTTTTCTTGCTTTCAAAGTGTTGTGCTTGTTATTTTTCTTGCAAGAATACTTGGGGTATTTATAGACCCCAAGAGGATTCAAATTTGGAGCCCAAATTTGAATTACCTCGGTTTTCCCCATTTTGGCGGTACTGGGCGGTGCCACCGCCCATCCAGTGGTGTCATAACATGCATGAAACTTTAACAATATAGTTTTTCATGATCATTTTTATAATTTTTCAAAAATGCTAGAAGGAAAAGCATAGCATAATTTTTTAAAAACAATTTATTTTAATTTCCAAAAATATAAGATAAAAAACTACTAACTAAGTTAAGCATTCATGAAAAGCATCATGTAATTTCAAAATAAGGTAAAAGCAACTTGGGTGAGTTTCTTACCTCATTGTTGAAAACCGTCAAAGCTCATTTCGCCTCTTCTTTATTTGATTTTTCTTTACAAGCCTTCTTCTTCTTTGGCCTCATCCTCGGTTCAAGTTCATTATTAATTTTAGATTTTTATTTAATGAACTTATTAAAATTTAATGTTTGAAGTTCAAGTTGATGATCCTCATCACTTGAGTCATCACTCAAGTAGTATTCATTTGTGCGAAGTTCCAAATCCTTCCTATTCTTTGGAAGGTGGTTCAAGTGTTCATCGAGCTCAACATGTTCTAGGAGGCTCATTTCATATGTCATTAGTGAGCCAACTAGTTCTTCAATCGGAAGATCATTTAGATCTTTAGTTTCTTGTATTGCGGTTATTATCGGATCCATCTTTTTGGAATGGATCTTAAAATCTTATTTACGAGATCAAAATCCAAGAGACATTTACCAAGTGCTCTTAGATTATTAACGATATCCGTGAAACGGGTGTACATGTCGCCTATAGTCTCGCTTGGTTGCATTCGAAAAATCTCAAAATCGTGCATCAAAATATTAACTTTCGAGTCTTTAACTCTATTTGTTCCTTCATGTGTGATTTCGAAAGTGTGCCAAATATCGAAAGCCGTTTCGCACATTGAAATCTAATTAAACGCAGTTTTATCTAAGGAACAATATAAGACATTCATAGCCTTTGCATTCAAAGAAAATGATATTTTCTCCAAATCCGACCATTCATTCGTTAGTTTAGAGGAAAGTTGAAATCCATTTTCAACAACGTTCCATAAATCCAAATCTATAGAAAGCAAGAAAACTCTCATTCGAGTTTTCCAATATGTGTAGTCCGAATCGTTAAAGAACGATGAACGAAAAATCGAAAAGCTCTCTTGAAAGCTATTTAGAACCATTTCTCACGGGTGTAAATCCGAAAAAGAAATAACATGGCTCTGATACCAATTGTTAGGGATCGAGCGGCACTAAGACGGGGGGTGAATTAGTGCAGCGGATAAAGACGACAAATTTTTGGTGATTTAAACCAACTTCAAAAACTTCGTATGATAGAAATCAATGTTTCGTTTGAAACCATTTCGATAGCGTATAAACTTAAAATGATTCGTAAGAAAGTGAGGAGGAAGTCGAGTAAGTAAGGCAGCAAAGTAAAGATGGTTTGCAGTATAGTAAGTTGCAAGAAAGTAAATGCAAACCGATTTATAGTGGTTCGGTCATCCGACCTACATCCACTCCCGATTCCTCTTCATTTGAGGCCATCGGCTTTTCTACTAGCTATCCTCCTTCCAATGAGCGAGGATGAACTCCCTTACAACTCCTCTCCTTTTGACGGGCTTAGGAGGAAACCCTTACAAGCACTCTCTCCTTTCTTTCGATAGAATACAAGTGAAAAACTAAGGAGGAATTTCTAGAGAGATCTGAGCAGAGTTTTCTTGCTTTCAAAGTGTTGTGCTTATTATTTTTCTTGCAGGAATACTTGGGGTATTTATAGACCCCAAGAGGATTCAAATTTGGAGCCCAAATTTGAATTGTCTCGGTTTTCCTCATTCTGGTGATACTGGGCGGTGCTACCGCCCATCCAACGGTGCCAACGCTGGTGCCCTCGGGTGCTAGGCGGTGCCACTACCAGCTTGGGGTAGTTCCACCGCCCAAGGTTCGGCCACTGGGCGGTGCCACCGCCCAGGTCATTTCAGCATAGTGGTTTGGGCCAAAAACTCGACCAAAATCGGTCCAAATGAAGTCCGAATTAGCCCAAATTTGGTTTATAAGATTAACACATAATCCTAAACCAAATTATGTGCTAACTAAGAATTTTAAAGCTTTCGGCGAACTTCTGGCGGTCTTCCGACGAACCCTCGGAAACCATTCTACGGACTCCCAACAAGCTCCTGAACTATACGATGATCTTGGCGAGTTCCAACGAGCTTCATTGGCAAGCTTCGATCTTTCTTAGCAAGCTCCGTGAACTTCCGACAAACCTTACGGTGAACTTCCGAAAACCCTTCGGCAAGCTCCCTACTCGTTCTCGGCCGGTTCCGACAATACTCCCAACGAATCTTCAGACTTCCGTCGAACTCTCGAACTCCCAACGATCCATCCCACTTGTCTTCCGGCACTTTGTTTCACTTTACGTCTTCATCGTCATCGTAGTTAATCTTGCACACATAAACCAAAACTCTACTTCGATCTAGACAATTATTACAACGTGAATTGACATTTAGTTGCCCGGCACGTCATTAGTCGACGCTTCGTCCGATTCTTCGGTACATCGTCTTCTCTTGCGGCTTGTTGCCCAATCGACGGTTGACCTCCGTAACCCCGATATCCACGGCGCAACTCCGCTCTTCTTGGCCCGATGCCCGATGCCCGATGTCCGAAGTCTTCTGTCGATTGTCGATCGAACCTCGGCTCGACATCCAATAACCTGACTTGATCACCCGGCGCAACGTCAATTCCTCCAGCGTCAACTGTCTAATCTTGATCGATAGTAGACCTGCGTAACTTAACATGCAGTTAGATCATAAAACACAACCAATTAGTTTTATCATCAAAATCCGAAATTCAACACAGAGCTCAGCCCCTGATATGTTCCCCACATATGCCTTCGTGAACTTCAACAAGAATTGTCTCGGCTTCGGGCGAGGACAGGCAGCAGAGTAATGGTTGAGAGAAGGCTCTTCGGTACAACTTGCTCGTGATCACGACATACCACGCTTGGGCCCGCCTGAGCCGACTGGCGACCCTGGGATTGTCGGGTAGCTCGCCCTTCTCTTTGTAATGTAGGATTTCTTCCATCCAGTTTGGAGCAGTCTCAGTTGTGTTGACGTCTGAGACTGGTAGGGTCAGCGTAGAGAGAACCTCGGTTCTCTTTGGGGGTTCTTCGAGTGGCCGGATAGACGCCAGCTAGGCAAGTTTGTCAGCTTGGCTGTTCTGGGCATGGGGTATCCTTGTGATCACCAGGCGATTGAAACGAGCCAAGAGTCGTCGAACCTCGGCGAGGTATCAAGCCATAGACAGTTCTCGAGCCTCGTAGGTTCCATTGATGTGGCCAACCACCAACTAGGAGTTGGTGAAGGCCTCCAGGTTATGTACCTGCATCTCGAGGGTGAGGCGTAATCCCGATAGCAGCGCCTCGTATTCAGCTTCGTTGTTGGTAGCCTTAAATTCTAACCGAAGCACATGCTCGTGGGTCTCCCCATTTAGGTTCCTGAGGATCATCCCTGCCCTAGCTCCTCTTGACGTGGCTGACCCATCAATGTACATGGCCCAAGCAGCGGATCTGATTCCTGCATGGTTGGACTGTCCTCGGGGGTTAGTTCAGAAATGAAATCAACCAATACCTGGGCCTTTATGGCCGTCCGAGGTGCATATTGGATGTCGAACTCTCTAAGCTCTACTGATCATTTGAGCATTCGACTCGAGACATCGAACTTTGAGAGGATTTGGCGGAGTGGACGGTCGGATACTACTTTTATCGTGTGGGCTTGGAAATAAGGTCGTAGCTTTCGGGCCATCACGATCAATGCTAGCGCTAGCTTTTCTATCGGTAGGTAGTGCTCTTCGGGCCCAGCAAGAATATGGCTGGTGTAGTAGATGACCTGCTACACAGTCGGATCCTCTCTTACTAGCACTGAGCTGGCCACATGTTCCAAGGTTGCTAAGTAGAGGCTTAGAATCTTGCCCGGGTGGGGGGAGGCGAGCCGAGGCAACCATCCGAGGTGGGTCTTCATTTTGCTGAAGGCATCCTCGCATTTAAGAGTCCATTTGAAGTTGTCCACTCGACGCAAGGCCCGGAAGAAGGGGAGGCATTTATCTCCTGAGCGCGACACAAATCTCACAAGTGTTGCTAGCTTCCCTATGAGGCGTTGCACCTCTTTTATCGAGCGTAGAGATTGCATCTCCATTATGGCTCGGACTTTCTCCGGATTGACGTCTATCCCTCTCTGGTGGATGACGAAGCTGAGGAACTTTCCTAACCCGACTCCGAAGGCGCACTTTGCCGGGTTAAGGCACATATTGAATCGTCTGAGGGTCCGGAAGGTCTCCGCCAGGTCACTCAGATGGGTCGCTGCCAACCTGCTTTTGACAATCATGTCGTCAACATACACCTCCATATTTCTCCCAAGTTGAGACTTGAACACTTCATTGACCATCCTCTGATAGGTGGCTCCTGCGTTTTCTAGTCCGAAGGGCATGACTTTGTAGCAGTAAACCCCCTTGTCGGTAATGAAGGTGGTGTGCTCTCGGTCCTGTGGGGCCATGCGGATTTGGTTGTAGCCCGAGAATACATCCATAAACGTAAGGAGCTCATGGCCCGCGGTTGCATCAACTAGCTGGTCTATCTTCGGGAGTGAATAACAATCCTTGGAGCATGCCCGATTAAGATCGGTGTAGTCAATACATATTCTCCAGCTTCCATTTTATTTTTTAACGAGGACTACATTAGACAGCCATCGGGGATATTTCACCTCAGCTATGAACCCGGCGTCGAGCAAGCGGTCTACCTCGTGGATAGTCACCCGTTGTCACTCCGGGGTGAATCTCCGAGGCTTCTGTTTGACTGGGTGGGCCTCGGGATGGATATTTAGGTGATGTTGAGCCACCTCAGGGTCAATTCCCGGCATGTGTTTCGGGAACCAGGCGAAGACATCAGTGTTGTGCTTTTAAAACTCTATGAGTTGGACCTGGTCGGCTTCTGGGAGCGTGGTCCCAACTCTGACAACTTGGTCCGGCCGATCGTCCCTCAGGGGAACTTCGATGAGTTGCTCCACCGACTGTGGGTGCATAGGAGCTTCCGGGTTGTTCCAAGGATCGAGGTTGGTCGACTCTGGTCGTGTCCTCTTTGGCATGGATACGACCGTCAAATAGCATCTCCTGGATTCCTTGGGATCACTTTGCACCATCCCAACTTCTGACGAGGTCAGAAATTTCATGGCCCAATTATAAGTGGAGATGACCGCCCTTGTCCAGTTGAGCGTCGACCGTCCGAGGATTATGTTGTACGTCGAGGGTAGGTTGACCACCATGAAGGCGACCATCACCATCTTCATTCTCGGCTCACTCCCTATGGTGACGGGAAGGGAAGTCGTCCTGAGGGGGGAGATCGACTCCCTTGTGAACTCGACTAGTGCGGTCGCCATAGGGGATAGATCGTTGTTCGTGAGTCCGAGCTTTTTGAAGGCGTCCAGGTATAAGATGTTAGCGGAACTCCCGGTGTCGACCATCACCCTCTTCACCCTGGCATTGGCTATATGGACCGAGACCACCAGAGCGTCATCGTGGTCCAAGAACTCCACCTCTTCCACACTGAATGCAAATTTTTCTTTGGAACGCGGTCTCGGATGCTTCTCCACCATGCTCCATGCATATGCCTTCCTTGCGGTGGAACTACTATCGCCAGAAGCTAGTCCGCCGACAATGGCATCGATTTGTCTTTCGACTGGACCTTTTGGCCGGGGCGGTGACTCCCTCAATTTTTTGAGGAAGCGCCCGAGATGCCCTCGCCGGATTAGGTCATCGATCTGGTTCTGCAGGTCACGGCAGTCCTCCGTGTCATGGCCGTAGTCTCGGTAGAACCTGCAATACTTAGACCGGTCTTTGTTAATGGCTTTTACCGGGTTGGGTTCCCATAGGAGCCCATTCTATCGGATTTGGAGGAAAATCTCAGTTCGAGAGGCATTCAGGGGGAGCCTCTGGTGTAGCGGTTTGGGTCGATCGGGCTTCTTCGTGGTGATTCGAGGAGCGACCTCGGGGCTGTCACTTGGGCGGAGTCCGCCCGAGGCCTTTTGCTATCCTCATACTTCCTTGCGATCAGTGCTTTGGTGGTGACGTGCTGATTAACCCGTTGAAGCATCTCGGGGACTAGGGCGGGTGGTCTCTCGACTAGGGACCAAAAGAGTCTGGAGGGGCGAAGTCCCATCAGAAAAGCCTGGATGATAAGAGACGGGTGGGCCTCGGGTATCCCTCTAGCCTTGGCGGTGAAGCATGCGATGAACTGTGAGAGTGGCTCGCCGTCTCGTTGGGCTAGTGTGAGGAGGACAGCCACGGAGAGTTTCGACCGCATGCTAGCCAAGAAGCTCTACTCGAGTTCCCTTGCGAGCTGATCGAATGAGGAGATAGAAGCTGGTGGGAGGCGGTTGAACCACATCCGAGTCGGTCCCTTGAGAGTGGTGGGAAACGCCCTGCACATTAAAGCGTCAGTGGTTCCATAGAGAGCCATCTGGGCCCGAAAGGTGGTGACGTGTTCTATGGGATCGGATCCGTCGTCGTACACCTCAAGGGTAGGGAGCCTGAAATTAAGAGGAACCTCCTTGTCCTAGATTTCAGGGGTGAAGGGGGATGCTCCCGATGCATCGTCGCCGACCTCCCCCTTCGTCCTGCGAAGCTCTCGCTGGAATTCGCCCAGACACCGGTTCACCGAGTGAAGTTGGGCTCCGAATGTGTCGTCGGCCGAATTGGTGGATACGGTGTCGTGCTCGGGAGGCGGCATGTCGGTCGATCGGAGACCGAGGACACTGGGCTGGGAAGTCACTCCTCAACCCCCAGGACGCTCTTCAGCTTCCTCCTGCAGTTGCTCGTGTGTAGCTAGATTCGTCGAAGGATCGTCGAGGGGCTCTAAGACGTACATGGATGGGCTCGGCACTTGGGGGCTCATGAGGCACACGAGATGCAGGATGAGGGGAATGACTGTTTGGATCATCCCGGTCAGAGCTTAGACCTGCCTTAACAGGTCGAGGAATGCCTCGGGTGAGACGGTCGAGGGTGCTGGGGCATTCCCGAGAAGTGATAGCCCGGGATCGTTGAACAGTCGCCAGTAGCATTCTGGGGTCTGGATCGGAACGCCTCCTCCCAACTAAGTAGCAGAGGTCGGTCCCGAGGTGGGGATGGGGGTAGCAGGCTACGCTTCGGTCAGGCAAACTCCCGGATTGGTCATGGGACACTCCTAAGAAATCGACCCTCCTTCTAGTGCCAAAGATGTTATGGAACGAATACGACTATCGGATGATGCGTCGGGTTGGCCTGGTCCAATCGCCGAAGTCGTAGGGTGCCCGATTGAATTCCACGGTAGGGGCGAGCTGTTGGCGCTCCGTTGGTCTGACTCCTGCAAAAAGGCCTAGGTTAGGTTTTTCCCGACTAGGCCCCTCCGATGCTAAAGTCAGTCTCCTTTCTCTTGGAGTCAAGTGGAGGGGGGGAGGTGTTTATAGGGATGTCCGAACCTAGTTAAGCGTACCTTCATCCGCATTGACAATGAGGTTGTACAGGGCGGCACCGTACAGGACGGCCCTGCACGGCACCGTTTTGGGATCACGGGGCTGGCCTGCTCCGTGTGTCGCCATCTCGGGATCTCGGGGCCGCCTGCCCCGTACATTGCTGTCCCGGGATTTCGGGAATGACCGCAGATCAGTGCGTCACCATCCCAGGATTTTTGGATGGATTGTTTCGAGTTCGGGCAATATGGCGACATCGTTACATCCGCCCTGAGGTGGTAGGTCTGGCATAGCGTCTCACGTGGGATGTCTTTGTGCTTGCGTGTGCGCTGGCTACTGCCACGTGGATGACGTTAGAGTATCCCCTATCATCTATCGAGCCAAACATGTATCACAGCGCCTTCGTCGAGCTGCCGGAATCCAAGAGCGCAGTGACCAAAGGAGGCAGCTATGGAGCAGTGGAGAGCGTGAAAGCGAGTGATGTGAACTCCCCCGTCTCCGGAGAAGTAATTGAAGTGAACACGAAGCTAACCGAGACAGCCGGTCTGGTGGTAATTCACCAAACTAAGGTTCCTTTCTTCACCTTATGAATTTTCAGATCTGATATCTTTTCTTGTTTAGATCAATTCCAAGGAGTACACCAAGTTTTGAGAAGAAGAAGATGCTCACCACTAGTGCATGGATATGTATACTTTCTGCCTATTCTTCTGAATGAGTCTGTAAAGAATCATTTGATTTCGGTCTCTGTTCCATTCTGCATCATCATGTGATCAAGCCATCCTAATTTGTTTTCCTTTTCGTAGTTAACATGAATACATAGAAGCTCGTAGAAACAATACAATGCTGCATGCAGATTTGCCAACTCTAAAGCAGGAACAGTAAAAACCAGAAGCGACACCGCGTTCTTCTTCCTTTTCATGATCGATCATATGATCAGGCAAAGCTGCTTTCCTTTCGCTTTACGTCGGTCATCGAGAATACTGAGACGCGAACCTTTTACCCTCGCTTGTTCCAAGTTTTTTCCTTCACTTGTTCGTGAAATGTTATGTTTACTGAGACTTGATGGTTTACATAACAGGTGGGAGATGGATGATCTCCAAGCTCTGCATTGCTTGCTGTCTTTGAAGCTCAACTTGATGATTCCTTCGGTAGTACAGAGAGCTATGATGCGGGAAGCATGTGCACTTGCATCAAAGCCATCACCTTTTCTATCATCTACTGCATCAACAATCCCATCTGCAAAATATAGTTTCAAGAGATCAAGATCAAGACATTATACTTCTGCCAGATAGAACTTGGAAGTGCATGCATGTGATCTCACATTCCTTGTATGTCGTAAATGCTCCCCGGAGATGCTTCTTCCCCAGCTTTAGCACCAACTTGTCATGCTTGTAAAAGATTGACACGATTCTGTGCTCAAAGTTTCCTGCAACTTATGCATTGCGATTAATTCAGTGTAGTGCTAAGAGATCATATGGGGAAAGGAGGAAGAAGGTGTAGAGGAGGGGCTATAACATCCATCCTTACCTGTTTGGATTTGAACAGGTAGCGATGCACCTCTTCCAAGCATTTTCTGCTCATCTGAAACATGTTTTCCGTTCTCTGCTGTTGGATTTACAGATGAATCTTCTCTTAAACCTGCAAACACTGTTTAGTGCTTGATGTCAGACGAGAAGTCACCAGAAAAGTCATGTTGATGATTCAAGGAAAAAGAGAGCATGGTGGACGAGCAGTATAAGATAGCAATCAAAGAGCAAAGTCTACTTAGTGCTTGTTCTTTACTTGTTGCAGTCATGGAGGTCAGAGCAGCAATGTCAGCCGAAGATCGGGTTGCAATGCCGGAGCCGATGACTGCAGCGACGTGGGCTTTGCTTGCGCCGACGGATTCTGCCGCCTCAGCGCAAACAGTGGCCACCAACGCAGCAGCGGAGGCAACAACTCTGCTCAGTACACTGTCGTCCATATTTCCTCCACTTCCATTGCTCTCCTCGTGCATGCTCCTTTTCAAGCTGCCGGTAGCTGCAACGCCGGCGATTGCGGCAGCGACTCCGGTGACCTGCAAGGCTGCGTTTGCTTTGGACCTCCGCAGTCTCACCTCTTCTTTCCTCTTCACCATGAGAACCCTCGATAGGATGTCTACTTCTTGCTGGTTCCAATTCACCTTCTCGTACCATTTATGCAACTGGGAATCCACAAAGGAAGACGAAGAATTAGACTTCTAAAAGTAGCAAGGTGAAGGGAAGGCTTGATAGACTATTACTACTACTACTACTACTACTACTACCCATGTATGGGCTCTTCTCGTTCTCGAGCGCATCTCAAACTGGGCCATGTCCATGTCTTTCTGTTCTTCCACCTCTTCATCATGCTTCACGATTTGGACATCCTGATCAAAGCACGACAGCAGGCCCTGCATCAGATTTCAACAAGAAATCAGACACTGAAAGGAGGTGACGTCCATCATCAATATCCAAATGTTCGAAACAATTCTGACTGCACAAAAATATGAGCCCAGCAACAAAGCTGACAACTTAGAATTAGATAGCCTTCTGGTGTTCGAGTTGAACTACCAGCAACGTAATCTCAGTGAAGAAATCGATCTTACATTTGTGCAGGATAAGGGAAGGGTATCGGAGGAGGATGGGATCGAAGACAGGGGGAGGAAGTCCATAGCCTGTCGCTTTGGTGAATGATGAACTACTGGCCTGCCTTTGTTCTTAGAGAGTTCCAGGTATCTTGGATCACGTATCTTCTCCATCTTTTCCTTCTTTGAAGAAAGGACAGCTCGAAGTTAAAATAAGATGTACTGTAATTACCTCCAATAATTGAAGCTTATTTTCCTTCATTGATCTTTCTGTACTCGTCTGAAACATTACCACCACCACCACCACTACTGCTACTACAAAAAGAGAGTCTCACCATGAACGAGGACAGTGAAGAATCCAGTGGAGCTTTCACCATGAACACTGATCACAACTCACCATGTGCTTGTGGTTAGCTTCAAAGTCATGTCATTTAGCTTTATGATATCTGACATATTTAAGGAATCCACCTTCACTAATCTATATTTTCTCTCTCACGGACCACATTGTTGGAGGCAAAGTATTCTATTCTCCTCGGTCAGTAGTATCTTAGCAAGTTCTGCACACCGATACACTGCAGAATAGAAATAGCGAGAGCCAGTCATTCTGTGTGATTTCAAGTTGCCTTGTGAGGACGCAAATCGAAGGTGTCCACTGCTTTAGGCTTTCGAGCACCTCGGAATCATGCAAGACGACTTCCATGGAACGTAGCCGACTTCGGATTCTTCTCTTAGATATATCTGCAAGTAGACATCCTGGTGACGCAGCCACCTAGTTTCTTTCACGTGTAAGAACACGGGTAGATGAGAAACAGTGTACTGCATGCATGGATTAGTACTCGAAGCTGCAAACTAAATCCTTGTTTATGTCCGTCAACCCACAAAATGGCGCTCCGCCACGAGTTTTCTAGTGGTCTGACTTAAATCCTATGCCTAGGGTTTCATCTTCCCATGACTCCTAGCATTCTCTCGAATGGAGAAACAGTGGGGATCACAGAGAGAACTTACCACATCGGAGACCACGTAGTTCTCAGTAGCATCAGCATCGTGGCTTGAGTTTCCACCATACTCTACAGTCATGCATCAATATAGATGGTTTGTTCAGTTCATCTCAAACTTGTTTAGGGTAGATTCCAGGTTGCATGGAGTACTTATTTCTTGCTCACACACCGAATTCTGAGAGACTCTGGTGGTGTATACTTAATTCTTTCTAGCAGCAACTAATACATCTAATAAACATCAAGGAACAAGATTGTTGACCAGTGTCAACTCATCTAAATGCTTAAGCCCATATGGTAGCAAGCATAAATAGCTAATTATTTTCATAAAATGATTTATAATAAACATAAATAAGTTGTTTCTTTTTCCTTTTTTCCAACAAAAAAAAATGAAGTGAATTTTGACTTTACATTGTATTTTCTATAATAACTTCTATATATACATGTAATGGAAGCTGACAGAAAAAGCATATCTTGAGAGATATCTACAACTTAGAAAAGAACTAGAATTTAATAGCTATACTAAATTTATTTTCAATCATAGAACTAAACTCCTTTTGATATATATTTTATAAATTTGGCTTTATACTGTGTCAACTCAACTTAGTGTTTTTCTTATATTACTTTTTATACAGAACCTCTATTTATATATACTGATAGCTTATTTTTTTAAAAAAGACAGATCTTGAGAGAGATCTTAAAAAAAGATATGAATATGTTCTATATTTTAATAGCTACACTAAATTTATCTTCAATCATAGAACTTCTGTTAGGAAAAAAAAACATTCTCTGCAATAGAACATAAAGTAAAATTTTATGTTGCAAGATAAGATATCTTCAATATAATATATATATATATATATAATATAACTTTCATAGTGTTTGGTGTACTGAGTATTTGTAAGAAGAGATAGACGAACTCAGACATTTTTCTAGGTCTTAATTCTTCCTTAGGGCTAACTATAGATTATCTTTATATTTAATTATCTTTGTATTTCGATTCTTATATTTTTAAAAATTATATTAGGATTTTTATATTTACGAAAGTGAAATATTTAATCATGTTTCTACTCACATTATTAATTTTACTGGAAAAAATATCACATGTATTGTCACATATGAAAAATGATACTTAAAATAAGGTTAAAATGATAATTTTATAGTACTATTCTATAACTTTTCCTTTTGTGCGAAAATTGATACTTCTGTGAAAGCAATAGTCAAGAAACTAGAAATTCTATAGCAGTTAATGCATGAAGAGGAAGCAATATCGAAAGAGATCCTTTCTATTTAGTATTTTATTTTTCAATAAAATATATGAACACATAGAATAATTGAATAACATTGTTTCCCAATTTTTTTTCCCTTTGGATAGTGAGAATAACATTGTGAAATTACTTTTTTAACCCTATATTCAGCATCATTTTTTGTAATATTTTTATCTACAAAGTCGATGGCATGAGGAGAGACATAATTAAATATTTCACTTTTGTAAACATAAAAATTTAAAAATATAAGGATCGAAATGTTAACAGTAATTGATTATAAAAATAATATGTAATTAGCCTTCTTCCTTATCTAAAAGAGAATTAGCTCTGTTGGATTTCCGAGCCTGTTGCTTAAAGTTTGCTCCTTTGGATGCGAGCGTATGGCTCTTCAATTAATGAGACAATAATGCTGTAAAATAAGGAGGCAGCTGGGGATGTACGAGGTAGATGCCTCGATTGCAGACAGTGTTGCTCTGGTGGATGCATCATGAACAAAACTTGAGTTTTGATGAATCTTTCGACCACTAATAATTTGGAAATTTAAGGATTCCATGAGTTGGATTTCCATAGTATTTTCTTCAATTACATTATTTTTACACGGTGCTATATTATTTCATGCAAAGGTTTAGTCAACCTTGTCTCAAATTTAGAGTTAATCACATAAAATTATTTCATCTAAGTTATCTATGTGGTTAAGGCAAACATCGGATTAATATGTCAGCATGTCATGACCTTAGATTGGTTTATTGGGCTGCCTACATGACGTGGGCCTCTTCCATTCCGGCAAAGCCCGTCAGTGACTAATTATATAAATACTTTTACAAATTTTGGAAATGGTATATTTTGCTCACTTTAGTTGATATATATATATATATATATATATATATATATATATATATATATAATATGTAGTTTTATTGACGTCGGTGATGAAGCCGACAACGAAGCCGACCAACGGGACCACATCCTCGCTTGAGATGGCATCTATCCCCTCCTGATATGTGTTCATCGAAGAAGAACTATTGAAGCTGCTTGTAATCTTCGTTTCCTTTATTGCTTGGAGCGTGAAGCATGCTTGCGCAGAAGAATGTTTCTTTCTCCTACCCCAAGTTGCTCCACTCCTACTTTGCGCTCTCCGCCAGAGATGGCCCTTTTCTTCCTTGTTACTCCAAGGATCCAATCTACAGCCCCTTCATTCATCCTTTTTTGAGTGGCTCCATGAGTCTCCACAGCTGGAGTTTTACCCCCGTCGGTCTCCTGGCAGGGGTGGTGGGCTTGGCGGTGCGGGTCGATACAGGGCGAGCCTCCTCCCATCGCGTCAGCTACCACTCGAATCAAGATTCTTTTAGGATAGGACGCGAAGATTTCCACTCGGTAGCAGACAACCGAAGGGACGTCAGCTGTTGTCTCGTTAGTCGACTTGTCTTAGAAGATGATGCAATATATATATGTAAAAGCGATTGGCCTCCTGCAATGCGTCGGCATTGTAGTGGCGGCGATCCACTCGAATCTATCCCCAGTGCATCAATCCGCTAGATTTATTGTATCCAAAACAAAAAAACACAAGAGGAAAAGAAAGCCTTGATTGGGATCGATCACCAACTACATGATGGATACTATGTATGGTGAGAACAAGAGGAACGAGTGTATGATCATCCGAGGCGAGAGGCAATGCTGAGGGAGATGACAGCAAGCTGGAACAGGTCGTAGTTCTCCTTCACCAGCGGCGACTTGATGCTGCCCTCTTTGAAGCTGTCCTCGCACTCCCCGGGCTCATCCACGGCGCTGCTTATATACACGTTGGCGTCGCCGTAGCGGCCGGCCTCGATCAGCTTGACGGAGTCCCTGAGGCTTGCCATGGCGTCGGCGTACAGCTCCCGGCAAGTCTGCAAGCAGGACTTCCTGTAGCGGCTCATCTTCTTGGCCTTCAGCAGCGTCTTCACCCTCGATTTGGCGTGCTTCGCGTCGGCCTTCGCCAGCCTCACCGATATGATGGCGAGCCCGCGAAGGTCCGCATGCTTGCTCTTGGGCACCGACTGCAGCGACTCCACGCAGAAGGTGTAGTTCACGTTGGGGTCGCCGCTGGCGCTGTGCTTGCAGGTCTCGCTGACGATGCTGTGGTGGGCGGCGGCCATGCTTCGATGCAGCACAATTAGGAAGAGGAGGAGGAGGAAGAGGAAGACGGACGGAACTCTTGCCATTGGCTGCTCTCTTCGGCTGTCTTCTTCACATGACCTAACATGGCGTGAGGGATATATAAGGGGAGCGGTGAGATTTACGTGGACGAACTCGATCGACCACGTTTGTGTCCACCTACCTATTCTCTTTCCCCTAACCAGCAGTTCCTTTCTTGCTTGACCACCTAACCTTCTCCATAAGATGTGATTTAGGAGCAGCTAATTAATTTGCGTGGAGGAAGAAGAAAGCTCTGAGAGAAGCGACATATTGTGGGCTCTCGTCCTCTAATATTCTCTCAAGAACAGAAGTAAAGCATATATCTAAAGGGCCACCCACGTTTGCATGCTACTGTTTGCATGTACATGTCTTTTTATCAGAAGAAAAGTTCTTCGTTACTGCATACCGAAGATCGAACTTTGTATTTTTCTGAGAGAGAGAGAGAGATCAGCTTCTGGAACCGAGGACTGTGCATCTCAACAGGACCCAAACAGCAAGTTGCATCTGTGATGCAAACCAGGAGTGTGGATGCAGAATCTCAAGGACATACGATTTAAAGAAAGAAGGACATTCTGAGCAAAACGAGAAGCTGAAAGTTATGTTCAAGTCAATGCATGTCGGTGACGGCCACCTACTTCTGTCAGGTGAGTGAAGAAGCGCCATATGGAGTATTTTTATGGTGGTGTTTCGATGCGGTAGAAGTCTTTGGTTTGTCAGACGAAATAAGAACTTTTCTAGGATTCAATGGTGGTGTTCTTCGGTGAGCAATGCATGTTTTCGATCTATTTTCAATGGTTAATAAGGACCCTGGGACCGATCAAAGGAAGATGAATGATCTAAGAAGCACAGATCTGGAAGCCTAACTCGTGGTCATTTGGATTACACCTCCTCGGAGATCACTACATATCAACCACCATGGATTTCCAGTAGAAGGTAAACCAGTGATGAGCAGAAAGATGGATCACAGAGCTTTCCATCCTGTTGGTAATGTTTGCATGCAGGATGGGGTGCTTGCTACTTCAAGTGTAGGTCTCTGCGATGAATTCTAAGAGCCATTTTAAACAATATCAAAATGGTGTCGTCGATGGTCAGCCACGTCAGCACCCGGTCATCAGCCACATTGGCGTCCGATCAGCACTTGACTTGCAACCATAACATTGGATCCACGGTGTCATGATCAAACGATTCGAGTAACTTCTATCTAATAATATACAATTACAGATTGGTTGTTGGTATGATACATTGAGTAAAACATATTCTAATTCTTTGATCTTGTTTACATTGAAATATTTGATAAGTTAGCGTATTATTACACAAGTAATATCATATGAGATTTTCGAGTTGATAGGGCATATTTCGGTGGCATTGCCCCCGAGACAATAGTCAGTAGCCACATTAGTGCCTATGCAAAGCTACAGAGCTGATATGGTGCATCGCGTCGACACGACACTTCGAGCTTGGATGGGACAACCACCTGTACTCGTCCTATTCGAGGTCGTACCATATACGTCGTACGGTACAAAGCCGCTCTAGAAAGCTCGAGACGGCGTTGCATAGTATCGATCTGTATAGATCGATCGGCGCCCACACGAAAGGTATGAGGCAGTCACCTGAGGAGCCGACGGTCATTAACAGATCATATATGACCGACCTTCGTTTGCAGGTATAAAAATCGACCCCTTGACCAACGTTTGAAGGAGGCACTTCGAACGCTCAGCTCTCTCACATATTACGCTAATTTAAACTTCGGATAGGTCGAGTCGAGAAATCCCCCTCCCAACCCCAACCTGTGTGTAGGAATCCAAGAGGGCGCGTGACAAATCGATTGTCAAGGGAGGAAGTTATTTTCAGAAGACGAGTCTCCAGCTCAATCCGATCCAACATTCACTTCCACTACTCAAACATTTGTCTGAGCAAACTTGCACATCTAAAGCCGGATCAAACCGTGCTAACTCTGCGACCATAGCACAAAAGTTCACCAACACTAGTACGAAGATGCATAACAACTAATCAAATTTTGGATTATCACAAGATTTGAAATTTTCTTTTAATGTCAAGGGATTCATTCATGCATTATCTATAGTCACATGGTCAGCATTTTGGATGAAGACAATCCACATCGACATTGTATGAAAATAGGCACGCTGACTTTGACTGTTCAGTGGAGCATGCCTAAGGAAAGCGAAATCTTAACTATCGCAATATATCCTCCAAGGAAGAATGATGTCCTCTAATAATTGCTAATCAAGTCACCATTTGATCCAAATCAACCACCCTTCTGTGTGTAGATAAAACCTCTTCTCCTTGAAGATAAATTGTATTTATCTCATAAATCATGAAGGTGTTGGGAAATAATGGCATGTATTGTTGTTCATAATGATATCTACACTTTCTTTTGCTAACATAAAATTTGTTGGATATTTATGGATCAGGACTAACATACATGCACCTCAAAAGATTATGATATTAAATCGTAGATCAAACCCATGTTTCGCATCCTCACCGGAGCCCAAACCAACTAAAAGTTTGTGATATATGATGAGCTTTTAATCTCATGCACGAGCAATCCCTTTTTACTTTATTTTCTCATCCTTGAGAAATAATTGACGGTCTAAATCAGTGATAAAAAAAATACTTAAATTTATATTAACTAAAAAAAAAATTATCTTCACCTCATAAGAGAACATCCTTTGATGAGCCTCTCCGCCATGGTTGGTGGGTGACCTTTGCAATGCAGCAGAGTCCACCAAATCCATATGAATCTTTTAATACTTGTGAAGGTCCAGGGTTCGTGGCATCCCACTGCTTGTTGCAGTTCCAATCATGGGGGCAACCACAGGATTCAAGGTCCCCAGAAGCATCCTACGTGTTGGGAACGATGGCTTGAAACTGGCAGAGCACGAATCAAGCAGTGCCATCTTATTTGACGGCACGTCCGCCGAAGACTAAACTAAGCGATGCATTCACGCCTTCTCTCCTTGCTATATAGCAGGCAGGCATCGGCATGCTTCCTCGCCCCACCACCAACCATCCTTCTCCTCCTCCTCAAAGAAGATGGCCGCAACGTCCGACTTCGCCGCCGTGCTCGCCATCGCTTCCCTACTGTGCCTCACCATCGCCCCAACCCGCGGCGCGCTGCAGGTCGGGTTCTACAAGGGAAAATGCAACCGCACCGACGTGGAGGGCACCGTCAAAAGCATCGTCGCCGCGCGGTTCGCACGGGACCGAACCATCGTCCCCGCGCTCCTCCGGCTGCACTTCCACGACTGCTTCGTTAGGGTATGCTCTCAAGTTTCCATGCAGACACTAAATGGCGTTTTAGCTGGATGAATGACTCCTTCTCTTCCACGTGCCAAGGGATGCGACGCGTCGATATTGATAGATGGGAGCGGAACCGAGAAGACGGCACCCCCCAACTTAAGCGTGCGAGGCTACGATCTCATCGATCAAGCGAAGACCCAACTAGAACGTGCATGCCCCGGCGTTGTTTCCTGCGCTGATATCATCGCGATCGCAACAAGGGATGCCGTCGTGCTGGTACGTAAGGGTTTCATCGTCGATCGTACGTGCATGGCTTCGGCACTCAGTAGATTTGAACCCTTCAGGGTGGCGGGACGCAATACACGTATGCGGTGCAAACGGGGAGGAGGGACGGCAACATCTCGCGGGCTTCCGATGCGAGCAAATATCTGCCGGGGGCTTCGTTGAACGCCTCTCGAGCTATTGCGGTGTTCTGGGCGAAAGGGCTTAATGCTTTGGACATGGTTCTGCTGCTAGGTAGCTCGAAGAGACGACGTCCCATGAATTGGCATTTGTCTCATAGGAGGTGATAAAAACTTGACAGCCTGTGTGTGTGCGCATTTGCAGGAGCTCATACGGTTGGGATGACGCACTGCTCGTTCATCCGGAATCGCCTGTACAACTACAATGGAACGGGCAAACCGGACCCGGACATGGATCCCGCTTTTGTCGCCATGCTCAGGAAGAGGTGCCCTCAGACGTCGACGGTGGACAACAGCGTCTACCTTGATAACGGAACGCCGAGCACGGTGGACAACAGCTACTACAAGCAGCTCCTGGCGAAGAGAGGCGTTCTCAAGGTGGATCAGAACCTAGCCATGGACGCTGCGACCAACGGCACGGTCAAGTCCTTGGCCAGCGGCAGCTTGAGCTTCCCCTCTCTGTTTGGGAAAGCCATGGTGAAGATGGGCAGCATTCAAGTGCTCACGGGAGCGCAGGGGCAGATCCGGAAGTCTTGCCGGGTCGTCAACAAATGATGCTGAGTCGTGGACTCGCTGGTCTTCTTCTTCGGCTTTTGGGCATTTCTTTTGGTTTCTGAGGGTGGTGATCTCTCTTTGCACTGTTTCCGATTCCTTTCATGCAAATCCAAACACTTCATTTTGTTCCATCATCAGTTTCCTCGCGACCGAACAGTACTACTCTGCGATGCAACACCAGCGAACCGGCAGCACTTGGCAAGCATCATAATCCTGCTAACATTACAAGTCAGGTGGCATACAACCCCCAAATGCAATTATGCTTGGTTGCAGCATTTTCTGTTGAAAGGCAATCAGACTCTAATTGTATATCAACAACAGTAGCGCTCGTGGCCATTGTGTTAGCAAAACTACGTAGAAATTGTGCTCAAAACCTTTCAAGAATAACCGTCCAAAATAAATCCATCATCAGCCATCAGTGTCTTCAGGACTTCTGCAAAATAAAAGACACATTACTCTTCTTAAAAGTATATAATTTTTTTTATCCGGCCAATTCGGAAGTTCCAATATTGTGGGAAAAGGATCTGTTTACCACATCAGATTATCAACTGAGTATGTTAGTCGAGGAGGCTAGACCATTTCAAATGTCTTTGGACCTGCTCATCAACAATGTCAAAATTTCTACACGTTCTCCTCAAGGATACACAGAATGAGAGTCCCAGGCCTCTATGTTGTTTGCAAAACAGATTTCCTTTGATGACTTCTCAAGCAAATCAGGGATTAGCTGAATCCCTTTGGTGGACTTTGGAGAGAGAATTCTCTTTCGCTTGAATCAGAAACAGGTATGGAGTTAATTTTCATGTCTGAAGAAGTCCTAACCTCACTGATTCTAGTGTCTGAGGTTTCTGTCTCCGGATTATCCAGTGAAAGGGAACTTATACTGCCAACATTAAGCTTTTTGTATATTGCCAGAGCCTGAGCTATCATAGAAGAAGGATTTCCAACAGAACTAGGAAGCAGAAGTGTGGTTCCCTGAACAAAGTAAGGAGAAAGAAATATAAATGAGAAATTCTTGCCGGTAAAGTTTTACAGTCTCATTCCTCACCTCCTTTGCTATGCAACCAAATACTTGAATATATTGCTCAGCGATTCTTAAACTTGCTGCCTGCAGAAAGGAACAAACTTCCATAATTCAGACATGTAGTAATCCTCAAGATGTTAAGTGAAAAACTGACACAGGATACATGTCACTTCTAGTAATGTTTTCAACATGATGCTGGTGATGTGTTAAGCTGTTAATGTGTTAAACATTATGCACACAACAGAAGAACAATTGGCACAAAATTTGACCAGGTTCTAGCATGATGAGCATGTACAAAATGGCAGAAAAAATGAAGCACAAGGAGATCTTACTTCAGCACCCCCCTCAGCTTTCATGGCCTCTGACAATATCTTTAAGCCATCAGCGGTTGCCTGTGATCTAGCAAGGATTGCTTCAGCTTCTCCTGATTTAGAAAAAAAATATATTTAAAAAATCATGGAGAAACATTTTAGAAGCTTAACACATTCTCAGCTTCATATTCTTAAGTTGGTGTGACCATGCTTTTAGCCCTATACATTTTGAAAGATAATATCAATATCCCACGATAGGGCACCAGAGGCTATGTGGTGATGGACCAGACCGCTGAAGCAGTCATACAATGTCACCTTTTATTCAGTTGCTTATGTGAATTTTTATGTAACACTCAGACTAAAGTAATAGTCAAAGTTACTACAAAATAAATGTCACAATACTAGTTATTCACCACATGTCACCTGTGCGTCCATATGTCCCCTTTGAAAATGCCCATACCACCCTTAGCTTCTCTACATATTTGCCACATATGTCCCCTATGTGGTGATGGACCAGACCGCTGAAGCAGTCATACAATGTCACCTTTTATTCAGTTGCTTATGTGAATTTTTATGTAACACTCAGACTAAAGTAATAGTCAAACTTACTACAAAATGGGGGCTCAATTCTAGTGGCTGATCGCATCACCAATACTAGTTATTCACCTCATTTCACCTGTGCATCCATATGTCCCCTCTGAACATACCCATACCACCCTTAGCTTCTCTACATATTTGCCAATTCGTAAGGTTCTTCAGAGGTTAGGTAATCAAAGTCAGCGGGCACTTTAGACGTCGGAATTAATGTCAGTGCCCATGCTCATATTTTATCTGTCATGCAACTGCTACTGGTAGTACATTTTCGGTATGATTTACTGTAAAACTGCTTCAAAAAAGTTGCCAGCAAATAATGAAGGCATCACCATGTTATGAATTAAACAATTTCCGGATATAAACAATCATATTATGCATGTTTTTGCTCATCTCTTCTTTGTTAGATCTTGTATATTTCACATTGATTAAAAATTTAATCTGAAGGCCCCAGACTGCTGTGAATAGCCTTACATGCACAGCAGTAAGATTAGACAATGCCCTGCCATATAACTGGTAATCCACCTAGCAAACCTACTGCAATCGTCTTTTCACACAAGTTACTCATTCTTATGGAAACTTCTACAGAAGCCCACCCATTATTTGCAAAACACTGCCACACATTATTCTGACCCGTATCCTTACACCAACTACAAAGTGCCTATTTCACCTTGTGCTCCATGACTCATAAAAAGATGCAACAGAACAAGTTAATCAATTAATAATTTCAAATAAATAACTTTGTCAATCTGCATGCAATGTCATTTTCTCAAGTCCATTATGCATCATCCTCTAGCAACCTAGAAACTTGAATAATTTTTGTTCCACATTAGTACCTTATCAAACATTTTTCAATTCTAGGGGAAGATTTCATTAATCTTCTAACATATTTCAAGCATAATGTGCCAAAAAAAATGCTCTGTTATTGCAGATGATTAGTTCGCAGAGCTAATATCTTCTTTTTGGACCAGAAACTATGTTTTATTGCAGATAATTAGCTCGCAGAGCTAGAAAAATAAAAGGAATTAGACATGATACCTTTAGCTCTATTAACCTGGTCCATCATTGCAGCTTCTGATGCCAAGATCACAGAATTCTTTCTTCCATCTGCAATGTTGATGTTAGCTTGTCTTTCTCCTGTTCAATTAAGAAGTCATGCGTTAGTCTTTTGATTGGAAATAAATGGGTGATAAAAACAGTATGTATCTTCTATCCAGATACATACTTATAGCTCCAAACTAGTTTACAACACCACAAGCCTGCCAATGCTTCATAGACATTTTTAAAATGGCATCCTAAAGAAAACATTTTGCAATGGAAGAGATAACTTAGTGCAGGAGAAAGTAATGATCGGATAAAGGCTTGAAAGAAGCACCTTCAGACTCAAGAACTTGAGCACGTTTTCTTCTTTCTGCTTCGGCTTGCATCTCCATAGCTGCCTTGACTCCTGGTGGAGGAGATATATCCCCTAGAAGAAAATAACAGTAAAAATTAATTAAGAAGAAAGATAATAGTAAAGTTCGTTGGTAATGTGTCATACTAAATAAATAGGTTCAAGAACTTACGTATTTCATAACGCAGACATTTAAGGCCCCAGTCAGAAGCAGCCTCGTTGATTGCTCTCTATGGAGGACAAAATATAAAATGAAACAAACCCAAAAAACTTAAAAAGAACTACCAATAGCAATATGTGGTTTTCAATGATTCAATAAACTTCTCCACAACTTTCCTATGCGTATGTAATTAACCTACATTTACATTTCACCAAATGGTGGGCAGCTGGAAAAGGAAATGCTACAAGTTGTATATTAATAAGATGTTTCAGGTAAGAGTGAAAACAATTGGTGAAAAGAAACAGGAAGTCCAACCTAATAGCAAGAAATATGAACTTGAAGGTTAAGCACAGCTAGAACCCCAGGAAATTTCTGCCCATGGATCTCAAGTTTCTTTATTTACACCTCTACTACTGTTGTTTTATCTCAAAATGATCTCTTAAGTATATATTCTTACGAAAAGTCAGGATTGATTGCTCTAGTCACTGCTACTAATGATTTCAAAAGTTGCAATGTCAAGACATCAGGAATATAGCAAAATGACTAAAAAAGAGATCAAGAACCTAGCTGAGTAATCAAATGATCTAAATGGTCCATCTAAGGCACCTATAAGATTATATCGAGTCACTCAACATGCTCATAAATTCTGGATCGTTTAGCCTTACATCATTTCCAACCAATAATCCCCTTCCATGATCTTAGAATCTTGTCCTCTTTTGACATAACTTCTTTCTTGTTTACAATGCCCTTCATAGAAGTTTCTCTACTGTTGCTGGCCTCAAAAAATATCGATACCAATTTAAAAAACATCAGCAAACTACTAGTTATCAATAAGAGCTTGAGCCTTCCACAACCTAAAGTAGAGTTCACCTATACACAAATATGAGCAACAGCAGTATACTATTCATCCTATTTTAATTTTGATGACTAAATGGTACAAAAGTTACTGTCCTGCACCTTCTACATGCAGGCTATTATCTTCTTTATGTATTTCAGATGAACAGGGATTGACATTTCTACAGGGATGCACAGTATCCAAATCTGAACTTCAATGAAAATGAAAAATTAAGCAGAAAAATACGTAAATAATGTACATAAAACACAGCAAATAATAGCTAAAAATAATGGCCTACTGCATGAGACTCCCATCAATGCAAGATTTCTAAGGGTCAATGTGAGTTTAATCTTGCAAGCATGAGGCCACCTAGGTCACCCTCTATATCCGAGATAGGCATATTGTCCAATTAGGTTCAGCCAGAGCAAGGGTGAAATTGCAAAGTAGAAAGCAATCCTACCACAATGTTTTCGTTGAGCGTGTCCCTCTCCTCAAAAGTCTTATCAAGAGTGATCTTACCCAGCTCACTCCTCATTGTCGTCTGTGCCAGTTGGATCACTGCAAATATTGGGTTCTCCACGCCATAGGACGCAAGGATTGGATCAACAATCTACAGGAGTTCACAGTATTAATAACCCAACGACATAAGCATATGAAAAATATAAAAATCTTGAGAATTAACAGTTCCATGATGCAGAGCAAAACAAACATCGTAGAGCATCAAATTTAGAAGATTCAAAACCACAAAAGAATTCATTGTAAACGATAGATATTACCTTAACATAAAGGACCCCGTCGATCAGGATGCTGACATTGTCCTTGGTGATGGCAGATTGGTCGGGAATGGGGATGGCCTCCTCCTTGAGGGAGTGGACGTAAGCGATCCGGTCAACCAGAGGAACAAGAAGGTGGATTCCAGAACCGAGGGTCCGCAGATACTTTCCGAATCGCTCGACGATGTAAGCCTTCTTTTCCGACACGATGCGGATGCCCCAATTGATGGGCAGCCGCGGCTGCTCGTACCTGAGCGATCCCTCGCCCCCAAACGACCTCTCGTCAAGGAACCAAAAACAAAACAACAAGGAATTAATAGCTAGGGTTTTCAAGGACTGGATTTACCAACCTGGAGAAGGGGAAGTCGTCGCGGGAGCGGCCGCCGCCGCGATAGTGGCGGATGAGAGGAAGGGGAGGGGAGAACAGGAAGACGGGCTCCGCTCGGCCGAAGAAGAGGGCGGAGGAGGCGGCGGTGAGAGAGGAGCGGAGAGGGAGGTGGAGGGATTTCGCTCTCATCATCGCCATTTCTTCTTCGTGTGCGTCGGGAGTCTCGAGGGGAGGAAATTAGGGGAAAGCCTGAGGGTGTTCGGGAAGGAGCTAATGAAGTGTCGATACGTAAAGATAAATCAAAGGGTCCACAAGTAGTCATCATCTCTTGCGCCCAGTTCTCAAAGCAAAAACCCTAACCGCCGGTCCCAGAGGTAAACCCCTTCTCTCTGCTATATATCTTAAGGGCAAGTGAGATCGCCGTCGGGGCAAAGGGTGATGAAGAGAGGAAGGCGGAAGCTGGTGCATTTTGTCGAATGGTTGGAGGATGAGGACGTCACTGTCGTCGTAGACCACGGAGAATCCGGAGGGGGGTGACTATGAAGGTAGACGCCAAGGTGGTGGAGGTGGAGGGGCCGCGCGGCAAGCTGGCGCGCTACTTCAAGCACCTGAACCTGGACTTCCAGCTGCTGGAGGGCGGCCAGGGGTTGTGGTGGACGGCTGGTTCGGGTCGCGCGGCAGCACTGCCGCCATCCTCATCGGTATCAGCCACGTCGACAACCTGATCATTGGTATCACCAAGGGCTATCGCTACGACATGCGCTTCCATCACCAACAACAGCTCCTGCATCGAGATCCACAACTTCCTCAGAGAGACGAAGGTTATCCATCTCCCTTGCTCAGCTGATCTAGTCTTGTCTGGTGGATTTGTCTTCCATATTCTATAAATTAATTGATTAGCTTGTAGTAATTGGGACGGAATTATATTTATCAGCTCGTAGTATTTGATATGACAAGAGGATTTGGAAGCCCTTATGGACAGCATGTTCTCAGCATTTAGAAGGTACATTGAAACTGGGTTTGTTAGAGAATGTAATAATTTTCTTCCCATTAACAGAAAATTTCAACATAGTGTAGAACATTGGAAAAGGGCCGATAGTGTAGACTCTTGGAGCTTTATCGACTGGGTTCCATCACTAAACAACAAGACCTTGGGAAAAAAAACTTATCAGATAAATGCTTTAATTTCGTGACTTGTATGATAGCTAGCCAATGATAACCTGTCAATTCCCTTCTCCATATCAACTTTTATAAGGATTTGGGGAATTCTACCTTTAGAATGACACATTGTGTGAACCAACTGTTGTGGTATCATAATTGGGTCATGCAAACTCCTCTTTAGAAAGTTTGATTGTTCCTGTTAGGAAGTTCCTCCCAGCAGGATCTTGACTGCTTTCCAACTTTAAGATATGAATTCCACCTGGGAACTTATTAGTAAGTCAAGTGCGAAATTGCTCTTTGGTTTAATTGATCTCATTGGGCTCAAAGAAAACTTCATTACCCAAAGAACTTTTAATATGTCAACAAGATTATGTGAGAGAAGACTTTCCTTTGTCATTCCAGGGGTAGTGACCCCTTTGAAAACTTGAGCCTATGAGATTGCAGAAGAGGAATTCTCTCCTGAAGAGAAGGATCAGGAGGCTTTATTGGTTGCGTAGAGTATGGAGATAGAATAGGCCTCTCAGGTTTTTTAGTGGAGTGAGCAGTTGCCATCTTTTATGTACTGTAAACTCAATGCTATCTCATTCATTTTTTGAACACATTTTTTACTGGCATGAGCAAAGTTGGATTGGTATCTTTATATCGTGATATTTTTTAACATGAGTTTTTGAAATCCTTACGTTGTTTAATCTTTCCATGTTCCACAACTTCCTAATGCTGCCTTTGAATTGATATATTCTTTGTGCTTTATCTTTTGAGAGAGTTTGGATGAATCATAACCTTTTGTGCATTTGACCTCTTAAGACCCCATAATGGGGAAGACTCTTGAATTGAGACTTTCTCTATGTCAATTCTTCTAATCCCTTTTTATCTATATGGTTTCATCAGATAAATATCTTTGTGTACTGTTCTAGTGTCCTCTTAGTGAAGCCTTAGCTCACTCAGAAATATCTATGAATGTGCAGTGCAGAGAACATCATATGTTTTGAAGGCCCTTCTTTGTCATAATTATCTTATGGTCTAGATTATCCTACTTGGTTGACCTAACATAAAGGCCTAGCAGTAATCTAGCATTGAGCTATAGCCAGTCTCACATTCAAAACAAAGTAGCTTATCCATATTTTTATTCAACTGATAATAATATATTTCGTGAAATTTATCACTGTCTAGAGATTTAGCATTTCATTGTGTTTTACTCATTATATTATTGTCATATGCAAACATTTGCAGTATGTGTTGTAGTTTGTAGATAAAATTGACTTAAGAAAACAGATGATACAAGTGCAATACATCATTATCCTTCTCAAAGCAACTAGTAAATCCATGTGCTGCATGTATATTTTTGGTATGTTTATGCATAAATATCTAATGTTCTTGATACATTGCTACTATGCAGATTACATTTTTATTTTTAAACCAATTTGCATGATTCAGCAGTCTTAATAGTCATATATAAGCTTGTAAACTGCAATCTCTTTATGACTCTGACCCTTGTCTATGTTGGAATGTGTCTCTCCCTGGTGGGAGATGGAGATTTGATCCCATCCTGCACAAGCTGCACATTTTCGCACCTTTTTTGGTGGTTAACTTTCCTTTGTGGGCTTGAATGAGACTTAATGATTTTATACCTTGTGATCTGGGATGACCTTCTTAAGCCTTGTGGCCTATGTTGCACAGCCTAGTTCCCCTTCTGAAAGAAAAGAAGTCTAAAGTTTCCCATTGGTTTTTTCTATTATTGGTTCACTGAAACATAATATTTTCTGAATAGTCTCTTCTTCCAGTGGACATACTCTTCTCATTTTTCATTTTTAAGACTTAGCAAGATTTTAATTTAAGTAGCTAGCTAACAATTTTGTTTCTTGACATCAGATCAGTAGCAGAATTGACATGAAACTAGATTTCTCTTTTTGTATCTTTTTTCTTGATAACATCATTTCTATTGGCATTGTTTTTCTTCAGTGCTGATCTTGCCTTCTCATTTTGATATTTTTTTCCTGTATCAAGTTTAACTAACCTCTTATCATTTCTCTATTGTTGGGTTTAACCATTTTTTTTCTTTCTTGTTGTCACCCATCTAAAGTAAAATTCTACTCAAAAGAAGATGCCTAGGTATGTTGATCAATTTGTTTGTACAGCTTATTCAGTTACTGTTTTTTAACTTCCTTTGCTAGTTATTTTCCTTCTAATCTTCCTTGGCCATAACTGTCAGACTGTAGCATCTATATTTATACAAGTTCAGCAGTGTACTTCTTCATGAATCTGAAGTGTTGTACTAATGCTTGAGTTGTAATGATCCTGCACCACTTTTCTTCCTCATACTGTTATTTGTATGTCATAGTGCTATCAGATGCCTTTCTACCGTGGAAGAGTTTAAGAATGATTGACTTTCCAAATTTTGTCAATTGATTCTAATTTTTTCCTTGATTCACCAGGTTCACAAAGTTGATATGCTTGAAGGAGTGAGTATTAATCGGTCTGATAAGGTCAAGGATGAGGCCATCCTGGATGGCAATGATGCTGAACTTGTGCCACTGCTGCCTTGATCAGTAAGGCTACTCTTAAGTTATATGGTACTCTGTTAAATCAATACTATTTAGTTTTCAGCTTAATGCATGTCAAAGATTAACACCATGGCTCTTTTTTGTTTTTGCTCTCAGAAATGTCATGTAAAGAAGGACATCAGGAAGTCCTTGGATGGCATTTATGTTAGTGAGAAGGGAACAATGACTGGTGGAATTTAACCAATGTAATAGAGTAAGAGATATAGGCACCAATTGTCTAGGCTTTCCCTTTTTCATGGAAGGTGCCTTATGGTCAATTGACTCTTTAATCTAGTGTGATTGTTGAAGTTATAGTTTCAGCATAGTTCTTTTTAACTTTTGAACCCTGTCTTGTTGCACTTCATTTTCTGGTGAATTACATGGGTTGTTCTGATGAAAACTAGCATTATATTGGACCTTCTATTGTTCCTTCTTCAATAGTTCCTCATTACATTTATTGAAAAGTTGTTCTTTCATCATCAGTACCGTTCTAGTGCTGGATGTGTGTTTTGTTTTTTTGGGTTTGCAATATAATAATATTTTTGAACCGACGTTTTTATTGCTGAATACTTTACTTTTGATGGAAAGTTGATTTTGGTTGTATCTACTGTTTCTGGTTGGCTTTTGGTTTGTTCTATGACATGACAGGATTTATCGGCTAACCTGGTTAATCGCCTTTAGTGATGCAACTTATGTGTGCCAATCAAATGGAAAGACGAGTCTTTATCAGGTGTTTTGCTTGCCAGAAGGTAATTTTTAGGATTTGGTGGTGTATGCCAAACAAATGGTTTTGGATTTGTTCTAGCTTTTACCTAGAGTTATTGTCCTAGGATTTCATGAGGCCTCTCAGGCATAGTTCGTTGACAAGTTCCAGGGTCTTTTATGGGGGATAAATTGCATATAAATTATTTGGTCTTGTCATTTTTCATAACTGAGATTCCAGAACTGTCATTTTGTCCAATTGAGGTTTCGAGACAGTTTTAGCATGTTTGCTGGAGCAGACTGATTTTGGTAACATTCTTAACTTGATTTGTAATTATGAAAAGATGGTTAACATGGAAGCATTTTTCTACTCAAAGAATTCATGATCCTTCATGCAAGCAAAGGTCTGGTGGAAAGTGCATTGGCATTCTATACTCATGAAACTCGATGACTTGTGTGCAGTTGAATCCAGCAAACCTAAATATCATATCATTACTGGTCTCAGTGGTGAACAATGTTCTCTTCGATTAGACACCAAAAATAGTCTGAGCTTTTCTTTTCCACACTATAGTCTTTTGCAAGTGCACTTGGTGTCACACAACTTTATCTTCTCATAGGGTAGAAATCACAGCATCCAGGCCTTTAGGGAAAGAGGTTCTCTGATTTGACACCACTCATTCATCATCTTCCATTGTGGCCAATAGTTTGGCCTCCTTACTCATCCTTAGGATCATGTTCTCTGTTATCTGCTTAGTCTTCTCCATCTGATAGTATGTCAGACAGGTAAAAGAAAGTTGCATTGTTTGTGGAGCATCTGATGCTTTGTCCTACTCGATACATAGAGTTATTTGTACTAGTTATTTGCAATTTTTTTTAAGAGTTCAAATAAAATACATGTCCCCAAATCCCCTTCTACAAACTCTCAAATCTTACATGGCCTCTCACAAGCTTGACCTATAAAGCCAGCATTGGCAGGTCATATTGAACCTACCGTAGAGAGGTCACATGGCAAGTTTGTGAGAGGCAAGTGATAGCAGTCATGCATATCTTTCTTTTTAAAAGAAATTTGGTAGCTTTCAGTTTGATACCAATAGCATTGCCCTGAACAGGACTCAATAAGGTGAGAGGATTCATGTAGCATGTTCATATATTTATTGTCGTTGTTGTCATTGTCATCGTTGTTGCAGAGCTTCCTCCTAATACCTTGTATCCTCCTAATAAACAGGCAGGTCAAGGAGAATGTTATTGGGAGAGAACTTAAATAAAATCTCAAAGGATCCAAATAAGGATATGAATCCAATAGGATTTCCTGTTATGATATGTATCATGTTAAATATCAACATGTTTAAGATGATAGATTAGATATGATTTTCATTATTTATACTTCAGTAACTAAATTTTGAAGGAAAAAAATTATTTTGTCAAGTAGAATAAATATGGACATGTAAGAACATGATGAGAGCTTTATAAGATTAGAGCAGGTTGTAGTTTGAGAAAAAGGATATGCATCCTCACAACTTATGCTAGAATATAGATTGAGTGACAAATCTTACACTAACAAGAATCTTGTAGTCAATAAAGCAAAGAACAGTAACCATAGTGGAAACTTTGGCTTTGCACTTTCTGAAGTGCAGACAAATGGCATTGTTGCTTTATAAGATTGTTGCTAAAGTTGTTCCCCATACTCAAAAGACTATTCATGCATCATCTACATGGGTATCATTTTTTTCTAATGACATTGAATGCTAGTGTTAGGCTTTCTGATGCCATGGCATCAGTAACTCCATAGTCCGCTATGTTATGCTGGAGTTTCCTCACCTTTTCTCCCAAAGAAGGTTGTACTAGTCATGGTATTTTTGCAAGTTAAATAGCAGAAAAATAAAAGCAGCAGAAATGTTGGAGAAGCCAATGATCCGACTAATACTTGATTCTGTTTCATCACCTTTTATGGCACTGTTCTTGAGACTAAGAAATGCTAGTCATAACTAAATTTTTTGAGAAATCGGTCATTTAATGTGGCAATCATATTTGTTCTGGAGTAAATGTTGCTTAAAATCATTTTTATGATCTACTATTAGCCGCAAATGAGAATCTGGCAAGAAGCTGACCTACAATCATGTTACAATCAGTTGAATTCCATAACATAGCTGTACTGTTTTGTTATCGACTTCAGTTTTTTACTTGTTATCTTGTATTTCTATTTTTTTCTAGTATAACTATCTACTGTTGGTGCTTTTCTCTCTTGTTTTTGTGTATTCCTTTTTTCTCATTATTGTTTGCTAATTGAGATCATTTTGAATATGATTCTTGTGGACATTTTCCTCCCTTTTATCCTTTCTAAGAAGAAATCAGACAAACTGAAAAAATGTGGTATAGTTTCAGAAATGAAGTTTCTCATAACTATGGTTAAATAATTGAACATGTTCATTGGTGGAGGCAGGATCAGATCTTAATTAATTTGCTTTGCGATAAGGAAAGAAATATGCATCTACTTTTAAACATTTCTTTCATATTTACCAAGCATTCCAAAGTTTATCATCTGACACTGCACAAGAGAATCTGGACATATTGGTAGTCAACATAATAGTCAGCTTTCTTTCACTCTCAAAAGAAAGAAAAAGTGATTCCAGTCTCCAATCCGTATCATTGATGGTAGGAAGCATCATTTGCATTGATCCTCATTTGTGTAAGCTATCATTTTCTCACCTTTATAGTGGATGATTCTCCTTTTATAGTTACTCATTCTCTTAATATATTATAATTTATCTTGTATCCTAATTGTGATCAACAATGGTATTGCAAAACTTTATGAACTATGCCTGGGGTGGGGCCATGTGACTCGCAAATGGCACCTTTATTTTCTTATTTCAGAAGATCTGGCTGAAATCTAACTAATATCTGTGTGCTTCTCTTTTCAGAAGCTGTTTTCATCTTTAGCATGCTTCTCATGGCCAAAGTTGGGCCTCTGGTGAACGTAACTACACATTGTCTGGTGAAACTCTACCATACTGTAACTGCAAGACACTGAAGCTACTTTATCTGATTAAGTGGGTGGAGCTTTCAGAAGTTTGTGCAATGTCTCTTCTTCCAACATGAAGAATCAAGTAGATAGTTGACCTGCTGGGGCATTTTTTCAGGTGTGTTAAACATTAATATGATATTTTTTGTCTCAGAAGAAAATATATTCTGCATGATGCTCTGCAAGTGCAATTCTACAAATTCCATTCAGAATAATTGCAAAGCAGCAATCATTCAGCTTCATACTGTCACTTCTGCATCATTTTGTTCAACACTTTCCAGGTGTCTAGATACTCAACCACTTCCAAAAATTCTCTTTTTTTCTCTCACAGAAAATGTTTTGTATTTAAGGTTGAGAGCCTTCTTTATATGATATTTATCATATCATATTCTATCCACTAGCCTAGAAGCTTTATTTTCTCATGCATTGCCTCAGATTCTTCTGCATATGTTTTGCGCCTATATGGTTTTTACTAGTTCTGTCACTTCTCCATTAATGTTACTGCAGCAGTTCCAAATGTTTGTTCACAGAATCATACCAAAAAATCATTCTTACAGTCTATTTATGCTCCCTTAGTTTCAAGCATGTGATGACTCAAACTGTTACTTTCCACCATTATGAATTAAATAGATTGTATGCATATAAGAAGAGTTGTCAAGACGTTCCGAGCATATGCTTTTCTTGGATCTCTTCAGTACTCAATGTTAAGAAGAAATAAGCAGGTAAGACATGGCAGACAAAGATTGAGGTCTTCTAGGTGATCAAGTTACAGCAGTGCTGCAGCAAATCATTGCATTTATTAGCTTATATAGTTTACAAGTCCATGATCTTGTGTGCTAGATTCTCAACATTATCACATCAGTGAGTTGAAACTGAAGATAACACTTTCACATCTAGTCATCCAAAGTTTTCTATTATAATGTATATTTAGCTTGTTTATCTTGAGGTGATGTTCACTTTTTAGCTATTGTCTTTATGCTGTGATAACACTTCAAAAGCCTAGAAATTTCATGTGTTCTCACATTGAGCTTGACTATGAACTTTCACAAGTGAACGGGTCAGTTGTTTGATAAGAACTGTTGATGTATTATGTCTGAGATAAATGAATTAAATATTTCTCTTTTTGTGAATTCTTCAACCCATCATCATTGAGGTTGGAAATTCAAGTACTTATGCATATTATCTTTCTTGTTTTCTTGTATTTTTGTACACTGACTATTAGACTTAAAACATATGCATACATAATAGGAGTGAAAATATATAAGAATTCTCTATAATTTTATTATGAATTATTTTTGCTCTTTGCTTCATGAGAATAAAATAAGTTATTGATGTTTTAGTGAAAGCAACATTGGAAACCTGACTTCAGTAGGAAAAGAATTGTTCTAACAATGTGAGAAGCAAAAATACCCTTAATTCAAAAAATATTAAAAATATCCCTTAAAAAATTAGTTAAATTTTTATTTTTTTAATGGATTTTTAACTTTGTTTTTAAGTAGATCTTATAATGTTTTTGTTATGGTGACAAAAACTGGTCAAAAACAATATAATAGATTACAATATTATAATAAGAAAAAAAAGGAGTGATAATTTGGATATTTTTAAATTATGTGTGTCGTTTGGAAAAAGGTTATATATATATATATATATATCAGTGATTTTTTTTATATCAGTGATTCAATGTCTGCAGCGTATCCGATGCCTGCCCCACCGCAGGCCTCCATGTGGCAAGATCTTGCTTATCTCAGCGCTAAATCTTGTAAAGCCATGAGGTGACGCACATGGAATCTTTCCTTACCCGTTGGCTTAAATAGCCACGCTCTGCGATGGCGAAGCAGCAAGCGTCCTCGACGGACATGGACGTGGGAATGGGTTGGTGGGGGAAGTGGAAACCCGTCCTGGTGATGCTGGCCATCGTCGTGGCCTTCGCGGTGATGAACATCATGATCAAGAAGGCGATCGACGAGGGCACCAACCGGCTGCTGCTCATCACCCTCCGCCAGCTCATCGCGGCCCTCATCCTCTCGCCCATCGCCTACTTCCGCGAGAGGTAATGAGACGTTCCCTTCCGGCGCTCCGATCGAGCGTTCCTGCTGTGTACACCGTGATGCATGGCTTCTGACTCCAGGAAGTCGCGGCCGCCTCTCACCGCCGGTATCTGCGTCCATCTCTTCTTCAGCGCAGCACTGGGGTAACCTTTTCCTCTAATCCATCCATGCGCTTGGGAAAGCACGCCTGACACCAACAGATCCGTTCCTCGTTGCAGCGCGGCGCTGACGCAGTACCTCTTCCTCCTCGGCCTGCAGTACACTTCGGCCACCTTCGCCTGCGCCTTCGCCAACATTCTTCCTGTGCTCACCTTCCTGATGGCGTTACTCTTCCGGTATCTCTCTGTTGTTGCTGCTAATAAGCTTGCAGGCACGTTAACGACGAGATTGCCGCGCCTCTCTCTCTCTCTCGCTCGCCCCTGCAGGCTGGAGACGCTGAATCTGAAGCGGACGGCGGGGATCGCGAAGGCGATCGGGGCGGCCGTGTGCATCGCCGGTGCAATGCTGCTATCGCTATACAAAGGCGTGGCTTTGACCAGCTCACCTCACCGATCGCGGGCGTCGGAGCCTCGGCCGACGCACCTCGCCGTCGACTACACCTCGAGACAGTGCTTGATGGCCACGGTCGCGCTGTTTGCCGCCTGTCTCTGCTACTCCTCGTGGTTCCTCGTCCAATCCAAGGTCGGCAAGAAGTACCCTGCGCTGTATTCGGGCGCCGCGCTCGTCTTCCTCATCAGCTTCCTCCAGGCCGCCGCGCTGAGCTTAGCCATCCAACGAAGCTTCTCCATGTGGATTCTGAAGACGAAGCTGGAGTTGATCACGGTGCTGTACTCGGTAAGCACTCCGATAGCACACGATTCACTCCAAATCCTTGACATACTTACGACTCCCTCCACCCTCGTCGCAGGGGATAGTGGGATCCGGGATAGGGTTCTTGGCCATGTCCTGGTGCGTGGAGAAAAGAGGACCACTGTTCACCGCTGCATTCACTCCTCTCATACAGATCATCGTGGCCGTCATCGACACCTCCGTCCTCCATGAACGCATCTACCTCGGAAGGTACTCCCTGCTCTGTGCTCCTCCCTTGCTCCTTGCAGACACCGCTTCATGCGCCAAGTTTCTTGCTTTCTGCCAGTGTTCTTGGCTCTGCGCTCGTGATCCTTGGTCTCTACTTCCTCTTGTGGGGCAAGAGCAAGGAAGCCCGTAATAGTGAAGTGAAACCTGCGGAGGGCAACGAAGAGAACAAAGTGCAGCTGCAAACAGTGTAGTGGCCGGGAAAGCAGGATCCTGATGCCATTGCTGTGTCCACTACAAAAGCTCTCAGTAGCAGAAACTTCTGCTATTGGTTTAATAGTTCCCCATGATTAACTACTGTTCTTCCTTGCACATCTAATCCGATTCCGACGCCCATACTATCTTAATTTTGTGATTATTAATATCATTGCATCTAAAAGCTCAAACTTATATGGATGATGTGATCTGGTTTACATTCTTAACATATTTGCTGTGCTTTTGATGGGCCTTGCAACGCCTGCAGCCCAATGAATACATTCCACAAGAGCACTTGACATAAGGGTAGATTTGCAACCTTTGACATGGGAATATAGCATGATACCTTCTTTAACCTGTGGCACCAGAGAGGCAGTGATGGATATGGAAGGCAACCTTGTTTCTTCTCCTCCATCTTCCTGCAGAAAACAAGGCAACTCATCTGTCAATATGCAACATCAGATGATTCAGAAGCTATGACCAGGGATTGCCAGCACCACTGATGCCACCAAGATCATGTGACTTACATGAATCCTGGGCACCAGTATCATTGTCACAGCATGCTCTTGAGATGTTATGATTAGCTCATGAAGAAAGAAGAGATTAGGCAGTGGATAACCATAAATTAAGGCTAAGTTTTGGTCTAATTAATGGTTAGCATAAAAAGGTAAAGTTCATTTCTTATCTCAAAAATGCTAATGTGGTTGAATCTGAGAATTCTTAATATTGTGCAATGTCAAAGTAGATATGAAAGCATTTGCAAATCATTAATTTGTTTACTACATGCAAAGACAAATATGGACAAGAAGTTTTTTTTTTTAAAGGGAAAATATACAATTATTACAAAATCCCCAAAGACTACATAGTATTGTTATATAATATTCACTAAATCATTAATTCTAACTAAAAGGATAATTACATAATAAGATGTACACTCCATAACTTAATAGCTTAAGCTTTACAGTTATTTTTTTAATGGTGTATAAAACTCATCAACCACAGTCTTCGATTCATATTGCATACTAAAATAAAAAGAAAACAAAATTCCAACTCTTCAATGAGCTCATAAACACAAGGAAAAAAAAGGAACTTCGGACATGCTCTTTATTTTCTTCTCCTCAGAAGCTGGCAACATTAAGAAGCTCATCAAGAACAATGGTGAACAGTATCAGTTCCATATGCCTTCATTTCTCGTTCTACTATGTGTCTCAGAGAGAGAGAGAGAGAGAGAGAGAGAGAGAGAGAGAGAGATCCAACATCACAAGCTTCAGATACGTCCTCGGCAATCCAAAGCAAGTGGCAAGTGATCTGTACTGAAGGTAGAATAAAGCTGAGGAACCTACAAAGAACAAGACAACAACAGATAATTGAATTCTATTCTATTGAGAATCCTACTGTAGGAGGAGGCTACGAAGAAGAGAGAGGAGGAGCATGATAATTACTTGATGGCTGAATCCAAAAAGATAAAAGTAGGCAGATGCATCGTGCATGCATGATTGACCAATCAAATAGTTTCAGCTGAATAAAAATGAATACAGCAGTAGCAACATCTCGTTCTGCCTTCCCTTTCCTTCTCATCACAAGTGCTTCAGCTCAATTGCTATGTGCCACACAATCAACACAATGGTGGAGCCTAAACCGCATAGATAGAGAGAGAGAGAGAGGACGCCTTCTTCCTTCTTCCTTCCTCACTGCATTGCGATTGCAGGTACATTGGCTGGCTAGATGTCAGTGAGTGGACTCAGCACCTCAGGTGCTCCACCGGTGAGGAGGCTGCAATGATGGCGAGGATTGGGAGTTGCTGCTGCCCTCCGCGTCCGGCCACTCTAGGTTTACTCCGAACAGCCTGAGCTGCTTTGGCCTAGCTGCGCCGAAGACCTCCGGAACTGAGCCTGAGACCAGCGGCATGCTCACCATGTCACTCCTACCTGCTTCTGCTTGCACCCCAACATGTCGCGGACATGCCGATCGGTAGTAGAAGGACGATGCGATGAGTCCGCTCCACTGTCCCACTGGCCGTCCGGTAAAAGAGAACTGCGTGATGGGAAGCGGAGGGCGGTGCTGCAGGTCGATGAAGAGGCGATCCTGCCCAGCCTTGCCGGCGCTGCGGAGGAAGGACACGGTGTCGCCTGCAGCGAGCCGCTTCTCCCTCACGAAGCGGCTCCACCCCTTGGTCATGACGTAGCTCTGGCTGCTGCTCCAGTAGCAGTAGCGGAAGCACCATTGCTTGCCAGCAAGGTCCTCAAAGGACACGATGAGGCCCTTGACGGCAAGAGACGGGTCGAGGGGGAGGAACCTCTCCGCGTACTGCTTTGGGATCACGAGGCGGTTCAGCTTCCCGACATCGCTCGGCGTCACCACCTTGTCGAACATGTGCTCGCGATCTAAAAGAGGAGCCGCCGGCGCTTGTCCATGCTCCGATGGGGAAACAGAGGGAGAAGACGAGGAGGTGTCGTATGCCCTAAATGCCTCCATGACTTAACCCTGAAGCTTTCAGTTCTTGAAAGAATACAGATCCAGCCTTGGTCTCCTACGCTTCAAGGCATTTCTCTTTTCTTCCCTTCTCTTGATAGGCCGAAGCCCGAAAAATAACGCAGAAGGAAGGAGGCTGCTTGCTGACGAGTCTGTATTGCTAGTGAATCCCACTGGCTCTCCAGAGAGAGAGAGAGAGAGAGAGAGAGAGAGAGAGAGAGAGAGAGAGAGAGGTTTCTTTGATATGCCTATGGCAGACTGCTGCAACAGCTTCCCTGAACAAGGTGGGCGAATAAAGCATTGAGCTAATCAGATCGGAAGGGTGGAAACAAGATAAGATAGACTGATCTCGCACCAATGGAAGAGGAGGAAAAGGGCAGGAAAGGAAGGCTAAAGACCTTTGAGATGGTAAGAGAGAGGAAGGGTAGGAGGGGGACCATACACAATCTGGTTTGGCCTGTCCTCTCATCATATGCATGTTCTTCCATAGCTGGTAATCTATACATACAACATCAACTTGCAGTTGATATATCAACGCCCGGACATGATCAACCCTCCATGCAAAACCAGCAACAGTACTGGTGCCGGTAGTTTAACCTGCTGGATCTGCCAATATGGCGCTCATAAGCAGCAAGAAGAGTGAATAGAGAGAGAAAGAGAGAGACAGTCGTTGCGATGGCTGGAAAAGATGCTGAACAGAGCTAATTGTCTTCTCCACTTGCTTTTTGCTGTGGTTTTAGGGTTCTTTTGACCCTCTGCACCAGACAAGAAGGTGCAGGCACTCAGCCATTCCTCATAAGAAAAGAAGCAGGAAGAACAACATGCAAATCTGTAAAGTTCTGATGTAATGCAGGCATGTGGCTCACGATTCGGACCTTCACAATTCTTTTTAGATGTTTAGAATCAGAAGGGAAAGCCTAAACTATTTAACTAGTAGAGGATTAGGTCACTGTTAGCTGTTTACTTGCATTATTCTATGTCATTATTGTTGCCACTTGTCACAATACATGGATGCCTGTGAAATTAATATCCTCTCGAGGGAGAAAGGAAGTGTAAAGAGACAAGCACATATGAACGAGCACTTGCATCTAATCTAAATGTCGATCTCACTATGTTGTGAGTTAATGATGGGGATTTCATTCTCTCTCTCTCTCTCTCTCTCTCTCTCTCTCTCTCTCTCTCTCTCTCTCTCTATTTTAGGTTGAGAGAAAGAAGCAGTCATCAAACATCATAATCCTGAAGCAGCTACTCCCTTAAAGACCAACTCAAGAAGACCACTTGGAGACTGTCAAGATAGATGGTTGAAGATTAATTCTCAAGGATCATAGTCATGCATTTGTATAACACGCAGCAGTTGCATGGATTTGTCTCATCAGATGCTGCTTAGATCCATGCATACCATTTCATTGTCAGCTAATGATTAAGACTAGTGTTAATGGTATGTACAAGAAGGATATTGTCATTAATAAATACTTTCTAATCAACATGAGCATATGATCTAAAACACACACTACACAACATGGATATTGTCTGTGCATGCAGCCAGCTAATTGCTTGGATCCATTTCGATGGAGCATGCCACTGCCCCAGGTTATCTCCAGTTCATAGGTGCTGCAAGTTGGAGGAAACAAGACCTTGCAGCCATAAATAATTAGTTCAAACACATCAATGATCAGCACTTCCCAGCAAAGAATTCAAAGATTAGTAGTAGGCATGCAGATGCAAAGAGTGTATGAAAGATATCAAACCATTACTCATGGTAGTAACATAAGAGGAAAAAAAAGATGCAGATTGCATTTAGATGGAGACATTTGCTTTCATTTTCTTTCAAGGAGGGCAACTTCTCATCATAAACCTATGTGAAGGATTGAAGAAGAAGAAGAAGAAGAAGAAGAAGAAGAAGAAGAAGAAGAAGAAGAAGAAGAAGAAGAAGAAGCTTGTTTAAAGTATATGGTCACAGATGATGAGGTCAGCCTTCGAAAGGAGACTGACGTTAGTTTATGGGTCTTATCAAAGATTGGAATTAGCTCATTATTGTAAGGCAATAACTTAGCATTTCCTTGTCTTGGGAATTCTGCAAGTGGTCATGACCTTAAATGCATGCCCCTCTGTAGCACAAACCCCATAAACCCGCCACAAACCTCTCATTTCTTACTCACCACCACCACCTCCTCCTCCTCCTATGGTTGCTGCTGCACTATTTCTTCCTCCCTTTGCATAGTCTAAAAGAACCATTTCTTATCTCTCATCTCTTATCTATTGAGTGTATGAAGAGATTCATCATTATTGACTATTTCTTATCTCTTCTACTGTACTATAACCACCACCTCTCGATGACTCCTCCCTACCTCTTCTTCCCTTGCAATGGTCATAGACCAAAATGCAATCTTGACACTGCTGCTATTTGATCTCATCTCCCTCTTGGATACACACAGACGAATGAAGCAACAGAGATGATGATAACCTGAAAGAGAACAAAGAAGAATATGGGGAATTATCACTAACTACAAACCGAATATACAAATTAATGGAACATGAAAACAAGGAAGCAACTTAATCATGCCAAGTTTTTATTCTATTTGATTATATCAGTGATACAACAATATCATACCGATATGATAGATTACTGAAATCAGTATCAGATTTGTATTTTAAACCTTGGTTTCAAATCCTCTCATGAATATTATCATTTGGAATTGATATGACATATTTTGGCACCATTCACATGGCAGTAGTCAGTGATCACATTAATGTCAACAAAAGAGCCCCATACTGACACGACGTGACACCTTAGACTCAAACAGGACAGTCGCCTCTCTCATACTATTCGGCGCCGTACAAGTTAGTATCGTACACTGTAGAGCCGCTTCGGAAAGCTCGAATCAGCGTCGCTCGACATAGGGTCGTATAGCTCGGTCAGCACTCGTGCAAGCCGGTCGCCCGAGGAGTCGACAATCATTAACGGACTATGTACAACCGACCCTCATCCATAAATATAAAAGTCGACCCCTTGACCAATGCCACGGGGAGAGGCACTTCGAACACCCAACTCCTAACTCCACTCAATACTGACTTGGGCTCCGGAGGGGTTGAGTCAGAAAATCCCCCTCCCGACCTCGACCTATGTGCAGGAACCGATAACGAAGTAGTAGCAACCCACCGAGGGAGAACTGCACTTGGGAGACGACGCTTGGACCCAACCCGACTCGAAGCTCGCCTCCACCCGAGTGACCACGTGGGCAATCTTACGCATCCAGGACTAAACCAAGCCATGCTGACACCTCAATCACAACGTAAAGGTTCACCAACATTTGGCACTAGAAGGAGGGCCTGATATCATAAAATCATCCTTAGCCAAGCAACTCGGGCAAACGCCCTGGAGAAAAGCCGCTCCCGACACATTCAGCTTTCAAATTCGGAGGACAGCTCTCGCCTATCCCAAATCTAGAAGGACATGCCTCCACTGCAACCCTGAGCTGCTACTTCATCGATCATGGGCTGTCACCCCTTGGGACCACCATGCATACTCAGCAGTTGACATTACCACAACCGTTGTAATGGGATTTGTCAGCTCCTGTCCTCGCTCCATCACCGACCCCTCAATAGCCCATTATGGTGGACGTTGCACCCTCGTGCGAACAGCTACTATGAAACCCGAGGCCTACACTTGAGCACAGCGCTCCAGACCTCCGATGATCCTACCCAAATGCCCTCGGGCCTGACATGCTATCATATGATTCAGTGGACTCTTTCCGAGCTCAGTTGTGCTCGGTCAATCAACATCTTGATGAGATTCAAAAGGAATTTCATAAGTTCAAGGAAGAGCTCGATGAGGCCCCCCTTGTTATATCCCCTTTCGACCAAACAGTACTCGAGTTATGCACCTCGGCCAAATAGTGCCCCAACGGTGCACCGAGGCCAAATAGTGCTCGATTTGGGCACCTCGACCAAACAATACTCGAGTTGTGCACCTAGGCCAAATAGTGCCCTAATGATGCACCTAGGCCAAACAGTGCTTGATTTGGGCACCTCAACCAAATAGTGCCCTAATGGTGCACCTCGGCCAAATAGTGCCAGTGTTGTGCACATCGATCAAACAGTGCCCTAGTTATGCACCTCAGTCAAACAGTACCACCGTGGTGCACCTCGGCCAAACAATGCCCCAATGGTGCACCTCGGCCAAACAACGCCCAAGTTGGGCACCTCGGCCAAATAGTGCCCCAATGGTGCATTTCGACCAAACAATGCCCAAGTTGGGCACGTCGACCAAATAGTGCCCGAGTTGTGCACCTCGGCCAAACAGTGCCCGATTTGTACACATCGGCCAAACAATGCCCGAGTTATGCACCTCAGCCAAACAGTACTCTCGTGGTGCACCTTGACCAAACAGTACTCCAATGGTGCACCTCGGCCAAACAGTGCCCACATTGTGTACATTGGCCAAACAGTACCTAAGTTGTGCACCTCAACTAAAACAATGCTCGAGTTGTGCACCTCGGTCAAACAGTGCTCGAGTTGTGCACCTTGGCCAAACAGTGCCCGAGTTGTGCACCTCGACCAAATAATGCCCGAGTTATGCACCTCGGCCAACTAGTGCCCCAATGGTGCACCTCGGCCAAATAGTGTCCACATTGTGCACCTCGGCCAAACAGTGCCCACATCATGCACCTCGGCCAAACAATGTTCGAGTTGTGCACCTTGATTAAATAGTACCCCAATGGTATACCTCGGCCAAATAGTATCCCAATAGTGCACCTCGGCCAAACAATGCTCGAGTTGGACACCTCGACCAAATAGTACCCCAATGGTGCATCTCGACCAGACAGTGCCCGAGTTGTGCACCTTGGCCAAATAGTACCCGAGTTAAGCACCTTGGCCAAATAGTGCCCCAATGATGCATCTCGGCTAAACAGTGCTCGAGTTGTGCATCTCAGTCAAATAGTGCCTATGTTGTGCACATCAACAAAACAATGCCCGAGTTGTGCACCTAGGCCAAATAGTGCCCCCATGGTGCACCTCAGCTAAACAGTGTCCGAGTTGTGCACCTCGACCAAACAATGCTCGCCTCATGGCCAGTCTAATATTTAAGTCGCATTTCAGCTAGTCCAACACCAGAGCCATGCCTCGCGGCCAGTCCAATGTCCGAGTCACATCTCGGCCAGTCAAACACCCGAGCCATGCCTCGCGGCCAGTCTAACATCCGAGTCGCATCTTGGCCAGTTCAACGCCCGAGCCACGCCTCGCAGCCAATCCAACACTCGAGCCATGCCTCGTGGCCAGTCCAACTCCTGAGCCACACCTTACAGCCAATCCAACATCCGTGTCACATCTCGGCTAGTCCAACGTCTGAGTCACATCTCGGCCAGTCCAACGCCCGAGCCATGTCTCGTGGCCAGTCCAACATATGAGTCGCATCTCAACCAGTCCAACTCCCGAGCCACACCTCATGGTCAGTCCAACATCCGAGTCACATCTCAACCAGTCCAACACCCGAGCCATGCCTCACGGCTAGTCCAATGTCTGAGTCGCATCTTAACCATTCCAATGCTCGAGCCATACCTCGCAACCTGTCCAACATCCGAGTCTCATCTTGGCTAGTCCAACGCTCGAGCCACACCTCGCGGCCAATCGAACATCCGAGTTGCATCTCGGCCAGTCCAATGCCCGAGCCACACCTCGCAGCCAGTCCAACGTCCGAGTCACATCTCGACCAATCTAACACCCAAGCCATGCCTCACGGCCAGTCCAACATCCGAGTCACATCTCGGCCAATCCGATGCCCAAGCCACACCTCGCGGCCAGTCTAACATCCGAATCGCATCTCGACCAGTCCGATGCTCGAGCCATGCCTCACGGCCAATCCAACATTTGAGTCGCATCTTGGCTAGTCCAATGCCCGAGCCATGCCTCACGATCAGTCGAACATCCGAGTCGCATCTCGGCCAATCCAACGCTCTAGCCACGCCTCACGACCAGTCAAACCTTTGAGTCACATTTCAGCCAGTCCAACGCTCGAGCCACGCCTTATGGTTAGTCCAACATCCATGTCACATCTCGGCAAGTCCAACGCCCTGGCCACGCCTCACGGCCAGTCCAACATTCGAGTCGCATCTCGGCCAGTCCAACGCCCAAGCCACGCCTCACGGCAAATCCAACGTCCGAGTCGAGTCACGCCTCATGGCCAATCCAACGTCTGAGTCATATCTCGAACAGTCTTACACTCAAGTAGTGTTGCTCAATAAATCCAGCTCCCGAATAGAAGCTCTCAATCAATCAATGACCAAACCAACAATCCTAGTACAATAACTAACCCAGCCAGAGAAAAGCACCAAGCCATTCCCCAAGCCCCTCCACGAGGAACCCGGGGCATGCCTCTTTGAGGGGGGAGAGATTGATATGGTATATTTTGGCATCATCCACATGGCAGCGGTCAATGACCACATCAATACCAACAAAAGAGGCCCATCTTGATACGATGTGACACCTCAGACTCGAATAGGACAGTTGCCTCTCTCATACTATTCGGCACCATACAAGTCAACGCCGCACACTGCAGAGCCGCTCCGGAAAGCTCGGATCAATGCCGCTCGACGTAGGGTCGTACAGTTCGATCAGCGCTCGTGCAAGCTGGCCGCCCGAGGAGTTGATAACCATTAACGGACCATATATGATTGACCCTCGTCCATAGGTATAAAAGCTGATCCCCTGACCAACGCCACAGAGAGAGACACTTCAAACACCCAACTCCTAACTTCACTCAATACTGACTTGAGCTTCGGAGGGTTCGAGTAGAGAAATCCCCCTCCCGACCCCAACCTATGTGTAGGAACCGACAATAAAGTAGTAGCAATCCATCGAGGGAGAATCGCACTCGGGAGACGACGTTTGGACCCAACCCGACTCGAAGCTCGCCTCCACCCAAGCAACCACGTGGCAACCTTGTGCATTTAGGATTAAACCGAGCCGTGCAAACACCTCGACCACGGTGTAAAGGTTCATCAACCGGAATATAAGACATAAAACTAAAACTTTAAGAGGGATCGGAGAGCAAAGATTATGACCTTAGAGAGAAGCATGCTTGTTGGAGGCGAACTTGCCTTCCCTTTCCCACTATACTTTCTAAGTTTGTGCCATTGCTTTTCTTTGAAAGAGAGACCTCTATCTATTCGCATGCATCAGAACAAATAAAAAATTTAACACAATATTACTTACTTCAAAACCTCTCACCTTCATCAAATCCAAACTCGAAATCTGTCGTACGCTCTCTCACATAGACTTTCAAAATATTTTCTCTTAAGAGATATCCATGGGAAAATACACTAAAAGCACTTAAAGTATTCATCTATATATATATATATATATATATATATATATATATATATATATATATATATATATATATATCTCGCTCGCTAATACTCTAAGATACATACTGTATTTATAAAAAAATTCTAATTTATTATGAACTATTTCTCACAAAGATTTTTCAAGAAAACAGAATTTTTTTCATGGAGTAAAAATAACTTCTTTGGAATATTAAGATCTAAATGAATACGATGAATTCAACGAATTAGAATTTATTTATTTATTTACAAAGGACAAATAATATAAACGGGATTCGAGCTCATAACTATATGATAAACTATCAAGATTTTTATCTTGCTAAGCTAGCTAATATCAGTAAATAAATATTTCATTGGAAGTAACATTTTTTTGTCTAATATTTTATTATACCACTAAAGGGATTGGGATTTGAATTAAGTAAATATTTTTTTTAGTTATAATATTTCCGGAACTTAAATTTATAGGCGATGGCAGACAACCCAAAATGCCAATTCCACTTCAACCAGTGCTAGCTGTCAAATATACGAATAAAAATACCGTATTACGTACGACGAGCTATAAACAATCGATCGATCAATCAATCAAGGCCGTCTTCCACCACTTGTGACCGTTCCTCCGCCGTCCGATAAACTCTATGTTGTCATGCGATGCGGCTTAACGGAATTCCTTACGTCCTTAGCCGAACACCAAACACACAGAGGCATTCGTGGATATACACGTGGCTTCCTCTACCGGTGGGGCCCAAATGCTCTGGTTTTGCACCACGTCACACAGACAGTTCGATTTCAATTAAAATTCCATCGTAGTTATTTTATGATTTATGATTAGGAATATGATTAATATTGTTTACGAAGTTAAACACTCTCTTAACATCGCGACGCAACAGTGGGTGGACGATTGCGAAAGAGCCTCGAGGTTCATGTGGGACCGCCAGCAGTTTCCAATGGATGAGCAGGTATCGGAGTGGGTGACGCGTTGAATTGTATGCTTAAAGATTAGAGTCCAAACTAATGAGCATTATTACATTTATGCTTGGTGATTAGCGATTGTTGCCATCACGGGGCAGATATGGACGGTGGATGGCTGGTCGGCGGACAAGCCTTTGGAGATAAGCCTGATCCTTTTACGGAGTCCGCTTCCTTGCCGTTCCACCTCTGTCGTGGTTGGAGAACAGGTCGAGTTTTTATGTGGGGCCCGCTTTTATAGCAACTGGAATGAAGGTACGCATGGGGTATTACGTCAGTCTGTATCACAGTTATTTCTAATACCATTGAGTCGGTTGGGATATCGCAAGTGGCGCTCGTTCGCACACCACCACAAATCAGCACTTCTTTATATATATATATATATATATATAGAGGGAGAGAGAGAGAGAGGGAGGGAGACAGCGGTAATTGTATCCACTTTTAGAGACTGTAGTTGGGAAGACGAGAAGAAGAAAGAAGAGACGCGAAACCGATCGAAGAAGGAGGAGGATCGAAGGATTTCTTCCCCACTGCTGTCCACTCTCCTACTCTCCCTTTCGTTCCGCATCTCCGGGCCTCTGGTTATGGTGCACGATAACGCCGCCGGCATGAAAGAGGCGGCCGTCGTCTCCTACTCGGACCGCCCCCCGGTGACGGCCCTCCCTGGCTGCGCCGCCCCTTCGTCTGAGGACGTCGGCAAGAAGACCCGCAAGCCTTACACGATCACCAAGTCGAGGGAGAGCTGGACCGAGCAGGACCACGACAAGTTCCTCGAGGCCCTCCAGCTGTAAGACGACCCCAATTCCCTCCCTCCCCATTTGTCCTCTCGTCTCCGTGTTCAGTTCGCGCTGATCATTGCCTTGGACTTTATCGTCTTTGATGTCGGGACGTCTGTTGTCGCTCTGATTCTTGCGCTCTATCGGTTTATTAAACATTTAGGTGATCTCGCCAACACATTTAGTGGAGGGTTCTGAGGAACATGGGGCTTGACGAAGGGGCTTCTACTTGTAGGTGTAGTTCATCGCGCCAATTGGGCTATGGTTACATCGGGAAGTTGTTCCGCCTGATTGCTTTTCCCAAGGCGTCATTTAGTGCGGAACTTGCTATCTTGACCCATGAGTTTTCTTGTTGCCATGGAAATTGCTAATTACATCTCTTGATTCACTCGGTTAGCTTCTGCAGGCTTGTTCTTCTCTTGTTTTTGTTTGTCTTAGATGGCTCTTGATTTCCTCGGGGTGAGAATGTGGTTGATTATGAACATGCGGTTAGATATGGAATTGGAAATTCGTGTTGTCGTCGTCTTTAATTTCAAGCCATCCACGGGTTTAAGTTATGAGGTTCCATCTTGGGATCACTATTACATATTTACTCTTGTCGATCTGTTAGATCCTACTATTATGTTGCTGCTTAAAATTATAGATGAAAATTTTCTTTTACAATTGGTTCAATAACTCGATTCAATGCTTGCCATGCCTCACTCTGTGTGAGGTCTCGACTGTTTTTTTCTGATTTGTATCTTCCAGACTGGATTGAGGACTTGACATGCTGTTTCCGTGCTGTATGTTGTCAGTCACAGTTGTGCTTGTTTGATTGAATCACATTCCATCTTCGTAAAGCAATGGTTAAGTAGGTATCTCCTTTGTTTGTGAGTAGGGATCATAGTTTTTGCATGAGTTCAGCAAGTTAAAATTTGCTGGCTGTTACTCATGCCAGTGGTCGTCTCTTATGCGTTAGAATGTGACGTGGTATGATCACTGTGTAGCTGATTAAACTTGTGAACAATAAAGCCTCTTTGGAAATTATACTTACTTTTAAGACTCTTGGTTGTTGCAGTTTTGATCGAGATTGGAAGAAGATAGAAGCATTTGTTGGCTCAAAGACAGTCATCCAGGTAAATTTTTCAAAAATAATATTTTCCTTAAGTAGCATACAACCACGGTTATCAGACAGAGGGGCGTACATTTCCAAGTTTTTGTATGTGTGAGTATATATACATATGATTGTGTGGCAAGTAGATTCTAGTCATTTGATATTGGCTTGGCCTTATTATTCATAACTAACATATTTGTTGCTTATTATTGATGTCTATTTATTCAATAAAGTCCATGTAGTTGGGAAGTTGGTAATATTTTTGCCGGTGGCCCATTAATCCATGAGCTTATGATTTGTTGCAGTTGACTTACATGCAAAGTTATCTTTGGTCTTTTTGTCTTGTTAGTAGATATCCTAATAATCCTGTAGTATATGGATACTCTGAATTACTTGTTTTATTTGTATCATATATAATAGATACTTCACTGCGGTAAAGAAAATCTTTGGTACATGTTAGATACTTCACTGAAGTAAAGAAGCAACCTGTGTTTTAAATAATTATTAAAAAGATAAGATACTTTTAAGGTACTTGTGGGATATTTCATCAAGAAATTTGTTTTCATTAAATGTTGAAAATTTTAATTATAGACAAGGTGAATATATGATTTTATTTATATATATAATTTTATGTTGATCAGATTAACATCAAACTAGGTCTGATACAATTTAAATAATTCTCACATATTTTTGTTATTTTCTATATATTCTATAAATGTAAAAAATATATATTTTATTGGGAATGCCTCTTTGATACTTTTTGGAAAATTTTGTTTACTTCAATATTGAAACTTTTGATTGTAGATGTCAAATGGGATGAATATGTAACATGATTTATTTATTTGTGCTGTTGCTATTATACATCAAGCTGTGATGAAAGAAAATAAAGTTATATTTTTACATTTTTCATTAGTCCTTGTTATCTTCTCTATGTTCTTGTGGTACAATGTTAGAAAATACTATTTTCCATTGTGAATATATTTGGGATTTTAGTTAATTACTTGTTATTATTAATCATAAAATGTAACTACATATTTCGTTACTATCAATATATATGAAGCTTTGTTGCATATCGTATTATATACTTAAATCATTTTTACTGCAATATATATGTTGTATCTATCCTAATGTTTTCAAATTTTGCTGTGTCAGATTATTTATATTATGTCTTATCTGTATCGATGCTTCATAGAAACAATATTTTGTCAGCATCGTTCCATAAGTCCATTTGTCAAAAATGAAAATAACAGAGTAATAGCTTTGTTTGAATTGCCATTCCACCATTAAATGAAGTAGTTCCATCAACACATCTGTTCTGCAAATCACTATATGTAAAAGGCTGATTTGTCATTTAACAATGTCAAATATGACAATGTCGATTACTATTCCTTACAGATAAGAAGCCATGCTCAGAAGTACTTTCTGAAGGTTCAGAAGAATGGTACAAATGAACATGTGCCACCACCTCGACCCAAGCGAAAAGCAGCTCATCCATATCCCCAGAAAGCTGCAAAAAATGGTTAGCACTATTCAGGATAGTTGTTGATTCTTATTGTCTGATGCAACTAATAATATTTTATCTGTGGAACATAGCAGTTACTCAGATTCCTGAAGTGAAAACTCTACTTCAGACTTCCTGCCTACTTGAACCAGGTTATGCTTCCGCAGGAGAAACATCATCTATACTTAGAGATTCCACAACTATAACAGGGTCTTCTTGGATTCAGAGTTCTGTCCAGCCTGTTGGTACATGCCATCCAATAAAAGGTTTGATAGCTTAATTTCAATGATTTATTGGTTATGTGATCAAATTCCATCTTCTGATAGCTATGCTAACTTTGCAGATGATAAAGTAAATGTTGAAGTTATGATGGCAAACAATTGTTGTTCTAGCAGCAGTGGCAGTCCTACAACTTGGCCAGCTTGTGAAACAACTGATCAGGAAAATCAATTCACATCTCTTCATGGTGAGTATCATCTTCCACAAAATGTAAGACTTGCTGGTCCACTTATCCAAATATTGGAAGAGCCAAATTGAGTCAGTTCATTGTTATATTTTTTTTTAAGTAGCCAAAGCTACAGTTATACTCAAGATTATGAAAGGCAAAATCATACATGTCAAAATTAGTTGGTCAACATCAACTACCCTGTTTCGGGGTCCTTCCATGTCTTGCCTCCAAAGGGAGATAGCATTTCTCCTGCATCATGATAGTGGAGAGCAGTCTGGAGGTTTTGGGTCATTCCTAAATATTAAATTAACTTTTTAACTTTGTTTCTGCTGTTTCCATCCTTCAACTTCTTTGCCTACCAATATTGCAATTTTCTTTGTCATTATGCTTCTTCTTCTTTTCTTTTGTTGCTCAATTCTCTTTCTTACATTTCTTCTATTTTCTTTGTTGTCATGTTTTGTAAAGTTATGCCAGACTTCGCTCAGGTGTACGGCTTTCTCGGCAGTGTGTTTGATCCTAATACAAGTGGGCATTTGCAAAAATTAAAGGCAATGGATCCAATCGATATTGAAACAGTAAGCTATGACCAATTTTGATCTTCTGCTTATGGTTTTTGCATGTCTTAAGGAAACTTTTATTCATAATCATATTATTTATGTAGTCTACAGCATATAGTGAATAGGTTTGTCAGTGTAATTTTTAGTTGGTATACTAATGATTACTACTGATGCTCATGTTGTTTGCTTTTTCTTTGGGCTAAAATATTATAACAATTTTGATCTAGTACTATTGTTTGTTGTGCTTAGGTTAACATGCTTAAATAGGTACTTAGTTATTAAAAAGCAGATTTTTCTTATAGCAGTGTGATAACATTAGTTCGTATCGTCATTAAATTTGCATCTCATGCAAATAATCGACTAGGTAAGATTGCTGTCAACAACCTGAAAGCATCATATTTGTTGTGTACAACTGATTCAGAAAATAATAAGTGCTTCTGTTCATGTTGTTAGTAATTGATCCATTAAAAGTAGGATTTATCGTTATTTTATTAGAACGATTATGTGATTTGAATTTTGCTTGATTATCATGATAATACATATCTATGGTTTAACATGAAAATAATTAGTGTGTGAAGACACTTGAGAAATTTGACTGGAGAGGAGCTAATTCATCTGTAAGAAATGCAAGATACATGGAGCTACCGAGCATTAGAATTTAGTGGCTTGTTGCATTAAATTTTAATTATGTAAGGGTGTAACAGGGTCTATGATGTTCACAAACAACATTGTTTCGTGATCTATCATTTTTAAAAAGTAACTTCACTGGATAACAAGGTGTTTTGATGTATCACCATTTATTTTTGTCGAATTTGAAGAGAAGGGCATCGGCACCATTGTTAACAACAATATATATTTTGACATGTATATTTCAAGGGTCATCTGTTTCATTACTTTGTTGACCGTTAAGTATCTTTGATTTAAGTTACTATGACCATTAAATCTCTTTGATACGCTTTGTGTTGTCTACATTCACTACTATAATTTTTGCCAAATTTTGTGTTTTGATGGTGTTCATCTCCTTTTAAATTTTGTTAATTTTTATTGTAGTAAGCTCTCTTACATTTCATGAATGTCTTATTGGCAAAAATTGTATATGCATCGTACTAATAACTAAATTTGTTCTTACGTATTTGTAATTTAACTCAAAAGAACCGATGTTTTCACTCACAAATGTCCAGGTATTGATACTGATGAGGAACCTGCATCTCAATTTGACTAGTCCCGAGTTTGAGGCCCATGTGAGTTTATTCATCTTTTAAGTATCTATATTAGAATTTCCCTTATTAAATATGTTGGTCTGTTACTTTATCTGAATATCACAATATGCATCAGTAATCACATTTTCTTGATGAACCTAACATTTATCCATTTTGAACCATTTTTTTTAATGTTTGCACAGTTGTTCCTCTATAATTTTATCCCTCGTTTGCAAGTTTCACATAGTAGTGCCAACATGCATTATGTCATATGTATTATGCTGTTCCACGGTTCTAGTGTTCAGAATTGGTAATTGAATATAGAATCCAAATTTATCAGACTAGTTGGATCAGATTGTCAGCCAAGATTGGCTGCATCATGTATTGGGATTGCTGGGATCTGCCAAAAGTGGTTACGTATTTGGTTAGAACCGGCTGATTCAATCGGTTTGGTCTTGACAATTTAGATCATGGGCCGGTCCTAAACCAGCTGATTCATTCCAAAAGTGCTGGAATGAAATTTGTGAAACATGTCAAGAGATCTATAGTGTGGATTATTGCCGTATGTTGCACACGTACAAAACCCACCGTATGCCTGTGTATGGAGAGTAAATATACAGGCATATTTTTTTGTGTAGGTGGGTGACAACTGCAAGGAAGATGCAGCCCTGAGTGTTGCTTGCTACCACATGTTCTGCATGTTGGTCCTACTTTCTATATCCTGTTGTTGCACAGGATATATTGATATTTAAGGTATGGATTGAAACACCGGTTAGGTCAGGACATAATGACTAGTGTTTTATTACTCTGACCAAGTTTCAGCAACAATGCATAAGGTTCTCATACCACCAAATATAAGGGCACCATATCGGTCCAATAGTTTATAGAAACTGGTGTAAGACCAGTAACCAAATCCATGATTTAATGTTCGTGGATAGTCTTCTTTTTTTTTTTTATACTTCCCATAATTTAATCTGAGATTTTATTGGCAATCAGTTTATATGCTTGCCTTCGGTGTATTTTGGGAGTCATCTTCTCCACATATCAACCTAATAAGAAAAGAAATATTAGTAGTATGAAAAGAGTCTGAAGAGGTAAAATAATTAATATTAGTAGTATGAAGAGAGATAGAGGAAGACCTAGAAAGATTTTAATATAAACTATGAATAAAGATTTAAAGTACTTTGAATTAATCATATGTACATATCTCAATAACGACAAAAGATTCATGTAATCGACTTCAATTAGTTGGGATTTACGATTTTGTTATTATTGTTATAACATAAAAACTTTCTAACGTTGCCTTCGTGCAGAGAAGATTACTCGGAGCATATGGAGGTGGCACCGAAGAAGCTAAATCGGCTAGTACGGATAACATGTCTCATTCAACCACAGCTCTGAATTCTCCACTAGTGTAAGTTTGTGGTGTTGTTCTTGAGAAGACCTTGTACACCTACCGCTCTTGAATGGTCTGTTAACAATGGAACATCTAAATTATGCAGGGTTCAAGGTGAATGAATGTTACATATATTCTAGCTCCTTTCCGGCCATGGAGAACGAGACACATGACGTATCTCGATGGAGTTGTCAGAATGGTCCTTGTACAGCAGAAGAGTCAGTCAAATCTCTGAGGGCTCTCTTCTGATTGTATATATCAGTCTCAGGGATGCGGAGGTACATGCCGTTACCTTCTGTACCTGTTCATGCAGTTCTGTTTGCAGGATGCTAGTTAGGAAGTTTTCGTAAAGCATACGTGTGTCTGCAGGATGCGTAGCTAGGAAGTTTTCGTAAAAGCGTGTGTTGTCATGAAGGAAGTGTTTCTGTTTGTTTGCAGGATGCCTAGTTAGGAAGTCGTCGTAAAGCATACGTGTGTCATGTAGGAAGTGTTTCTCTGTCTTCTGTTTTTTTTTGCAATTTTGTTTTGAAATCATTATGCCACCTCTTATATCTAATGTAGAAATAAGCACTCTAGCTAACGTACAAATAGTCCGGCTCAAAGAGCACGGGCGATAGACCCACACCCCACTCGGATGCGGCCCGGCCTATGGCAGACGTGGATCCGGCCCACAATTAGATAATGGCTCTGCGCACCACAGTTGTGAATAAGATATCAAAGTTACGCGGGATGTTAGCGATTTTTTTAAATTTTTTTTGGTGGCTTTGTCACCAATGTATGCATGCGGTAAGCTCACGGTGAGAAGGAAGGCTCAGTGAACCCAACCCAAAGGTTTTGAGCCACATTAGCATCCTACCATGTCTCACTGAACCCATCGAGTCGGGAAGAATCGACCCAACCACGGAAACCTTTCGCTTTGCTTACGTCTTCCTAACAGTACGAGGCACCAAACCATGGAGCGGTCCATGCACCTACTTAACTTCCGAGCAGGGTCACATGCCGCGATATGGCGGCTATAAATATTATGGACACAATAAAAGCATGCAGCAGTGATGGCCAATCGGTGCATGCAACTCCGGTGGTAGCATTAATTGAAAGCGTCCGAGCTGGGATTCTGCACCCCGATGGATGGATAGAGACATTGCAGCTACTCGTTGCTGCCATCCCACATCGCGTAGACCACCAAGCGGTTCGGAGTCGTCGGAGCACGAGCGAGCCATGTGCATCGTCGTCGACTCCGTGATTAGATTCGCGCCGATGATGATCGAATCCCAATCCATCGTCTTAAATTCGATTAGACTACAGCAGGTACGAAGAAACGGGGACGACAGCACAGCGGGAGCAGGTGCAGCAGCGGCTTTGGCACTTAATGGGCGGAATGAATGCGGCCGTTGGGAGCGTCGTACGGCTCGCCACCGGGGATGACAGCAACCGGTCGACAGCGGGCGGTCCCCCGCGGCTGTCGTCTTCTACAAAACCCTAGCCAGCACCGTCGTCATCGCAATACACGTAGCTGCAGGCGTTTGGCCTGTCCCGCGACGCCCGACCCCGCATGCACGTGACCCAGTGCCGCCGTGAGGAGACACCCCAGAGCACGGCCGATCGAGCTGCTCCACTCCCTCGCAACCGGGATCTCGCGTTCTCCGTCATCTTCCACCACTGTCACCGACCTCCATGGCTCCCATCCTCTCGGACGCTAGGGTTTCCATCACAGATCTCACCCGATGGGTTTCCCCAGCTGTCGGATCCATCGTTTCTTCCGGCACTATTAGCTGCGTGCAAGCAGTGCAGCAGCTGACTCGCACAGTGCCATGGTGTTACAGCACAACTGTGCCGCTACAGTTCACGCAACCCATGAGCTCCTTCACAGTGCAAGAGAGGCTCGAGCCAATGGGAACCGCCACAAGTACGAGAGTACTGAGACTCCTTTTGGCTTCCTTCTTCTTGCATGGATCCATGGTAATTCCAGCAGAGGTGGCTTTAAACCCTTTAAATCCGTAGCAGCAGAAGGCCTGCGCAGTGGAATGCAGAAGAACGTTGACATGAGATAACTGATGCGGATGATGATGGGGTGAACGCGGTTAAATCTGAGAAGAGCAGCATCCAAAACCTGCTCATGGTTGACCAGTACGAGGACACGACGACCGGTTCTTCCTCACGGCCGATGCCTTCCTTGGGTTACATTAGCACGCGTGCATTGAATGGAAACTGTTAACATCACTGCACTTAAAATTATGTCATTCTAACTCGTTGCAAATAAAATGTACATCGATTTGTACTTCACCAAATGCTCCAAATATAGCCAACAGAAGAAGAATTATTAATCTTATAATAAAGTGTCAAAGTTTTTATCAATTATGCACTATCACATAGATCTAAAGAAATTTCCTTATCTTTTCTCTCAGCCCTCTTTGCATAGAAACATAAGAACGCTCAAAGGTATTGTCTCACGTATTCTCCCCGATCGAGACGAGGAGATGCATTTCTTTGGTAACAAGATGAGGTAGGATGAGGAACATAAGCCGCCAAGCAACATAACATTTATCAAATCTTTAATATTATATTTATTTCGAGTCGAAAACAATGTCGAAACAGTGATGAAAAGGAAGTAACCCGTGTGCGAACCTTCCTCGCCAACCGAGTCAACATCCAACGTGAAGCTACTCAGATCGGAATGCCCAAATGCCACCGGTATTGATGGCGACAAAAGGATGCACTGCGTCCGGCCGCAGGCCCTAACACTCGAAAAGGTGGCTCGTGGAGCTGAAGCCGAGTTCACAGTCGATATGAATCGAGATGGAGACCGTCGGTGGCACATCACTTCCTAAAAAGGATTCAGCGAGTGCCACCGCCGACAGCCTGTGATGGCGAGGGAGGAGGGCGATGCGCATCTAATCAAACTCGACCCGGTCCGATCGCAGCCGATCGGAGTGGCCGAGACCATCCACCGTCCCCATCAACACTGCCGTCCTTCTCATGTGCTGTGGGAGGAGACTGGGGGACCGATGCTGGCCCTCTCTCTCTCTCTCGCCGGCCCGTGATCTCCACATGGACGGATTACTCCTGCTTTCCCGGGTGGGGCATCTCGTGCATCAGATTCCGGTACATTATCATGTCTGCAATAGTCTTCATCAGCATTTGGATCCAACTTACATTGTGCGTCTTGAGCACTTCATGTCAAAGGTATATGTCATGCATGGAAGACGCGAGAAGTAGAAGACGATGGTTTGGTTCATCGCTTGGATTTTGGACTTGAATCGAAACTGGAACGATCGGATCCTCGACATGTTGAGTTCAGATACCAAAGAAGGTTGAGAGGTCAGCTTCCATCACATCATAACGTTTTCTTACCTATCGCCCGCTCGAACGTGTCGGTAGAATATTCCACGAGCTACAAGAACTCGTGGGAAGCGACCTCTTCCCCCTCCTCCTTCCCCCAGCTCTCATGCTTTTCTGCGTCTCCATTGAGCTCCGCTCTCCTCCTCGTCGTTGTTCCCTATCCTCTTTTCCGGTCCATCTCCGTCTGCCGCTTGAAGCATACGTGCATTTAGCTTCTAAATTTGGATCGATGGAATTGATCTTTGCGTTCTACATTGATATGAGTTGGCAATCAACCAGAAAAACGAAAGGGAAGGTGTAAAATCGAAGAAAATATACGAAAACAAAGTCGGTGATGGATTCACAGACTGCAGTGAGGGCAACGAAGGAGAGCGAGTGCAGCAATGCCACGCGTTTAGGGGTTCACGTCGGTGGCTATGATTGACGGAACCCCACGACATCATCACAATGGGTCGAGAAGGCAAGAGAGGATAAAGTTGTCACGCCTCACACTTTACGTTGTGCTTATCCCAAAGTCCAAGTTCATGAACAACAAAATGGATGAAAAGTCTTGACAACTATATTTTATAATCAATATGTGTAAATATATATTTTATTTACCCGAGATGGAAGTTGATTCGGGTGACGATTTCATCGATTTTTGTATTTTTTTTAAGATGATTTTAGTCATTCTCAAATATGAAAAATAAAATAAAATTATAAATGAATAAAATATGGAGGTGGGGTTCTATGCGGCCTTCCTCGTGCGGGAGCCGTCCATCACATCGTGATGACACGACTCACGTAGCAAGCGCGACGTGGGCCCGCTCATGCGTCCTTCCGTGCTTTCGGCCGACACAGCTGGATCCAGCGTTTCCCGCCTTCGTATCCCCATCGGCAATCGAGTACCCCAATCATCGCTCCCCCACCGTCCCGCTCCGCTCCCCCGCCATCCGTTTCCCGTGTCCTCCTCGCGTCTCTCTCCGACCCAACACGATCGAACCATATATATCCGTAGCGGTCGAAATGGACGGTTCGGCCCTTGTTGTCACGTGCATGGCACGTGCGCGATGGCAGGACCGACGTGGTAATGCCGCCTTGAAGCGGACGCTCATCCTTTTCCCCACCCCCCGTCCCCCGGGGTGACGTCACCGTCTGTACCACGTCTTTTTGACCTTTCCTTCTACCAACCACGCCACACCACACCACACCACCGGCTTGCTCTACTGCGCGCCCCATCGCTCCATCCTATAGCCTCGGCAGCGGTGGCGAGAGGAGGCGAGAGGGAGAGTGGTGATTTCCTCGTCGATGGCTTGTCGAGTGCTCTGGCTACCCTGTCGACGAAGCTCCCTTGCTTTGTGATTCCCTTTTGAGTGAGAAAGATATCGGGAGGGCGGATCTGAGAGTCTTCTTGCTCTCATCAGCACAGCAGGAAAGAGAGAAGCGTAGGAGAGAGGAAGAAGAAGAAGGGGGGAGAGAGAGAGAGAGAGAGAAGATGCAGTCGGGATATGGAGGCGTGTCGGAGATCCAGCAATTCATGGTTGAAAGCTGCGGCCCGTCGCTCTTCTCCATCGCCTCGGCGAACACCGCCGCGGCTGCGGCGCCCACCGACATCCACCACCCCGCGGTCCCTCACCCTCTCAAGTACCATCCCCTGGCTCACCCGCAGCCACCCGCGCTGCCTCCCCACTTCTCCCATTTCCACACCATCCCCATCACCCAGCAGCTCTTCCAGCAACCCGCCGCCCATCAGTTCCAGCTCTTCCACCCCCCGCAGCAGCAGCAGCAGCGGCAGCAGCAGTACCTGGAACCCATGAGGCTGATTCCGCAGCACCCGCTCGGGCTGGACCAGGAGTCGGGCCCCGAGAACTCCGCCTCGCCAACACGCATCATCCCCGGCGGCGGCGGCGGTGGAGGGCCGTCGTTTCTGGCGCCGGCGATGGGCTTCAAGCTGGCGGTGGATGAGAGCAGCGGCGGCGGCAGCCGGGAGGGAATTAACGATGATGATGCCATCTTGCAAGGAGACGATGGATCCGAGAGTCGCCTTCACCACTGGCAGCGAGATGACGAGTCCGCCATCAAGGAGCTATCATGGTAATGAATTATTGGCATTTTTTTGCTTAGCAAAGCTCCATAATTCATCTGAAAAAGAAGAGACTACCTGGGATTTGCTTTTTGATCATTGCTGGTGAAAAAGGAGAAAAAAAAAAAAGAGGCAATCTACGAGTCATTGGAATAGTATGTTTTTTCTTATTTAGGTTCCTCGCTACGCTTATGCTGCTCCTGCACTCATATTTTAGCCACCGCAGGAGGCCACTGGATATAGACTACATCAACAGGAACAACAAGAGGTGCACGGATAAGGAGCCTGAGTGCTCCAGTGGGCAGTACTGCAAGAAGAGCAAAGGGGTCGCGGAGTGTGATCATGTGCAGGCCGCCGGCGGCAGCAACTACAAGCTCTTCAGTGAGCTCGAGGCCATCTACAAGCCCGGTGGCGGCAGTAATGCCGGTGGCGGAGCCAATCAGACTGGCTCAGGCTCCGCCCTCACTGGCGACGAGACCCCTCTCTTGCACGTCATGGTCCCGCCGGGGCTGCCCGCCGCCGATCGTGTCGGTGCGACGTCGGAGACATCAGCGGGGGAGGAGGCACCGGCCAAGAAATTGTCTAAAGACGGCGGGAGGCGGAGGAGGAAGCGCCGACAGCGGCAGCTGAGCTCGGTGGCAGCCTTCTTTGAGAGCCTGGTGAAGCAGCTCATGGACCACCAGGAGGGCCTCCACAGGAAGTTCTTGGAGGTGATGGAGAGGAGGGAACAGGAGAGGACCGAGCGCGAGGAGGCATGGAGGAAGCAGGAGGCCGCTAAGTCCAGCCGCGAGGCGGCTGCGAGAGCCCAAGAGCGCGCCCTCGCCTCCTCCCGCGAGGCTGCCATCGTCTCCTTTCTCGAGAAGATCACCGGCGAGAGCCTCGACCTCCCTCCCAAGCCCCATTTCCCCGAGGCCGATGCCGACAAGGAGGAGAACCTCGGAATCGAACAGTACTCGGAGACCTTCAACAATGGGGATCCAGACAGCAACAAGGTGACGTTCAACACGAGTAGATGGCCGAAGGCGGAGGTCCAGGCGTTGATCCGCGTCCGGAGCGGGCTGGAATCGAGGTTCCAGGAGCCGGGACTGAAGGGGCCGCTGTGGGAGGAGGTGAGCGCGGCCATGGCCACGATGGGCTACCACCGCAGCGCCAAACGCTGCAAGGAGAAGTGGGAGAACATCAACAAGTACTTCAGGAAGACGAAAGAGAGCGGCAAGAAGCGGCCACATCACGCCAAGACCTGCCCTTACTTCCAACAGCTGGACCAGCTTTACTCCAAGTCCCTCAACACCAACAAGCCTCATCCTTCCCCCGCCTCCCCCCCCGGTGCAAATGCGGCCGCTGCTAATCCACCAGGAGACATCAAGGATCAGCCGACAGTGAACTCTGAGCTACTCGATGCTATCGTCGTGCCGGCCGACCACCAAAGCTTCCGGTTCTCCGACATGGGACCTCTAAGCTTTGATTTCAACAGCGAAGGCAACGAGAACAAGCAGGAGCACAATGACGACGAAGACGAGGACGTCGACCAGGGCGGCGGCGAGGAGGAGGAAGAGGGGGAAGGGGAGAGCCAAGGCGAAGAAGAAAGCCTCGGCAGACGACGGCATCAGCTCGATCAAGAGGAGGAGGACGACCTCCGTGATTCGAGCCTCTTTTTCCGACGCCTCCAAGCCTGAAGGAAAGGCCAACGCAAACTAATTAGGAGGTACAAATCAGCAGCATGACAATAATCATCCTATGATGCGCAAATTAATTATAGCTGTTCTTCCAAGTAATTATTCTCATTATCGTAGCTGTTCGACGCATTAGCAACACTTCTTTTCTCTCCTCTCTCTCTCTCTCTCTCTCTCTCTCTCTCTCTCTCTCTCTCTCTCTCTCTCTGTGCCTCTGCCGAGCCCACCATGTTGAGCGAGAACAAACATGTTCATTATTTCATGGCAGCGACTTTGTTCTCTTCCTATAAATAATTGAGACCTGTGACTGTGACGATGAGGACGTAAGACTTGTGTGCGGGCGTGTCCAAAGCGGTCCATATAACAATGCGGTGGCAGAACAGAGAGGGACAGCGGCTTATTCGCCGGGCACGCATGGCTTTGGGGGAGATCACAGGTTTATATATGGCTAATTGGCGTGATGCTTGTTGGAGTTTGGATCAGTTGACAGGGAAAGGATGTCTGATGTGAAATGTTTACCTGCGTTGCGGGTGACGTAGGTGATTGAAAGCCGCACGGCGCGGCTCATGCAGCATGCAAGCAGAACAGGAGGAAGAGACGTACGGCTTCCTCGGGGACGCCACCCACCGTCTTTCTCCTCCACCGTCGAGGGTGTCGGCGTACTCGTCTCACGAACTCCCCTGGCCAAGAAAATAACCGGCTCCGGCGCAGCTTTTGTGACTGCAGAAGCACAAGAACAGAGCTTCTCTTCTTCTGATCCAACGCCGGAACAATGATGCAGGCTGCCGCTGCTGCCACACAAGAAAATAAAAGGATGAGAGTTACTTAACAAAGTCTTAACATCAGAGTTTGAACAATCTGAACGAGTTCTTCTCCTGAGTAGAAATAGGACAATCCAAATTGGCATTCCTCTAAATATCGCAAGTGTTGATCCATGCTCACTCCACATAGGTGATTGCCTTTATCAGGCAACTCAATCTCTCTCTCTCTCTCTCTCATGTTCCCCCATCCAGTGGCCTTCACCTACCTGGGTTCCCTCGGATGTTCTCCGAGGTTGTGATGTTGAATCTCTCGTTCTGGTAGCCTTACAATCACTTCATGAGGAAAGCTTGTTATGTTGTCAGTGAGTGCAGTTTTGCCAGTTTGAGGATGCATGCATGGTGGCTTCCTTTCTGAGTTGATGAAAGGGGGAGGCATTGAAACTTTGGCATGTTGGGACCAGCAATGCATGCATGAGGACAGGCATATCAATATGTTTGGTGGGAGTAAAAAAAAGGCTGCAATGAGCAAGCTAGGTTTCTTTGCAGTTGCTGTAATTTGTACATGAAATGATAAATGTTCAGATCTTTGTCAGGCAAAAAGATGGATCCAATATGTAAACTTTTCCCTGGAAAACTTCTGACTGGTAACATTGAGAGAGTAGTAGCATATGAATACCAGAGAAATGACTCCAAAAGTGCCTGCAGACACAAGTGTGGGCACATTCTGGTGGGAGTGTGGTAATCATATTTAATCATTGTGCAAAGTTGAAGGATCCAGTAGATTCTTCTACCTTATGCAAGGTAAGGTCATGGTCCTCATGGTTGCCACCATAAACTTGCCATGTTTATCTACTCATCTCAGCACCAACAATTATGGGTCATATATTACTTCAATTATGAATGTTATCTCTAATGACAATTGTGAAAGATGATAACAGAGGTTGATACATGTAAACAGGAAACACAAATTATCAATACAGAACAAGCAAAACAGGGTAGATAGCGCGTGCAGCCAAACCTCAACTTACAAAGATTTGCCTTGCCCTAGGAATGGGAACAAAAGAGCATCAACATGGTTAAGACCGGGCCTAAAAGGATGAATATTATCATGAGTTTGACAAAATGGTGTCACCTCGACAAGAATAATGCTCAGCTATAACCTAAAGCATGAAACAGACGGTGGAGACTTCAAATTCAAAAGAAATTTTGTACAGCTTTCACATCGCAAAGTTTTATTCTAGAGTTGTAGAACATTTCTTGTGCCAGTAAGTTCGATGTAAACGATCATCCATTTTATACATCAGTGGCACTTATCTCAGATTTCATGCGGAGCTACAAATTGGCTCTTGCAATACAAACAATACCAAACCATTACAAGCTACTTTTAAGAGGCATCTATTGGAAGAATTAGATTTTCTTTTAAGCATTCAACTCTAGGTCAAACTAGTCAAAGTAAGATTGGATTGATAATCTCTGTAAATGTAAAGACAAATGGAAGTAGAAAGAGAGATAGGGACAGATTGTTCTCCATTCAATCAACATACAGACATGCAACTCTATGTTCTCAACAGTAGCATCATAATTAGGAACACCAAATACAAATAGAATGAGATAAAAAAGCCTACTTTTGAACCAGAAAAGCTACATACAGATTGTTCTCCATTCAATCAACATACAGACATGCAACTCTATGTTCTCAACAGTAGCATCATAATTAGGAACACCAAATACAAATAGAATGAGATAAAAAGCCTACTTTTGAACCAGAAAAGCTACATACAGATTGTTCTCCATTCAATCAACATACAGACATGCAACTCTATGTTCTCAACAGTAGCATCATAATTAGGAACACCAAATACAAATAGAATGAGATAAAAAAGCCTACTTTTGAACCAGAAAAGCTACATACAGATTGTTCTCCATTCAATCAACATACAGACATGCAACTCTATGTTCTCAACAGTAGCATCATAATTAGGAACACCAAATACAAATAGAATGAGATAAAAAAAGCTTACTTTTGAACCAGAGAAGCTACATACAGATTGTTCTCCATTCCATCAACGTACAGACATGCAACTCTATGTTCTCAACAGTAACATCATAATGAGGAACACCAAATACAAATAGAATGAGATAAAAAAGCTTACTTTTGAACCAGAAAAGCTACATACAGATTGTTCTCCATTCCATCAACGTACAGACATGCAACTCTATGTTCTCAACAGTAACATCATAATGAGGAACACCAAATACAAATAGAATGAGATAAAAAAGCTTACTTTTGAACCAGAAAAGCTACATACAGATTGTTCTCCATTCCATCAACGTACAGACATGCAACTCTATGTTCTCAACAGTAACATCATAATGAGGAACACCAAATACAAATAGAATGAGATAAAAAAAAAAAGGGCTTACTTTCGAACCAGAAAAGCTTCGTACAGATTGTTCTCCATTCCATCAACATACAGACATGCAAGTCTATGTTCTCAACAGTAACATCATAATGAGGAACACCAAATACAAATAGAATGAGATAAAAAACATAAAAAAAAACTTACTTTTGAACAAGAAACACTTCATAGAGATTGTTCTCCATTCCATCAACATACAGACATGCAACTCTATGTTCTCAACAGCAACATCATGATGAGGAACACGAAATACAAATAGAATGAGACAAAAAAAAACTTCATGACACATTCATTCCATGCTACGACAAAAGTGTTGGCCTAAATTAATAGCATACCTATTAATCTCTTGCAATCGAATGCGCTTATCATCTAAGATAGCTCAGAATCCAGACGTCCCATCCTCGGGGCAATCAACTCGATAAACCTAAAATTCAAATTTAATATAGTGGTACCCCAATTCTTATAACCCAATTGAATCCTTGTTTTGCAGAGATTAAATTAGAGATGTCAAACGATCGTCGAGGCAGAAATCACACCTTCAACCAACCATGGTCTGGAAAGAAGAGTCTGCGGCGTCAACAAACTTCCGTTGAGGCCCTCGGCAGCGGCGGCGGTGACGGCTTGCTTAAGATCCTGAACACCACTGAAGACGTGGCTCCCGGCCGGCGCCACCGCACTCTGTCAGCGCTGATCGCGCTTCTGCGCTCGCGGGGCCACTGCTGGAGTGCGCGATCGCCGCCATGGTTTTCGCTCGTCTCGCACGACGAGTGCTGTCCCGATCGGAATGCCTCGCTGGCTTATCTATCTTGCGGCCCGGCCCATAAATTGAGCCCCAACTGTGCATCGACACGTGCCACGCTGTGGCAAGTCACCTAGTCTCCGTACATAAAATAATATAATAATATTATTATTATTATATTACATCAATCAAGAGGATAAAGCAGATTGGATCACGCACCTTTATATTTCCCTCATGCTTCGAAAGGGGGTTAAAGAGGAGAACCAAGTGTTAGCTTTCTGGCTTAATAATGGTCACCAGCAATCTCCACTACATAGTCCTTGAAGGAGCGATTCAATTCTGCATCACCATTGTTGTGTGGAGCTGAAGCTTGTGCTTCTCCTACCACCACAAGTCGACACGATTGCCCCACCTTCGTTGAAATGGACTTAATAAGGAGCTGCGGTGACAGATTGTGTTTGTCGGCATAGATATCATCATCTCTTACCGTCTGCCGCAGAACCTTCACAGAAATCTCCTCAATTTGGGTGCCACTGCCCGATGGTTGCAAGAGAGAGCTACGGTCTCGAGGACGCTCTCCGTCGTGTTATACGTATAGAACAGAGAGGGGTTGGGGCGGTGCTCCGTTCGCTGCTGGTGTCTTTTGCCGTATTGCTTGGTCTTAATGACCTTGCTTTTTGGATTAAAGTTGTGGAATCCATCTGCCCTTCCACCTCTTCCCTCCTCGCTGTCATTTGTCGGAACGAGTACTGCGTTCACCAGCGCCCCCCTTTTTCTGTGTTGCTAAGCTCACACGGCAGCTCGCAGAGGAGAAGACGAGAGAGGCAATGGAACAGTGAAGAGAACGAGCTCAAAGAGATCCAAAGATCCGATCTTTGAGGTCATGGATAGACCAAGATGCAGGCTCTGCGGCCGCCGCTTCTCCAATGGCCACGCTCTCGGCGGTCACATGCGCTCCCACAGGAACTCTGCCGCTCGTCCCGCGATGGCTCAGCAGGCACTCCCCTCTCCTTCCGCCTCCTCGTCCTCCTTCTCCGTGGCGGCTGAGGGCCGGCCGGCGATTGGCGCGTACGGTTTCCGCAAGAACCCGAAGAGAAGCTTCCGACTTGTCGACCCTGAGTTCTCCTCCTCCGTCGCCGCAGGCGGATCCTCCACCGTCGTTCATGAGGGCGAGAGCGACGCGGAGTCGTCCTTCCGACGGCGGCTGAGCCGTCCTCGCCGCCAAGTTGATGCCGTCGCCGACGCCAAACCGGTCGGCTCCGTCTCCGACGCCTCAACCGAGGAGGACGTCGCCCGCTGCCTCATGCTGCTCTCCCGCGACGCCTGGTCCAAATCGGAAGCAGAGGGCCAGCGATCCAACGGCTTGGACGAGGCCGATGAGGACGAAGCGGAGGAGATCTATTGCGATCGAGTGGAGGAGAAGGAACCGCCGCTCGCCGCCAGATCGCGGCGGAAGAGGACCAGGTACCAATGCAGCACGTGCGGGAAGTTCTTCCGGTCGTATCAAGCTCTCGGCGGCCACCGCGCGAGCCACAACAGGGTCGAGGCGGAACGCATCCCGACCGCCGAAGCCAACGCTCCTGACCGCGAGCCCAAGCTCTTCGAGTGCCCTTACTGCTCCAGGGTCTTCTCCTCCGGCCAGGCGCTCGGCGGCCACAAAAGATCCCATCTTTCCTCCGCCATCACCGCCCCCGTTCACCGTCCACCACCGCCGCACTCTCCTTTCGTCCTCGAAGGCAGCTTCATCGACCTCAACCTCCCAGCCACACCAGAAGAAGAGGCAGAGCTCTCGACGCTCTCCGTCGCAACGGAATTCGCGCCAAAGTAATCGCTTTTCTCCCATCCGATTACTCTCGGAGCCCAAAGTCGCCATTTTGGAGGTCATTCGAGGTAAATTCTTCAGATTTCAGAAGAAAAGACCAGTCGAATCCGATTCTTATGCATTTCATTGCTTTCAAGCCAGTTCGATCTGGGTCACCAGTTACAGTGGCCACTGCAACTGCAGCGCAGCAGAGCAGCATCACATGAACCAGAAAGAAGAAGGAGAAGGAACAGTGAAATCTACTTCGTCGAACTTTTTGTACGGCAGTCGTGTCGATCAAAGGCCAGTCTTTCACAAAAGCTGGTGCTCTGTTACTAACCACGAAGCATTTAGACAGTGCGCTGTTTCCAGCTGTCGTTGGCTAACTATTTTGCTTCCCTCTTCGTCGGTATCGCTGCCACGTGTATGAAAACCACGGCTCCAACGCGGCATGTCTCCTCTTCATACGTACAGCATGGCAAACTGACCCACGCTTTACTCGTTCTCTGAGACGTACCGATGGGTCCCATACGATCTCTTCGGCCGTTCGCCACTCGGGTAAGCCAGTTGGGTGACCGTAACGTGCGATCGCGTAGCCTGGCATCTTCCGTGGTGTTTTCGCGGCGGTGATCAGAGAGGAAGCGGTGACCGGTGACGGGACTCGTCCCAACCATTCGTACGGAAAAATCTCAACGTGGGGGGCCCACTGCATCCGCTCCCGTGTTCCATGCGAGCTAGCAAACACAAGAAGCACTCGTCGCCAATGGCGAACAACCATGGGCCCCGTCCACATGTGAACGTATCTGGATGGTGGTTGGACAGAGGGATAAGAGCCACGTGCCGACGTCGATGGTCTGTGATCCTTATGGCTGGTGACTCGAAACGTTCACGCGCCCAACGTACCTGATGAACTGACATACGTCGAGTCGGTCCCACTCGGGGCTTCTTCAGGCTAACGAGTTACGTGTTTCAGATCGCGCGTGCGGTTTGAGCGTAAGCTCATGCCCTAACCTCTCTCCCTACCACTGCTGGGAATTAATGGGATTTCCAGGATGATGATGTCTTGCACGGATATTGAAGCAATCAAACACACGAGAACGGTTGGATGTGCCACGAAAGTGGTTCACACGTAACTCATCCCGCTAAGCGTGGAATTTTGCATGAAATTGTTTCGTGTATTTTGCAATGAAAAATGATAATTATACTGATAATGTTATGCGAATAAATGTCTCATAATAATTTGTCCATTGGCTATAGGACATGATTGTACAAATTTTTTGCAATGATATCTATGGACGCAATTGTGAGCAACGCCGTCTCCATCAATTGATGTATCACAGCACCATTCCAATCATGTCCTATAGCCAATGGACAAATTATTATGAGATTTCAATGAAATAATACATCTTGGTGTGAGATTATTTGAATTATAATATTATAATAGATGAAATAAGTTGACAACACCAATAATAACATTAGTCGGGATCGATTACATTTTGCTATCATTAAATCATGTAAAAATATATTAAAAGTATTTAAATTTTTATTTATATTCGTAAGATCAAGGAATAGGAATAGTTATGTAATTTGGGCTGAAAACACCATTAACAAATCAATGCTTCTGAAAGAACTGCAATGACTGTTTGAATGTGTCACATTGAGTTAACAAATTATCTTGCTTTTACAGTTTATTGAGATCATAAATTTCATTACACCTGCTATAGACCAACAAGATATTACACAGATTGCATCTCACATGATCACCCTCAAAAGGGTTTTACACAAAGATTGAGATATGGTCTATGTTAAATGGTTAATCACAAGAAGTTTATCTTTGATGTAGCAAATTAAGCCGAGACGGCAGCTGGTGTGGCTGCAGGAACCCTGTTCTCCACAGGGATCTCCACAAACTCGGAAAGAATTGCTCGGAATTCATCGCCGGTCATCGTTTCCTTCTCTAGTAGCACTTCGACGATCTTGTCAATGGCTTCCCGATTGTTCCTAATATGACTGAGTGCAATCTCGTATGCGCTGTCTGAGATCCGCTTCACAGCAGCATCGATGTCTTCAGCAAGTTTCTCGGACATTGAGTTTCTGGCCATCATTCTCATGATAACATCACCACTTTGTGCTCCTGAATCCATAAGTGACCATGGACCAATCTCAGACATACCAAATGTCACCACCATCTGCAACAGGGAAAAGAAAAAGGAAATAAATCGAGACAGTTATGAATGCTCATGACGGTACATGCATACCATGAAACATTAGACATAAATAAATCCTATTCATCTGTCTAATTCAGTAGCCGATATCTATTTCGTAGAAGACAACCACCTTTATAATCAGTTCCTAGTTCCCTTAATCATCATCCATCATGTCCATGGTATCTTTTTCCAGGCAGCTATTATGTCAGATGCCAGAATATCTGTAGACAAGGTACCTATCTCCATATGCTGCCACAGAATATTTCTTTGGAGGCAATAGAATAAGAAAACTTCAAAATTTTCACGATATTAATATGATCACTGGAGGAAATAGTTTGTGTGATATACAATGACCAGAGTATGTCAATCTGATGATCCATGTTGCATTATGCAAAACATGTAAGTAATCATCCAACAAGCACAGAAACTAAAAAGGTTTTCCTGTGCCACAGGACAGCTCCAAACTTCCATTCATTTTTTATAGAGAGATGCAAGTGTAAGAAATAAATCAGAATTTAAGAGGAGCTCCCATATTTTGGTACTAAAGCTGTATGTGATAACAACAGGGTGGCACTTGACACAACAGTTAAGTTGCTGCAATTTGTCTTCTGTGTCATCATCCGAGAATGAGTAATGCAAATGTTCAAGGAGTCCCATGAGTTGCATTTAGTGAAAAAAAAAAAAGGAAAAAAAAGAGAAGTGTGTGGATTATTCAAAGCAGGTTTGTATCGAGGTGTCAAAATATTTTTTATTTCCAAATTTCTATTTCATCCTATTTTAAATTTCTCAAGGCAGTTTATTATCACTCATCATTTCAACAAAGGAGCAGCAGAACATAGTTGAAAAGTAAATACACAATTTCTTGATGCTGTGCAAATTAAAAAGTTGTGATGTAACACTAACCTGTTTGGCCAAGCCAGTGATCTGCTGCAGGTCACCAGCTGCACCAGTGGTCACTTCAGATTCCCCAAAGATAACCTCCTCAGCCGCTCTTCCTCCAAGACCACCAACAATTCTTGCAAAAAGCTGTTGCTTTGAAATCAAAGTAGGATCATCCATGGGGATGAACCATGTCAGTCCACGTGCCTGGCCACGTGGAACGAGGGTGACCTTTTGCACAGGATCATGTCCTGGAGTTAATGTTCTGCAATTTGGAAATGCCAATTAGGTGTTGAGAAGACAATCTAAAACTAATATTGACAAATTAATGGACTTTAGAGGAGAAAACAGCTAAGGTTTAACTAAAAACAATTTAACAAGGTAAAAAGCCATATCGGAAAACAGGTTTTGTGATACCATATCTGCAGTTGCAAAAATAATTTATACCACAATCAAGCCTTATCCTTTGCTAAAGAATACAAAAGGTCTAACATCATGGTGTACACCTGGTATGGCACAACTTTGACATTATGATAACTACATACCAAAAAACCCTTTTAGGGTTAGTCAGCTGCAGTTGCCTATACCAATGATCCTAAGTTGCTGAGATTTGCTTCACTTCCGTATCACGGAAGATCATGTCAAAGATAGGGAAGAAAAATGGATTACCACTGTAAAAAATCCATACCCGAGTCTGACTTTCTGGAAGCTGACATATGAAAAAGCAACAACAACTAAGTTTAAGAGGCAGTCTCAGCAATTGGGCAACTGATTAATCATTGCTGGAGGTATCAGAAAGGCTACAAGTTGATTTTTGTTAGTTCATTTTAGAGGGAAAAAATAAACTCACCACAAAATTTGGAAGGCCATGCAGCTTGGCTAGAATTTTACAGAAACACAAAAGACAAAATGATTTGTAACATGAGAGGCTATTCTTACCCGCAAATTGCATGTCCGACTTCATGATATGCAACCAGACTTTTGCTTTTACCATCTGTCATTGTGGTTCCTTCCATGCCAGCCACAATCCTGTCAATAGAATCATCTATGTCTTTCGATGATATTGCTGGTTTACCACGGCGGCCAGCCAGGATGGCTGCTTCATTCAAAAGATTTGCAAGATCTGCTCCACTGAAACCAGGAGTTCTCATTGCTATAACATCAAGTGAAACATCACCCTCAAATTTTTTATTGCTGCCATGAACCTTCAGTATTTCTGTACGTCCCCGAACATCTGGAACATCTACCGTAACCTGCCAATTGTAACCACAATTCCTCAGAAATCAAAACATTAGAGAAAATAAATGTCTAAATACTACCATTTTTGTAGATGTAATGGCAAATAATAATCTAAATGTAAATTCATGGTGCAATTGTTTCTACTCAGCATATTTTGGAATTTTAGGCCTAGAGATAAAAAGGATGTCACTTACCTGTCTGTCAAATCGACCAGGCCGAAGTAAAGCAGAATCTAGAATGTCTGCACGGTTGGTCGCTGCAATGACAATTATACCAGTATTTCCTTCAAAGCCATCCATTTCAGTCAAAAGCTGATTGAGAGTCTGTTCTCTTTCATCATTTCCTCCTCCAATTCCTGTTCCTCTTTGCCTACCAACAGCATCGATCTCATCAACAAACACGATGCAAGGAGCATTCTCTTTGGCCTTCTTGAAAAGGTCACGAACTCGAGAAGCACCGACACCAACAAACATTTCTACAAATTCAGATCCTGAAATTGAGAAAAATGGAACACCTGCTTCACCAGCAATTGCCTTAGCAAGCAAAGTCTTTCCAGTTCCTGGAGGACCTATTAGAAGGACACCTTTAGGAATACGGGCACCGACTGCAGTGAATCTTTCGGGCTTTTTCAGGAATTCAACTACTTCCATAAAGTCCTGTTTTGCTTCATCTACTCCAGCAACATCATCAAAGGTGACCCCCGTATTAGGTTCCATCTGGAACTTGGCTCTTGATTGACCGAAGGCAAGTGGAAAGCCAGGGCCTCCAGGTCCACCAAGCCCACCAGATGACCGTCTCGACAAAAGAAACAAACCTCCTATTAGGATAAGGGGGAAAGCCAAGTTTCCAATCAAATTGAACAAAAGAGATCCGGAGTCTTCTTGAGCATTATGTGCAGCAAAATCAATATTCTTCTCTCTCAACTTCTGAAGAAGCTCCTGACTAAGACCCGGAAGTTGCACACGGACTCTCTGGATCCGGTTGCCAAGCTCGGGAGAAACAGCTTCCACTATTGCTATGGTTCCATTCTCAAACAAGTCAACTTTCTTCACCCTATCCTTGTCCAGATACTCTAGGAATCTCGAATATGACATTCTTGAAGATGATACACCTTGATCATCAGCATAAGCTTTCCTTGCACCCGCTATGGTGGGCAAGCTTAATCCAATATTTCCAAGGAGCAATTTAAGAAATCCTCTTCTTCCTTCATGCTGCTTCTGGTCCAAAGAGGCAGAAACAGAGATTGGCCGAGACAAAACAGAGAGTGAAGGAAGACCTGTTGAATAAGTCAGATGATTTCCAAAAATCTCCTTGGTAAATCTTGGTTTTGTAGTCAGGCATACTGATGAAGCTGCCATTATTCTCCCTGTCCAGCCAGAACAAAGATACGTCAGATCATCAAATTAGAACTGTATGCTCATACAACTACCAACAAAAGAAACCTGAGTTTGAGCAAACCAGGCCTCGAGCTTGGCTCAATCGAACAAAGAGAAGGTTTGAGAAATTGGGCTCAAGCACGAATGCCTGTGTTCAGCTCACCACAGTTCAAGAAGTGCATGTTCCACATAGAAATACTTCATTTGCTTCTACTGAGATGAATTGAGGGTGTTCCACAAACCAATCAAATGAATTCAAAGTTGGTTAACCTAAGAAGACGAATGTAAAGATCAGACTTAGCAGTGAAAGTAGGCCTAATGGAGCATTATTTCCCTTGGATATGATGCTGTAGCAAATTAGTATATTCGAATTCCTTACCATTTCTGACTACAGTCCATTTAAATGCCAAACTACCACACCCCTATCATAATGAAGTCCGCCAAAAGACAATCTCCATGCTGGTACTTCATGTTTTGTTTATAAGGCTGCATCTATTTCAAAAGGCCAATCTTTGATACTATGCGGTTAGGGGGGGGTCACACAATTCATCTTTGGAGTACAGCATAGGGGAATCCTTTGAAGAACAAACACATTAATACCAACTCATAACGAGAAAGAACTGCAAAAAGGTGAAAATTTTCTCTTGAACTCATTGATCGATAAGAAAAATGATAGCAAAGGGTTTCCAGGATCCAATAAACTCGTCACAAGAAACATCCCCTCGCAGAACGACGAGGGGACCAATTTCAACTCACAATTTATCGACCGTAAGACCCTACAGCAACCTTGAGCACCAAAATTGCAACTTGAATCTAAAAGTGATCAAAGAGACGGAAGCCCTTCTTGTTCCTCGCAACCTACAAATCTATCCCCAAAAGAAAAGAAAAAAAGGAGCCTTTTTTCTTCTCTCTTCAAGAGCAAAAAGTACCGTCGTCTACAAGAATGATCAGAAGAGGACTCACCAGCTTAGAAGTGGGAGATCTCGCCTCTCTCTCTCTCCCTCTCGGTGGGCAGCGTGGGCGGCTGCTAAGGTGAAGAGGAAGGAGTTGAGTTGGGAAGGGCTCGAAAGGCGGAGAGGATTTTTATTCTCGCGACCGGCGACGCGACTCCCCGATCACTTCCCTCTTATCGTCGGGGATTGGGCTACGTGGCAGCCACCATCGCCACGATAACTTAATTCCCCTTATTTCCTGTTCCGTGTGCGCACACGCGATCTCAATTCTCACCTCCATACTTTTTTCTACCCTTTTTTTTTTGTGTGATTGATTATTTTTACATGGAGATTTTTTTTCTTTTATTGCGAGCATCCCTTGTCGCCGTTGGTTTCCTAGATTTGCATTAAGATTAGCAAAAAAAATCAAGGATTGCTTTCCCAGTGTTATTCTCTGTGACATGTGGACAAACAGTTCGTGATCGTTAAATTAAGATTTAAAGTTGAATATGGGAAAACCTCAAAATGATTTATCTTTTCCATATTTTTAATAACTAATCATAATAGTTTACTTTATGCAATATAATTTGAAAATTCAAACGTCAATTCTGCAATTTTTTACCCAACAAAGTTTCAGAAGAAACAAAAAAATTAAAGCTAATATGAAAAGCAACAACAACAAAAATTGTAAATGTATGTATATATATATATATATATATATATATATATATATATATATATATATGTTTAAAGAAACACGTATCACAATGGAAGAGGAGAGTAGATATATAGATGAGGAGCCAAAGCAACAGCAACGAGGAAACAGACAACGCTTCCGCATGCGGGGGAAGCAGGCGGAGGTTGGGCAATCTGGAGGAAATGGCATTGCTGAGGATGCAGCATAAAGAATCGGGAACACTGTTCTTCTGGCGGCGGTGGCGCTGTGCGGCTTGGGCGTTGCATTAGCATTGAGCCCCCGCTCGGCAGGAAAGGACGCCGGCATCAGAAGTCAATGTGGCCACCATCGAAGAAGGCTTGGCCCCCAGGCTGGAGGCCCTCGCGTAGCTGGCTGAAGCGCCTGCACCGGAGGGGGTGAAGTAAGCACCGTTGAGCAGCAGGTCACCCTCCGACCTCCAGTTCCAGCTCTTCCACACGCTCGCATCCGTGTCCACCCTCTTCGTCACCTGTTCCATCGAAGTACAGCGTGAGCGAGCGAGATGAATCCCGACACGAAACGGAGGATGGAGAACCGTGTACCTCCTTGGCAAATGGATCGGTCGGGGCGAGGTATCGGTTGCCCTGGCTGTTGATGGTTGGATTTGCGCTCCCGCCGATGGCATACATCTCCCAGTGCGTGTAGTCATTGTTTACCACATGGAAGTAACCATGCCTGCACCTGCAATTTCCGCGCGGTGTCATCTCCGGTAGGAACACGATTTGAATGTCGAGGAAGATACCTGGGCATTCTCTGAATCAGTCCCTCGCCAAAATGGTTGAATGCGATGGTAACTTGCATGGATTTATCCCTCACGTAAGAATCACTGTGACCCAAAAGCATGACCTGCATCGATTTGGCCAACGCTTTGATCGGCATCGGCATGATCCTGACGGCATGGAACAAGAGCACGGCGAGAATGGGATACCTCGTTGTGGTGGGTGAAGTAATTGTTGGAGATCGTAATGGCAGTGGAGCCCACGATGGCGTCGACGAGCCCATCAGCGCAGTTGGACAGCGAGCAGTGGTCGACCCAGATGTGGCTGGAGCTGAAGATGGAAACGCCATCGCCGTCGGCCATGGTCCTCCATCCGTAGTGGGAAGGGGAGCTGCGGACCATGGCGTTCCCGGTGGGCTTGCAGTCGTGGATGTGGAGGCCGTGGATGATGACGTTGGTGATGTCCTGGATGGTGATGCAGGCGCCGTTGGCGATGTGGACGTTGGCGCCGCGGCCGTCGACCGTCTTGAAGCTGTTCATGATGAGCTCCTCCTTGAGCGTGATCACCATGTCGCGCTCGAAGGTGATCCAGAGGGGCTCGTCTTGGATGACCGCGTACCGAAGCGTTCCCGGGCGAGGAGTCACGGGATCGTCGTCCCCGGCGTCCGTCACGACGTAGTACTGTCCGTCGCGCCCGCCGAGGGCGTTGCGGCCGAAGCCAATCCCACAGTCGGCCAGCCTCTTCCGGTTGAGATGCCAGTCCGGGTCGCACCGCCAGCAGTCGTCGATCGGGTTGCCCGTGCCGCATGACAGGTAACCGAGAGATCGACGAGCTGTGCTGTTGCTTATGATCCTGATCGACCATGTTTCTCTCTCTCTGTTACTACAAAACCAAAGGTATACCCACAAAAAATATCATCTTCTCTATTGAACTTACATTTGGACAGCGGAAGCAACCTCTTCCGGATCATCGACTGCGGCTTCTGCCGTCTCGGCTAGAGTCCTAGAAGAAGAAGGACAAGCATCGCAGGGTGAGTTACGCATTAACGAGGCGTAATTCTTAATCACATATGTGGATTTTTCGTTCTCTTTTATCTCGGAAGTCGAGATGCTGCAAGGAAACCCACACAGCTCGAGGTGGTCTGCTGCTCATTGATTTCAGATCAAAAGGCGAAGGAAAACGTCGAACACTTGGAAGAACGGGAATTGAGCTGGGAGTGACAAGACTCACCTTGCTTCCGCAGGAGCAGCGGCGCTCGTCGCGTTTGCCATGGCTTCCCTCAGGCTCCTCCGTGAAGCTCCCCCGTTCCTGCATTAACACCAAGAAAGAAAACTCGTGAGAGCGCCGTCTACTGCTTCCCGAATCCTCTTCTTCGGCGAAAAGCTACGGCCTTTGCTCTGCTTCGAAACAGAGGAAAGCCATCTTGAGAAACTGGACCTTCCCCCCTGTTTCCAGAGCAATGGCTTCTGCTCCGCACCTAAACCCCGTGCTCAGAGAGATCTTTTCTTCAAATCAAGTTCGTACTTCAAGATCTCCTGAACTAACAACGCATATAAAGGACGACATAAAGGTACCTCGAATCCGAGGAAATTGCAGATACAAGCAGGGGACCGAGAAGCAGCAGTAGCAGCAGCAGAGAAGGACTCCACTTCGAACCCTCCGCCATCGTCGCCCTCTTCACCTCTCTCTCTCTCTCTCTCTCTCTCTCTCTCGCTTCCCAGAGGAGGAGTTGGCGAGAAACACCGCGCGGAAGCGCCATTTTATAGACGCGAAGCGGAAAACTACCAGCCTTGCAACCGCCGTTAGGGGAGACGACGTCCCACTCAACGCCCACCACCGACGGCGTGAGAGGGGGTCGTCGTGCTCCGTCGCCTCAGCCGACATTGACGCCGCGCTCGACCCAGGCTTCGCTTCGTCCCCACGTCGGATTTCGTACTGGCAGCAGCCGGTTTCCCCGCCGCACCTTTCGCCTCATCACGCGATCCCGCCCACCGTTGCAACGGCTTGTCGTCGTCGATGGTGTCGCGCATGATTACGTGGTCGCCGCAAAGCGACGCCCAATCATCACGCGTGTCCGCGACGACATTGCCATCCTACACGTGCCACCGGGAAGCTCCGGTCGCACAACAAAAACACAGTTTGAATGCTGACCATCGGATGCAATTTGGACGGAGGAAAAAAAAGAGAGAAACAACAGCACTCGACTACACGGATTAATCAGTTTAAAATATAAGTTTGAGATTAAAAGGGCGAATTATGGATTAAAAACCTCTTTTTTAATCCAAAAATCTCGAACCAAAGTTGAATAGATGGGATCAAGTGGTAGGCCCAAGATTTGCGGCAAATGAGCCGCATCTTTACTTGTAATTTTCTTCTTCTTTGACCATCGGCGTGCACGTAATCATAGAGGAAGACCAGTGCCGGCCACGGGTCAACGTCCGTCTCTTTCCATCATTCACATCCCATGTGGTTCGCCTTCACGAACACACTCGCTCACGGCAAGCGTCGACGCCCACATGACGGCCACAAATCACGGCCAATTCAGTGTTCTCAGGATCGACAAGCCAGCGTAGCATATTTATGTTGCATGCGTCCGCTTCCGTGTGCATTCGGAGCACAGCCTGCGCATGGACGGCGGCGTCGGAGTCGACGACGTATCCGGCAGGGCAACTCGGGTGTTCAACTCAGCATCGTGTCCGCCAGGCAAACTCGGTCCAGCAGCCGTCGGATTGACACCTCTGACGGCTCCTTCGCAACCGATCTCGTCACGATCGTGATCTATTCGAACGTCGTGTTTGAGAAAATTTCTCGACGTCATCATCTCCAGCGTAGTTTTTGGTGGGTTTCTTAATTTAGTTTGATTTCTGCTCTAACAAGAAGGTCCAAATTACATGAAAGATTCTTTGGAGGGTTGACTTACAAGTCCACAGCATTAAGGACTCGTTACTTAGAGTCAGAAAATAGTGAAATATAACATGAAATATCCAAGCGATCAACTCAAGCTTTCATCCATATCCGGCGACTGCCGACTCCCAAATCATCCACCACACTGTTGGCTTTCCTTCTTGCTTTCAACTCTCTCTCTCTCTCTCTCTCTCTCAGCAGTAGGTTTGCACATGCATGCAGCATAACCTTGTGCACCAAATCCTCAAGCCATGTGCTTTGGATGTGGCTGCATTGACTTTTCTCCATTTCTCGACCTTCTTCTGCCTGCAATCACAGCACAGTTTGGGCCCTTCCCCCACTCTCTCTCTATCTTTCTCTAGGTGCTGAGAACTGAGACGGTAGGTGTTCTTGTCCTCAAGAAGATGTTTTTGGGAAGGATATCAAGAAGCTTTAAATCCTGTGCCACAACTAGAATCGAGGGCTACATGGTTGAGGAAGCATATGGGTTGTCGTATCTTAATTGGATTGGGGAAGAATATAGCACGGGGCATGTTAGGTCTATCGGTGTCAACTGTCAAGATCACATCACGGCCACAAGGATGATCGAAGGAGGTTTAGAGGATGTCTTCAGGCAGGCCTTCGAAAGCAGTAGGGGGATTGCTGCAACTTGTTCATTACCTCAGAGAGAGAGAGAGAGAGAGAGAGAGAGAGAGAGAGAGAGAGAGAGAGAGAGAGAGAGAGAGTTCGGTGATCTTGCGTCCATAGCATGCATCTCATGCCAAAGAATACTCGTGATTTGTTTACTTGAAGAGTCTAAATTAGATGATAAAAAATTCTTGAAATCAAGTTAATGATGGTTTATCAATTTATTTATTTCATTACTCATATTCTTATCTGTTTTTCCTTCCCAAATTATATAAAATATTAAAAGTTGGGTGACTTGAAATTTTATACCGAATACGTTTTTAAAAAGTGACTTGAAATCGACAACAAATGCATTAAAAAAAGTGATTTGAACTATTAAAAAAAATCATTGGCAATGTGAACTATATATATATATATATATATACGTTGTATTCATTGGCAATAAATGAAGGCCTTTTTAGGCCCATTATGAGCCCTGCAAGCATTAATTGATGGCCACACGTGATTGGGACCAACAAAGCTCTACTGGTCCTCAACGGACAAGGATTGATGACAACGCATGAATCAGCAGCCCAAACACTGTTCTCCAAGCTTATCCTCTTCTCGTTGTGGGCCCTCGCGGAAATCTTTCCCACCCAATCAGAGCCTCCCACCTGTGTCATCTTCCGCAAAACGACACGAGCGAACTCAACGTCCGACGCCGACCCCCATGCAGCTTGCGGAGGATATGACAGTGAAGCCCTGAGCCGAGCCCCCGGCACCGTACTTACTGTCTTCCCCACTGTGTGAGACCCCGAAGTCTTCCCGGTCCAGTGATCGCAAACTCACATACAATGGCTTGCAGCTCCATCCACGGTGGCCTCCTACTGCAGCTCCCCTCGGTCGGTGCCAAGAACATCTTCTTCTCCGGTGGCACCACAAACCCTGGTGTGAGTTTTCCGTCCACTGCCTGCCACAACAGAAGATGCTCAAGGATCAGACCGTCGGTCTTCTCGGCCGGGGACGGCCGGCCACAGCTGGACGAGAACCCGGAAGGGATCATCTCCGGCGAGTGGACCGAGAACTTCTCTTTGCTGAGCTACGATGACCTCCGGGCGTATCTCGAGTCACACGTCACTGCTCATAAGGTCTGCTGCTTGCTTGCATGCGTGTGCGTGTCCTCGGCTACATGACGCAGTTCCCTCCTCGTTACCGCTGTGAGTTGCGCCAGGTCGGGCCTTGTTCGCCGCTGAGGGAGGTCATGTCGACGGCGATCGTGACTGCGACGGCCAGCCAGATGCTGGACGAGATCGACCATCATTTTGAGGCCGTGTCGGGGCTGCCGGTGGTCGACGGCGAGCGCAGATGCATTGGGGTCGTTTGCAGGAGCGACGGGAGTAGAGCCTCTTCACTTGGAGTTGGTGACTGACCTTTCTTTTAGGGTTCTGTTTGATGCGGGCATGAAACCTTGTGTTCTCTTGCAGTCCAAGACGAGCGTCGGTGAAGTCATGTCCTCTCCAGCGATCACGCTGTCACCTGAGAAGACAGTCACGGGTACACTTCTTCCATGATTCCACTCCCAACTCTCAGGATCGAAATCTAATCTACCTGTTCTTATGCAGATGCTGCAGCCTTGATGCTGAAGATGAAGATCCATAGGATACCCATCTTGAACGAGGAAAGGCGAGTCATAGGTGAGAACGAAAGCAAAGCACCGAGCTCATGCCTCGGGCTCTTCGAACCATTTTTAGCTAATGCACGCCACCTCGGTCATGTTGACAGGCATTGTGACGCGCACTGACATATTGGAGGCTTTGGAAGCGTGAACGCTCCCACGAACTCTTCTCTTCATGTAAATATACTGAAACAATGTCGACTATGTAAATAATGCTTTTACACGTTGTGTAATGGAAACTCCTACCGACCCGTTAATCATATTTTAGCAATTTTGTGTGTTAAGACGCCACCAAAAATGCAGGACAATCGGCAATGATTGCCTAAGGATATATTTGCAAGTATTAGGAGAGATGAAAATGTTCGAATGTCTTTATATATATTTGCTTTGTATAATTGCCATCGATGCTTAGAAAGAGAGAGGAAAAGAATAGTCGTCAGAGGTGTGGATAAAATATATTGTATATATATAAATGTAAGATGAAACAATCACCATCCCGACCTTAGCTCAGTTGGTAGAGCGGAGGACTGTAGTTGTACGCTGTCATCCTTAGGTCGCTGGTTCGAATCCGGCAGGTCGGATTTTTAATTCTTTTATCTTATTTTACCAGATAAACAATATGTATTTTATTTTAATTTCATTGCCAAGAAATTTTACGTAACTTCTTTACATCATCTGCCAGATTTTTTTAAATGTTTTCTCATACGATCACATTTTTTATCGCCTGCTGAAGACACTTGTATTTCTCCATAAATCGGGCTAACAACGCTGCTTTATTTCATTTAATTTTTAATAGCAAAAAACACCAATTCTGTTGCTGTCAATAAATGTTGTAAGCTATGTTAATATACAAGTCCCTTCGTAGCTCCAATTAACTTCTAACCTCACATAATACCATTCTTTCTCTCTCTATGTACAGTGGTGCGCGTCATAAAAGAAGGATTCCGGATGGGAGATTAGAGGAAAGGAAGGACCCAAAAGAGAGCTCGGACGGGGTCATGCGACAAGGATCGACAACTCAGAGGCAGAGAAGGCTGTAGAATACAAGCGGAATGAAAGCGTTGTCAAGCTGTGCCGTGTATGCCTCCAGTAAACCACTGACGGTGACCGCCATGAGCAAAGATAGCCAGTGCTGCACAGATACAAACACCAGGATCAGCATCCGGTTTGTGACCTTCGAGACAAGCTAGAAGACGATAAGGTTACAAAACCATGGCGATTGTTTTTTTGTGAGCAATGCATGAGAATGAAATAGTTTTTGACGAGAATAAGGGGGAGAGATCAAACCTGGGACAGAACGTAACCGGTGGATGCCAGTAGAGGCAGAAGTATCGAGCAAGCTGCGAGGACGGATGTTATTCCGGCTGCGGTGCCTTCGATAGTTTTCTCTGAGGAATCAGAAACAAGTGTGTTAGCCAAGCGGTTACTTATTAGCCAAAGATTAGACAGCGTATAACCAAATCTGAGAAGCACAAAAAGCATCGGCTTACTCCCAGTCTTGCTCCACCGCAGAACACCATACTTGTGGCCGACGACCGATGCCTGAGAAAGAACCAAGCCAGTTTTGTGAGTTTTAAGAAGAAAGGTGAAGGCAACAGAAACTTTAAGCAGGTATTAAGAGATGGGGGGACAAAAAATCCAGAGATCCAGATACCACATTATCCTGTTTTCTGCTAGCATTCAACATACATCATGTAAGCAACTATTTAGCGAAATGAAGTTAATGAACTAACAGAAATGACTGATACATTAAACATTAAAATCGACAGAAACGAACTCAAATCTCAATAGAGGTTTTGAATATGCAAATAATATTTAAAAAAAGAAACTCCATAAGGAAAGTGATATCCAAAATTAACCTCAAATTCATCTTGCTAATCAGCTCAATTAAACCAAAAGAATTAACTAATCAGTTCCTCCTCATGGCCATGTGGAAGTACCTCATCCAAAGTGGAAATGAGTGAGACCTCCTACCATTTCTAGTGGCAGATCAAAGGCAACAGAGATGACAGTGCAAAAAAAATCTGTTTTCAACCTACACTCTTGCTGCAAGAGTTGCTAAAGACTCACCAGTGTCACTTAATGAAAGCATTGAATCATGCTAATCATAAATATATTAGCATGCATGGAACAGTTTGACGTCCATGAATAACTTCAGGAAAACACTTGGAGTCTTCAGTCCCCTGTTGTCAGTTATGATATGCATTAACTTCCATCAAAGATGATGAAAACATGCCAGCAACATATGCATGCTCTTGGACTAACAGTGCCTTTTCTGGTTCTCTCAAAGTCTTTGTTTCCTAATGACAAGTGTAAGCAAGCTGCTTATATGATTCACTTGCATTAAAAACATAACATATTTCAACTTTCAAATTCAATCTTAACTCACCAATTTTCCAATAATATTTTATGTTTCTGAGACTGTTTACAAAGCAAGGAATGCCACTGTGACCATTAGAACACTCACATTGGTTTCCACTCCCTCCTGGTGACAACATCAAACTCATAGGGGCATATGTGACACTGACAAACACAACATTAAGAAAAGGGCCGATATGTGAAGATAAGTCCTTTACCATAGTGTCACCAATTCCTAAGCTTAAAATTCCAGCGAAAGGAGCAAGTGGTCGATCATTCAGCCCAGATGACATCCATTTTGGGAGGGCACATCCAAGGAGGAGCGAGAAGTGACTGGAACAAATAAAACCCAAAATGTAAGGAACACAATTTGCTTTCAACGAAAAGGCCACATAACCTAATTTTTTGTGTGAAAAACTCAACCTGACAATGAGAATCTCTGAGTCACGATGATCAGTAAAAGCATTCATGAACTGATGTACAATGTCGCCCAGGGGCCAAATTTTCCAGACCTGCCACATGATTAATATATACTGAGAAATACCAAAAACTAATAGGCAAGTTAAATTCACAAATCATTTCGCCTTCAGTTGTTAAACTCAGACAGAAACGAAAGTTGACCATGAATGAGAGTTTTACTGCTTTACACAATTGAACTCTTAGGGCAAGCACCTATCATGTCATCTTGCCACCAAATACTAATTATAATTAGAAGTCATCGGTCAAAATACTCCTAGGTGAAGCAATGATGAAAACAGGGTCTGCAATACCGTACCGTACCGGAGTTTCGACGTTTCTTTGGTACGGTATGCAGATGCGGTACCGAGCAAAGACGCTTAAACGTCGCTCGATATATATATTTATAATTATAAATATATATATATATAAATTTTTTTTTTTTCCTTCCGATGACGCCGCTCGAGGTGTCAACGGGCGACGCCGCTACCGAGGCAACGTCGCCGAAAAGTTAAAAATAATTTTTTAAAATTTGGAGCCTGGACGCCGAGGCTTCGGCGACGCCGCTCGAGCCTCGGTGACGTCGCCGAGCATTAAAAAAAGCTTAAAAAATAATTTTTTTATTAAAAAAATAAAAAATAAAAAAATTCGTACCGACCGATACAGGGCGGTCCCCGTGCCGGTATTCTGTCGGACCGGTACGGGCGGTACAGATCGGTATTGCAGACCATGGATGAAAACATGTTCCTTTTTCAGAAAAAATCGTCAAGATCACAATTCTAATGCAACAGTTGCACATACAAAGGAATGATAATAATACATGACACATTCAGATAAGACTAGTGTATTTTTTTTCTGCGCCCCAAGATTCTTACTGAAACCAGGGCCCAGAAAGCGTCATGTCAAGTAAAATTGAGAAGAATCATCATAGTCACAGAATTATTTGCAACTAAGGTGGCAAAATGGTGTTTCTTATACAAATTTTTCACAAGGTTCAATTTCATGGAAAGTCATGGAATGACACAAAACTGGATTTTGCATCAACCATCAGGAAGCTTACTAATGAGTTTACCATGCACAAGAAAAAGAACAAAGTTTTGCTAAACTAGAGGAGTTAACATTTTCATGTATATTATTTAACTACAAATTTCATTACTTAAGTGAGCAGCAAATCTCTAGTATGATGTGATACTCAAAACTAAAATCTCTTTGAACACAAGAAATATATCAAAGATAGCAAACTTACCCGAATCATTTCCAGAACTAGGAAAACTGCGAGAGCTAAACCAAATGCAAGGTCCAAAAAAGTTGGCTGCAATATGTTATGCACTTTATGAGAAACATTATCGTAGAAGTTACATCAAATAAATGTAGTCTTTATATGCATATACCTGAAAGAGAAGAGCAGGCAAAAACATTAGAACTGCCACAAGATGGTAGTACTTCCTAAGAAGAATCCTTTCAATCTTGCTGTGCTTTGATATATTGTAGAACCGCAAAACAGAAGCACATATAACACATATCCAGTACAAACATAATGCCAAGCGCTTAAGTGGGTCAGTGAACACAAATGTCAACACCCTGCCAGAAATCACATAAACGTCCATCACATCTAATAAAATAAGCTTATTTCTCTTCTTGTCATACCTAAACCAAACTGTGAAGCACTTTTCCATTTGTTATGCTTTAAAACTGAATCTACACAAGGTATTTGAAACAATATGGGAACCGTGATCAAAAAGAGCCCAAAAGAATCTTGAACATGAATGATTAACATAATGATGTCTAGCAACAGCTACTTTGGTCCCACGGGAAGGAAAATTTTCATATATGTATATATATGGCTACATTTATATTGTTCCTCTATATATAGTTTTATATTCCTCCTATTAAGTTGCTTCTACTTGAAAATGGTCCATCCATGCTTCAACCTTCAAGTGAAATGAGTGTAAGACAAGGGATAAGCCAGTCATTAAAGTAGTATTTGTCTTGCATTTATAGCACCAGTTATGACAGGATTGACCAACCTAGCCTTGATTTCAATTCCTTCCACCTCTAAAGGAGCAAGGTTGGGTCAGTCTCTTCTATAATGGGAGAAACATACAAATTGCCCACCAGGAGCATTGTAGCCGCTCTTATATATAAATACAGTTATATATAGATATATATATGCTTTTATTTGATTAAAACCCAACAGGGAAAATGAGAATAAAAGGAAGAAGATTCAGTCAGCTGTTTAACTAGGAAACATATTTTAATCAGGCTTACCATTTGATAGGATGCACATAAAAATCCTGAACAACACACATCCATATTGGAATCAAGATTGCCAACATGACTGAGAGAGAAGCATAAAATATAATCGAACTTTCAACTGCACTGTGTGCTCCTCCATTAGCTATTGAAACTTCAGGCTTCCTCCAATTTTTTAGGTGAAACCAACCTCGAAGAACAATTTTGTAAAATGCAGGCAAAAGGAACAAGCCAAGCATCACTCCCTGCAAGTAAAGACATTGCCTTATGAAGAATTTTGCAACTCGTCCATATGTTTCAAAGAACCTTACCTGAATAACTGTTGCAATTTCAGAATGGGTTCCATATCCAACAAAATTTAGCGTCCACGATGTTACGAACATAAAAGTCTGTCAAAATGATCAATCAAATTAAAATTAGTTTCCCAAGCATGATTTCCTGAATGCCTTTCAAGTGTGAAATGATTGATGGACAATTAGAAGCAAAGCCTTGACCTTGGTGAGGGTATGTGCCAACATATCACTAAAGTAGAGTACCAGACCACTAGACACCAAAAGTGCTTCTCCTGAAATTATACCAATCATTATGAGAGAGCCACCAAGTACTATCAATCATATTTATCAAATAAACAAGAGATAGTAAATAACATAAAAAATATCGTAGATGAGAAACATATTTTTATGTTAAACATGACATAAACATGAGTTTAGGGCTCATCAACTTTAAATAGCTTCCAGCAGGAAAGAAGATAAGGAAACGAACAAGACAAAATGAAAGAAATGGGGAAGAGAAAATATATGAGATAAGAAGACAGAGTAGGCTGGTTGCCAAAGAAACCAATCTCATGTTAGTTTTTATAGCAATTGCATAAATAAAATTGTCAAGACCGAGTACAACCAGCCACAGTCCTTTTCTTTAAAATCTTGATAGGTAACCAAAAAGGAGATCAATCCTAAGTAAGATATATATACTTGTCCAAAATTCAGCAAATTATTTGTAATTAGGAAGAATTTGAGCTCTCCTCAAACTTTAACCAAATAAACCATTTCATTAACTAAAATGTCCCAAATATGTTGAATCCGGACTCTTTTGTAACAATTGTAAAATATGACAAAGAATTCATAATATTCATAAATTTCAAAGTGCAAGAAAGTTTCTACATAGCTTGGCAACTCTTGATGACTAGAAATATTATCATACGCTCCAAAAATGCTATGGAAAAGCGTGAGGACGCAAGCCATAAGGCTGGCCCAGTTAGTCAAATAATAGTGTTTATGCAGGTCCATTTTAGCTTTACTAGTTCAAAATCATGTCAGCTAAAAGTCAGAATAACTGAAAAACACTTACAATGCCATCATCATCATTCATGTATATGTATAAAGCAGTAGTATGAGTGGGATACCAACCTAATGAAGCGCATGATGGAAATGTCAGAAGAATGTGTTGGATGAGAACCACAGTGGCAAGTGCATGACAGATTAACCACAATAATTTTAGCAAAATAAGCGACCCTGTAAAAGGGTAAAAGAACATATAACCCTCAGCCATTTTGTATCAGATGAAATCCCTTCCTAAAATTGGACTGCTTTTCTAATAAGACATCAGGTATAGATTAGGGAATATCACAGGGGAACAAACATAAGGATTTATGGAACTAACCGCTGTCTGATTTTGTTGCGAGAGACAGAGAGCAAACAACTACATACAATACAGTCTGGAGTAATCCATACTTTAAGGCTTCAGAACTTCTAAGTTGAAAGGAACCAATATTCTTGGTAGAATATTGGAATGCTAAACAGAAGAAAATTAGCACGCCAAAGCAGCTTGCGGACGCGATCCAGTACTGCATACTTAAACCTTCAACCTCTGTCCATAGAAGGAGGAAACTAAGAAAAAATAAATATTTTGAGCTGGAAATTAAATGATGAAAATTAAACAAATCAAGAATGATCAATAGCCAAAAATATTTTTGTTTTCTAATAAAATGTATAGCAGTCCATATTATGGCCACAGGTACGAAAGCATATAAACAATCCAGGAAAACAGAGAATCGCCAAGGTAAAAGTGAGACTACATTAAGTAAGAGACAAATCACTTTCCTTTCCTGAAAACAATGCTAGAATATTTTTTTTTTAAAAGAAATAATTTCAGGGCAGCCGGGTGCATAAAGAATTCCCAATATAGTGTCTTGAGTTTGTCTTATAAAAGACCAAACCTTAAAGAGGAAACAAAACCTGAAAAGGAACCATGCAAAGGCTTCATTCATTTGATTTTTCCCAAGAGCTCCACAAATCAATATGACAAAACTTTAAGGGTCCTATAGGCTTGAGTGAATTATACCATTCATAGGAAACCAAAGTGTCAATAAGGATACCTAAGGATCCGGCCACTGTTTTCTTCTTATTCTACCGTTTATATCACCAAATACCCCATGTTGTAATCACCTTGGATTTAAAACTTATTGTATCAAAATTTTAATTATTCCAGTTGTGTCCTCTTATGACAAAAGACTTCTTGCATTACCCATATTGTCAAGTGTGATTCTACGGTCATGTAGTATGGCTGTTAGCAAGTGAATTGTCCAACAATGAATTTTTTTTGAAGGAAGAATGGAGATAGATATGACTGTCTCAGTCTCCAATTTAGGTGAGACTTTACCCCAACATATTTAATAGACGCCTTCTTTAGTAATTGAAACAATTCCGGAATACAGAAGCTTATGTTTTAGCAGTGAAAATCCATGTTACCAAAACCACAAGAAATCTTATCACCTTGTTACAAAATTAAATTTTCCACTGCCACAATATATTGAATAAAGTAACCAACTTTAAGTATATTTCTTGTTTTATAATATATATGTGGATCACATAATGATTCCAACATGTGGCCTTAAAATAAACTATAACATCACCATTAGACCTACATTTTATTTGGAATGTGCACTCTGTAGTACCATACAAAGGCCGCTGCAACCCTTAAGCAACAATGGCAATAATTTTATCTAACACTTGAAGATCTATTGAAATTTAAAAATTAGAGATAAAAGCTCAATTTTAATATGATAATGTAGGATATTGATCCCGTGAATCACCATATCAAAGATGAGAAACTCTACCTTCGGAAGTGACATCATTCTCTGGTAGCACTCTTGAGAGTTGTATTAATCGTGAAAGCATGGCAGCGGGCAATGTTGCAGTACCCAGTAGTATCCCAGAAGATGCGCCAGGCCTAAAAAAATTAGGGATCCAAATCAAATGATCCTAAAGCAAGGTTTACTATAGCTGCACCGAGGACTGTATACAGCCGCCACAAAACAAAACAACTGATATCATTCAAGCCATTGAGCATAATCAGATGTTTTATTTTACATGTTAGGTCATGCTCGTGCTTATAGAACAAACTGTGATGTGATCGTCCGTTTCAAGTTCGAACACGTTCATGAATCAAACGTCCGAACATGTGACTAACACCTAATCCATCCTGGTTTATCGGAATTTAGTACAAACTGTACTTGCATGCCGAGATCGAAATGCTGACTGTGACCTAAATATCCAAATAACCGATTAGAACCTATAAATATTTTAGGAATGAGATCAAAACTTAAAAGAACTTGAGAAAAGAAGTATACATGTATCGAATTTTCTGCATTATATCGCACCATCTAGAACTCGATGAAACGACCAATGATCAAGACAAACCCTAATCGTTGGCCGTCCAAGGCAAAGGGAGGACCAGGTCAAACATTGCATAATTTCGTATGAATTCCGGGAACAGCATTCAGCGATTTAAAATGGCAGGGAAAGAGGGCGGACCTAGTTTTGAATCGGTGGGGGGCGGTGGAGCTCTCGGCAGAGATCTCGACGAGGAGGCCGCCAGCGACGAGGAGGAAAAGCGCGAGGGCCTCGTAGAGCAGAGAAACGGGGACGGAGAAGAGGACGCGCGAGACGAAGAGAAGGACCACGGCCCTCTCTCCATTGAACAGCTCGGCCGCCCCTGCGGCCATGGCGGGCGGCAGCTACAACAGAGGGAGAAGGGAAGAGGGAAAAATTGCAGGCAATTGACGGAAAGGGAAACCGAGAAGTTTGTTAAGGGGCACCGCGCGACGTACGGCTACATTACGAATCGAGTTACGAAACGATGAAGGGGCGCATGTAGCGCACCGAGTCGACCGTTGACGAGTCTGCCAACCGCGTTCGTCGTTGCGAAAAACGTGACCTGCGCCGTTCAATGTCTGTTGATTAGTCGCGGGATGGTGAGGCTACCGGCCGCGGTGGGCGAGTTAAGTCGCCGCCCGAGTCGGCCATCTACCGGATCACGTCAACCGGTGTGGCGTGCACGGGAAAGGATGTACCTAATACGACTTGCGTCGCCACGACGCTGCATTGTCGTCACGTAGTAAAAACAAGCGGCATATTCTGGGCATATAATAAAAACCGGTGGGTGAGCTGCACCGGACCGTGGGACGCCGACACCAATCCTTACCCACCGTTTTGTAATCGCTATAACAGTATAACGGATTTTATAATGGTGATATGTCATTATTTATTTTTATAATGAGGGCACCATTTAATAAAAGTCTAATATTAATGATTTTCTATGAAATATTTATTTATTTATATCTTTACGTTACATACTAACGACCCGTGTTTTTCCATAATATTATATAACGTGATATGTTGTACACCACCTACATGCGTTCCTCCCAAACGTCTCGTAACCCGGAAGCAGCAATCGTGGGTCCCAGGTGGTCCCCGCGACGTCGTCGCAACCAGATAAGCGAGACATGAAGCGCGGGTTGTTAGGGGGGGTGGCGGTAGGATAAGGTTCGCTCGCTCTCCGAAACTGCCAGTTGACACGACAAACCACCTCGCGCAAAGCTCCTCAAGTATGACGTGGTAATCTTCTATTGCTTGCGACCTCGGTACTGCCCAACCAAATATCTCCACATCATCCTTCGGTGGTCCACATCGACTTTCTCGAGTACTAAATTGATTAGGGTATCGCGAGCTTTCGTTAACCTGCTTCCCTCGGGAGCTTCTTTCGCCTTTTATCTGAAAACCCTCCTCTTCGATCCACTCCACCTCGCAGAATTCTGATGGCGAATCATGGCGAGGCCTCCTCCTCTTCGGAACCGTAAGATTGCTGTTTTCCTATTGTTCTTAGGGTTTTTGTGGCGTAAGGGTGTTGAAGTTTGTTGCGGATGACAAGTGGTTTTGGGGTTGGAAATTGGTGCAGAAAGGGGGCTAAGAAAGATTTCAGTACCGCGATTCTGGAGAGGAAGAAGGCGGCGAATCGCTTGATCGTGGACGAGGCGATCAACGATGACAACTCGGTGGTCTCGCTGAACCCGGAGACGATGGAAAAGCTGCAGCTTTTCCGCGGCGACACGGTTCTTCTGAAGGTAACCATGCTGTTGTTCGGATTCTGTCTTTTGGTTGTTCTATTGACCTCTGGGAATGGTCTCTCCTGGGGCTAAGAGATCTGGAATTTTGGAGTGAAGGCGAGTCGCTTTCTGTGGAGGAAGTTAGCAAAAATTATGACTAAGTAATGGACTCTTTGATCAGTAGCCAACCATATCGACTGATGTCTTCCGAACTTCTATTACACTGGATTTCGTTTTATCTGCTTTATCAAGCAAAGATTTTCGGTGATTATGTTTGTGATTATTAGGAACTTCTCTGATTACTTCAGATCCAATTTATCATGGTTTTTTTTTTCTCTAATTGGCGTTCCATAACTTTTGGTCTCTGTTAATTCTTATTAATGGTAGGAAGACCATAATCACTCAGCAGAGAGAGTGATTGTCCTCTCTTTTCACCTTGCTTGTTATTAAAAATATTTTAACCCATATTTGTATAGTTGGGAAACTCAGAATTTTAAATTTATGTTGGTCGGATCATTTCTGTGTCAGACTATCAAAACATTTGAAATATTTCTTGGTCATGATTTCAGGGGAAGAAACGGAGAGATACTATTTGTATTGCACTCGCTGATGATACCTGCGAAGAACCCAAGATCCGGATGAATAAGGTTGTTAGGTCAAACCTCAGAGTGAGGCTGGGTGATGTGGTGTCTGTGCACCAGTGTCAAGATGTGAAATATGGAAAACGTGTGCATATTCTTCCCGTAGATGATACAATTGAAGGCATTACTGGAAACTTGTTTGATGTATATTTGAAGCGTAAGTTATATTGTTGTATCGTAAGCATCTCTGGTTTAGCTAGATCTGTTGAATTTTTTTTATTAATTCTAGTTTATTCCAGAAGTTTGTTTTAATTTGATTTCAATCATAATTTAGTTTTATGAGATTATGTTTGTGGATAATGTCCCATTATCAATGTTGTTGACCTGATCCTTTTTTCTTATTTCATATAGAAAGTTTGGGCATTTGGCATGATAAAGCATACTTAGATCATTCCCTTTCAAAAATTATATTAAGTGATGTTTTTGGCTCACGAAAATCCTTCTGATCGTTCCCTTTTCTCTCTGATTAGCATCAAGAGCAAGGTTTAAAATTGACTGTGTATGCACTGATATCTATTGGTTTGATGATTGACCCGTATGCAGATTGGGCAATATTGCCGTTTTGATCCGAATTAGAGCTTATCACTTTGTAAGCTCACCTTACTAGCTTATCAGTTAGTAGGTTAACCATTACGAAGCATATCAGATGTTTTTTTAAGTTTTTTATTAATATATTTGCAGCTGCTGTAGCTGTTTTCTTTCCTGTTTTTTCTGTTTCCTTCTCTTTCCCCTTCATTTCCCGTGCCACCACCTGCTCATCTCCTCCACTTGTTGTTGTTATCTTCTACCGCTACCATCTCCTCCACCCTCTCCCCCAATATGGTATGCCCAACTGTATTGGTACCATAACAGTCCTATGTCAGTAGAACAGAGGTTAGAAACCTTGTTCCAGAGGATGAATCCTTTGTACTATCATCACCATGAGTGGTTATTTATAACGTCATTGGTTTTAAAATTTTTACACTATGGAAATTATACTTGTTATTCTGATATGAATTCTGTTCAGCATGCATGTGGGAGAAAGTCTTTAAGGTCAATTAAACAAGGTATATATTAATGTGCCTTTCACATGTATTTTGGTGTCTCTGAAGGATTATTTGAATCTAACTGCATATTTGAATTGGTATCTATTTGAAGGAATTCAAGTATTCAACTAGATTGCTCGTATTCTGTCTGGAATCATGCCAAAAAGAGTGCAAGTTTTCACTAAGCTTATTTGTTAATTAATTGCTTTATCAAGGAGTGGACTGAGGAAAACTGTTATGAATCACCTCTAGTTTAAGATAATTAAATGTTCAACAACTTTGTCATACATTTGACATGAAGGTTTTGGAATGATCAAGGTTTGATCATTGGTAATGTTAAGTATAGATCTTCCATTTCTAACTCTTGTAGTAGTCAGGTTCAAACTTGAATTTTTAGAACTATTCTTTCTGCATAATGCATGAGCTCTAAAGCACAGATACAGCTAGGAAGATGCGGTTGTAGTAGGTATTTTTCTTTACCCCCTTCCATGTCCTCTTAAAAATTTTTTGGCCATTATTTTTTCTGTTTCTTATTGTTTACAATTCCTGGTAACTAGTTTGCACATGTAGAGAAATGATATGAAGTAAAATGCCTCTTTCCATGTATTTTACCAGTTACATTTGGACTCTTACTTCCCTAAATATCTTGTTTGCCACTCGATCATAGTTTGAATTCTTACTGCCTGTATATGCTCGAAAAACTGCATGATTTTCTCAGGTAATCGTTGGGTAGTATCTTTATTTCTGGTAACTGCTGGAGTGTCTAGAGATACTAATGTCAAAGTTTTTTTCTATGCGCTTCCGTATGTTATTTTTCGTTTGGCCCAACTAGTATTTGTTGTATATCTTAGATCTATTCTTGATTTAAATTTGTATACGTAGTAGAATACTGTGTCAGTTTTTCTATCCTTATATTTTGGCAAATTGGTGAACATCGTTCCTAATTTCAAAATGGTTCTGAACATTTCATTTTTCAGTTTTGGAATCGATGTTTGCTTGTCATGTATGTTCTCGTATATAATTGGGTCTTGTTTTCTGATGTGTTTACAGCCTACTTCCTGGAGGCATATCGCCCTGTTAGGAAGGGAGACCTCTTTCTAGTTAGGGGTGGCATGCGCAGTGTCGAGTTTAAGGTCATTGAAACTGACCCACCAGAATACTGTGTGGTTGCCCCCGATACTGAGATTTTTTGTGAAGGAGACCCTATTAAAAGAGAGGATGAGGAACGGCTTGATGAGGTGGGGTATGATGATGTTGGTGGAGTTAGAAAGCAGATGGCACAGATCCGAGAGTTAGTCGAACTTCCTTTAAGGCACCCACAACTTTTCAAGTCCATCGGTGTAAAACCACCCAAAGGTATTTTGTTGTATGGACCTCCTGGGTCTGGTAAGACGCTTATTGCCAGAGCAGTAGCCAACGAGACTGGAGCATTTTTCTTCTGTATCAATGGTCCTGAAATAATGTCAAAGTTAGCCGGAGAGAGTGAAAGTAATCTTAGGAAGGCCTTCGAAGAAGCTGAAAAGAATGCGCCATCAATCATATTCATTGATGAGTTAGATTCCATTGCTCCCAAGAGGGAAAAGACCCATGGAGAAGTAGAAAGGCGTATCGTCTCACAACTCTTAACTTTGATGGATGGTCTGAAGTCACGCTCCCACGTGATTGTAATTGGAGCCACAAATCGTCCAAACAGCATCGACCCAGCTCTCAGAAGGTTTGGGAGATTTGATAGGGAAATTGACATTGGGGTGCCAGATGAGGTTGGGCGCCTGGAAGTACTCCGCATACACACAAAGAACATGAAACTAGCTGAAGATGTAAGACAGTTCATGAGAATCCTTTTTCTTCTTTTGTTATAATCTTCTGGATGGTCTATGGTTCATGATGGTGGTCAACACTCTGCTGATATGCAGGTTGATTTGGAGAGAATTGCCAAGGACACCCATGGATACGTCGGGGCTGATCTGGCTGCGTTGTGCACTGAAGCTGCTCTACAGTGTATACGAGAGAAAATGGACGTCATCGACTTGGAGGATGAATCCATTGATGCTGAGATACTAAACTCCATGGCCGTCACAAATGAACATTTCAAAACTGCTCTCGGAACCAGCAACCCTTCTGCACTCCGTGAAACCGTAAATGACATCCTTTCTTTCTCCCAGCATATGCGCTGTAATCAATTCTGTTCGGTTGAAATATAATTCGTTGCTCGATTCCTGAACTCTGTATGCAGGTTGTTGAAGTGCCAAACGTCAGCTGGGACGATATCGGTGGACTTGAAAATGTTAAGAGGGAGCTGCAAGAGGTATTTTTATGGATCGGTCCTGACACTTCTCTTCTGGTGCTGTTGGATATATTAACTAATCGCTTGGTTACGGCTATCTTGTTTTGGTAGACCGTTCAATATCCGGTTGAGCATCCTGAGAAGTTTGAAAAGTTTGGCATGTCACCTTCCAAGGGAGTCTTGTTCTATGGACCTCCTGGCTGTGGAAAGACTTTGTTGGCAAAGGCAATAGCTAACGAATGCCAAGCAAACTTCATCAGTGTCAAGGGCCCGGAGCTGCTCACCATGTGGTTTGGTGAAAGCGAAGCTAATGTTCGAGAAATTTTTGACAAGGCTCGCCAATCCGCACCATGTGTACTCTTTTTCGATGAGCTCGACTCCATCGCAACTCAGGTTTGTCTCGATGTACATCTTGTTGCCGCATGCATTCTCTGACGATATTTTGATGCGCCGTTGTAGCGAGGGAGCAGCGTTGGAGATGCCGGAGGTGCTGCCGACAGGGTTCTCAATCAGCTCTTGACCGAGATGGACGGCATGACTGCCAAGAAAACTGTTTTCATAATTGGGGCAACAAACAGGCCCGACATCATTGATCCGGCGCTGCTAAGGCCCGGCCGTCTCGATCAGTTAATATACATCCCTCTGCCGGATGAGTCCTCCCGGCACCAAATTTTCAAGGCTTGTTTGAGGAAGTCCCCAATTGCAAAAGATGTGGATCTGATGGCTCTCGCAAAGTTCACTCAAGGCTTCAGCGGTGCGGATATTACCGAAATCTGCCAACGGGCGTGCAAATACGCAATCAGAGAAAACATCGAGAAGGTGAGTTTATTCCTTTTGACGTACAGGTCTTACCTTCAAAGACCAAGAGCGTTAATTAGCCTGCTATACGTGTTCATTTGCCTCTAATTAGCCCCGTGTGGGTTCTTTACAATGCTTTGTTGCTCGGCATATGGAATACAGGACATAGAAAGGGAGAGGAGGAAGAGCGAGAATCCGGAAGCCATGGAAGAAGACGATGCTGATGAAGTCGCAGAGATTAAAGCGGTTCATTTCGAGGAGTCGATGAAGTTTGCTCGGCGCAGCGTCAGCGACGCCGACATTAGGAAATATCAGGCTTTCGCTCAGACCTTGCAGCAGTCGAGGGGATTCGGGACCGAGTTCCGCTTTACCGATCGGGCAGATGCCGGAGCCGGGGCCACTGGTTCCGACCCATTTGCCGCGTCGGGTGCTGCAGCTGACGACGACGATGATCTATATAGTTAGCTTGTGGACTGCGTGTGTGATCGTAACTGTGCTACTCCGTCTTTTCCACTCGTCTCGACACGTACCTACTCGCTGCTGTAGAGACGAGACACTAAATATGTTTATGAAAGGATGTATCGATCGCCCCATCTTGGGGGCGTTTAATGTTTGAGACCTTTTTTCCCTGAATGCTTGCACGTCTGTCTAAAACTGTCGGAGTCAGGCGCCAGCAGTCGCCGTCGCAATGATGGTTCATGTGCAGTCTGATGAGCCGGCGGGACACGGCGGTGGCGCGACGCCTGCGGTGGGGGGACACACGTGGTCCTCGTCGCCTTTTCCAAGATCACGTGCCGTGCACATGAGCGCTCGCTCGTGATTGTACCTCCGCCTGCAGGTTTGTCTCCCTTAATCGGCCTCTCGCAATAATACATCGCATTTGTTTTCCCGCTTTAACGCATCCTCTACAGCGCTCCCAGCGGCCACTGTTACGCCATCATGGACGTCCCACCCTCCGACGGATGCGTGGAACCCCAACCGATGTCGCCAGGAGCATCGGACCCCGCCCCCGCCCGTCGGGCTCACGGCCCCAGGGCGTGAATCTTGAAGACTTGAGATGGATCGTCGCACGCATCCACGTCGTCGCTGGTGCCTCGAGGGCCGGCTGTGCCGTGGCCGAGGGGTGTTCGGTTTAATGCGTCTGAAGGCGAACCGGCAGGTGGGAAAGCATTGATGGGGAGGACGAATGCACAAACTTGTGCGCATCTTTTGCAGGACGTTGTCAGTTCATCCGGGCGGATCCGGCGCAGCGCCCACTGTCCGCGAGGACGTTTGTTCTGCCTCCTATGAGTGCGTGAGGTCGTCGCCAGTCTTTTGCCATTAAGCGTTGTCCCTCATCTTTTTGCACCCTTTCATACTTGCTGCATGTTTCGATGTCATTTTTATGCCTCTGGAGAATTTTCCTGGGTTGGAACTCTTTCTCTACGAACAAAAAGATCACAATCTTCGAAATGCATCGGAAGTGGTGGGAACTCTTCCTGTGAATTGTACTACGGTAACTTTTTTTTTTGACCTGATCATTTGTCTACGTAAATAAATAAAGATAGTATGTATCAATCATTTTTTTTTAGTTCAGATCTTTGTGCACTGAGTTCATCCTTTATGCATATATCAAATATATTCAATCTCTATGTTAGGATAAGGTCTTGAACCTATTGCATCATAATGTCAAAGTGAATTAGCACTGCAAAATGCTCAAATTGAGCATACATATGGTTTCCTGTGGGAAAGGATTTTACAACCCTAACTTCAGATAAATTAATTCAGACTTCATCTAAAACAGCAAGAAATGTGTGAAGTTTTCACAAACATTGATGCTGCATGCAGTGGTTGACCCCCCCAGCATCAAATTAAGCAATGCATTTGACTTGTGATCCTTCAAGTTGGTCAACAATGTAAACAGTGACATGAGTCTGCATGCACCAGTCTCCTAAGGCTCCATGGCTGTGCAAAAGAGAACAGAAAGCAAGGGTGGCTCCTGTGATTGAAGAGAGAGTAGCTTGCATTTTCTAAGGCAATTAGTCAACCCTCTGTGCTTCCATCTTCCTCAAATCCTTACCTCTATCAACTCACTTTACTCTTCCATTACCATCACAAGCTTAAATTTCAGTTCTTGGTCGTCTCCTGCAGCTTGTTCTTGATGTTTCAGGGTTCTCGCTTAATTATACACGCTAGTTAGTTCCTCATTCCGAATGCTTCAAAGATTGTAGTTCTCGTATGTATGTGTATATGTATGTATACGTCGATGTGTTCTTGGACAAATACAAGACTTCATCGTCGCCTCTATCGAAAGTGTAAATCTCATTGTCGAACTGGATAACTCTTCTAGGTTTGCTGTGCTTGTGAGACTTCAAACATCTCTCATCTGATGTTTTGTAGCAAAACACCTTCCTCCATTCGGATCAATTATGACCTTTAATAATCTAAGTTTACAGCTTTACAATACAGAAAATAACAACATCAAATCAAGTTATAGATCCTTCATTTTCTATTATTAAGCTCTCTACCAGGAGAAAAATCACTGGTCAAGCTAAAAGATCATCAAATTAGTTAAGACTCCTCTCTTTCGTATTTGAGAGCTTTCAGATGCACAATTCAAGTTTAAAAAAAAAAAAGTTTTAAGAAATGAATCTAAGAAGAAACATGACTGAGAACATGCTAAAGACAGGAAGAAACACACATGTATGTTAATGCTCAGCATATAACCATTTGTCAAAGAGGACATTTATAATTTGCATGGAAAAAGGATAAACTCATCACACTCTTGTTAGGCTTTCATGAGAGAACAACATGTTTATACATTTAGGGGACTTTGTGAATGCCTTGGAAGCTTCAGTTCAATCTGACATGTTGGCACAGTTTTGCTTGTAGTCTTTTTGGATAAGAACATGGTGTATATGTTTTGTATCTTTCTTGTGGAATTGTGTGGGGAAGTCTGCAATTGTCTGGCTCCTAAACTTACATGTTGTTGTGTGTGCATAGATGGAGAGGAGCTGAAGCATAATTTCCAGACAGTTCTCTGCATTATGTCCTAAAAGATTGGTCCACTTTGCAAGCACCAACTAGCAACATGTACCTTCTGCTTGGTCCATCTGCATGGGTGATTGATGACAGAGTTATGGCTAACATAATTCCTCTCCTTCACTCCTCTCAGATGACAAGCTTTTTGAACCACAGTCATCAAAAAGAACAGAAACTCTACCTCCCTCCTGAATCTATCTGTTCACTTAGCTTATCTCACATGTTTCATGTACTAAATTTTGAGTTTGGATCCATGGATTTACTGATTGCAGCCTTTAGTCTATCACAGCCTAAAATACTCAATGATTTGCGTGCAATTTAATCCAAATTCTGAGAAGAAAGATGCTGAAATGCCATTCATAAGATATCATAGTATTGATTTGCCTTCCCAAACCAGAATACCACACTGAGGAAAACATTACTGATGCATCTCAGCTATGCAAAAAACACAGAAAAAAAATATTATGAAAGAGAAATGCAACAAAAAGTACAAAGGAAGGCAAAGGAAACCATCTATCTAAGTGATTTTAACCATAAGCATGACAAGAATTTTGCAATAATCATTTGCTCCTCAAATTGTACCAAAAGACTTCAAGAAAAAGAAGTACTACTACTGCTACTATTCATCACAAAGCAAGAGAGAGCATAGCACAATGCACATGTTTGACAATCTGACTTGTAAGCATTCTTATCAAGAATAGAGAGAAGGTTAGAGATTGCATTGATCATCCAGGAGGATAACCGAGCTGCAGATCATGGAAGCTATCAATTAAACTAGAGCTGAAAGAAAACTCATAGTAGTAGTTTTTCGCCTTTTTTCGATGCTTCAAGCTACTCCAACAAAGTAGCTAAGGTGCCAAGTTTTTGTTTGGATCATATCAAGTAGGCAGGATGATCATATCTCCATGTCTGAACCCATTTTTGGTGTCTTTTAGGGAAAGAAAAAGCAATCACACTATCATCTTTGAGAATGTTCATAGTGAAACAAAGCTGTTCATGATGTTATCAATAGTTTCCTCTATATAGGCAGATGAAACGCAAAGAGAATGAGACCATCATAAATAAAACAGGTGAAAATTCACATAAGCAACATATAAATCCGAGCAATTAATGCATGCTCATAAGCTTTTCTTCCATGGAAAGAAAGGAGAAATTACCTGATCGAATCATCAGTTGCTCGCAATCATACTCTCGCAAAGAGAATACAATCGTACTGCCGAAGCTCGGAGAATCTGCTGCTCTCTGCGAATCCTTTGCAAAGGAAAAGGAATCATTACCTTCTAAAAAGCACAATAGTTTGATGTCACTTCTTTGAATCCCTACTTCTGCACACATAACCTAAGAGCAGAAGGCATCTCCGAAATCAACTCCTAAGCTTGGGGATCGAACACGGCGCGGCGAAAAGATCTTACCGAGACGACGATGACAGGAGGTAATGGTGGTGATGGTATGTTTAGTCGCTTGTTTAGTCGCTTGTTTGCCGATGCAGCATCATCAAGATTCTCACGGAGGAGGACGGGGATCGGGTCCTTGTGAATCTTGATGATGCCACAGCCGCAAACACCGGCTGCTGCTGCTGCTACGGAATCCCATGCATGTCCGGGCCGTGGAGGAGAAAGAGGAATTCGTGGAGATGAGAGGAGGCAACGGGGAACAAGAAAGGCACTGCAGCAAGTACTGCCGGGATCGATCCACGAGGAGCGGAAACCGATGCCGCCGGTGGCCGAAGCCTCGGAAGGGCGGTGGATTTGAGGACCAGCAAGAGGAATCTTGCAGCGTTCCAGTTGTATCGATCGAGGCAAGACCAACAGAATCAAGAGGCAGAAAGCAAGAAGCAAATCCTAGAGTGAGTAGTACTTTCTCGTGTTCGCTGGTGCACCTGATCGTTTCCCTCCCCAAAAGAAGCGCCCAAACCAAGGAACGGGTCACAGGGACAAAGATCATCCCATGTTCAGCTCATCAGAAGAAGAAGAAGGAGGAGGAGGAGGAGGAGGAGGAGCACAGTGCGACACTGATGTGCGGAGCCTTGTCGACAGCCCAATCGAGATTGGACACATCTCGACCTTTAAGACCATGGCTTAGGATCTCAAAAGATAGAAAGAGAATGGCATCTGCCGAAGTGGTGAAAAAGAAGAGAGAGAGAGAGAGAGAGAGAGAGAGAGAGAGAGAGAGAAGGATAGAGGAGAGGAGAGTACTGTAGTAACACTCTTTTATATATATATATATATATATATATATATATATATATATATATATATATATATATATATATATTCCTGATGCAGTGTTGAGCATTGGTCCTCTAACCCTAATTCCTTCCGTGAGTCACATTGGACCTTAAAAAAATAATATTTTTTGAGATCTTTAATCCATGCCAATTGAAATGCTACTACTTGTAAAGCTAAATTGGATGATCGATAATCAATATTTTGATCGAGTGATTACTAAATTTTAAGTTATTTTTATATTTTAACCTGTTGGAATGATAAAGATCTTACTATACTGTGGTGTGGTATAGTAGTTTACTAGTATTACTTAAAATGCAATAACATAACATACCGATCCAATTATAATATTTTTATCAATACCACAAAAATATTATAGCACAATACAAAAATATTACGTTATAATATTTCTTTGATATTGTTGAAAACACTGTGATATAATATAAAAATATTATAATTGGATAGTCCATCTTATGTACTATTCCATAAGAACATAGAGAAAAAAAAAATTTATATGACTGGGGTATTCAAGAAATTAGACAGGATTATAACATGAGTAGCTTTTCTCCAAAATTTGCCCAATCTATTGTCTCTTTTCTTCACTCAGGATTACTTCATATAGAATTGGATTCTAAAAAAGTCTTAAATTTTCTCAATATATAAGATAATTTCGATCCTTTTGTGATGGTATAATTTTTTATCACATTTTAGAGTCTATAATCCTATTCATATGTATTAAATAAATCAGAACCTGATCGATTGTTTAGGACTATTTGATCTATTTTAGCAATAAAATTATTTTTTTTTTGCTATTTTAAATTAGTTTATTTAAAATTTAAAAATAAAAGCGATCGATTGTTCGAATCGGAAGCACTGTAACATCAAAACCTAAATCATCGATTCTTGATTTTTAAAAATTTAAAACTAAAATCAACAATGCCTGTGTCATGTAAGCTTTGTTTAAGATGGCAAGAAGGCATGGTCATGTGAAGAGTAATGGACATGTACACATGGAGACAGTTCATGCCCATCCTTCCTCGATTCTAATCCATGATTAGCCTGTTGTTTACAGGCTAACCATGTGACTTTTCGAGCACATAAACATGCTTTAAGGGACATTGTCTTGTATTTGCTGACGAGGCACCGCACTTGTGAAGCACGATGTCGTCGTTAGTGGGCCTCATTTTGTGTGAGCTTTTCTTGGAGTTAACATTAAAGGGTTAATTAGGAGTTTAATAAAGACTTAAATGTACTAATAGAATGAGGGGTGACAAATAATAATAATAATAATAATTTTAAATTTTAGAAGATTTATTAAAATAGCAAAAATGATGCTGCCCAGGATCGAACTGGGGACCTTTAGTGTGTAAGACTAACGTGATAACCACTACACCACAGCATCTCATTGGCTATAATCTCCTTTCTGTAATTACACATATAATGTGTTATTAAATGTATGTAGGTATGTGTATTAATGTAGGTATAGGTATGTGTAGATACATGGATGCAGGTGTGTAGATACATGGATACGTGTAGATACATGGATACGTGTAGATACATGGATACGTGTAGATACATGGATACGTGAATATGTAGATACACGTATGTATATATAGATTAGTAGATATGTAGATATATAGATATGTAGATAAGTAGATAGGTAGATATATATGTAGATATGAAGATATATATGTAGATATGTAGACATGAAAAAAATATATATATATATATTTATTTATATATATATATATATATAGTATATATTGTAGATTTGTAGATTTGTTGATATGTAGATATGCAGATAGGTAGATATATATGTAGATATGTAGACATGTAGATATATATTATTTTATGGTGGATGTGTGAAATTATAGTAAAAATTATAATATGGGTAGAAAATTAGGTGATTAATATGAATTTAAATAGTTAGTGGTTGGTAAAATGTATTGGAGGAAAATTATATATATAGATATATCATATACATCATCTTATTATTTGTAAATGATATTACTCTCATAATATTATATTATTATTCATCCAGGGAGAGAATGAAATGAAGGAGACAAAGTGATGAGGCAAGGGCTATGTCAAATTAATCTTTTAGAAAAAGTTGAACGTTTGGTGAAAATAAATGAAAAAAAAGTTATTTAAGAAAAAGTAAAACAAAAATCCTTTTAAGAATTTATCATATATATATTCACATTATTTTCCATCAGGGTACATTTTAAATTGGGTATGGGATAAATATGAGTAGAAAATTAGGTGATTAATGAGAATTTAAATGTATGGCGAATATTCTTGTAACATTATTTTCATTAATTAATAATATTATGCGTAGAATTAATGATTAATATAATTGTAACATTATAACATCAATTAATAATATGATACATCGAAAACACTTGTTATCTATGGGAAAGACGGGTATTGTGTGACCTCTCGAAACGAATCGTTTGGGAACGGCTCGGAGATCGGCGGTCGTCCCTCTTCTCGATCGTCGCCGAAAACCCTCCCCAACCGATGATCGCTCCCCGATCCTCCTTCTGCGATCACTAACCGATTCCCTCTGTCGGGGCCGTAGATCGTCGTCGCCCCTCCTCCGCCATGAGCTTGGAGCCCTTCAACAGGTACGATCGCCGGGATCCTGCTTCCTGCCCTTGTTTCATGTTCGTTCTGCGATCGATACTCTTCCTGGCGGATTAGATCCGTAGGTTGTGCTCCGATGGTGTCGTCTGCGTTGTCTTTCTCGTGTTGTTGCTTCTTTGATGCTGTGGTATTGAATCGGTGGAGTTGTTGGGTAGGTTGGTGAAGCTCGCGGCGCGGGCGTTCTACGATGACGTCACCATCAAGGGCGAAAACCAGCCCAAGACTGGGAGAGGCGACAACAGGGGGATGGCTGTTATTGTTCTTGATGCCCTCACCAGGTTACGAAATCTTGCTTTGATCTGTTTTTCCCCTGGAAGGTTTAAGTTTGACCGCATCTCGAAATGATGCCGTTGCGTACTTAATCGTGGACTTCAAGAATGACAAAATGAAGCAGAATTTGAGGATAATTAATGTACTTTCTTTTACTTCCCAAAATACTGTATTTGGTTGAGATTCAATGAATTGAAATTGTATCACTGGGCAGACATCTTTAGGACCATTAATATTAACCATCCAAGTAGGGCATCGTCTGGATTACGTTTTGTCCTTCGTTTTTACTCTCGGTAGCTCCATTGTCCAGACTCACTACTCTATAATTGTAAGTATATGTCAAGGGCTTCCTTTGACAAATTAAACAACTGTCGATCAGGTCTATATGAAATTCTGCTTCAAGCACTATGATTTCCACTAAAAAAAAAAATTTGTTCTTGTATCATCTATTTTGAATCCCTAGTGTTGATGGTTTACTGCCTCAGGCGCCAGTGGGTTAGAGAGGAAGATTTGGCTAAAGCCTTGAAGTTGCATACTAAACAACTGCGCCGTGCTTTACGTTTTTTTGAAGAAGAGAAGCTAGTTACTAGAGAACATCGGAAAGAGGTCAGTTTTGTGCTGATCAAGCGAATACAATGGCATGTAATTGTTCCATTGTCATTGTGCATTTAAATGCTTATTAGAATATGTTTTTCTTCCTATCCTAGTGGCACTAGTTTATGGCATTTTCTACTATGAATGTTATGAAATTGTGTATTTGAAATCTGAATATTTTCTAAACTCTTGCTAATTTCGCCTCCATCCTAGTGGCGTCAATTAATTGATGCAATCCACTCTTATGACGACTATGAAATTTTGTACGCTAACTAAGTTCTTTTTAGTCTGCCATCCTCGTGGCAACACTTTGTCATTCGCTTCTAAAAGAGTATGAACATATGTGTTCTGGGTGAAGTAACTATCTTTGGTATTTGTTCTGTTGTTCACAAAACCTTTTCCTACTCGTAAGAATGCACTTCAGTTGGTAACTTTCTTTTTTGCATGGGTAACTGTGTTGTTGTTCGTCACTTTGGGTGCAAGTTTTGGCATCTCATATCATTTTCTTTCTAGCAATGCCTCAAAATTTTTATATCATATTGTTCCTACTTACATAATATTTTCATGATTTCATCTCAAAAATTATAAAAGTACTAAACGTGAATATTCGCACTCTACCTTTTGTCTCTCTTTTTACCCATTTAAACTAACAATATTGCCTTTTCCAAGTAGTATCTTGAAGCAGGGTTTGTTGTACCGATGCATACCATTCGGTACGGGCAGTACGTATCGGTCTAATAGGACATCGGTAAGCGGATCGGCCTCTACCAGACGATACCGACCACTTGACCTCGTATTAGGCGATACGAGGTCTGTACCTGGTGGAAACGGTCGAAATCCAATCGTTATTGACTTGTACCGATTGGGAATGATTGGATTACAATCAATACTGATCAAGAACCGAGATTGGCCTATTCTAAGCAGTCAATTTGATTGTTTGAGGCATAGAAAAGGGTTTTTAAACCATTTCCTCCCCCCTCTTTCAATTCATTTCACTCTCTCAATCACTTAAACTCTCTCAAACTCTTTTTCACTCACATCTCTCTTTTATTCTCACTTTTTCACTTGCCTAAACTTAGCAGAGCTACGATTTAAACAGATCGACAGAGCCTACATTACGTAGGCACAATGCGAAGCTCATCATATTCACAGCCGTCGTATTATTGAGAATCTTACGGCCAACAGTAATACGGTGATAGTTGGTAATACTTCTGCGAGCAACAATACAATGATCGATCTTACGATACGAAGCAGTAGATTAGTAGGGAAAGTAGAAGTTCTGATATTTTCTATGCCCCACACTAATACATGTCACATTCGTCCTTGTCTCAGGAGCCGCCTCAAACAGATGTGGTTCATGATAATCAGATTATGACCATCGCCACATTGATGCACCATTGGTATTTGATGTATCAGTACACTATATCGTGGGATCAATTTCATGATTGGGGCTAACAAACATATTATATTGATATACAGATACATAAGATCGAAGACCCCGATCCACTGCCTGTGGAGTCTCATTGTTATTTTTGATGGTAGAACCAAATATATTCATCAATTGATTTTTACTTAATTCATTTGAATCTTAATTTTTACGTTGTACAAAAAATGAACCTAACAATTCAAATAATATCTTTGTAGATAATTCAATATTAATGAAAGGACGATCCGGAATATACCATAAAGCTACTCCTCAAATCTCGAAAAAAATATGTGACACTATTCTTTCCTAATTTACATTATTTTTGCTAAAATTATACTATGGTTATATTTATTTCTAACTTAAAAACCCTAATCTAACTTCTTTTTTTCTTCTAATTTTTAGGTATATTTGGAGATCTTTTTATGATTTTGGGCGTACTGCCAATATGCCTCAGTACGTATCGTACTGAGCAAGGCTTGGTTTATCGGTACAGACCGAAATTGCAATCATTGCCTTGAAGTTTAATTTGATATATTCAAGTTGGAATCAATATATTGCTACTCCTTTTGTGGCTTGTGGAAATGTGGGTTCTCTTTATGAATTGTATGCCTCATCTATGGGCTTTGTGGACTTCAAGAGGCATTAATTGGTCTCATATCCAAATTCAAGGGTCTTGTATACCAACATTTAAAAAAAAGGTTTGACTAGTCCCACTTTCTATGGCTTTGATAGATATGGGTAATTTTAGTCATCTTCAAATGCAAAGCAAACTCAGTTTGGTTTTAAACCTTATGATTACTGAGCGTGTCAAGTGTTTAGTTTTTGTATAGACCTTTCTCCTTTTTCTGTTGGAGGTAGTTAATATTTTTTTGTTAAGCGGAAAAACACAAGTAGTAGTTGAGGTGGTGAGAATTGTAACACACGGTAATTTAATTAAGTAATTACAAAAATAATTATTATCATCTTCTGGTGACATATTTACGGAAACATACTTGTCATACAGTGCCACAAGTTAAACTATCTTTTGGAATTTATTTACGTGTATGCCGTATATGTAACTGATGACCCATGTCTAGACGGGATTCTACGAGATTGATGAACTTCTTGTGGATTTGGGAAATTGCTATTTGAAACATCCGTATATCATCAGCAAATAGCAATCAATTCTCCATTTGACAAGTAGTAATATATATGTAGATATTGATGAGAGGCCTAAATGCAGCACTTTAAGAATACAGTGTCATCTGCTTGAAGCTTCACAGTTATGCCTCCAACTAGCACATGTTTCCTTGTTGGTGAAGTAATATCAGAAGGCCTAGATACTTACCAAGTTCATACTGTCATATTATTTTGTCCCTCACCTTCCATTGTCAATGATTTGCATCCAAGGTGATGTCTTGCAGTATTCTCATATAATTTCCAGTTTCCAGCCCGGGATCTATTGTATATATTGTTTTAGACTTTGGAGCTTTGACAATTATTAATAAATGTTCCATACATGACCGTTGAAGATCATAGCATGATGTTTCCGCACATACAGGATTTAAAGCAGTAGATAGTAGATTTTGAATGGTCAAAAGCTGTTGAAGGGTTCATTGGCAGTAAATGAATGACTTGCTTTACATTGGATGAGGCAAATCATGTTATATTGCATGTTAGTTTTTGAGTAAGGTGTAAATAGGTCAACCAAGGTTTCTTACTTTGTCATCATGAGGCTTGGGCTGTTTGGCAAATGATATGCATTCTAAAAGTTCAGCTTATCATGGTTATGCTTTTGTGTTCTTTATATTTCGGCTAATTATGTGACATTTGAGTGTGCAAAAGGAATACATTTCTACTGCTTCTCTCGGATGAAAATTTTGAAGCTCTAAAAATTGTTGCCTTTCTTGATTTTCTTCTTTTTAATTATCCTAACATATATTCAGAGTGCCAAAGGTGCAAAAATATTCAATGCTGCAATTGCTGCAACTGGCGATAGTCAACAAGGTACTAAAGAGGGTGATGAGAAGATGAAGATGCATATGCATTCGTACTGCTGTTTAGATTATGCACAGGTCACTACTGACGATCTTGATGTTTCTTCTTCTACTTGTGAACTATCAAAACAATTTTTTTTGTCTAAGTTGTGCACCACCTGGTTATGCATGTCTATTAAAATAGTTTCCTTTTGTTGTTTGGTTTCTTTACTTTCTTCCCCCATGCCCCTCTTCTAGTAGGATTTTACCTTTCCCTTTCACAGTTTCCTCAGAATCTTTTTATATTTTTGTTTACTATGGCTTGTTTGTTTGTGCTGTAGTGCTAGAATATGTAGTCGCTTAATGTGAGAAAGAAAGTTAAGCAACTAACCAACATCCTAAATTTGTTCATCACGAAAGAAATTATTATAAGTAACAGTGCTTCAAGAATACAGAGTTGATAAAAAAACTGCAAGAATTTATGATGCATGTGATAATGGAATCATTTTATTTTTACAATTTGATGTTAGATCAAATGACAAAGTAATATATCTAATCATATATCTATGTCATATGCCATCAAAAGATCAACATCCGAAATGTAAAAAGATAAAAGTTTGCCAGGAAGTATCCACGAATCATCCCCTAAGTATCCAAACATCAACATTTAACCTTTAAGTGTTCTACAAGTATCACATCTCACATATTCATAGCCTTGTTTAATAGTTGTCAGATAAGATCATAGGGATTTAAGTTCTTCACTTAATCGGGTCAAGGTTTACCCTTGATAAATCATGGTGGAGCCTATATAAGGCAATGTCTGAATTATATGTCAAAAAAGAACCTTGCCTATCGTGTTATTAGGTTAAGAGGAATGTGGGCACCTTAATTATACAACAGGTAGGATGGAGAGACTAAAAGGTTATATGGTCTTTGTTTCTGAAACTATTTAAAACTTTTTGAAACATTATTTAAGGTTAGACTAAAGTAATGTGAGAAACTATTTAAAACTTATTGTAGTTGAAAATGGATTTACATGAGTATTTAACTGGCTCGTTTTTTACCAATTCCTTGAAGGCAATGTTAAGATACTTGTAGTTAGGGTTAGGGAAACCTGTGGATGCTTGAGTTTCCCTGCCCAATTGTTCATTTATAAGTGCCTTCTTAATTTGGTAATACAGAATAAAAAGTGTGAGACCTAGTTGGGCTTGCTTGTCGATATTGATTCTGACTTGACATGGACCCATTACTTACCACTTATTTTGTACATATTATGTGCCTGAAGTGTTGCACCTTTAGTTTTTTTACTTTCTGTTGAACTTTTATGAATACTCTGTTGCAGATTCATGATGTTGTTAGATACCGAATGCATCGGATGAAGAAGAAAATAAAGGATGAGTTGGACAGCAGAAATACCATTCAGGAGTACATATGCCCTAATTGTGGGAGAAGGTAACTTGCAATCTTCCTTAGCCAGTACTTCAATTGATATTTTTGAGCTTGCTGTGTTGGTGATTCCTAAATCTTTTCTAGATATTCTGCTTTTGATGCATTACAACTTGTGAGCATGGATGATGAATATTTTCACTGTGAAAATTGCAATGGTGAACTTGTTGCTGAGAGTGACAAGCTTGCTGCTGAAGAAATGGGAGACGGGGATGATAATGCTAGAAGGCGGAGGCGTGAAAAGTTAAAGGACATGCTTCAGAAGATGGAGGTAGCTCTGAAACTTTGTTTACAGTTGAAATTCTATATCAAATAGTATCTTCAGGAGGAAAGCAGTTGTGTGTATTAGTATCTAAATAATAAATGAAAAGCTAATGATAGCATTGAGTTGTAATATAAAAGTAGTTTCTTTTTATTAGGCTTGGTGATTAACCAATATCAGCATAAAGTTTTTGAGTAAAGCCCATGGCAATGCTGCCTTACGAGATTACATGGGCTTTCAGACAAATATTGAAGTGTTCGAAGTTCTTTTTTCTTCTTTTGATATTATTTTACCAGATCGCTTTATGTGCCTTCTCTTTTATAGATATTTGGTAATTTTACTTCAGGTCACCTATGTGTTTATCTAATATAATGCTTTTAGTTTAGCCTTTGTCCATTTAACTGTCACCTTTTTAGAGAACTGGTTCTAGCACAGGGAAGTAATACCACAAAGTGTTTGTATGTTGTTGCTTTTAAACATACTTCCTTCTAAATAAATTATAATCCTTGTTTGTTATTCTTTTCCAAGCATCTTTATGTCAACAGCTTTTAGCATTTCTATAAGTGCACTTGGTTGCTTGTCTTTCAATCAGAGAAGCTTTCTCCGAGTAACAGTTGCTGACAATGTCTTGACAATAATCAAATGTGTAACTTACATATCTGGACAAACTTGTAGGTATCCAGACATTTGGAGAGCACAGGTCATGCATAAAGGAATTTTAGCGATATGCTTTCTTTTTTAAGAACATTATAATTCTGGTCTGCTTGATTTTACTTGCACTTTCATATTATTGTCCAGGACTCCATAGGAAAAATATTTTTGCAAATTATGAACTCTGCATCTTGATGTGGTCTTTCTGATAGCACTTGTTATGTGTGCTTTGATATGAATAGTAGTCAGCATGGCAAAATCTTTCCGCTCACACTTGACTGTTTCCATGTTTGCTCCATCGTCGCATTGGTTTAAAGTGGTCATCATTAGATTTTGAGAGGTCCCTCTTGCCTAAATTATACTTAACTAGGAATTTGTCACTAGCTTCATAGTTTTCAACATCAATGACGAAAGGTTCACATGATGTTGACCTTGCAAGTTTTTTACCAAGATTTCTTTCTTCTTTTATGAAACCTTAACCAGCTTGATTTCACTTAGATGTCCTTCATATTAGAGTCCATACATATCCTTGCGAATCTGTTTGATGGATTTACTATGTCCCATTTAGTTGGGATGATATGTCAAAATTTTGTAATGCCTGCTTTTTGTGAGGTTGATTCTAAATAATGTTGTCCACATGTTGTGGAATTTCAACAAACGCAGGAGCAGCTGAAACCACTAGTATTACAGCTTGCTAGGGTGAAAGATTTGCCTGCTCCTGAATTTGGAAACCTACAAGCATGGGAAGCTAGGGCACATGCTGCAGCTCAAGCTAGTGGTGATTCTAATGCTGGTGATTCTTCTAAAAATCCCCAAGCACAAGGTTACGGTGGCACGCCAATGCCGTTTCTTGGTGAAACAAGGGTATGCAATTTTTGCACCATCAAATTCACCAGAGTTAAACAGTAATTGAAAATTTGAAATCATAATTATAGCTGCTGTTCACTTTTATGTATTATCTGTTTAGTGTGTTATGTTTGGCAGGTCGAAGTTGCTTTATCTGGTGTCGAGGCAAAAGAGGAGATTGAACTTGATACAAAACCTACATCAATCAAGGTTTTACCTCCATGGATGATCAAACAGGGAATGAATCTTACAAAAGAGCAGCGTGGAGAGGTTAAGCCTGATGTCAAAGCGGAGCAAAGTTCCTTTTCTGTTGATGAGAAGAAATTAAATATGGATAAAGAAGATGAAAAGAGTTTACAGGCTAGTACATTGTCTGAGATTTTATAAACTTAGTTTGTGTTGGAATATTTCTTATTAACATCATTGTGATAAAAATCATTTTTGCTGCCTCTTAACTTTTGTAGGATGAATATCTCAAGGCTTATTATGCTGCCCTTGTTAAAAGGCAAGAAGAACAAGAGGCCTCTAAAAAAGTTCAACAAGAAGCAGAACTGGCAGAAAATGTTTCTGAAGCACCCTTTGAGCGACGTGTTGGCATGAAATCAAAACGTGAGGGTGACAATGACGACGTTGAATGGGAGGAGGAGGAGGCCCCAAGTACAGGTATTTTGCCTTTGGCTGATGTGTGTGTGTGTGTTTTTTTTTTTTTCGCTTCGTTTGCTTTTCTGGGTTCTATCAGAAACTAGGGTGCTGGATGTATATTGGATATCTTTTTTTTTCTGTGAGTTCATTATTATAGATATAAAGAACAAAAGTAACAACGTTTTGAAGCCACTATGGATATTTAATCAAATGATCAGATCAGATGCATCCAGGATTCAAGGGTAATTTTGATCAGGGTGTAGAAATCTCAAACCGAATCCAAGTCAAATAGGAGGGTAGATTAACGCCCCTGAATCTGTACATTGTAGTTATGGGATATTTGATTCTTGTACCTCGTATCTGTTCTCTTCTGGTTGACTTATTAAGCTAAAGTATGATCTATGTCACCAGAGTTTTGTCAGTGGAGGTTAACATGAGGGTTCCATGTAAGCTAGGAAATTTTAATTTTCAGATGGTAGAGATGTATGGGAAGCTACATTAGATTGAAGAAATTGAATTTACGATTGGCATACTTCAATTTCTATTTTTAGCTCGCCATCTTCTGTTAAAAGTCGAATGCTCCCTCATGATCTATTTTGCTATTTTGACTATCTTTGTAAGTTTCTTTGGTGACTGGTTGTCAAACCGTAATCAGTACTCTTGACGATCACATCAAAACCATTTTGCAGGTAATTCTGGTCAATCATATAGGCTAGCCGATTTGAATGTGGAAGCCGATGCATCCGATCACGACGACGATGAGGATGGTATAGATTGGGAGGAAGGCTGACATCCATCAGAATAATATCTACACAGTAAATGAGCTCCTCCGACGTTGACTAATGATGCTTGGTCTCCATCCTGGTCTGGTTTTATTTAAAACAAGCACACCCCCATATATATCATTTTTCAGGGAGTTGTACACACTATTAAGTAGAGCGCTATAAGAATGCAATTCTGAACAGAAGAAATGCACGATTCTATTTTGAACACCTGAGTGGAATAAAGGTCAGCTGGTCAAACTTTCACTTGGGTCTGATGGTGTATATTTTTTTCTCCTTGTTTTCGGTCAATTACTAGTGAATCTATCAACTCCTTTTTCATGTTTCTGTAGCACAGAGATGTCAGGCGATGCATCGTCCAAGAGCTTTTGATATCGACCGAGATGCAAAGGGGAGGTTCACTCTGCTGCGATCGCTTTCCTTCTTTTCCCATGTCTCTTTATTTTGTAGTAGTTACCAGTTTAAATAAGATTCAAAGCAAAATATGGACTGAAGCATTTAATTATACTAATTGGGGTTTTATAAATTTCTTTTAATTTTTGTTGCATCAAATGACGTCGTACAAAACACTCAAACCTGAGATCCTTTGATGTTGGGTTAATAGAGGGGAGCATTGATAGGAACGTAAGTTTAGACTATGTTTTGTTTGTTCTCCAAATTAAGATCATCCATGTTCCAATCATAAAACAAAATTTCTATTTTAAATAAGATCATCTATTTCAGGTTTTAGTGTGGGCAGGCAAAGTTGTTATATGGACTGAAGCATATTATTTTATGTAGTTATATTAGCATTCTTATAGTTATGAAAATGAAACATTTAGATTCATTTATTTAACGGGATTTTTATAAAATTTTTTTTTAATTTTTGTTGCATCAAATGATGTTTGCGTCGATGTTAATCTTGAAATTATTAAACACTCAAGGGAACAAGGAGGTTCTGAGATCCTTGAGGTTGTAAAGGGTTGGGTTGGAGGGCGTCAAGAATGCTTAGGATGCACATGAGCATCTGATAGAGGAAGGTAAGTTTGTGCTACTATGAATGATTTAGTGATTTGTTCTCCAAGGGGCACACATGACTTGACAAGTGATCCATGTTAGCCAATATATAAAATTGTTCGTATCTGTCAAAAATTTCTATTTATATTCCTAATTATTGTAGGCTTGTACATAAAGTACGCTGCGTCGAGGAATCTTGTAATAGAATTCGGCCTGTAGTGGACCAATTTTATACCTATTGCAACTGCAGAGTTTGTATATCCATGGTTGGAATCAGCTATAAAGTGGCAGGCTGCGGATCGTGTGTGAAACGTTGTTATTTGGATGCTAAGGCGTGGCATGAGGTTAATTACATATTATTTTCTGTAGTTATATTAGATTCATTTATTTCATCTAAATTAACGTCATTAGGATAAATAAATTTAAATATTTCATTTTCATAACTATAAGAATATTAATATAATTTGTTAAAATAAAAAAAATCGAGATACCAATAATAACTAACTACTAATGATGATGAGATAATAATACGTAATTAATCATCGTGGCCTAATCTGAGACACAGGTTTGCGCAACCACCGTGGCCACATCTTTCCTCGTCGCAGGTGGAAGCGATGCCCGACTACATCGGATCGTGGACTCCACTCCCCTGCGGCCATACCACATCGCTGGCGTGGACACGCAGCCGGATGACTGCGCGCGCACACTCTCAGCAAATCAAGCCACAACATTTCGCAGCATCTCCCTCTCCGTTCCATGGTTTAAAGCCACAACAATCGACTCCTCACCTCCTTCCAACGGAATTCACATCTTAATTCTGGTTCTCCTCATCCACGACTCAAGACAAAAAAAGATTGTGCTTTCCAGCTTAATCCTAAGCAGAGAGCTGATCCCCTTCACACTGCTCTCAACTCCGTCACAGCCGGGATGCTCTGTGCCCGGTCTCGGAATCGCATTGGATCGCTCAAGGACCGTCTCCTCGCTCCCATGTCGGTGCTCCTCTCGCTTTGCCCACGAAGCAGGGTGCAAGAAAAAGGTGTCTCCACCATGCCCTCGCTCATCTTCAAGAAGAGCTCGAGATTGCACTGGTACTTATCTGCTGTGCTCACGTCTCCTTCGTCGGTTGGCCTTTTGTCGCCTGCTGCTTTCTTTGCGTTTGCTGACTCGTCATCGTCGGACCAATAAACATTTTCGAGGTCGTCTCGCATCGCCAAGTCCTCGTACTCCTCGTCTGACTTGGTGGAGTCTTCGTCGACGGAGCCTTCGATCTGGATAGCAGACATCAAGCAGAGGTATTCACCAACCTACTTTAGCTCAGAAAAGCGATCATAAATAACGAAGAATATGCTCTGTAGCAAGAAATCTTCGGTCCCAGCGATACTAAGGTCATACAAGAACCATTTTTAAATAAAGAAAGTCGACCAAAGTTTTATGCTTGACATATACATGCAAAGACAACCGTAAGAGTTCATAAAGTTTCTGGTGAAGCAATGACAGGATATCACGAAATGCACTTCTCTGTAATGACAATTATTTGACATTTTAGATTCAAGGAACGTTCCATTGGGAAAATGAATATTACAAAATACAAATAAGGCTCGCTGCCTACCTCATCGTGTATCTCCTTGCTGTCTATGTCACTAAGATCTTCATCACTGTCTTTATCAGATGGGTAGTCAGCTTCTTCTTCGCTACCATATACAAAAATTTCTTCCTTGAGCTGGAAAAAGAAAAAAAAAAAAAAGGTTGTCATGTAGCACGATGCATGGCAAGAGTGCATCGAGTGAATTTCCATACCAAGAATATATCAAACCACTTAGCAGATTAAAATAATGTTATATACAGATACTAAGGGCAATTGGTGCATGACCAACCACAGGATCAAGATTATTTCAAACAAAGCATTATGGCATTAGCACAATCCGTACCTCTTTGGCAGGTCCATCTAACGTCTTTGGGGAACTGCAACAGGAAGAGAAGTATCTACTGCCGGTGTCGGTGCCCTCAGCTCTTGAGTCATCGATGCTCCCTGTTTGACTCGTACCACATGTATCGTTTGGCCATGCGCTGATCCCAAAATTTCCAAACTGAAGATTAACTGGCTCGGCCTTCCCTATCTGCAAGGGGCCATACATGGGGTTTCCCACGCATTTTTCGTTCCCATTTCGATCAAGTTTCCCATCATAATCAACCATCTCAAAAGGCCAAGCCTTGGCAACAGATCCATCTGTGTTGAGAAGTGCCATTAGATGCCTCGAGGAACCCTTACTCTGGATCAACTGCAACATTCTCTTGGAACCAAGAGAATTTGCAGCACACTGGTTTCTGTATTCTTCATGTATCACAGACACTGTATTTGTAGTCGGGTCATAGAGCTGCTCCCCTGACTCTCGCCTACGTAGACAGCCAAAAACTGTGGCATGGATAGCTGCCACACTCCGGTCGACATTTGTGTTTTTTATTTTTGGAACCAGATGCTTATCTGCCCTGTTACAGAGATACTCCTGAATGGCTCTGATATTCTGGATATATTTTACATATTTATTCTTTGCTGGGTCCAGTGTCATGTATTTGGCACGCACTGCAAATCTTTCCATATGTTTGCCTTCATTTGTTATATAAATCATGAACGGTATTATTGAAGGATGCTTCTTCATGAGTCCCATCTAACAAAAAAAAAAAAAAAAAAAAAAAAAGCAGTAGAAGACATCGATTAGAAATTAAATGTACAGAAAAAACCCAAATTATAAGTTAGCGTGATAATATGTATGGCTATTGGGAACTATGATTCTGAACAAACTTTCAACAGATCCAAATCAAGATATAATTAAATTGCAAGAAATATTTGTTTCAGAAAAAATAAAAAGATAATGAATGTTGGAGAACATGTGATGCCATCATCAAGTACTCACCACAAAATTGAGGCTCAAGTGGACACCCTCAACGACGACAGATTCTTTTCGCTCTTCCCAAGCAGTGATGAGACGATCAAGACTGTCTATTACCATTTCACTTTGTGCTTTAAAGCCTTCAATAGCCATTTGCTTTTTGCCAATTAACTCAGTTCCAAGGACCACATCATGAGATCGGCCATCGGGTTTTACATTTAGAGTTCTTCCATCAGATGCTTCTCCCTTAACAACCACCGTGTGCGAAACAATAGCAAGTTTTTTCGCTTTTCGTTTAGCTTTTGCTTCTGCAACTGCTACCGGATCTAGACATTCCCCAGCATGATAAGTTGAAGCCTAAAGGAGCGGATTTTGTTCTTCATCCACAAAGCTCCTCATCATATGGCGTATTGAATCAGTAGAAATGACAGTTGTCACACCCAGTCTGCTTCCCTGTTAGAAGAAGAACATGTAGAGAGTATATTCATAAAATTGAATTGTTTTTGCTAGACATTCTTCTCGTAAGATGGTCAAAATTAAGATAAGACCAAGGAGAACTATTTGCAAGAGATGCCTAGCAAGTAGGAAATTAATTTTTATCGTTCAACATGTTGAGGTTGGTTTTCAATTTTGAAAGTATTGCACAAAATAGGTTTAATACTTTTAAGGCAGAGCACAAAGGTGACAAAAATAACTGAATTTAATCGAATCCATGCAGGTATGGAAAAATGCACTAAGTAGCCAGTGCTTTAATATTAAAGTAGCTAAAAAGATTAGTGGGAATCCAGTTAAAGTGCCTAAATAAAGTAGGGGTTAAGGTTAAAAGTTCAAATTGTTTATTGAAAAAGCATACCTACAAGAAAACTCTTCTGTTCACACATAGCATCAAACATTTTCCATATAGGCATTTCAAATGTTGGAAATTAGACATTACAACACAAACAAGTCCTGCTGCATGAGATATTTCACACAAAACAGAAACTCTTCCAGGATTTCATAAGTTTGCACGATTGCCCAGGGAGGAAGTGGTCAGGAGCCAAGAAGAGTTCCTTCAAGAAGTCATTACAATTATTGCCTTGAGGCACCTTTTTGACTCTTTCGTTGTCTGTCTGTGTAGACCGTGGTGCTATATTTACATTACTCTTTCTTTAGTTCTTTGTTGTAATGATAAAGAAACATAAAAAGGATATTTTTCCTAGACTCATTAGTAATGGCATTTGACAACTGAAAGCATATGCCGGCTCATCTGAATGTAAATTAAATATGAGTGATGGAATCTCAAGATGCATAAATGACTAAAACAGGGGGTGCAATTAGTTAAGTGTCTACTACAGAATTCTCAGCAAGTACCAGCAAGGCCGACAGAGTAGACTTGCCACAGCCACTTGCGCCGCACAAAAGAACTGTCACAGACTCCTTTCTTTCTCGAATCCTAAAAGAAATGAAAGAACTATTTAGGAGTCGCAAAGCATATAGATAAAAGCAGCAAAGCAAAACAAAGGACACTTCAGTTCTTCAAAGTAAACCAACAGGTGTCTTTCACAGTAGAAAACAAAAACCTAAGAAACTACAGCATACTGAGGTTGTTGATCAAACCGAAGAAATAATTCTGCATATCCAACCATTAGAAAAAGGCATAAAATTATATCAGTATATAGGTTCACAATAACTCCAAAAAAAAAAAAGAGGCAAATCATGTGGTCAATATTAATCAAATTGCAGCAAGATCAGTGAAACCATAGGGAAAGCAGCACAACTATTTTGTTCTATGCTACACGTAAATCAAATCAAAATATGTTCCACTCTTAGTTGATTTAATTCAATATAAGTTCTTCGTATTTTAGCCAAATGGAACTTATTTAGAACATCAAAAGAGGAAAAATGAGGATGATACACCTGCAAGCTAGAAGCAAGTCAGTTCTTTGATGTGGACTGACATATTTGTATAGGGTGAGGGCATCACAGACGATGTCTAAGAAGCGTTCCCTTGAAACAACAACAGTTGTTAGTCTTTTGTACAATTCAAAAGGCATTCCACTACTCGTATCTACATTCTCTGGAGTCAGCCGATCAGTCATGTTTGCCTGGCCCAAGCCATCAATGTCATGTCTGTTCTTTTCGCTGGATGGAATTTTCCAGGAATCTGAGCTCCGGCCATCAGGAGGCAAACCACCTCCTGAGTCCTCATCTCGCATCACTTCAAATACTCTTCGGCTAATCTGGGAGGAAAACAAAACCAAACTTCCATTTAGACATCAGGATTTCAATGATGTAATCGATACCAAAACAGCAAGATTCTCCAGAATATTATGAGTTTGGAAATCAGGGCGAACGAAACATACAAAAATCCAAACTTTGGCTCCAAAATAATCACAAATTCTTGTCCGAGATGTCGTGAGAACTTGGAATTGACACCTCTAAAACTACGGTCATGTCCGATGATCTTGTCGAAGCATATAGACGACAAGAAGCGCAAGGAAACAGGATTATGACATGCATGAACCGAGAACAAGAAGACAACAAAGCAGAGATTCTTCCTAACTCACATCCAAAAGCACGGAGGTAGCAGTTGGCCCATGCAACAACAAAATCAAAAAACGAGCCGACCGCCACCAGGCAGATCGCATCGAACAACCAACCTTGAAAGCATGACGAGCCTTGCAGCCCATGAGCTGCAGCGTGCTCTGCAGCACCGGCCGAGTGTACCGAAACGACAAGCTCCGCTTCCCGCCCTCGCCATCGCCTCCTCCCCTCTCTACTTCGTCCACCACAACAATGTACAGCAACTTCAGCGCCTCCGCCATCTCCGAGGACCATCGAAGAGAGACGGTGAAACAAAGATCGCAAGGTGAGGCAAAAGACACAAGAGAAAAACCAAAGAAAAGGCAATGTGGGGGGTCCTGGACCCCCGATCTTGGGCGGCGACCAACCTGGGCCGGATGGGGGAGCGCGAGCCGCTCTCGCGGCGAGGGGGGTCACAATCCGAGGCGCCGCTCTAGGGCTTCGATGGGAGCGTGGGAAGGAAAGATGAGGGGGCTGGGTCCTCCGCCATGCCCGGAGTTTCCACCACGCCGGTGCGGTCGGCCTCCCCTTTGTCGGCTCCTCATCTGACACCGCCCGCACGCATCGTTTCCCTTGAGCCTACACATGCCGCTGACTCATTCCATTGCTCCTCCTCCGGCCCCCCGCGTCGCATCCGCTGCAGGAGTCCATGGAAGGAAAGGCTCCTGCTGGGGTCGGAGCCTTTGACAACTGTCGCGTATGATGTGGGAGTCCTCGGCGTTTCTCTCTTTTTAGGGCACACCACAGCGGCGGAGTTATTAACCAACAGTGTTGTTATTACTTAAACGTCATTAACAGTCGATTCAAGGAACCTTAATTATGATGAGAAGGGGTATTTTTGTCATTTCAAAGGACGCGCTTCCACCTGTTTCAGAAGCGATGCGATGTCCCTGCGGATTTGCCCGCCACGACTTCCCTTTCTTGGCTCCACGTGGCTAGAGAAGATCGCCTGCACGATGTCCAACAGGATCCGCCTAATCTCTCCATACGACATCGACTTCCCCGGTTCGACGAGATGGGTGGCGTCGAAGGCTGAACCCTGGGCCGAACAATCCAGCTGACCAAAGTTTCCTCCGACCCATTCGGACCCCACCGGCCCGGCCAATGAACCAGTTTCGGGGACACAGATGTTTGGGCAGATCGAGGCACGCGGTTTCTGGATGACTGGAGAACCAACGTGGGCCCCTCTCTCTCTCTCTCTCTCTCTCCCCTCGTCGTCGCTTTACGAGGGTAAAGAGTGAAACAGAAGTCGAGGAATATATTTTTACGCAAAATGAGGTGGGTCCCACACGCACTCACCGACCCACCCAGCCACCCGTACGGCCTCCACCCCTGTGATCTGTACGCGGAACGTCTTTGTCGTTGGGACACGACCATCGTACGAGAGCGACCTTTGGCCTTTTCCCTCTCACGAATCTCAAAGACCACGTCATCCCAAGGAAGTTTACGCGGCAGTTTAATTCGACAGGCTGCAGCCTCGCACGAATCTCCAAGGCCACGGTTTCCGATTATTATTGAGGCCACGCCAAGATCGTCGACCTCTCACGACTCTCAAAGATCGCATCGTCTCCACCCTCTTAATCGTCCTCCCTCATTACTTAATTCCTTCTGCAATCAGTAGTCTCGTTCAAGAACCCCAATCATTAATTACTATTTTGGTCATCGAAATGGATCGCAGATTTCCCGTGGTTAAAATCATGCACCATTAATTCGAAATTAAATCATACGGCCGGCCACGTCGGCTCCGAGTTGTAAAAGTCGGAAGCAGGCGAACTGGGGGCCCAATAAAGAACCAAGGCATCGATTGAGCCCATGGCAATCGTGGGTGTCTTGTCCATTTGCAGATTTGGGCAAGTTAGGTGGCACGGGCGACGTGGGTGCGTGTGCTTCGCAGGCACTACCAACCTAACGGCCGCGTCATAGAGACGGGCCGGTGGGAACCTCGTGCACTGAAGAGCTACGAAGGGAGGTGTTGGGCCTCTCACCACACCAAACCGCAATAAAGCTGCGCCCATGCAATTGACGTGACTTCTCCACATTGGCCCGCAAGAAGTCAATTTTTTATGTGCATAACCTTGCGACCATTATGATTAACGGGTGAAATTGGAACTTCAAATCACGGCCAAATCGGCCGATCGGTACAGGCAATAATAGCCTGCAATATGTGTGCAGTGGCAGATAAGTAGGTGGGTACGTGGCACGTCAGTGATGAGACCGAAGAGTCCGATTGAACGACCGACCTCCAAAGAGATGTGGAGAGATCATCTGTTGGGGAACATCTTGGTTAGGCTTCAGTGACTTAAAGACTTTTAGGTGGCACGAGCTGGATAAAATTCTGCTTCCTGTCGATGTTATGGACCCGATCACTGTTAATGCAGAGGCTGAAGACGATCGTGTGAAGGCAGCGTGAGCCACGAAGTTCTTCTGGAAGGATAGACTTGGCCGCAGATTGCTTGTTTTGGTCGAGCGGCGAAACACAGGAGAAGCCCCTTCTATTCGTCATCTCCTCGCGGGACCCGCATCTGATGACCGATCGGAGGAGCTCATCCTGTGTTTTGGCTGCGTCCCTGATCCACGCGCCACGCCTCGGGAGAAGTCCCACCGAGTGCAACGAGTGGGTTAGAAGGAGAATCGTGGCCGTCCGATTCCGTCATCATCATCTGGTGATGCAAGCGAACGAGCACGGCCACCGCACCGTGGTTAAGTCGCAGGGCTATTCACGTGGCCTTCGATTAGTCGCGTCCTGTGGGCTATATAAACGCCCTTCTCCCCTGCTCCCTCTCTCTCTCTCTCCACCCGACGCATGGAGTTGCCCGACTCCACCGTTTGCTCTATCCATCTTTGTGTTGCATAGGGATTTCTAGGTAGACCGGGAGAGAGAGAGAGAGAGAGAGAGAGAGAGAGAGAGAGAGAGAGAGAGAGAGAGAGAGAGAGAGAGACCATGGAGCGGCCACTGCTGCAACAGGCGGACGAGGAGAGCCGGCTGCGGAGGAGCGACGGAGGGGAGGCGGAGGGCGTTTCGGAGAATAAGGTGGAGGATTACCCTCCGGTGAGGGAGGCTCGGGAGGCGTGGGAGGTGTTGGTGACGGAGTCCAAGAAGCTGTGGTCGATCGGGGCGCCCATTACGTTCAACGTACTATGCCTCTACGGCTTCTGCTCCATCACCCAGATGTTCGTCGGCCACATCGGCAACCTCGAGCTGTCCGCCGTCGCCATCGCCCTCAACGTCGTCTACCTCTTCAACTTCGGCTTCCTCGTAACACCTCTCCTGATCTTATCCCTTCTCTCAATTGCTGCTTGACGCATAGTAAAACATGTCTTCCACCTGTGTCTAATGTCATAATACAACAACGGAGAAGAGGAATTCGCCAGCCTCGATAACTAGGTTGGATCTTGTAACTTGAACTCGGAGGTAATCGACACGATCAATTTGACCACCGACAGACTACATTCGGAGAGATTTGCCTTCTTGTACTAGAGAGGTACCGAGCCGTGTTATAAGGTTTGGACAACGCCCATAAATGTGACACTGTGCAATATATATTGGGGGACCAGATGTCGAAATCCTTTAATAAACTTGGATTAAGATTTTAAACTATAGTTATCATCTCAAAGTATAAAATATTTACAATATCCTTAACATTTATATAACGTTCGTGTTCTATAAAATAATTAATAGAACTCGGCAAGATCTGAAAGTTTTAATATATATATATATATATATATATAGTCATCGTTCCAACTGCAATTCTAACCGTGTTAGATGGTTCCAAGTAAACTTAGGGCTCATTCTATGATGTTACTTACGATGCTACTGTTGATAGCTCGGCATGGGGAGTGCACTGGAGACGCTCTGCGGGCAAGCCTTCGGGGCAGGCCGCGTCGAGATGCTCGGCGTGTACATGCAGCGCTCCTGGATAATTCTCGTGGCTTCTTCGATGCTCTTGTGTCTGCTCTACATCTTTGCTACGCCAGTACTGAAGCTGATCGGCCAGGAGGACGACATCGCCGACCTCGCCGGCAATTTCACCATCAGCATCATCCCACAGTTGTTCGCCATTGCCTTCAACTTCCCCGCCCAGAAGTTCCTCCAGGCTCAGAGCAAGGTCCTCGTCATGGCTTGGATCGGCCTCGTGGCCCTCCTACTTCACGTCGGAATGCTGGCGCTCTTCATCTTCGTCTTCGACTGGGGCTTGGCCGGTGCTGCTGCCGCCTTCAACATCTCGGGGTGGGTGGTCTCCCTGGCTCAGATCGCGTACATCGTAGGGTGGTGCAAGGACGGGTGGACCGGCCTTTCCTGGTCCGCCTTCAGGGATTTATGGGCGTTCGTCAGGTTGTCGTTTGCCTCCGCCGTGATGCTTTGCCTCGAGATCTGGTACATGATGATCCTCACCGTCCTCAGCGGCCACCTCACCAACGCCGAGGTTGCCGTCGGCTCCATTTCTATCTGGTAACCTCATGCAGCAATCATCCCGTGTTGTCGTCGATCGAGAACCGTGCTTGACAGATGGTCTTCGCATTGCAGCATGAACATCAATGGTTGGGAGGGCATGATATTTATCGGACTCAATGCCGCGATAAGGTAGAACCCACTAACGATCGTTTCATCAGACAAGCTTCCTCCTCTCACCACCGCTGATGCTATCTCGCCGCAACACAGTGTTCGGGTGTCGAACGAGCTGGGAGCAGGTCGTCCCCGGGCCACCAAGTATGCTGTCATCGTGATTCTCCTCCAGTCCCTCGCCATCGGCCTCATCTGCATGGTCCTCGTACTCGCAACGCGGAATTACTTCAGCATCATTTTCACGAGCGATAAAGAGATGCAACGGGCCGTCGCCAAGATCGCCTACCTTCTGGGCATCACCATGGTGCTCAATAGCATCCAACCAATTATCTCAGGCATGCATGAATTCTTCTTGTTTGATTACCCGCGGTGAATGCCGGAGTTGAGTCTGGCAACTATGCTTTACGGAAGCTGGTGGTTTCCTTTGAGGCAGGAATCGCTGTGGGAGGTGGCTGGCAGGGGCTGGTGGCTTACATTAACTTGGGTTGCTACTACTGTTTTGGCCTTCCTCTGGGATTCGTTTTGGGTTTTCTCCTCCACTTGGGGGTGAAGGTAAACTTCTTCCTTCTGCTTTTGCTTTCTCGAGCCACCTAAAACGAATGGGAAGTAAAGCCAGAGAAACCTTCGATGACATGCTTCAGCATACACTTAGATGCACAAACGTGCCTTGCTGATAGCTATTCTGCAGTTCTTTTCTGATTTAACACTAACTGGTCTCAGGGAATCTGGATCGGCATGCTCATTGGAACTTTTCTGCAGACTCTGGTACTGTTATTCGTGATCTGGAAGACAGATTGGAGTGCAGAGGTAAAAGACCTACAGATCATGAGGTTTCATCACCAAATGTACTGTTTGTATTGCTTGGTTTCTCTGGGTGGAGAAGTAGACATGGAGAAGTAGCTAAACATGAACAAAAGGCTGATGTTTCATGGTTTGCTGACATTGCAGGCATCCCAAGCGGCAGCACGAGTGCAATTGTGGGGAGGAGAAGAAGCGGAAAAAGCTCAAACCTGATCTCCATTTACTTCTTGCTTTTGTAACCTTTAGATGTCAGTCACAGATAAATCTATTTTTCTATTGGATTTATCTGCAAATAAGGCGCAGAGGCCTATCAGCTTGCTTGCTATATTTATGGAGATAAATTCAACATCTATCCTCCATTATTTCTCCTTTTTTTTCAATAATTAAACATTATAAGCAGAAATTAAAATTAATCAATAAGTTTTTAAGGATAAAATAATTATAGTAAAGTCATGTTTACATTTAACAGCCCTTGATAGATTACTCACAAAAGCGGAAATATTTCTAAAAAATATTATCATTAATGCCAGAAATCACTTTTCCTTTTATTAAGATAAGAGAATTATATTAAATTTATGTTTACAGCCCGTAAAAAGATTATTCTAAAAAATAAACATTAGAAAAGGAAATTACAATTAATCAATTTAATTTTTTAACGATGTTCAGAAATCACAAAATATTACTAAAATGTTTTTTTAAGAAAAATGTCAGAAGTGGGATTTGAACCCACGCCCTCTCACGAGGACCAGAACTTGAGTCTGGCGCCTTAGACCACTCGGCCATCCTGACGTGTCGGTATGCTTCGTGCCTATAATTATTATATAATATATTATTTTGACACGTTCTCAATATAACGTCAAATTGCGTCCAACTAATATTGATTTGAGTTAAGTCGAATGCAAATGAGTCGAACTCGATCTCAGCTAATTACAGTCGAAATTTATTTGGATGCCGCCGTCTTCGCCGCGCCGCCATCTGCTGGCGCTCAGCGCAAGAGAAGGCGGAGCCTTAATGGACGGTCAGGATGAAGCGGCTTTCGATTTATACCGAAATGTGCGGGTCATTTCCGTCACTGTAATATCGGCAAACCCTAAACCCTAGCTTTCTTTCTCTATAAGTAGGCTCAGCGTTCCTCACCTTGAGGGCTCTGCCGACGCTCTTGCCCCACAAGAAACCCTAGGCGCCGACATGAGACCTCCACGGGGTTAGCTCTCATCCGGCTCTAGGCCTCGATTCCGTTTCGATCTGCATTTCGTTTTCTCTGTTGTCGTTTCTTCTGATTGTTGCTCGACTCCTGAGCGAGGGAATAAACGCCTTTTTTTATTGCATTTTTGAACGGTTTTATCTGTTGTATGATTTTGTTGTCCGTGCGATTCTGATTGGTTTTGTGTTTGATTTGTGAACTTCAATCAGGCGGTGGCTTCAGGGGACGGAGCGATGGAGGTGGGGGGAGAGGCAGGGGAAGAGGAGGCGGAGGTAGAGGCGGTGGTTTTGAAGGCCGGGGCGGTGGCAGGGGCCGCGGGGGAGGCGCGGGAGGCCGTGGAGGTAGGGGAGGGAGGGGCCGTGGCGGAGGCCGAGGTGGGGGCATGAAGGGCGGGAGCAGGGTCGTCGTCCAGCCACACAGGCACGACGGGGTTTTCGTAGCCAAGGGCAAGGAGGATGCTCTCTGCACGAAGAACATGGTCCCCGGTGAAGCCGTATACGGCGAGAAGCGCGTTTCTGTTCAGGTGATTCGTCTGCGTCCTTCTCCCTTGTTGATATCAGCGTCTGGCCTTAATGTTGATATCTGTGTGTGTCTTTCTCCTGACGACGTTGCTTTTATCCTGCAGAATGAGGATGGATCCAAAGTCGAATACCGGGTGTGGAATCCATTCCGGTCAAAGCTGGCAGCAGCCATTCTTGGCGGTGTCGACAATATATGGATCGTGGGTGTTCCTTCCTTCCTTCCTTGATTTAAGTGGATTGATAGGACCATTTTACTTATTATTCAAACTAATAAGCTGTGAAAATTCTTACCACCATTTTCTAATATCATATTTGTCAAATTATTAGCAAATGGACAAAGGA